>OY998263.1:63744150-65214150 GCA_963922045.1 Persicaria maculosa | reverse complement strand
GTCATCGCTCTAATCATCTAGAAAGGCCTTGCACCGATCGCACCAGAACGGCGCCGTTTTGAAACACAGCCTCTTTCAGTCTTTGACAAAAACCCCAAGTGGGTCGTGAATCAGAATTTGGGGGAAGAGGTGGGTGCCGGTGGCGAATGGGAGACGGAAAAGCTCTGATTCCTGATGCTGAGCGGTCGGTATGCCGGGCGGCGGCTCGAAGCGACCCCCAGTTTACGGGGGTTGCTCGTCGTCGTCCGCCTCACTCACGGTGGCTGCGATTAACCCGCTTTATTTTATTTTATTTTGAACGTAGGGAGTATTTTTTTTTAATTGGGTAAAAATTCGAGATCAGACAACGTGCTACCAAAATGAGCTTGATTGAAGGTTTATGTTGGATTCTGGAAATCATAATGGCGATCTCGCCTCCTCCCATTCGCTGCCCCCATGGCCATCACCAACACCTTCCTCCGAACCTTGTGATGATTTTTCTTTCTGAAGGTTCATTTAATTCGTCTCCTCTTCGTTTTTGTTTTTTGGCTCTGTATTTACATCTTGAATTTCAGATTTCCAAAATGGACCATTTAAATGATTTTCTTTTGTTTGTTTGATAACCGATGATTGTAGTTTTGGTTAAACATAAAAACCATAATCATTCCAGTTAACATGTATTAGCCGAAGCTAATACAACCACTGACTTAATATGGCAGAACAGAATGAATAAATTGTTGAGCTTGAGATGGATTTCTTGATTCCACAGGCACAAAGCTGATGTTTTCGTTGGGTTAAAGTGAATTGAATTTGTGCTTTTACTGTTGTAGATAGATAACAGCAGATTTAGAAAGCTTCTTTATAGGTTTGCTATGCTTGCTTTGATTGGTCCGAAAATGCTCAAAGGCAAACTATTCAACATCTTCATTCTTGTGTAACGGGCCGCGTTTCCGACCCCGGAACAACCCGGTGATGCCTCCACTAGCTTCCGGGCTAATCTAGATATGTCCGGAAGGTTCTAGAACCTTGGAAAACATTATGAAGATCTCCACCCATGTATAGAAGGCTTCGGAACCTTACGGAGACTTGTGGAGACTCTTAGCCATGTATAGGAAGTCCTAGAGAAATCTAGAGACTTAGGAAGCCTAGCTCACTTAGGAAAGGTCTAGAAAGACCTAGCAAAGACATGGTCTAGAATTTTCCATGCACTTAGGGCCTTGGCTATAAATAGGAAGCCACCCCCACCATTTGTAACCATCCAAGCAAATTCAAGCAATCAAATCTCTCATTTCCCACACAAAGTCTTCCTAAGCATTCCAAACACCTTTCGAAGTTCTTAAGCCATCTCTCTTCCGCAAAACTCAAGGCTTGACTTAGTCACTTAGACAAGAGAAGTGTCTAAGAGCCGCACGACTAGCATCCGAATTAAGTCGAGTCGTGTCACTTGGATGCAGTTGTTAAGAAACCGTTTTGTTATCGGCACGGTTTCATCTCGCCATCGGCACGGTGCCGATGCCGAGTACCCAAGTCGGTATGCTCTTTGCCGATCCCGAGTGCCCAAGTCGGCAACATTGGCTGCCGAATTCGAAGGACCAAGTCGGCACCAAAGCTACCGATGTCGAATTACCAAGTCGGCAACCATGGACCGAGTTAATTTCGAATGCCTATAAATAGAAGCAATGTCGGAGTTAATTTCGAATGCAAAATTCTTCATAGCATCTGAGAAAAATGGCGTCACCGGAAGAAGATGGCGGAGGCGATTTACCATTCGACATTTTTAGCTATAGTGATCCGGAGGAGCTCGTGAAGAATCTCGGGGTAAATTATTCATACGTTGTTAAAGTTTGTAAAACGAATATATATATGGCGTAAATTTTTATATATTTATGGATATGTTGTTTGAATAGAATCATAATATAGCGGAATTTTTTCATACATTTTTAGCTATAGTGATCAAACAAAGTTGTTTATATAGAGGGAACATTTATATAATTATGGATATGTTGTTTGAATCGAATCAAAAAAGTTATTAGTACATAACTGACATTATGCAGGAACAAAACCAACCTCTTGATGTGGGTACAGAATATGGTTCGATGTTTACAGTTGATGGTTATTGGGCTGATCAAGTAAACATGAAGGCATGAGCTAGATATGTAGGGAAGATAAAAAAAACATGGTATTTGTGATCACTCAGTCATGGAAAAACAAAATGAGTGGATTGGGTACTTTTCGTTTAGTGTGTGATAAGTACGGAGGGGCTCGAGATAGTCCAGATGTCGACTTAGATTTTCCTCCTGCATCGAGTAGGCGAGGGAGAACGACAAAGGTTGGATGCGAGTTTGAGCTGGAGGGTCGTCAAAATGATGCTGACAATTGGACCATGAAGGTTATATGCGGTGTGCATAAACACAAGCTTGGGGATAAGATGTTAGGACATCCCTATGCCGGTCGATTAACACCAGGTCAAAATCGGCAGGTTCGTCGTGATACCGTAAATGGGTTAAGACCGCGAGATATGCTGCGCGGGATGAAGTATGATGAGCATGACTGCGTGACGGACATTCGTCAAGTGTACAATGCAGGAGCCCAGTTGCGGAGAAGCGCTGCAGAGGGACGGAGGGACCTGCCTCAAGCACTACACAAACTCCACCAAAAGGGATACTATATCGCCACAAGGAAGTCCTTTAAAGCAGAAGTAGACGAGGTTACTGACATATTTTTGTCACATCCGCACTCGCGCCATCTTCTGATGTTGTTTCCATATGTTATCGTGATGGACTCGACCTACAAGACGAACGAGTAAGAGTAATCACATTTCTGTCGACTACTTTTATATTTGTCATACGTTGTAGCATTTTGTTTGATTAATTCATGTTCATGTGGTAGGTACGAAATGTCGTTGCTAGAGATCATTGGGATTACGAGCACAATGAACAAATTTGCAATCGTGTTCGTATTCATGGCAGGGGAGAGCACAGATCACTATAGTTGGGCACTAATGCGACTACGCTATTTGTGCGGTCAACGACTCCCAGAAGTAATTGTTACAGACAGAGAGTTGGGTCTTATCAAGGCTCTTCGGGAGGAGTTTCCCACGGTAAAGCATATGTTGTGCTCTTTTCATATTATGTGCAACATTGAACTGAAGGATAGGATCACACAATCGAGCGATAAGCAAATAAGTAAGTGACATTGAATTGTCTAAATTTATAATTATTATTTTATTTAATTATTCTATATACGTCAAACTAATAGATTATTTATGCTATAGTGCCGAGTCAGCACATGTAAAATTAAAGTCCATGCTAGGGACGGTTATTGGTGGGTTCGTTGACGTTACAGACTGTATTGACAACATGGTCAATGAACAGGTAGACCAACTCAGAGGGTTCCTTGAGAAGTCACGGTTGACAATCAAACGGTGTGTCATGAGTGAACCAATTTTCGCCCCGCTATTGATGCTGGTGACTGACGAGTGCTTCGAAGTTCGACCTTCTGCTGACCAACTACAACAAGGCGAAGGCACTTCCGGCAAGTCATGATGGTGTTTGCAGGGATCACTATTCAAAGGGATCGCTATTGGAGGGATGCTTACGGTGTTCCATGTGTACATGAGTTCTTAGATGCGATCTTCAACCGGCAACCTATTAGGCCCTCGCAGATTCATCCATTCTGGAAACAAGTAATGTGGGATCCAATGATTCCGCCCGAGAGATCCAGTGGCGGAAACGATGACACAACTCCAAATAGTCAAGAATTTGCCACCCTTCGAAGGGAGATTGATGGAAACAACCTCACGCATGATCAACAGGATTTAATGGGCGAGGCATACTTCAACATGAATAACCCAGGTTTGTCGACCATGAGAGAGCCAACGGGGATCCATCGAAAGGGTCGTCCCACAGGGAGACGATCATTGCAGCGAGACCCATCTGGATTTGAGCACGGGAGACGAGAGGGTGCTGCTCGGGCGCGTGGTAGAGGCCGATCAAGAGGTAGAGGTCGGCAGGTAGATCCTTCGGTTATGTTGACTGATCACATCCATAAGTTCATGCTACACTTTGTTGATAGAAGTTGCCCGGTTCCTGGTGATGGTCATTGCGGTTATCGTGCCTTAGCGTTGGTTTTTGGGTATGGAGAAAACCAGTACATGCAAGTTAGAAGAGAGGTCGTTGCCGAGCTTCGAGCGAATAGGTGGTTGTACCAGCATCACTATTACACTCGATTGACAATCTCATCGAGAATGTTGATTTGCAAGACCCAGCTGCTTGTTTACATCGTCATCAAAACTGGATGGAGGCACTTATGATCCCACTTGCTCTAGCAACCTTGTGCCACAAGGTCGTTGTGGTCCTAAGTATCGACCATCCTCACACCTGCTTTCCTATTGTCGCAAACGGGTCGAACCAAACTCCACCGACTGAGGTTATTACATTAGCCTGGCTGGGAAGAGTCCATTGGAGCCCCGTCTGGCTAGTACAAGGGGCACCACTTCCTCCTACTGTACCAAAATGGTCGCATTTCCACCACCCAAGTGTGAATGGGTGGGATACCCTATACAATGAGCGCATTCAACAATACATCAACTACCGTCAAGTAGAAATAGTGGCCCAAGAGTAGTGATGATTTACTTTTCAGTTATCGTACTTAATGGATTTGAATTGATGCAACTATGTAAAACTAATATTATGCAATATAAAAGTTTTAGCAATCCGAAATACGTACAACTTATATTTAAGAATTGCGAAATGACATTGTTGATAAGTACTAGGGTCCATCCCAAAACAGAGTACATGAACAACATGAAAACTGCAACGACAATACAGAAATAAATACTAGGGTCCATCCCAAAATAGTGCATGCAGATAGGGTCAACGTACGCAAGGTAGATTCCATTTCCATGCCACTCATCAGGTGTCTAGCATAAATTGGTAGAACTGAGAGGCACGAACCTGAGTGGGTGCCACATGCAACACTTCACCACACGCTTCCCTGATGTATTCCCGAATCTCAGTAGCGGAAAACCATTGATCACCCCGATCAAGCATAGAATATAGACATGACAGCAACACCCCAATACGCTACATATCAAACAATTATGATGGTGATCACTAACAATGTATTAAACAAACCAACAAAAATGAAAGGTCATTGGTATTATTCACACGTACCCGCTGATCGTACACGGAAACAAGCGGAGCAGTGACTTCCGGTAGCTGTTGGCTTGAGCATCTAAAAACAAAAGGATGGTCGTGCTCACCATACCACTCCATGTACTCTGCTGAAACAGCGTGTGGCTCAAGCGCTGATCTATGTGCGATGAATGACACGTACACAGTTGGAACAATTAAGTGGTTATCCCAACGCTTGTCCATGGGGTGCCACCACAGCTTGAGGCCCTTGGCCTGTGGTGGTCTCTCTTCTTGTAGGGGGAGGATTCTCTCCATCGAAACTGTCTACACATACCCAAACTGGCGCATAACTCTGTCCGACATGCAGGCTTCCAAGACTCCGGAAAATTGTATCAATCCTCTGTACCGAGATACTCGATAATACCCATCGAAATCTAGAGGACCGTAGGTCATGAACTTGACGTCCTCGACACGCATTGTTTCAAGTTGTTTGATGAGCTGCAGAGTCCTCGCAGATGTCACACTTTGTGTGAGTCGAGTTGCGTACCGCTTTGCCCACCGTGGGTCTCCATGGTCCGCGGGGTCCTCACAGACGTCGGGTGCGAACATTGGGAAGTGAGAAAAGATCCAATACTGAAATATCGTAACACATGTAAGTCATTGAGTAATATTAAATAATAAAACACAACATATGTAGGGGATTGAGTCATACCTGCAGCAGAGCAGTACACCCCCCCCAATGGTAGACATCCCGGACCTCGACGAGATCCCCAGCTGCCGATACAGATAAGCTAGGAGACCCGTTCCCCAAGCGTACTCTTCTGTGCGTGTATGATCCATCACGAAGTCCAACGCATGTATGGATATGGATGTGGTGGTTCTGTCGTTCAGCACTAGGCAACCAAGATCCTCAAACAGATATCCTGTTGCGATTACCTAATGGGGTGTATGTGGATTGAGCACCAGATTCGCCATGTGCAAATCCAGGCTGTTGTGGAAAAAAGATTTCCCACTTCGTACGAAGTCGTGCGTGGAGAATTGGAAGTTTTCTGCCAGCCACTGCTGTCGTACAACGTTTGGAAGGGTAGAGACCAGTGCGCGTCCGCCGATTTGCAGACCGAACAACTTGTGCACATCGTGCAAGGTAATTGTCATCTCCCCCCATGGGAGATGGAAGCTGTTGGTCTCCGGATGTCACCGATAGAGGAAGGCTTGGATGAGACAGTGATCTACTGTATCCATTCTGATGTCATCCAAGTTATGTAACCCATTGTGCCTCGCCAGATACCACCAGTTCCACTGGTTTGCTTCACGAGGCCAGCTGCGCACTGTCTGCCACCAATTTGCACGCTTGAGGCTCTTTACAGTCATCTACATCGCCTACAAAACATATAATGAGATATTCAGCTACACGGTTGCACACACAATACCCGTAAATGTTTTCAAATCCTTCATACATGTACACCCACCTCATTTATCCACAGGCTGCGACACCTGTGAGTCTTGTAGTGTTGAAATGGCTCGACAAACTTGGGACGGCCGTCATCCACATCCCTAACGTTCAACTCGTCCAAATACCCAGGGCGGCAATTGGGGTTATGCAAGGGGTCTGTACTAGATACACCCCCAAATTGGTCACCTACCCCGAAGGTGTTAAACGCTGGTGTCGATGTACCAACACGTGGGTTGGATGAGGATGCACCCACGTCACGGATGGGCTGAGTGTCCATTCCCGGCCAAATCGGCCACTGTTCAGGTCCCAGCACGGGCGTATACTCGGGGGTCTGGTGCCATTCGTCTCCCCCTGAAGTCGTATGATGCCTGAAGTCGGAGTCGGGGCTGTGCTGGGTCTCTGGCACCTGTGACGTATCAACCTCGTCGACGCTGTAATCGGCAAGAAAATCCTCGTCGTCGCGCCCTAGAAACGATGTGCTAGTCCGCGCGGGCTCCTGCACCGGTGGTTCAATTGCTGGTTGTCTAAAGGCTGACGTGCTCGCCCGAGCCGACTCTAAAGGCCTATCACCTCGCCTTAGAGAGGCGGTTGGCCTTACCCGTTCGCGCTGGGATACGGCCCGCCTCATCGCCTACATTATCAAAATGATCTTTATAAGGCTTGACATCCGTAACTTATAATATTTAATTATAATTTTCACATAGTTGGACCACATCTTATCAAGTTTCATACTAAATTATCCATAATTTTTGTCTTTCATACTAAATTATCCATTACTTGAACATTTAATATTAATTATCCATAAACTATGTGAAAAATATTTATCCATTATGTGAACATAAATTCCATATCTAAATTTAACATTACTCAACCTACATTTCTCTAAATTCCATTTAAATCTACATTTTATCTAAATTCCATATCTAAACTCAATATCTCAATTCCATTTATAATTGCATTAAAAATTCCAAAAGTAAATTTTACATAACTAAACCTACATTTTATCTTTATTTCTTTACAATCTATTTAAATATATATTTTATCTAAATTCCATATCTAAATTCAATATCTCAATTCCATTTATAATTGCATTAAAAATTCCAAAAGTAAATTTTACATAACTAAACCTACATTTTATCTTTATTTCTTTACAATCTATTTAAATATACATTTTATCTAAATTCCATATCTAAATTCCATTTATAATTGCATTAAAATTTCCATATGTACATTTTACATAATTAAACCTAGTTTTTATATTTATTTCTTTAAAATCTAGACCTATAATAACATAAAGTTAAAAATAAATCTCGACATATCTCTGCTGCGGCCTGCGCTCGAGGGTCGTTCGGCGGGGGTTCAGGTGAAGGCTCTCGCGGATCGTTCGGCGAGGGTTGAGGTGAAGGCGAATCTGAGTTGCTCCTTCGAAATATCAAGTTGCGCCACTTCACCATGTCTCCTTCGAAATTTCCCCGGGCTACCGACTTGGAGTGCTTACGAATAGGGTAAGTAGTAGTGTGTGAGTGATGTGTGTAGTGCAAGGTGAGGGCGGGGCTATTTATAACAAATCGCCACCCACTTTGCCGACCTGGGAGTTCGGCAGCGGCATCAGGTGAGGTGACGGAAAGCTGAAGATTCCCTGCCACAAAGCTGCAGATGCCTGACGCTACAGTGCCGATGGGACCCTGCCGACTTCGAGATCCGGCATCGGCTTCAGAGTGACGTGACTCGCCACAGTCGATGGGACGTGTCAGCTTGACCGTCCAATCCGTCTTCCCTTCTGTCAGTCTGTGTCTGCCGGCCTGGAGAGTCGGCTTCGGCACCCGGGATGCCGACTTGGGCGTTCAGTTTCGGCGGATTCTATGCCGACTTGGGCGTTCGACTTCGGTACCATGCTTCTTGCGATATGAAGACCCTATGAATAACAGAACCGTTAAGAAAAGAGGCTTATAAATCCTTTATCACCAAGCAAACAAAAACAAAAGCAAAAGCATACCCTCCCTTACAGATCAAGGGAAGACTTATGACAGTTAGGAGAGTGAAGAAGTCAAACCCGAGATTTCAACGAACCGAGAGCAAGATGTGATAAATTACATCCCATCCAATAAGACCTTTCACAGAATATGACCTCAAATCGGTTGAGGAAAAGTCCTACCGTTATTCGTGTCTATTGGTTCCATTTCCGGCCAGTATCTTGTAGCACAGGTACAATCGCAGCAACAACGACGACGGCCCAATATATCCCGCAATGAGGCAGGGTCTGAGGATCGGGATGTATGCACTCGGCACTCTTGCTTTGAACAAGTCAATAGTGTTTCCGAAAAGATCCAACGGAAAATAAGCCAAAATAAAAGAGGAAAGCAAGCAAGCAACAATAGAAATAAGGCAACAAAGCACACAAATAAAACCTACACATCATTTGCCCGAATACATCGTCGTCAATGATCCTGATCCATGGTCATCTCCTTTGTAAGGGTCAAGAGTGCGAGGTCTTGATGAATAACCTCCATCCAACTCTTTTTTGGCCTTTCTCTATTGTGCCTGACGTTCCCCAACGACAACTCACATCTTCTCACAAGGGTGGACATCGGTCGTCTCTGCACATGCCCGAATCATCGCCATCTAGCCCCTCGCATCTTATCTCCAATATTTGTTCCTCCCACACCAGGGGCCAACCAGAAACCGAAGTTCAATCATAAAACAAACCATTGGTTTGTTACACTATATGCAAGCAATGTAGGAAATGAGGACTCATACGATCAAAAAACAGCGAATATAACATGAAAATTAGGCAAGAACCTGAGTTGTGCAGCACCGGAATTAATTCCGTAAATGACAAACATTTTGACTGCGTAAAGAGTATATCAAAGTACATGTGTATTCTATTATGTTCATCTCAAACACATGATACATGTTAATGCCTACAAATGGGGGAGCTAGTGAGCAAGGCGGGGAAAACCAAGACAAGTTACATTTCAAAGAGTTTGTGGTGCTACCCAGAGAATGGACATGCTATATCAATGTTTATAGCATCTGCAATGCTACATCCATTACTGGTTCATCAGACGTAGCGAGGCAAGGCCAATGGCGGCAGCTGACACAAGAGTACCGATACCATACTTGATCACTTCGGTTTTTGATGCCTCAACAACAACCCTTAACGAATGGATCTCCTGTAGGGATAATAGAAAAACTGATTAGGAAACAGATGGACAAATTGGTAATTTCACAAGGGAAACCCTTTGTTCCAACGCTCACCCGATCAATCTTTTGAGTCAGATGGTTTGTTTCGGCAGTTTGATTTGCAAGCTCATCTCTTATCCTCCTGGATTACATATGAGAAGAAAGAATGTCAAGTTGATGTGTGCAATGCGTTTACACAAAAATGCAAATTTAACTTTATCAAGAACCTGTAACATGAAGCTTGTTCATGATTAAAAATTAACCTCACCCTTTTTCAAGATTCAAATCCAATCTCTGGCCAGCAGTGACTTTGTCAATTTCATACCTATAAGAGATTTGGAAGAACGGTTATGATCCTGAGGATCAATTAACAAAGAAGGAAGCATAAAGCGAAGATAACAAAGATGCAATGTCAATAATCAGCAGTACAAACTAAAAAGTAATACAAGAATCTCCGCTTTATATCAACTGTCACAAATACGGATGTTGAGGATGTCATTTATGTTCAAGCCAACCTTTCCAAATGATTTTATTTCAATGACGGGACTTTGAATCTTAACAGGATTTTTGAGAAAAATCAAACATCAGATATGAAAATGAAGAAGCACCACAGATCCCTCAACCACACAAATTATATCAATCAGGGAGAAAATATATCATGTATATGTATGGTGCTAACCTCAGTTCGCTGCGCATTTTCTCTATTTCACCCTTAAGTCTCTCCGTTTCCCGTTGCCACATTCCTAAATGATGCTCCTACAGCATGAAGGTCCATGCAAGCAGTCAGCCAAATTAACAAACATATACATAAATAAATAAAAAAGTCATTGTGAACGTGAATGAATTAGGATAAATCACCAATTCATCTTCAGTCATGATCATTATACCACTTCATATGATTTTATTGGATACAAATCATACAATAAGAAAAGCAAATACCTGCGAGTTTTGTACTTCGGATTTGAATTTGGATAAACTGGATTCTTGAACCACTTCAATCTGTACAAAAACATACAAAACAAACAGCAAGACCAAGCACAGACCCAAGGTTATTGGTGCATCTAACATAAATTATCCAGTTTCAAACTCAGTTGCATAGAAAATCATAAATTTAACCATTTCCTGTTGGTTTTTTAACAATATATATAAATCTAAAAAAATAACACAACAGAAGCTAATATCAAGAGTGCAACAATAAAACAATGCTAACATAGAGTAGGATTACAGGATGAGTAAGAAGAAATTAATATTTTCAGGACAAGTTTTGATGATTGAATCTAAGTACCAATGTTTATGAATTGAGTACAACTACAACATGGAACCGCAAGCTAGGGTGTCTTAGTTCTTAGAAGCAACTCTCCCACACAATCTAGCCATGCTTAACAAGGAGTCTATGATTAAGGGGCAACAAGATCTGATTGGAAAAAAGGACTAGAACCACAACTAACAAGTACAGAATCAAGAGTTTTGAGTTTGACTCTCACATAAACAACGCATATTGAAGAGATTCAAAGCACCATTTGATCAACAGAGAAAACAATTCCTTGATCTATGAAGAAGATCCATCTACTTGTTAAAGGCAAGATCTCAAAGTAGTAAAACGAAAATGATTACCCTCTGCATCTCTGCCTTTGAGATGAACGATTGAACCACACTTTCCAAGCTGTCATTGAGAACCTCGGTTATAGCCCCCGTGATTGCCTCCGCTTGCTTCGTAGGAACACCTTGAGCTTCTAATTTCCTCACCTAATCTCTCAAACAAAATGTGTTCAATATACATGAAACGAATTCAGCAAACAAACACGAACATTAAAGGAGGGGAGAAATTTTACAAGCGCTAATGTGTCGACGAGAAACAACCGTTTTCCGTTGGAGTGCACGAGCTGAGAAATCTGCCTAGCGTCAGTGTATCTACTGAATGATTTCAACGAATTCGAATTCATGGAATTGGAAGACAGGAACGAGAAACCCCTAATTGCAGAGGCCGTGCTAAAATGAGCTACCGCAATCAATGAATCCAATCCATTCAAATTCGTCGAGCTGCTACCTAATTGCAGAAGTCGCTTAGAGATCGTACAAATTGCCATCCGAATGAAAATCCCTAACAATCTGCTAAGAGTATACAAAGAATAAGGCACCGCAACAGAACTCGGATAAAGGAGAGGTCGCCGGGAAACCCTAAGTTCTTCGCCCGATTGAATTGGAGAAAGAAAATGAATGATTTGTAACTGTATCGAATCGAATTGAGAGAGAGGGGAAATTTGGGGGAGGGTTGGGGGGAATTCGATATTAAGGGGTAATAATAGTTTGTTTAATAATAGTTCGTTTAATCATATTATTCAAAAACATAATTTTTGTTTTGAGAATTGAAAAAAAAAGAAGCAAATTTAACGCGCAAAACAAGCTGATTTTTCTTCTTCTCCAAGTCGTTTACGTTACGCCGCTTGTTCTTTCTCTAAGGCTAAGAAAGGAAAAAAATATATGCATAGTTGAACAAATCAAGTTTGATATGAAACAAACCTATTCTGGAAATGGGTGGCACAAAATCCTAATTTTGTACTCTAAAAACACATAAAAATGACTCAAAATAAATATGCAAAACTGAGCATTATCATTCAACCCCTACTTGCCCGCACTCTAGAGTAGGGATATATTCGAGCCAAACGAGTTGAGTTGGGCATGTTAAAGCTATTCTAGCCGAGCTCAATTTTTAAACGAGCTTATTTATTTATTTATTTATCAAACTTGTCTTGTTTAGGAAGTGAACGAGTTCGAGCCGAGCTTTTTTCGAGCTTAAAGCAATTCTACATGGTCATAACATATTAACTTAAATCGAACAAACCAAACTTTCAACTGAGCTTAAAATCCTCTTCAGCCTCGACTTGTTTAAGTAAGTAAACGAGCTCGAATAGAGCATTTTCAAACCGATCCTGAACGGTTCAATTCATATAACAGCCCTAAACCTCTCCCTCGTAAAAAAGATGGAGAGATCACAAGGAACTATGGCTACTCAGCCGAGCTCACAGGTGAGTACACACTCTCAGGAACACACACAGGCATCCGAGCCTACATCTACTCAGGAGCGCTCTCACTGCTCGGATGAGCCTACATCTCTTTTCAATGGTTACGACTTACGATGTTTATAGTTTGCCCCCACTCTCGTACATCTGACACCGAATTTCATGACTTGCTCCCAAGACTTATCTAGCTATGCTGTTCTATTTGGTCAGTTTTATCTGGAAAACAAGTTTTGGTACAATGCCTTTGAGTTCTTCATTTATGTTTTAAGCAGCATTTGTAGAGCTCACTCACACTGAAGAATGAGGATGGATGTAGTAAGTAGTAACATAAACATAAGGTCAACATAGATTCGTTTAGTTGCAAAAGGTTTACACACCCAAATAAGTCTGATGATTGTTTGGATGGCAGTCCATCACATAATACTTGGTCTAACATCAACATTACAACCATAAATATACAGCTCTCTATGCATAAATATACATTTAACTTAACACTCACATTCCCAGGCAGATTCAATGTCTACCATCTTCAAACAAAAAGGTGAAGAACGTCCAACACTGGACGATAACACGATCGCACACGTATGGAAATTCAGATTCCCTGTCCTTTATTATTCTCAGCAGTTGATTCCACACTGCTCCACATCTGGACCGGTAATCTTCGCAACGAATGGATCAATTCTTACCCACAAGAGGGAGAAAATTGATGCCAGCAGAACCGACCATACGACAACAATCGTCGGGGTCCTGTTCTGCTTCCCCATGAGCCCCTTGAGGAAAGGGTAGAGATGGAGGATCACCCAGAGGGCAAAGAACAGCTTACCAAAGAGTGGTCCCCACGACTGGTACCCGCTGTTGATGGCCGAGGATATCCCAGCCACCACGCCCACCAGGTTTATGATCAGGAGGGTGGTGGGCGGGATGAGGAGGGTGGTCCACTTGAACAAATAGAGCTCAGCAAAATCACCGTCCTCGTCTGTGGCCTTGGATGTCACAGTAAAGTTGGTGTCGATACCTGCCAGCACCTTCAGGAGGCCTTGCCAGACAGCAAAGAAATGAGCTGAGACACCACCAATGACCCAGAACTGCTCATTTCTCCACCACTCGTCAATTTGAACGCCACTCCATCTCATCTCGAGTATGCCAGTGGCAAAGATGGACAGAAAGAGGGATATGAACCAAATACTTGCCAAATTGGTAATCTGCAATGGAGGAGATGCAATCCATTAGTTAGAATGTTGAACAGAAGCGATTCAGTTTGTGTGGACCCCAATATCAACAAAAGAAACACTAATGCCATTCATCAGTTATGTAAATATAGAACATTGACAATGGAGTGGCACGAAAATGGAACATACCTGTGGGATTATAAACTTCCCTGTAAGCAGACAGACAGCAGGGAGGGTACAATATACAATCAGAGGGATGGAAGTGAGTGGATAGATGGTCGTGTTGACATAAGCAAACCTCTCAAGCCATTTCAGTCTTCCACCATATCCATACCAAATAGGGCAATGGCGGCTGAACAGAATTTCCACAGAACCTAATGCCCAACGGAGCACTTGGTTTAAACGATCTGACAGATTGATAGGTGCGGAACCCTTGAAAGCAGGAAGCTTTGGTATACAATAAATTGAGCGCCACCCACGAGCATGCATCTTAAATCCAGTGAGAATATCTTCTGTGACAGAACCATATATCCATCCAATCTGGAATATTAAGAAACAGAAATTCAGTTGCAAATACAAAGATTCATATGCATATTTTGGGGGGGGAATAGGGAGTGAAAGATTTCCAGTTATTAGCTTTCATATGATCTATCATGAGCATCTATATTCGAAAGCATCATATCAAATTATTGAACAAAATGATTTATTAAAACAATTTTGATGCCAAAGTGGGATTAATCAAAAGCACATGAAAGGGAATAGTAATAACCTCACTTCCCCATTCTGATTTATCTTCATATCCACAACTGATAACATGAATAGCCTCTTTCAAGAGTGTATCAGGATCTGCAAAGGAAGGCACACCACCGTTCTCCATAAGTGTGGACTCCACAAACACGGTAGACTGACCAAATCGTTTCTCTAAATCCATCCGTGACATCAGCAATGATTTCTCATCATCAAATCCCGCTCCTGTTTCAAATATAAACATGTTATAGGCGCAAATGATATAATTTCCCATGCATAACTCAACAAGAAAGCACGGACTACTGCAGAATCATATGCAACAATGATAAACCATTTTCAATGGAGAAACAATTAGAGTCTGACAATACCTTCAACCCCTTCTTCTATATCCTCCAAATTGAAGATAGGGACAGTAGGATCCATGTGCTTGCTAGATTTCTTCTTGTCAGAGCCCTTCTTACTTGATTTTGAACCTTTTTTCCTCGATTCACCCCAGCATAGTGAGAGCAACCCTTCCTTTTTGGGCTTAGGTTTGTGGGGAGGCTCATAACCATACAAGGCAGTCCTATTAAACACACATCCTGTACCCACATAAACGGGACCTTGAATGCCATCCAAACCCCTCAAGTTGATCTAAAGTCAACAGAGATTAAAAGAAAAAAGAGCATTAGTCATATAGTATGCAAACAGCAAAACATCACATATCCACAGTGAAAACTGTGCTTGTTCAGAACCTTATATGCAAAAATGCAAACCAGGCATTACACCATTTCCTTTTGTTAATTAAAAAAAAAAAAAAAGCAAACTAGGTAAACAAAGAAAAATACTTACATCAAAGAACACAGTATTGCGATTGGCATATCTATCATTCCTATCAATACCATCAAATCTTTGTGGAAATTGAACATAGCAAACATATTTGCCAAGGTTTGGGTCCATCATAAAACACATAGCTTCCCTTATAGCCTTGCTATTGTTTATGTAGTGATCACAATCAAGATTCAACAAGAAAGGCCCATTGGTAAGAACTGCAGAGACTCTAACCTGCAAAAGAGTTGATTGCACTGAAAATTAAAATTCATCCTCGTATATAAATAGCTTACAAGGCAATGTCAAAGTCGGTGTTCACACTCACAAGTGCATTCATAGCACCAGCTTTTTTGTGATGTTGGAAGCCTGGACGCTTTTCACGAGAAACATAAACCAAGCGCGGAAGCTCATTTCCTTCACTGTCAAGCCCTCCACTTTGGCCCAGGAAGATCTGCAATTTGCCCATGCAACAAGAATTGTGACTCCAACATGAAAAAAGGGGGAAAATTGAAATTCACTTGCTCAAGGATTAAGTGATTAACAGACAAGTATGACAATTAATTGAAAGGAAGAGCTTATATAAAAGCTATACACAAAATTGGAGGGAAAAAAAAAGGCACGCCCCAGGTTTAGCAATTGTAGTTTGCCTAAAGCAAGATTAAATGAGTGATAGATGGAAAAGGAGGTATGTAAAGAGGATAGTAGGACTGGTAAGGAAAAGGAATCGGCTTGAAGTACGTGAAAGGTGAGAAAAACTTCAATTTCAGCACACAACATGGTAAGAAAAGCATTACCACGTATGCTAATAGAACACTCCATGAATTGTGACTACAGATTACTTACTTGAATCATTCCTGGATGATCCCTGGTATTGTTTCCTGGCCAAGGAGTCCCATCTTGCATGACCCAACCTTCTTCAGGAACTTTCAGGGCTTTTGCAACAAGTACATTGACACGAATCTTGAATTCTTCATATTCTCTCTGCAACAATTATACGATGAAATTCAGTACATACCAACATGATTGAAAGCATTATAAATACAATGTGATTTCACAATATAGGGTGGATTGAGGGGTCAATGATAAGAAAAAGATACAAACGTATGCCCTTGACATTTTAACATTTACCTTCATTGCTCTGCGATCCTTGACAAAAGATGGCTGGACTTTATCTTTAAGATAATCAATCTTCTGGTTGAAGTACCATTCTGGAGCACGTGGTTCAATGCTGTACTTCTTGCAGAAAGGAACCCAGAGCTTTGCAAACTCAGCTGTCTCTGATAAGACTTCAAATGTCAACATGGCTGCTCCATCGTCAGAAACATAACACGAGACCTTATCAACAGGATAATCAACTGCAAGAATGGATAAGACTGTGTTGGCTGTGACAAGAGGAGGCTCTTTCAAAGGGTCGACAGTACTGACAAATACATCAACAGCAGCCAACTGTGAAGGCTCTCCTTCTCGATCATATCTGTTGCAATGTTTCACAAGAAACAAGGATTACTTAAAATGCAGTAAGATTTTTAAAAATGCAACAAGAAAACAAATATTCTTGCCTTAAAGCCAGCCTGTCAAGGTATGTTTCACGGTTTATAGGAGTCCACTTAGGGAATTGATCCAGAATCCATGACACTGCAAACCATATCTCACAAATCACAGACAGCAGCCAAAGAGCGAAGGCACTGGGCACTGGATTGGTTATACGGTAGTGGAAGAAAATCCCGAGAATAACAAGACGCAGAACAATAACCAGCCGGTAAGGATTTATCCTAGATGATGAGACGGGGACCTTCCTTGACAGAGGTTGTCGGGCTTCATCATTACTGGACCAAGAAAGAAAATCATCACCAGAAAACAACCTTAATGGAACATAAACACAGCAAAACAGTCCATGATACAAGAAATCCCTTTATCAATACATTCTAAATATAGCTTGTGAGCTATTACAATAGAGTTTGGGTTAGGTTGTAAATAATACTGTAAACACCCAAAGAATCTGAATTATGCAAGAAATTAAAAAGATTCAGCTGGAAATGAAATCTGAAAAACAACTTTTAGATTGCTTTGCCCAATCGAAGTCAGAACTTACAGCAATGCATCATCCACGAGTACATCAGTGTTTGCATCAATATCACCTCCTCCTCTACCTTCAGAAGGGGCATGGCCAATGCTCGTTGGAGGTACATTTTTTTCCTGCTTAACCTTCCAGCCATCAACTCTTTCTTTCCAGGCTATGTTGCCTAATCCAGGTGAGCCAAACTCCCTTGAATTGTTCCTAGCTGCAAGACGGAGTAATTTGTCAAAAAACAAAACAAATTGAATCCTAGACATGGAAGGAAACAGAAAAACTGAGACAATGTTGTGATATCTGACACCGAAGCTCATTATAACATACATTTCATTCCAAGAACTCCCGGGGATCCCATGGAAAAACGATCGGGTGAAGCTGCCGACAATTCTCCTGAAGTCTGGGATACACGGCAACAAACACTGGCCTTAGAGAAACTCCAATTTGATCCAATAGAATTCCATCGTATGGATAATGTCAATTACCTCACGCCCATGGCTAAGGTAAGGAATCTGGCTGTGAGAACCTTCTTTATCATAGTTTGGGGCAACATTGTTCTCTCCAAGGCCATCATTCATATGCCAGCTCAACAAGCGCTGCGTTGTATTTGGTTTCTCAGTTGGATTCTCTGTAGCGTAATTCAGGTCATCAGCAGAAGCAGCCACGTCGCCATCTTCCTCACTATCACCAGGAACACCAGGACTCCCTGGAACAAACACAGTGAATATGGTCAAGAGACATTAACAGAAGAATGCCATACTCTTTGCATCACTAAACATGTCTTAAACTACAAGCGATAAGATCAAACCAAGAATAGCAAAGAAAACGAACCTTTGAGCCTCTTGTATTTAGTTTTACACTGAGGGCAACACTGATTTCCATCTTTTCTCTCGTACTCATAACATGGTCTACAAACAGGAAATCCACAGACGTCACACGCTACAAATGGCTCCCCATCCACCCTTTTACCCACAACATCGCCACAAATCTGGCAAACCTGCCCTCTAACGCCCTTCATGGGCTTCACCTGGTAAAACAACTGCTTGTTTAGCTCAAAATTAGAGCACCCAAATTTTCTAATATCTGATTTCATAAATTCACATCCACCAAGACAGTGACAGAAATTGACAGATTAAAATAATTAATTTCCGTCCACCGACAAAAACGGAAAATGAAAAGAAAGAAATTAACAAAGACTCGGTGACGGAAGACGGTATACTGATTACTAAGTTTACTAACCCCGGTTTCGCCTTCTGAATCCATCAGTTTATGCTTCCGTAGAGCTTAGATAGAAGCAGATATTGGCCAGATCTGAAATGATTTCGAGTTAGGATCCAGATAAAACAATGTGAAAACAAAAATACAAATAAGCACAAGCTAGATCATAGTTGAATCCAAAAAGGCGAGGCCTTTTTTGGTATATTTCACCTAGGAATCAAGAAATCAACTCAAATTCGTTGCAGAGAATGGAATTGCGATGAAATTTCAGATAAAATAAACCGGAAATTAGTTAGAGCAAGGTCCCAAGGCCCAAGGATTGTACCCAATACGAGAGGCTAACAGGGGTTCGAGGTTCGGAATTGCGGCTCGACGGGAGTCACACAGACCCAACACGGTCTCTCGACCCTCGGCGTCCGGTCTGGTGGTCCGGAGTTCGTCGGCGTCGGCAGCTATACCAGGAGGAAACAGAGGTGGAGAGGAAGGCCGGCGGAGGCTCAACTTCGGGCGCTTGGACTCGTACTCAGCCTCAGGTTTCAAGCCAATTAGGCCCCGACAGGTTCAGGTGGGAAGAATCAGAGAGAGAGAGAGAGACTCCGGCGATGGGGGAGAGCTTCAGGTGGCAATGGATGAACAAAGGAGGGAGGTTGAGAGGGATGAAGGAGGCAGACGGAGTGAGAGTGAGACCATGAGACGGGAAGGTCGAGATCTGGAAAAGAAAAGGGAAGGGGGTGAAGGTGAGCGGCGATAGGGAAAGAGAGAGAAAGGGGATTACGATTTACGTCTAAAATGAAGGGGAGGTGAGGCAGAAGCCGGTGGGCCCCAAAAAATATATCCCCGTCGGCATACAGCTGTATCCTTTCATTCATCTTTGAGAAATGAATAACGTTTGTTTTAATTTTTTTTTTTTTGGTCGAATAACGTTTTTTTTTTTTTGATTGGTTAAGAATTCGGATGCAGAAAATGCTATCCGACAGCATCCTTTCGGATGAGGTCGCGAAGACCTGGGTCGTTATATAACTGGGAATGTAATGCAATTTGGGCAAGGTGTGCAACCTTATCTGCCACGCAATTGCTGGTACGAAGAACGTGAGAGAACGAAACTTCGTGGAATCCCGTGAGGAGTGTGCTTATGTCTGCCATAATCAGCTCGATTTCCCATGGGCATGAATTTTCAGACTGTAAGTGTTTAATGATAATTAATGAGTCTCCTTCGATGACTATTGTTTGTATTTTTAGTTCCAGGGCTTTGACAACACCTTTTCTGAGAGCCAGGGCTTCTGTCATTAGGGGTGTGTGTTGCCCCACCTTGTCATTACCCATTGGTATAACCTCCCCGGAGCTGTCACGGATGATTTATCCTATCGAACATTGCCTATTACCGGAAGCGGATCCGTCAAAATTGAGTTTCACTTTTCCATTAGGCGGCTTTTTCCATTTGGTATTCTTTCTATTGTTTCTCCTACCTAGGTTGTAGTGTATATCCCTTGGTGTTCTCCTATCAGGTTCCCCTTTGTGTTCCTCCGCTTTCATCCACTCATTATAGTATGATTCCACAAGTGTTGCAAACCCCCTTTCATTTGGTGGTTTTTGTTGTTGGAAGATGAATTTGTTACGTACCATCCAGATAGTCCACCAGTGAAAAACAACCTTTTCTTGTTGTTGTCTGTCTAGTTGGTTACCTAGTTTGTTTATGATTTCCTCTACATTCCTTGATACCTTTATATCCTCTTTGATCTAATTCTTAATTCTGGGTGATAGACATGAGCAATATGCCGAAAATCTACATTCAAATAGTAGATGAGTAGCATCTTCTTCATGATTGTTGCATAAAGCGCAATATGGCGGTATTGCAATTCCTCTTTTCGCAAGACGAGCCGCAGTTGGGAGACCATTCTGACACACCTTCCACATAAAGTTTTTCATTTTGGGAGGAACCTTTTAGATTCCATATCCATGTGTTGTTGTCATTGTTGAGCTCAGTTGTTTTTGTGTTAAGTTTATATGCACTTGAGGTTGTGAACCATCCTTTTTTATCTGGCCACCAATACATCCTGTCTTGTATCTTATTTATTGGTAGTGGGACATTTGCAATTTGTTGTGCTTTGTCGGGTGGCACTGCAGTTTGGAGTTTATCAATATTCCATGTCCCGTTCAGAATATATTGGTCAACAGTTTCCTCCTAGTCGGTATGTGTCGGATTAAGACACATGTTTTGAATGTCCTTGATGGGGGACCATTTATCAATCCAAAATTTAACCGTTTTTCCGTCGCCAATGGACCATGCCAAACCTTCTTTGAACGGCTCGATAAGTTTCCTTAGTTGAGTCCACTGCCATGAGTCATTTCCTTTTTTGTCAAAATCTAAAATTGATGTTTCTTTTAGGTATTTATACTTAATGATCTTGACCCAACAATTTTCTGGTTTTGCAATGATCTTCCATATAAGCTTCATTTGTAATGCCTCATTCATTTCTTTAGTCTTTCTCAAACCCACACCACCTTTTGATTTGGGCCTACATACTCTGTTCCATCCAATAAGAGGTTTATACTGTAGGTCTTTGTTCCAGAAGAAAGTCCTATTTATTCTATCCAGTTCATCATGGAGTCGAATAACGTTTGTTTTAACTTCTTCATAGGTGTATCCTCTCGGTCCTCGTTTGGATTGGTTTGAAAAATCCAGGAAGTTGAATATCCTAAGATGTTGAATATCCTAGATAGTTGGATAGAATATCTGCGTTTGGTTAAAAAATTTCATCTCCAAAAACGAATTAAAATTAACAGAAATTGAACTTCCTGTGAAATATAGGAATTGGAATTACCAAGGGGTACATGGTAAGAAAACTTCCACCATTTTCTTAGTAATAAAAATCCCTTATTTATCTCAATATATCAAATCCACCATTTTTTCATTTTTTAACCAAACATGTTTCATAAAATCTCAGAAAGTGTAATTCATGGGAAGTAGACTTCCCAGGAATTAAATTCCCGGGAAGTAGACTTCCTACATTTATCCAAACGAGCACTCATTCATTTTTTTGATCGATGTCACAAAGCCTCTGAAGCGCTGTGTCACCATTCTTGTTCGAGGGGCTGAGGTCAAACTTTCAATACAGTATGAAAGGCTTCCGTTGTTCTGCTTCGCTTGCGGGTGCATTGGGCATCTCCAAACAGTTTGTCACCAGTCGACTCCCCATTCTGTTGCAGGGCCCCAATTTGGAGTGTGGCTCCGTACATCTCCGCCCCACTTTTGCCAACGACTTCCCCAAGCCACTCTCGATCGGGAAAGGACCTGGCTTCATCAATTCATTCACAAAACTGAAGGGGATAAGCCTCAGGCCAT
Organism: Persicaria maculosa; assembly: GCA_963922045.1. Taxonomy (NCBI): domain Eukaryota; kingdom Viridiplantae; phylum Streptophyta; class Magnoliopsida; order Caryophyllales; family Polygonaceae; genus Persicaria; species Persicaria maculosa. The sequence goes on along the minus strand of OY998263.1, from coordinate 65,192,022 downwards.
TCAAGTTGAGGAGGTCGCGGAGCATATCCTTGAAGCCCATCGTGGTGTATCAGCACTTGTGATCCCCACCGCCAATCCTTGTTCTTCCATCTTTGTTATGGGGCATTCAAAACCTGTGGCGAGACGCAAAGTGAACATAAAGCAACAAGCGAGGAACAGGGCTCCCTCATGTCCGGACACAACTACTAGCAAGAGGAAGCCCCGTTGTCCCTGCCATCGGTTATCCAATATAAGCGCTCTAAGAGAGTGGTTGAGTCGATGGTTGTCGACGGTCAAGTAGCGGGTACGGCGCCAGGTTGTACTCGCGAACAACAATGAAACTCTTCAGTTGGAATTGTAGGGGATTGGGCAATTCTCTAACAGTTCGAGCTCTCCGGGATTGGTCCTGGAAATATTGCCCGGACTTAGTCTTCCTTATGGAAACTAAGATCAGTCGCCAAGATCAGGAATCGGTCATGCGTCGATGTGGCTTTGTGGATGGGTTGTGCATCGATTCAGTTGAATGCTCAGGGGTCTCGGCTTATGGTGGCGAAACCTATCGGTCACGATCACCTTCTATTCTCAACACCACATCCTAGCAACGGTCTCAGACTCATCGGGATCGCCATGGAATCTTATCTGTATCTACGGTTGGCTTGAGCACTCAAACAAATGGCGAACTTGGCATCTTATGAGGCAGTTGTATCAACAATCATCCATTCTTGTTCTGTTCGCATGTGACTTTAATGAAATTTTCTGTTCGTAGGAAAAAGAGGGAGGGGCTTTACGGGCGTAGCAAGCTATGGATAGCTTTCGAGAGATTGTCGATGACTGCAGCTTGAAGGATCTGGGGTGCCAATCAGGTCATTTTCTTACTTGGCAGCGAGGACGCAGCCCTGCCACTTGTGTAAGAGAACGATTAGACCGATTTCTTACCTCCTCGGCTTGGTCAATCACCTATCCACACATCAATTTGTCCACTTTGCTTTGTATAGGTCCGACCACTCGTTGATTTTTCTTAGCACCAATGCACCGGCTCGGGGTTCGCCTATCAGTGGAAAACGTCCTTTTCGGTTCGAGCCGCTCTGGTTTTCTCATTGGGATTTCCAGGAGGTAGTTGACGCTAGTTGGAGTGGTCATTGGGGTCGTCCTCCCGAAAAGATTAAGGCCTTTGCGGAAGCTCTTTCAGTTTGGTCGAGGCGGGTCTTCAAGAACAGATTGCGAAGCATCGAGAGGTTGAAATCTCTACAGTCCTGACACCCGAGCATCAGTGTATTAAGCAGAGGGGTTGAGATATCTGCTAAACTTGATTAGCTTCACTTGGAAGAGGAGACTTATTGGCATATCCAAGCCCGAGCCAACGAGTTCAATGATGGGGATAAGAACACTTCTTATTTTCACCATAAAGTCAGTCAGCGGCATTCAAAGAACGTGATCAAAGAGCTTGCATCTGCTTCCGGTGGGGTTAGCAGAACCCACGACGAGATTAAAGGTACCATCACCCAGTTCTTCTCGGAGTTATTTGCCACATCTTCGCCCTCTCAATCCCATATTAATGATGTGATTGCGGGTATTGAACCTCAAGTCATCGACGATATGAATGCGGCTCTTCTAGGTGAACCATTCCGGAATGGCTCACCGGAAATGACTTGTGGGTAGTACCCATAGGTCCCCGGTTCGAACCCTAGAATGGCCGCTCTTTATTTACCTATTCAAGGCATGCATGCTCTCTTTTTCCAGCGTTTTTGGCACATTGTAGGCTCGGATGTGGTTGCTTTTGTGACTAAATGGTGGAAACTATGCGAACCGGTTTCTTTCTTTCCTTGGATACGCGAGACAACTCGCCTTTCCCCAACTCATTTATAGACTCTGAAGTATGGCAGTATTCAGGATTATCCCTCGTTAGAGGACGCTTGATGGACCCAACCATCTTTGTCCGCTTCACACTCTGTGGAACTGCAGGCTTGACCTTTTTTCCCTTCACCACACGTGATTTTTTCTCTTGCAGGGGAGGAGTAGGAGACATCGTGGGTTCCGAATCATCATGTACTATCGATTCTGTCTTTGTCCGCGAGGAGCTAACCTCCTCGTACTCATATCCTGCACTCCTATTTTGGCTATCGCTTTCATTCGACATCACTAAGTATATTAAGAAGAAAAGCCCCTGAAAAGACGCAAAGGAAGAAAAAATCAACAAGGAAAAATGACCTTTTTATCATAGCGATTAAACAAATTTGGCGCCAAAAAAAACCCCTTATAAGGTTTATGTTGGCGCCTCACACGCCCCTTGAGAGGGCATTGAAAAGACATTCCCCCCCCCCCCGGTGGATGAAGGTTAAGAGACGCCTTTTCGTCTCATCCATAAAGTTTCTTTGTTTTCGAGAAACCACCTCCGAAAAGGGAAAAAGAAGAGGGGACAAAAGGTTTCGTTCACCCACAGCCATCGAAAAGTCCCCAAAAATCCCAAAAAAGAGGGCATTACCCCACCCTAGACATGGCCACAGGTCACGGGTCGGGCGGGTCGACCCGTGACCTGCCGGGTCAAGGTCCACAAGTCCGAGGGTCGGCTCGGGTTGAGGTTCAGGGTTAGGGTCGAGGGAATTAGAACTCGTGACCCGGCGGGACGACCCGGCGGGTCACACGGGTTGACACATTTGAAAAATCTAGCCGTTAGGGGTGGGTCCCACCACATGAACGTTTTTTTTTTTTAAAAAAAAAAACTAGCCGTTGCTCAGGTTTGAACGTAGGCTCGAGCCTATAAACAGGCATCACCTCTTCCCCAAATCATTTTTCTTACACATCATATCAATCAAATAACTCATATTTCATTCATTCCCGTCGTTCCGTCAATTGTCGTAATGGCTGGCGGTAAAAGCGGATCCTCGAGCTCCTCCTCCTTGTTCAATCATTTCAACAAGGTCGTCCAATCCCCGGGGAAGATAGAAGCGGAGTGTCGTTATTGTGGTCATAAGTACAAGATAACAAACAACTTGGGTTATGGCAACTTGAAGAATCATCTAGCCAAGAAGCATCCCGAAAAAGTGGACTAAGCATCGAGATCGTTGGGTAATTAGTATTTTAGTCTTGTGTTGTGTGAAGTTTATGATGTTGTTCAAATATGAACGTATGAAGAAGTAAATAAAGTAGGAACTAAGAAGTAAGTTATTGTTTTATGTTGTAATGTCATGCATGAAGTGATGAAGCGCCGAGCGCGATATCGACCGAGACAATGAATCCGGTACGAGTTTGTAATCGTTGTTCGGTTTGTAATAAAATTGTGTTTTATGTGTGTATTATTTTGTTTTTTTTAACTAATGCAACATATAAATTAATAAACCTAAATAAATATTTTTGACCATCGCTATTTACTTATTTACAGATCAAAATAACAACCTTTGAATTAAAAAAAAAATACTAATAACATCCTATGATACATTTACAAAGTGGACAATTGAAAAAGAAAAAAAAATAAATTCAACCTCGGATGAAATGAAGCCAACGGTCGGCTAAGTAAAAAAAAAGGCAACGGCTATGTTTTTCAAATTCCAACGGTCGACCCGCCAAGTCGATCGTTGGACCCGGTCGATTGTGGATCCAAATCCCACCCTTCTTGGCCTATAAATACTACCCCTTCTCTCCCATTTTCCTCACACCATCTCATCACATCTCCTACTCTCTAATCGCTCGAGAATTGAGGAAGTCGGAAGTCGGCGGTTCACGAGTCAAGAATTCCGAGAATTCGGCGCTTCGCATCACCAAATCCTACTTCTATCATCTCTTTCTTTTTTTCATTATTTCGTCATTTGTCTTAATTACATATTCATATTATTTTAACAAATATCTAATCCACTTTTATTGAAAATGTTTTCCCGAGGTCGAAGGAGTGTTAGCGGAGCCCCGTCTTCAAGCAGGGAGAAGCAACTCAGGATCGGGTCACCAACCGAAGCCTAGCCTTCGACGTAGCGCCTCCATTTCCGGACCTGGAGCGAGCGGATCCCGACGACGTCGAGATCAGGCGCTACACAATGAGCAGCCGGGAATTGAGGAGGATGAAGTTGCCGCTCTGGGAACTCCCTCCATGCCCTCAACCATCCCGACTCAGGAGTCCGGGTTGGAGGCCAATGCCAATCCCGACGCCACTCCCGACGCCGACCCCGCCGACGAGCAACCAATCGCTTGTAAGGCCGCCACAATGAAATTTTGGTTCAAGAAGGACCCGCCTGCTCCGGGATGGGGCGAAAACTATCCCTTTGTCGAGTGCAAATTTTGCCCGAAGGTCTACAAACACAAGAAGGGGAACGGATATGGCAACTACGGACGCCATATCGAATCGAAGCATCCGGAGAAACTCGGCTTAGCGAAAGGCCAAACTCAACTTTCCGGGTACGCAACTACTTCCTCTCAACCCCCTGGTTTATGGAGTTATGATTATGCTAGTTGTAGTGATAACTTTGCTGAAATGATAGCGGCCGGAGGCCTAACTTATAACTTTGCACAACGTTTATGTTTCAACGAATTTATTACGGAAAATGTTCAGCCCGCTTGGCAGCCTATGAGTCGAAACATGGTTAAGAGAAAAATGATAAAAAGGTATAACACCCTTAAAGTTGAATTAATTGAATATTTTAAAAAACATAGCGATTTACATGTTTCAATTTGTAGTGGTGGACCGACCATTGGCAACACCACTCATATATGGGTGTTACTTGTCATTGGGTGGATGAACAGTTCATTTTGCACAAACGAGTTTTGGCTTTTCGAGTTTTTGATGAGGCCCACACGGCTCGTAACATAGCTGCGGTTCTTTTAAGAGTTTTAAAAGAGTATAGATTGACTCAAAGAGTTTTTTCAATCGGTTTTGACAACGCATCCGCCAACACCACCTCTATCCCAGAGTTAATACAATATTGTCAGCTCGGGATAAGGGGGAGATTTTTCCATATTCGTTGCGCACCTCATATTTTAAACTTATGTGTTCAAGATGGTTTAATGTATTTACAACAGATAACCGAACGTATTCGAATTGTCTTATGAGCACTTTGGCGAAGCAAATAGCTTCGCCATCAATGACACCGGTTTTGCCAATCTAACAACCTTCGCCCGAAGAACTTCCCCCGAGATGTTAGCACTCGGTGGAACTCGACATACAAAATGATTTATGATTCTTATCAATATAGAGAAGTTCTTTCCGCTTTTGCTACCCAAAATATCCCAGAGTCAAACGCTTTTGGGGATGTGTGGGTGGTTGCTCGAGATATAATTGAGGTTTTCGAGGTTTTCCATGATGCAACCGAAACTTTTAGTCATGCTTACATTTCTACATCTAGTGTTTTCTGTTTTTTCGCGATGAACATTGCCATAGCCCTCCATGATAGGCTTCAAGTGCAATGCATATCCGACTCTGTTTTCACCATGCGGGCTAAATGGTTGTCTTATTACAAAGTTATTCCTGATATTTTCCTCGTAGCTTGTTGTTTCGACCCTAGATAGAAATTAACTGGGCTTCAAAAGTTTTTAGAAAACTATTTTTCTACGCTCGATATCCAAGATGATCCTGATTGCAATGTTTCAATTATAGTTACTAGAGTTAAGGGAATACTTGAAACATTATATACTCATTTTTATACGGGCGCTAGAGCGCCTAACATTCCTCCTCCTGCGCCTTCCAGCTCGAGCGGATCCTCCCGTCCTAGTATTACCGCTCGAACTAAGGCTCTTGCCAGAGATATTTTTGGCACAAAGAGGTCGAGGTCCTCATCGAGCTCGCACTCGGAACTCGACGAATACTTGTCTACTAACTTTGAATTTCGTAGTGATGAAGATGAAGATTTTGATATTTTAGAATGGTAGAGCCGAGTAGAAAGACAACGATTTTCGACCTTGCTAGTGATCGCTTGACAAATACTTAGAGCCCCTTGTTCCACCGTTGCAGTGGAACAATTATTCAGCCGAGGGGGACAAATTCTTACCGAGAAGAGATCAAACATTCTCCCTGAGAACCTCGAAGCACAAGTATGCCTCGCCGATTGGATTAGGGCTGAGATGAGAATTCAGAGGAACTTCCAGGCCACCGGGTCCGAGCTAGATGATGGAATGGACTCGGAATCAGTCGGAAGCTCCGTGGACGGTGGAATCTTCAATCCCCAGGGCCAGCGCCAATCCGACACCGACGAATAGCCGAATAGGTAAGTGGGGTTCAGACAACAAGTAAAGAACTACGTAGGCTTTTATTCCTTTCCCCCGGGAGGATACGTAGGCAATTGGGAAACCGATTTAAGCCCTTCTTCCCTCTTTTTTTCCCCAATACCCAAAAACCATTAAACACAAAACCATATTACATAAATTCACCACACATCACAAAAACATCATAAAAACATATAAAAAAAACCAACCCGGCCTGACCCACCGGGTCGACCCATTTCTACCCTCCCCTGCCACGTGGCCGACCCGGCACTCCGACCCGTCGGCCTGTCGGAACCGCGGGTTAGGGTTAGGGTCACACCCCCCGAGTTGTCGACCCGGCGGGTCGGACCCGTGGCCACTTCTACCCCACCCCTACGCCGCCAAACTACCACCAGATAACCTAAAAAAACCCCGTGTAAATCAACCACAACCCAAAGAAAAGAGAAGAAAAAGGAGAATAAGGCACCAGGAAATACCCTGTTCTCAACCCCATAACCGTCGTACCTCTCGTCGGAAGAAGGCGGTTCAACCATCGAGGGTTTCTTCCCTCTGCCCTAAAAATCTAAAAAAACGAATGGGAACCTAGAAATTAGATGGAATATAAAGATAATCAGGAAGTACTTACTCAAAGGAAGTGAAGGAGAGGCTCCAAACAGCAAGAGAACTGAGAAATGGACTGCCACCCAACTCCGGTATCGTCTTTCTGAAGATGAGGACCCTTCGAGTTCTCTCTCTTTCTCTATCTCTTTTCTGTCTTTGAAAGTATAGAATGACGCAACTAGAAGTAAAACCCTAACTTATAGGTCTCCGTGGGGTCACCCCCCAAATGGGCCAAAAATACACTGGGCCCAATTCAAGCCCATCCGAGAATAAGTTTTTTGGCGGGAAGCATCGCTTTTTATCGAAACCTAATCGCGAGTGTTACATCACTCGCGATTCGGTTATGAGTAGATATGACGATGCCATGGAAAATAGACCTATTAATTAACAAGGATATGATGTCATAAATAGACCATCCAACGCAAAAGATACCTGGCCCTCTACAAGATACATCGCGAGCAAAGCACTTAGCCAGACCCCAACCAAACTCATTATCCTAAGTATCATCATTCTAAGAACATTGTGATCAATATTCTAATATAGGTATGGTATCAATCCCATAACATGACCCGTGGATACCTCGTGGCCCTTTAGGGCAAAGACAAGCAACTTGCTGGTCAAGCACCTCCCCTCTTATGTAATGCCTAGTCCCCTACCATGAGGGCATGCATTACACGTATCCCCTGTTAACCCACGAGGTCACCAGCAAGCTGCTCACTTAGCCTCCCTATAAATACCCCCCTCAAACCTCTAAGACAGGGATCCGATTCAAGAGAGAAGAAGAAAAACTCTGCATATCTCCCTGACTTAAAACCCCTGGAGTTGAGTTCTTAAGGTCTTTGATCGGAGAAGAACGTATCTGGAATAAGAACATCATCTTACTTCTTCTAAAGACAACGATTGAACAGTAAACCACCTCTTCGCAAGTCAAAAGTCTCACCCAGACTTCTTGGACCAATAAGCATATAAACTGATCACCACCCATCCTAATTGGGCTTGCAGGTATGCTAAGACATTTTGTCGTCACCCTGAGGTAATAAGTATAGGTGAAATTCCACGATCGTGTCAGCACTCTTTTAGTAGTGGATTTATTCATGAGTCTTTGTATTGAGTTTAGTAGAGCGGTGCCATGATCTTATATAATACAGTTCCTGATGACTCCTATAGTGGATGCAATTTTAGTTGTTGAAGAACATTCTCAAGTGTCGAGTGAGATATTTCATGTTGCTCTATAGATGAGTTTATTTTGATTCCTGGTTTTTTAGGGTTTTTTTCGGTTCTACAAATTATCGAGTTTATTTTGATTCCTTATTCATTAGGTCATTTTTCAGTTCTTTTATACAATCTATTATATTATTGAATTACTTTTGATTTTGAAAAAATTGTGATAAGAAAAATGATGAGTAGTAGAGTGGTTCAACTTATAATTATTTTTCAGAAACCAAATAGCATTTAGAGGTTTAAAGGACCCTTCCCAAATTGAGATACAATCCTTTCTGAAATCTGTCAAAGAAAATTGGAGAAGGGCAGCATTGGATGAAATGGAAGACGGAATAATGGCGGCTGACCATCGGGATACCAAAAGTCGTAAACTAAGTAGAAAGAACGTTAAATGGAGAAAGCCAATGCTTGGGTATCGAAAGTTAAATTTTGACGGTGCTATATGTGGAGCAGGAGGTGCAAGTGCAGGATTCATTATAAGGAACTGGAAAGGTTGTTAAACTAGGCTATCAGGAATTAGGTTCTACGTCCTCGCTTCCGGCGAAAACGATCGCTCTCAGAGAAGGAATCATTGTCGCAAAGGAAAATAATTACCAAAAGCTCATTATAAAAGGAGACTCTCTCATTGTTATAAATCATCTTAAATCTAACGGCTCTTGTCCTTGAGAAATAGAACTGAGTATGGGAGATATCAAAGGGTTGCTTCAGGCCTTTCGGGGTATCTCTTTCTCCCATGTGCCCCGTGAGGGTAATAAGGCGGCTGACAAGGTTGCACACCTTAGCCGTCTTGTTAACGGGTTGGCACTGGATTCTCATCCAAATCTTATTGATCTCATCCGTCGGGATGCTATCGGTTAGGTTTTCCGACCGAATTTTTACCTTATAAAAAAAATAAAATTCCCAGAAACTTTTGATTTTCATTTGTCATGAAAATTTATAAATTTTGGGTACTCCCTAAATCTAAGGGTAAATTACAAATAATCACCCGTAAATTAGGTTAGTTTTCACATAACCACCCATAAAATGATAAATTACAGAAAACCACCCATAAATTATATTTGCTTTTAAAAGACCACCCATTTGTTAAATATCCATTTGTTTCATTTGTAAAGGCAAAAATGCCCACATATCTTAATTTTTTAAAAGTAATAATTTGGGCTTTTTTAAGTACTCTATTAGTTCAGCAAAACATGTCGTTTACTATTCACGCACATTTTTCTAAGACGATAAAAACTCTATAAAATATTCTTTTTTAATATTTTTTAATAATATATAATTTGATAGTTATTGTTAATAAGTACGGAATTGTTAAAAATATTTATAAAAAAAATGGATATTTTATCATCCTAACAAACACGAGTGAATAATAAACTACATGCAATTACAAATCTCTGCTCTTCACATTGCCAATCTGATACATATATATTGATTCAGACATTTATATATGTTCTATAATGTTTAAGCTCATTGCTTTTTTCAAGGTAAAATGTCAAAATAAATCATAAAATACATATAATAACCCTAGAGCTGGCAAAACCCAACCCTAACTCGAAAACTCGCCCCGGAACCGATTGTCCTGAACACCGACCCAACCCGACCCATTTTGGACCAGAAATTCGAATAACCGATAACCGAAACTCACCCAAATCCGAATGAACCGAACTCAATTCAACCGAAACTCATTAAGACTCGAACACGTTATAACCGAAACCCGAAATAACCCGAATTTTAAGATACATTCTAGTAAAAAATTTAAAATGAATATTGAAATAATGAAAACTTGAAACAATCGAAACCCGAAATAACTGAAACCCAAGACAATCGAAACCCGATACAGCCGAAACCTGAACCCGACCCAACCAAATGACAAAATTATTAGACATTACCCGAAACCCAAATGACCCGAAGCCCGACTAACCGAATCCAACCCGACCCACCCAATTGCCACCTCAGTATTTCCTTTAAAAAAATAAGTTTGAATTAGGGGTATTTTAGTCTTTTCAAACAAAACAAATAGAGGTCGAATGGATAGATGGTCTTTTGAAAATAAATACAGTATAATTTATGGGTGGTTATGTGAAAACTAGCCTAAGTTAAGGATGATTATGTGTAATATACTCAAAATCTAAATGCAGCTTATCAATCAATAGATCCAACTACTCTCGTATTGTGGGGGCTACAAGTTTAAATAATTTGGCTCCTTTCTTTTATTATTTGTGTCCACTCTTTTGCTAGTAAATTTGGTAGATTTTCAAATAATTTTTAGGACAAAATATCACAATTATTTCCAGGGGAGGAGCCAAAAAAAAAAAAACAAAACTGAAGCTCGTGTATGTTCTAGGAGGCACTATATTGTCCTTGAAAGCCTCCATTGTTTATGATAGTGAGAATAAATTGCAACCTCTTCTTGAATCTTGAGTGATTATTAAAGTAGAGCTTAACCAGCTTGAGAGAATATATATTATATTGACGGGTCAAAAAAGTGAAGCTCGTGTGTGTATGTTCTGTATACAAGTCCTATAATTTGGTGGCAGAAGTCGATCTCAGATTGCTCCAAATCCCCCAAATATGTATACACATCTTTGGAATTTGGATAGTAGGATTCCAAATTGGCTTCGTCCTTTTCATTGCATCACATATTACTCCTCTGTGGATGTTCTTTGCTAATCAAAATGAAGTCTTATCAATAGATTTGAATTAATGGCATTTTTCCATTCCTTGCACACAACGGATGATGCTCTTGCTCGTTATAGGAGGAACTGGACCAAGGAAAATTACATTCTTTTGTTTTTTCGGACATTATATCAGACATGCCTATCATAACTAGTGAGCCTGCTTTTATGTAAAGTTGAATAAATAAGTGTTGTTTTTACGTAACTTAAAGTTTATGGTTTTGTAAAACCAAAAAAAAAAAGTTTATGGTTTTGGATGTTTCATTATTGTTTGAAACCAAACTAGACAAATGGACGAATCGAGCCTATTCGAACATCAGGTATTTTTTCGGGTTACAATCTTCTTTACTAACTATTCCAAGTTTTATTGATTCTTAGTATAACAAAATCATAACTTGGCATCATCCGAGGCGGTGTAGTAATTCAAGAGTTGTATATTATCTTACATTGTTTATGATTAAGACCTTTATGACAAAATCCTTGCAGTCTCAACCAACACAAAATAAATTGAACACAATGTCAAGGGCTTCAAGGAAGACGAAGCTCGACAATCAGCACATAATAGCCACAACCAGGACAACAAAGCAATGTGAAGCTTCGCTTCCATGGATATTTCCTTTTCTCCGACTTCCATAGAACGTCATTTAGGTGGTCTTCTGTAGGGGTAAAGTATGTCATCGATGCTATCTTTGATGTGGTTTCCAACCTTACGTACATTTCTTGCCACGCCTGCTGCAACTAGGCTGGCATTTCGAGTAAACCTACCAATTGCCGCAGGTCATTGTAATCATATTAGTAACGCCGATAACAATTGTGTATTCATATGCAATAAATCCCTTTCAGAAAGGAGAATGTTAACCAATCTGGGCAAGAGCCGAGATCACATCACCAAATAGGAGCTTACTTGGCAAAGAACTCATCTCCGACTCCAACAGGTTGAGTAGGTTTGTAAGGCTTAGGTTGGGGTGACCTTTGATCTTCTGCATCAGATAAATAATGATTCAGTTTGTTAACGAACAAAATTGAAATCCAAAGAACGCAAAAGCTCTTGGTCATAACTTGTAAGTTATAACCGAAAATAAATAATGATTTCTTCAACTAAGAGCAATACTTGCATTTTTGTTCTTCCAAAACAGAAAAGTCGAATAATTTCACAAGAGAAGATAGAAATAAACGAAGAATGTCTGGATTCCAATACAAATGCACAAATGCACAATAGGATGTTATTGCTCAAGATTAAGAAAAAATGGAAAATCAGTAGGAGCATGCTTGGATAATAAGCACAACGGCCAAGGCTATGGAAAGACACTAACTTTTAGCCTTTTAGATCACTTTTTATAAATGAAATAGGCCTAATCCAGATTTCAGGTCTATCAATTTGCTCCTTCAAACATCAGCAAATCAGAGTTAACAATATATCTCATGTTTCAAATTTATACAACCATCAATTGATTACTCAAATCTAAGACTTGTGAAATATTTGGCAGAGATGATACTAGCAAGAAAGTAGACTTGACCAGTTGATTTGGGAGGCCTGAATGCATTCATGGAGGTATAAATATAGCAAGTGCTAACATCATCAAAACTTCCACGAGTTTGGGAAAGAACAAAAAGATTTTAGTCAGACACCCACAAACATCCATCATGCATATAAGTTGTTTTTTCTACTTAAAAAAACACTATCATCACACTGAGGTTCAACCTAAGCCATCTAAAATAATGAAAAAAAATCATGCAATCACAGAACTCAGATCTGTAGCAAAAGGAACAAGGACAAAAGCTAAAATGGTGAAATTGCTGATCATGAAAGGGGCATGTAAAATTGATATGGAATGGAATAAGGCAATAAGGGACAGTTTAAATCATCTCTATGTGCCTAAATAGTGCCTATAAGAGAAATCCTGAATATGTACTATTGCAAATGAAAGAACGTGACTATGTTACCTTCTCTACTATGAGCATGGGCAGAGGCGTGCTCAGCTTCTGGTCTTTTATCTACCAAAAGCTGCCATCAAAATAACAAATGTCAAGAATAAACAAACAAAAAAGAAGCCAATGGAATGGGAAAGACAAGAAAGTATTTACACTAAACCAAGAAACAGAATCAGACCTCAATGCCACTACACAGAGGCAACTCACGCCTTGGCTTTTGATCATCAGTAGGAGAACCTTTGTTTTCTAGATACACTGAGTACCCAACACAGGCATATCTGAAATCAGTAAGACTTCGACCTTCCCTAGAGGCTTCAACTTCAGATTCACCAACTAGGTGGCTTGGTACTGATTCACCAACAAAACAACAAGAGGTAGAATCTTAGCAAGTCCATCATTCCTACATCAAGCATTGTATTTAGGAAATATTTCTACCTAATTCCAAATCTGATAACGACTTGCAAGGCGTCTTATGACTTATAAGTTATGAGCACAAAGGGGTTACAGGAGAAGGTAAAGCAGTTGTCAATGCGACATAGATTGTAAGTGCTGGTAGATGCGATGGCCTTAATACTCAGGGGATAGGAGATTCGCTGATTGGTAGACAAGAAGAAGGGAAGCAAACTGCAAGCTTTGAAGTGGAGCTGGAAGAAGATGGCACAAAACTCAGTAAAAATACAGAGAAGAGATGGCGCAAAACTCAGTAAAAATATAAAAAACCGTTTTATCCGCCAAGAATCTGCCAATAAGGCTGCCAAAACGCCTTGGCACTTATGGTACCCCACCGTCAAGCATCCTCCAAGCATCTTTTAGAACATTACGAGTGAGGTGCCCAAAAAAAGAACAAAGAGCTGCCTGCTGTGAAACAAATTTGGGTGCCAAAGGGAGTTTGCAGGGTGAAGGCTCACGAAAAGGATGCTGATTGCCAAGATGGATAGGAGAGGGGAAGCCACAGGTCTGCTGCTGATGAGGTACAAAATGCTACAGCGACAGTAGACAAAGAGAGCATAGGAAGAAAAGGCAAATGTACACAGGTTGAATCTATGACAGATCAAAAAACAGAAGAGACTAGGAGTGTGAAGCACTTGGAAAAAGCTGAGAATGTGTATGACAGCAAAATTTTGTGGAGGTTTGCAGGAACATGCTGCGAATGTGTTTATGACAGGAAAAACTAAATGTGGGGCTGAGCAGGAAAAATATGTAGACTTCACTTCACCCAGGCGAGTGCAATAGGGAGAAGTGGTATCCAACTATGTACGAAAGAAAAATTAAATGTGGGACTGAGCACGACAAATATGTGACAAATTGCCATGATGGTAGAGTGGATATTATGATAGAAAAGGAGGAGAAGCAAAGGGATGCTGGGTCTCTTATGAATGCACAAAAAAATACACAGGAAAATGCTATGACAGGAAACAGCAAAGTGTTGAATCGGGGGGTCGAATGCTGCTCAAACTGATATGGTGGAGTGCATGACAGATAACAGGGAGAGGAGGACAAGGGGTGCACAGGGAAAATTGAGGACTGCAACCATGACAGCATACAGCAAAATGAGAGCTGAAAATATGACAGCAAATAGCAAAACGAGAGATACAAGTATGACAGCAAGTGTAAATGAAGGAAAAATAATGACAGTTGGTTGCATAGGAAATGATGGGATGACAGCAAAAGAACGAAAGCATATGGCTTTAAAGGAAACTTGCATGAATTTAGTGGAAATGCAGCAGGAAAGGGAAACAGCAAGTGAAGAAGTGCAGCAAATTAGTAAGAAAGCTGAGAAAGAGGGGGTATGCAGAAAAAGGGGAAGACAGCAGATGGTTTGCTCTATCGGAGGGAGCTATCGGGAAGGAGAAGAGTAGAGCCACTCCTGATTGTGTTCATGTGAGTGGAAAAAAAAATCCTATCCCAGTAGAAGTCAATCAGCCAGAAATAAGAAGAAGAGAAGTAAAGCCGAAAGGGAGACTAGAAACTTTTTCGTTGTACTGCAGTATTCTGATGAAGAGGAGATATCCAGAAATCAGTTTGGTCAGGAGAATTATAATGGCGAGTGCAGCGCTCATGAAAAATGTCTTGATGGTTGGCTTGGGTAGAACTGTTTAAGAGGAGATATAGGATCCTTGGTAGTAAGGGAGATCTGAGCATCTTGAGTGTGTGGGATTTCTTGTGATTTGATCTTTTTGAGGGTGGCATATGGCCCTGTGTGGCCTTTCTCTCTCTCTTTCTTGTCCTCGACAAGACTCTTGGTTTGGTATTTGTCACCTTTTGTAACTTAGATACACATATCTATATATTTACCTCTACAGACAAAGCTTATGCTTGGCCATATGACACCTAATTAATGAACCCTGAGTCCTTGATGAAGCTGGGTGACCTAATGGAAATCAAGGTTGGAAATCTTTCCCCAAGTTCTGCTCGGCCGAATAACACCTAATTAATGAACTTTGAGTTTTCGATGAAGCTGGTGGGCTAATGGAAACCAGGGGTCGTTTGGTGGTTCAACAATTTCACACAAATTCTGTTGTTTAAGCACTGGTGGTTCAATTAGATATCAAGGTTCCATCCAAAATCATATATATTTTTTTCCGGTACCAATTCAACCTGCAGAGACAAAATGATATGCTTCTTTTTCCTATCGAAAATTCAGGAAAGATAAACCCTAGAAAAAGTGCGTAGGAGGGAAAATGGATAAAAGCGAACCTGGATGAAGGGTACCGGGGAGGCCGAAACACCGAGGGTTGCGATCTTTGGATTTGAGGATGGAGGAATAGTAGAGAGTCCCCTTGCATGATTTGCCCTTACTGCCTCCCGATCGGATATCATCATCTCCCAATTTCCTCTGCTTGTCAGCATCCATGGATTCCTCTCTCTTCTCCTCCCTTTACGTATTTTTGTGTTGGGTCGGTTTTCCTCTTCAAAATTGCTCTCCTAAAATCTCTGATTCGATTCAATTCAATTCAATTCCACTCAAAATGGATTTTTTCCAACGTAGGGAGCTACGAGGAGCCCCGTGAAAATGTTATCAAAAACCTTTAAAATCCCTAAATTAAATAAGTTGTACATATTTGGCCCAAATTACATATTATGCACAATCATCAAATTTTGCCCTAAATTACAAAACATTCCTAATCCAAAATCCAAGAAATAATACGTAGTATTGTGTATTCAAACAAAATGTGTGAAGATTATACTAACTTTAGATTTAGTACAATATTTGAAAATCTAGGTTTTAGCTCGGTTAGTTACAATATGAAGGATTGATTGAAAGCAAACGAAATTTGTGAATTTATTTCTGTGAAGTAGCCAAGGATCAAGGAAGAGAGAGTTTAATTTGGTCCATCAATGATGATGGATTTTATTCCACATTAGAAAAACAGTTACAACAAAGTTACGAGATATTAATCTCATTTATTAGCTTATTACAAAGAAAATGAAATTCTGTTACAACTAGCCATGATCTCTATCGTCTTGCTTCCTTCTTCATCAATTGTGCCCCCCCTCCCCCCGCAAGTTGAAGCAAGGTCAAGGAACATGCCTAGATTGGCTAAAAAATTGTGATGTTATCGGCTAGCTCATTGTGAGTAGGAAGGAAGGACAATTGATTGTGAGTATGAAGGAAGGACAACTGAAGCAGCCCATCAACGACCTTCTCACGAGTGAAATGATAGTCGATTTCAATGTGTTTGGTGTGCTCGTGAAAAGCTGGATTACGAGAAATATGTAATGCAAATTTATTATCAAAATGAAGCTTGACTGGAGTGAGATCATGAAGCCCGAACTGCCGAAGCAAACCAACCAACCATGTGACCTCAGAGGTTGTTTGCGACATGGCTCTATACTCTACTTTCGATGAACTTTTGGAGACGGTTGCACGTTTCTTAGAATGCCAACATATGGGATTCGAGCCTAGTAAGAGGACATACCTATGACAGATAGACGGGAAATAGGACAAGCTGCCCGGTCAGAGTCCGATAAAGTATGAACAGTACGGTCAATTCTAGGATGAAACTGAATTCCATAGCTCACAGAGTCGTTCACATTGTGCAAAACGTGGAGGAGTGCATAAAAATGGCCAACATGAGGAGTCTGCATAAACTGACTCAGGGTTTGAACAACAAAGGATAAATTTGGAGGAGTGTTAGTCAAATAATTCAGCTTCCCGATCAAGCTGTGAAATACAGAAGAGTCTATCATGCCAACTCCAGCATGATCAATATCCAGTTTGGGATTCTGAGGAAGAGGGGTAACCATTGAAAAAGAATCTTCCAGATGAGCCTCAATAATGAGCTTTTGAGCAAACTTGCTTTGATGAAGAACAACCCTACCATATAGGTACACAATTTCCATACCCAGAAAGAAATTAAGACGTCCAGATATTTGATTCTAAACAGAGTGTCCAGAGTGGTTTTGAGATGAGCAATAATATCCAAAGTGGTCCCTGTGACCAATATATCATCAACGTAGACAACTACTCTGGACACTCTGATCCAAATTGGTCCATATGACCAAATCAACCCTAGTATGTTGGATAAAAAGTGAAGAATCGAATTTGGAAGGATGAAAATCAAGCATATGTAGGGTCGAAGCAAGTTTCGCATGCCATAGACGAGATGCCTACTTAAGGCCATAAAAGAGACTTTCTCAATCTGCAAACGTTACCCGAAGAGTTTGGTATTCGAGGCGGCATAATCATGTAAACTTTTTCAGGCAAATCGCCATGTAAAAAAGCTTTATTCACATCCATTTGGTGATCATCATCCACCCTTTCGACACATCTAGTGAAATCAAAGCACGAATCATGTTCATTCAAACCATTAGAGAGAGAGTTTCATCGTAATCAATACCATATTGTTGGGTATATCCTTTCGCAACCAAATGTACCTTGAACCGCTCAATCGAGCCATCAGCCTTGAGCTTGATTTTGTATACCCAACGACATCCTACTAGCTTCTTATGCAGTGGAAGGGGCACCTCCTCCTAGGTATAATTGGTATGCAAAGCTTCAATTTTCCTATTCATGGCTTCAACCCATCGGGGATCTTTCGAGGCTTGGGAATATGTTTTGGGTTCAGAAATGGAAGATGTGGAGGAAATGGTAGCAGTGCAACAAAGGGAATAAAGAAAACCGTCAGAGAGAGGAAACTGAGAAGGGGGCAAAGTGGTCGCCATCACATAATCTTTGAGATGGGTAGGTGTACATCGAGATCTAGTGGATCGTCAAAGGTTAGGGACAAAAGATGGGGGAACATTAATGGGAATATTCGGCACAGACACAGGTGATACGGAGGAGTTCATATTGTCAATAGAGGCACAAACCATGTCAGATGCAGGAGAAGGAACTAAAGGATAATCACCAGTAGATCAATCCCTAACAACTATATGTAAGGGAATAGAGTGAGAGTCTGAGTGTGATTTGTGAAGAAAAGGGAACTTCATTTCATGAAACTTAACACCCTTGGAAACAAACACTTTCATGGTGGCTATGTCAAGAAGTTTATACCCTTTTTCCCTGGAGAGAAACCCAAAAAAGTACAAGCACAACTGTGAGGATCAAATTTAAGATGATGAGCTTTGGTTGTACTAGCAAAGCAAAGGCAGCCAAATGGACGAATATGATAGTAATCTAGTGAGTGATTGTATAACTTCTCAAAGGGAGTGAGAAAATTGAGGGATGACATGAGAAAACGGTTAATCAAGTATGTGGCATGAAGTACAAACTCTCCCTAGTAAGGTATGGGCAAATTAGACTTAAAGACAAAGGCTCTAGCAGTCTCAAGAAGATGTTTGCGTTCAACCACCTCGTTCTGTTGTGGAGTTTCTATACAAGATGTTTGATGCAAAATCCCCCTGTCTACATAAAACCTCATTGTAGATGAGCTACAAAATTCACTCCCATTGTCTGATCGAATGGTTTTGACAATTGCTTGAAATTCGGTTTGAACAAAAGATACAAAAGCTTGAAGGATAGGGAAAGCATTGCTCTTGTGAGAGAGTAAGTGTGTCCATGTGTACTGTAAGGACCTCATATGTCCACATGTAATAGCTCAAAAGGAGAAATGGATTTGATAGAACTCACAGGAAAAACATCTTGACAATGTCTTGCTTTTGGACAAACATCACAAATGTAAGATTTATTGGAACCAACATGTTTAAGAAATAAAAACAAATGCATCTGACTGTAGGATATGTGGCCTAGACGAAAATGCCAAGTTTGCAAAGAAATATTGCAAGAAGCTGAAATAGTGGACTAAGATTCGCAAGAAGCTGAGTTGAGACTTAGATTGTTGGTTGCAGCATGGCTAGAAGCATTGGAGAGATACAAGTCATTGTGCTCTTCCCCAAGAACCAGAGATGTGCTCATGGTCACCATGGAAAGGTCCTGAAGTAGTAAACAATTGGATGAGGTGAGTAAAACATTTTTGTGTAAGGATCTAGTTGATTGCCTTACGAACAAAAGAGTGTAGCAAAGGTTGGGACATGTAAAACATTAGTTAAAACAATGTCTTTGCTTAGGGAAATTGGACCAATATGTTCAATGTTGGATTGGGTTTTATCAGGTTTAGAGATATAAGCATTAGGTGGAGCTTTAGAGAAAGAATGAAAAAGAGTCAGGTTGGTTAGGTACTTAGGTGTAATATGGTGAGTAGCACCACACTGTCAATTATCCACCTATGATCTTGGCCATGAATCGAGAAATAAAAGACCTTACCTGCCATCATTCCTGGGGCATTCATGCCTTCACTAACCGTTTGCTTGCTCAACATTGCCAACAATTGATTGTACTACTCCTTTGTAAAATCAGGTGCTTGATCTCCATCATCTCGATCCCCTCTGGTGATCACTTCAGAAGAGGAATTATTGGCAGAAAAATTCCTTTGTTGTGGCTTCTCCTTATCTTCCTTAGGATAACCATGTAATTTGAAACATCTCTCGATGATGGATGTGTATGGGGTAGTTTAAATAGTTTTTAAACTACTAAAATGAAAAGGTTAAAATATTAGATGTGTATGGGGATTGTTTAATAGAGTTTTTTTTTTATGGTTAAAAAAAATTAGAGTTTTTTTTTATATTAAAATTTGGTTTAAAAAAAAGCGTTTTTTTTTTTGTGTTTTTAGTTTATTTGGTTTGAAATTACCATAATATCCCTAATAATAACCAATTAAATACCACTTTTTTACAAATAAACTCTTTTACATCCCATACGAAATTTATATTATTTCATAATCTTTCAACCTTTATTTTACACAATTTTTCAATTTCAACTTCTTTATAATTTTAGTCACTTTTTTACCTCGTCCCATACGTATTCGATGTTGGATATAATGCCTAGAGTAGGTGGTTTTAAGGTGTCTCTTAGACTTTCTCCATCCCACATGGAATGTTCAAGGGTATCCTAAAAGGGTTTTAAGGAGACTTTTCCGCTACCTGCATTGAGAGGTAAAAGATGAGATGGAGCTTTGTGAAAAATATCTTTTCTTGAGGCCGAAGATATTATAGATAAACTTGTTAGTATTTATCCGCGAATATCTCTTTTTTTTTTTTTTTTTTTTGAACCGGAAATAATTTGGCTTTAGGGGGACCCTAAGAGCCAAGGGCATCCATACGGATGAGAGAGCAAAGCAAAGAATCGTCAGGGCTAATATAATTGTGCATGGCAAAGTTCAGATGCGTTAGGCGGTCCGCAACTTGGTTTGCTTCGCGATAGACATGACGAATCTCGACAGAAGAGAAGAAACCTAGCGAGACTAGACTGTCCGAGACAATCATTTCGGAGTCTCCTAAAGGTTTCCCAAGACCTTTTAAGCTGTTGATAACGGTTAGGTTGTCACCCTCAATTTCCAAGTCGGTTATTTGTAGCTCTACTGCGGCCATGATACCTTGCCAAGCCCCAAAGCTTTCAGCTCCCGCAACGGAAGGGATCGGGCAAGGACCACAGCCGAAGAAGATCGGGGTTCCCAAATGGTTCCTGATTATAAAGCCATAGGAGCCAGAACCCGACGGAGCGAGAGCCCCGTCAAAGTTAAGTTTATGTTTTCCTTTCGATGGGGGTTTCCATTTTGTTTTTTTCCTTTTTTTTATTGTTGTTGTGGTTGTTGATTGCGTGGTTTGGTTGTTGTCAAGTTCTTCAATAATTTTTGTGGATTTCCATAGGGAAATTTGACCAGTAATGAAAGATTTAATACATCTCACATCCGAGTGTATATCGTCAAACAGTTTCTTGTTCCTAAAGTACCAGATTCCCCACCAGGCAAAGGCAAGCGTAGAGAAGCGATCCTTGCCTATGTTATTCTTAATATCTTGTATTATGTCATTTAGGGTAGAGCCTTCCCCAAAGGCATCGGCTGTTTTCCTGTACAACACTGGATCAATCGCGAGTATGGTGTCTCTTGAAATAGGGCATCCCCAAAGTAGGTGAGGGATGTCCTCAAAACTGGAGTCACATTGCGGACAGTTGGTTGAGATTCCTATTCGTCTTGATGCAAGTTTAGAAGTAGTGGGTAAGCCGTTTTTTGAGATCTTCCAAAGAAATGTCTTGATCTTTGGTGGTATATCTAGGTCCCAAATCCAACTCATGCATGATTTTTGATGTTGTTTTAGACTACCCATCATGTCTATAGCTGATTTTGTACAGAACCAGCCATTTTTGCTCCATTTCCAATATAGCCTATCTATATGTATGTTTTTGGGTATAGGTGTCAAATTGATGTTTTCAATTGTTTCTTTTGATAAGTTGTAAACAACCAATCTATTCAATTTTTCACGGTCCCAAGTTTTGTCATCTTTTAAAAACTGGTTTACTGTTGTGGTAGTTTCTATTTGATGAGGATGAGGCACCAAAGTAATAAGAGGTGCGTCACCCGTCCAATGGTCTAACTAGAAGTTGATGTTCTGTCCATTTCCAATTGACCAACGGATTCCTTGCTTGAATAAAGGGATTAATTTAGTCAACTGGGTCCATTGCCAGGAAGTTGACCCCTTTCGATCATAGTTTAGAAGTTCTTTTTGTTTAGGTATTTCTCCTTGATTAGTGTCACCCAAGGATTATTCAGTTCTGCTAATATTTTCCATAGCAATTTAAGCTGCAAGGCTTTGTTCATGTCTTCAGATGTTCGGAGGCCTAAACCACCATTGGATTTTGATTTACAGATCTCAAACCAGCTGATTAATGGCTTGTGCTTAGGCCCCTTGTTCCAGAGAAAGTTTCTATTTATTTTGTCAAGTTCTGTATCTATTGATTTTGGTAATAAGAAGCACTGCATTAGGTGCAGTGGTTTTGCAGATAAGGTTGTCTTTATCAGGGTGCAACGGCCAGCTTGGGAAAGACCATTAGCCTTCCCATGTTGGAGCTGATTCCTAGTCGTGTTTATTAATTCTTCAAAATCTGCTTTAGTTGTGCGACCACTAATGACAGGACAACCAAGATAATTTCCTAAGTTTGTTGTGTAAGTAATTTGTAATTCATTGCCGAGAAGCTGTTTTTGGTTTCTTTCCACATTTATTGATGTTTGAAATTGTGATTTATGTCTAATTTTACTGCCATCCATCCCTTGGTACCTTTCTTTTTGAAAAGGAGTGAAAGATCTCGTTAGCTATTAAAATATTATCTTGTATGGCCCTACCCGAAGTAAAGGCACTTTGCAGGGGGTTAATTATTTTCGGAATTAGTTTTTTCAGTCTAGTAGCAATAATTTTGGAAATAATCTTATATGTTGTAGAGCATAGGCTAATTGGTCTATAATGAGATGTGGTTGTTGGGTTTTCACATTTAGGTATGAGTGCGATGAAAGTATGGTTTGTTTGTTTGAGAATTCTCCCACTATGAAAGAATCCTTTTACTGCCTTGATGACAGTTGGTTCAATAATATGCCAATATCTTTTAAGAAGCCCGTTGGGAACCCATCAGGCCCTGGTGATTTGTCATCTGCCATGCTGAACACCGCCTTTTTTATTTCTGAATTTGTGATCGGGCGTGTAAGCCAATCGTTATCCACGTCAGTGATTTCCTTATTTATGTTGTTTAGTAGATTACTTGGATGCTGTTCTCGAGGTTGTTGGGAATAACGCTTAGAAAAATCATTTCTGATGATCTCCCTTATATCTTTTTCTGATGTTAAAGTGACCCCAACGGCTGATTGAATTGATTTTATGATGTTTTTATTCCGTCTTCCTGTAGAAATTTTGTGGAAATATCTTGTGTTTGTATCAATTGATTTTACATGTTTCCTTTTAGCCCTTTGACCCCAGTATTTCTTCTGATAGGCTAGTAGAGAAGCATGCTTAGTCGACAGTCTTTTTATTTTGTTTTCTATGTGAGTGTTATAGCAGATATATAATTTTGATTGTAGTTCTTGTAGTTCTATCTCTACTTGGTCGATTTTGCCGGAATATATTCCCAAAAGTGACTTTACTCCATGTTTTGCTTTTTTTCTTTACTTCATGTAGTTTTTTTGTTAGCTTAAACATTTGGGATCCCGGGGTATCAAATCTCCATGCTTGTTTAACAAGGGTTTCATAATCAGTTCTACTGGTCCAAGCCAATTCGAACTTGAACGGCAAAAGCTTAGGCTTCTGGCTATCCATCAAGTCAAGTGTGATTTGTGCGTGATCGGATTTCAAGAAAGCATGATTTTTTGTGTGTAGATTCGGAAATTGTTGTAGTAACTGAAAACTAACAAGGGCTCTGTCAAGTTTTTCATAGATATTATCCACTCCATGGGGTCGTTTCCTCCATGTGAATTTGTTGCCAGTCGTTGGTGCATCTATCAGGTTATGAGTTGTAATGATTTCATTTAGTCTTCGAAATCGGTTTGCCGATGGGGTTAAGCCCCCTACTTTGTCGTCAGGTTCAAGAATCTCATTTAGATCACCAATAATCATTACTGGGTGCTCTGTTTTTTGTATTGTCTCCGATAGAGAGGACCAGAAACCCTCTTTCTCGTTTTCATGTGGGGGTGCATATACAAAAAAGATTTCTATAGACACCCCAATCAAGTTGTTTGTGTAGGTTGTTTGTATGATTCTGTTGTTAGAATTCACCACTGTGAATGTTTCATTGTGAAGCTGGGCTTCTTTCCACAGAAGGCAGATTCCGCCAGAAAGGCCTAAAGAGGGGCAGAAATGCATTCTATCGAAACCCGGTTTTTTCCAGCAATTCTCCGGGGGTGGGGTTTGTAACTTAGTTTCAGCTAGCATTAGTATTTTGATGTGGTTTGTTTTACTTGTCGATTCAATATGAGTCCATACATTCCGTCTTTTTAGTCCCCTGACATTCCAATAACTAAATTTCATAGTAACTATCTTTGAGAAAATTGGTAATTCTTATTTTGAGTTTCATCAATTGTTTGATACATATGATCTGTGTAGTGCATTTGATACATAGGATATCAAAGAGTCCAAGCGAGAAATTCCCTTGCAGTAGGAGCATATCAAGATTGGGTTTTTGTGGATAACCGTCAAATCCCTTGTTAATGGTGATAAAGGTATTGTGAAAAATGTTACCTGCTGGAGCCAGAAAAAGACCAGTTCCACCAAGATCTTGGGATGTGCAGGGTAAGAGCATCTTGTTGTTGAGCTTGCAGAACTTTTGGTTTTGAGTAGCATCAGCAATATGTCCAAGAACGGGTGCTGTCAAAGATTCCTTGCGTAAGCACTGAGCCTGCAGGATATTTTGAGTTTTTTCCTCTGTAGGATGAAATTCCCAATCATGTGTAACATATCTGATTGTTGACAAAGTGGGTTGAGTGTTAGAATATAATGTACGATCATTACATCTGATGCTTTTAGTAAGAGAATACAATAGGTTTTGAAAGCTGTAAGGTTTAAGCATCTTGGCAACAAACACATTTGTAATTGCTATAATACAATGGTGGATAGAGTATAAGTGGAAAGGTACCATCATACAGTTCAAGTTTTGAAGGAGAATTTGGCTATTAGAGATTCGGTAGGTTCTAATAAAATCAAAGCATAGTGTAAACCTAGTCTCATAATCAGGGATATGCATAATGTTTAGTTTACATCTGGTGTCAGGGGCCGAGTGTGAAGGTGATTGAAACCAGAGTTAACATGCTATTTCTATACTAGAGGTTCCTGTAAAGAGGCGATACAGCCAGTTTGTCGTGCTTGGAAAGGTAGTCATTGAGCTATAGATGGAGGAGCCAAAAGGTAGATTTACAAGCTCCAATCCCACACATAACCAAAAGGAGATAGTGAGATCCATAAGAAGACAGACAATTTGTATAGCTATTATGTTCTTTCTTTCAGAAGTGTTTGAGTGAGAATCGAGGAAGGTATGGGTATACCTCCAGATTACCCAATGCAGTAGATGGCATAAATTGTCCAGTTGTTGTGCTTGCTTAAATCCGATCAGGGGAAGGATCCTGGTAGTGTTTCCTTGATCAAAATGTGAAGCAACAGCAGCGCTAAGAATACATTTCAGTAAATACATTTCAGTATACATTAGGAGTTTACAGAGAGAGTGCAATTCAAGGTATTTTATAAGAAGGCAAAGTGGCAAATTATTATCATCTTTTATTTGATCTAGAGTCCAAGTGTTGTAGTACTGTAGTATCAAATTCCACTTAGAGGTGATCATATGAGTAGGTTTTTGCTTTAAGTTCTCATATTGTCTTAGGAAGCATTGCCTTATTGGTAATGTGTGCAATTTAAATCTACTTATTGCTGGGTAAATATAGGCAAATGAATTAGTTTGCATAGAACTATGGAAATCACATAAGTAGAGGTAAAACAAGAGTCTTTTAACCCGGATGATTATAGATGGTTTCAATTTAAAGCCTTTTATAATGTACAGAGTCCCACCTTGCTTATATTGCTGTGAAGTTTTGAAGGATTGTCGAGAGGGTATCCCATAGGTTTGGTGGGAGGTTATCCCGGAGAGTTTGTGGGAGGTTATCCCGGAGCGTTTGTGGGAGGTTATCCCGGATCGTTTGTGGGAGGTAGTCCCGAGACAGAACGGGCATGTATAGGAGAGATACCGGGTATGCCAATTGCGAGAAATTGCAAGAATGAGAAAGCAATCGGATAAATGGTAAGAGAGTCGGAGGTCAGAATCATACCTGCTAAGGTACCGGTGAGGATACGCAGATTCGACAACCACACAAGCCCATTGAAGGGGGCACAGTCGTCGAAAACCAAGTCGAGGTGCTGGAACAGACACCCAAATGAAAAGGCGAAGAGGGTTGCGAGATGGAGCCAAAATTATCCTTTCAAATGGTTTTAGATAAGTCAAGATCTTCTGAAGATAGACTCAAATCTTCCTTTTGCTTGCGGCTTAAGGATTGATTTCGCAGATATATAAAGGGATCAAGGGCTTGGCTATTAACAACAGCGAACAACAATCGCCTCTCTCCCTCTCCTGTTTTGACCTACCATTTTCCCGTTCTGAGCGCCTGTTCCAGTTCCATCTTCTCTCCCTCGAGTGCACTAGTGAGAGAAGCCGGTGAAATCCTTGGGGGACGTTGCCTCGCATACGATCTGCACCTCTGTCAGGGGCAAATACGTTTCTCATTCAGTGGCCTCCATACCACGCTTCACCGCAGCCCTAGCCCCCTTCACAGAAACGAGTTCGGCCTACATCCACTAACGCTTTATAGCAAGTTTGTTGCTTTTGTAGATTCCAGCAGGTCACTGTCCAACACCCGATATGTCCCTCCTTAAAAAAAATCACATAAAAACTTAGATTTTCTCACAACAGAGTTTCCTGTGTTTTGATTGTTCGATCCAGTTGTGTTACTCCCTCCATTCTTGGGTGAGCCATTGATCCATTGCTGCTAAGACTGTCCTCCATAATTGTTGCTCTTGATTCCCTGAAAACCGACATTCGATCCTTTCTGAGTGGCGTTCAGTGCAGTGGAATCAATTCCAACACTCGATGAAGAACGCGACTCTCTCTATTTTTCATCATTGAGACACATTCGGTAAACATCAGCAATGCTAGGCATCGACTTCATCATCAATATATTCGCACGGACCAGAATATACGAATCCTTTAAGCCAACCAAGAACTGAATCACCTATAACTTGACCAAGAATTGTGGAAGTATACCAGCAGCACCACAAGAACCACAACTTTCTATCTCAATTAGCACGACATACTCATCCCAAAGACATTTAAACTTGGTAATGTAAGCACTAATTGACAGATTTCCTTAGCACGGAGTAAAAAGTTCTTTCTGAATCTAAAACATCCTCGTACAATTAGGAAAAACAAACCTCGTTTTCAGATCAAGCCACGGACTCTCTGCAGATTCAAAATACAGTAATGTCTCTGCGATATACTTCTCCGATCCACATAATGGAGGACCCAGGATATCATCATGCTATTGCATCGTTCCCACTGATCAAGCATCGAAGAGTCAGCCCGCGGTCGCTTGAATTTTCCGGTGATGAAACCTAATTTGTTCTTCGCCCAGAGCGAAACCTCCACATATCTCTTCCAATGATAGTAATTCCTGTCATTCAGCAGCTGTGTGGACAAAACATAATTCGGATGATCCGAATGATGAAGAAACAATGCACTGTTGGAATCGATCCCAATTCCTTCGACCTCTCCCGTTGTTGGCGACGCGCGGAAACTTTCGATCGAATTGTTCATAGCTTTGATACCATGTTACAATCTGAAGGATTGATTGAAAGCAAACGAAATTTGTGAATGTATTTATGCGAAGAAGTGAAGGATCAAGGAAGAGAGAGCTTAATTGGTTTGGTCCATCAATGGCGATGTATTTTATTCCGCATTAGAAAAACAGTTACAACAAAGTTATGAGATATTAATCTCATTTATTAGCTGATTACAAAGAAAATAAAATTCTGTTACAACTAGCCATGATCTCTGTCGTCCATTTTGTACTTAAACGGACGGTTCAGATTGCATGAATCATCTTCACCTTGGATTGCTGACCTGGCACTGCTTCCTTCTTCATCAATTGTGCTCTGTATTACGGTTATATAGAACTGAGTTAAAAATTGATGTCTTTTACCTCGGTTCTTCTTAGAACGGGCTAAAAATAAATCATTAATTTTTTTAAAGCTGATGAGCGTCTTCAAATTCCGAACAAAAAATGACATCTTCTACCTCCGCCCAACCAAAGTCAACATTTCCCCCCTTAAAACAAAAGGCAAAATTTGCCCTATTTTTGAACATATTTGTATAAAACAAACATCCACAAACGCCATATTAACACAAACACATAAGATTCAACCAAATTTACTCAATTTCTTGTAAATATAAGAAATGCCCTAACAAAATCACCATTTGAATACTATCAAAACTAGTTCAACCAAATTTTGTGTATTTAATCCCTCCGTTCGACAAAAGATGTCATTTTAAAATGTTAATTTTGTTCAGAAAAACATGACATTTTAGATATTTTGAGATTTACTTTACGAAAATACTCATGTAATGATTAGTGAAATGTTAGTTGTACTTTTTGATAAAGTAAAAAAAATAGTGTAATAAATAAGGTTAAAATAGTATATTTATTGATTTTCTTAAAAATTATGTATGAGGTATTGAGGTTAAAATAATACGCTTTAGTGAACGGCGACGTTCTGCGGTTTCTTCGTGTCCGCTCCTTGTCTCTTTGTGTCCTCTTCTCTCGCTGTCTTCGCATCTCGCCGGTGCTGCCCACTCGGTGTGGCCTTGCCATGTCTCCGACCTCCCTCCGGTGATGCCGTCCCGATGTATCTGCTTGCCGGTGCAGCCGGTTTAGCCTTTGGTTTTGTTGGGCTTGGAAAATTGTGCTTCGGGCCAAGGTCTTGCCTTGGGCCCGAGGCAGCCCGAGGACTTTTGGATTGGGTCCTTCTGGCCCAAGTTTGGCCCGATGGGCCCTAGTTGCGGAAATGTTAATTGAAAAGACAAAATTATTCGCCCGAAAGGCTCTATCTAATTCCCATAAGGGTTTGAGTAAATCCACCCGAAAGGGTTTGACTATATCCCGCAAGGGATCCATGATATTCTTGTAGGTGAAATCTTGTAGGCGTTTTGTACGAGCAGTTTGCGGCTCTGCTTTCGATGTTTCGAGGACTAGGAGGTCTTCTGCTTGGTTGGGTGGTGTGGAGTCTGGATTCGGGTCTGGCTGGGGTCGAGGTGGTGCGCTCAGGGCGTCTCCGTTTCTGGGATAGAGTTTCCTTGGAGTTCGTTTGCACTACCCACAGGAGTTAGAGTCCTGCTGTACCGCTGGCCCGCTGTATCACTGTTCGGTGATGCTTGACTTCATTCTTCGGTGGCTTCCTCAACTTTCTTGGAGTTGGTCTTCTTGAGTCGTTTTGTTGTAGAGTTTATTGCTGTTTGTTTCATTTCGCCTGTTGTATGTATTTCGATTTTATTAGGATATATGTTTGACGGTTCGCCGTCAGTTGACTTTGTTGGCCTCTCGATGAGTCAACACCGACTTCCATAGGAAAAAAATAGAGTATATTATAACATTTAAAATAAAAAATATCCAAAAACCTTTAAAAAATTCAATTAATTTAAACCCTAAAGAATTGAAAGATTTGAAACTAAAATATCGTGAACCCGAATTGAATGCATCCTAATCCCAAAATGGATTGAATCCAAATCAACTTGACCAAAAACCGATCCTTGTTTTAAAATCGACTTGATATTGGGACAGTCATGTATCGTCAAATATATGATACGTTCTCCAACTTCTGGCATTAGTAAAGGTCCAGTCAACACCGACTTCCATAGCGCAAAGTTTGGCATGGACGGGGCTTCAAGGGACGAACTTTGGGCAATGTCGATTGCTTGAAACAACTTCAAGGGACAGACTTTCAATCTTCGTCGCCTAATGATTGACACAAATATCTCATTCAAATGTCGTTGGCGGTGAACTCTTCATCGACACCGGAAGTCAATAACGCTGACGACAATCATGAGGTTGGCGAGATAATCACCGTTGCCCTTTTAAAATGCTATTCTAGATGACATAACCAAATAAACAGTCCAAACTCGATATAACCGATCAGTCCAATTACAAGCTCTAACTACTGGATATTGGGCTCTAAATTGCCAGAAGAAACTCTACATTGCTATAAGCCTACAAAGACTTGCTCTAAAAACATTGGTAAATGCTTACTTTTATTAAACAACAATTACATGTCCGGATACAACAATTACAATCTACGGAAAATTTTCTTTCCTTTTGACTGGTACAAATTAGGGGTTGGTTGGAGCCGTGGAATCCCAAACAATCTAAACAATCAATCAAGGGTGCAAGTAGTTACATGATGCTCCCTTCCTACAATACCCACTCTCGTAAAATTTACATACGCGCTGTCCCCTGTGCTGGGGCACTGGCAGCAGCGGCCTCGATGCTCCACCTCCAACACCACCACCAACACCGTTAAAAGATTGCTGTCGGTGCCATGCAGGTCTGGAGGTTTTGAGAAAACCCGGATCTACACCATGGTTATAACTCCTGTCCTTTTGGCCTGAATGCCTTCCTCTACCCCCATGATATCTCTGCTGCTGGCTCCCTCGTTTCCCTAGAGTAGAATTCGGGTGGACACTCCCATTTGCACTTGGTGTCGTGCCTTGGCTAGCTCCCAAGCTGGATTTCGTGTTACCTGCAACTGATTTGCTGGCGGAAGTGCCAGCATTGTCTTTCCCTGCTGTCCCTCTACTCGTTCTCGAGGTGTCTGGGACCAGATCAGTTGATGGTTGTGAGGTTTTTGGATGTGAAGTTAGTTCGTGCTGCTGAATAGACAAGTCGACTGATATTCTCAGCTCTCCTTCCTCTCCGGGACTGGAGGTTTCAGGGCTGGTTCTGGAGGCCAAGAGTGATTGTTTTGGTGAATCGGCTGCAGGGACTTGCACCGGCAGCTCTAGAGAAAGATCTGTTGGCTCCAACTCCCCCTCCTCTACTGGGCTTGATGGGGCATTTGCTGTTGAGGAAGATGGTAGGAGAGGTGGAGGCGACACATCAACATGGGAAACCGATTGCTCTTGACTTCTAGGGACATAAGCTAGCTTGATCTCCCTCTCTACAGAACTTGAGATTTCCAGCCTTGCAATAGCTGGTGCAGGCGGCAAACCTACGTCTGAGACCAATGCTTCAATGGAATTAACGGCTACCCCTTCCATGTGGTTAGTATTGCCGAATACAGAAGAAGAAGCTGAGGTTGGTAGCGGCATAGGTGGCAGACTAACCCGAGAAGCTAGTTCAATGATATTGTCAGAAACATGAACAGGATTCACATCACCATTCTCTTCAGGGCTTGGATTTCTAGCAGGCGGTGGAGGTTCAGGGTTATGATCTTGACGAAGAAATTCATGATTTGAAGAGTTCAAGACATTATCCAGCTTGCCTTCACTTTCTATTCCAGGGACTCTGCATGAGGTTGTACTGGAAAGCGAGAGCGACATGTGCTGCTGGACATGAGAATCAAAGCCCAGTGAATGCAATGGAAGGGAGACATGTTTCACATCTTCAAGTTCGAGGCCTCCAGAGGACTGCAAGTTCACAGCTGGTGCAGGGGACGGTACAGATGTACTAGTCAGAGAGAGAAAATCCTGCTCAGCAGAAGCAAAATCTAGCTTCATGCGTGTATCCTCCCCAGTAGGATTTGTAGGGCAACCATGGAGATCCAACGAATATGTCTGATGTGGTTCTGTCACTGCAGGTTGAGAATGAAACTGTATATCACAGGCGGTGCTCCAAGCTTCCTGCTTTCCACTCTCAAGTGGTGGGCTCAATCCCACAAGTCGGCCAAAGCAATCGTGGCTGGGAGAGTCTATTGAATCATCCCCAAAGTCCATCTGGGAATTTGGGGATGGCAAACCATGAAGAGATTCCAATGCTTCAACCTCAGTTAACAGATCTGAAACAGACTCATCTCCCAGAGTACTGAGTTCAATAGGTCCATCTGGCCAACTAGATGTATTGTAATCAGGATGAGCGGATGAAGAATTAGTAAACTGACAAGTAACTGTACTCCAAGTGATTCCTATATCTTGGCAGGTGGCATTAGAAGTGAGACAATGTTCTGTGTTGAGATCTTTAATGCCTTCATTGCTCAGGTTTGCTGAGCTAACTGGTATAGAAAATCCAATTCCACTTGAAAGAACATTCCATGTGGTGGATGGATCGTGCGCAGCCAAATACGAAGCAACTGAATCTTTGGCTTCAGTTACCTGAGATTTTGTCTCTCCATTGTGCAACTCTGGTGTCTGACTTGGTAGATCAAAGAAGTTAATTTGACCGCATGTGGTCTTCCAGTCACTCCCCGGATTTCGCTCCAGAACAATTGGAGTGACACGCTGGTTATGTTCATCAGCTTGACCCTCCATTTTGTTTTCTTCAGCTTGCTCTTTTGAGTTGGCAATATTAATCTCAGGCTTGATTGTCAAACATGGCTTATCAGGCTCAAGTCCACCAGAGGACATTGTCGGGCTAGAGATTGACTTGGACCAGGAAACATTTGGAGCAGAGAACTGCTGTCCAGGTTCAACAGCCAAATGTTTAGAATCCTCATTGTCATCCTTGGGCGTTGGACTAGGCAGATCAGAATATTCTGAAATATGATTCAGATTAATCGTTGCAATTACCGTATCTCTAGAAGCAGGAGATGCATTAGAAACCGCTTGACCAGGAGAACTCGCCACATGAGGAGATTCCTGAGTTTCATTGGGAGATAATTGTGAACCACTGTGCAGAGCAGCTTCCTGCTCACTGTTTCCGGTAATCAGTATCTTTTTATCATCAGAACACCTAGCTGCATCTGTCAAGTCCGAATGACAATCATCATTAGGTATATCACTTGTCCCGGCTGCATTTATACTGATGCTTGGTTGTCCATCACGTTCGAGATTTCCACAATCAGATACAGATTTTGCTTCATGAGACTCCAAACAATCAGACTGAACTTGATGTGCTTTGCCACAATTATTTGACAACACATCAGCCAAGAGCACGGCTTTATCCTGGCTTTCATCTATCGCCCATACTCTAAGATCAACTGGGAAGTAACCGCTTGAATTCCACTTGCGAAGCTGCATCATACAAAAAGGTCCTTGGACTTTACCTGCTGGATCCTGGTAATGCCATATCTTTTCAAGGTCAAAATTGTCAGGAGGCAAAGGCAACTGAGATGAGGAAGTAACTGAAGAATCAAAAGCATCCCGGGGATGATTTCCTGAAGCTGTAACCTCATGCTTAATACGGCAGGGATCAACTTGATTTCTTAATTCTTCAAGTATCTTAGCTGCATCTGTTTCAAGTTCAAGGGAAGACTGACTACTCTCAAGGGACCTAGCAACATCTTCCTCTTTGCTTACATCTGGTCTCACAGATGCATTTCTCTTATAATCCCTGTTGGAAGATGAACTCTGAAGCAACTTAGCCCTGGTAATATCACCTCTTCGTGGAGAAACCAGTTCTGCACTCCTTAAATTAGAGTTGGAATGTACTGGTGTTGTGCTTCCGTCTACATTGATCATCACATACAAAGCCAACACCATGCAGTTAGGATTCATGAAGAGCTCTCATTATAAGATGAACAAACTAGAAAATAGTCAAACAATCAAACAATCAGAACTCTTTGTCCAAGGTACCTTGCTTAGCATCTGATTGTTCAGAATCTTCGTCAGATTGATAAATAGGGTCCATTCTTGGATCAGCATGTACTTCTGGTATGTTACGTACCCTACGCTGCCGTTCCTCAGGTGACTTGAGGAGCTCCAATTTCTCTATACATTCTCTGAGTGTAAGAATTGGTTAAGGAGAGAAAATCACCCACTACCTTTCTCAAATCTTAAGCCTTAGCAGCATAGATGCACAAGTAATTGGGGTTTTTTTTTTTTTTTGAATAAGCACAAGTAATTGGGTTTATTCTATGATAACAGGGAAAAACGAATCGAAGATTGATAATCTGCAGCTACAGCTGCTAAGATGAAATACAAATCAGCCAGAACGCCAGAACCAGATATGCACATATTAGATGAAAACTAAGTTTTGGTGAATAAATTGGGAAGGGGGAACAGAATCATTGTTCAGTAAACAAAAACGAATATTTAAAAACAATGTAATAAATAATATATTGATGAAGGATATTCTTTTCGATGACCCATTTCACTGGCTCTATCACGGAGATGATTGAGTTTCAAAGTCTCTGTTTGAAGAACCTGTAAGAGAAAGAAGTCAAGCATAGTAAAAGAGAGGACCAAATACTGATTGAAAATAGCAAGTAACCCTAGATACTAATATCCAAAAAAAATATCACTATTTTCCCTCTTTTTCAGGTACAATGTTCTTTGAAAGGTCTGTAGTCATCAAGAAGATCAACATATTCTTGTTAGACAAAATGAAAATCTCAATCATCTTACACTTACATCTTTAATTCTCACTTCTTGAAGTGCAACTGCTTTCTCATGAACCTCGCCCTGCAAAGAACATACAGAGTTCTAATAAAGAAACCACTGGCCACTACGAATAGCAAACAACTAGAAAGTTAAGAACTTACTACTGTCATCCTCTCTACTAGTCCACATTTTATGCTCTGGCGTAAGCGTCTGCATTCATCCTAGTAGTACAATGGAGCATCAATAAAGCGCAGCGATGCAGCACATATGAAGTATTAATAATCGAAATCAATAAATCAAGGGAACTTCATGCGTGAAAAAAGTTCACATCTGGAGTCACATCGACAAACAATGCACTCAATATAAGATATGTTAAATCTTCAGTAAGAAATCAAAATGTCATCAATAACTATCTGTGAATAGTATGAAGAATAAACCAAAGATAGCAAGACACAATTCTACATCTCATCCATCCGCAAGAAACGAATTATCATTTAGAAAGAGAAGACTGTTCACCGTGTTAGAAAGAAAAATAGGTAAACAGCCAGTATTAATAAGAAGACATCTTGATCTGAATCAATCACCTCAGAGAAATCTTGATTTGAAATCGCATCAATTCTGACATCCTCTGTTTTGTCCAGATTCAATATTCTAAGGATAATATGTGCCGTCTTGTCTCCGATTTTATAAGTTTCAGCTGCCTTGCCAGTACCTAAAAACGATTCATTAACAGTTAGCAACATATGCACCTTTTAATTAACAAGGAAAAATAAACACACTTGTAGTACATGCATACCTACAACACGAACCAACCGGTACAATTCCTGCTTAAGATCATTGCCAGATATTCGAATCCGAACGATGGAGCCAACTACTTTATCATGAAACTTTACAGCATCTTCCATAAGGTTCTCCATTAAACTCCTCTTCAAATATATTAAACTCATGTTGTGAACGTCAATTGCAGCAAAATTATCCAGATTAACGTGTGCTTCTCTCTCACCAACCTTCCTACGGGTCTGTCTCTTCCTCTCTCTCCCAATACTATGCACTTCCTCACTGAGTTCTTCAACCTTCATCTGACTGGAAGAAGAACCAATTGCTGCAGCATGAACCACAGCACTTGCGCAAGAACCATCTTTGAAATGATACTCAAGCAGCTTTAGCATTTCAAAATGACCTACTCGTGCTTTACCAAATAAGATCTCCAATCTCTTATCACAAATTATTTGGCATTTCCGACGAGGATCTCGGAGTTTGTTTTTCCTGATATACTCCAGCAGTAAGGCCTGGACGTCAAAGTGAGTTAATTTTGACATATCACCATTTTTGACATGTGCAACAAATTCCAAGAGTTCTTGTGATGCCCATTTTGCAACACCTTCCGGTAACATATCAGCAACTATTCTTTCCCTGGAGTTATTGTGCAATGGTGGCTGCTTCCTGGCCTTCCTTCTCCTAGAAACATTTGCCTCTACCTGATTATTATGTATTTCTAATGGACCAACTGTACTGCTCAACTCTACAGCTCTATTGACACAAGTATTCTGAATTTCCTGTGAAGGGTTATGTACATGATTCAACGTAACGCCTTTCCAAGGGTTCGTAGCTCGAGTTAGTTCATCCAATGTCAGAGATTCCTTCTCTTTTAAATAAACCCAGTATACTTTAAAGAGATACTCCCAGCTAGTTGTGTCATCAAAATCTACATGAGCCTGCTGAAAATATTTGCATGAGAAAATGCCCAAGTATACAGCATTAAATGCATCGGAGAAAAAGGAAGGAATACCAATAAACCCGTTTATAAGGTTTTAACAAAGAACTAATAACTGAGCATGGACTAAACTTTTGGCAAATAAACAAGCAACTAATAGAACTCTCAGGAAATGGATAAAGTTGAGTAGAACCTAACCCTTCATTCAGCAAATACAAGAACTCATTATTACAAGTTCTTACTTATATAGAAATCTAAAAACAACCACTTGGTATGCTCACTCTCACTCATTTTTGCAGAAGAATTTTACATATAAAACTCCAAGCACAGAAACATGTAACAAGTTCATCCTGGAGTTTTTTTTATTCTCAATCCTTTCCAGCTCAATTGGTTTCTTTGGCCAGAACATGCTTAGATGCAATTCTGAATCCACAGTGATATTCATTTATTCATACCAACAAAAAAAAAAACTTTAATAAAAAAATCCTTATCAACAAGCTATAACTCGTTGTTTAAACAAACATCACAAATATTATAGATAGCAGATGTTAAGCTATAAACCATCTGTGGGTTCTTGAGAAACCCAAACCATTCCAACTCCTAAGCAGAAATTGAATTTCCAAAAACTTAAATCCAACAGCAAATTTGGTTTTCCACATATTGTAGGAACTGAACATGCATTTAGTGCTTTAAATTACTACAACATCTTTCTAAAATATTATGGTGTTATTGTCAATAATATAGGGAAAGTAAATTAAATATTCTAAATTTTGTTGGAGTATACACATTCCACCTTGAGCTCTGAAGTGTAAGATCAATACCCTATACTATAAGAGTCTATTGGATATTGATCAATATCTTATTCCAAAATTTATATAGCCCTGAACCTCATTTTAGGCGACAAACTCCAGGGAAGAATGTGACATGGCTG
Source organism: Persicaria maculosa (assembly GCA_963922045.1). Taxonomy (NCBI): domain Eukaryota; kingdom Viridiplantae; phylum Streptophyta; class Magnoliopsida; order Caryophyllales; family Polygonaceae; genus Persicaria; species Persicaria maculosa. Next base: position 65,155,474 of record OY998263.1, on the reverse strand, counting down.
CTGAATATGTGACCTATACGGTTGACATATCCAACACCTATGTCATCTTTTTGCCAAAATTTGTCACTAGAAATTAGCTTCAGGCCATTCAGAGTACTTTAGGGGTTATGATATTCATTTTACACTTAAAAGTTCAAGGTTTTACCCTACCAAAGTTTAGGATATTTGAAATAAATATCCCTATAACATATTAATAAATGTTGAGCAGAGCAATCTCAGCAATATAGGGAATGCATTTCCCTCTTAGTTCATCCCTCCCAAGAGCATTCAAAGCCCATAAGAAACAGATGAAGACAGGTATTAATTTATATACACACTGAACAGAAACAGATGTAAACTTACACAAATAGCTAAAAAAAACATTTGACACCATATTTAGCCATACCACTTCCTCGTTTCCTTGTTTTATATTCTCAATCAATGAAATGGTAGTCATGCACGCTTTACAAAATCCTTTATTGCCCCTCACGCATGAGATATCAGCTTGCTTAACACATGTCTTACACAATGAGTAAGGACATGTATAGCACATGAAAATGGCATTCCTCTGACACAAGTTACACAAATGCCAGCCTGAAATACACACAATCAAAACAAGAAAAAACTTTTAGGTAAAAAAAAGAGTTAAATCTATACATGGTGTAGGATGAGATTCTTGGTGTTGGAATCTTTTAGAGCATAGAATAGGTGGTACTAAACTATTTGTTCCTTTCAGATAGATTTCTGAGAAACTTGTGTGATTATGCCGTGATATTTTGGGGACTAATGGTTTTATCTGGCATTATATGCTGGAGATTTTCCCTATTGGAAAGAAACATACATTGTGTGAAAGACATGATGCTGCTTTCCTCCGGCTATCATATGGATTGTGTGTAAAGGCCAAAAGGAACAAAAAAACCATTTGAAAACAAAAATAGTTCCTTATAGCTCCAGTGTATGATTTAAGTCTGCGGCATTCAATCCAAAGAGTGTGGGCTTTGTCTTGTATTGCTAGTAAACTTGCATGATAGATTAAGTCTATGCCAATATCGATATTTACACTAATTAATTGCCTAAGCAAAAACCTTGCTCACTTGGATTGCACAGAAACTGTAACTCAATGATACAATATACTCACACCTACTTTTATAATTTAAAGATAAAATCTACTTTTTCAACTTCGGCTATCTTAAAACCCTCCCCAGACACACCCAAAGAAGCATGTAACAAAAAGAACTTGCAAGTGTTCCTCCCACCCTCCAATGTTAATTACAAACTAGCAAACTCAAAATTTAAATAAGAGGTACATTAAAACCTATTCAAGGACTATGATGGTTTAGCAAGTAACCATAGCAAGTGCTTTCCAATTTTAAGGAGTTTAGAGCACGTACAGAAACACTTAAAAATGCAACTTGATGTCATAAAGCACTTCATCTTAATCATACTAAGGGTAAGCAATTTCTGCACGAATCTCTTGCTTGTAACTTCAGGCATTAGAATCATGCACGAATGCTAGCTTAAAAAGGCATACCAACTCTAACCGTGATCCCTATCAAATTCCTAGTTTCCATTTGATCAAGAAACCTGATCACGAGCTATGCAAAAGGAAAACCGATCAAAATGTCGCATTTGGAAGGCGCAACGTACCGCAGTTCCATCGCACACGCCTTTTGAAGAAGGACTCGTCTCGCTTAACACAAGTTGGATGATACGCCTTAGGGCAATCCCTACCACACGCAAAAAATATAAAAAATTAAAATTTGAACAATCATAGGGAGCCAGCAAGCTGAGAGAGAGCCCCTAGCAGACGAAAACAAATTAAACTCACCGTCGATCACACAGCACGAGATTCCCTCCGTCGAAGCAGATGAAGCAAACATCCTCCTCCTCCTTCTTAATCCTCTTCACAAGCGGAGGAGCAGCAGCAGCCTTCGGATTACCTCCAATCTTCGGCGGCCGGCCACGCTTCTTCTTCACGATCAGGCTGTCAGCTCCTCCGTTCATCTCCTCCGCTGGAAACCTAATTCCGGCGGTGGACGGTGTAGCCAGCACGGAATCGGGGCCGTTAGAAGCGAAGCCGTTAACGGCGAGCTGATGAGCTGCAGGTACTCCTCTGTCATGGCCAGGTTCATCCCCCATAGCTGGAATATGTGTTGCTCGGGGTCAGATCAAAGCAGCTGGAAAATCAAGGAAAAATGAAATTGGAGAGAAATTCACCTCGAAGCAGCAATCGTGGAAACCCTAGATTGGGAATTGAGGAGGTCGGCACATGGACGGAGGGGGAGGGAGGTGGACTGGTGGGGCGTTGTTTAGGATCGTTTTAGAGGTTGGAAGCTCTCAGTGGAGAGAGAGAATGGGGGAACTTTAAACATTACAGGAAAGAAAAGAGAAGAAAAAGAAAAAGAAGGTGGGGGGAGGTCTGATTGGCTGAAAGGTGAGTTAACCTTTGTGGAATTGGCTTTCACATTTGTTGAAATTTTTTCCCAAACTTTCAAACCACATTTAAATCAACATTACTCAATTTTTTTGGTGTATGAATACCTATTTGAATGAAAAGATTTTTGGTGTATGAATACCTATTTGAATGAAAAGATTGGAGATTAAACGTGTTCGAATCTTCTATTCCCGAGTTTGTCTTTTTTTTTTTTTTGAATTCGGTAATAATTCGAGGATTGGACAAAATCTGAAATCTCAAGAGGCCGATAAAGTCGGCAAACGATAAATTTGTTAAATATACAACGAAAATAATAATAAAAAAAATGGTGCAATATAAAAGGTGATTAATTGTCTCCTTCCTTTTTTCGTCTCACAAAATTCCTTTCATTTATTATTATTTTAATCTCTTTTTTATTTTTATTTATTTAAATTAAGACTTGTGAAGTTGTGAGAGAGGTTGGGATAAAAGGGGGACAAGGTTGGGGACGGATGATTTGGAGTCAGATTAAACATATTTAACAAATATTAGAATATAAGAAAATTTTTATTTTTATTTTTCAATTTTGTCATGTTTAATTATTATTGATAATTTTTTAATTTATACTCTACACTAATAACTTTCAATCAATAAGAATATCTAGCTTTTTTTATAATAAAAAATAAGAATATCTAGAAGTTGGAAAGAAGAAATAATTAATCAAAGTCGGACTATGTTAGATGTGATGCTGACACATAAGCCTAATTGTAACGAAAAGTCGTCACATGTATCTCAAATAATTGCTTTAATATTATGCTAGTGTAGGTCCGGTCCGGTCCCGACCCATGTATGGAGAATACGTTAATAAAATATTATAAATAATTCAGATAGATTCTAATAAATATAAATAATAATCTAAATATAAATAATTTTTTCAACCAAAAAATTATATATATATAATTAGTTTGATAGATTATAATCTAAATATATTTTATTTAGATTCTCTGAATATATAACTAAAATTTACTTTTATAAGGTAAATTTTTTTTTCTAATCCATCATTAATTAAATCTTATGTAATTTAATTGATAGCTTATTTTTCAAAAAAAATTGTAATATTTATTTATTAAATATGTAGTATTTATTACGTTAGTTTACTAAAATATCTATTACAAATGGTTTGTGGCTACATAATATTTTAATAATTTATTTTGACCTAAAAATATATATAGAAATAAATAAAATAAAAATTATTTAATAATTAATTTTGATATAAATAATTCTTTTCAAAAAAAAATCTAGATATAAAAATAGCACCTATCAAATAATACATATTTATCTACTAATATTTTTGGTAAGTATGACTATGAAATATTTTTTATTTATATTTTTTTTTGGTTGACAAACGAGGGCTAAGGCCCTCTAATATATAAATAGATAGATAGATTGTGGATTATATATTTTTGTCAATTAACTAAAATATATATAGATAGATTGTGGATTATATAACAGAAATTTCTTTCAAAATATTCAAACTTTCTAAAATAATTACCACAATATTCAAGCTTTCAAACTATTTTAAAAAATATTCAAAGATTCCAGCTTTTTGCTTTTGATTTTTCAAAAGGTACCCGTACTTTATACTAAATTACAAACTTGGTATTTAACTTTCTAGTTTATGACAATAATCCTCAAGATGCAATATAGAATACTTATAAATGACTTTTGGTGGTACTAACTACCATAATCTACTAACTATATTATGAATAATAAGTTTTCTTTGGTTTTAAGCCCACCACGCTCTGCAACTAAAACTTCAAGCTAAAGAGGTTTGACCCATACCTGAACGTAGTTACTCTGGACCGTCGGCGTTCCTGTAGCTTCCGGCTTTCTAGAGGTGGCTTACATTCAACCAGGCCTCCCTTAGTCCAAACTGAGCACAGATCTGTCTGGTTTCCTACCTCATATCGTAGTCTCTAGCTTTTGGTTTTGATTTTGAGAGAGTGAAGGGATTTGAATCAAGAAAACATAGTATTCAGAACATAGTGTTCAATTAAGTAGCTTTCCCTTTCTTAAAAACAAACTTTATTGAATCTGGGAAATATTACAACACACAAGCACTCTTAATTTAGAACTTAAACACACTTAACACTCATATCAGGAGATCCATTGAAAGGTTTTGAACTTTAGAGTGATGGAAACACCAATCTACTCGAATTCAAAACGTTTCTACTTCTCTTTTTTATTTACATGATTTCTTCTCTCTGAGCATATATTTTTCCTCTATAGAATTCGGTGTCCCTGAACTCCAAATGGATGCCTCATTTATAGTGTTTGGGAGTAAAAAAAATAAAAAAAAAAAAATCATAGGCGTTCATATTCCGCGGCAATTCAAAAATACGCACAAGTCGATAGTAGCGATTATAAACAAGTAAAATGTACACACAAAAAAAAAAGGCATTATATATTAAATACAATATGCTAAGTTCCTTACAAACTCGTAAACTGAGTCATATGGTAAACCGAACATACAATGTGAAGTAGCTAGTGAAGCTGTCTAAAATACAGGACCAGTTGCTTTGACAGTGAGTTCGTGGTAATCCAACACTGATTTTTTTGACGTTCGAATCCCTGCTAAAAAAAAGATGTTAGAAAGGATGTTCGAATTCGAGGCCTAGTCCAAAGTAATTTGCAAGAGCAAGGCCCAACCCATTCACCAAAAAGAAAGGGTCTAACGTGTCATTCAAAATTGAATGAAATAGCAATAAATAAATAAGAATGTCATGGCTGTAAAATAAATATAATATATCAGCCTAATATGGCACTATGGCTTCAAAAGGGGAAAGAATCATTCAGACAAAGGTTCTACAGAATTTTCCCTGTACATGATTCCTGTACACATGAACATATGTTTTCAAAACCAAAGGAAAAGAAAAGATTCAGACGGTGCAGGTAAAAGGAAATCTTTATATTTCCACCTTTACTTTCCCCTATAAAAGATGACTTATGGCAGTTGAAAAAGAAGAGAAGAGGCTGAATCTATACGCCTCCAGGAAAAAGAAAAGAGAACAAAACAAGCACATCAGAGCACAAACACGCAAGCAAGGAAGAGGCCACCAAGGTAGCCTTTTCTCCATGTTGGGTTGTTATTGATTCCAAAGCCCCGCCCTTGAAAACCTTACGAGCTTTTCTCGCGGCCTGGGTTTTGGAGTCATCATATTGCCCTCAAACCAAGTCAAAAGACCGTCGAAATCGACTCTCGAAACCCCGCCCTTGAAAACCTTACGAGCTTTTCTCGTGGCATGGGTTTCGGAGTCATCAAATCACTCAAATCAAGTCGAAGTGCTGCACAAATCGATTCTCGAAACCCCGCCCTTGAAAACCTTACGAGCTTTTCTCGTGGCCTGGGTTTCGGAATCATCAAGTAGCCCTAAAAGAGGGCGAAACGCTGCTAGATTTTCCTAAACTAACCAACGAATACAAGCAAGCAAATTGCAAACAGTTTCAAGCCAACAAATGGAAGCAACTTTCACTGCAGACAGACAGATTCTCTGTGAATCATACCAATTCAATTGTGCACAAAGCAAGAGCTAGCCTCTGTCTCAAACAAATCAAATTAATTGGTGTCCTATTACACTAAGTAAACAGGCCCAAAAAAATTGAGCAATTGCAGTGATCTCAATGGGAAAATAACTAAGGCCTATCCAGGTTAATAGAATCAAACAAACATGGTGGCAAGTTACTCATATCAAACACCATAGAGGAGGCACTTCAGCAGGCTCACAAAACTTTGAAAAAAAAAAACAAATCGAATTCAAGGAGATCAGGAGATAGGAAAAAATCGAGTTTCTTATCTTAAATTCAGAGTACATATAAGTTCATGAGCCTGGATTCAAAAAAATAAAAAATAAAAATCAAACCTTCAGTCAGAACGAAGTTGATTGATCGAGCATGCCTGTGGCCGCTTTCGGGAGGACAACGACGTCATCTGCTGTTCCCTTTACCTTCAATTGCTCGGAGTCGGATTTTCACGTTTTCTATCGACCGATTCCCAAATCGAAACCCTAGGATCGCAAAAAAAAAAAAAAAAAAATCAAAAATAAGAAATCAGTTGTGCTTGAAGCTTAAACCTTCAATTGGGAAGAGATTAATGGGAGAATCTAAAATCTAGACCGAGAATCATCTGGAGAGCCAATTGAACATGAAATTTGGGGGAAATTTTCAAACACACAAAAAATAAAATAAAAGAAATCCATAAACCAGAACTTACCAGGTGGTGAAGAATCCGAGTTGAGGCTCCGCCTTGGACTCGGTTCGGATTGTCTCCGCTCGTTCTGATCGTCCGCGCTTCGCCGGTGCTTCGCTCCGCCCTCGTCTTGCTTGGCTTCTCTTTCCGGCTGATTTAGCTCCAAATCCCCGAGCTATGGTGGCCACTGATAAAAACGAGAAAGAGAGAGAGTTGAGCAGATGAGGTTTCTGCAAAACCTAAAAAAAAAAAGAACGAAGACGGAGAGGGCGAAGTTTGCAAAGTCAAAACAAAACAAAAAGTCTTTGGTTTTGTTAAAAAATATACAGGCTTGAATTGATTTGAAAATGGGCTTAGGTCCATGTGTTTTAAAAGAATGGGTTTTGCCAAGTACGTGAATAACAATTCACATTGGCAACAAATTTGTTTTATCAAATTTATCTAATTACAAAATTTACCCATTAAAACATAAGAATTATTTTTGGGGCAAATTAAGAATTCGAGTTTTATCGAAATATATAATTAAACTCGTCAAAAATTCTTTGCCAATTAATTCTAGTGGGTCATCTCAAACCGGCTTCAATAAAAACGGAGTCAAAATCTCAAATCGAGTTTCACCAAATATAAACTCGGTTCCTTTAGAACTACGTAAGACTTGATACTCTTTTACGAGTTACGTAGGAAATTCGGTATAAAATTTAACATATACTGAATTCAGTCACCTTTCCCAAAATTAAATCATTTCTAAAAAGAACTACGTAAAGACTTGATGCCTCTTATCGGCTACGTAGGTAACCCGATATTAAATACTAAAAATATATCGGGTACAATCGTCAACCTCTAAATTCACTTTTCAATGAACACGAGGTCAAAGTCCAACCAAATTAAATAATTGCCTTTTCATCTCTTAGTTGTGTTGATACTAATGTTTGCCTATTTCTTTTTGTTATCAGGAAATGGCACCAAGAGTTATGATCAACTTTAACGAACTACCAGCAACTTTCCTCGTGGAGGGCGGTCGCTGGGTGAGAAGGAGGTCGTTCAAGGTTCAATTTGATGTGACCAGGGAATCCATCATGGCTGAGATCGCAACTAACAACAGCTTTGAGGCCATCCAGGAAGATGTAGCCGACGGAAATGAGCCCACCCCTGAAACTGCTCGTGGGCCAGTCATTCGGGTTATCAAGAGAAGTGGTAACCCAGTGAAGGTTTCAAAGCCAGCTGTGAATGAGACAAAGAAGAAGAACAAACCTCGCAGGAAGAGGGGGCGTAAGTGTGGCTCCCAACGCGGAAAAAATGGAGCTCTTCGCAAATTGGCTCGTTCCCCTGATTTGGAACTAGCCAACGCAACGTTGTGGAGTGCTGCTAAGGATCTGCTTGCCAGCTCAAGACAAGTCTTGGTTGGGTCAATTCCTGTGGACGTAGACAATGTAGCTCAAGTTCTGGTCACCTCTTATTCCGATGGGGAATCAGAGGGAATGTCCTCAAATATGAAGGCTCAAAAAGCCGAGGTCACGGAGGTTGAGGTGCCAAAGCCTTCTAACCCTCAAAAGGAGACGTCAAAGGTTTCCCAGGCCCAGGGGAAAGAAAAGGGTCTGAAATCAACATCACTTCCAAGCCAAAAATTTGAACGACGTGTGACAAGGTCTATGTCTAAAGCCGAGTCATATGCTGGAGTGACAACCCAATCGTCGAACAAAGAAATGGTTCAAGAAGAAAAGCAGGGTTCCCCGCTATATGGGGATTCTACTTCTCTATTTCAAGAGGAGGATTTTCCACTTGTTGTAAGCGAAGGTGGATCATCTGACGACTCTGAAGAGGAAGTGGAAAGCATGCCAGTTTTAGTGACTGGGGCAACAAGCACCGAAGAACAGCTCCAGGAACTACAAAAGAAGCTAGAGGAGAGAGACGCTCAAATTAAATTGCTCATGGACCAGCTCCAACAGCAAAGTTCGGAGAACAGGCAAGAGCAAAATTCGGAGGTCAGACAAGAGACCCCTAACACGGGAGAAAGTAGTGCTTCTATCTCTCCTCAGGAAATAAAAGAATGGATCGCACAAGGGATCCAGGAATTCAAGATTTCTCAGAGTCCGCCTGTGATTGGCTACAGAAAGCCTTATCCTGCGGAGTTTGATGCCATCCCATTTCCTCCGAATTATCAGAGGCCAAACTTTGACAAATTCGATGGGATTAACGGGTCACCTCGTGAACACTTGGCTCACTTTTATTCAGCGTGCGGAGAAACCGCCTTAAGTGATCCTCTATTGATCAGGCAGTTTGTCCAGTCATTACGAGGGTCGGCCTTCACTTGGTACACACAGCTTCAGCCAGAGTCTATCCATACATGGGATGACTTACAAAAAGAATTCTTGGCTCAATTTGTGAGCTCGAAAGCCAGAGTCTCCATTATGGACTTGGCAAACACCCAACAAAGGTCAAATGAGTCAGCTAATGACTTCATCGCAAGATGGAGAAGTTTGAGACTGCAATGCTCAGAGAAATTGAGCGAAGAAGCGTGTGTGCAGATGTGCGTCAACAATCTACTTCCCGAGCTTGCAATTCATGTTGGAAGTGCGGAGCCTCGTTCTTTCGATACCTTGGTTTCAAAGGCTTGCAATGTTGAGCGGCAACTGGCTCGACGCAAGCTTACAACAAACCGACCTCAAATTAATGAAGGGAGGAGGGATGACAATAAAAAGCCCGCAAAGAAAGGAGATTCCATGGCTACCTTCATTAAGCCTCAAGGAAAATCCTCAGGGAGCAACTCCAAGTCACAAGAGAAGACCCAAACTAGAGAGCCGGCTAAAAGACTATCTCTCGAGGAGAGGAAGCAGAAGAAATATCCCTTTGACGACGAGGATGTAAGAGGGATATTCAACGAATTGATGGCTGCAAAAATGTTGTCACTCCCAGAACCGAAAAGGCCGAATGAGGCTAATAAAACGGGTGATCCGAAATATTGCCCTTACCACCGCATTGTTAGTCACCCAATTGAAGACTGCTACGTATTCAAGGATATCGTCGAGAGGATGATTAACAAGGGAGAGATTGAAATGGAGGGATCAAGCTCAAAAGGCCAAGCAGCCTCGTCAAACTCTGTCTCTATAGTAGAGGAGATCGAGGTTGTTCCTGCACTAGATGACATCCCTACGGTGTCACTACCTCCGAAGGCAGTCCCAGTGCAATTTCAGCTGCGTGAAAAAGTGTGCACTGTATGGGCGTATCCTGACATGCCAAGGGACGAACCGGGCCGCCCGACCTTATACGAGGTCTTAATGCAGTCAAACATCGAGGAATCGCTCTCGCATGAGGGAGATGGTGATGACGGTTCTGAATGGCAGGTCTGTCTAAGTCGAAAGAAGTCTCACCCAAGGAGTACCCGATACAGCAGACCCGTGGGCTTTAGAATGATTGGTAGAAAGCCCGAGAAGAAAAACAAAAAGAGAAATAAGAAGAAGAACAAAAAGGACAAGAAATCAGAAGATGATTCCGACGAAGAGTACGTTCAGCCTATGCGCCAAATGATTACTGTTAAAGATTTCATTCCGAAAGAGCTCCTAGAAAATGATCCTTCCGAGGAGGAGTTATTTTGGGAAGAAGAAATTGTTCAATGTTGCATGGCCACGTGGGCCGAAACAGTTGAGGAAGAGGAGTTAGAGGCTGATGAAATTACTCTTCGTTCGGGGAAAAATTTGCCACCTCTTAAGACCAAGGAAAAAGGGAAAGGGAGGGGGCCACTTGTCAACGAGACTTCAGATGCTTCAAATTTCGAAGAGGCGGTTGAAAAGGAGACTCCCTCATCGGCTCATAAAGACCAAGAAGCTGGGGCATCTGCCCAAAGGGTTGTGGTGCCGCGAAAGCCTATGTTGCTTCGTAAGGCTTCTCCCAAGGAGCAGGTGAAGTACGATGTAATCGGCCATTTAAAGCGCATTCCAGCACGCTTAAGTGTATATGATGCGTTGCAAATGTCCCCCGAGTTAAGGAAAGCCTTAATTCAAGCTCTCATGGATCCGGAAGACTATAAAGATCAAGTGGATCAAGCGGAGGTTGATGGGGTGACTTTACCCACTCCATCTCAATGTGCTTCATGCATGGCATCCATAACGTTCTCCGACGGAGACCTCCAATTAGGAAGCACCGATCACAATAGACCCTTATATGTCACGGGTACGATTGGAGATGCAAAAATCAACAGAATCCTGCTGGATTGTTGGTCTGCGGTGAATCTATTACCTTTACGGGTCTTGGAGGCAATGGGATTGACCGTTGATCACCTGTCGCCCACATTGCTCACCATTCAAGGCTTCAATCAGGTGGGACAAAAAGCTTTGGGCGCCATTGCTTTGAAAGTGGTTCTGGATGATCTCTACAAGGATGCTCTTTTCCATGTCATTGACGCTGGAACCTCCTATAATGCTTTATTAGGGAGGCCATGGCTCCACGCCAGCAAGTCGATTGCTTCTACACTTCATCAGTGCTTGAAGTACACCGATGAAAATGGAAATGAAAGGACTATCCGTGGCGATAGCGATCCTTTTCAAGGTGAAAGCGTGAATTATGCAGACGCCAAATTCTACAAGACTGTGCACTCTAACTCCAATCCACGTGTGGAAGCGAAAGAGGAGGGTAAAAGTGTCAGTCCTCAAAAGGGAGCAATTGCCCAAGAAGAGTCTCCGTCACCCAAGGTCTCTCTTGTCCGAAGAAGAGAAGAGCCAGAGACACGTCCGAAGGTGTTATTCAAGTACACACCCAAGGATAAGAGACAACCCGGCCAGAAGCCATTGAGTGTAGCAGAGAAGGCTATGCACTCCCTAATGACAAGCTACACTTGTCCTCTCCGCAAAATCGACCAATCCATTCCAAAGAAGAAGTTGGTCATTCAAACACATTTCGGAGGTAAAGAAAACGAAAACGTAAGGGTGGTGTTCAAAAGTGAGTCTTCTAAGGCACTAGTCGAGCAAGCCTCTTCAAAGCATCATAAGGCCATCAAAGTTAAGGCGACAAGACGGCTATTGAAAAGCAAAGCTTCGCGGAAATCCCTCAATGAGATCTCGATGGGTGATTTACAAATCTCTCAAGAGGGGGAGTTATTGTCTGCTAAAGTCTTGGAGCCTATGACTCTAACAAGCCAAGAGCAAAATATGTTCTCACAAGACGCCACAAATGCACCTCGAGTCACAGTTTTTGAAAGACTTGGGACATGTGCTCCAAAAGCTTCTGTGTTCGAGAGGCTTGGAAAAGTTAACGTGCCTAAAAATAAGAGGGCCAACACCAAGAAGACCAGAAAGTGGAAGCTGAAGAATAAGGAGCCAGAAACCTCCACTTACGAAGATGAGGATCCCATGGATGCTCAAACAGAAGAAGTAAATATGGTGTTGACCTATACAAGGAGTGAACCAAGTGAAGATCCTCAGGATTTTCTTAATGTGGTCCAACCTGCTCCGCCAGAAATGGAAGATGGTGGTCAAGCCACAGTTGACAAATTGCAAGAAATCAACTTAGGGACTACAGAAGATCCTAAGCCCGTATTCGTTAGTGCTTTGCTAACAGAAGAGGAAAGAGGATCATATGAGCATCTTCTCAACGAATATAGGGATGTGTTTGCTTGGGGCTATCAAGACATGCCTGGTTTGGATCCTAAGGTGGCTATGCACAAGTTATCTGTCTCCGAAGAGGAAAAGCCAGTAAAGCAAGCTCAACGTCGTTTTCGGCCCGAGCTAACAGTACAAATTAAAGCTGAAGTCAACAAGCTCATTGAGGCTGGATTCATTCGTGAGGTCCAATACCCAATCTGGTTGGCAAACATTGTTCCTGTCAAGAAATAGAACGGCCATCTACGTATCTGTGTGGATTTTCGGGACTTAAATGAAGCATGTCCCAAAGATGAATTCCCTCTTCCGATAACCGAGTTATTGGTTGATTCCACCACAGGTTTTCAAGCTCTATCCTTTATGGATGGCTTTTCGGGGTATAATCAAATTAAAATGCATCCCGAGGATGAAGAGCTAACAGCTTTCCGAACACCTCTAGGCACGTATTGCTATACAGTAATGCCTTTTGGTCTGAAAAATGCGGGAGCGACCTATCAAAGAGCCATGACGGTGATCTTTCATGATCTGCTTCACAACACCATTGAGTGCTATGTGGATGACCTTGTGGTGAAAACAAAGAAAAGAGAGGATCATTTGGATGATCTCAAGAGAATCTTCGAGAGGTTGCGAAAACACCAATTGAAGATGAATCCCCTCAAATGTGCCTTTGGTGTGACTTCAGGCAAGTTTCTTGGCTTCATTGTTCGAGGACGGGGCATAGAAATCAACCCCGATAAAATCAAGGCAATCGTGCAAATGCCAGCCCCGAGGAATCTTCGTGAGTAACGAGGACTGCAGGGCAAACTTGCCTACATTCGGCGTTTCATTTCAAATCTGACGGGGAGGTGTCAGCCCTTTCTAAGGTTAATGAAGAAAGATGTTCCGTTCGTATGGGACCAAGCTTGTCAAAATGCTCTCGACAGCATTAAGAAATACTTGACTGACCCGCCAGTTCTCATGGCACCAGTTCAGGGAAAACCCTTAGTCTTGTACACCGCAAGTCTTGAGCGGCCGTTAGGGGCGATGTTAGCCCAAAATAACGACGAGGGAAAGGAAAATGCCTTGTACTACATCAGCCGAACGATGGTTGGGGCAGAACTAAATTATCCTGCTATGGAGAAGATATGTCTGGCGTTGATCTTTGCTATCCAAAAGCTACGGCATTATCTCTTGTCTCATCAAATCACATTAATCTCCAAAGCTGATCCTTTGCGATACATTTTGTCAAAGACAGTGTTGTCAGAAAGACTAGCTAAATGGGCTATGCTTCTGGCTCCCTTTGACATCAAGTTTGTGCCTCAAAAGGCAGTCAAGGGGCAAGTCATGGCTGATTTCTTAGCCGCCCATCCTACTCCCGATAACGAGGAGTTAGTGGATGATTTGCCAGATGAAGAAGTCTTCATGACGGAAGAAAAATCCTGGCAGTTATACTTCGATGGCGCTGCAAAGAGAAGAGGGGCTGGAGTAGGCATAGTATTCATCACCCCAACCGAGGGAATAGTGCCTTATTCATTTTCTCTTTTAGAAAACTGCACAAACAACGTGGCAGAATATGAGGCACTCATCATTGGCCTGGAGATAGCTCTTGAGATGAATGCTGATCCGATAAAGGTGTTTGGTGACTCTCAGTTAGTAATCAGGCAGCTGAATGGCCAGTATGAAGTCAAAAACACAAATTTGCTTCTTTTACACCAAAGAGCCAGACATCTCATGCACCAATTTCGTCAGATAGAAGTCGTGCATATATCAAGGTCCGAAAATGACCAAGTAGATGCATTGGCTAAATTGGCCGCGTCACTGACATTGCCAAGTGAAAGAGAAATCGAGATTACAATCGGAGAGCGACATCTGCTAATGCCAGCTTTGGAACGAGTCGAGCCCAACGAAGAGGTGGATATCGTTTCCGTATATGAAGTTGAGGAAGAAACAGATTGGCGACAACCGCTCATTGAGTATCTTCGTCATGGAGTCCTTCCTGATGATGCTAAAAAGAGAGTGGATGTTAAAAGGCGAGTGTCAAGGTTCCTACTTAAGAACGACACTTTGTATCGAAGGACATTCGATGGAATGTTATTAAGATGCGTGTCAAATGAAGAGGCAAAATATATCCTCGTAGAAACCCACGCTGGAGTATGCGGAGCGCATCAAGCCGGTCCAAAATTAGCTAATCAAATCAAACGATTGGGCTATTATTGGACAACAATGGTGAAGGATGCCATGGATTTCTCTAAAGCTTGCCACGCTTGTCAAATTCACAGCGACTTCATACACCAGCCTCCTCAAATGTTGCACTTGACGACTTTGTCCTGGCCATTTAATGCATGGGGTCTCGACGTTGTAGGGTGTATAAACCCATCGTCCTCTCGAGGGCACCAGTATATCTTGGCTGCTACAGATTACTTCTCCAAATGGGCCGAAGCCATACCATTGAAGGAAGTGGGAGCTAAAGAAGTCGCTAACTTCATAAGGACTCACTTGATCTATCGATATGGAGTTCCTTCAAAAATCAACTCAGACAACGCTCTCTACTTCAAGAATCAAATGCTGGTGAAGTTGAGCGAGAAGTTTGGGTTTAAGCATAACTTCTCGTCGAGCTATAACCCGTCATCAAATGGTCAAGCTGAAGCATTTAATAAAGTGCTATGCAAGTTCCAAAAGAAGATGGTGTCAAAATCCAAAAGAGATTGGCATGAACGGCTACCGGAGGCACTATGGGCTTATCGGACAACAACACGCACATCGACTGGTTGTACGCCTTACAACCTGGTCTTTGGGTCTGAAGCTGTGTTACCCTTAGAAATTCAGTTGCCATCTCTCAGAGTTGCAGTTCAGCTCACCGACCCGGAAGAGAATGTCAAGATCCGTCTGGCCGAACTCGAAGCATTGGATGAGCATCGGCTAGCAACACAACAAAAACTGGAAATCTACCAAGCCCAAGTGGCTGGGGCATTCAATAAACGGGTCAAATTTCGCTCATTCGGTATTGGTGACTTGGTCCTTACCATCAGACGACCAATTGTGATCAACCGAAAATCTCAAGGCAAATTTGAAGCAAAATGGGAAGGTCCTTATGTGGTGACCAAAGTTTTCCCTAAAGGGGCATATGAACTCTCAAATGCCGAAGGTGAAGTGGTATACTCCTGCGTGAATGGAAAATTCGTGAAGAAGTATTTCACATAAAGCCTCTAGAGTCAAACTGCCCAGAACTACGTCATGACTCGATCTCCAATAAGGAGTACGTAGGACGTTTGACAATCAAAATACGTCAAATTCAGTCGTAAAAAAAAATAAAAAAAAAAAATAAAAAATAAAAAAAAAAAATAAAAAAAAAAAAAAAAAATTGGGTTCGCAGATGATAGTCAAAGCGTTTGGGATACCCTTCCTAGAAGGTGGGCCCAGATGATTTGAGTGATGCGGTAAAAAAAAAAAAATCCCAGTTAAATAAAAAGAGAGAAATGATGGACTTGAAGTTAGTCCGAAACCGAAGCACCCTGTCGAATATGTGAAGAAAAGGGTGCTCAAGTGAACTACGAACGACTTGATCCCTCATGAAGAGGGTACGTAGGTAGCTTAGCTATTCTAAAAGTGTTAAGCGCAGCCCTAAAAACAAATACAACGCCAGCTGGTCCCTATCGAATTTGAAGGGGACGTAAGCTTGCACACTGTCATGTTACTTTCGAAAGGCATTGAGTTGCCTACTCCGTCTGCCTTTGGCATATGATGTCGTGTTTCAATTTCATTGTGAAGCTCGTGAATCATATTTCCTTGCGATAGGGTGATAAAACAGGGAAAATAGTATTATCCCACATAAAAAAAATGTGTGTGTACTCAAAGAATCAAACAAATGAGCAAGCGAAGACGAAAGTAAACAAGAGCATTCTAAAAGAGTAAAAAAGGGAATTTCTAACGACAATTAGCAGAAGTCAATGAATTGTTCAACCCTAAACTAGACAGTAGGCTATTTCTGAATGCTTAAGTGGGGAGAAGAGAAATCGGTTAGCTCGCTAATCCAAGCACGATGACGTTCTTCAATCAATTTGAGCTCGGTCACCCTCGCAAACCCTGCTTGGTCGAGTTCGGCTTTAAGCAGCCTGATCTTCTCCTCATCCTCCTTAATGAAGCCCTGCAGCTGGATACTGTCGGCTTCTAAGGTAGCAGAATCGGAGTCAATATTGGCCTCTACCTCGCGAACTTGCTGCTTCAACTGTAGGAGTGCCTCCCTCCTTTGTTGCAAATCAAGAGACCTTTGAGCCAAACGAGGAACTTGAGCTTGGTGTAATTCAAGTGCAGAGGTGTGTTGAGCAAGTTGAGTTGACAAACGTTCAACGATGTCAATGTCTGTATAATCCTCAAGTTTTGAAGAAGCCTCAGCATCATGGAGAACCCCTTTGACAGTTGTGACGAACCAATAAAGGTCGACCTTAGCCTGCTGCGCCACGCTTTGTAGTATCCCTAAGAGATCAAGTACCTGGGAGCTCTTGACAAGTAAAGCACGAGATGACGGTGAAGATGAAAGTATATCTACCACTTCCTTTACGCCAGAAATGAGAAAGTTACGAACCGAACCCATCACAGAAGTAGGGAGTAGAGCTTGAAGGTTCTCAGGAGCTTTCTTAATCGAAACTGCGTCAAAAGAGTTCTGTACTAAGGGTTGCAGTTGGGAATCAATCTGGGGTGGCGCCAAGGGCGGAGTCTCCAGATCGGGTGAAGACGGTTTGCTGACATCAAAGTCAAGCTCCTGATTAACCTCGAAGTCAATCTCTTCTGTTGAAGGCTGGTCACCTGAGCAGAGTGACCCTCCTGCATCAAAACAATGATGTTGAGACAAATTAAAAAAAAAAAAAGGGGGGGGGGGGGGGGGGCTTCAACGTTGCTTTACCCTCATGTTCTTCTAAGGGCTGGGACTCTGCAACAGGCACGGTCTCATCTTGGGACGTCGCCGTTGGGGGTGTGGACTCTATATAAGGCGAAGGAGATCTTGCAAAAGGAATGTCATATTCTGAACCAACCTCAAAATCAGAATCATCATCAGTCGCATCGCCTGCCTCGTCGACTGGAGTTCGTTCGACGGGGTTAATCAAGTCTCCTATATCACTAGCACCAAAGGCGTAATCTGAAGTAAATTCAAAAAAAAAGTCAGAAGACCCCTAAAAAAAAAAACAGAAATAAAAAAAAAAAGAAATAATAATGATTTGGGAGTGCTGTACCTTTGTCTGCAGCGTTGGATTCTCCTGATGATGTAGGGCTTGTAGAACTGCCCTTTCGCCTTTTGAAATGGACATCATCATTTAGGGAGCTTCCAAATCTCCGCCTAGGTACTTTCCAAGGAACTACAGAACTTGCTAAGTTCGCCATCATTACCTCTTCGAATATTGGGGCATCTTTCGAACCCTCTTTCACCGTCTCTTCAAACATTGAGGGACTTCCTAAGTTCCCCCTCGGTGTTGCTACTGGAGCCTGTGAACCAACGATGGGCGCATGGAAAGTTTCACTCAATGACGGTTCAGCTGCCCTGGAAGTCTCCCAAATGCCATGGAACCCGCTAATCGTCTCTTTCATATTAGCAATTAAGAAATAGGATTCTCTTGGAAGAGTATCCCCGGTGGTTAAGGTTACGTTCACTTCATGAACCGACTGACTCAAATAAGGGGCTGAAGCTGCAACCCACCATGTGCAATAGTTTCGAGTACATCTTCCAAGATAACTCCAGTCAGGAATCCGAAAAACTTCACCGGTAGCTTTCTGGAAGAAGCGAGCATAAGACTCAGCAATATCTTTCAAGGATCTTCTAACTCTGAGTGTGAAGCTGGACTGCAAAGTGTCAGCAGGGACACCCTGATCAAAGCCGAATTGACGAGCAAATCTATTCGGATAATAGGGTTCCAAAGTCAGAGTCTGACCCATCCGAATAGGCAACATGGAAGAGCGGATACAGAGGAGTCGCTCGAAATCAGAGTCTGAAAGGTCTTCAGTATCAACAAGGTCCAAACCGTCTCTGCCCCCGAAGGGTATGGTCCGGTAGCGGACAAACTAGTCATGCCTTAGGATCCGTCTTGCTTGGTAGATATTGTGCTCTTTACATTTGAGACCAGCGCAACGTATGAGAAGCGGATAGTCTCTAAGAAATTCTTGATCTTCATGATGCTTATATAGACAGGGAAAGTACTCTGATAGCCAACCAATCACAAAATGAATCCAGAAACTGGGGTTGGCCCTGCCGGGATACCGGCTATATGTAGCCATTTGATTAAGGCCATGGTAAATATGACCCAAAACTGTGGGGGCTAAAGAGACACGCGTACCTTGGGCCATTAGGCATGCCATGACAAAAGTCTCGGGACGGACTACCTTGGGATTCTACGGTAAAATAAATCTGCTCAGCAAAAGAGCCAAGAAGGCTGCTAATTCTCCTTGGACGCTTATAATCGGTAGAGGCAAGTCTTTTGCACGCCGTCTCTCAAAATAACGTGGAGAGCTTTCATTGATATCCTATTTATCTGCCAAACTAGTGCCAGAGCCCTTCTCAATTGCAACAATATTCCAACTACCCCTATAAAAGTAGTCTATCCAATCTTCCCAAAAAACCCGGTCTCTACGGAGATGATGACAGAGATCGGCATGAATTCGCAGAAGCTCTAAAACAGTTGGAGGAAATTTACTCTCATCAGACAATTGTTCATTCAGGGGTAAATATTCCTCATAAGGAGCACCAAGAATTGGCAAACCCGCTATATGCTTCAAATCGTTGAGGGAAATTCCAAGTTCACCACCTGCATGGTGCAAAGTGTTGGTCGCCTGACTCCAAAGTTCGCAGAAGGCTCTCCACACATCCACATGGTACATTTAGGGAAAGTGTGAGACGGCTACAAGACCCCATATTCCAGCCTGACGCAAGGTAACCTCGTGGCGATGAAATATCTGTTTAGTCCAGTCTGACAAACCAGATGTGAAGGTCGCCGTCCCACTAAACCTAAACTCCGAACCCCAATACAGTTTCTTCCCCAACAAATTTTTGAGAATCGGATAGAACTCTTCTGTAGCAGGGAGCTGTTTTTTAAATTCACGATCAGCAAAAACCTTTTGAAGGAAGACACCGGCGAATAGCGAACCAAAATTCTTGTTGGTTTGTATACAATTGCGTTCATCCTCAGTAGAAAATGTCAAGTGGCCTGAAAAGGCATCCTCCTTGAGAGTCAAGATTCCCAGAGAGGGGGTCAATCTAGGGGTGTCGATCTCACGAAGGGAAAGATGTCTTTGGTACGACTGCCCACGTCTGAGTTCTTGACCACTGTTCCCCGGAGCTCTCTGAGACCGGATATTTCCATAAACATTCATTCTGACAATCTGAAAGACAAGCAAACAGATCGTGTCAGATTAATGAGTCAAAAGTGGAAGGAGAGGACGAACTTTGAACCTGTTCGATAAGGTTCTCACAAATTCAAAGTTTGGGGGCATCTGTTTGGGAGTAAAAAAAAAAATAATAAAAAAAAAAATCATAGGCGTTCATATTCGGCGGCAATTAAAAAATACGCACAAGTCGATAGTAGCGATTATAAACAAGTAAAATGTACACATAAAAAAAGGCATTATATATTAAATACAATATGCTAAGTTCCTTACAAACTCGTAAACTGAGTCATATGGTAAACCGAACATACAATGTGAAGTAGCTAGTGAAGCTGTCTAAAATACAGGACCAGTTGCTTTGGCAGTGAGTTCGTGGTAATCCAACACTGATTTTTTTGACGTTCGAATCCCTGCTAAAAAAAAAGATGTTAGAAAGGATGTTCGAATTCGAGGCCTAGTCCAAAGTAATTTGCAAGAGCAAGGCCCAACCCATTCACCAAAAAGAAAGGGTCTAACGTGTCATTCAAAATTGAATGAAATAGCAATAAATAAATAAGAATGTCATGGCTGTAAAATAAATATAATATATCAGCCTAATATGGCACTATGGCTTCAAAAGGGGAAAGAATCATTCAGACAAAGGTTCTACAGAATTTTCCCTGTACATGATTCCTGTACACATGAACATATGTTTCCAAAACCAAAGGAAAAGAAAAGATTCAGACGGTGCAGGTAAAAGGAAATCTTTATATTTCCACCTTTACTTTCCCCTATAAAAGGTGACTTATGGCAGTTGAAAAAGAAGAGAAGAGGCTGAATCTATACGCCTGCAGGAAAAAGAAAAGAGAACAAAACAAGCACATCAGAGCACAAACACGCAAGCAAGGAAGAGGCCACCAAGGTAGCCTTTTCTCCATGTTGGGTTGTTATTGATTCCAAAGCCCCGCCCTTGAAAACCTTACGAGCTTTTCTCGCGGCCTGGGTTTTGGAGTCATCATATTGCCCTCAAACCAAGTCAAAAGACCGTCGAAATCGACTCTCGAAACCCCGCCCTTGAAAACCTTACGAGCTTTTCTCGTGGCATGGGTTTCGGAGTCATCAAATCACTCAAATCAAGTCGAAGTGCTGCACAAATCGATTCTCGAAACCCCGCCCTTGAAAACCTTACGAGCTTTTCTCGTGGCCTGGGTTTCGGAATCATCAAGTAGCCCTAAAAGAGGGCGAAACGCTGCTAGATTTTCCTAAACTAACCAACGAATACAAGCAAGCAAATTGCAAACAGTTTCAAGCCAACAAATGGAAGCAACTTTCACTGCAGACAGACAGATTCTCTGTGAATCATACCAATTCAATTGTGCACAAAGCAAGAGCTAGCCTCTGTCTCAAACAAATCAAATTAATTGGTGTCCTATTACACTAAGTAAACAGGCCCAAAAAAATTGAGCAATTGCAGTGATCTCAATGGGAAAATAACTAAGGCCTATCCAGGTTAATAGAATCAAACAAACATGGTGGCAAGTTACTCATATCAAACACCATAGAGGAGGCACTTCAGCAGGCTCACAAAACTTTGAAAAAAAAAAACAAATCGAATTCAAGGAGATCAGGAGATAGGAAAAAATCGAGTTTCTTATCTTAAATTCAGAGTACATATAAGTTCATGAGCCTGGATTCAAAAAAATAAAAAATAAAAATCAAACCTTCAGTCAGAACGAAGTTGATTGATCGAGCATGCCTGTGGCCGCTTTCGGGAGGACAACGACGTCATCTGCTGTTCCCTTTACCTTCAATTGCTCGGAGTCGGATTTTCACGTTTTCTATCGACCGATTCCCAAATCGAAACCCTAGGATCGCAAAAAAAAAAAAAAAAAATCAAAAAAAAGAAATCAGTTGTGCTTGAAGCTTAAACCTTCAATTGGGAAGAGATTAATGGGAGAATCTAAAATCTAGACCGAGAATCATCTGGAGAGCCAATTGAACATGAAATTTGGGGGAAATTTTCAAACACACAAAAAATAAAATAAAAGAAATCCATAAACCAGAACTTACCAGGTGGTGAAGAATCCGAGTTGAGGCTCCGCCTTGGACTCGGTTCGGATTGTCTCCGCTCGTTCTGATCGTCCGCGCTTCGCCGGTGCTTCGCTCCGCCCTCGTCTTGCTTGGCTTCTCTTTCCGGCTGATTTAGCTCCAAATCCCCGAGCTATGGTGGCCACTGATAAAAACGAGAAAGAGAGAGAGTTGAGCAGATGAGGTTTCTGCAAAACCTAAAAAAAAAAAGAACGAAGACGGAGAGGGCGAAGTTTGCAAAGTCAAAACAAAACAAAAAGTCTTTGGTTTTGTTAAAAAATATACAGGCTTGAATTGATTTGAAAATGGGCTTAGGTCCATGTGTTTTAAAAGAATGGGTTTTGCCAAGTACGTGAATAACAATTCACATTGGCAACAAATTTGTTTTATCAAATTTATCTAATTACAAAATTTACCCATTAAAACATAAGAATTATTTTTGGGGCAAATTAAGAATTCGAGTTTTATCGAAATATATAATTAAACTCGTCAAAAATTCTTTGCCAATTAATTCTAGTGGGTCATCTCAAACCGGCTTCAATAAAAACGGAGTCAAAATCTCAAATCGAGTTTCACCAAATATAAACTCGGTTCCTTTAGAACTACGTAAGACTTGATACTCTTTTACGAGTTACGTAGGAAATTCGGTATAAAATTTAACATATACTGAATTCAGTCACCTTTCCCAAAATTAAATCATTTCTAAAAAGAACTACGTAAAGACTTGATGCCTCTTATCGGCTACGTAGGTAACCCGATATTAAATACTAAAAATATATCGGGTACAATCGTCAACCTCTAAATTCACTTTTCAATGAACACGAGGTCAAAGTCCAACCAAATTAAATAATTGCCTTTTCATCTCTTAGTTGTGTTGATACTAATGTTTGCCTATTTCTTTTTGTTATCAGGAAATGGCACCAAGAGTTATGATCAACTTTAACGAACTACCAGCAACTTTCCTCGTGGAGGGCGGTCGCTGGGTGAGAAGGAGGTCGTTCAAGGTTCAATTTGATGTGACCAGGGAATCCATCATGGCTGAGATCGCAACTAACAACAGCTTTGAGGCCATCCAGGAAGATGTAGCCGACGGAAATGAGCCCACCCCTGAAACTGCTCGTGGGCCAGTCATTCGGGTTATCAAGAGAAGTGGTAACCCAGTGAAGGTTTCAAAGCCAGCTGTGAATGAGACAAAGAAGAAGAACAAACCTCGCAGGAAGAGGGGGCGTAAGTGTGGCTCCCAACGCGGAAAAAATGGAGCTCTTCGCAAATTGGCTCGTTCCCCTGATTTGGAACTAGCCAACGCAACGTTGTGGAGTGCTGCTAAGGATCTGCTTGCCAGCTCAAGACAAGTCTTGGTTGGGTCAATTCCTGTGGACGTAGACAATGTAGCTCAAGTTCTGGTCACCTCTTATTCCGATGGGGAATCAGAGGGAATGTCCTCAAATATGAAGGCTCAAAAAGCCAAGGTCACGGAGGTTGAGGTGCCAAAGCCTTCTAACCCTCAAAAGGAGACGTCAAAGGTTTCCCAGGCCCAGGGGAAAGAAAAGGGTCTGAAATCAACATCACTTCCAAGCCAAAAATTTGAACGACGTGTGACAAGGTCTATGTCTAAAGCCGAGTCATATGCTGGAGTGACAACCCAATCGTCGAACAAAGAAATGGTTCAAGAAGAAAAGCAGGGTTCCCCGCTATATGGGGATTCTACTTCTCTATTTCAAGAGGAGGATTTTCCACTTGTTGTAAGCGAAGGTGGATCATCTGACGACTCTGAAGAGGAAGTGGAAAGCATGCCAGTTTTAGTGACTGGGGCAACAAGCACCGAAGAACAGCTCCAGGAACTACAAAAGAAGCTAGAGGAGAGAGACGCTCAAATTAAATTGCTCATGGACCAGCTCCAACAGCAAAGTTCGGAGAACAGGCAAGAGCGAAATTCGGAGGTCAGACAAGAGACCCCTAACACGGGAGAAAGTAGTGCTTCTATCTCTCCTCAGGAAATAAAAGAATGGATCGCACAAGGGATCCGGGAATTCAAGATTTCTCAGAGTCCGCCTGTGATTGGCTACAGAAAGCCTTATCCTGCGGAGTTTGATGCCATCCCATTTCCTCCGAATTATCAGAGGCCAAACTTTGACAAATTCGATGGGATTAACGGGTCACCTCGTGAACACTTGGCTCACTTTTATTCAGCGTGCGGAGAAACCGCCTTAAGTGATCCTCTATTGATCAGGCAGTTTGTCCAGTCATTACGAGGGTCGGCCTTCACTTGGTACACACAGCTTCAGCCAGAGTCTATCCATACATGGGATGACTTACAAAAAGAATTCTTGGATCAATTTGTGAGCTCGAAAGCCAGAGTCTCCATTATGGACTTGGCAAACACCCAACAAAGGTCAAATGAGTCAGCTAATGACTTCATCGCAAGATGGAGAAGTTTGAGACTGCAATGCTCAGAGAAATTGAGCGAAGAAGCGTGTGTGCAGATGTGTGTCAACAATCTACTTCCCGAGCTTGCAATTCATGTTGGAAGTGCGGAGCCTCGTTCTTTCGATACCTTGGTTTCAAAGGCTTGCAATGTTGAGCGGCAACTGGCTCGACGCAAGCTTACAACAAACCGACCTCAAATTAATGAAGGGAGGAGGGATGACAATAAAAAGCCCGCAAAGAAAGGAGATTCCATGGCTACCTTCATTAAGCCTCAAGGAAAATCCTCAGGGAGCAACTCCAAGTCACAAGAGAAGACCCAAACTAGAGAGCCGGCTAAAAGACTATCTCTCGAGGAGAGGAAGCAGAAGAAATATCCCTTTGACGACGAGGATGTAAGAGGGATATTCAACGAATTGATGGCTACAAAAATGTTGTCACTCCCAGAACCGAAAAGGCCGAATGAGGCTAATAAAACGGGTGATCCGAAATATTGCCCTTACCACCGCATTGTTAGTCACCCAATTGAAGACTGCTACATATTCAAGGATATCGTCGAGAGGATGATTAACAAGGGAGAGATTGAAATGGAGGGATCAAGCTCAAAAGGCCAAGCAGCCTCGTCAAACTCTGTCTCTATAGTAGAGGAGATCGAGGTTGTTCCTGCACTAGATGACATCCCTACGGTGTCACTACCTCCGAAGGCAGTCCCAGTGCAATTTCAGCTGCGTGAAAAAGTGCGCACTGTATGGGCGTATCCTGACATGCCAAGGGACGAACCGGGCCGCCCGACCTTATACGAGGTCTTAATGCAGTCAAACATCGAGGAATCGCTCTCGCATGAGGGAGATGGTGATGACGGTTCTGAATGGCAGGTCTGTCTAAGTCGAAAGAAGTCTCACCCAAGGAGTACCCGATACAGCAGACCCGTGGGCTTTAGAATGATTGGTAGAAAGCCCGAGAAGAAAAACAAAAAGAGAAATAAGAAGAAGAACAAAAAGGACAAGAAATCAGAAGATGATTCCGACGAAGAGTACGTTCAGCCTATGCGCCAAATGATTACTGTTAAAGATTTCATTCCGAAAGAGCTCCTAGAAAATGATCCTTCCGAGGAGGAGTTATTTTGGGAAGAAGAAATTGTTCAATGTTGCATGGCCACGTGGGCCGAAACAGTTGAGGAAGAGGAGTTAGAGGCTGATGAAATTACTCTTCGTTCGGGGAAAAATTTGCCACCTCTTAAGACCAAGGAAAAAGGGAAAGGGAGGGGGCCACTTGTCAACGAGACTTCAGATGCTTCAAATTTCGAAGAGGCGGTTGAAAAGGAGACTCCCTCATCGGCTCATAAAGACCAAGAAGCTGGGGCATCTGCCCAAAGGGTTGTGGTGCCGCGAAAGCCTATGTTGCTTCGTAAGGCTTCTCCCAAGGAGCAGGTGAAGTACGATGTAATCGGCCATTTAAAGCGCATTCCAGCACGCTTAAGTGTATATGATGCGTTGCAAATGTCCCCCGAGTTAAGGAAAGCCTTAATTCAAGCTCTCATGGATCCGGAAGACTATAAAGATCAAGTGGATCAAGCGGAGGTTGATGGGGTGACTTTACCCACTCCATCTCAATGTGCTTCATGCATGGCATCCATAACGTTCTCCGACGGAGACCTCCAATTAGGAAGCACCGATCACAATAGACCCTTATATGTCACGGGTACGATTGGAGATGCAAAAATCAACAGAATCCTGCTGGATTGTTGGTCTGCGGTGAATCTATTACCTTTACGGGTCTTGGAGGCAATGGGATTGACCGTTGATCACCTGTCGCCCACATTGCTCACCATTCAAGGCTTCAATCAGGTGGGACAAAAAGCTTTGGGCGCCATTGCTTTGAAAGTGGTTCTGGATGATCTCTACAAGGATGCTCTTTTCCATGTCATTGACGCTGGAACCTCCTATAATGCTTTATTAGGGAGGCCATGGCTCCACGCCAGCAAGTCGATTGCTTCTACACTTCATCAGTGCTTGAAGTACACCGATGAAAATGGAAATGAAAGGACTATCCGTGGCGATAGCGATCCTTTTCAAGGTGAAAGCGTGAATTATGCAGACGCCAAATTCTACAAGACTGTGCACTCTAACTCCAATCCACGTGTGGAAGCGAAAGAGGAGGGTAAAAGTGTCAGTCCTCAAAAGGGAGCAATTGCCCAAGAAGAGTCTCCGTCACCCAAGGTCTCTCTTGTCCGAAGAAGAGAAGAGCCAGAGACACGTCCGAAGGTGTTATTCAAGTACACACCCAAGGATAAGAGACAACCCGGCCAGAAGCCATTGAGTGTAGCAGAGAAGGCTATGCACTCCCTAATGACAAGCTACACTTGTCCTCTCCGCAAAATCGACCAATCCATTCCAAAGAAGAAGTTGGTCATTCAAACACATTTCGGAGGTAAAGAAAACGAAAACGTAAGGGTGGTGTTCAAAAGTGAGTCTTCTAAGGCACTAGTCGAGCAAGCCTCTTCAAAGCATCATAAGGCCATCAAAGTTAAGGCGACAAGACGGCTATTGAAAAGCAAAGCTTCGCGGAAATCCCTCAATGAGATCTCGATGGGTGATTTACAAATCTCTCAAGAGGGGGAGTTATTGTCTGCTAAAGTCTTGGAGCCTATGACTCTAACAAGCCAAGAGCAAAATATGTTCTCACAAGACGCCACAAATGCACCTCGAGTCACAGTTTTTGAAAGACTTGGGACATGTGCTCCAAAAGCTTCTGTGTTCGAGAGGCTTGGAAAAGTTAACGTGCCTAAAAATAAGAGGGCCAACACCAAGAAGACCAGAAAGTGGAAGCTGAAGAATAAGGAGCCAGAAACCTCCACTTACGAAGATGAGGATCCCATGGATGCTCAAACAGAAGAAGTAAATATGGTGTTGACCTATACAAGGAGTGAACCAAGTGAAGATCCTCAGGATTTTCTTAATGTGGTCCAACCTGCTCCGCCAGAAATGGAAGATGGTGGTCAAGCCACAGTTGACAAATTGCAAGAAATCAACTTAGGGACTACAGAAGATCCTAAGCCCGTATTCGTTAGTGCTTTGCTAACAGAAGAGGAAAGAGGATCATATGAGCATCTTCTCAACGAATATAGGGATGTGTTTGCTTGGGGCTATCAAGACATGCCTGGTTTGGATCCTAAGGTGGCTATGCACAAGTTATCTGTCTCCGAAGAGGAAAAGCCAGTAAAGCAAGCTCAACGTCGTTTTCGGCCCGAGCTAACAGTACAAATTAAAGCTGAAGTCAACAAGCTCATTGAGGCTGGATTCATTCGTGAGGTCCAATACCCAATCTGGTTGGCAAACATTGTTCCTGTCAAGAAATAGAACGGCCATCTACGTATCTGTGTGGATTTTCGGGACTTAAATGAAGCATGTCCCAAAGATGAATTCCCTCTTCCGATAACCGAGTTATTGGTTGATTCCACCACAGGTTTTCAAGCTCTATCCTTTATGGATGGCTTTTCGGGGTATAATCAAATTAAAATGCATCCCGAGGATGAAGAGCTAACAGCTTTCCGAACACCTCTAGGCACGTATTGCTATACAGTAATGCCTTTTGGTCTGAAAAATGCGGGAGCGACCTATCAAAGAGCCATGACGGTGATCTTTCATGATCTGCTTCACAACACCATTGAGTGCTATGTGGATGACCTTGTGGTGAAAACAAAGAAAAGAGAGGATCATTTGGATGATCTCAAGAGAATCTTCGAGAGGTTGCGAAAACACCAATTGAAGATGAATCCCCTCAAATGTGCCTTTGGTGTGACTTCAGGCAAGTTTCTTGGCTTCATTGTTCGAGGACGGGGCATAGAAATCGACCCCGATAAAATCAAGGCAATCGTGCAAATGCCAGCCCCGAGGAATCTTCGTGAGTAACGAGGACTGCAGGGCAAACTTGCCTACATTCGGCGTTTCATTTCAAATCTGACGGGGAGGTGTCAGCCCTTTCTAAGGTTAATGAAGAAAGATGTTCCGTTCGTATGGGACCAAGCTTGTCAAAATGCTCTCGACAGCATTAAGAAATACTTGACTGACCCGCCAGTTCTCATGGCACCAGTTCAGGGAAAACCCTTAGTCTTGTACACCGCAAGTCTTGAGCGGCCGTTAGGGGCGATGTTAGCCCAAAATAACGACGAGGGAAAGGAAAATGCCTTGTACTACATCAGCCGAACGATGGTTGGGGCAGAACTAAATTATCCTGCTATGGAGAAGATATGTCTGGCGTTGATCTTTGCTATCCAAAAGCTACGGCATTATCTCTTGTCTCATCAAATCACATTAATCTCCAAAGCTGATCCTTTGCGATACATTTTGTCAAAGACAGTGTTGTCAGAAAGACTAGCTAAATGGGCTATGCTTCTGGCTCCCTTTGACATCAAGTTTGTGCCTCAAAAGGCAGTCAAGGGGCAAGTCATGGCTGATTTCTTAGCCGCCCATCCTACTCCCGATAACGAGGAGTTAGTGGATGATTTGCCAGATGAAGAAGTCTTCATGACGGAAGAAAAATCCTGGCAGTTATACTTCGATGGCGCTGCAAAGAGAAGAGGGGCTGGAGTAGGCATAGTATTCATCACCCCAACCGAGGGAATAGTGCCTTATTCATTTTCTCTTTTAGAAAACTGCACAAACAACGTGGCAGAATATGAGGCACTCATCATTGGCCTGGAGATAGCTCTTGAGATGAATGCTGATCCGATAAAGGTGTTTGGTGACTCTCAGTTAGTAATCAGGCAGCTGAATGGCCAGTATGAAGTCAAAAACACAAATTTGCTTCTTTTACACCAAAGAGCCAGACATCTCATGCACCAATTTCGTCAGATAGAAGTCGTGCATATATCAAGGTCCGAAAATGACCAAGTAGATGCATTGGCTAAATTGGCCGCGTCACTGACATTGCCAAGTGAAAGAGAAATCGAGATTACAATCGGAGAGCGACATCTGCTAATGCCAGCTTTGGAACGAGTCGAGCCCAACGAAGAGGTGGATATCGTTTCCGTATATGAAGTTGAGGAAGAAACAGATTGGCGACAACCGCTCATTGAGTATCTTCGTCATGGAGTCCTTCCTGATGATGCTAAAAAGAGAGTGGATGTTAAAAGGCGAGTGTCAAGGTTCCTACTTAAGAACGACACTTTGTATCGAAGGACATTCGATGGAATGTTATTAAGATGCGTGTCAAATGAAGAGGCAAAATATATCCTCGTAGAAACCCACGCTGGAGTATGCGGAGCGCATCAAGCCGGTCCAAAATTAGCTAATCAAATCAAACGATTGGGCTATTATTGGACAACAATGGTGAAGGATGCCATGGATTTCTCTAAAGCTTGCCACGCTTGTCAAATTCACAGCGACTTCATACACCAGCCTCCTCAAATGTTGCACTTGACGACTTTGTCCTGGCCATTTAATGCATGGGGTCTCGACGTTGTAGGGTGTATAAACCCATCGTCCTCTCGAGGGCACCAGTATATCTTGGCTGCTACAGATTACTTCTCCAAATGGGCCGAAGCCATACCATTGAAGGAAGTGGGAGCTAAAGAAGTCGCTAACTTCATAAGGACTCACTTGATCTATCGATATGGAGTTCCTTCAAAAATCAACTCAGACAACGCTCTCTACTTCAAGAATCAAATGCTGGTGAAGTTGAGCGAGAAGTTTGGGTTTAAGCATAGCTTCTCGTCGAGCTATAACCCGTCATCAAATGGTCAAGCTGAAGCATTTAATAAAGTGCTATGCAAGTTCCAAAAGAAGATGGTGTCAAAATCCAAAAGAGATTGGCATGAACGGCTACCGGAGGCACTATGGGCTTATCGGACAACAACACGCACATCGACTGGTTGTACGCCTTACAACCTGGTCTTTGGGTCTGAAGCTGTGTTACCCTTAGAAATTCAGTTGCCATCTCTCAGAGTTGCAGTTCAGCTCACCGACCCGGAAGAGAATGTCAAGATCCGTCTGGCCGAACTCGAAGCATTGGATGAGCATCGGCTAGCAACACAACAAAAACTGGAAATCTACCAAGCCCAAGTGGCTGGGGCATTCAATAAACGGGTCAAATTTCGCTCATTCGGTATTGGTGACTTGGTCCTTACCATCAGACGACCAATTGTGATCAACCGAAAATCTCAAGGCAAATTTGAAGCAAAATGGGAAGGTCCTTATGTGGTGACCAAAGTTTTCCCTAAAGGGGCATATGAACTCTCAAATGCCGAAGGTGAAGTGGTATACTCCTGCGTGAATGGAAAATTCGTGAAGAAGTATTTCACATAAAGCCTCTAGAGTCAAACTGCCCAGAACTACGTCATGACTCGATCTCCAATAAGGAGTACGTAGGACGTTTGACAATCAAAATACGTCAAATTCAGTCGTAAAAAAAAAATTAAAAAATAAAAAAAATTAAAAAAAATTGGGTTCGCAGATGATAGTCAAAGCGTTTGGGATACCCTTCCTAGAAGGTGGGCCCAGATGATTTGAGTGATGTGGTAAAAAAAAAAATCCCAGTTAAATAAAAAGAGAGAAATGATGGACTTGAAGTTAGTCCGAAACCGAAGCACCCTGTCGAATATGTGAAGAAAAGGGTGCTCAAGTGAACTACGAACGACTTGATCCCTCATGAAGAGGGTACGTAGGTAGCTTAGCTATTCTAAAAGTGTTAAGCGCAGCCCTAAAAACAAATACAACGCCAGCTGGTCCCTATCGAATTTGAAGGGGACGTAAGCTTGCACACTGTCATGTTACTTTCGAAAGGCATTGAGTTGCCTACTCCGTCTGCCTTTGGCATATGATGTCGTGTTTCAATTTCATTGTGAAGCTCGTGAATCATATTTCCTTGCGATAGGGTGATAAAACAGGGAAAATAGTATTATCCCACATAAAAAAAATGTGTGTGTACTCAAAGAATCAAACAAATGAGCAAGCGGAGACGAAAGTAAACAAGAGCATTCTAAAAGAGTAAAAAAGGGAATTTCTAACGACAATTAGCAGAAGTCAATGAATTGTTCAACCCTAAACTAGACAGTAGGCTATTTCTGAATGCTTAAGTGGGGAGAAGAGAAATCGGTTAGCTCGCTAATCCAAGCACGATGACGTTCTTCAATCAATTTGAGCTCGGTCACCCTCGCAAACCCTGCTTGGTCGAGTTCGGCTTTAAGCAGCCTGATCTTCTCCTCATCCTCCTTAATGAAGCCCTGCAGCTGGATACTGTCGGCTTCTAAGGTAGCAGAATCGGAGTCAATATTGGCCTCTACCTCGCGAACTTGCTGCTTCAACTGTAGGAGTGCCTCCCTCCTTTGTTGCAAATCAAGAGACCTTTGAGCCAAACGAGGAACTTGAGCTTGGTGTAATTCAAGTGCAGAGGTGTGTTGAGCAAGTTGAGTTGACAAACGTTCAACGATGTCAATGTCTGTATAATCCTCAAGTTTTGAAGAAGCCTCAGCATCATGGAGAACCCCTTTGACAGTTGTGACGAACCAATAAAGGTCGACCTTAGCCTGCTGCGCCACGCTTTGTAGTATCCCTAAGAGATCAAGTACCTGGGAGCTCTTGACAAGTAAAGCACGAGATGACGGTGAAGATGAAAGTATATCTACCACTTCCTTTACGCCAGAAATGAGAAAGTTACGAACCGAACCCATCACAGAAGTAGGGAGTAGAGCTTGAAGGTTCTCAGGAGCTTTCTTAATCGAAACTGCGTCAAAAGAGTTCTGTATTAAGGGTTGCAGTTGGGAATCAATATGGGGTGGCGCCAAGGGCGGAGTCTCCAGATCGGGTGAAGACGGTTTGCTGACATCAAAGTCAAGCTCCTGATTAACCTCGAAGTCAATCTCTTCTGTTGAAGGCTGGTCACCTGAGCAGAGTGACCCTCCTGCATCAAAACACAGATGTTGAGACAAATTAAAAAAAAAAAGGGGGGGGGGCTTCAACGTTGCTTTACCCTCATGTTCTTCTAAGGGCTGGGACTCTGCAACAGGCACGGTCTCATCTTGGGACGTCGCCGTTGGGGGTGGGGACTCTATATAAGGCGAAGGAGATCTTGCAAAAGGAATGTCATATTCTGAACCAACCTCAAAATCAGAATCATCATCAGTCGCATCGCCTGCCTCGTCGACTGGAGTTCGTTCGACGGGGTTAATCAAGTCTCCTATATCACTAGCACCAAAGGCGTAATCTGAAGTAAATTAAAAAAAAAAGTCAGAAGACCCCTAAAAAAAAAAACAGAAATAAAAAAAAAAGAAATAATAATGATTTGGGAGCGCTGTACCTTTGTCTGCAGCGTTGGATTCTCCTGATGATGTAGGGCTTGTAGAACTGCCCTTTCGCCTTTTGAAATGGACATCATCATTTAGGGAGCTTCCAAATCTCCGCCTAGGTACTTTCAAAGGAACTACAGAACTTGCTAAGTTCGCCATCATTACCTCTTCGAATATTGGGGCATCTTTCGAACCCTCTTTCACCGTCTCTTCAAACATTGAGGGACTTCCTAAGTTCCCCCTCGGTGTTGCTACTGGAGCCGGTGAACCAACGATGGGCGCATGGAAAGTTTCACTCAATGACGGTTCAGCTGCCCTGGAAGTCTCCCAAATGCCATGGAACCCGCTAATCGTCTCTTTCATATTAGCAATTAAGAAATAGGATTCTCTTGGAAGAGTATCCCTGGTGGTTAAGGTTACGTTCACTTCATGAACTGACTGACTCAAATAAGGGGCTGAAGCTGCAACCCACCATGTGCAATAGTTTCGAGTACATCTTCCAAGATAACTCCAGTCAGGAATCCGAAAAACTTCACCGGTGGCTTTCTGGAAGAAGCGAGCATAAGACTCAGCAATATCTTTCAAGGATCTTCTAACTCTGAGTGTGAAGCTGGACTGCAAAGTGTCAGCAGGGACACCCTGATCAAAGCCGAATTGACGAGCAAATCTATTCGGATAATAGGGTTCCAAAGTCAGAGTCTGACCCATCCGAATAGGCAACATGGAAGAGCGGATACAGAGGAGTCGCTCGAAATCAGAGTCTGAAAGGTCTCCAGTATCAACAAGGTCCAAACCGTCTCTGCCCCCGAAGGGTATGGTCCGGTAGCGGACAAACTAGTCATGCCTTAGGATCCGTCTTGCTTGGTAGATATTGTGCTCTTTACATTTGAGACTAGCGCAACGTATGAGAAGCGGATAGTCTCTAAGAAATTCTTGATCTTCATGATGCTTATATAGACAGGGAAAGTACTCTGATAGCCAACCAATCACAAAATGAATCCAGAAACTGGGGTTGGCCCTGCCGGGATACCGGCTATATGTAGCCATTTGATTAAGGCCATGGTAAATATGACCCAAAACTGTGGGGGCTAAAGAGACACGCGTACCTTGGGCCATTAGGCATGCCATGACAAAAGTCTCGGGACGGACTACCTTGGGATTCTGGGGTAAAATAAATCTGCTCAGCAAAAGAGCCAAGAAGGCTGCTAATTCTCCTTGGACGCTTATAATCGGTAGAGGCAAGTCTTTTGCACGTCGTCTCTCAAAATATCGTGGAGAGCTTTCATTGATATCCTGTTTATCTGCCAAACTAGTGCCAGAGCCCTTCTCAATTGCAACAATATTCCAACTACCCCTATAAAAGTAGTCTATCCAATCTTCCCAAAAAACCCGGTCTCTACGGAGATGATGACAGAGATCGGCATGAATTCGCAGAAGCTCTAAAACAGTTGGAGGAAATTTACTCTCATCAGACAATTGTTCATTCAGGGGTAAATATTCCTCATAAGGAGCACTAAGAATTGGCAAACCCGCTATATGCTTCAAATCGTTGAGGGAAATTCAAAGTTCACCACCTGCATGGTGCAAAGTGTTGGTCGCCTGACTCCAAAGTTCGCAGAAGGCTCTCCACACATCCACATGGTACATGTAGGGAAAGTGTGAGACGGCTACAAGACCCCATATTCCAGCCTGACGCAAGGTAACCTCTTGGCGATGAAATATCTGTTTAGTCCAGTCTGACAAACCAGATGTGAAGGTCGCCGTCCCACTAATCCTAAACTCCGAACCCCAATACAGTTTCTTCCCCAACAAATTTTTGAGAATCGGATAGAACTCTTCTGTAGCAGGGAGCTGTTTTTTAAATTCACGATCAGCAAAAACCTTTTGAAGGAAGACACCGGCGAATAGCGAACCAAAATTCTTGTTGGTTTGTATACAATTGCATTCATCCTCAGTAGAAAATGTCAAGTGGCCTGAAAAGGCATCCTCCTTGAGAGTCAAGATTCCCAGAGAGGGGGTCAATCTAGGGGTGTCGATCTCACGAAGGGAAAGATGTCTTTGGTACGACTGCCCACGTCTGAGTTCTTGACCACTGTTCCCCGGAGCTCTCTGAGACCGGATATTTCCATAAACGTTCATTCTGACAATCTGAAAGTCAAGCAAACAGATCGTGTCAGATTAATGAGTCAAAAGTGGAAGGAGAGGACGAACTTTGAACCTGTTCGATAAGGTTCTCACAAATTCAAAGTTCGGGGGCATCTGTTTGGGAGTAAAATAAAAATAAAAATAAAAAAAATCATAGGCGTTCATATTCGGCGGCAATTAAAAAATACGCACAAGTCGATAGTAGCGATTATAAACAAGTAAAATGTACACAAAAAAAAAGGCATTATATATTAAATACAATATGCTAAGTTCCTTACAAACTCGTAAACTGAGTCATATGGTAAACCGAACATACAATGTGAAGTAGCTAGTGAAGCTGTCTAAAATACAGGACCAGTTGCTTTGGCAGTGAGTTCGTGGTAATCCAACACTGATTTTTTTGACGTTCGAATCCCTGCTAAAAAAAAAGATGTTAGAAAGGATGTTCGAATTCGAGGCCTAGTCCAAAGTAATTTGCAAGAGCAAGGCCCAACCCATTCACCAAAAAGAAAGGGTCTAACGTGTCATTCAAAATTGAATGAAATAGCAATAAATAAATAAGAATGTCATGGCTGTAAAATAAATATAATATATCAGCCTAATATGGCACTATGGCTTCAAAAGGGGAAAGAATCATTCAGACAAAGGTTCTACATAATTTTCCCTGTACATGATTCCTGTACACATGAACATATGTTTCCAAAACCAAAGGAAAAGAAAAGATTCAGACGGTGCAGGTAAAAGGAAATCTTTATATTTCCACCTTTACTTTCCCCTATAAAAGGTGACTTATGGCAGTTGAAAAAGAAGAGAAGAGGCTGAATCTATACGCCTGCAGGAAAAAGAAAAGAGAACAAAACAAGCACATCAGAGCACAAACACGCAAGCAAGGAAGAGGCCACCAAGGTAGCCTTTTCTCCATGTTGGGTTGTTATTGATTCCAAAGCCCCGCCCTTCAAAACCTTACGAGCTTTTCTCGCGGCCTGGGTTTTGGAGTCATCATATTGCCCTCAAACCAAGTCAAAAGACCGTCGAAATCGACTCTCGAAACCCCGCCCTTGAAAACCTTACGAGCTTTTCTCGTGGCATGGGTTTCGGAGTCATCAAATCACTCAAATCAAGTCGCAGTGCTGCACAAATCGATTCTCGAAACCCCGCCCTTGAAAACCTTACGAGCTTTTCTCGTGGCCTGGGTTTTGGAATCATCAAGTAGCCCTAAAAGAGGGCGAAACGCTGCTAGATTTTCCTAAACTAACCAACGAATACAAGCAAGCAAATTGCAAACAGTTTCAAGCCAACAAATGGAAGCAACTTTCACTGCAGACAGACAGATTCTCTGTGAATCATACCAATTCAATTGTGCACAAAGCAAGAGCTAGCCTCTGTCTCAAACAAATCAAATTAATTGGTGTCCTATTACACTAAGTAAACAGGCCCAAAAAAATTGAGCAATTGCAGTGATCTCAATGGGAAAATAACTAAGGCCTATCCAGGTTAATAGAATCAAACAAACATGGTGGCAAGTTACTCATATCAAACACTATAGAGGAGGCACTTCAGCAGGCTCACAAAACTTTGAAAAAAAAAACAAATCGAATTCAAGGAGATCAGGAGATAGGAAAAAATCGAGTTTCTTATCTTAAATTCAGAGTACATATAAGTTCATGAGCCTGGATTCAAAAACAAAAAAAATAAAAATCAAACCTTCAGTCAGAACGAAGTTGATTGATCGAGCATGCCTGTGGCCGCTTTCGGGAGGACAACGACGTCATCTGCTGTTCCCTTTACCTTCAATTGCTCGGAGTGGGATTTTCACGTTTTCTATCGACCGATTCCCAAATCGAAACCCTAGGATCGCAAAAAAAAAAAAAATCAAAAATAAGAAATCAGTTGTGCTTGAAGCTTAAACCTTCAATTGGGAAGAGATTAATGGGAGAATCTAAAATCTAGACCGAGAATCATCTGGAGAGCCAATTGAACATGAAATTTGGGGGAAATTTTCAAACACACAAAAAATAAAATAAAAGAAATCCATAAACCAGAACTTACCAGGTGGTGAAGAATCCGAGTTGAGGCTTCGCCTGGGTTTCTGTGGTGCAGACGATTTCGGCTAGTGTTTCTGGATCAGTTCCTCCAGAATGTGTATATGTCGAGTCCAGGTAGTCGCTGTCGACTGGCTCATAGAAGGGGACATTGTCGAACCAACTTGTCATTGTTGATTTGGGCGATTTAGTGTAATGTTCCCATCTACGCAACACAAGCTTAGCTTCTGCCTGCCTCGCACGCTCAGCTTCTTGTTCCCTTGCTGCTCTCTCAGCGGCGATAGTAACATCCTTGGCGGCTAGTTCCGTCCTTAGCCTCTGTATCAGCTGTTCTGGTGTTTCTGCGGCCGCCATGGCTCATTTCAGTTTAGAATGGATGTGTAGGACGCGTTCCGGATCATCTAAGGTGTCAAACTCCGGTGGTTGACTAGAACGGCGTATACACCTGTAAAGTAACTCAAAGTAGATGTGAGATTCAACTACCTAAGGCGCGAATGATAGCTTCCCCGACAACGGCGCCAATTTGTTGGTAGGAGGAAATCGAGTATGCAAATAAAATATAAATAAATCACAGCAAACCAGATTCCGTCCCTTGCAAATAATTACAAGACCTCCTCCTGATGTAGCAGCGGGAAGTCAGGATCGATCCACGAGGAAGCGTGTCAGCGGATCCTAGGTAGCGGAAGATTCTCACGGTCAGAAGTCGACAACAGAAGTCCTCGAGCTCGACTAAGGTTTAGTCGACATAAGCTCGGACGAGTCGAACACAGCAGCACTGCTCGGCACAGGTCTAGTCGATCTCGACTGGGGTCTACTCGAGATCGAGTACGGCTCGTCGAAGTCGAGTTGGTCTGGTCGAGAATCTGCACAGGTAAGCTACGGCGACTCTAGGTCGAGAATCAGTAGTCGAGGTCGACCAAGGTGTGGTCGAGATCGACGAGGGCAGGGAAAGAAAATGAAATAAAGAAAGTAAAAACAAATGCTTTTGGGGTTTCGACTAAACTTAATGTAAAAGGACTTCCAAGATTGGGGTTTGCAACGACAATAACCAAGCATGCATAAGGTAGAACCAAACAGATAATCATGTGAATCGCATTAAAGGACTAAGCTTTCGCCTTTTCCAAGAATTAGACAACTCTCTCAAGAAACCCTAATTGTCTCTACCGATTTTATGTTTATAATCCAAGTGGTTAACATGGATCTCCATTAGATGGGCAATAAACACATCAACAAGTAGGAAAATGCTCAAAACATGATAAAGGTCGGATTTTTACCTCAAATATGCATGGCTATCGTCGGGCTCGCCCCAACCCCAGAAGTAGGTGGACTACTCGCGCTTCATTGCAAACTCAAACATCATTGATTGAAAGGAAATAACTTGCATTAAACTAAATTCAATGATTTTACAATCCCGGCGATCCAACTCTCGTTGAACGCCAAAACCCTAAAACCTTCGAACTCCTAAACTGTCTCTGTGAACTACTTGTCTCTGACTGAAATTGAATGAATAAAACTGAGCCCCATGGGCTTTATTTATAGCTTTCTAATCCTTGCTACCCAAGGATAGAATATCTATATCTAAAACTAAAACTATATCTAAAAGCTTAATGATAAATAAAAGACATAACATAATTAAATCCAAAATAGGAAAATATATCTAAAGTCTTCCATGGATAGATCTTCTTCTCTTCATGATGTGTCTTGATAGATTAGGATAGAATCGGCAATCTTCGAGCCCAAGCAAAGCCAAACCGAGTAGAATTCGTCATATCGAGTAACATGGTTTCTGGAAGCTTCGTCGACCTCGACAAGGCCTTTGTCGATCTCGAGTAGAAATCTTGGTCGACTGGCTCGGCTCGTCGTCTCGGCTAGCTGGTGCTCGACAGACTCGGACATGGATCCTGGTGCTCGTCGATCTCGAGTAACCCTAGTCGATGTCGAGTAGAGAGGTTCTGTCGACTAGGTCTTCTCGGGTAGGTGTGCTCGACAAGCTCGGATATGGGCTCCGGGCTTCGTCGATCTCGACTAACTCTTGTCGAGATCGAGTAGAGATGTGCTCGGCTTCTTGTCCTCGGCTTCTCGATCAGCTCTTCTCCTTGTCGACTCCGGGTGTGGCACTAGGCTTCGTCGATCTCGACCAGGTCTTGTCGAGATCGAGTTGGATTCCGGAGCTTGGTTGATCTGGCTCTCGACGTTGCTCCTGGTCGACAAGGCTGTGCTCGGACGTACTCGTCGAGATCGAGTAAGGGCTACTCGAGATCGAGTAGCTTGGGTTCTTAGCTTGATTCAACTGGTTCCGCTGCTGCTTTGACCTTGGACTTCTGTAGTGGATTTCCGAGCTTTTCCGACCTTCCTTAGAATTGCTGTAAAATGCCTCGAATTCTGCGATTTAAACAGAAACTGGTGTAGATTCCATAATTTGACAAATAAACATAAATTACACAGCTTCTGTATTATCTTAACCCAAATGAATGCAATATATGCAGAAATCGATATAAACTTAAATGTAAAACATGGCGAATTAGGCTCACAACAAACACCCCATACTTAAGCTTGCTTGTCCTCAAGCAATACTTTTAATTGTCATTCAGGGGAAGAATTCAAACTCTCAACATCTTAGATTCATTCTCATATAAACCTGCAATCAATTACCATCCTCGAAAAGGTACTAGTGTCACAGATCCATGCATGTGCAATTATACAAAAGCAATATCTACTCACAAAAGGAGGGTTATACAAAAACAATTATTGTGACAAAGCATTAATAATCAAGAGGATTTTAATTTAAGCTCAATAAGGAGTAGATTGGTAAAAGGCTAAAGGTGGGCAATTTTTGGCAATGTGGTGCTAATGATCCGGGGAAATGGAGTATTTCCAAACTTTCTTAACCACATCCCTTCTTCCTTTGATTTATCACCTTTCATAATGCTTTTTCTCAATAATAATGCTTTTACCTCTCTAACCTCAGCACTGCCTTCTCGCGAGTCGCAAACATGGGTGTCATGAATGGCCCCGGATACTTAGTGCTTTGGACTCCTCACCTGGTGTCCCATCTCGCCAAACTATTATCTCAGCGAGCAGGGTCGATCTTTGATCGGATTTTCTTTCACTCATTAAATTTTCCATATATTTCCAAACAATTTCCTTCCCAACTCCAATAATGATAATAATAACACAAACACCATATAACATCTCCATAATGTAACATCATTCTCAACATAATCCCCGGATAAGGTAAAGAATGGAAATATTTAGATCATGTGGAGCAATAATTGAAATAAGGCATATTATGGCTTTTGTGTAATGCATAAGCATAGGTAAGGCTAGGATTATAACAATATGAGCATTATATGGAAATATAAAGTCCTCCATCATCTTATCATGCAACATGTCAAAAGCAACTTCAAATTTTACCTCCTTTCATGGTTTTCATCAAAATATGCATTTCATTGTGACTTCCCTTTACTAGGCAATTTCATGCTATATCTCTAATGAATCCAATTTTGCATCGTCGAGTTCAATATAAGCTTCCATGACATTATCAAAAATTTCAATGGGGGTCATTTGTCATTTTTTTCAAATTTTGGAAAACATGCATATAAGCACATAAATCAATAATGCATTCCAAAATAGTCATGTAGCAATTCAAAGAAATATTGCACATATATGTAAAATATGATCAAATATGCATAAAGTAAGCCCTTCCCCCACCCCATACTTAAAATTTACAGTGTCCTCACTGTATAAAAATAAGAGTAAAGGAAGGAACTCACAGGATAACACATCGAGGAAGGCGGAACTGGGTAGGTCGAGTAAGTGTTCTTGTCGATATCGAGTACTCCTTACTCGATATCGAGTAGCTTCGTCTGCGTCTGGTGGTTTTTTGAAGTCGAGGAGCATCTGGGCTTGTCGATGTCGAGTACGTCTACTCGAGGTCGAGTAACTTCTGGGCTTCTCCTCCTTGTCATCGTCGACTTGGCCTTCGTCGATTCTGACTGTTTTTCAGGGACTTCTTCTTTCCACCTTTCGCGATCCTTATATGCTTTGCCGACCTAAAAGTGTTAGATTGCACACAAAAACAAGACTATCCACATGAAGTATTCTAAAAGACATAAAACCAAAAAACAACAAAAAACAAAAACCAAAAACTAAAAAGTTCAAAAGTCCCAAAAATAAATGTCTATTTACAAGCTCTAGATTTTATAGTCGCTAGGCCGACTTTCTCCATTTAGCATTAGCCTGGCTCATCTTTGTCCGGAGGTATAGGTGGATCTGGTGGTTCCTCCGGTGGTGGGAAGCGTGGGATGTCATCCGGGGGCATCATGTGAAGAAACTTAAACCTCCCCGAGTGGACGCTCCATGGCTCCACCCATCCATCTTCCTGGGCTCCAGCTGGCATGCATAAAGGAATATATAAAGGAAATTTGCATACCTCATCATCATACCTCTTCCGTTCCATTGGTTGACTTGTTTGCGCGTCTCCACCACAGCAAAACGGTGGAGTGGGAAGAGATATTTCCACCTCATCATGCGGAGCAGCATGCCACTTTGCTAGGACCCCATACTTGAACACAAACATCGGTTGCTCAAAATCGTCGGGGATAGCCTTCACCTTATAAGGCAAAAGTGACTTTGAAGCACCATGGGCAACGACGTCCGGATTTTGCGTTGGTGGCTCTTCTTTTTCTTGGGATCCTTCCAAAGATTCTTCAAAGATAGATAGTGAAATAGAGGAAGGACATACCTGGGTTTCTGTGGTGCAGATGATTTCGGCTAGTGTTTCTGGATCAGTTCCTCCAGAATGTGTATATGTCGAGTCCAGGTAGTCGCTGTCGACTGGCTCATAGAAGGGGACATTGTCGAACCAACTTGTCATTGTTGATTTGGGCGATTTAGCGTAATGTTCCCATCTACGCAACACAAGCTTAGCTTCTGCCTGCCTCGCACGCTCAGCTTCTTGTTCCCTTGCTGCTCTCTCAGCGGCGATAGTAACATCCTTGGCGGCTAGTTCCGTCCTTAGCCTCTGTATCAGCTGTTCTGGTGTTTCTGCGGCCGCCATGGCTCATTTCAGTTTAGAATGGATGTGTAGGACGCGTTCCGGATCATCTAAGGTGTCAAACTCCGGTGGTTGACTAGAACGGCGTATACACCTGTAAAGTAACTCAAAGTAGATGTGAGATTCAACTACCTAAGGCGCGAATGATAGCTTCCCCGACAACGGCGCCAATTTGTTGGTAGGAGGAAATCGAGTATGCAAATAAAATATAAATAAATCACAGCAAACCAGATTCCGTCCCTTGCAAATAATTACAAGACCTCCTCCTGATGTAGCAGCGGGAAGTCAGGATCGATCCACGAGGAAGCGTGTCAGCGGATCCTAGGTAGCGGAAGATTCTCACGGTCAGAAGTCGACAACAGAAGTCCTCGAGCTCGACTAAGGTTTAGTCGACATAAGCTCGGATGAGTCGAACACAACAGCACTGCTCGGCACAGGTCTAGTCGATCTCGACTGGGGTCTACTCGAGATCGAGTACGGCTCGTCGAAGTCGAGTTGGTCTGGTCGAGAATCTGCACAGGTAAGCTACGGCGACTCTAGGTCGAGAATCAGTAGTCGAGGTCGACCAAGGTGTGGTCGAGATCGACGAGGGCAGGGAAAGAAAATGAAATAAAGAAAGTAAAAACAAATGCTTTTGGGGTTTCGACTAAACTTAATGTAAAAGGACTTCCAAGATTGGGGTTTGCAACGACAATAACCAAGCATGCATAAGGTAGAACCAAACAGATAATCATGTGAATCGCATTAAAGGACTAAGCTTTCGCCTTTTCCAACAATTAGACAACTCTCTCAAGAAACCCTAATTGTCTCTACCGATTTTATGTTTATAATCCAAGTGGTTAACATGGATCTCCATTAGATGGGCAATAAACACATCAACAAGTAGGAAAATGCTCAAAACATGATAAAGGTCGGATTTTTACCTCAAATATGCATGGCTATCGTCGGGCTCGCCCCAACCCCAGAAGTAGGTGGACTACTCACGCTTCATTGCAAACTCAAACATCATTGATTGAAAGGAAATAACTTGCATTAAACTAAATTCAATGATTTTACAATCCCGGCGATCCAACTCTCGTTGAACGCCAAAACCCTAAAACCTTCGAACTCCTAAACTGTCTCTGTGAACTACTTGTCTCTGACTGAAATTGAATGAATAAAACTGAGCCCCATGGGCTTTATTTATAGCTTTCTAATCCTTGCTACCCAAGGATAGAATATCTATATCTAAAACTAAAACTATATCTAAAAGCTTAATGATAAATAAAAGACATAACATAATTAAATCCAAAATAGGAAAATATATCTAAAGTCTTCCATGGATAGATCTTCTTCTCTTCATGATGTGTCTTGATAGATTAGGATAGAATCGGCAATCTTCGAGCCCAAGCAAAGCCAAACCGAGTAGAATTCGTCATATCGAGTAACATGGTTTCTGGAAGCTTCGTCGACCTCGACAAGGCCTTTGTCGATCTCGAGTAGAAATCTTGGTCGACTGGCTCGGCTCGTCGTCTCGGCTAGCTGGTGCTCGACAGACTCGGACATGGATCCTGGTGCTCGTCGATCTCGAGTAACCCTAGTCGATGTCGAGTAGAGAGGTTCTGTCGACTAGGTCTTCTCGGGTAGGTGTGCTCGACAAGCTCGGATCTGGGCTCCGGGCTTCGTCGATCTCGACTAACTCTTGTCGAGATCGAGTAGAGATGTGCTCGGCTTCTTATCCTCGGCTTCTCGATCAGCTCTTCTCCTTGTCGACTCCGGGTGTGGCACTAGGCTTCGTCGATCTCGACCAGGTCTTGTCGAGATCGAGTTGGGTTCCGGAGCTTGGTTGATCTGGCTCTCGACGTTGCTCCTGGTCGACAAGGCTGTGCTCGGACGTACTCGTCGAGATCGAGTAAGGGCTACTCGAGATCGAGTAGCTTGGGTTCTTAGCTTGATTCAACTGGTTCCGCTGCTGCTTTGACCTTGGACTTCTGTAGTGGATTTCCGAGCTTTTCCGAGCTTCCTTAGAATTGCTGTAAAATGCCTCGAATTCTGCGATTTAAACAGAAACTGGTGTAGATTCCATAATTTGACAAATAAACATAAATTACACAGCTTCTGTATTATCTTAACCCAAATGAATGCAATATATGCAGAAATCGATATAAACTTAAATGTAAAACATGGCGAATTAGGCTCACAACAAACACCCCATACTTAAGCTTGCTTGTCCTCAAGCAATACTTTTAATTGTCATTCAGGGGAAGAATTCAAACTCTCAACATCTTAGATTCATTCTCATATAAACCTGCAATCAATTACCATCCTCGAAAAGGTACTAGTGTCACAGATCCATGCATGTGCAATTATACAAAAGCAATATCTACTCACAAAAGGAGGGTTATACAAAAACAATTATTGTGACAAAGCATTAATAATCAAGAGGATTTTAATTTAAGCTCAATAAGGAGTAGATTGGTAAAAGGCTAAAGGTGGGCAATTTTTGGCAATTTGGTGCTAATGATCCGGGGAAATGGAGTATTTCCAAACTTTCTTAACCACATCCCTTCTTCCTTTGATTTATCACCTTTCATAATGCTTTTTCTCAATAATAATGCTTTTACCTCTCTAACCTCAGCACTGCCTTCTCGCGAGTCGCAAACATGGGTGTCATGAATGGCCCCGGATACTTAGTGCTTTGGACTCCTCACCTGGTGTCCCATCTCGCCAAACTATTATCTCAGCGAGCAGGGTCGATCTTTGATCGGATTTTCTTTCACTCATTAAATTTTCCATATATT
The DNA here is from genome assembly GCA_963922045.1 of Persicaria maculosa. Taxonomy (NCBI): domain Eukaryota; kingdom Viridiplantae; phylum Streptophyta; class Magnoliopsida; order Caryophyllales; family Polygonaceae; genus Persicaria; species Persicaria maculosa. The sequence continues at coordinate 65,111,100 of OY998263.1, read as the reverse complement.
TCCAAACAATTTCCTTCCCAACTCCAATAATGATAATAATAACACAAACACCATATAACATCTCCATAATGTAACATCATTCTCAACATAATCCCCGGATAAGGTAAAGAATGGAAATATTTAGATCATGTGGAGCAATAATTGAAATAAGGCATATTATGGCTTTTGTGTAATGCATAAGCATAGGTAAGGCTAGGATTATAACAATATGAGCATTATATGGAAATATAAAGTCCTCCATCATCTTATCATGCAACATGTCAAAAGCAACTTCAAATTTTACCTCCTTTCATGGTTTTCATCAAAATATGCATTTCATTGTGACTTCCCTTTACTAGGCAATTTCATGCTATATCTCTAATGAATCCAATTTTGCATCGTCGAGTTCAATATAAGCTTCCATGACATTATCAAAAATTTCAATGGGGGTCATTTGTCATTTTTTTCAAATTTTGGAAAACATGCATATAAGCACATAAATCAATAATGCATTCCAAAATAGTCATGTAGCAATTCAAAGAAATATTACACATATATGTAAAATATGATCAAATATGCATAAAGTAAGCCCTTCCCCCACCCCATACTTAAAATTTACAGTGTCCTCACTGTATAAAAATAAGAGTAAAGGAAGGAACTCACAGGATAACACATCGAGGAAGGCGGAACTGGGTAGGTCGAGTAAGTGTTCTTGTCGATATCGAGTACTCCTTACTCGATATCGAGTAGCTTCGTCTGCGTCTGGTGGTTTTTTGAAGTCGAGGAGCATCTGGGCTTGTCGATGTCGAGTACGTCTACTCGAGGTCGAGTAACTTCTGGGCTTCTCCTCCTTGTCATCGTCGACTTGGCCTTCGTCGATTCTGACTGTTTTTCAGGGACTTCTTCTTTCCACCTTTCGCGATCCTTATATGCTTTGCCGACCTAAAAGTGTTAGATTGCACACAAAAACAAGACTATCCACATGAAGTATTCTAAAAGACATAAAACCAAAAAACAACAAAAAACAAAAACCAAAAACTAAAAAGTTCAAAAGTCCCAAAAATAAATGTCTATTTACAAGCTCTAGATTTTATAGTCGCTAGGCCGACTTTCTCCATTTAGCATTAGCCTGGCTCATCTTTGTCCGGAGGTATAGGTGGATCTGGTGGTTCCTCCGGTGGTGGGAAGCGTGGGATGTCATCCGGGGGCATCATGTGAAGAAACTTAAACCTCCCCGAGTGGACGCTCCATGGCTCCACCCATCCATCTTCCTGGGCTCCAGCTGGCATGCATAAAGGAATATATAAAGGAAATTTGCATACCTCATCATCATACCTCTTCCGTTCCATTGGTTGACTTGTTTGCGCGTCTCCACCACAGCAAAACGGTGGAGTGGGAAGAGATATTTCCACCTCATCATGCGGAGCAGCATGCCACTTTGCTAGGACCCCATACTTGAACACAAACATCGGTTGCTCAAAATCGTCGGGGATAGCCTTCACCTTATAAGGCAAAAGTGACTTTGAAGCACCATGGGCAACGACGTCCGGATTTTGCGTTGGTGGCTCTTCTTTTTCTTGGGATCCTTCCAAAGATTCTTCAAAGATAGATAGTGAAATAGAGGAAGGACATACCTGGGTTTCTGTGGTGCAGATGATTTCGGCTAGTGTTTCTGGATCAGTTCCTCCAGAATGTGTATATGTCGAGTCCAGGTAGTCGCTGTCGACTGGCTCATAGAAGGGGACATTGTCGAACCAACTTGTCATTGTTGATTTGGGCGATTTAGCGTAATGTTCCCATCTACGCAACACAAGCTTAGCTTCTGCCTGCCTCGCACGCTCAGCTTCTTGTTCCCTTGCTGCTCTCTCAGCGGCGATAGTAACATCCTTGGCGGCTAGTTCCGTCCTTAGCCTCTGTATCAGCTGTTCTGGTGTTTCTGCGGCCGCCATGGCTCATTTCAGTTTAGAATGGATGTGTAGGACGCGTTCCGGATCATCTAAGGTGTCAAACTCCGGTGGTTGACTAGAACGGCGTATACACCTGTAAAGTAACTCAAAGTAGATGTGAGATTCAACTACCTAAGGCGCGAATGATAGCTTCCCCGACAACGGCGCCAATTTGTTGGTAGGAGGAAATCGAGTATGCAAATAAAATATAAATAAATCACAGCAAACCAGATTCCGTCCCTTGCAAATAATTACAAGACCTCCTCCTGATGTAGCAGCGGGAAGTCAGGATCGATCCACGAGGAAGCGTGTCAGCGGATCCTAGGTAGCGGAAGATTCTCACGGTCAGAAGTCGACAACAGAAGTCCTCGAGCTCGACTAAGGTTTAGTCGACATAAGCTCGGACGAGTCGAACACAGCAGCACTGCTCGGCACAGGTCTAGTCGATCTCGACTGGGGTCTACTCGAGATCGAGTACGGCTCGTCGAAGTCGAGTTGGTCTGGTCGAGAATCTGCACAGGTAAGCTACGGCGACTCTAGGTCGAGAATCAGTAGTCGAGGTCGACCAAGGTGTGGTCGAGATCGACGAGGGCAGGGAAAGAAAATGAAATAAAGAAAGTAAAAACAAATGCTTTTGGGGTTTCGACTAAACTTAATGTAAAAGGACTTCCAAGATTGGGGTTTGCAACGACAATAACCAAGCATGCATAAGGTAGAACCAAACAGATAATCATGTGAATCGCATTAAAGGACTAAGCTTTCGCCTTTTCCAAGAATTAGACAACTCTCTCAAGAAACCCTAATTGTCTCTACCGATTTTATGTTTATAATCCAAGTGGTTAACATGGATCTCCATTAGATGGGCAATAAACACATCAACAAGTAGGAAAATGCTCAAAACATGATAAAGGTCGGATTTTTACCTCAAATATGCATGGCTATCGTCGGGCTCGCCCCAACCCCAGAAGTAGGTGGACTACTCGCGCTTCATTGCAAACTCAAACATCATTGATTGAAAGGAAATAACTTGCATTAAACTAAATTCAATGATTTTACAATCCCGGCGATCCAACTCTCGTTGAACGCCAAAACCCTAAAACCTTCGAACTCCTAAACTGTCTCTGTGAACTACTTGTCTCTGACTGAAATTGAATGAATAAAACTGAGCCCCATGGGCTTTATTTATAGCTTTCTAATCCTTGCTACCCAAGGATAGAATATCTATATCTAAAACTAAAACTATATCTAAAAGCTTAATGATAAATAAAAGACATAACATAATTAAATCCAAAATAGGAAAATATATCTAAAGTCTTCCATGGATAGATCTTCTTCTCTTCATGATGTGTCTTGATAGATTAGGATAGAATCGGCAATCTTCGAGCCCAAGCAAAGCCAAACCGAGTAGAATTCGTCATATCGAGTAACATGGTTTCTGGAAGCTTCGTCGACCTCGACAAGGCCTTTGTCGATCTCGAGTAGAAATCTTGGTCGACTGGCTCGGCTCGTCGTCTCGGCTAGCTGGTGCTCGACAGACTCGGACATGGATCCTGGTGCTCGTCGATCTCGAGTAACCCTAGTCGATGTCGAGTAGAGAGGTTCTGTCGACTAGGTCTTCTCGGGTAGGTGTGCTCGACAAGCTCGGATCTGGGCTCCGGGCTTCGTCGATCTCGACTAACTCTTGTCGAGATCGAGTAGAGATGTGCTCGGCTTCTTGTCCTCGGCTTCTCGATCAGCTCTTCTCCTTGTCGACTCCGGGTGTGGCACTAGGCTTCGTCGATCTCGACCAGGTCTTGTCGAGATCGAGTTGGGTTCCGGAGCTTGGTTGATCTGGCTCTCGACGTTGCTCCTGGTCGACAAGGCTGTGCTCGGACGTACTCGTCGAGATCGAGTAAGGGCTACTCGAGATCGAGTAGCTTGGGTTCTTAGCTTGATTCAACTGGTTCCGCTGCTGCTTTGACCTTGGACTTCTGTAGTGGATTTCCGAGCTTTTCCGACCTTCCTTAGAATTGCTGTAAAATGCCTCGAATTCTGCGATTTAAACAGAAACTGGTGTAGATTCCATAATTTGACAAATAAACATAAATTACACAGCTTCTGTATTATCTTAACCCAAATGAATGCAATATATGCAGAAATCGATATAAACTTAAATGTAAAACATGGCGAATTAGGCTCACAACACTCTCCAACGGCTAAAACAAGTGGCCTACAGGCTGGCCTGATAAAGCAAACAGTAAAAGCACACAGTACACCCATTATTTTACAAGTTCACGTGGTAAAAGCAAAAACAAATCAGAAAGTACAATAATTGTGCCGGTGCTTGATGATGGCTTTCAATCGTCCAGGTTATGGACCCCTTCTTCTCCCATATTAGCTTTCAGGTCATCATCATTGTAATCTTGTACTAAGTCTAGAGTATTATCAAACTCTAGATCTTGATCGTTGTCTAAATCGAGATCAATCATTAATCCTTCAATGTATTCTCGATCCCATGCAATCAGCAAATCAATCATTCTCCCGTGACCTCGTTTATCTAAAAAGTGATCGGCTTCTATTTGTGCTAAATAGAGCTCGATGGATTCGGACCTATCTATGGCTTGCTGCATTAATGGCTTGAGTTATGGGGTTACGATGAAGGTTGTATTTCCAACTTTCAATATCCCATAGTCCGTGTGTCGATACTTGGTGATGTGGTAGTAGATGTAAAAGAATCCTTTTGCTCTTGCCTCCCATGAATGCCTTACTACTTCGATTCTTCTCTCCACTACTGGATCTATCACGTACTAGTATTCTTCACTAAATAGCAGGAAGATTAAGTAATGTGGTAACCGAGTTTTTCCCTAGTTAACATCCATGCAGGCACTGATAACACGACAACCATTTATTTCCTCTATCTTCTCAAACTTTGTGGCTCTGAGGAAGACCTCCTTCTGGAATTTAGTGAAGTACTTGTACAAGATGCTCTGCTCCTCATCTTTTGGTCATGGTTGCTTGTAATTGTAGAGACCATTATACATTCCATATTTCAATGATTTTAAGTAATTTGCATCTTCATCTGGCACGACGGGTAATGATAATCCTCCCAATTCGGCGCCTTGTTTATACAAAAATGGTTGCACCACTCTCTCATCCTTGCTATAGTATCGTGATCCCTCAGGGTTACTATCCAGTAGAAGTTTTTGAAATCTCTCATCCTCCATCTTCTGCAGATGTTTTCCTGGAGTTCAATAGGTAGCTGGAGAACTTTTATTATTATCTCCAGGGTTAAGATTCGTATGACCGCTCTGTGTCTCGTTTGTAAGAGTCCACGACAGAATCTATTTTCAGTAAATCTTCCAAAATCAACAGAAATATAAAAACATTTGAGGGGAAACCCATCCTTGGTATCCTCGTATTTCTCCTAAGAGAGCAATATCGTATGGGTGGAATACCCACTGCGGATTTTCCCACCGAATTTGATTTCTCTGATCCATCAGCTAACTCTCTCGTTAAGCTGTCAGCTAGAGAATTTTTCGATCCCTGCACATGTTCAATGGTAAAAGTGAATTGATTAAGGGCTAATTGCCAACACAGGAGTCTCCCATGCGCTTTCATATTATCAAGATTATTATTTATGAAATCTAATATTCCTTTACAATCTGTTCTGACTGTAAAAGGTTTAGGAGCTAAAAAGATTATAAACTTCTGGATTCCACGATAAATTGCAATAATCTTCTTTTCCATGACAGTGTAATTATATTTAGATTTGTTGAAGCTGCCACTGCTATACCTGCAAAGCTTATTATCTTTCTTTATCTTCAAAACAGCTCCCCAATGATAATCACTAGCGTCTGCTTCGAGAATTAAGTCATCCTCTTCATTAGGTAAAGTCAATATTGGAAGTTTTTCACATCTTCTTTTCAGCTCTTGGACTATTTTAGTATCTAAGTGAGTCCAACTCCAAACTTGATCTTTATTTAATTTAACCTGTAGAGTTTTTTTTAACTTGGCTAGATCTTTAATAAAATCATAATCATAAGTAAGACAGCCTATAAATCTTTCTAGTTGTTTCCTATCCTTGATTTCATCAGGAAATTTTTCTACCTTTTCCAGAATATGTTCTTGCAAGACAATTTGACCTGCTTTAATCTTTAATCCTAGGAACTCAATTTCAGGTTCTACATAAATGCATTTCTTCTGTCATAGAATTATTCCATGGTCAATGCATTTTTGAGTTATAGCTTTCAAGTCATGCTTATGTTTTTCTATAGTTTTAGAGAAGATTAGGATATCATCGATGTAAACAAGACAACAATGTTTAAATTCTTTGAAAACATTGTCCATTCTTCTCTGAAATATTTGAGGTGCATTTTTCAAACCAAAGGGCATGACTACCCATTCATAGTGACCTTGTGGGGCACTAAATGTAGTAAGTGGAATACTTTCTTCATGCATTCTTACTTGCCAATAACCACTTTTGCAATCCATTTTAGAGAACCAAGTGGCTCCCTGTATTCTATTAAATAAAATTGTTTTATTATGGATATAATATCCATCAAAAACAATATTATCGTTAAGCTTTTTGTAATTGATAACCATTCTAGCTTTTCCTCTTTTTCTTCTGCATGATTCCTGACCATAAAGGCAAGACTAGAATGAGGACTTTTACTTTCTCGAATTAAACCTTTCGTTAAGAGTTCATCAATTTGTTCTTTAAATTCTTGTTGATCCTTATAACTGTAAACCATTTGTTTTACTCTAATGACAACTTTTGGATCAATTAACTCTATGGTAGCAAATGATTTATCTTTTTCCCAAAATTTTAAAAGATTTTCAGAATATAATTCCTTGCACATTTTTTCTTGCTGTTTAATAATTTTTTCGTTTAATGTTACCTCACATATAGAGAGTGCAAACTCTCTTTGTGTAGGAAGAATATATTCCTCACCACGCTTAGTGCGCGTAAATTCTATTGCTTGATGTGTATAGGCTTGTTTTATCTTTTTCACCCAAGCGTCTTCTCCATGAATGTTGAAGCCCATCATATCTAGGTGCTGAGTAACATGAACATGGAGTATTTGAAAGTTATTTCCAATTAACATATCATGAGATGCCTGACTAGTAGCCCATATTGTAGGAATTACACATTGGACTCCTCCTATCATGTTTGGTACATCAGAGGCTAGTTCCGAATGAACCATGATGCTATCATCAGCTATTCTGACTTGGATTGGTTTACGGGCTTTCTTCCAAATAAACTCAGGAAATAGTGCTTTTTTACCAAAGCATATCGAACATCCACCGTCTACAAAGGCACATAATTCATATTTATTGAATCCTTCTAAGCAAATACTTATTGGGATATAGATGCTATTAGGGTTGGTAATCCTATAATTTTTCTTTAGCGATTCTCTGCTAACATGTTCAAGGCTTTCCTCTACTCTCATATTATCTTCATTGAGATGTCTAAGGTCTATTACTTCCATTCTCATGCCTATTTCATCTTCAAATAATGGATCCGTGAGAGATTCTTTGTACTCCTTAGCCCTTGGATCATTTTCATAGATAGGTTCACTAATGGTTTTAGTGGAATACCCTATTAGTTTTCCTTTTGGCTCGGAACTAGAAGATCCTTCTTGATTTTCTCTAACCTTTTGAACTATCGGAGGAATTGAGGTTATTGATTCCCTAAATGGACTAGAACCTAAATCTAGACTATGTCTGACTGGTTCTCTTATAATTTTACTTTTTAACCTCTTGTTTAATGCCGCTATCATACTTGTTATGTCTTCGTCTACCACAAACGATTTATCTTTTCTGCTTGAAGTAGTTCCTTGACTTTTTCAGGTAACACCAAGATTAGGATTGAACCTAAAACTAGCATTTCTAGACAGACTTGGACATCTAGAGAGACTGACTGGTGGTTTAACATTTGTATGGATTCTTCCTTCCTCATCTATGGTTAGTACCTTATCACTACTAATGGTTGTTGAATTTTCAAATGCGTTTACCCAAATGGTCCTGAGTCTTATCTGATGAGGTCTTAGCTTAAGAGGCACAACCTCTTTACTCGGACCTACTACCTCGTGTTTCTCAGCTTCTACTATATGACATTTTTGTGGAAGGTTTGTAGTATTCTCAAGTTTATAAACTACGTTCCACTTTAATTGTAAAGGACAAGTTCCCTTATGCATACTAATACCTTATGTTAACAATTTTATAGCCAAGAACTTGGATATATAATGATCTTCTAGACTAACATAATAGTTAGGTCTACAGATCCAAGAAACTACTCCTTGACTCAAATTACAGACTATTCCACTAATGCATTGATCACTAAACATTTTATATCTAATGTCACAAACAAAATTAATGCATTGCACATCTTTTCCATAGTCTTGTAATGGAGTTATAATTACTTGAATGCCACATATGAAAATATATTTGATTTTTTATATCTTTGTTATGTTTTTTGATATTTTCCCAATTAATTAAGTTTACTTCAGTTGCTTGATTTTCATTGTTCTTGACAGTTACATCTCTAGACATTTCTTCGCAAACATACTTAGCATATTTAGAGAACAATGATTTTTTAACAAACTGTTCTTTAGCGATGATCGGAAAATCAACCCCTGATCTAGTCATTTCTTCAACTTGTTCCTCATCAATAGAGGTTTCAGCTTGCTGAAGTTGAGCTAAGGTGGTCATTTCATATTCATCAGAGAACTCACTAGGAGATTCTCCTTCCATCATTTCATTAATTTCTTCACCTTCTATATATTGACTCATTTTCAGATTCCATATCTTCTTCAAGCTTTTCTTCTATTATTTCTATTATCCCTTTGTTAATTCTTAGGGCTAGATCTACTGCTTCATCTTCAGATAGCTCGATATAATCCAAACTACATAGGGCTTCTGCTAATCTATTATTTTTCTTGTTTTTGCATTCATTAGCATAATGACCAGATTCTTCGCATGCCCAACATTTGCAGTTTTTCGTTTTCTCAGGACAGAACGAGGCTTTTTGGGAAAACCTTCTGTTTTTAGAGAACGGTTTTTTATAATACTTCTTATAATATTTTTCACCTCTTTGTTTATTGAAACTTTTTCTCTTATAGTTTCTTTTTCCTTGGTAATCTCTGTTGTTACATCCCCATTCTGTTGGCGTCTCCCAACAAGTTAAGAATTATTTTTTCATTCTTTGGGTGCTTCTCACATCTCGACATTTTTTCTCAACCCATTTTCTAACATAGGAAATTCTGTTAACAAGAGAATCTTTATTTCCATTTTTTAATAATTCTCGATATTCTTCACTTATTTGTTCATTAATTGGGACATGAAGTTTATTAAAGAACATTTGCAGATTAGTGTTGTTTTCCCCTATCTTATAATAATACTTCTCGAATTCTGTTATGTAATTATCAACATATTTCATGTTACAGATTTCAAGATTGTTTAATGTTTTTTGCCATTTTAAAGCTTCCTTATCTTCATCTTCTTTTTTCTCCAATGAATTCATCTTCTATTAATTCACATATTAATGTGAACATAGTCACTGGACTTGCCAAATTCCTAAGTTCTTGTTTTGGTTAATCTCCAATAGCTCCATACCAATCGGCAATACATCCATAGAAGCCATGTTCTATATAATTAAGGAATTGAGAAGAGTTCCATCCTACATTCATGTTTAATACACTCATCATACTTTTCTTCCAGAACTCTATGATTTCACGCCTATTCCTTCCACCATCTAGATTTAATTTATAACCTGTTTCACTTATGGGTTCTAGATTATTTTCTCTTTGATTTGGTCTGTGGTTTGGCATAATGCTTACTCCAGATCTTTCCTTCTTTTCTAGAAATTCTTTAGGCTTTAACCTAGGTCTGTAGTTACTGGTTGAACCATGTTCATATCGTCTGTAATGTCTTCTAGCTTCATTTTGTTCTACTGATTCATTCTCCCTCAGCCTTCTTTGTCTTAAAATTTCATTTAACCTTTGTTGGACTTTAGATATGGGAATGTTTTCCATGTCTTTTAGGTTAATTAATCCCATTTTCTGATACACAACTTCTTCATCTGAGTCCTTTTCAAACTCGTCGTCGCTCATGACTTCTTGGTTCATAAAGTTGGTTTCAATGGTTTTTTGTTTTCGTAATTTCAGCTTCCATTCTGGGTCATCCAACTTAGTTCTAAATCTCCTTGTTTGTCGAAGTGGATGCTGATTCATTTTTAAGAATTTGATTCTCGTCTTGGTTTTCTTCTTCTACACTTGCTTTCTTCGTTATATTATCTAATTTAGTAGAAAACTTGTTTTTGGATTTTTTAAATGGATAACTATATCTAAAAGGATCTCCTTTCTTGATTTCAGCACCCGATGTTAGGCTTATCTGATGGCTAATTTCGTTAATTGCTTTTAGATTGGTTGAATGATGTACTTCACCTGTTTCTTTTACAATCTTAAAGATTTTACTGTTAATCTCAATATATAATTGTTCTAATTTTTTAACTTCGATTTTTAGATCTATAAGTTGATCTAAAATGACATTTAAAATTGCTCCAAAATGTTTATCACTTACATCTAAATGTAAAGCATGAGGATAAGTCTTATGGGGGCAATTAGTAGACACCTTCAGATTGTCTTATAGATAAATACCAATTATTTTTAATTATCTTGACTCTGATACCAAATTGCAAGATCAAGGTTCTAATTATAAATTTTTGATGCTGAATATAAACTAAACAAGTAACATACAAGGATATTAATGCAAATTATAAAAAGATATGGTGATTATTATTGATTTTTGCTTTTTATGGGAAATTATAAAAGACAAGTGGGATCCTAGTGAATATTTTGGTAAATATTTTCAAAACCTAATTTTTTTGGTAAATATTTTTTTTTTGTGAATATTTCTACAAACCACTCTATATAACATTCTATAAACTATGCTGACATATTATTTTATTAATTTATTTTTCTAGAATCAACCACAACGTGCCACATAGAACGATGTGCAATTTTTTTTTCTAGAATCCACCACAATGCAACACATAGGACATTGTGCATCAATTTTAGTATATGTATATAGATAGATTAGATTTAGATGTTTGACATTGATGTGTTGGGATAACTATGGATACTTGGCACTTATTTGGCAATAGCTTAAGCCGGAGATTTCAGGGGTTTCAAAAAAAAAAAACGAAGCTACGATGTTTGGCTGCGTGTTCGTCTTGAGCTCCCTGAGTTGTGGGTTGAGCTTTTTTCCACTAAAAATAGAAGCTACCCCCCTCCCTTCTAAGATTAAAGAGTTTCGGGAGGAGCTTCGACATTTTATTTGGCAAGAGTACCCCTCACCTTGCCAGTTCATCTTTGCTATAGCATCTCTTTGCCACTCTCCACCATTTGCCTTGTTCTTCAACAAACTTCTCTCTCAATTGATGCTTCCTCGTCGGTACATGTACCAATCCCGACTACTTAGAGCTCTCGTCTTCTTTCTACTCTTTCATTCTTCGATTGGCAACCTTATCGCAATTTATTTGGCGAGAAACCCCTCGCACCTCTCTCCGCTGCCGGCCCTCTTATTCAACAAGCTTCTTTTAGTCGGAGATTCGTCGTTGGTAGAGGTACCAATCCCGACTTTTTTGGCACCCTCATCTTCCTTCTACTTTTTCATTTTCGATTGATAGCCTCCTTGGTTAGGGTATTGGCTTTTATGATTTGTGACATCCTTCTTAGTTAGGGTATTTATCTGTCTATTTACCTTGAAGCTAAAATGTATCAAAAGCTGAAATTTCAGATTGAACTTCATTGTTAAAACTACAATTTCAGTTCATTTGAGGTAATTTCAGTTCATCTTCGATTTCATTTCAAATCTCTATGATCACGTGTTTAGTTGTTTTAGTAGCGAATAGTATGCTTAGGATTCATTGACTTTTCTGCGTGTGTTTGGCTTCGAATGGGATTCCATGCCCTCTTCGACTGAGATTGATTACCACTTTTTCATGTTTAGCATTACTTCAAGAAAGTGTACATTCTGTTTTAAGATTTTAGGTCCTTCACATACACAATTTCATATTCGCTCACAGATCATATGCAAGCTGCTTGAACCAACAGAAAATAACAAGGTAGTTTGCAGCTTTGTAATTGAAGTATAACATGATACTTTTAACTTCATAGTGATCTACGATGAACTATTTCAGTCCATTTCAATTCATTTAGCAACTGCAATTTGGGACAACTTCATTGTTGATGTCATTGAGTTTGTGGTTCTTCTGCTGTATTAGGCTACAAAATATGTTGTCCTCCAACAGCAGAGCATAATTTTGGATCGATGAGCTAACAACGAAGTTACGTGAGATGCTAATTGCTTATCACCTTGAATTTGGGCGAGAGCAACAAGTTTATTAGTGTCAGATAGCTCTCGACTTCGAGACAACTACTGGTAAGAAGTGTCCTACACATACCCTGAAAAACAAATATGCCCAGATGAAGAGCTTGTGGAGCTCGTAGAAAAATTTTTAAGCACGGGGAGACATGGTTCAATTGGGATACAGAAACGGGATGCATCACTACCCTAGACAAATGGTTGGATAGGAAATTGGGATATGTGTAGTTATATACCTATTTTCTCGAATTATTTGGTTAACTTGTTTAGGAACCAATACCTGGATCCCAAATATGTTTTTTTTTCTAGGAGGATATATGTACATTTCACACAATTCCGAAGGAAGGGTGTTAAAACCGAGATTCAAAAAAGAATGAAAATGATTTGAGAGAAAGCGAACGAAATCGAAGCGAGAAACACAACAAATATGCAAGATCGAAAGCCAGCGATTTTATGAGGTTCGGCAAGAATGCCTACATCCTCGAGATCAACCACCTTCTTCGTCTCAACAACGTTGCACCACCGGAAGCTCTCGTTACCGGAAGACCTTCGAGATCAATCACCTTCTTCGCCTCAGCAGCGTCAGGAACGAAGAACAAAGGGAATGAGAGCAAACCCTAGAAAACCCAGAAACCCTAGGCTACCGAGCTCAACTCCAATTTTGAAGATCATGGGCTTGATTTGGGCCAAAGCCCACACATATTTCTCTTCTCAATATATCATACATATTATACATATATTATATACAATATATTATACACTATACTCCACTATTTTCCATTAAACTCGTTAGAGGATCAAGTCGATTTCTCGACTCAATACGACTCAGTCAGATTTAACTACAATCGTGCATCCATGTATAAAATAGTATATAGCATATGTTATATGCATACTCATCACATACACATACATGATACAAACACATATCTATATTACATGCAACACATATAAAAACAAGACATAGGAAAATGACCACACATATCACTACAAATGCCCCTCTATTTTTCTAAGTCTTTCTCCGGGTAGACCATAGCCTAATCAAAGGGGATTCTCAGCTAGTCCGTCCCCAGCCCAAGCTTTCAAAGATCACCCAGTAACATCCTCCAAGTGGAGGAAGTTCCTACATAACATAAATTTGTCATAAAGAACAATTTTAGTGCTCAAATATGCAGGATTAAATCTACCATCTATTTTCTTAACATGAATGATATTATCTTCAACCTTTTCATGAATAAAGTGGTATCTAACATCAATATGTTTAGCACACTTATGGTACATGGGATCCCCGCAGAGATAGAGTACACTTTGACTATCAATATGCAAACCTAAAGTATATTGCTTTCTCTCTATCTCCTTCATAATACCTTGCAACTAGATAGCCTCTTTATAGGCCTCTATAGCTACAATATATTCTGCTTCAGTGGATGATAAAGCAACAATGGGTTGCTACTGGGATTTCCATGAAATACAATTGTCTGCCCATGTATACACATAGAAGGTAATTGATTTCCTGTTATCCTTGTTAGAAGTATAATCAGCATCCACAAAGCCATGCAAGTTATAAGAAGAAGATTGTTCATCATATAACAAAGACACATTAGTAGAACCAAGCAAGTATCTCAAAAGATATTTCATAGACATCCATTGTTTTTCAGCAGACACATACATGAATCTACTAAGAGTACTTATAGCAAAAGAAAGATCAGGTCGTGTACAAATCATAGAGTACATAACTGATCCAACCACGGTATCATAAGGAACATATTTCATCTTATTCAGCTTAGCAACAAATAACTTCCCTTTACTTTTAGTGAGATCAAGAAAAGCACCTAAAGAAATATTGTTAATCTTATCACCAGAAATATGAAATCTCTCAAGCACCTTTTGCACATAATCACACTGATGTAGCCACAACTATTTATGCTTCTTGTCTCTTATAATAGACATGCCTAAAATCTTTTTAGCAATGCCTAAATCTTTCATGTCAAAATGCTTTTGCAAATTCTTCTTAATATCATGAATAACATCAATAGACTTAGAAATCAGCAAGATGTCATCTACATACAAGAGAACATATAACACAAGACCCTTCTTAGCTCTTCTGATACAAACAGGTATCAAATTTGCTCCTTTTGAACCCTAGACTAAATCTCATGCATTTGTAAAACTTTATATTCCATTGTCTAGGTGATTGTTTCAAACCATACATTGATTTATTTAACAAACAAGCATGATTAGGATGCACAGAATCAATGAAGCTCTTGGGCTATCTCATATCAATTGTCTCATATATCCAAGTCACCATGAAGAAAAGTTGTATTAACATCAATTTGTTCTAATTAAAAATCATAAACAGCTGTCATGGCAAGCAACGATCTCAAAGTTTTATATTTCACAACAGGAGCAAATATTACATTGCAATACTCACCCTTTCTCTGGGTGAAACCTTTAGAAACCAACCTAGCTTTGTACCAAGGTGGGCCAGACTTAGAAATTCCCTCTTTATGCTTATAGATCCACTTACACTCAATAAGTCTAGCATTAGCAGGTTTGGGAACCAAAGTCCAGGTTTTATTCACCCTCATAGATTCTATCTCATCTTTCATAACAAGTCTCCAATCAGCAAAATGAGCACATCTCATAGCTTGTTCAAAGGTTTCAGGAGTAAACACTTTCACAACATTAGAAACCAAGCATGCCAACTCAACAATGTTATTAATGAACCTTTTATTTGGTATGACAGTCTGAGGATTCCTATCCCTAGTTAACTACTAGTTAGTCAAGTCATGCCCCTCAGTGGCCGAAGAACTAGAGGAACCAGAACCAGACACAGGCAAAGACTCAATAACATCATCCTCATTCACAAAAATAGCAGAAGCAGAAGAGGAATTATTAGGTTCATTATTCACTCTCCCACCCAATTAGTGAGGTTACAAATCATCAAGTTGCACAACATTAGAGACAACAACAAAAGAAGTAGAAATAAAAGAATCAGAATTAGAGAGAGAAGAAGGAGATAAACCATTGTCAAACTCATCATCAAAGTCAGAATCATTGTGCTGAGGGACAAAGAACTGATCATCTGTTTGTACCAGCAGATTAGAGTTAGCCACAATAGTAGAGGCCTTTTTAAAATGGAAATCATGCCAATTGATAAACACATTTATGCTAACAGTGGTTTTATAAACACCAGGTTGGATAAGAAGCAACTTATACCCTTTAACCCCTTCAGAATACCCCAATAAAACACATTTTTGGGATCTAGGATCAAGTTTTCCTTGGTCAACATAAGAAAACACAGTACAACCAAAGAGTTTAATATGATCTAAGTTAGGCTTTTTATTAGTCCACAACTCACAAGGGGTTTTAAAGACAATAACAGAAGAAGATGTCATATTTATCAAGTAAGCAGCAGTAACCACAACCTCACCCCACAAGCAATGTTTCAAACCAGAGATATAAGCATACATCTAGCATTTTTAAGGAGAGTCATGTTCATCCTCTTAGCAGTACCATTCTATTGGGGAGTTCCAGGAATGGTTAAGTGTCTATTAATACCATTAGACTTGCAGTATTCATTGAACAAATAATTACAAAACTCAAGACCATTATCAGTTTTCAAACACTTAACAATCAATCCAGTTTCATTTTCAACTCTAGTTTTCCAAGTTTTAAAAGTTTCAAAAGCTTCATCTTTAGTTCTCACCAATTAGACCCAAACTTTCCTACTGTAATGGTCAATAAGGGAAATAAAATATCTCTTTTGACCAATACTAGGTACTTGAGCGGAGTCCCAAAGATCAGAATGTATAAATTCAAGAGGAGCAGAAGCAACATAAGGTGAATGTTGAAAACTTTTTCTAGCATGCTTCACTAAGATGCAATTCTCACAGAGATCAATCATGCATGGGTTGGAGTTGATAATGTCAGTTTTAAACAAGTATTCTAAGCCTTTATTGCCCATGTGACCCAATCTATTATGCCACAACATGGTATCATGCAGAGACATAGTATGCACATAAGCAGTAAAAGCATAAGCAGGATATTTCAAAACAGGAGTAGCAATCAATTCATAAATACCCTTTCCCCTTAAGCATTTGATTACAAGCTTCCCATTTTTAGAGATAATCCTAGCACCATTAAAACTGGACATGTCATAGTGTAATTCTTCAAAGGTACTTTTAGATAGCAAGTTTCTCCTTAAATCAGGAACCCATTTAACATCCTTAATAATTCTAATCACATCATCAAACATTTTTAAAGCAACATACCCCATACCTTTAATTTTCAGAATAGCGTGGTCAACAAGCATAACAGTACCAACATCAAAGCATTTTAGATTAAAACACCATGATTTATGAAAAGTAGCATGCATGGTGCCCAGAATCCAAAATCCATGTGGTGGAATCAGTATAACTTAATAATGCACGAACTTAATGAGTAACATAATAATGGGATTCACAAATAGTAGAATGATTTGGCTTTTTGCCAGCTTTAATATCCCTTTTCTTCTTAAAACAATGATTTTCTAAGTGACCAGTCTTAGAGCAGTAAGTACAAAGCAAGTTTGATTTATCAGTTATCTCATTACTGGACTTATAAGAGGAAACAAAATTAGATTTGTTATCCCTGTTATCCTGATGCTTATTTCTCTTATTGCCTTTAAATTATGACTTCACCATAAGAACTTCATCCTTATTTTCAGGTTTAGGATCAGTTTTGTGGCCATTAACAGTTTTAAACACCCTCAATGTTTCATTTTTCTATATGATAGCCTCAAGAAGATCCTTTTTAGACAACTTAATAGTACCATATTGAACAACATCAACAAAGGTAGCAAATTGAGAATGCAAAGAGTTAAACAGTAAAACACACAACTGAGGTCTCATCACCTTTATCACCACACCTTTCTAAATCTTGAGTAATAAGGAAAAACCTATCAAAATTATCAGCAAGGGAGCAAGTAGTAAACATTTTAAAGTTGAAGAGTTTATTCAAGAGATTTACCCTACTTGGTAAAGATTTTACCAAGTATAATTCTTTCAAAGTCTCCCAAAGCTTATCAACTATCTTACATATAAGGACTTGCCTCACCACCTCATCAGACAAATAAAATAAAGATTCCATGTCAATATAAAATCAAACAGATAAATAAAATAAAGATTCCATGTACCTTAAAATAGCCAAATTGAAGTAATAACAAACCAAAATGGCAGAGCTTACATAGTCAAAGGTGTTGGATCATTTAGGCTCTTCATTCAATAGATAGCGTTTATTAACACTAATGACATAAATAATCCTTGTCAATATAAAATCACATATGTTTATGGCATAAAACTCTTAACAAGTTGTTTCTTCTAGAAATAGTTTGAGTTTTGAATTTATGTTGCAAAAAGTAAATTGAGATATATACACCTCATCAGGAAAAAAACAAAATCTCAATAACAATAAATATATTAAACATAATTAAAATTTATTTGGCCACTTCAGGTGGATATCAATTCTGATATTTATCACTTGTTTCAATAAACAATATCATTCACAAAGACTGTGGGTTCAATAACTATCTCAAATTTCAATTTCAATAATTTTATCATCATCTATGAGAGAAAATGTCTTTTCTTATTTGCATGCAATTACTTTGGGGGTTTTTTTGCTAAGTGGCAATTTGGGAACCAAATTTTAAGTCATAGGACACAAGGGTTACAATATTAGTTAAATGTCCACAATTTCCAACTTTGCCCCTACCTTATAATCCCCTTTTTTTTCTTTCCTTCTTCCCAAGTGCCCAGATCAGTGCAAATGGCTTATTCTTCAGCGAGGACTGAGTAATCGGAGATCGAGAGGGAGGCGATTACAAAGGAGGAGTAGGCGTCCTTCTTCTCGCCGCCGCCGACCGACCACACAACTGCCGTCGGCGTCCTCCTTCTCGCCGTCTCCGGTGGCGCCGTTGTTTGCTCCCTCCTTGTCTCGTCTCGCTCTTCTCCATCATCCGTCACTGAGATCTATCGATTTCTTAGTTACTGATGGACTGAATTCATTAAAGTTGGTGTTGGCTTCGATCGAAGCTGAGTTTAGTATTGGCCTAAGTAGATTTCATTTACATGTTGAATTTGGGGCTATTTTTCTAATGGAGCGTGTGTTGTTTCCACGTTGTATTGGAGCTTGTTGCTACTTCTGTGTTCGGCGAAGTGATTACTGTGGTTCGATTGCAAATTTCGGCCTTGAATTTCAAGCGCTTGATCGATCAGTGTCTATTGGGACTAGCTATTGGATATTAATTAATTTTGCAAGTACCTTGAACATATCTGTTGTTTGATTCTATATACAATCGACAACACTGCATCGTCCCTTCCAAATTTTTGTCTTTAGTCTAGAAGTTACAACATGAAGAGGAGCTGATTAAAAATATATGGGTTGTTGGGTTGTGTAGTTAATTAGGTGGGTGGGCTAGCTGTAATCTCATTATATATATGCTAAATGCTACTTTTATATTTACATATATTTATATAGTCACTAACTTCTTTAAAAAAAACTTTTTAAAAAAATTGTCACCACTATAAAAACAAGGTAATAGACACTGTTATCACTATAAAAACAAGGTCATATACACTTTCACCACTATAAAAACGTGGTCATAGAAACTGTAATCAAAGAGAAATCATATGATAAGGGAAGCACAACCCCTATAGGGGCTAATGAGAAGCCAAAATAAATATGGTGACGGTTCTTCTCTAATATATGAATGAGTAAGAGGGTCATACACGCTGTAAGCAAAATAAAAATAGGATCATAGACACTGTAACCAAAGGAAAACCCTAGGACGAGGGAAGTATAAACCTTATAGGGGCTAATGAGAAACCAAAATACATGT
The DNA here is from genome assembly GCA_963922045.1 of Persicaria maculosa. Taxonomy (NCBI): domain Eukaryota; kingdom Viridiplantae; phylum Streptophyta; class Magnoliopsida; order Caryophyllales; family Polygonaceae; genus Persicaria; species Persicaria maculosa. The sequence continues at coordinate 65,091,936 of OY998263.1, read as the reverse complement.
GGTGACAGTTCTCCTATAACATATGAATGGTTAATAGGGTCATAGATGCTGTAAGCAAAATAAAAGTAGGACATTAGACACTGTAACCACTATAAAAACATGGTCAAATACATTGTAGTCAAAAGGAAAACCCTATAGACGATGTAACCAAAATAAAAACAACTTTATAGACATTGTCTCCACTATGAAAAAAGGTTCATAGACACTATAATCAAAGAGAAATCATATGATAAGGGAAGCACAACCCCTATAGGGGCTAATGAGAAGCCAAAATAAATATGGTGACGGTTCTTCTCTAATATATGAATGAGTAAGAGGGTCATAAACGCTGTAAGCAAAATAAAAATAGGATCATAGACACTGTAACCAAAGGAAAACCCTAGGACGAGGGAAGTATAAACCTTATAGGGGCTAATGAGAAACCAAAATACATGTGGTGACAGTTTCCTTATAACATATGAATGGTTAAGAGGGTCATAGATGTTGTAAGCAAAATAAAAATAGGATCATAGACACTGTAACCACTATAAAAACAAAGCCATAGACACTGTAATCAAAAGGAAAACCCTATAGACGCTATAACAAAAATAAAAACAACTTTATAGACACTGTCATCACTATGAAAAATGGTTCATAGACACTGTAATCAAAGGAAAACCCTAGGAAAAGGGAAGCATAAACACTGAAGGGGCTAATGAGAACCCAAAAGAACATGTGATGTACAATATGGTTTAGGGTTTAGGGTTAAGTCTTTAGGGTTTAGGGCCAAGGCCCTAAACCCTAAATCCTAAACCCTAAACCCTAAAATGTTAAGTACAGTACATCGTTAAGAGATGATTGTTGTCACCAAATGGAAAACCCTAGGACAAGGTAAGCACATACCCTAAGGGGCTAATGAGAAGCCAAAAGACATTAGGTGAACAGTTCTCCTTCAATATATGAATGGGTAAGAGAGTCATAGCCACTGTCACCACTATAAAAACCGGGTCATAGACACTGTCACCACTATGAAAAAAGGTCTTAAACACTGTAATCAAAGGAAAAACCCTAAGACAAGGGAAACAAAAACCTTGAAGGAGCTAATGAGAAGTCAAAATACGTGTGGTTACAGTTCAATTCTAATTTATGAATGAGTAAGAGGGTCATAGACGTTGTAAACAAAATAAAAACAGGGTCATAGCCACTGTCACCACTATGAAAAATGGGTCATAGACATTGTAATCAAAGGAAAACCCTATAGAAGATGTAACCAAAATAAAAATAGGGTCATAGCCACTGTCACCACTATAAAAATAAGGTCATAGACACTGTAACCAAAGGAAAACCCTAAGACAAGGGAAGCACAAACCCTATAGGGGTTAATGAGAAGCCAAAATACATGTAGTGACAGTTCTCCTTTAATATATGAATGGGTAAGAGGCTAAAAGGGTCATATACGATGTAACCAAAATAAAAACAAGGTCATATACACTGTCACCACTATGAAAAAAGGGTCATAGACACTGTAATCAAAGGAAAATCCTATAGACAATGTAACCAAAATAAACACAGGATCATAGACACTGTCATCACTATAAAAACAAGGTCATTGACACTGTCATCACGGTAAAAACAAGGTCATAGAAGTTGTAACTTAAGGAAAACCATATAGACGTTGTAACCAAAATAAAAACATGGTCATAGACACTGTCACCACTATAAAAACAGGGTCATAAACATTGTAACCAAAGGAAAACTCTAGGACAAGGGAAACACAAACCCTATAGGGGCTAAAGAGAAGCCAAAATACATGTGGCGAAAGTTCTCCTCTAATAAATGAATGGGTAAGGGGATCATAGACGCTGTAATCAAAATAAAAAAAAATGGTCATAGACATCGTCACCACTATAAAAACAAGGTCATAAACACTGTCACCACTATAAAAAAAAAGAGTAATAGACACTGTAACCAAATAAAAATCCTTCCAATAAATGAACAAGTAAGAGGGTCATAGACGTTGTCACCACTGTTAAAAAAGGGTCATAGACATTGTCACCACTATTAAAAAAGGGGGTCATAAACACTGTAATCAAAGGAAAACCCTATAGACGATGTAACCACAATAAAAATAGGGTCATAGCCACTGTCCCCACTATAAAAACAAGGTCATAGACACTGTAACCAAAATTAAAATAGAGTCATAGACACTGTCATCACTATAAAAACAGGGTCATAGATACTGTCACCACTATAAAAACGGGGTCATAGACACTGTAACCCAAAATACATATGGTTTTAAGTTTATGTCATTAAAAAGTTCAATAATAATAGTGTAACCATTCAAAGATTAGTACATTCTCCAAGTGAAAATAATAATGATCTATTACATATTAAATCTTCATGAATTAACACCCAATACATCAATAATAATGTTTTTTTTAAAAAAAGAAATCTTCAACTATCCTACCATCCCTAACAAAGAAACAACATCTCCACATCTCCAAGTAGCGTACATTCATGACAGCAAAAGGCAATTCAACCTCTTAACACAAGTAAAGCCATTAAAGCTCATAATTTCAATTTATAAGAACAAAATTAACATCATCATTTGCGATATATAAGAACATAAGCACCGCCGAAAAAACTCTTCAACATCTCCGTCCGCCATGGAATCTGCCGCACTAAACAATGTCATATCAACTTAGTAATCGTTTAACAAAAATCCATCCAAGCAGAAAAGAGGAAATTCATCAAAATCCAGATTTCAGACTACTTAATGCGATTTGTTATGTGATTTACCAAATTTGTAAACGATGCAAAATCTGGAAACGATGCAAAATCAGACGGGGGCGGGCAAATTTACATCGAAGCTAAAATCTGGAAACGATGCAAATCAGACGGAGGTGCAGCCCATGGAGGCGTCTATGGTCCTCTGTAATCAAACGGAGCTACATCTGCTTTTCCGAACAGCAGAACCTCTGGATCTCAAACTTCATCGTCACCGGCAGGGGCGGCGCAGTCCAGCAGATTCTTGATCGAGCAAGGTGGAAGGTGGAAGACGGGGGCGGGGGAAGACGGGGGCGGCGCAGTCCAGCAGATACTCGATCGAAAAAGGTGTGGAAGGTGGAAGACGGGGGCGGGGGAAGATGAGAGCCATGGATCTCATCCGCTGAGCTCTGATCTAAATGACAGAAAGGAAGAATGAAGGCAAGGGAACGGGGTGGGAAAAATAAAATGGGGGTAGTTTAGGTATTATCAAAGATATTTGGACATTTACTAGCAATGTTCTTAGGATAGGACATTTAGTATTTGGTCCAAAGGCCTTCGGCCTGTGTACCAAATTACTTCTTACTTTGGGGGTTATAATACAAATCAACTTCATGATACATAAATAATGTCAACTTTTGGTGACCATGAAACAAACAAGTTTAATCACTTAAGGAGTTTATATTTCATTTCACCTTCTATGAAATAAATCATATATAAAATAATTTACAAGTACAAGATGGAATCAACAATATCATCTTAGCTCATTACTACAAAGATGAGGCTAATATTTTAATCGATGCATGATGATGTTGTTTATTTATCAACTTATCAATGTATCAATTCATTTAGATATCATTTATCATCTATCCGTCCAATATATGGTCAATTTACCCAATAACCATATCTATATGCATCATCAACCCCCAATCGTACATGATTTATCAATGGTATAAATTCTTATATATCAAAGTATATTAGCAATATGGCATGATTTATGATATAAAATATACATGTGCAATCAATAACGTCATTTTGCAATTAGCAAGAGGCACAAAAATCATAACTCGATCAAATATATGATGTTTAGGCTTACCTGACCGCAAGCTCGATCGTATATACCAACACAGATAGACTCACTACCAAGTAGAGTTCAATCTTCTAAGGTTCGGCTCCTTTTACCATGATATCCTAGTGTGGGTCCGTGGACAAACCACTCGCATGACACCACCCATCACCGAATTAAAATATTAATAAATTATAATAATGGTTTATTTAAAACACATACCATATAACATAATTCCATCCATCCTTATTTATAAGACCTTAAACCTATTGAAATTCTAATTAATCAAGTAGGGAAAGTCAATGCACCACTACAAAAAAAAAACATATTAGCCACCTCCTGTAGAAACGGAAAGTGTTTGCCGTGGCTGTTGGTAGATTTTGGCTATAATTAGCCACCACCTGTAGCAACGGCAAGGGGTTGCCGTGGCCATTGGGTAGAATTTGGCAATGGCATAGCAACGGCTCAATTTGTCCGTTGCTAACATCTATCAGTTGGAGATGTCTTGCTACGAGAGGAAACAAAAACACAATTTCAACCCAAAAAAAAAACAAAAAAAAATTCGAAATAGTACACATATACTGATATACATGCACAAATCGATCCAAAATATCCATATCCCCCAAATCCCCGAATTTCATTTTCACTCTCCCGCTCACTCTCCCATCTTCTCCTGCTAACTCGCTGGTGCCGAGTCCCTGTACTCACGGTGGTAAGGTCTCCGTTCTTCTCCCTCCCTCTCCCATCTTTTTCCTCCTCGCCGGTGCCAAGGTCTTCTTCACACTCAGCTCTACTCGTTCCCTGTGCTCCCTGTAATCGGTTCGCTCTTTGTGCTCATTCCGGTGCTCGCTCAGCATTCATTGATACTCCCAACAAGCTCTCTCGCATCCATTACCGGGTAATTTCTTGAAACCTCTTTAGGGTATTTGGTTAGGGTTTAATTGGGGAAAGGGGGTTCGCTCAAATTTGTAGGGTTTGATTTTACTGAAAAGAGTATTTCTAGGGTTTGATCTAATTTACCAGCTTTTTTCGCAATTCAAACCATAAATAATCCTTATTGTAATTTTTAGCTTGATATGTAGACGTGAGTAGCAACTTATGATTGTACAAATGTTCTGCATTTTCACTCTTATGTACATTTGATACAGAGTGTGAAACATATAGTGCGAACTCTAATGTTTCTGGTTCTGAAGGTGAAGACGCATCATCGGTCTCATGGTTTTGCAATTTACGGGGAAATGAATATTTCTGTGAAGTTGACGGTGAATAGATTCAAGATAATTTCAAGCTGTGTGAATTAAGCAGTCAAGTTTCGTACTATGATTACGCTCTTGACCTAATTAAGCAGTCAAATTTGCGCATACAAATTTTAATCAAAGTCATATATGTTTAGATGCTTTTGAATGCATGTATAATGGATCTGTTTATGGTTTTAATCAAATTTGGTCCAGTACTAACATTTATGGCTTGAAATGGGAATAGACATTGGAGATACTCTTATCCTCATTTCTTTTAGCTTTTAGATTTTAGCTTTTCCTTCACAACTTTGGGTTCTTCTTATGGTAAATAATACCCCTCTCTGCTTACTATAGAATTTTCACTTTAATAGCAATTTTATTTTGGGAATGAAAGACCTCGGGTTTAGATTGTTAGTGTTCATTCTAGTCATTAAAGCACATTCATTAGCACATGAGCACCAGAAATATAAAAAACATTCAAAGTTGTAAGATTTGACATATGGCAATGCATCAGAAATATAAAACTTAAAAGGGACATAATACAATTGATAGTCTAACTGATATGCCTTTGCCTGATTAGCACACGAGCATGGTAGGAAATATTAGAAAAGTTTCTTTTTTTCAAGCTAGATCACTTGAAGTAAAGTCACGCTCTTATATTTGTCTTAATGTCTTGCATGAGATGATATGACATAAATTTGTAATAGCACTTACATTTCTGATTTATGACATAAATTTGTATCCTTTTATTTGTTATTAGCATTGTTAAGCATTGATGTTTTAAGTTGATCCTTACACATGTTAGTGGGCTGAAGTCTAGCTTTTTAGAATGCCTTTGCCAATTGACTGCTTGAACATATTCAAGTAAGCAGGTCTATATATTGAGAAGCACATATTATACACTCATGAGTGTTTCTTCATAAATGGAGAAAGGCTTATAAGGCTAATCGAGGCTCCAACGGTCGAAAATGACGACGTTGGACAAAGCATGGGCTTGAACCTAAAGGCCCAATTCCTAGTAGACTAGAATTACAAACTCAACATTTTCGAGATGTGAAAACTACAACGGAAAGTTAAAACTAGACATCTTTCTTATATGAGCTTCACTTGCTTTTAGTAGTTTTGGAGAGTTGCTAATTATGTATGCTTAGGTGCCCGAAGGCACGTCTTGTGAACAAAGTCATTTGAGTGTGCAAGTCAACTACTCCATGCCTCGTTGAGTGGTTGTCAATTTGTCTAGTGTAGAGGATCTCCAAATCTGAAACCGATATGATATTGTTACAATTTAACATAGTTTTCTTAATTAACCTATAGTTTCTACTTTTTCTACCTTCAAGGAGTTTACTATTAAAATAACAGTATTACGAATCACATATTAGTATAGCAGTTGTAATATTGTGATCCTACGTTTTATGTAAAAAAATTCAAGGACAAATACTCTTAGAACTAGGACTTACCTTTCGTATATTTTGGTTGGGTCTTTGTCTAATTCGATTGAATTCGATCGCTCTACATCTGAATCAAGTATTGTATTACCATGATTTGGATTTCAATTTCATCGTTAGAAAAAGGTTGATGTAGACTTAATACTCTCTCATCCCATCACCTATATTTGAATTGAAAGTGCTCTTCTTTTCTTTCCCTCTAGCTTACGAAATAGGATCAAATGATCGATCAATGTAGCTTAATTTGTTTGGGTCCCATCTAACCCTACCCCTGGCGCCTTTAATCTCGCCTAGATTAGCTATATTATTCAAATTTCATCTTACAACCTTCAATCCAACGCCTTTAAATAACACACATCCAAATTCCCTCTTCAAATCCAAATTTCAGTGAAGCTCACTTTCTTTTATAGTGAACATGAGAGAAGTGGATGACTCCTTCAAGAAGCCCGGCGCCGTTCCTTTCAAGTGGGAGTCGAAGCCCGGCGTCCCCAAGCCTCATCATCGATCCATATCGCGCGATCAAAGCCATCCATCGCCCAAGCTCACGCCCCCACCCTCTGGGATATGCTTCACCCCTCCTCCGGATATCGGGCCAGCCCGTTCATTCCGCTTCGTGACCCGTTTGCGGCAGTATAAGCACTGGGCTGAGCCCATGGGCCCGGCCCGGCCCATTGTGGTCACTGCTAGTGCTGGTTGCTTCTTTTCACCTTTGTTTAGGAAGAGGTGGTCCAAGAAGAAGAAGAAGGTGGCTCATATTGGAAGCCCGAAGCATGAGTTTGATTCGTTTGACTTGGAAACATTGGCTCAATGGTCCGACTCCAACCGAAAATCGATGTCTTTGTGGGAATCATCGTCAACTTGTTCTTCCTCTTTCTCTTCACATAGGTCATCACCTCGGCCTGTCCGTGATCCGGAATGGGCCGGGTTCGGGTTGTTTTGAAGTTCGATTGAGTAGTGATGGAATGTTGGTGGTCACAAAGCACACCGGTCGTTCTCTCGCCCTCTTTTCTACACCCAAAATAAAAGAGATTTCATTCTCTTGTAGAGTTGTTATATATACATAATGAATTAAATATCTTTAAATTTTGGATCCAAATTCTAGATGAAGATTAAAGCCATTGACCAGCTAAAGAGTTTGTTTGAAGGAATGTTCATCGCAAAGCTACAGTACAAGGCAAAGGCACAACTGATGTTTGTTGCTCATTTGGCACTCGGCCAAGAGTAAACTAACTCTGGATGTGGAAATGTTATCAGCGAGCTGTATCAACTGTTCGAGCTCGAATATAGAACAAAGATGGGGCTTCACCACAGCTTTCGATGCGTGGACTTGGAGCCACTCAGCAGCATCCTCCAAGCAGCGTGCAGTACTATATTATCAAGGGGAAGGTGATATCGACTCCTTTAAAGTCATCTATGTATAACACGGGGCATTTCACCCAGTATAAAAACTAATCAAACATTCACATCAGTGACCAAACCTCCAAATAACGGAACCCGCAATCGAATCAGAGAACTCAAAAGAGAATTGCAGGTGAAACTGAACAATCAAACAAGTAGGTTCTAAATTACATGAGCAAGTAGGTGAGTAAGGTAAGACTACAGAAGCTGAGCAACACCATTTAAGATATTTTTCAGATTGTTGGAGCTTCTTGAACCTAAAGATGAAATCGTGAAACGAAGGAAGAGGAATATAATGACAAGGTGTCTTGCTATAGTTCCGAGCCTTGAAATCATGACCTTTCTGTAACATTCAAGCACCTTTTTGGTCAGCAGATAATATACTTCACATTCACAAACATCAGAATATTGTGCCCTTCAATTTTTGGCTCTTGAAACCCATCATCCATTTGCAATACCAGTCTCTCATATTTGGCAGTTCAAAGAGACTTCTTACCATCCACCTTGATCCTCGGCAACTCCATCTTTCTCTTTCAAGGCCCTCCCCTCAAACCGGTGAGCTCTCTTCATTCTAGAGTTGTCAGCAAAGCATCAGACTTTGATGACCCTAGAATGAAGCAATTCAGCCAGATCACACAACGAAAGCTCAACCCCGTTAGTGGCTAGGCCTCGAAGAATCTGGTGTTTGAAGGAGAAATATTTAGTTGTCAAGGAGGGCGAGAAATCTGCCCCGTTTCAGAAGATGTGGACAGACAAAGCCAAAACTGAGGTATTGCAAGGAATTTGCAGAGGGAAGAAGGACGAGAATTCAAAGTGGGGATGCCTGATTCTAGCTTTCTTATTAAGTAATGAGAAAATCTAGCAATATTTGAAAAGCACAAGCTGCATTGACTGTGTGCGCCATTTAACTTCAAGTGCCCAATATAGTCAATTAGTCAGTCTAGACTCTACTATCTATATTTGGCTTAAAATCAATTGCATCAAATCCATAGCACCTCATAGCATCACACAAATACAACCAATATTCACACAGCTTTAATCAAAGTTCAAACAGACCAGAAAACCAATTGCACAAGGACAAACCACCAACTGGCCATGGAGGAGAAAATCTCAAACAATAGAGTTTGAATATAGATAGTCAAAATCACAATCTTGCATTACTTCGACTTTTAAGATCAACAACAACAATGAGTAGTCCACAACAGAGACGATCATTCAATTCAAAATAATCAAAATTCCAAAATCATAGATAACACTGAAACACTGAAACACCACCGTGAAATAACATAACTGAAATGGAAAAAAGAGGGAGCATTTGTGATCCAACTACTTGGATCCAATCAACGAAGCCTCCTGGCTTCCCTCTCGGACTCAAGAAGCGTGCTTTATCGCGGAATCCATTACTGCAAAAAGGAAAAATGGAAACCTGTTATACTCAACATGGTAATCTCAAATAAAAGAATGCAACCAAGCTCCAAAATTGAAAATCTTATCGACAATTAGCGTTAAATTGATAAGATGTTTGAGTTCGGAATAAGAGATTGAGAGGCGGAGAGGAAGAACAGACCTGATCCAAGCTCCCGACGAAAACCCTAGCAGCCGCTGAGTATGAGAGAAATAATAGTTAGGGCTTAGGGGTGGAAATCACCCGTGGGTGGCCGATTCACCCGACCCATCCGACCCGAATATCCGGGTGAAAACCCGAAAAAAACCGGGTGACGGATGGGTGATGGGTCGGGTGAAATGGGTGATGGGTCGGGTGATGGGTGATAGATTTTCACCCACTACCCGACCCATCACCCGAACCGCTAAATCACCCGCTAGCTCACCCGTTAGTCCACCCGTTTATTATAAAATACTCATAAATAAATGGGTGATTTTGGTGGATGGCCTTTTTTAAATATTCAATTGAGCACTTATGCTCAAAATCAATTTAATTAATTTGATGTAGACCCCTTCCCAATAGGGTGGATTGGTCAATGGTCAACCGTTTGACCATTGACCGGTCAACGGTTGACCATTGACCGGTCAACGGTCAACGTTGACCAACCCATTTTGATGCCAATTTTTTTATTTTTTTATTTTTATTATTTTTTTTTAGTGATTCCATATTTTACCGCTTTGATGCCAAAATTTTACTATATTTTATTTTCACTTTGATGCCACTTTTCTAATGAAAATGATTGGATGACACTTTTTTTAAACCATGATGACATTTTTTGTTTACAGTAATGTCACGTTGATCATTGATGCCATTTTTTTTACTGTTAACGACTGATGCCACTTTTTTTATGTCAATTTTTTGATGATATTTTTTTTACCGTGATGCCATATTTTTGATGATATTTTTTCAAAGTAGTATTTTGATGACATTTTTTTCTTTAATGTGATACAAATTTTTCAAAATGGTATTTTGATGTCATTTTTATAATGTAATTATTTGATGCCATTTTTTTTAATCAAATCGATTGATGCCACATGTTTTTAATTTAATGTGATACAAATTTTTCAAAATGGTATTTTGATATCATTTTTATAATGTAATTATTTGATGCCATTTTTTTAATCAAATCGATTGATGCCACATGTTTTTAATTTAATCAATTGTATATCGATTTATTTTCATCGATTATACTTTCATTCACTGATGACACGTTTGTGATTACACTTCATTGATGCAATCACTTGTGGTGACACACTTGTGATGACACGATTGATGCCACCTTTTTTTATGTCAATCTTTTGATGATATTTTTTTACCGTGATGCCATATTTTTGATGATATTTTTTCAGAGTAGTATTTTAATGACATTTGTTATTACGCTTCATTAATCATTAAATGTTTTTTTAGTGATGCCATTTTATTTTCACTTTGATGCCACTTTTTTAATGAAATGTTTGGTGACACTTTTTTAATGTCATTTTTCTAATGTAATTATTTGATGCAACTTTTTTAATGAGATGGTTTCGTGACACTTTTTTATGTCAATTTTTTTGATGATTTTTTTTTACCGTGATGCCATATTTTTTCAAAATAACGTTTTGATGTCATTTTTCCAATGTAATTATTTGATACCACTTTTTTAATCAAATCGTTTAATGCCACTTTTTTTTAAAATTTATTCAATTGTATATCGATATATTTTCATCGATTATACTTTTGGAGCAATTGGTGAGTATGAAAATCCCAAACTAGAACTGGAAAAAGAAGGATTCAACAAATGATAGCTGAGACATTACATTAATTCATGAACATACATAGAAGAGCCTACAACAAATTAGCTCAAATTATTACAATTCAAAACAAAACACAAGTCCTTATTCGGAGCACGAAATTCAAATGGAGATCTTTGATTACACACTATATACACATACACAATTTCACATAACACAATCAAATGCAATTCATATAAACATATAAAAAGGCAAGTGTTTCCCCTGGCTTGAATTTACCTTGCATTGCACAAATTGATCAGCAGGGTTCGATCAAATTCCCTGCAGCACGCCAATCGTCTAACTGAGATTGAAGTTGTTCAACAAATTTAACCATCTTTGGATCATCAAGACTTATGTCATAGGCATGGGAACACTCTAGATGAACAACATAATGAGGGCACTGTTGGCAGGCATAGAACCATAACTCTGGATCCATGTCCTCGTAGCAGCAGTCACACCAGATGGGGTCTTCCTCCTCCTCCATGGCATCACGGGTATACATGAGTTTCATAATGTGGTCATGTCCTCCATGCACCTGCTTCAACTCTAGAGGCAAAAACGCGCATTTTATGTGACAGAAGAACGCACACCTCCTGCATCCGTAACCGGGCAGGCCATAGTCTGATAAAACTCCACATGCCTTGCAAAGACAATGCTGGTTGAGATAATCCTCGTTGACAAGTTGTATTGAAAGAAAATGTGGGTGGGAGTTGTGATTGAGAATAGTAGGAAACAGGTGACATTTGAGACAATGTTGGAAAATGCTCTTACTATCAAATGCAATTTGGATTGCTAGCTCTCTAGGTTGCAAACAATGAATTTGACAGCTACAAGTAAAACACTAGTCCTACAAGTAAAACACTAGTCCTATAAAAAGTGGCAGCTACAAGTAAAACACTAGTCCTATTATGATGTACGAAGAGGCTGATCAGCAGCATGCAATTTTCACACAAGACTGAATTTGGATTCTTGGAATCAAAGATCTCTCTACAACTGTTCCCTAATGGATTTAGATTATAAAAAGTGGCAGCTACAAGTAAAACACTTGGCTCATCCATGGATGAATTTCATACGAGCCCAGAAACTATTAAAAGATCAAATCTTGAAATTACAAACTTACTAAGACTACATCTCATAAGACATAAACTAAAAAACTCTAGATCAACCTCTTTTTATCTCCAATAGGAAACCTTTCACCAAATGCATGAAAAGAAATGCAGCTAGGTAAGAAAGACCTATACCTGTTGAGGCTTTGTCAATGACAACCTCTTTTTATTTCCAGATTCCAGATTGTATATCCTAAAAGCTAAACGAATCCAAAATTGTCAAGGTGGACTCAATCAAAAGCATTCAATAATCAATATAAAAAACACTAAAAGAGAGAGTACAAGGAGTTCATGTGTATATATTAAAAGAACTCCACAAGGATTTCAGATTATACAAACTAAACTAAAAGAACAAAGAATCAAGCTGACTCGATTTATTTAAAGGATCGAAAAACAGATCCTGGAGCATCCAAAAAACGAGCATGTGTTCTTCTTCCATACTACCACACACCCAATATACATCGACATTGATAGCAACGACTCTTCCTCTATCAAATGGCATCAAAATCAGATGATATTTGATGACTATCAAATGGCATCAATCGAGCATCGCAGTAGGAGAAATAAATTAAACATCAAACTCCGGATACCACGCCACAAAAGAAGCAAATAGATCGAAAAATTACAGGAGCATAAATCAAAATCCGAACACCACAATGAGAAAAATCGAACATCACAGTAGGAGAAATCAACAAATTTAGAAAATGGAGGAGAAATCGAAACAAAGAGGGAAACCTAGATCTGAACCAAACAAAACCAAAATCTGAGAGGAGGAGGAAGAGAATGTGTGGACAAAGAGATAGGTAAAATAAGTACCTTGATCGGAGGAGAAGATGTCGCTCTGACAGGGGAAGAAGAAGCGCCTGCAAGAGGAGAGGGAGCACCTGCAACATTACCGCGGGCGGGGCCGATAAGGAAGCCATCGACGGCGACTCCGATGGAGGGGACAACGGGGAAGGGGACGACGCCGTTTGAACGAGCGCAGGAGACCTAGCGGATGCGGCATGGTGGTTGCTCTGCGGGTGCTGATCGTTGTCGATGTGGAGCTTGCGAAGGGGATAGAGAAACGCCATGGGAACTCGGATCTGGCGGAGGCACGGAGGGAGTGAACGAGAAATGGAAATGGGGAGCCGAAGAGGGTTAGGGTTGCAGGGTAGAAGGAGCTTGTAAAAATTAAAAAGGGGGTAGGGAGGCTAAAAAAACATTTAAGGGGCTAATCACTCAACTAAATATCTCTAGGGGGTTATTTCACCAAATTCCCTCTAAATAAACACATAAATAAGCAAATAATAGTTTGAAAATAAATAAATACGATATAATACATACCCTTGGGCCTTGGCAAATAAGCATCAGCTTTTTGGCTCGATTTCTCCATATTTTAGGCCGAATTTGCAAAATTGCTCAACATGAAGGTTGTAGGTCTTTGAATCAGCTTTCCAAAAAGCTATAGAACGTCTCGATCCGAATTTTGTGGAGCTCAAACGACACATTTTACTGAGATGTCGCCAAAAAGGATTTGTCCGGAAAACGTCGATTCAGAAATAGGCTCTTCTTAGCTTGATTTCTAGCACTTGAGACCACTATGCAAGGCTCTTTTGACGTCCATGAACATGTCATACTTGCCTTCAATGAATCTTATTCCATCATGATTCCAAATTGACATCGAACAAGCTCCAAATCACCTGAAACAAATAAAACTCGAGTGTAGACCTGTATTCTAGAAACTAAACCAAAACCTATATAAAAGATATGCAAAACGTATAAAAATGACTTAAAAACGACTATAAACTATTTCCTATAATACATAGAATATGATGATATCAATATACTATGTCACAAACATAAGAAGTTAAAATAAGACAAAATGATGATTAAAATCAAAATAAATTAATAGATTACTTTAACATTCCTCGAATATAAATTCATCTCAAATCTCAAATTAGAATATTCGATGGATTCGAATATTCGACAAATTTTAAGTATTCCCTTCATCCCTCCTCGAATTTTGAAAAATAAGGTAATATAAAATTATGAATATAACTTATAAAACTATCGTATATTAATAATTCATATTCCTTTAATCTTGTTTTTTAAACAATATTCAATTATTTATACTGAATTATTACGTATTTAAGTAGATGATATAAAATTCGTTATACACAAATTATTATCTTTCATGTCTAAATAAAGTTATGATTTTATATTTTATTCATTTCAAGTGATTTGATTGATCATTTTGTTTTTGGAAATTAGATTATTACATAATTTATAAATCATAATATTTTTGTAATTTGATCGTTCATTATATTCATTTCAAGTGATTTGATTGATCATTTTATTTTTGATCATTTTACTTATGTGAAATAATATAAAATTTTAAAAACAAGTATTAAGTATATATTATGTATACAACTTATAAAACTATTTTATATATAGATTTGAGTTTATTAATTTGAGTTTATAAGTACCTACTGTACTTGTTTTGATTCCCTCTTGTTATTAATTTGACCATTAAAGTTTGTGAGTTTAACGTTTTACATGAGTAAGATTTATGAAATTAGATTTTATTCGTTCATATATATTTTATGAATGTGAGTTATCCTTTTTCTTTAAGTCTACGAATTTTGCATAAGAAATGTATTAGGTGCAGGTAGACCTGTCAAAACATAACCCGACCCGAAAACCAGACCCGACCGCTCGGAATTTTTTGGGTCAAGACCCGAAAATTTTGATCCGGAATTTTTTTTCGCCCCGAACCCAAAAAACCGAAAATTTTCCGAGTAATCTGGGTTTCGACCCGGTGACCCGATTGACCCGGTAATTTTGACCCGATTTACCCAATTGACCCGGTGACCCGGTTGATTTATAATTAAATGTTTTATATATAATTAAAATTTATCGCAAAATTATCAAATTTTGTTTTTTTTTTAATTTAAAAAAGAAAAAATTAACAACCCCGAAATGACCCGAAACCCGGTCAAACCCGGGTTCTAGTCAACCCGGAAATAACTGGAACCCGTTTTACTCGAGACCCGAAGTGACCCGACCCGAATGACTCGTTTGACAAGTCTAGGTGCAGGCTGCTGCTTTGGAATAAAAAAGAAAAGTATGGACAATTATTAAAGGCTTAGGGTGCTGATTTTAACAAAAATAAAATAAAGTATAGATGGCTACATAGGAGTCAAGAAAAACCATTTCTTCCCGCAAAAAAAAAATTCTGCCAAATTTTGATTTTTGATTTTACCCGCCTAAGTCAATATTTTCTATCAAGTTTAAATTCAAAACTCAAATATAACCCACCCACTTTTTTTTCTTTTTATTTTTACAAAAAATTAAAAATTTTTTTTACGGGAAATTGAAAAGGGGAGAAAGGAGGTCGGAGGGGAGAGGAATTCCATCCTCCTCCCATGGTTGCTCGTCGGCTTCACATCAGCTCCTCCGCTCCGCCTCCGGCTTCCTTCCATGGCTGCGTGTCTCACATATTTCGATGCCTCCGTCTTCCTCTCCGAGCCTCGTCTACTCCTCCTTGATCCTCTAGCACCCACAACTCCCACCCCTTCTTCTTTCTCTCTCAGTCGGTCTTAAAATGTGAACCAAATCCAAAATTGAGTAATTGTTCCTCTTCGGATGCTGATCAATATGATATATTCAATTACAATAAACGGTTGAAAAAATCACCCCAATAGACACCAAATTCGATTTGGGGCAACACGAATTTGGACGAAAACCAGGCTGAATTCGTTGATCATATAACCCCTTAAACACGGGAAGAGGAAGGAGGAAGGGGAAGCGGTTCACCTGAACCGGTTCACCTTTTTTTTTCTCTTTATTTTATTTTTGATTTGGCCCGGTTCATCTGATTTAACAAACCAAAAGCTTGTTTCGATTTATATGTTTACATATCTATTAAATATTTCAAAAGATATTTTTTTAATTAACCATTTTTGGCTAATATTTTGAAAAAAATTCCAACTTTGCCTTAAAATAATACTCCCTCCGTCCAAAAATACATGATCTTTTACTATTCACGCACTTTTTTTAGGAGTTAAAAACTATATTAAATATTAACTTTTTTATTAATTTTTTAAATAATTACAAA
Organism: Persicaria maculosa; assembly: GCA_963922045.1. Taxonomy (NCBI): domain Eukaryota; kingdom Viridiplantae; phylum Streptophyta; class Magnoliopsida; order Caryophyllales; family Polygonaceae; genus Persicaria; species Persicaria maculosa. Next base: position 65,075,623 of record OY998263.1, on the reverse strand, counting down.
CTTATTATCAATAAATTTGTAATTATTAAAAAAATTAATAAAAATAATAATATTTTATATAGTTTTTTAACTCCTAAAAAAACGTGTGTGGATAGTAAAAGCCATGTATTTTTGGACGGAGGTAGTATAACTTAAGAAAACTAATTAATTTATTATAAGTGCACATAAGAATAACGATAAAATATCTCAAAAATAGTTATAAGACTTTGTATATATTTAATTTGAAAAACTTTTCTAAGTTCAAAATAAAAGATCTGTTATTAAAAAAACATATTTACTTAAAAGGAAATACCCAAAAGTAATTTGGGACATTTCAATTTCACGTGTAACACAACCCTAGTAAACGAGAGCTCGAACGGGTTTTATTTCTCCGAATTCTGGATCATATGTTAACCTGACTTTGTTTAACAATAGTTCGGAATAATTTTATTTGCTCGAATCCATGATTTTTTGTTACCCCGACGCCTGTCCTGACAGTATGGATACATCTTCAATTAATCATATAAATAAAATCAAGCTGATTCAACCAAATTAAAGTTTTATTTCATTGAACATAAAAAACAAAAAAAAATTGAGGAAAAATATGTTCTTCGTATAGATTATATAAAAAAATGGGTGAAAATCATATTTCATCTTTATGCAAGCTAATTTAGTGAAGCAAAGTGTTTTTCAACTTTATATTATCGATTCCTACATCCTGTTGGATTTCGATTGCATATTCCGGATTGCACCCGTGCATGTATGTATCTGATCCGGGTTAACGAGAGATCGAACTAATTACATTCCAAAGTATAAAAATAGGAGCTCGAAGTAATTAAATTGTATAGTATAAACAAAGTGTACAAATATTTAATTGCAAAGTATATATTGTAAAATGTAAACAAAGTACAAAAAATATGAGATCCAACGTACTAATTTAACTACAAAGTACTTGTATACTTCAAAGTATAAATTATATGAAGTAAATTAACATATAAACAATTTATTGCCACCAATTTGTATTTAGTAGGGGGATAATGGTAGTTATAGTGGAGTAATGACTAATTAGGTGTAGTAATTATGATATAGGGTTACATTGAACTTCACAAAGAAACAAACCTATTTAATGCTTATTAAAACAGTTCTTTTCATTCATTTTTTTCATTGGACATAGGAATACCCATAATTAAGCCTACCATCGGGTAAACAAGTATTTTCCATGAATAACTCCAACAGCTGTCAATCCTCCTAATTCCTTCCTTTCACTGATGAGTGATAAAAATTATATCATACAATATCTCAGTAAAATAGCTCAATAAACACAGTAAAAACATCTTCCGGAAGCCATGTGCACAAAACATATCCGAGTCGAACCCAGAAAGGATGTGACCAAGAGCCTGAACGTACACAAATGCACCCATTTCACTTTAAGAGCTTTATCACCAAGTGTCTCTCAGTGTACTTAAATTGTCATTGGTAATAACGCAAAGCAGAAGCATTTAAAAGTATCCTACCACAGTAATAGTAAGCAGAAACATTTGCAAGTATTGGTTCAAGTTTATCAAGTGGGTTCAAGTTTATCAAGTGGGCAATCCTGTAAGTCTTCAAGGCTCATCTTTTGAGTCGTCAACATCATCTCTTTTCTGCACATCCTCATCATAATATTCATTCTCAGTAACCTCTTCATCTTCATCAACGCTTTTCTGCACATCTTCAATAGACTACTCTGACAACATAGCCTCTTCATCCTCTGACAACGTAGCCTCTTCATCCTCTGACAACATAGCCTCTTCATCCTCTGACAACATAGCCTCTTCATCCTCTGAGTTGTCTACCACGGGAGCATTTTCATCCTCTGAGTTGTCTACCACGGGAGCATTGTCTTTCTGCACAAGATAACACTTATGGATGAGTAAAAATATAAAATACACTTCCAAACATCTAAATCAGTTGGAAAAAAAAAACCAAAGCAAATTAAACATTTTATACCCAATCAGCTCTAATGAAATGATCTTGGAGCTGATATTTGAATTGTGACATGGGTTTTTGAACTTTAGCTATGGATTCTGCACATGAAAAACAATATTGAAGATTAATGTTATAGTGCTTTTAAGGGATTTTATTTATTTTTTGGTAAAAACTTTAGTCTACTCACTCACCTGTCATATACACTGTTATTGTATAGGACCTTTTATCATTAGCCTCCATCTTAATCCTCCCAAAGATTTCCATCTCTTTCATAACCATTATGGGAGATTGAAACAAACAAACGACTTGTTTCCAAATGGTTCTGCTCCATATGGGACCAGGCTCCGTGGTAAGGCGATTACCAACCCTAAATTATATGTATATAATCAAATTAGTGCATGCTTTTTTTAATTAAAAAAAATCTAAATTCTTTTTAAAATATAATAAACAGTCAATTCTAACATACCTTCGTGGGAAACTTACATCGAACCAATATATCAGTCCATGGATGTACCTCGATTTTTCCTGCTCTTCTGGAATCTCTTGGAAGGTAAACTGGAAAGGGATCTCCAAGTTTTTAAGATCTTGCACCTTCAAAATTCAGATAATCCAACATAATAAATTCAGATCATCCAACAAAATTCAGATCCAAGTTATAACATACAGGGAGATTGATAATCCATGTTCCCTTTTGCAATTTAGCCCCTGAAAATAGCACTCATCTCTTTTTCTACTGCACTTACACATCTGTTGTTTTCAGATTGAAAAATAGCTAGATATGACGAGAAGCATGACTACACTAGCTAGTGCACTTAATGGATTAAGAAGGATTGCAGAGGATCAAGCTGGATTAGCAAGGCAAGGAAAGTTGCTTTAGGAGCTACTGTATACTACATATGGACCAACCGGAACATGAAGTGCTTTGAGAACAAGATGAAGACAACAGACGAGTTGGTGGGACTAATCAAGACTCATTTGTAAAGGAAGATCTATGCCTCATATCCCTTGACTTTCACACAATCCAGAAGTCTACAGGTGGATCTCGAAAGCCAGATAGAAGAGTGCTAAGAAGCCAAGTCAAACAAGCAGAGGTGCAGTAAGATAATCAAGACCTCCCTCAAGATGCTCAATACCAAATTTGGACTAATGTCTTGTAACTTCCTTGAGATTAGGTTGCAACCGAGGGTAGCACCTCATTTTGGCACCTAATAATCTTTATATAATCTTGTAAATACTTCTTCAAGTTTTAATATATTTTAACCCTTGAATTTTTTTTTTTTAAAAAAAAGGAAAAGTTGTGGGTCAAAACCAAGAATGTCAATTAATTTTGTAAGTGCAATAAATATCAAAAGATCAATTAAATAAATGCAAACAGTGGGAGTATATATATATATTACCTTTACCGATTGGAAATCTATCTGGTGTGAGCAAGGTGGTGCCAGTAGTACGTCATCTGTACACAGAGTGACTAGAGGCTACACGGAAGAGAGACGATTAAATAAATAATACTCCGTACAAAAGAGTAGTACGTAACTTGTTTTAAAATCCAAAAGCCAGATAGTAAAACCTGGGAAAAGTAGTAATCCAAGGCATCCTTATGTAATGAGCTAAGGTCAACACTATTAATAAAATCTGTACTGTTCCAGAAATTTGCCTGGATTTTTTATTTTAAAAAGAAAAACATTAAACGTATGCAAACAAAATTACAAATACGAGTTAATTCAACAAATTTGTGACAATACATACCTTCAACAAAATTTCACTGTAAATTTTATCATCATTATATGGTGCCACGTATATGCTGTAAACATTGAAATCATAGGATAACGGTTAGCATTGAGGAAAGCCAAAAAAACTTTGAAGTCCCCAAAAGTATATCATTGCAAAGAAATAGAGGATGACGACAACATCACAAGAGGAAGACAAATGAAATTGTTGCCTGAGGAGAGAAGATATTTGACCATGGTGAAGAGTGGGTTCTATTCGGGTACGACTGTACGAGAATCAAAGGGTCGGGTTTCGTTCCAAATTTGGAAGTGACTGAAAAAATATTAGAAATTGGGTCTGGTCCTAAACAACTGGGCCACCATCTTGGCCCAATTGCTCAGTGTGGTCATATGGGCAAAAGAGAGGCAGGGTACTAGCATGGGCAAAAATAGGATCCGGTGAGTTTGGGGCTTCCAACTGGAACACATCAAGTGCAAAAAAATCTCATGGAAATAACTACAACTGGGGTTTGCCACTGAACTAAAGTATCTCCTATGGAAGTACAAGAAAGTCCTTGAGGAGCTTAAGGGGTGCTTCCTGAAAGCATTCTAGACCATCACTTACCACCTAGTGTGCATCTCTTTGGGCTTTTGTGTGTTACCTTGTGTTAAACAGTACAAATATGTATTAAATAAAACATTGAAAAGAGAAACACTCACATCCCTTTGTCTGGAAACATCTGTCCTTTGGGTTTAAGAAATAGATCCCGAGACTTTACATAGGTCTCTATCATCCTCTCATGTACAAGCAAAAAACCTAAAGAGATGCACAGCAACAAGGTAACCAAAAGGCATGTATTTTATAAAGAAGGTTGTTGTAAATACTTTCTTCATATAATAAAATTACCTAAAGGATCTGAAATTAAAATATCTACTTTCTCAGGTAGAGAGACATCTTCAAGTTTACCATGCATAACCTGGAAAAGTAAAACCATGATTATTACAAAATAATACAGGCCAGATTTAATTGTAGTATTTTTATATAAAAAAAACAATAATGACATAAAATAAATAAAAAACACCTCTATACGTGAGCCAAAAGTCTTATTTTTTTCAATCATCTTGCGTGCATATTTCACTATTTCTGATGCTTCCACAGCATAAACTTTTGTTGCACTAGCCTGTAAAGAGACAGCACACAGTACTGTGAAGTTTCTCAAGTGTATAATTGTTGAATATGTTAAGGGAATATATTATTTGGATTTATTCTAGAAATATTGTAGGATACAAATGCCCCCTCATTTGGGAAAATATGTCGCTCAATATTCACGTATGCTTTTCTAGCAGATCTAGAGCTCTCCATATACGCCCATTGTTCTAGCAGTAGTATTATTCGGTTTTTAAAATATTCAATAATCAAAGGATAAACACCACTTACCCTTGCAGCAAATAGGGATAATATGCCACTCCCTGCACCCACATCTAGCACGACACGGTCTTCAAAGCCTTGAATAGCATTAAAATAGGTTTCTGCAATCAAATAATTAAGACTTAAGAAAAACCTGAAAGAATTAACACTTTTTTGCCATTCATCGGTGTATAGTGTATACACATAAATTGGTAGGAAAATACTAAAGTGTTCTAACAAGTCCTAAATAGACATTAAAGAATTAAAGAAAGTATATTAAAGTGCTAACCAGTCCTGATAGAATCAGCCAACAGATCCTGGTGGGATTCTAGCTTCCCATATTCTCGAAAAAAAAAATTGATCCATTCTTGCTTGAGCCAGAAATGAGTAAATTGAGTAGTGATCAGTCATCAATGCTATTAATCCAGTCACAGAAGCACCGCCCTCGGGAAGTGATAAGTAAGCCTGAGAGGATAATACTTTTAGAAGAAGAAGTAACACAACTCAGAAAATAAAAGATAGTACATGAATTGAAAACTGTTGACTAGACATTTAATAAATTGGATTCAAATTCAACCACATGCAAAAGGCGCATTTAAGAATATCTAGAGTAATTACAGGAATGTGATAAGTAAGATACAGAAGCTTTTGAGATTGTCCATTGAAGCATAGAAACCTTCTTCTCTCATAATGAAATATACACATATTTTATGACATTTTCCTTATTCTTTGTAAGAATTCTTAATCAGTTAAGCATATTGAGGTTTAACCACAGTGCATAAAAGCTCTTTTGAGCTGCAGCAGAAAATAAGACAATTACATGGCTACATTAAATGGGAAAATAGAGAAGAAAGGAAACATGTTAGCAAGAGAAAGAGGATGTGATCGAGGAGCCAGATAATACACGTGTTGGAGGTCTTGTGATCGACGGTTTCAACCAAAAGAGTGTTAATGGAAACTGGGAACGCTTGTGCCAAAATTGGTCCAAATCTAGGATGCCATTCAATAGAATCTACCCATCCAAACATCTCTCATCGTGAACTAATGCCTAAAGTAACTGAATTACGGAAGGACTATACTCATCAAACAAATTAATTGAAATTTATTCAAGCTTTACCCACACATATTTTTTCCTATGTCAACTGAATTCAATCGGTCAATCCTGACTTCAGATCATGATGAGAGTTAGCACTTAGCAGCATGAAACATTTGTACTAATAAAGTTGAAAAATGGTCAGTGTTAATTTGAGAAAGTGCAAGATACATCCACATACTCGAAATAAAATCCTGGTCTTAGTCTTACCCTATTAATAGTATAAAGGGACTCCACCATTTCCCCAGTGCGGTTGCAAACAGCAGCGGTCACCTGTTAAATCCATGAATGCAAAAAGAATCTTCACCTAGATCAACTAATTGAAAAAAAAGGGGCTGCAGACAGAATCTGTAGTACAAGATGCACTTACAAATACAAGAATGTGAAGAAAGCAAAAAGGCCTAAAAACTAACCTTCTTCCAATCTTTCCCATTCTTGCGGAATGAATCGTAGAAATTTTCAAGTTCTTGCCCATTCCATTTTGGCCCTAACCTCTCCTGAAGCACGTGAATAAGCAAAAACGCAACTCACCGACAAACTCAATTGCAAAGTACAAACAAACTCAATTGCAGAGTTAAATCAAACACTTAATCAGTCTTGGACATGTTTAATTTGATAAATCGTTACCTCAAATCCCGAGTTCCGAATCCAGAATTCAAACGCCAAAAAAGAACGCGAAGAAAGAACGAGAAGAATTGAAGAAAGAACGCGACTCACCATCTCCGAGCCTCGATTATATTTCAACTAGATCAATCACGACAATGCAAACGTCTCCTCGCGATACGCCGGTGGAACCCTCACTTCAGACAACGAGCGCGCGCTCTCTCTCTCTCTCTGCAAACTTGATCAGCGGCCAAATGATTGGGAATAGAGGTGGCAATTCGGGAAGGCTTAAATATAGGAAAATTTTCAGTATACCTTCTTGGGGTCCACCTTCCTTCTATTTTTTTAATATTTACACTCCAAAAAATGCTTCATATTTATTTATAATTGCTTTTGTGTATGGGCAGTGAAGAGAAAATGATCGTTGTCTTTTTCTCTAGTGCCACATAAACAGCAACTAGAGGGGACTATTGAAAAATCTATTTAGTCTTTCTTTTGTAGCTAGGCCATCTATTGTGATTTTCCAAATGAAGTGTTGGATATGTGGAGAGATGTGAAGCTTCCAGATCCGGGAGTTACTACCATTGGTTGGGTTGTGGGGAGTTGTAGGTTTTGCAAAGCATTTAGTAGTAAAGACACCGTCTCTACTATATTTCCAGATTAGTCTATCTAGGGTATCTCAATCCGGCAATTGTATTTGTACGATTTGCTGAACAATATGTGCCGGAAATAATTTGTTCAGGAGATTGGTATTCCATTTGTTATCTTGTGTTAGCAATTGGGACACCGTCATTTCAGGACTATGATTTCCTCTATATTTGTCTAAGGTTCCCTCCAAAATCCAAGGATTTGTCCAGATATTGACCTTTTCACCATTCCCTGTGATCCGTAGAAGGCCTTATTGGAATCGATCTTTAAGTTTCAGGAGACGGCCAAATTGCCAAGATGTATTGTGGATGGTGAGGTCGTTGATATTTTTATTTCGGAGGTACTTCTCATTGATTACTTTTACCCAAATGTTGTTCGGTTGGGTGTAGAGTTTCCATAGAAGTTTCATCTCAAGAGAGATGTTCTGCTCTTCGGCAGTTCGGATACCTAAGCCACCCGACGCTTTGGAAGAACAGATTTTTTCCCAGCTAACCAAAGGGTTGTATCGTTCATTATGGGTTTTGTTCCTGAATTTTTTTTTATTTACCTGGTCAATCTTCGTGAGGACTTCCTTAGGGAGAAGAAAACTTTGCATAAGATAGTTAGTCTTTGAGCTGAGATTAGATTTTATAAGTGTTGTTCTCCCTGCTTGAGACAAAGACGATGCCTTCCATTTAGGAAGCTGTTTTTTAAGGATTTGTATGGCCTCATCAAAAGAACCATAATCTTCACCACACTCGGAAGAAAAAGGTACGCATTTGACATATATACCCTTCCGATCCCATATGATTTACGGTTGAACCCCGCCACCGAACTCAAAATCACCGATGGCATATCGGTCAATTTCAACGGCCACTTCCCCAATTCGTCCTCCTCCACCTTCCTCCTCTCCGGAAAATCCAAAATTCGCAATCTTCCCCCGCCGATCGAGCTTATTTACGTCACGGAGCGGGACGGCACCTCGAACATCTACTACGACGACGTTTATCAGCCCAACTCGGCGAGTCAACCCGGCCAATCCCCGGCGCGCGTGCAGGTTCCGTTGCTGGACACCCGGCCGGGCAACGACCGGATTTCGATGAAGCATCGCCCGAGTTTGATGGGTGACGAGCTGATTTACGTGTCGACTCGTCAAGAATCGGGTGATCCGAGGACGATTTGGGCCGCGGTTTACTCGACTCACCTCCCCACCGGGTCGACTCGGCGGCTGACGCCGAATGGGGTGGCGGATTTCAGCCCCGTCGTGTCTCTGTTAGGCCGGTAGACGGCGGTGGCCTCCTTTGGAAAGAGAGGGTGGGGCGGGGAAGTGGAGGAGCTCCGTACGGACATCTACGTCTTCTCGACTAAAACCGGGTCCGGTCGGGTCAAGGTCGTTGACCACGGCGGGTGGCCGTGTTGGGTGGATGACTTCACCTTCTATTTCCACCGGAGGAGCGACGAGGACGGGTGATGGAGCATTTACCGGGCTACGCTGCCCCAACTCGGCCCGATCAGTGTTGACTCGGTGATCGTTGACCGAGTCACCCCTCTAGATCTCCATGCTTTCACGCCGGCGACGTCGCCGGGAAACGAAGAGATCATTGTCGTGGCACCGAGGTGACTCCGATCCGATTATCGCCATGTAGAGCTGTTTGATCTAGTCAACAAGGAGTTCATCGAGGCGACGTCATCAATTTCGCCTTACGCCCACCACCTTAACCCGTTTCTATATCCAGGTGGGGGTCGGGTCGGGTACCACTGGTGCAGAGGGGACCCAAGCAGGCATCTCTTCCTCGAAAACCTTTAAAACCCACAACCCGATATATCTTTGTTTCGGGTGGATGGATTGTACCTGTCGTTCTCGCCCACGGGTGATCGGATCGCTTTTGTCTCGTTTCCGGGTTTGTTTGTTGTGAACTGGGACGGTTCAAACCAACGAGAGGTTTTTAAGGGAACCGCCTGGTCAACCGCTTGGGACTCAGTTCGAGAAGGAGTGGTCTACACGAATACGGGTCCGACTTTTGCAAGTGAGGAGACTGAGGTGGATGTTATCTCGGTCCATGTGGACGATGAAAATATGGCATACAAGAAGTTGACTATAGGTGGTAAAAATAACGCATTCCCATCCCCGTCACCGGATGGGAAATGGATCGTGTTCAAGTCGGGTTGAACGGGTCACAAGAACCTATACATAATGGATGCGGTGGACGGTGAATCAAGTCATCTTCGGAGGTTGACGGAAGGCCCATGGACCGACACAATGTGTAATTGGTCGCCGGATGGGGAATGGATTGCGTTTGCATCGGATAGGGAGGACCCGGGTAGCGGGTCTTACGAGTTGTTTATGATCCACCCGAATGGAACAGGCCTCTGGAAAGTGTTTCAAAGTGGGTCAGGTGGGCGGGCCAACCACCCATGGTTCAGCCCAGACATAAAGAGCATTGTGTTTACTTCGGACTATGGAGGGGTGTCAGTAGAGCCCATGTCAAACCTGCATCATTACCAGCCCTATGGAGATATATACATAGCTCGATTGGACGGTACAAAGATCCATAGGTTGACGCATAACTCGTATGAGGACGGGACTCCTACATGAACATGGGGGCGAAGGTTCTTGAGGCCCGTGGATGTGGTTCAACCGACGGATGGAGATGGGTGTGAAATTGAGGATTGTCATTGGCTCAATATAAAGGTACAAGGTCTAAGACACGCACCAGAGGCATTAAAAAGGGCTCAGTGTGGCCTTGGAACATTTGAACAAGTCCTAGTGAACTAGCATCATATGTATAGTTATCAGTGAGGTTTGAGGTCTCTAGTGCCTAAATGCATAATCTAGTTGTTTATGATGCACTTACTATGTATGTGTCCAAGAGTCGAGTTCTCGTCTCACCGGATCTAATGCACGTACTATGTATTGTTATATACTAATATATCATAGTTGTCTAGTAGTGTCCTAACATTGTTCATGGATAGTTAAGTTCATCTATTATGCGGTGGTCATCTAGACTTTAGTAAATTTTTACCCCATTGTAGGCCTTGGTTTAGGTTGAGAAACCTACAATGTAAAGAAATGGCAAGTCAAAAACTCATTTATATGGTGGGAGGAATGTAACCTCAATCGTCCGAGATTGATCAATTACCCAATTTTCTGTTGGGAATTAAGGTTGCAGCCGTTCAAGGTCCGATTAGGGTCGTAGTGGTCTTTTAGTCTGGTTTAAGAACAAGGATCTAGATCGATCTTAAACAAAGCAACTAAAAGGAAAGATAATAAGAACACAAACGATATGTTTACGAGGTTCGGGCTAATCCCTATGTCCCCGGCTCTAGATGTCATCCAATATGCTCTAAAGGCCAAACGAGAAACCAATACAAAGATCCTAGGAGGGCAACTACTAAACCGAATACATGAGTAGGAGTTAAAAACACTTAGAAGAACACAATAGCAGCGGCAAGCTTAGGGAAGAAAAGTCTCTTAAACCGAGGCGTCTCGACTCGGTAAGACCTCGTCGAATCTGTCGCATCTCCGTTGAAGGTGGCACCAAGGAGTCCCCGTCAATCGATTTCTCCATCAACGCCATTGCTGGTTCTTCTCCTCTCTTTGGTGTAGCCATAAGAAGGCTTAGTCTTCTCATGGTCATTGGGATCTCCTGTTTTCTCTTCCTCCGCTCGAGTCTGGTTCACATGGAGATTGCTCAACGAGCCTCTCTCACTGATGAACTCAAAACTCAAGCCTCTCTCTATCTCTTCTCTCTCGGCTTTAGCTCTCTTATTGGATCCCGAAACCTTAGTCAGACTCTCCTGAATTCAGCCATGGGAGAGGAGCTCTCAGGCTCTGTTTTGGAGCGGCGTCCACAGTGCCCCTTTCCCTTTAGGGTTTACTGGAGAAAGGCTTATAAGGCTAATCGAGGCTCCAACGGTCGAAAATGAAGACGTTGGACAAAGCATGGGCTTGAGCCTAAAGGCCCAATTCCTAGTAAACTAGAATTACAAACTCAACAATTTGCCCTCTTAAATCTAGTTTACAAGGAAAAAGAGATAAAAGAAGAAAAGCCTATAGCATATTGAACAACTCCGTCATCACACTACATGCACTTCCTACATAAACATGGTTAGATAAGTCAACCAAATATAGGAACTTAAAGGAATAAATCCAACAGAACATAAAGACACAAAAACGAGGGGATGGATCCCTCTAGTCTTCGAGTCAAGGCAAAGCAAGCAATGCCCTCTCAAGGGCAACACATAGCATAAACAAACAGTAAGCTAATTACTGAATTTTGTAAGTGTTGATGGCCCAAAGGTGGGGCAAAGCATCTCAAACTCTTTTAGCTTGACAAGAGATGGTTCAAGCATTTTTCAGCTTAACCAATGGTGGGACTAGCATCTCAATCTCTTATAGCTAGCGCAATGTCGTGGCTCAACCTAAACATATAGGTCTAAATCAACTCAAAGACAAAAATAAGCATGTTACCACATAAGTGAGCAAAACACTAAGGATCATGCAAACAAAAGGTCTAAGAATTAAGAGCACTAGACATCAAGGAAAAATCAGCCATGACAACTTCCAAGTGTAAGCAGGTAAGACATGTAAATCATGCATCCAAATGATAAAGTGTAAGCAAGTAAATCATGTATACCATGCATTCTAACTCGGACTAAATCATGCTAATTTTGACACATAACAGCAACGGAAAACATATATACCATGTAAATATCAAGAGCCTAAAATTTTACAAGAAAAAGACATGCTCAAAGATATTCATATAAACATGCTTAATAAGGCTATCCACCACCAACAACAAAGCAAACTCAAACTAGATTTATAGAAGTTAATTTCAAGCTAAACATGCAAGTAATGAAGATGAGCTCAAGCTAGAATATAAGCATCATAAATCAGTACATAAAGATTTCACTACTTCTAAATAGATTGGAAATAAGTGCTTATACATAGATTTCTATAAATTAGAAATCAGTACATATACACGAATTTCACTATATCTAGAAGCAGTAGAAATTAGTAGACATACATATTTATGCACATCTAGCAAGCAAATCTTATAAAATAAACAAGCATAAAGATTTAGGTTAGAAATACTAACTCCCCGCCAAATTTGGTGCGTTTGCAAGTTGGTTAGCCCTTCCCTTTGTTCTTCCTCCTCTGGAAATGAAGAGAGGGTCCCTTTTCAGCAAGCTTGGGTACACTCCAATGAGATGACCACCACCTTACGACTGCTGGTCATGGAAGTGACTTTGAGTCACTCCTCATCCTTCAAATAAGAGTTCCTATCAGCACAAACAGCAAACAAGCTAATTAGTGCATCAAGCAATTCTCTTAAAATACCAAAGTGAGGAGAAATTTATCTATGAACTTGAAATAGATTTATAACTCATAAAAGAGAAATTAATCTATAATCATAGAGCTGTAGAGTGTCACAAATGCTACTGAATAGAGCAGAGAATGCACAAAAGGCAAACAACAAGCCTCAAATCAGTAGTCTCAATGCAAGTATAAATCCTAAAGTCATGATTTCTACAACTAAGCAAATAGTTGATGCAAAGCATAGGTATCTCAAAGATAATCATGTAAGCATGAAAGAAATCATATACGAGAAGGAAAAATACATCACCAAGTAAATCACAATATCATGATTTCTAAACCTAAACCTTGTTCAGGTAAGAACATATAATCACAATGATATCATGCCACTTTTACATAGAAATCATTTAATGAAGGATTCACAAAATATCATAAAACCAGCAGATTTTTGCACTTAAGAATAAGACAAACAACAAGGTTTAACTTACGAAAGTGCAAGCATCAAAATCATGGTTTATGCAGAAAAACAAGATCAAGAAAAGCTGATCTTTATCAAGTAAATCAGGCATAGTTATAATTCAAGCACACCAAAGGTGTGTTAAGAATTTACAACATGCTCAGAATTACTTATAAAGGGCAACTGTACCAGTTTTGGCAAAGGAAAAAACACAAACTGTATAACTAAGGCTTAACTAGAGAACACAAACTCAAAGAGAGAGATATGCAAGAGACCAATCAAACTGAAAATAGGAGATAAAAGGTGTAAGAAAGACTCTCTTTGGTCTTCTTTTAACAAATCTTCGATGAAGGTAAGCGTCTCCAAGGATACCATCGTCATGGTTTCCTAGTCCTCTTGACATTTGATGCTACTTCCATCTTGAAGGAATGTCACCTGACTGATTCCTGATTTGAGCACCATCCGCATTCAGTTCTTCTAAGGCCTTGACATCTCCCTTTAATATTTCCTTGCAAAAGAAAACAAAGAGTTAGTTCTCATGAAGTAAGCCAAGTGAAAAATCATAAGGTTTTCCTATAAACTGGACCAGACAAACAACCATAGAAATTCCACACATTCAAAACTTCATTTCACCTCAAATTATGCAAAATGAGAGGGAAAAACAAATCTGAACTGATGCCTATAATAAAACACATGTAACTACCAATGAAGAGCATAAAATTTCTGCATAAATATATCATGAATTAGTATAATAGTGCAGCAACACAAAACAGCTCAAAATGATAGGTAATTATGCAAGGTATGAACCAATTGTAAGGCAAGAAGGAATTTCATAACATATATCCATATATGTGACAGAAACTGAACCTAATATCTCAAGATAAACGGTCAAGAAAAAAAAACATTATCAAAAAGAGACCAAGGCAAGCAAGAGAAGCTATCCAAATCTATGTCACATGAGACAAAGAAAGAAAGCTACAAGCAGCTGCACCAGCCTAAAGGATGAGTTTACAAGTTTGGCCTCTTGAACCATGGAATTAGCAAGAAAGCAAGCATCAATATTACCGTGATCAAGAGTAATAAACAACTTATGAATTCTAGCAAGAATTCTAATGGCAAAAACATTAAGAACCAAACTTAACCAAATAAATAGGCAAGAGTCTCAAGTCATGATAATGTAAAAGTCACAATGGATAATAATAGAGAAGGCATAGGATAAATGAGAGAAGAGAGAGCACATTAGCACTTTAGTTAAACTTTAAGGAAGAATCATATATATTCCATATCAAGAAGAAATTGTCAAGCAAGTACAAGACACTTTAAGATGCTGAAAATTATATGATAAACACAAAAAATTTAGCAATCAAGTATCACATGCTAGGAAGACTCTTAACACATTCAAGAACTTCAATACATATTTCATTTGAATGGAATAACATGAAAATATGGCATAAATTGGCAAAACTGAATTTCAAGCTTTAGAAATTGAACACAAATTCATTAAGCAACCATACATAGTCTCAAAGTTTCAATTTAGCATAGATATGAGAGAATGAAGCACATATGAGCATATAGACATCAACATAGAAACTTTAAGAGAAATCATAATTTCCACTCAAACAAAAATCGAGAGACATCTTGATAATACTTATAAAGTCTGAGAAATAAGAGATATACTCGAATATTTCAGCAAACAAGTATTAAGAGTCAAGAAGAGTCCTAAGCACACAAGGAACTTCATCTCAGATTTCTTATAGAAGAGGAAAAACATGATAAACCATGAAACACTTATATGGGGCTGAATTTAAAGCACAAAACATGGAAGGCGAAAATTCAGCAAGTGTTTTATGTCTCAAAGAAGTTTCTGGACAGCAACATATTCGACGGAAAAAAAACTTCTGGACAGCAACATAACAGTCCACATATCCTCCTCAAAGACCACACAACCATGTCTAAAATTCAACAAACTCATATATAGCATATAGAGATCATCAAGAACATTTTAGACATGAAAAATCCAGCAAGAATTCATAAAATCAGACCATAAACAAGAGCACACACATCCTGAATTCATAGCTTCTGAAAAAAAATCAGCTTCCAAACACTCCATATAGTCCAGATTTCAACAATAATACATATGAAAATGCATAATTTTGAATCTAAGCAAAAAACAGACCAATTGACAGCAGTTCAGAGCAATGAAAATGCACAGCGGAAGGCAAAGATCGAGCATATGCTCTAATACCAATTGTCAGCAGTTCAGAGCAATGAAAATGCACAGCGGAAGGCAAAGATCGAGCATATGCTCTGATACCAATTGTTGGGAATTAAGGTTGCACCCGTTCAAGGTCCGATTAGGGTCGTAGTGGTCTTTTGGTCCGGTTTAAGAACAAGGATCTAGATTGATCCTAAACAAAGCAACCGAAAGGAAAGATAATAAGGACACACACGATATGTTTACGAGGTTCGAGCTAATCCCTACGTCCCCGGCTCTAGATGTCATCCAATATGCGCTAAAGGCAAAACAAGAAACCAATACAAAGATCCTAGGAGGGCAACTACTAAACCGAATACATGAGTAGGAGGTAAAAAACACTTAGAAGAACACAATAGCAGCGGCAAGCTTAGGGAAGAAAACTCCCTTAAACCGAGGCATCTCGACTCGGTAAGGCCTCGTCGGATCTGTCGCAGCTCCGTTGAAGGTGGCACCAAGGAGTCCCCGTTGATCGATTTCTCCATCAACGCCAGTGTTGGTTCTTATCCTCTCTTCGGTGCAGCCATAGGAAGGCTCAACCTTCTCGTGCTCCTTGGGATCTTCTGTTCTCTCTTCCTCTACTCGAGTCCGGTTCACATGGAGATTGCTCAACGAGCCTCTCTCACTGATGAACTCAAAACTCAAGCCTCTCTCTATCTCTTCTCTCTCGGTTTTAGCTCTCTCATTTGTTCCCGAATCCCCTAGTTAGACTCTCCTGATTTTAGCCATGGGAGAGGAGCTCCCAGGCTCCGTTTTGGAGCGGTGTCCACAGTGCCCCTTTCCCTTTAGAGTTTGCTGGAGAAAGGCTTATAAGGCTAATCGAGGCTCCAACGGTCGAAAATGACGACGTTGGACAAAGCATGGGCTTGAACCTAAAGGCCCAATTCCTAGTAGACTAGAATTACAAACTCAACATTTTCGAGATGTGAAAACTACAACGGAAAGTGAAAACTAGACATCTTTCTTATATGAGCTTCACTTGCTTTTAGTAGTTTTGGGGAGTTGGTAATTATGTATGCTTAGGTGCCCGAAGGCACGTCTTGTGAACAAAGTCATTTGAGTGTGCAAGCAACTACTCCATGCCTCGTTGAGTGGTTGTCAATTTGTCTAGTGTAGAGGATCTCCAAATCTGAAACTGATATGATATTGTTACAATTTAACATAGTTTTCTTAATTAACCTATAGTTTCTACTTTTTCTACCTTCAAGGAGTTTACTATTAAAATAACAGTATTACGAATCACATATTAGTATAGCAGTTGTAGTATTGTGATCCTACGTTTTATGTAAAAAAATTCAAGGACAAATACTCTTAGAACTAGGACTTACCTTTCGTATATTTTGGTTGGGTCTCTGTCTAATTCGATTGAATTCGATCGCTCTACATCTAAATCAAGTATTGTATTACCATGATTTGGATTTCAATTTCATCATTAGAAAAAGGTTGATGTAGACTTAATACTCTCTCATCCCATCACCTATATTTGAATTGAAAGTGCTCTTCTTTTCTTTCCCTCTAGGGTTTTCGTCGTTAGAAAAAGGTTGCATTCTCTCATACTCAGCGGCTGCTAGGGTTTTCGTCGGGAGCTTGGATCAGGTCTGTTCTTCCTCTTCGCCTCTCAATCTCTTATTCCGAACTCAAACATCTTATCAATTTAACACTAATTGTCGATAAGATTTTCAATTTTGGAGCTTGGTTGCATTCTTTGATTTGAGATTACCATGTTGAGTATAACAGGTTTCCATTTTTCCTTTTTGCAGTAATGCATTCCGCGATAAAGCACGCTTCTTGAGTCCGAGAGGGAAGCCAGGAGGCTTCGTTGATTGGATCCAAGTAGTTGGATCACAAATGCTCCCTCTTTTTTCCATTTCAGTTATGTTATTTCACGGCGGTGTTTCAGTGTTTCAGTGTTATCTATGATTTTGGAATTTTGATTATTTTGAATTGAATGATCGTCTCTGTTATGGACTACTCATTGTTGTTGTTGATCTTAAAAGTCGAAGTAATGCAAGATTGTGATTTTGACTATCTATATTCAAACTCTATTGTTTGAGATTTTCTCCTCCATGGCCAGTTGGTGGTTTGTCCTTGTGCAATTGGTTTTCTGGCTGAATTGCTTCATTCTTGGGTCATCAAAGTCTGATGCTTTGCTGACAACTCTAGAATGAAGAGAGCTCACCGGTTTGAGGGGAGGGCCTTGAAAGAGAAAGATGGAGTTGCCGAGGATCAAGGTGGATGGTAAGAAGTCTCTTTGAACTGCCAAATATGAGAGACTGGTATTGCAAATGGATGATGGGTTTCAAGAGCCAAAAATTGAAGGGCACAATTTCCTGATGTTTGTGAATGTGAAGTATATTATCTGCTGACCAAAAAGGTGCTTGAATGTTACAGAAAGGTCATGATTTCAAGGCTCGGAACTATAGCAAGACACCTTGTCATTATATTCCTCTTCCTTCGTTTCACGATTTCATCTTTAGGTTCAAGAAGCTCCAACAATCTGAAAAATATCTTAAATGGTGTTGCTCAGCTTCTGTAGTCTTACCTTACTCGCATTGTTCAGTTTCACCTGCAATTCTCTTTTGAGTTCTCTGATTCGATTGCGGGTTCCGTTATTTGGAGGTTTGGTCACTGATGTGAATGTTCGATTAGTTTTTATACTGGGTGAAATGCCCCGTGTTATACATAGATGACTTTAAAGGAGTCGATATCACCTTCCCCTTGATAATATAGTACTGCACGCTGCTTGGAGGATGCTGCTGAGTGGCTCCAAGTCCACGCATCGAAAGCTGTGGTGAAGCCCCATCTTTGTTCTATATTCGAGCTCGAACAGTTGATACAGCTCGCTGATAAAATTCCACATCCAGAGTTAGTTTACTCTTGGCCGAGTGCCAAATGAGCAACAAACATCAGTAGCAGCGTAGATTCAACAGTTGCGCCTTTGCCTTGTACTGTAGCTTTGCGATGAACATTCCTTCAAACAAACTCTTTAGCTGGTCAATGGCTTTAATCTTCATCTAGAATTTGGATCCAAAATTTAAAGATATTTAATTCATTATGTATATATAACAACTCTACAAGAGAATGAAATCTCTTTTATTTTGGGTGTAGAAAAGAGGGCGAGAGAACGACCGGTGTGCTTTGTGACCACCAACATTCCATCACTACTCAATCGAACTTCAAAACAACCCGAACCCGGCCCATTCCGGATCACGGACAGGCTGAGGTGATGACCTATGTGAAGAGAAAGAGGAAGAACAAGTTGACGATGACTCCCACAAAGACATCGATTTTCGGTTGGAGTCGGACCATTGAGCCAATGTTTCCAAGTCAGACGAATCAAACTCATGCTTCGGGCTTCCAATATGAGCCACCTTCTTCTTCTTCTTGGACCACCTCTTCCTAAACAAAGGTGAAAAGAAGCAACCAGCACTAGCAGTGACCAAAATGGGTCAGGCCGGGCCCATGGGCTCAGCCCAGTGCTTATACTGCCGCAAACGGGTCACGAAGCGGAATGAACGGGCTGGCCCGATATCCGGAGGAGGGGTGAAGCATATCCCAGAGGGTGGGGGCGTGAGGTTGGGCGATGGATGGCTGTAATCGCGCGATATGGATCGATGATGAGGCTTGGGGACGCCGGGCTTCGACTCCCACTTGAAAGGAACGGCGCCGGGCTTCTTGAAGGAGTCATCCACTTCTCTCATGTTCACTATAAAAGAAAGTGAGCTTCACTGAAATTTGGATTTGAAGAGGGAATTTGGATGTGTGTTATTTAAAGGCGTTGGATTGAAGGTTGTAAGATGGAATTTGAATAATATAGCTAATCTAGGCGAGATTAAAGGCGCCAGGGGTGGGGTTTGATGGGGCCCAAACAAATTAAGCTCCATTGATCGATTATTTGATCCTATTTCGTAAGCTAGAGGGAAAGAAAAGAAGAGCACTTTCAATTCAAATATAGGTGATGGGATGAGAGAGTATTAAGTCTACATCAACCTTTTTCTAACGATGAAATTGAAATCCAAATCATGGTAATACAATACTTGATTCAGATGTAGAGCGATCGAATTCAATCGAATTAGACAAAGACCCAACCAAAATATACGAAAGGTAAGTCCTAGTTCTAAGAGTATTTGTCCTTGAATTTTTTTACATAAAACGTAGGATCACAATATTACAACTGCTATACTAATATGTGATTCGTAATACTGTTATTTTAATAGTAAACTCCTTGAAGGTAGAAAAAGTAGAAACTATAGGTTAATTAAGAAAGCTATGTTAAATTGTAACAATATCATATCAGTTTCAGATTTGGAGATCCTCTACACTAGACAAATTGACAACCACACAACGAGGCATGGAGTAGTTGCTTGCACACTCAAATGACTTTGTTCACAAGACGTGCCTTCGGGCACCTCCCCAGAACAAAGAAATTAGCCAGACATGGATTCAGACACAATCATAGAATTCATGATGAAAGAATATGAGACTAGATTAACAGAACGTATCTTGAATCCAGGAAAACAACCTTCAAGATGAAATCTCTGAAAAAGTCTAAAACTCCAATGTCTGCAACTAGTTTCTGACGTGAAAATTGGACTCTTTTCTAATCTAACCCTAATTCTCTATAGATAGTCCTAAAAGAAACATGAAAATAGTCCTAAAATAATAATAAAATATATTAAAAAAGTCGTCTCATAAAACATAAAAGCTGATAAAAAAATCCCGAAGTCGTAAGGCGGAAAGGAAAGTATCGAGTTGATACTTCAGAGTATCGACTCGGTACATGGCTACAGTAAAGAATTCTGGCTCGGTATGTGAAGGTATCGACTCGATACATGTGGGTATCGAGTCGATATGTCGTGTGTCCTGTTATGCTCGTTCTATCGACTCGGAATGTGTGGATATCGAGTCGATACATCAGGGTTCCGGGTCGATACTTTGACTCGGTATTAGCTTTTTGGCTCGATTTCTCCATATTTTAGGCAGAATTCGCAAAAGTGCTCAACATGAAGGTTGTAGGTCTTTGAATCAGGTTTCCACAAAGCTATAGAACGTCTCGATCCGAATTTTTTGGAGCTCAAACGACTCCTTTTACCGAGATGTCGCCAAAAAGGATTTGTCCGGAAAACGTCGATTCAACAATAGGCTCTTCTTAGCTTGATTTCTAGGACTTGAGACCGCTATGCAAGGCTCTTTTGGCGTCCATGAACATGTCAAACTTTCCTTCAATGAATCTTATTCCATCATGATTCCAAATTGACATCGAACAAGCTCCAAATCACCTGAAACAAATAAAACTTGAGTGTAGACCTCTATTCTAGAAACTAAACCAAAACCTATATAAAAGATATGCAAAACGTATAAAAATGACTTAAAAACGACTATAAACTATTTCCTATAATACATAGAATATGATGATATCAAAATACCCCATACTTAGACCTTGTTTGTCCCCAAGCAAGACTAGTCAATTGCAACCACAAGTGCAAGAAAGAATGTTTGCCTCAAGTTATTCAAGCCCTTTTGATAATAATAATGCAATCAAAATCTCAAGACAAGTGCCATCATAACATGTTTTCTCATTACCGAAGACAAAACAATCAAAAGTCCCAAACCTCACATGGATGTTTTATATGAATCACTCTCATTCACATTTAACAATTGCGCTTATCTATATCATAGGCTTGCTCAGCGTTCTACATTTCCACCGCTTTAGATCATGCACATAACAAAAATCATGAGGACTTTTATAAGGGTTGTAATGGGGCTAAGGTAAAGGAAAATAGGGTATTGAAATATTTAGGCTATGTGGTGCAAAAATCGGGAAAAAAATGCATGCCAAAGAGCAACCGGTAAAACACCATTGCCAACAACTTCACAAACCAAACCAAATCACACCCAATTCCATCACAAATAATGCATTCTTAATTGAGCACTTCATACTTCAATCAACCATTTTCTTTCTTTTATTTTCTTTGTTTTTTCACTCTTTTCTTACCTCTCTAGCTTCAACACCGTTTTGCGTGAATACAAACATTTGTGATGAATGCACCCGATTACTAAGTGTCTCAGCTACCTCACCTGTATATTTTCCTCCTTGTGTGAATTTTATCCTCCACAAACAGGATCGATTACTAACCGTTTTTTTTTCTTTTTCTTCTTGACTTTTGCACAGGAGTGAATTTTATCCTCCTCCTGTCCCAAGGGATTTCTACAACATTTCATTTATCATTCAAAGCAAACTATATCAAATACGTGACTCCAATGATCTTCACCCCATACTTGGCTTTTTGCCACTTCATCATCACAACCATTCAATAAAATCAGAACAATTTCCCGAACAGGTAAAAAGGCTTAAATAATATGGCTTGGATAATTTTGTGGAGTTCCAAAGAATAGACTACATGCTCAAAGAAGTTTCAAACAGAGAGATCATGTAAAAGGTAGGTAAAAAGAGGAAAAAATAGCTAATGAAATCAATGCCTCAATCATTTTAATGTCATGTACACAAATCAGATAATGCAACCCCAAATAAGAGTCTAAAGCAAGTTATGAAAATAGCAACAAAAGTGAGTGTCACACATGAAAAAGAACAAGAGGCTCAAATCAGGCTCAAATCTCACAAGGCTTTTGTTTAGGGACTAACTCATGCTTATCTTAACAAATAACTCCATGCTAGGCAATTCATCAAAGAGATAATGACATACGGAGTATAAATATAAGGAGAATGTTAGCATCGTAGGCAAATATCCCATCATTGTGGTATTTATGAAATTTTAGGATATAATCAATCAATAAAACACTTCCATTGACTCTAAATAAAAAACTCAAACCAAAACAAACATGGATTTTTTTTTTGAATTTTATGACATTTTTTTTTTTAATTTTTCTAATTTTTCATATGCAAAACATAAAAATAAAAGGAATGAATATGACTATACCCCATACTTAAATCCTACATTGTCCCCAATGTAGAACTCAACCTAGAGGTACTCCCCTAACTATATGCAAATGAATAAAATAAAACAAAATAAAGAACAGAAAAGAAATATAGAAAACTAACATAGGGTTGCCTCCCAACCAGCGCTTCTTTATTGGTCATTAGATTGACGATTCATCACTTCCGAAAATGTTTGAACCTCCCAGAGTGAATTGTCCATGGTTCTCTCCATCCATCTAGTAGAGTCCTTTTCGTGCAACAAAGCATAGATCGTTCGATGCACTTGCTCTCAAAGTATGTGCTCTTCTTTCTTTTCTTGACTCTTGTTTCCTTTTTGCCTCCATCAATACCAATATCTTCACACAATTGGATTTCCTCCTGGGATTTTGTGCGTGGTGGTATGTCAGGTGTACGCACAATCACATGTACTTCTTGCAACTTGGAACAATGTGGTGCATCGGTGAAGATTTCTGTTTGTGGGTCATCCGTGTGCCACTTTGCAAGCATCCCTATAAATGCCCCAAATTGTTGTTCCTTGTATTCTTGGATCACCACAGGAGAGATGGGCAAGGGTGATGGATCATTTGTATTATCCGCTGATGGGTAGTCGTGATGTTCTGCGGATGAGTAATCTTCATGAACAACCATTTCGGGCTCTTCTTTTGTGAACTCCTTTGTTGTAAGCGCATCAGCCCTTGAAAGATAGCACTCCATTATTGAATCCCATACTTCATCGTCTACGAGTTCCTCATCCTCCTTCGGCCTTTCAAACTCTGGTTCTTGCAACTCATCTACATTATTTTCCATCTCAACTGATGTGTTAATGTAATCGTAAGAATCATTGACCTCTGCCCGGCTACTGGGAGCCTCTGGTAATGCCTGAAAATCTATAGATAATTGAGCTAATTGAGACTCAAGCATATCAAACCTTGCCGCCTCCCAAGCATGTGTTGCGAGGATTTGCTTGCACATTTCCTCTATATTCCCCATTGACTGACAATCATGTTGAAAATGCCCAAAAACCTTGCAGAAGTCGCAAAAAGGCTCAGATGCTAATCGATAAGTATTTTGGTTGGCTAGATGTTGCCTTAACGTCTGCTCCCCATTAGTTTTTGATTGGCACCTTGGGTGACCCCACAAAACACAATAATAGCAATAGGGAACGCAAGTCAGATGACCCCATCTTTGACAATATTCACAAAAGGGGTAATGATTCATGTTTTATAGAGCACTTGGAAAAAAAAAAAAAAAACATCAAAAATAACAAAAAGACTTAGAAAACTAATTGGTGTTACACAACTGATATTATCGACAGTCCCCGACAACGGCGCCAAAAACTTGATCAGTCTAAAACCAACACCCCGCAAGCGTACGGTGTCAATTGTAGTAATCGAGTGTCGAATCTCAGGGACTGTGTGAATACCAATTGCAGAACCTCAACCAGTTTACTAAGCCAAATAACTGAAGTGATTTTTGAAGGAATAAAGAAAATAAGAAGAAGAAAAATGTCAAATTGCAAGTGTTTGTGAATATATGATGAGAAACATTCCAGAGTCAAGGTTCACCACAACAATGCATCTTCGATAGACTATATAATTTTCATGCATGAACAAATTGAAAAAAGATATTTGAAGGTAAACTATCTAAATTCATTATCGCTCAGGATACGCATGCTACAATAACTATGTCCCTTTCAATTAATTACCACTCAGCTTGCGCTTGTTGCAGAATAATCAATCAAATTGGACTCATTAAGCACTTAGACCCTAACAAGCAAATCGATCAAACAATCGCAGGCGCGATCTGCATAACCAACTCAAACCTAGGTTGTCTACGATAGTTTATTATCCTCAAGAGAATTAAATAGATTGCTCATAAATAATTCTCAAGTTCAATCAATGTTTTTCAATAAAATTAACAACTTTATCTATATATCCAATCTCAATTCGCAGCTGGCGTATGTTGAACATCAAAAGGAATCCAATTAATCATAGAATTAATCGGATTCAGCACTCATGGATCGAATCAAACAAATAATAGAATCTATTCAGACAATCATACGCACATGTCTATCTCAGCATCGTTGGGATCACCCCAACCCCAGAACAAAGAAATTAGCTAGGCATGGATTCAGACACAATCATAGAATTCATGATGAAAGAATATGAGACTAGATTAACAGAGCGTACCTTAAATCTAGCAAAACAACCTTCAAGATGAAATCTCTGAAAAAGTCTAAAACTCCAATGTCTGCAACTAGTTCCTGACGTGAAAATTGGACTCTTTTCTAATCTAACCCTAATTCTCTATATAGTTCTAAAAGAGATATGAACATAGTCCTAAAATAATAATAAAATATACCAAAAAAGTCGTCCCATAAAACATAAAAGCTGATAAAAAAATCCCGAAGTCGTAAAGCGGAAAGGAACGTATCTAGTCGATACTTCGGAGTATCGACTCGGTACATGGCTACTGTAAAGAATTCTGGCTCGGTATGTGAAGGTATCGACTCGAAACATGTGGGTATCGAGTCGATATGTCGTGTGTTCTGTTATGCTCGTTCTATCGACTCGGAATGTGTGGATATCGAGTCGATACATAAGGGTTCCGGGTCGATACTTTGACTCAGCATCAGCTTTTTGGCTCGATTTCTCCATATTTTAGGCCGAATTTGCAAAAGTGCTCAGCATGAAGGTTGTAGGTCTTTGAATCAGCTTTCCAAAAAGCTATAGAACGTCTCAATCCGAATTTTGTGGAGCTCAAACGACACATTTTACTGAGATGTCGCCAAAAAGGATTTGTCCGGAAAACGTCGATTCAGAAATAGACTCTTCTTAGCTTGATTTCTAGCACTTGAGACCGCTATGCAAGGCTCTTTTGACGTCCATGAACATGTCAAACTTGCTTTCAATGAATCTTATTCCATCATGATTCCAAATTGACATCGAACAAGCTCCAAATCAACTGAAACAAATAAAACGCGAGTATAAATTCCAAATTGACATCGAACATAGAATATGATGATATCAATATACTATGTCACAAACATAAGAAGTTAAAATAAGACAAAATGATGATTAAAATCAAAATAAATTAATAGATTACTTTAACATTCCTCGAATATAAATTCATCTCAAATCTCAAATTAGAATATTCGATGGATTCGAATATTCGACAAATTTTAAGTATTCCCTTCATCCCTCCTCGAATTTTGAAAAATAAGGTAATATAAAATTATGAATATAACTTATAAAACTATCGTATATTAATAATTCATATTCCTTTAATCTTGTTTTTTAAACAATATTCAATTATTTATACTGAATTATTACGTATTTAAGTAGATGATATAAAATTCGTTATACACAAATTATTATCTTTCATGTCTAAATAAAGTTATGATTTTATATTTTATTCATTTCAAGTGATTTGATTGATCATTTTGTTTTTGGAAATTAGATTATTACATAATTTATAAATCATAATATTTTTGTAATTTGATCGTTCATTATATTCATTTCAAGTGATTTGATTGATCATTTTATTTTTGATCATTTTACTTATGTGAAATAATATAAAATTTTAAAAACAAGTATTAAGTATATATTATGTATACAACTTATAAAACTATTTTATATATAGATTTGAGTTTATTAATTTGAGTTTATAAGTACCTACTGTACTTGTTTTGATTCCCTCTTGTTATTAATTTGACCATTAAAGTTTGTGAGTTTAACGTTTTACATGAGTAAGATTTATGAAATTAGATTTTATTCGTTCATATATATTTTATGAATGTGAGTTATCCTTTTTCTTTAAGTCTACGAATTTTGCATAAGAAATGTATTAGGTGCAGGTAGACCTGTCAAAACATAACCCGACCCGAAAACCAGACCCGACCGCTCGGAATTTTTTGGGTCAAGACCTGAAAATTTTGATCCGGAATTTTTTTTCGCCTCGAACCCAAAAAACCGGAAATTTTCCGAGTAATCTGGGTTTCGACCCGGTGACCCGATTGACCCGGTAATTTTGACCCGATTTACCCAATTGACCCGGTGACCCGGTTGATTTATAATTAAATGTTTTATATATAATTAAAATTTATCGCAAAATTATCAAATTTTGTTTTTTTTTTTAATTTAAAAAAGAAAAAATTAACAACCCCGAAATGACCCGAAACCCGGTCAAACCCGGGTTCTAGTCAACCCGGAAATAACTGGAACCCGTTTTACTCGAGACCCGAAGTGACCCGACCTGAATGACTCGTTTGACAAGTCTAGGTGCAGGCTGCTGATTTGGAATAAAAAAGAAAAGTATGGACAATTATTAAAGGCTTAGGGTGCTGATTTTAACAAAAATAAAATAAAGTATAGATGGCTACATAGGAGTCAAGAAAAACCATTTCTTCCCGCAAAAAAAAAATTCTGCCAAATTTTGATTTTTGATTTTACCCGCCTAAGTCAATATTTTCTATCAAGTTTAAATTCAAAACTCAAATATAACCCACCCACTTTTTTTTCTTTTTATTTTTACAAAAAATTAAAATTTTTTTTTACGGGAAATTGAAAAGGGGAGAAAGGAGGTCGGAGGGGAGAGGAATTCCATCCTCCTCCCATGGTTGCTCGTCGGCTTCATATCAGCTCCTCCGCTCCGCCTCCGGCTTCCTTCCATGGCTGCGTGTCTCACATATTTCGATGCCTCCGTCTTCCTCTCCGAGACTCGTCTACTCCTCCTTGATCCTCTAGCACCCACAACTCCCACCCCTTCTTCTTTCTCTCTCAGTCGGTCTTAAAATGTGAACCAAATCCAAAATTGAGTAATTGTTCCTCTTCGGATGCTGATCAATATGATATATTCAATTACAATAAACGGTTGAAAAAATCACCCCAATAGACACCAAATTCGATTTGGGGCAACACGAATTTGGACGAAAACCAGGCTGAATTCGTTGATCATATAACCCCTTAAACACGGGAAGAGGAAGGAGGAAGGGGAAGCGGTTCACCTGAACCGGTTCACCTTTTTTTTTCTCTTTATTTTATTTTTGATTTGGCCCGGTTCATCTGATTTAACAAACCAAAAGCTTGTTTCGATTTATATGTTTACATATCTATTAAATATTTCAAAAGATATTTTTTTAATTAATCATTTTTGGCTAATATTTTGAAAAAAATTCCAACTTTGCCTTAAAATAATACTCCCTCCGTCCAAAAATACATGATCTTTTACTATTCACGCACTTTTTTTAGGAGTTAAAAACTATATTAAATATTAACTTTTTTATTAATTTTTTAAATAATTACAAACTTATTATCAATAAATTTGTAATTATTAAAAAAATTAATAAAAATAATAATATTTTATATAGTTTTTTAACTCCTAAAAAAACGTGTGTGGATAGTAAAAGCCATGTATTTTTGGACGGAGGTAGTATAACTTAAGAAAACTAATTAATTTATTATAAGTGCACATAAGAATAACGATAAAATATCTCAAAAATAGTTATAAGACTTTGTATATATTTAATTTGAAAAACTTTTCTAAGTTCAAAATAAAAGATCTGTTATTAAAAAAACATATTTACTTAAAAGGAAATACCCAAAAGTAATTTGGGACATTTCAATTTCACGTGTAACACAACCCTAGTAAACGAGAGCTCGAACGGGTTTTATTTCTCCGAATTCTGGATCATATGTTAACCTGACTTTGTTTAACAATAGTTCGGAATAATTTTATTTGCTCGAATCCATGATTTTTTGTTACCCCGACGCCTGTCCTGACAGTATGGATACATCTTCAATTAATCATATAAATAAAATCAAGCTGATTCAACCAAATTAAAGTTTTATTTCATTGAACATAAAAAACAAAAAAAAAATTGAGGAAAAATATGTTCTTCGTATAGATTATATAAAAAAATGGGTGAAAATCATATTTCATCTTTATGCAAGCTAATTTAGTGAAGCAAAGTGTTTTTCAACTTTATATTATCGATTCCTACATCCTGTTGGATTTCGATTGCATATTCCGGATTGCACCCGTGCATGTATGTATCTGATCCGGGTTAACGAGAGATCGAACTAATTACATTCCAAAGTATAAAAATAGGAGCTCGAAGTAATTAAATTGTATAGTATAAACAAAGTGTACAAATATTTAATTGCAAAGTATATATTGTAAAATGTAAACAAAGTACAAAAAATATGAGATCCAACGTACTAATTTAACTACAAAGTACTTGTATACTTCAAAGTATAAATTATATGAAGTAAATTAACATATAAACAATTTATTGCCACCAATTTGTATTTAGTAGGGGGATAATGGTAGTTATAGTGGAGTAATGACTAATTAGGTGTAGTAATTATGATATAGGGTTACATTGAACTTCACAAAGAAACAAACCTATTTAATGCCTATTAAAACTTTTCTTTTCATTCATTTTTTTCATTGGACATAGGAATACCCATAATTAAGCCTACCATCGGGTAAACAAGTATTTTCCATGAATAACTCCAACAGCTGTCAATCCTCCTAATTCCTTCCTTTCACTGATGAGTGATAAAAATTATATCATACAATATCTCAGTAAAATAGCTCAATAAACACAGTAAAAACATCTTCCGGAAGCCATGTGCACAAAACATATCCGAGTCGAACCCAGAAAGGATGTGACCAAGAGCCTGAACGTACACAAATGCACCCATTTCACTTTAAGAGCTTTATCACCAAGTGTCTCTCAGTGTACTTAAATTGTCATTGGTAATAACGCAAAGCAGAAGCATTTAAAAGTATCCTACCACAGTAATAGTAAGCAGAAACATTTGCAAGTATTGGTTCAAGTTTATCAAGTGGGTTCAAGTTTATCAAGTGGGCAATCCTGTAAGTCTTCAAGGCTCATCTTTTGAGTCGTCAACATCATCTCTTTTCTGCACATCCTCATCATAATATTCATTCTCAGTAACCTCTTCATCTTCATCAACGCTTTTCTGCACATCTTCAACAGACTACTCTGACAACATAGCCTCTTCATCCTCTAACAACGTAGCCTCTTCATCCTCTGACAACATAGCCTCTTCATCCTCTGACAACATAGCCTCTTCATCCTCTGAGTTGTCTACCACGGGAGCATTTTCATCCTCTGAGTTGTCTACCACGGGAGCATTTTCATCCTCTGAGTTGTCTACCACGGCAGCATTGTCTTTCTGCACAAGATAACACTTATGGATGAGTAAAAATATAAAATACACTTCCAAACATCTAAATCAGTTGGAAAAAAAAACCAAAGCAAATTAAACATTTTATACCCAATCAGCTCTAATGAAATGATCTTGGAGCTGATATTTGAATTGTGACATGGGTTTTTGAACTTTAGCTATGGATTCTGCACATGAAAAACAATATTGAAGATTAATGTTATAGTGCTTTTAAGGGATTTTATTTATTTTTTGGTAAAAACTTTAGTCTACTCACTCACCTGTCATAGACACTGTTATTGTATAGGATCTTTTATCATTAGCCTCCATCTTAATCCTCCCAAAGATTTCCATCTCTTTCATAACCATTATGGGAGATTGAAACAAACAAACGACTTGTTTCCAAATGGTTCTGCTCCATATGGGACCAGGCTCCGTGGTAAGGCGATTACCAACCCTAAATTATATGTATATAATCAAATTAGTGCATGCTTTTTTTAATTAAAAAAAATCTAAATTCTTTTTAAAATATAATAAACAGTCAATTCTAACATACCTTCGTGGGAAACTTACATCGAACCAATATATCAGTCCATGGATGTACCTCGGTTTTTCCTGCTCTTCTGGAATCTCTTGGAAGATAAATTGGAAAGGGATCTCCAAGTTTTTAAGATCTTGCACCTTCAAAATTCAGATATTCCAACATAATAAATTCAGATCATTCAACAAAATTCAGATCCAAGTTATAACATACAGGGAGATTGATAATCCATGTTCCCTTTTGCAATTTAGCCCCTGAAAATAGCACTCATCTCTTTTTCTACTGCACTTACACATCTGTTGTTTTCAGATTGAAAAATAGCTAGATATGACGAGAAGCATGACTACACTAGCTAGTGCACTTAATGGATTAAGAAGGATTGCAGAGGATCAAGCTGGATTAGCAAGGCATGGAAAGTTGCTTTAGGAGCTACTGTATACTACATATGGACCAACCGGAACATGAAGTGCTTTGAGAACAAGATGAAGACAACAGACGAGTTGGTGGGACTAATCAAGACTCATTTGTAAAGGAAGATCTATGCCTCATATCCCTTGACTTTCACACAATCCAGAAGTCTACAGGTGGATCTCGAAAGCCAGATAGAAGAGTGCTAAGAAGCCAAGTCAAACAAGCAGAGGTGCAGTAAGATAATAAAGACCTCCCTCAAGTTGCTCAATACCAAATTTGGACTAATGTCTTGTAACTTCCTTCAGATTAGGTTGCAACCGAGGGTAGCACCTCATTTTGGCACCTAATAATCTTTATATAATCTTGTAAATACTTCTTCAAGTTTTAATATATTTTAACCCTTGAAATTTTTTTTTTAAAAAAAAAGGAAAAGGTGTGGGTCAAAACCAAGAATGTCAATTAATTTTGTAAGTGCAATAAATATCAAAAGATCAATTAAATAAATGCAAACAGTGGGAGTATATATATATATATATATATATATATTACCTTTACCGATTGGAAATCTATCTGGTGTGAGCAAGGTGGTGCCAGTAGTACGTCATCTGTACATAGAGTGACTAGAGGCTACACGGAAGAGAGACGATTAAATAAACGGAAATTTCACGAGATACCCTTGAGGTATTGCAATTTTCGCGGGGTATACAACTCTTTTATATATTTCGTGTGGTGCCCCCGAGTTTTTGTTAGATTTCGCCTCGCGCCCTTGGAAGTTAAACTTAACCGAGGATTTTGACTCCGTTAGAAACTAAAAAAAAAAAACGAAAGAAACAAAAGAAAGCTCGACCAGGAGAAAGAGAAGACGAAGGGCGAACGAAGGCATAGGTCGCGCGAGAGAAAGAGAAGATGAAAGAGAGGGAGAAGACGAAGATCGAAGAACGAACGCCAACAAGATTGTCGCCGGTGGGTCGAGCTCAATTGGTGTCGAAGGTGAAGGTTAGTATCTCTCAATTTAATCTAGGGTTTGGGGATTTAGGGGTTAGGGGTGATGATTCGAATTGTGTATGTTTGCCTACTCTAGGGTTCGAGTTTGATTCCAGCAAAAACATGCTGATAAGTATGTTTATCGTTTTCAATGTTTATATTTGTGTATGTGATAAAACTTGTTGGACACTCGCCATTTTGTGTATTTCCATAATGACAATTTCAGATTAGGATGATTGATGATGATATGCCTTTGGCCCAATTTGCTGTTGCTTTTAATGGCGCATCATGGACGGATCCAGATTCTATTGCCTTGATGATTATGCAATCAATGCTGGGTTCACATATCCAGATTCTATGGCCTTGAGGAGACTGCAGCTATATATATGATATTGTTGCTAAGCATATTCAATTGTTAGGTCTGGCATCTGACTTTGAAAGGTTGAGCTTTGCATATTTCATGTGTGGATGTTATCCTTTTTCATGTGCATGTTGGTCTGGGCACCTGTGCTCTGTCCTGTTAGTATGCATGTATTTATTTGCTAGTCTGTTAGCCCTTGTTCTTTGACTAAGTTTATTCCTTCTTTTGGTCTCAGTTGAAATCTGCTCTACTGCTTTATATTTCTATGGTTTCTCTTTTCTGTTGCTGCATAAATAGATTGAAGGGTGGCCATGTAGATCTAACAGATATATCATAATTAGCAAGATGACAATTGGATGAATCCAGTAATGTTAAACTGGGTTGGGAATTTAGAAATTGACTAGCAGAGAAGCATTAGAGTTTTGTAATTGTCTCTGGCTAATAGTTGTCATATTGTTCTCTCCATTCTGCTAATATAATATATGGACAGAGTATTCAGGATGTTCGAATTTTATCTTCTTGAGTGCTGAGAGGGATTGTGGACACAGTATTCAGGATGTTCGCTAACTTTTGCTCTCATTACAAACATCCTCAATTATTCCACTCGGGACCGTTAAGCTAACTCCTTCCATGATCATTTCACAATCCTCCCCTCCTCTCCTTTTAGGCTCCAGCTCCCCCACATGAGGGTTACGAAATATGGAGGGAGAAGAACCAGTAGTAGCAACACGTTTTTCCTCAGTTCCCACAAACTCAGCGGTGCTACAGATTCCTTTTTGGTGCTTGGATTGTGATCATTTGTCATGTTTTCATAGGTTATCTTATTTTTATGTACATTTTGACTCTATATGATAAAATTTAGGCCTATTAGCTCAAATGGTAGAGCAATGTGCTCATGCACAAAGATGCGGGTTCAAATCCTGCATAGGCTAATTTGATTTGTCTTGATCAAACTTTCACTTTTATTCAAAGTAGAATTTTAAATCGATTTGTCGTTCATGAACATAACCTACTAGATCATCATTTTACTTTTTATGATCAAGTGCTTTTGTTCTCATGCAAAAATCTAACTCAAGACCTAAAAATATTGAATTTTGGCAAGAATTTTAGTCTAGAAGAATTTAAAATGCATGCCATGTATGACAGCAGCCCCTTGGTTCGTGAAACAGTTTAGTTATACTACATCTATCCCTTTTCTTCCCCTTATTTGTTCTTGATTCCTTATAAATATTTAATTGCTTCATTCTTTTTTATAGTGGTAGAAAGGTGCACTACTAGAGCAAAGGTTTGTAAGCACATTCTATTTGGTTCGTGACCACCTTGTGGAACTAGACACTTACCACCACACTACTGCTAATTCAAGTTGTAATGTGCATTTAGTTATTGTGAAATTTGAGAAACACACAATTGATCTTGTGTATGTTTACATTACAAAGCTATAATAATTGAAAACTCTTTTACTCCACTTCCCAAAATCCATCTCCGCATCTTCACAACATTATAAACCGTTTTATAACTCTAAAATCAATGTTGCAGGCAATACTAAGAGTTACAATTGGCATTTAAAGTGATAATTACTGTCATACATTATTCGGTGCTTAAATGGGATTGAAAGTTGTTGTGTACATGGTGTCTGAAATGTTCTAACTACATGCCATGGTCTGAAAAAACTACTGCTCCTATAAATCCTTACTTGTCTAAAAGATCTCATTCTTGCCTTAATTCTTTTGCCATGTGAATGACCCAATATAACCAGAATAACTTTCTTACAACTACATTAATCATAGCCTATACGGGATTCGAACCCGCATTTTTGTGCTTGAGCACACCGCTCTACCATTTGAGCTAATAGGCTTATAAATAATAAAAAATAAAGACTTAAAAAACAACCTTCTAAGAGTATAGAGTAAATGGACCAAAATCGAGCACACCGCTTGCCATTTGTACATTTGACACTCAGGCTAATGGAAAAGGCTAGGAACATGAATTAAATCCAAGTTAGGGGCTTAGGCCTTAGGGTATAAATATATGGCTTTGTGCAGATGGTATAATATGCACAACATACAGTGTTTGTAAATGGTGATCTTTTGTGTTAGAAATTTAGAACTCAACTAGCGTAGTGCCCGTGCGTAACGCACGGGATTTGTAAAATATACTTATATTATATCAATATATAATATATGTGGAAAAATGTCAATGTCTCACCTTCTTAGCAGGGTCGGGTTTGAGATTTGAAATGCCCGGGACAGGATATAAAAATGTCAATGTTAATTTTGGCTCTACTATTATTTTTTGTTGTGTTAATGGATTGGAAAGTAAGAATAAATAATTTGATAGTCCGACTACAAAGTTTAGGTGAATAGAGTTTTAAGAACTTTTGGATGGAGAGCACGTAAAATGTCGAATACATCAACAGATGAACTGCATGTACAAATGGACGCTGTAAAATGTAAATGTAAATGGATTAAATTGGATGAGTATGAACTATGGACCACTTTGTAATTGGATCAGTCTTTCAAGGTTTCGAAAATTAAAAAAAAAAGAAAAAGAAAAAAGAGAGGAGAAAACGATGAAAAGGCAGCACCAGTGCGACAACTCATTTCTTCCTCCTTTCTCCCAGTTCCAATTCAGTCATCCTCTTCCTTTCAATTTCTATCTGAAAAGTGAAATAGACCCTTCCTCAATTTCGATTTGAAATTGATCCTTCCGATATATGCCGATCTGAAAAATCAAAGAGAGACAACTCCTTTCTCCCCAGCCCCAATTCAGTCATCCTCTTCCTTTCGAAACCTTAAAATTAATTTCTATGGTCTGTCCTCAAAAGCTTTCATAAAATCCAGAGATTCAACGTTATTCTTGCTATTAACCATTGTCAATTTCGATTTGAAAAAGATCCTTCCTCAATTTCGATCTGAAAAATTAAAGAGAGACGAAAATCGAACACCGACATTACACTCTGGGATGAAGGTAACGATTCTTATTTATTTATTTCCTCCTTAACTTTACCAAAGATTCATACCATACTCGAATAATTCATGTCTTTGCATTTTATTTTGTCGAAGCACCACCCCTCTTATAACCGATTCGAAGGCAGTTACATGATTGGGTGGATTTGGAGTAGTTTTGCTGTCACTAAGGAACTTGATTATATTCGTATATTAGGTAGTAGATTATTAGTTATGAGGTTTTGGGGGTTGAGATTGGTAATAGTTTATACAATTCATCTAAACTTGCTTCATCTATACATATGTATGATTAAATTAAAGAAGATCAGATTAATTTTCTAATTGAAAAATAAAATAGATAAAAATTGGACAGGAAGATGAATCAAAGAAGTTGGATAGGTATCCTTGTTGTCGGGTTTGTGAACTTGTATGTACAAAAACCTGAGCTAAAGATGCAACTCAATGGTGCTAGAAGCTACTCACATCCTGTTTCACTGTTTACATGTTTGGTTGTTTACATTATTAAGGGCATTACTTTTATAGTTTTATGTTGTTTGGCATTTAACATACACAAATGTTGAACCTGAGTTTAAGCCTATTAGCTCAAAATTGGAAGAGTGTTTTCATAAATCACAAAGATGAGAGTTCAAATCCTGCATAGGCTTCGTATACGTGATGTTAAAGCATCATAGGTAAAATTAGTCTAAAATGAGATGGAGATGAGGCAATGTGATTGCATGATCAATCTCTATGCTTTAGCTCTTCATTAGGGATGTTGATTTCAGGAGTGAGGTAAAAATGTTTCTATTTTGAAGTTGTTAGGTTTTACTTGATACTTGGTTCCGTGAATGATAAATTTATATGGTATGCAGTTTTAAAAGATGGTATTGTAAATCTAAAATCAATGAAATTAATTTAATGAGTTGTTTAAAAAGTCAAGTAACAACTATCAAGGCATCAAGATGTTGAAATTTGGGATTTTATAAAGGCACTGAAAGGAAAAAGCTCTAAAAAGGGGATTTTGATTTTCTTTTAACAAATATACTGCAATTAGAATTTTGTCATTATAATTTATAATTGCTTAGTGAATTAACAAAAGCATGTGAAAGATTCGCAAAAGTATACATCAAAAACTGCTTTTGGATGGAGGATACACTGAACTGAAAAGAAAAGAACAAATAGTGAATTTGATTTTCATATGTGAAGGAATCTAAAGTAGTATAAAGGTAATCCTTGTTCAAAATAACAATGTAAAATGAGATGGCTCCAAGGAAATGTGCTTACATGATCTTTAAAAGATCCTAAGTACCACTTTCAAAGATCTATTCTGGTTTCATATTCCTATTCTTGTTATGCATTATTCTACTTATGAAAACATGAACCTAGTAATACATGAAGAATGTGATTTGAACGACATGAAAAGATAGAAAAGGTGATACCAAGAGGGTGCAAGAAGGGGAAAGTAATGGAGATTGTGATCCTGAAATAGATAAATGTAAAAACATCAATATTATAATTTTAGGGTTGGGATCTAATTCACTGTACGTTTACTACTGATTTTCTGCCGTTTCTGTTTGATTGAGTTTATGAGATCTGGATTTCAAGTTAATTTGGTTGTTCTGGATCACCAGAGACGACTTCCTTCCGAAATCAAAGAAGCAATTTAGGGAAAAAGACTCTCATGGATGCATACTCGATCCGGTATGAACTTGTGTACCTATAATAATTCTTAGTTTTGGTTGCTTTTAGTTTTTAGACTACTTGAGATTTGATGAATAATGATCATGTATGCAGTTTCTTGATTCTACTGATGCAAAGTGGGAAACTATGAGCGATGCTGAAAGAGCAAAGATGCAAGAAGAATTATTGAAGAACCTCCCTGAGATTTATTTATTGAAATTTATTTATTAGTAATATATTAATTTATTATTTTCTGGCTTTAAAAAATCTTGGATGAATAATAATCTGTAAATTTGGAGAAGGTGTTATGATTTGGTCAACAAATTCAAAATATTTTTATTAATAAAAATGATTTTAAGTATATTTATTTTAAATATATATGGGGGTAGATTAAGCGAATGGCTGACACGTGACACTTTCAATGTGAGGCCGCCACGTGTATCCTTCGCAACTGTTTTAGTATTATATTAGATAAAAAGGTTATATATTCCATGAGTGTGATGGAAACAATAGAAAATCAATGAAATTACAGGATGAATAATGAGTGAACTAATCCCTAAACCTCACATTCAAATTTTAAACCATAGCACTCAGATTAGTTCATTGTAATAAGAATTGTAAAATCAGAATCTGACAGACAAAATCAAAACTCAAAACCTCCACTCACAATCTGAGCATTTCACATATTGAAACCCCAAATTCAAAACTGAACTCAATAATCTACCAACCCCCAATTCGAATTTCAGACAGAGAAACCCTAATTTGTGAAAAGAGGTTTGAAATAAGAAACATACTTGGCACCTCCACCGCCCCACCACCGGCAGGAGCTTCTTCTCCTCCACCTCCGGTTGCCGGCCGAGGCAATGGGCCGCCACTGCTTCGCTCTCAGGCACAATGCCTCCTACCTCTCCTCCCATGACAGCCCTTCACAGCAGCAGCGGCCGCCTTTCTTCGGTTGCAGCAACAACGACCTGGCCTTCGAGCATCGGATCCGAGCAAGCGAGCAGCAACTTCTCCTCCCGGCGGCAGCGCTGGTCTTCTTCGATTTGTCTCCCTCGCTTCGCTCTCTCGTCTCTCGTCTCAGTCGTGCGTCATTGTTCTCTTTCTTTGGATTGCTTTTTTTTTTTTAATTGCAAACTAACGGAAGGAAAAAAAAACTGTTAAATTTAACCCAAAAGGGCATGAGGCAAAAAAAAAGAAAACCACAGGGGCACCACGCAAAACATGCAAAAGAGTTGTATACCCCGCGAAAATTGCAATACCTCAAGGGTACCTCGCGAAATTTCCGTTAAATAAATAATACTCCGTACAAAAGAGTAGTACGTAACTTGTTTTAAAATCCAAAAGCCAGATAGTAAAACCTGGGAAAAGTAGTAGTCCAAGGCATCCTTATGTAATGAGCTAAGGTCAACACTATGCATAAAATCTGTACTGTTCCAGAAATTTGCCTGGATTTTTTATTTTAAAAAGAAAAACATTAAACGTATGCAAACAAAATTACAAATACGAGTTAATTCAACAAATTTGTGACAATACATACCTTCAACAAAATTTCACTGTAAATTTTATCATCATTATATGGTGCCACGTATATGCTGTAAATATTGAAATCATAGGATAACGGTTAGCATTGAGGAAAGCCAAAAAAACATTGAAGTCCCCAAAAGTATATCATTGCAAAGAAATAGAGGATGACGACAACATCACAAGAAGAAGACAAATGAAATTGTTGCCTGAGGAGAGAAGATATTTGACCATGGTAAAGAGTGGGTTCTATTCGGGTACGACTGTACGAGAATCAAAGGGTCGGGTTTCGTTCCAAATTTGGAAGTGACTGAAAAAATATTAGAAATTGGGTATGGTCCTAAACAACTGGGCCACCATCTTGGCCCAACTGCTCAGTGTGGTCATATGGGCAAAAGAGAGGCAGGGTACTAGCATGGGCAAAAATAGGATCCGGTGAGTTTGGGGCTTCCAACTGGAACACATCAAGTGCAAAAAAATCTCATGGAAATAACTACAACTGGGGTTTGCCACTGAACTAAAGTATCTCCTATGGAAGTACAAGAAAGTCCTTGAGGAGCTTAAGGGGTGCTTCCTGAAAGCATTCTAGACCATCACTTACCACCTAGTGTGCATCTCTTTGGGCTTTTGTGTGTTACCTTGTGTTAAACAGTACAAATATGTATTAAATAAAACATTGAAAAGAGAAACACTCACATCCCTTTGTCTGGAAACATCTGTCCTTTGGGTTTAAGAAATAGATCCCGAGCCTTTACATAGGTCTCTATCATCCTCTCATGTACAAGCAAAAAACCTAAAGAGATGCACAGCAACAAGGTAACCAAAAGGCATGTATTTTATAAAGAAGGTTGTTGTAAATACTTTCTTCATATAATAAAATTACCTAAAGGATCTGAAATCAAAATATCTATTTTCTCAGGTAGAGAGACATCTTCAAGTTTACCATGCATAACCTGGAAAAGTAAAACCATGATTATTACAAAATAATACAGGCCAGATTTAATTGTAGTATTTTTATATAAAAAAAACAATAATGACATAAAATAAATAAAAAACACCTCTATACGTGAGCCAAAAGTCTTATTTTTTTCAATCATCTTGCGTGCATATTTCACTATTTCTGATGCTTCCACAGCATAAACTTTTGTTGCACTAGCCTGTAAAGAGACAGCACACAGTACTGTGAAGTTTCTCAAGTGTATAATTGTTGAATATGTTAAGGGAATATATTATTTGGATTTATTCTAGAAATATTGTAGGATACAAATGCCCCCTCATTTGGGAAAATATGTCGCTCAATATTCACGTATGCTTTTCTAGCAGATCTAGAGCTCTCCATATACGCCCATTGTTCTAGCAGTAGTATTATTCGGTTTTTAAAATATTCAATAATCAAAGGATAAACACCACTTACCCTTGCAGCAAATAGGGATAATATGCCACTCCCTGCACCCACATCTAGCACGACACGGTCTTCAAAGCCTTGAATAACATTAAAATAGGTTTCTGCAATCAAATAATTAAGACTTAAGAAAAACCTGAAAGAATTAACACTTTTTTGCCATTCATCGGTGTATAGTGTATACACATAAATTGGTAGGAAAATACTAAAGTGTTCTAACAAGTCCTAAATAGACATTAAAGAATTAAAGAAAGTATATTAAAGTGCTAACCAGTCCTGATAGAATCAGCCAACAGATCCTGGTGGGATTCTAGCTTCCCATATTCTCGAAAAAAAAAATTGATCCATTCTTGCTTGAGCCAGAAATGAGTAAATTGAGTAGTGATCAGTCATCAATGCTATTAATCCAGTCACAGAAGCACCGCCCTCGGGAAGTGATAAGTAAGCCTGAGAGGATAATACTTTTAGAAGAAGAAGTAACACAACTCAGAAAATAAAAGATAGTACATGAATTGAAAACTGTTGACTAGACATTTAATAAAATTGGATTCAAATTCAACCACATGCAAAAGGCGCATTTAAGAATATCTAGAGTAATTACAGGAATGTGATAAGTAAGATACAGAAGCTTTTGAGATTGTCCATTGAAGCATAGAAACCTTCCCTGTGATCCATAGAAGGCCTTCTTGGAATCGATCTTTAAGTTTCAGGAGACGGCCAAATTGCCAAGATGTATTGTGGATGGTGAGGTCGTTGATATTTTTATTTCGGAGGTACTTCTCATTGATTAATTTTACCCAAATGTTGTTCGGTTGGGTGTAGAGTTTCCATAGAAGTTTCATCTCAAGAGAGATGTTCTGCTCTTCGGCAGTTCGGATACCTAAGCCACCCGATGCTTTGGAAGAGCAGATTTTTTCCCAGCTAACCAAAGGGTTGTATCGTTCATTATGGGTTTTGTTCCAGAATTTTTTTTTATTTACCTGGTCAATCTTCCTGAGGACTTCCTTAGGGAGAAGAAAACTTTGCATAAGATAGTTAGTCTTTGAGCTGAGATTAGATTTTATAAGTGTTGTTCTCCCTGCTTGAGACAAAGACGATGCCTTCCATTTAGGAAGCTGTTTTTTAAGTATTTGTATGGCCTCATCAAAAGAACCATAATCTTCACCACACTCGGAAGATCAAGGTACGCATTTGACATATATACCCTTCCGATCCCATATGATTTACGGTTGAACCCCGCCACCGAACTCAAAATCACCGATGGCATATCGGTTAATTTCAACGGCCACTTCCCCAATTCGTCCTCCTCCACCTTCCTCCTCTCCGGGAAATCCAAAATTCACAATCTTCCCCCACCGATCGAGCTTATTTACGTCACGGAGCGGGACGGCACCTCGAACATCTACTACGACGACGTTTATCAGCCCAACTCGGCGAGTCAACCCGGCCAATCCCCGGCGCGCGTGCAGGTTCTGTTGCTGGACACCCAGCCGGGCAACGGCCGGATTTCGATGAAGCATCGCCCGAGTTTGATGGGTGACGAGCTGATTTACGTGTCAACTCGTCAAGAATCAGGTGATCCGAGGACGAGTTGGGCCGCGGTTTACTCGACTCACCTCCCCACCGGGTCGACTCGGCAGCTGACGCCGAATGGGGTGGCGGATTTCAGCCCCGTCGTGTCTCTGTTAGGGCGGTAGACGGCGGTGGCCTCCTTTGGAAAGAGAGGGTGGGGCGGGGAAGTGGAGGAGCTCCGTACGGACATCTACGTCTTCTCGACTAAAACCGGGTCCGGTCGGGTCAAGGTCGTTGACCACGGCGGGTGGCCGTGTTGGGTGGATGACTTCACCTTCTATTTCCACCGGAGGAGCGACGAGGACGGGTGGTGGAGCGTTTACCGGGCTACGCTGCCCCAACTCGGCCCGATCAGTGTTGACTCGGTGATCGTTGACCGAGTCACCCCTCTAGGTCTCCATGCTTTCACGCCGGCGAAGTCGCCGGGAAACGAAGAGATCATTGTCGTGGCATCGAGGTGACTCGGATCCGATTATCGCCATGTAGAGCTGTTTGATCTAGTCAACAAGGAGTTCATCGAGGCGACGTCATCAATTTCGCCTTGCGCCCACCACCTTAACCCGTTTCTATATCCAGGTGGGGGTCGGGTCGGGTACCACAGGTGCAGAGGGGACCCAAGCAGGCATCTCTTCCTCGAAAACCTTTAAAACCCACAACCCGATATATCTTTGTTTCGGGTGGATGGATTGTACCTGTCCTTCTCGCCCACGGGTGATCGGATCGCTTTTGTCTCGTTTCCGGGTTTGTTTGTTGTGAACTGGGACGGTTCAAACCAATGAGAGGTTTTCAAGGGAACCGCCTGGTCAACCGCTTGGGACTCGGTTCGAGAAGGAGTGGTCTACACGAATACGGGTCCGACTTTCGCAAGTGAGGAGACTGAGGTGGATGTTATCTCGGTCCATGTGGACGATGAAAATATGGCATACAAGAAGTTGACTATAGGTGGTAAAAATAACGCATTCCCATCCCCGTCACCGGATGGGAAATGGATCGTGTTCAGGTCGGGTTGAACGGGTCACAAGAACCTATACATAATGGATGCGGTGGACGGTGAATCAAGTCATCTTCGGAGGTTGACGGAAAGCCCATGGACCGACACAATGTGTAATTGGTCGTCGGATGGGGAATGGATTGCGTTTGCATCGGATAGGGAGGACCCGGGTAGCGGGTCTTACGAGTTGTTTATGATTCACCCGAATGGAACGGGCCTCTGGAAAGTGTTTCAAAGTGGGTCAGGTGGGCGGGCCAACCACCCATGGTTCAGCCCAGACATAAAGAGCATTGTGTTTACTTCGGACTATGGAGGGGTGTCAGCAGAGCCCGTGTCAAACCTGCATCATTACCAGCCCTATGGAGATATATACATAGCTCGATTGGACGGTACAAAAATCCATAGGTTGACGCATAACTCGTATGAGGACGGGACTCCTACATGAACATGGGGGCGAAGGTTCTTGAGGCCCGTGGATGTGGTTCAACCGACGGATGGAGATGGGTGTGAAATTAAGGATTGTCATTGGCTCAATATAAAGGTACAAGGTCTAAGACACGCACCATAGGCATTAAAAAGGGCTCAGTGTGGCCTTGGAACATTTGAACAAGTCCTAGTGAACTAGCATCATATGTATAGTTATCAGTGAGGTTTGAGGTCTCTAGTGCCTAAATGCATAATCTAGTTGTTTATGATGCACTTACTATGTATGTGTCCAAGAGTCGAGTTCTCGTCTCACCGGATCTAATGCACGTACTGTATTGTTATATACTAATATATCATAGTTGTCTAGTAGTGTCCTAACATTGTTCATGGATAGTTAAGTTCATCTATTATGTGGTGGTCATCTAGACTTTAGTAAATTTTTACCCCATTGTAGGCCCTGGTTTAGGTTGAGAAACCTACAATGTAAAGAAATGGCAAGTCGAAAACTCATTTATATGGTGGGAGGAATGTAAACTCAATCGTCCGAGATTGATCAATTACCCAGTTTTCTGTTGGGAATTAAGGTTGCAGCCGTTCAAGGTCCGATTAGGGTCGTAGTGGTCTTTTAGTCTGGTTTAAGAACAAGGATCTAGATCGATCCTAAACAAAGCAACTAAAAGGAAAGATAATAAGAACACAAACAATATGTTTACGAGGTTCGGGCTAATCCCTATGTCCCCGGCTCTAGATGTCATCCAATATGCTCTAAAGGCCAAACGAGAAACCAATACAAAGATCCTAGGAGGGCAACTACTAAACCGAATACATGAGTAGGAGTTAAAAACACTTAGAAGAACACAATAGCAGCGGCATGCTTAGGGAAGAAAACTCCCTTAAACCGAGGCGTCTCGACTCGGTAAGACCTCGTCGAATCTGTCGCATCTCCGTTGAAGGTGGCACCAAGGAGTCCCCGTCGATCGATTTCTCCATCAACGCCATTGCTGGTTCTTCTCCTCTCTTCGGTGTAGCCATAAGAAGGCTTAGTCTTCTCGTGCTCATTGGAATCTCCTATTCTCTCTTCCTCCGCTCGAGTCCGGTTCACATGGAGATTGCTCAACGAGCCTCTCTCACTGATGAACTCAAAACTCAAGCCTCTCTCTATCTCTTCTCTCTCGGCTTTAGCTCTCTTATTGGATCCCGAAACCTTAGTCAGACTCTCCTGAATTCAGCCATGGGAGAGGTGCTCTCAGGCTCTGTTTTGGAGCGGCGTCCACAGTGCCCCTTTCCCTTTAGGGTTTACTGGAGAAAGGCTTATAAGGCTAATCGAGGCTCCAATGGTCGAAAATGAAGACGTTGGACAAAGCATGGGCTTGAGCCTAAAGGCCCAATTCCTAGTAAACTAGAATTACAAACTCAACAATTTGCCCTCTTAAATCTAGTTTACAAGGAAAAAGAGATAAAAGAAGAAAAGCCTATAGCATATTGAACAACTCCGTCATCACAGTACATGCACTTCCTACATAAACATGGTTAGATAAGTCAACCAAATATAGGAACTTAAAGGAATAAATCCAACAGAACATAAAGACACAAAAACGAGGGGATGGATCCCTCTAGTCTTCGAGTCAAGGCAAAGCAAGCAATGCCCTCTCAAGGGCAACACATAGCATAAACAAACAGTAAGCTAATTACTGAATTTTGTAAGTGTTGATGGCCCAAAGGTGGGGCAAAGCATCTCAAACTCTTTTAGCTTGACAAGAGATGGTTCAAGCATTTTTCAGCTTAACCAATGGTGGGACTAGCATCTCAATCTCTTATAGCTAGCGCAATGTCGTGGCTCAACCTAAACATATAGGTCTAAATCAACTCAAAGACACAAATAAGCATGTTACCACATAAGTGAGCAAAACACTAAGGATCATGCAAACAAAAGGTCTAAGAATTAAGAGCACTAGACATCAAGGAAAAATCAGCCATGACAACTTCCAAGTGTAAGCAGGTAAGACATGTAAATCATGCATCCAAATGATAAAGTGTAAGCAAGTAAATCATGTATACCATGCATTCTAACTCGGACTAAATCATGCTAATTTTGACACATAACAGCAACGGAAAACATATATACCATGTAAATATCAAGAGCCTAAAATTTTACAAGAAAAAGACATGCTCAAAGATATTCATATAAACATGCTTAATAAGGCTATCCACCACCAACAACAAAGCAAACTCAAACTAGATTTGTAGAAGTTAATTTCAAGCTAAACATGCAAGTAATGAAGATGAGCTCAAGCTAGAATATAAGCATTATAAATCAATACATAAAGATTTCACTACTTCTAAATAGATTGGAAATAAGTGCTTATACATAGATTTCTTTAAATTAGAAATCAGTACATATACACGAATTTCACTATATCTAGAAGCAGTAGAAATCAGTAGACATACATATTTATGCACATCTAG
Organism: Persicaria maculosa; assembly: GCA_963922045.1. Taxonomy (NCBI): domain Eukaryota; kingdom Viridiplantae; phylum Streptophyta; class Magnoliopsida; order Caryophyllales; family Polygonaceae; genus Persicaria; species Persicaria maculosa. The sequence goes on along the minus strand of OY998263.1, from coordinate 65,030,775 downwards.
CAAGCAAATCTTATAAAATAAACAAGCATAAAGATTTAGGTTAGAAATACTAACTCCCCGCCAAATTTGGTGCGTTTGCAAGTTGGTTAGCCCTTCCCTTTGTTCTTCCTCCTCTGGAAATGAAGAGAGGGTCCCTTTTCAGCAAGCTTGGGTACACTCCAATGAGATGACCACCACCTTACGACTGCTGGTCATGGAAGTGACTTTGAGTCACTCCTCATCCTTCAAATAAGAGTTCCTATCAGCACAAACAGCAAACAGGCTAATTAGTGCATCAAGCAATTCTCTTAAAATACCAAAGTGAGGAGAAATTTATCTATGAACTTGAAATAGATTTATAACTCATAAAAGAGAAATTAATCTATAATCATAGAGCTGTAGAGTGTCACAAATGCTACTGAATAGAGCAGAGAATGCACAAAAGGAAAACAACAAGCCTCAAATCAGTAGTCTCAATGCAAGTATAAATCCTAAAGTCATGATTTCTACAACTAAGCAAATAGTTGATGCAAAGCATAGGTATCTCAAAGATAATCATGTAAGCATGAAAGAAATCATATACGAGAAGGAAAAATACATCACCAAGTAAATCACAATATCATGATTTCTAAACCTAAACCTTGTTCAGGTAAGAACATATAATCACAATGATATCATGCCACTTTTACATAGAAATCATTTAATGAAGGATTCACAAAATATCATAAAACCAGCAGATTTTTGCACTTAAGAATAAGACAAACAACAAGGTTTAACTTACGAAAGTGCAAGCATCAAAATCATGGTTTATGCAGAAAAACAAGATCAAGAAAAGCTGATCTTTATCAAGTAAATCAGGCATAGTTATAATTCAAGCACACCAAAGGTGTGTTAAGAATTTACAACATGCTCAGAATTACTTATAAAGGGCAACTGTACCAGTTTTGGCAAAGGAAAAAACACAAACTGTATAACTAAGGCTTAACTAGAGAACACAAACTCAAAGAGAGAGATATGCAAGAGACCAATCAAACTGAAAATAGGAGATAAAAGGTGTAAGAAAGACTCTCTTTGGTCTTCTTTTAACAAATCTTCGATGAAGGTAAGCGTCTCCAAGGATACCATCGTCATGGTTTCCTAGTCCTCTTGACATTTGATGCTACTTCCATCTTGAAGGAATGTCACCTGACTGATTCCTGATTTGAGCACCATCCGCATTCAGTTCTTCTAAGGCCTTGACATCTCCCTTTAATATTTCCTTGCAAAAGAAAACAAAGAGTTAGTTCTCATGAAGTAAGCCAAGTGAAAAATCATAAGGTTTTCCTATAAACTGGACCAGACAAACAACCATAGAAATTCCACACATTCAAAACTTCATTTCACCTCAAATTATGCAAAATGAGAGGGAAAAACAAATCTGAACTGATGCCTATAATAAAACACATGTAACTACCAATGAAGAGCATAAAATTTCTGCATAAATATATCATGAATTAGTATAATAGTGCAGCAACACAAAACAGCTCAAAATGATAGGTAATTATGCAAGGTATGAACCAATTGTAAGGCAAGAAGGAATTTCATAACATATATCCATATATGTGACAGAAACTGAACCTAATATCTCAAGATAAACGGTCAAGAAAAAAAAACATTATCAACAAGAGACCAAGGCAAGCAAGAGAAGCTATCCAAATCTATGTCACATGAGACAAAGAAAGAAAGCTACAAGCAGCTGCACCAGCCTAAAGGATGAGTTTACAAGTTTGGCCTCTTGAACCATGGAATTAGCAAGAAAGCAAGCATCAATATTACCGTGATCAAGAGTAATAAACAACTTATGAATTCTAGCAAGAATTCTAATGGCAAAAACATTAAGAACCAAACTTAACCAAATAAATAGGCAAGAGTCTCAAGTCATGATAATGTAAAAGTCACAATGGATAATAATAGAGAAGGCATAGGATAAATGAGAGAAGAGAGAGCACATTAGCACTTTAGTTAAACTTTAAGGAAGAATCATATATATTCCATATCAAGAAGAAATTGTCAAGCAAGTACAAGACACTTTAAGATGCTGAAAATTATATGATAAACACAAAAAATTCAGCAATCAAGTATCACATGCTAGGAAGACTCTTAACACATTCAAGAACTTCAATACATATTTCATTTGAATGGAATAACATGAAAATATGGCATAAATCGGCAAAACTGAATTTCAAGCTTTAGAAATTGAACACAAATTCATTAAGCAACCATACATAGTCTCAAAGTTTCAATTTAGCATAGATATGAGAGAATGAAGCACATATGAGCATATAGACATCAACATAGAAACTTTAAGAGAAATCATAATTTCCACTCAAACAGAAATCGAGAGACATCTTGATAATACTTATAAAGTCTGAGAAATAAGATATATACTCGAATATTTCAGCAAACAAGTATTAAGAGTCAAGAAGAGTCCTAAGCACACAAGGAACTTCATCTCAGATTTCTTATAGAAGAGGAAAAACATGATAAACCATGAAACACTTATATGGGGCTGAATTTAAAGCAAAAAACATGGAAGGCGAAAATTCAGCAAGTGTTTTATGTCTCAAAGAAGTTTCTGGACAGCAACATATTCGACGGAAAAAAAACTTCTGGACAGCAACATAACAGTCCACATATCCTCCTCAAAGACCACACAACCATGTCTAAAATTCAACAAACTCATATATAGCATATAGAGATCATCAAGAACATTTTAGACATGAAAAATCCAGCAAGAATTCACAAAATCAGACCATAAACAAGAGCACACACATCCTGAATTCATAGCTTCTGAAAAAAATCAGCTTCCAAACACTCCATATAGTCCAGATTTCAACAATAATACATATGAAAATGCATAATTTTGAATCTAAGCAAAAAACAGACCAATTGACAGCAGTTCAGAGCAATGAAAATGCATAGCGGAAGGCAAAGATCGAGCATATGCTCTGATACCAATTGTCAGCAGTTCAGAGCAATGAAAATGCACAGCGGAAGGCAAAGATCGAGCATATGCTCTGATACCAATTGTTGGGAATTAAGGTTGCACCCGTTCAAGGTCCGATTAGGGTCGTAGTGGTCTTTTGGTCCGGTTTAAGAACAAGGATCTAGATTGATTCTAAACAAAGCAACCGAAAGGAAAGATAATAAGGACACACACGATATGTTTACGAGGTTCGGGCTAATCCCTACGTCCCCGGCTCTAGATGTCATCCAATATGCTCTAAAGGTAAAACAAGAAACCAATACAGAGATCCTAGGAGGGCAACTACTAAACCGAATACATGAGTAGGAGGTAAAAAACACTTAGAAGAACACAATAGCAGCGGCAGGCTTAGGGAAGAAAACTCCCTTAAACCGAGGCATCTCGACTCGGTAAGGCCTCGTCGGATCTGTCGCAGCTCCGTTGAAGGTGGCACCAAGGAGTCCCCGTCGATCGATTTCTCCATCAACGCCAGTGTTGGTTCTTATCCTCTCTTCGGTGCAGCCATAGGAAGGCTCAACCTTCTCGTGCTCCTTGGGATCTTCTGTTCTCTCTTCCTCTACTCGAGTCCGGTTCACATGGAGATTGCTCAACGAGCCTCTCTCACTGATGAACTCAAAACTCAAGCCTCTCTCTATCTCTTCTCTCTCAGTTTTAGCTCTCTCATTTGTTCCCGAAACCCTAGTTAGACTCTCTTGATTTCAGCCATGGGAGAGGAGCTCCCAGGCTCCGTTTTGGAGCGGTGTCCACAGTGCCCCTTTCCCTTTAGAGTTTGCTGGAGAAAGGTTTATAAGGCTAATCGAGGCTCCAACAGTCGAAAATGACGACGTTGGACAAAGCATGGGCTTGAACCTAAAGGCCCAATTCCTAGTAGACTAGAATTACAAACTCAACATTTTCGAGATGTGAAAACTACAACGGAAAGTGAAAACTAGACATCTTTCTTATATGAGCTTCACTTGCTTTTAGTAGTTTTGGGGAGTTGCTAATTATGTATGCTTAGGTGCCCGAAGGCACGTCTTGTGAACAAAGTCATTTGAGTGTGCAAGCAACTACTCCATGCCTCGTTGAGTGGTTGTCAATTTGTCTAGTGTAGAGGATCTCCAAATCTGAAACTGATATGATATTGTTACAATTTAACATAGTTTTCTTAATTAACCTATAGTTTCTACTTTTTCTACCTTCAAGGAGTTTACGATTAAAATAACAGTATTACGAATCACATATTAGTATAGCAGTTGTAAAATTGTGATCCTACGTTTTATGTAAAAAAATTCAAGGACAAATACTCTTAGAACTAGGACTTACCTTTCGTATATTTTGGTTGGGTCTTTGTCTAATTCGATTGAATTCAAGGACAAATACTTTGTCTGATTCAAGATTCAGATGTAGAGCGATCGAATTCAATCGAATTAGACAAAACAACCTTCAAGATGAAATCTCTGAAAAAGTCTAAAACTCCAATGTCTGCAACTAGTTTCTGACGTGAAAATTGGACTCTTTTCTAATCTAACCCTAATTCTCTATATATAGTCCTAAAAGAGATATGAAAATAGTCCTAAAATAATAATAAAATATATTAAAAAAGTCGTCTCATAAAACATAAAAGCTGATAAAAAAATCCCGAAGTCGTAAGGCGGAAAGGAAAGTATCGAGTTGATACTTCAGAGTATCGACTCGGTACATGGCTACAGTAAAGAATCCTGGCTCGGTATGTGAAGGTATCGACTCGATACATGTGGGTATCGAGTCGATATGTCTTGTGTCCTGTTATACTCGTTCTATCGACTCGGAATGTGTGGATATCGAGTCGATACATCAGGGTTCCGGGTCGATACTTTGACTCGGCATCAGCTTTTTGGCTCGATTTCTCCATATTTTAGGCAGAATTCGCAAAAGTGCTCAACATGAAGGTTGTAGGTCTTTGAATCAGGTTTCCACAAAGCTATAGAACGTCTCGATCCGAATTTTTTGGAGCTCAAACAACTCCTTTTACCGAGATGTCGCCAAAAAGGATTTGTCCGGAAAACGTCGATTCAACAATAGGCTCTTCTTAGCTTGATTTCTAGCACTTGAGACCGCTATGCAAGGCTCTTTTGGCGTCCATGAACATGTCAAACTTTCCTTCAATGAATCTTATTCCATCATGATTCCAAATTGACATCGAACAAGCTCCAAATCACCTGAAACAAATAAAACTTGAGTGTAGACCTCTATTCTAGAAACTAAACCAAAACCTATATAAAAGATATGCAAAACGTATAAAAATGACTTAAAAACGACTATAAACTATTTCCTATAATACATAGAATATGATGATATCAAAATACCCCATACTTAGACCTTGTTTGTCCCCAAGCAAGACTAGTCAATTGCAACCACAAGTGCAAGAAAGAATGTTTGCCTCAAGTTATTCAAGCCCTTTTGATAATAATAATAATGCAATCAAAATCTCAAGACAAGTGCCATCATAACATGTTTTCTCATTACCGAAGACAAAACAATCAAAAGTCCCAAACCTCACATGGATGTTTTATGTGAATCACTCTCATTCACATTTAACAATTGCGCTTATCTATATCATAGGCTTGCTCAGCGTTCTACATTTCCACCGCTTTAGATCATGCACATAACAAAAATCATGAGGACTTTTATAAGGGTTGTAATGGGGCTAAGGTAAAGGAAAATAGGGTATTGAAATATTTAGGCTATGTGGTGCAAAAATCCGGAAAAAAATGCATGCCAAAGAGCAACCGGTAAAACACCATTGCCAACAACTTCACAAACCAAACCAAATCACACCCAATTCCATCACAAATAATGCATTCTCAATTGAGCACTTCAGACTTCAATCAACCATTTTCTTTCTTTTATTTTCTTTGTTTTTTCACTCTTTTCTTACCTCTCTAGCTTCAACACCGTTTTGCGTGAATACAAACATTTGTGATGAATGCACCCGATTACTAAGTGTCTCAGCTACCTCACCTGTATATTTTCCTCCTTGTGTGAATTTTATCCTCCACAAACAGGATCGGTTACTAACCGTTTTTTTTTCTTTTTCTTCTTGACTTTTGCACAGGAGTGAATTTTATCCTCCTCCTGTCCCAAGGGATTTCTACAACATTTCATTTATCATTCAAAGCAAACTATATCAAATACGTGACTCCAATGATCTTCACCCCATACTTGGCTTTTTGCCACTTCATCATCACAACCATTCAATAAAATCAGAACAATTTCCCGAACAGGTAAAAAGGCTTAAATAATATGGCTTGGATAATTTTGTGGAGTTCCAAAGAATAGACTACATGCTCAAAGAAGTTTCAAACAGAGAGATCATGTAAAAGGTAGGTAAAAAGAGGAAAAAATAGCTAATGAAATCAATGCCTCAATCATTTTAATGTCATGTACACAAATCAGATAATGCAACCCCAAATAAGAGTCTAAAGCAAGTTATGAAAATAGCAACAAAAGTGAGTGTCACACATGAAAAAGAACAAGAGGCTCAAATCAGGCTCAAATCTCACAAGGCTTTTTTTTAGGGACTAACTCATGCCTATCTTAACAAATAACTCCATGCTAGGCAATTCATCAAAGAGATAATGACATACGGAGTATAAATACAAGGAGAATGTTAGCATCGTAGGCAAATATCCCATCATTGTGGTATTTATGAAATTTTAGGATATAATCAATCAATAAAACACTTCCATAGACTCTAAATAAAAAACTCAAACCAAAACAAACATGGATTTTTTTTTTGAATTTTATGACATTTTTTTTTTGAATTTTTCTAATTTTTCATATGCAAAACATAAAAATAAAAGGAATGAATATGGCTATACCCCATACTTAAATCCTACATTGTCCCCAATGTAGAACTCAACCTAGAGGTACTCCCCTAACTATATGCAAATGAATAAAATAAAACAAAATAAAGAACAGAAAAGAAATATAGAAAACTAACATTGGGTTGCCTCCTAACCAGCGCTTCTTTATTGGTCATTAGATTGACGATTCATCACTTCCGAAAATGTTTGAACCTCCCAGAGTGAATTGTCCATGGTTCTCTCCATCCATCTAGTAGAGTCCTTTTCGTGCAACAAAGCATAGATCGTTCGATGCACTTGCTCTCAAAGTATGTGCTCTTCTTTCTTTTCTTGACTCTTGTTCCCTTTTTGCCTCCATCAATACCAATATCTTCACACAATTGGATTTCCTCCTGGGATTTTGTGCGTGATGGTATGTCAGGTGTACGCACAATCACATGTACTTCTTGCAACTTGGAACAATGTGGTGCATCGGTGAAGATTTCTGTTTGTGGGTCATCCGTGTGCCACTTTGCAAGCATCCCTATAAATGCCCCAAATTGTTGTTCTTTGTATTCTTGGATCACCACAGGAGAGATGGGCAAGGGTGATGGATCATTTGTATTATCCACTGATGGGTAGTCGTGATGTTCTGCGGATGAGTAATCTTCATGAACAACCATCTCAACTGATGTGTTAATGTAATCGTAAGAATCATTGACCTCTACCCGGCTACTGGGAGCCTCTGGTAATGCCTGAAAATCTATAGATAATTGAGCTAATTGAGACTCAAGCATATCAAACCTTGCCGCCTCCCAAGCATGTGTTGCGAGGATTTGCTTGCACATTTCCTCTATATTCCCCATTGACTGACAATCATGTTGAAAATGCCCAAAAACCTTGCAAAAGTCGCAAAAAGGCTCAGATGCTAATCGATAAGTATTTTGGTTGGCTAGATGTTGCCTTAACGTCTGCTCCCCATTAGTTTTTGATTGGCACCTTGGGTGACCCCACAAAACACAATAATAGCAATAGGGAACGCAAGTCAGATGACCCCATCTTTGACAATATTCACAAAAGGGGTAATGATTCATGTTTTATAGAGCACTTGGAAAAAAACAAAAAGAAAAAACATCAAAAATAACAAAAAGACTTAGAAAACTAATTGGTGTTACACAACTGGTATTATCGACAGTCCCCGACAACGGCGCCAAAAACTTGATCAGTCTAAAACCAACACCCCGCAAGCGTATGAACATTGGACTCTTTTCTAATCTAACCCTAATTTTCTATATAGTTCTAAAAGAGATATGAACATAGTCCTAAAATAATAATAAAATATACCAAAAAAGTCATCCCATAAAACATAAAAGCTGATAAAAAAAATCCCAAAGTCGTAAAGCGGAAAGGAAAGTATCGAGTCGATACTTCAGAGTATCGACTCGGTACATGGCTACTGTAAAGAATTCTGGCTCGGTATGTGAAGGTATCGACTCGATACATGCGGGTATCGAGTCGATATGTCGTGGGTTCTGTTATGCTCGTTCTATCGACTCGGAATGTGTGGATATCGAGTCGATACATCAGGGTTCCGGGTCGATACTTTGACTCAGCATCAGCTTTTTGGCTCGATTTCTCCATATTTTAGGCCGAATTTGCAAAAGTGCTCAACATGAAGGTTGTAGGTCTTTGAATCAGCTTTCTAAAAAGCTATAGAACGTCTCGATCCGAATTTTTTGGAGCTCAAACGACACATTTTACTAAGATGTCGCCAAAAAGGATTTGTCCGGAAAACGTCGATTCAGAAATAGGCTCTTCTTAGCTTGATTTCTAGCACTTGAGACCGCTATGCAAGGCTCTTTTGACGTCCATGAACATGTCAAACTTGCCTTCAATGAATCTTATTCCATGATGATTCCAAATTGACATCGAACAAGCTCCAAATCACCTGAAACAAATAAAACTCGAGTGTAGACCTCTATTCTAGAAACTAAACCAAAACCTATATAAAAGATATGCAAAACGTATAAAAATGACTTAAAAACGACTATAAACTATTTCCTATAATACATAGAATATGATGATATCAATATACTATGTCACAAACATAAGAAGTTAAAATAAGACAAAATGATGATTAAAATCAAAATAAATTAATAGATTACTTTCACATTCCTCGAATATAAATTCATCTCAAATCTCAAATTAGAATATTCGATGGATTCGAATATTCGACAAATTTTAAGTATTCCCTTCATCCCTCCTCGAATTTTGAAAAATAAGGTAATATAAAATTATGAATATAACTTATAAAACTATCGTATATTAATAATTCATATTCCTTTAATCTTGTTTTTTAAACAATATTCAATTATTTATACTAAATTATTACGTATTTAAGTAGATGATATAAAATTCGTTATACACAAATTATTATCTTTCATGTCTAAATAAAGTTATGATTTTATATTTTATTCATTTCAAGTGATTTGATTGATCATTTTGTTTTTGGAAATTAGATTATTACATAATTTATAAATCATAATATTTTTGAAATTTGATCGTTCATTATATTCATTTCAAGTGATTTGATTGATCATTTTATTTTTGATCATTTTACTTATGTGAAATAATATAAAATTTTAAAAACAAGTATTAAGTATATATTATGTATACAACTTATAAAACTATTTTATATATAGATTTGAGTTTATTAATTTGAGTTTATAAGTACCTACTGTACTTGTTTTGATTCCCTCTTGTTATTAATTTGACCATTAAAGTTTGTGAGTTTAACATTTTACATGAGTAAGATTTATGAAATTAGATTTTATTCGTTCATATATATTTTATGAATGTGAGTTATCCTTTTTCTTTAAGTCTACGAATTTTGTATAAGAAATGTATTAGGTGCAGGTAGACCTGTCAAAACATAACCCGACCCGAAAACCAGACCCGACCGCCCGGAATTTTTTGGGTCAAGACCCGAAAATTTTGATCCGGAATTTTTTTTCGTCCCGAACCCAAAAAACCAGAAATTTTCCGAGTAATCTGGGTTTCGACCCGGTGACCCGATTGACCCGGTAATTTTGACCCGATTTACCCAATTGACCCGGTGACCCGGTTGATTTATAATTAAATGTTTTATATATAATTAAAATTTATCGCAAAATTATGAAATTTTATTTTTTTTAATTTAAAAAGGAAAAAATTAACAACCCCGAAATGACCCGAAACCCGGTCAAACCCGGAAATAACTGGAACCCGTTTTACTCGAGACCCGAAGTGACCCGACCCGAATGACTCGTTTGACAAGTCTAGGTGCAGGCTGCTGATTTGGAATAAAAAAGAAAAGTATGGACAATTATTAAAGGCTTAGGGTGCTGATTTTAACAAAAATAAAATAAAGTATAGATGGCTACATAGGAGTCAAGAAAAGCCATTTCTTCCCGCAAAAAAAAAAATTCTGCCAAATTTTGATTTATGATTTTACCCGCCTAAGTCAATATTTTCTATCAAGTTTAAATTCAAAACTCAAATATAACCCACCCACTTTTTTTTCTTTTTATTTTTACGAAAAATTAAATTTTTTTTTACGGGAAATTGAAAAGGGGAGTAAGGAGGTCGGAGGGGAGAGGAATTCCATCCTCCTCCCATGGTTGCTCGTCGGCTTAACATCAGCTCCTCCGCTCCGCCTCCGGCTTCCTTCCATGGCTGCGTGTCTCACATATTTCGATGCCTCCGTCTTCCTCTGCGAGCCTCGTCTACTCCTCCTTGATCCTCTAGCACCCACAACTCCCACCCCTTCTTCTTTCTCTCTCAGTCGGTCTTAAAATGTGAACCAAATCCAAAATTGAGTAATTGTTCCTCTTCGGATGCTGATCAATATGATATATTCAATTACAATAAACGGTTGAAAAAATCACCCCAATAGACACCAAATTCGATTTGGGGCAACACGGATTTGGACGAAAACCAGGCTGAATTCGTTGATCATATAACCCCTTAAACACGGGAAGAGGAAGGAGGAAGGGGAAGCGGTTCACCTGAACCGGTTCACCTTTTTTTTTCTCTTTATTTTATTTTTGATTTGGCCCGGTTCATCTGATTTAACAAACCAAAAGCTTGATTCGATTTATATGTTTACATATCTATTAAATATTTCAAAAGATATTTTTTTAATTAATCATTTTTGGCTAATATTTTGAAAAAAATTCCAACTTTGCCTTAAAATAATACTCCCTCCGTCCAAAAATACATGATCTTTTACTATTCACGCACTTTTTTTAGGAGTTAAAAACTATATTAAATATTAGCTTTTTTATTAATTTTTTTAATAATTACAAACTTATTATCAATAAATTTGTAATTATTAAAAAAATTAATAAAAATAATAATATTTTATATAGTTTTTTAACTCCTAAAAAAACGTGCGTGGATAGTAAAAGCCATGTATTTTTGGACGGAGGTAGTATAACTTAAGAAAACTAATTAATTTATTATAAGTGCAAATAAGAATAACGATGAAATATCTCAAAAATAGTTATAAGACTTTGTATATATTTAATTTGAAAAACTTTTCTAAGTTCAAAATAAAAGATCTGTTATTAAAAAAACATATTTACTTAAAAGGAAATACCCAAAAGTAATTTGGGACATTTCAATTTCATGTGTAACACAACCCTAGTTAACGAGAGCTCGAACGGATTTTATTTCTCCGAATTCTGGATCATATGTTAACCTGACTTTGTTTAACAATAGTTCGGAATAATTTTATTTGCTCGAATCCATGATTTTTTGTTACCCCGACGCCTGTCCTGACAGTATGGATACATCTTCAATTAATCATATAAATAAAATCAAGCTGATTCAACCAAATTAAAGTTTTATTTCATTGAACATAAAAAACAAAAAAAAATTGAGGAAAAATATGTTCTTCGTATAGATTATATAAAAAAATGGGTGAAAATCATATTTCATCTTTATGCAAGCTAATTTAGTGAAGCAAAGTGTTTTTCAACTTTATATTATCGATTCCTACATCCTGTTGGATTTCGATTGCATATTCCGGATTGCACCCGTGCATGTATGTATCTGATCCGGGTTAACGAGAGATCGAACTAATTACATTCCAAAGTATAAAAATAGGAGCTCGAAGTAATTAAATTGTATAGTATAAACAAAGTGTACAAATATTTAATTGCAAAGTATATATTGTAAAATGTAAACAAAGTACAAAAAATATGAGATCCAACGTACTAATTTAACTACAAAGTACTTGTATACTTCAAAGTATAAATTATATGAAGTAAATTAACATATAAACAATTTATTGCCACCAATTTGTATTTAGTAGGGGGATAATGGTAGTTATAGTGGAGTAATGACTAATTAGGTGTAGTAATTATGATATAGGGTTACATTGAACTTCACAAAGAAACAAACCTATTTAATGCCTATTAAAACTTTTCTTTTCATTCATTTTTTTCATTGGACATAGGAATACCCATAATTAAGCCTACCATCGGGTAAACAAGTATTTTCCATGAATAACTCCAACAGCTGTCAATCCTCCTAATTCCTTCCTTTCACTGATGAGTGATAAAAATTATATCATACAATATCTCAGTAAAATAGCTCAATAAACACAGTAAAAACATCTTCCGGAAGCCATGTGCACAAAACATATCCGAGTCGAACCCAGAAAGGATGTGACCAAGAGCCTGAACGTACACAAATGCACCCATTTCACTTTAAGAGCTTTATCACCAAGTGTCTCTCAGTGTACTTAAATTGTCATTGGTAATAACGCAAAGCAGAAGCATTTAAAAGTATCCTACCACAGTAATAGTAAGCAGAAACATTTGCAAGTATTGGTTCAAGTTTATCAAGTGGGTTCAAGTTTATCAAGTGGGCAATCCTGTAAGTCTTCAAGGCTCATCTTGTGAGTCGTCAACATCATCTCTTTTCTGCACATCCTCATCATAATATTCATTCTCAGTAACCTCTTCATCTTCATCAACGCTTTTCTGCACATCTTCAACAGACTACTCTGACAACATAGCCTCTTCATCCTCTGACAACGTAGCCTCTTCATCCTCTGACAACATAGCCTCTTCATCCTCTGACAACATAGCCTCTTCATCCTCTGAGTTGTCTACCACGGGAGCATTTTCATCCTCTAAGTTGTCTACCAAGGAAGCATTGTCTTTCTGCACAAGATAACACTTATGGATGAGTAAAAATATAAAATACACTTCCAAACATCTAAATCAGTTGGAAAAAAAAAACCAAAGCAAATTAAACATTTTATACCCAATCAGCTCTAATGAAATGATCTTGAAGCTGATATTTGAATTGTGACATGGGTTTTTGAACTTTAGCTATGGATTTTGCACATGAAAAACAATATTGAAGATTAATGTTATAGTGCTTTTAAGGGATTTTATTTATTTTTTGGTAAAAACTTTAGTCTACTCACTCACCTGTCATAGACACTATTATTGTATAGGACCTTTTATCATTAGCCTCCATCTTAATCCTCCCAAAGATTTCCATCTCTTTCATAACCATTATGGGAGATTGAAACAAACAAATGACTTGTTTCCAAATGGTTCTGCTCCATATGGGACCAGGCTCCGTGGTAAGGCGATTACCAACCCTAAATTATATGTATATAATCAAATTAGTGCATGCTTTTTTTAATTAAAAAAATCTAAATTCTTTTTAAAATATAATAAACAGTCAATTCTAACATACCTTCGTGGGAAACTTACATCGAACCAATATATCAGTCCATGGATGTACCTCGATTTTTCCTGCTCTTCTGGAATCTCTTGGAAGGTAAACTGGAAAGGGATCTCCAAGTTTTTAAGATCTTGCACCTTCAAAATTCAGATAATCCAACATAATAAATTCAGATCATCCAACAAAATTCAGATCCAAGTTATAACATACAGGGAGATTGATAATCCATGTTCCCTTTTGCAATTTAGCCCCTGAAAATAGCACTCATCTCTTTTTCTACTGCACTTACACATCTGTTGTTTTCAGATTGAAAAATAGCTAGATATGACGAGAAGCATGACTACACTAGCTAGTGCACTTAATGGATTAAGAAGGATTGCAGAGGATCAAGCTGGATTAGCAAGGCAAGGAAAGTTGCTTTAGGAGCTACTGTATACTACATATGGACCAACCGGAACATGAAGTGCTTTGAGAACAAGATGAAGACAACAGACGAGTTGGTGGGACTAATCAAGACTCATTTGTAAAGGAAGATCTATGCCTCATATCCCTTGACATTCACACAATCCAGAAGTCTACAGGTGGATCTCGAAAGCCAGATAGAAGAGTGCTAAGAAGCCAAGTCAAACAAGCAGAGGTGCATTAAGATAATCAAGACCTCCCTCAAGATGCTCAATACCAAATTTGGACTAATGTCTTGTAACTTCCTTGAGATTAGGTTGCAACCGAGGGTAGCACCTCATTTTGGCACCTAATAATCTTTATATAATCTTGTAAATACTTCTTCAAGTTTTAATATATTTTAACCCTTGAAATTTTTTTTTTTAAAAAAAAGGAAAAGTTGTGGGTCAAAACCAAGAATGTCAATTAATTTTGTAAGTGCAATAAATATCAAAAGATCAATTAAATAAATGCAAACAGTGGGAGTGTATATATATATATATATATATATATATTACCTTTACCGATTGGAAATCTATCTGGTGTGAGCAAGGTGGAGCCAGTAGTACGTCATCTGTACACAGAGTGACTAGAGGCTACACGGAAGAGAGACGATTAAATAAATAATACTCCGTACAAAAGAGTGGTACGTAACTTGTTTTAAAATCCAAAAGCCAGATAGTAAAACCTGGGAAAAGTAGTAGTCCAAGGCATCCTTATGTAATGAGCTAAGGTCAACACTATGCATAAAATCTGTACTGTTCCAGAAATTTGCATGGATTTTTTATTTTAAAAAGAAAAACATTAAACGTATGCAAACAAAATTACAAATACGAGTTAATTCAAAAAATTTGTGACAATACATACCTTCAACAAAATTTCACTGTAAATTTTATCATCATTATATGGTGCCACGTATATGCTGTAAATATTGAAATCATAGGATAACGGTTAGCATTGAGGAAAGCCAAAAAAACATTGAAGTCCCCAAAAGTATATCATTGCAAAGAAATAGAGGATGACGACAACATCACAAGAAGAAGACAAATGAAATTGTTGCTTGAGGAGAGAAGATATTTGACCATGGTAAAGAGTGGGTTCTATTCGGGTACGACTGTACGAGAATCAAAGGGTCGGGTTTCGTTCGAAATTTGGAAGTGACTGAAAAAATATTAGAAATTGGGTCTGGTCCTAAACAACTGGGCCACCATCTTGGCCCAATTGCTCAGTGTGGTCATATGGGCAAAAGAGAGGCAGGGTACTAGCATGGGCAAAAATAGGATCCGGTGAGTTTGGGGCTTCCAACTGGAACACATCAAGTGCAAAAAAATCTCATGGAAATAACTACAACTGGGGTTTGCCACTGAACTAAAGTATCTCCTATGGAAGTACAAGAAAGTCCTTGAGGAGCTTAAGGGGTGCTTCCTGAAAGCATTCTAGACCATCACTTACCACCTAGTGTGCATCTCTTTGGGCTTTTGTGTGTTACCTTGTGTTAAACAGTACAAATATGTATTAAATAAAACATTGAAAAGAGAAACACTCACATCCCTTTGTCTAGAAACATCTGTCCTTTGGGTTTAAGAAATAGATCCCGAGCCTTTACATAGGTCTCTATCATCCTCTCATGTACAAGCAAAAAACCTAAAGAGATGCACAGCAACAAGGTAACCAAAAGGCATGTATTTTATAAAGAAGGTTGTTGTAAATACTTTCTTCATATAATAAAATTACCTAAAGGATCTGAAATCAAAATATCTACTTTCTCAGGTAGAGAGACATCTTCAAGTTTACCATGAATAACCTGGAAAAGTAAAACCATGATTATTACAAAATAATACAGGCCAGATTTAATTGTAGTATTTTTATATAAAAAAAATAATGACATAAAATAAATAAAAAACACCTCTATACGTGAGCCAAAAGTCTTATTTTTTTCAATCATCTTGCGTGCATATTTCACTATTTCTGATGCTTCCACAGCATAAACTTTTGTTGCACCAGCCTATAAAGAGACAGTACACAGTACTGTGAAGTTTCTCAAGTGTATAATTGTTGAATATGTTAAGGAAATATATTATTTGGATTTATTCTAGAAATATTGTAGGATACAAATGCCCCCTCATTTGGGAAAATATGTCGCTCAATATTCACGTATGCTTTTCTAGCAGATCTAGAGCTCTCCATATACGCCCATTGTTCTAGCAGTAGTATTATTCGGTTTTTAAAATATTCAATAATCAAAGGATAAACACCACTTACCCTTGCAGCAAATAGGGATAATATGCCACTCCCTGCACCCACATCTAGCACGACACGGTCTTCAAAGCCTTGAATAGCATTAAAATAGGTTTCTGCAATCAAATAATTAAGACTTAAGAAAAACCTGAAAGAATTAACACTTTTTTGCCATTCATCGGTGTATAGTGTATACACATAAATTGGTAGGAAAATACTAAAGTGTTCTAACAAGTCCTAAATAGACATTAAAGAATTAAAGAAAGTATATTAAAGTGCTAACCAGTCCTGATAGAATCAGCCAACAGATCCTGGTGGGATTCTAGCTTCCCATATTCTCGAAAAAAAAAATTGATCCATTCTTGCTTGAGCCAGAAATGAGTAAATTGAGTAGTCATCAGTCATCAATGCTATTAATCCAGTCACAGAAGCACCGCCCTCGGGAAGTGATAAGTAAGCCTGAGAGGATAATACTTTTAGAAGAAGAAGTAACACAACTCAGAAAATAAAAGATAGTAAATGAATTGAAAACTGTTGACTAGACATTTAATAAATTGGATTCAAATTCAACCACATGCAAAAGGCGCATTTAAGAATATCTAGAGTAATTACAGGAATGTGATAAGTAAGATACAGAAGCTTTTGAGATTGTCCATTGAAGCATAGAAACCTTCTTCTCTCATAATGAAATATACACATATTTTATGACATTTTCCTTATTCTTTGTAAGCAATTCTTAATCAGTTAAGCATATTGACGTTTAACCACAGTGCATAAAAGCTCTTTTGAGCTGCAGCAGAAAATAAGACAATTACATGGCTACATTAAATGGGAAAATAGAGAAGAAAGGAAACATGTTAGCAAGAGAAAGAGGATGTGATCGAGGAGCCAGATAATACACGTGTTGGAGGTCTTGTGATCGACGGTCTCAACCAAAAGAGTGTTAATGGAAACTGGGAACACTTGTGCCAAAATTGGTCCAAATCTAGGATGCCATTCAATAGAATCTACCCATCCAAACATCTCTCATCGTGAACTAATGCCTAAAGTAACTGAATTACGGAAGGACTATACTCATCAAACAAATTAATTGAAATTTATTCAAGCTTTACCCACACATATTTTTTCCTATGTCAACTGAATTCAATCGGTCAATCCTGACTTCAGATCATGATGAGAGTTAGCACTTAGCAGCATGAAACATTTGTACTAATAAAGTTGAAAAATGGTCAGTGTTAATTTGAGAAAGTGCAAGATACATCCACATACTCGAAATAAAATCCTGGTCTTAGTCTTACCCTGTTAATAGTATAAAGGGACTCCACCATTTCCACAGTGCGGTTGCAAACAGCGGCTGCCACCTGTTAAATCCATGAATGCAAAAAGAATCTTCACCTAGATCAACTAATTGAAAAAAAAAGGGGCTGCAGACAGAATCTGTAGTACAAGATGCACTTACAAATACAAGAATGTGAAGAAAGCAAAAAGGCCTAAAAACTAACCTTCTTCCAATCTTTCCCATTCTTGCGGAATGCATCATAGAAATTTTCAAGTTCTTGCCCATTCCATTTTGGCCCTAACCTCTCCTGAAGCACGTGAATAAGCAAAAACGCAACTCACCGACAAACTCAATTGCAAAGTACAAACAAACTCAATTGCAGAGTTAAATCAAACACTTAATCAGTCTTGGACATGTTTAATTTGATAAATCGTTACCTCAAATCCCGAGTTCCGAATCCAGAATTCAAACGCGAAAAAAGAACGCGAAGAAAGAACGAGAAGAATTGAAGAAAGAACGCGACTCACCATCTCCGAGCCTCGATTATATTTCAACTAGATCAATCGTGACAATGCAAACATCTCCTCGCGATACGCCGGCGGAACCCTCACTTCAGACAACGAGCGCGCGCTCTCTCTCTCTCTCTGCAAACTTGATCAGCGGCCAAATGACTGGGAATAGAGGTGGCAATTCGGGAAGGCTTAAATATGGGAAAATTTTCAGTATACCTTCTTAGGGTCCACCTTCCTTCTATTTTTTTAATATTTACACTCCAAAAAATGCTTCATATTTATTTATAATTGCTTTTGTGTATGGGCAGTGAAGAGCAAATGATCGTTGTCTTTTTCTCTAGTGCCACATAAACAGCAACTAGAGGGGACTATTGAAATATCTATTTAGTCTTTCTTTTGTAGCTAGGCCATCTATTGTGATTTTCCAAATGAAGTGTTGGATATGTGGAGAGATGTGAAGCTTCAAGATCCGGGAGTTACTACCATTGGTTGGGTTGTGGGGAGTTGTAGGTTTTGCAAAGCATTTAGTAGTAAAGACACCGTCTCTACTATATTTCCAGATTAGTCTATCTAGGGTATCTCAATCCGGCAATTGTATTTGTACGATTTGGTGAACAATATGTGCCGGAAATAATTGGTTCAGGAGATTGGTATTCCATTTGTTATCTTGTGTTAGCAATTGGGACACCGTCATTTCAGGACTATGATTTCCTCTATATTTGTCTAAGGTTCCCTCCAAAATCAAAGGATCTGTCCAGATATTGACCTTTTCACCATTCCCTGTGATCCATAGAAGGCCTTCTTGGAATCGATCTTTAAGTTTCAGGGGACGGCCAAATTGCCAAGATGTATTGTGGATGGTGAGGTCGTTGATATTTTTATTGCGGAGGTACTTCTCATTGATTACTTTTACCCAAATGTTGTTCGGTTGGGTGTAGAGTTTCCATAGAAGTTTTATCTCAAGAGAGATGTTCTGCTCTTCGGCAGTTCGGATACCTAAGCCACCCGACGCTTTGGAAGAGCAGATTTTTTTCCAGCTAACCAAAGGGTTGTATCGTTCATTATGGGTTTTGTTCCAGAATTTTTTTTTATTTACCTGGTCAATCTTCCTGAGGACTTCCTTAGGGAGAAGAAAACTTTGCATAAGATAGTTAGTCTTTGAGCTGAGATTAGATTTTATAAGTGTTGTTCTCCCTGCTTGAGACAAAGACAATGCCTTCCATTTAGGAAGCTGTTTTTTAAGGATTTGTATGGCCTCATCAAAAGAACCATAATCTTGACCACACTCGGAAGATCAAGGTACGCATTTGACATATATACCCTTCCGATCCCATATGATTTACGGTTGAACCCCGCCACCGAACTCAAAATCACCGATGGCATATCGGTCAATTTCAACGGCCACTTCCCCAATTCGTCCTCCTCCACCTTCTTCCTCTCCGGGAAATCCAAAATTCGCAATCTTCCCCCACCGATCGAGCGTATTTACGTCACGGAGCGGGACGGCACCTCGAACATCTACTACGACGACGTTTATCAGCCCAACTCGGCGAGTCAACCCGGCCAATCCCCGGCGCGCGTGCAGGTTCCGTTGCTGGACACCCGGCCGGGCAACGGCCGGATTTCGATGAAGCATCGCCCGAGTTTGATGGGTGACGAGCTGATTTACGTGTCGACTCATCAAGAATCGGGTGATCCGAGGACGAGTTGGGCCGCGGTTTACTCGACTCACCTCCCCACCGGGTCGACTCGGCGGCTGACGCCGAATGGGGTGGCGGATTTCAGCCCCGTCGTGTCTCTGCTAGGCCGGTAGACGGCGGTGGCCTCCTTTGGAAAGAGAGGGTGGGGCGGGGAAGTAGAGGAGCTCCGTACGGACATCTACGTCTTCTCGACTAAAACCGGGTCCGGTCGGGTCAAGGTCGTTGACCACGGCGGGTGGCCGTGTTGGGTGGATGACTTCACCTTCTATTTCCACCGGAGGAGCGACGAGGACGGGTGGTGGAGCGTTTACCGGGCTACGCTGCCCCAACTCGGCCCGATCAGTGTTGACTCGATGATCGTTGACCGAGTCACCCCTCTAGGTCTCCATGCTTTCACGCCGGTGACGTCGCCGGGAAACGAAGAGATCATTGTCGTGGCACCGAGGTGACTCGGATCCGATTATCGCCATGTAGAGTTGTTTGATCTAGTCAACAAGGAGTTCATCGAGGCGACGTCATCAATTTCGCCTTACGCCCACCACCTTAACCCGTTTCTATATCCAGGTGGGGGTCGGGTCGGGTACCACAGGTGCAGAGGGGACCAAAGCAGGCATCTCTTCCTCGAAAACCTTTAAAACCCACAACCCGATATATCTTTGTTTCGGGTGGATGGATTGTACCTGTCCTTCTCGCCCACGGGTGATCGGATCGCTTTTGTCTCGTTTCCGGGTTTGTTTGTTGTGAACTGGGACGGTTCAAACCAATGAGAGGTTTTCAAGGGAACCACCTGGTCAACCGCTTGGGACTCGGTTTGAGAAGGAGTGGTCTACACGAATACGGGTCCGACTTTCGCAAGTGAGGAGACTGAGGTGGATGTTATCTCGGTCCATGTGGATGATGAAAATATGGCATACAAGAAGTTGACTATAGGTGGTAAAAATAACGCATTCCCATCCCCGTCACCAGATGGGAAATGGATCATGTTCAGGTCGGGTTGAACGGGTCACAAGAACCTATACATAATGGATGCGGTGGACGGTGAATCAAGTCATCTTCAGAGGTTGACGGAAGGCCCATGGACCGACATAATGTGTAATTGGTCGCCGGATGGGGAATGGATTGCGTTTGCATCGGATAGGGAGGACCCGGGTAGCGGGTCTTACGAGTTGTTTATGATCCACCCGAATGGAACGGGCCTCTGGAAAGTGTTTCAAAGTGGGTCAGGTGGACAGGCCAGCCACCCATGGTTCAGCCCAGACATAAAGAGCATTGTGTTTACTTCGGACTATGGAGGGGTGTCAGCAGAGCCCATGTCAAACTTGCATCATTACCAGCCCTATGGAGATATATACATAGCTCGATTGGACGGTACAAAGATCCATAGGTTGACGCATAACTCGTATGAGGACGGGACTCCTACATGAACATGGGGGCGAAGGTTCTTGAGGCCCGTGGATGTGGTTCAACCGACGGATGGAGATGGGTGTGAAATTGAGGATTGTCATTGGCTCAATATAAAGGTACAAGGTCTAAGACACGCACCAGAGGCATTAAAAAGGGCTCTGTGTGGCCTTGGAACATTTGAACAAGTCCTAGTGAACTAGCATCATATGTATAGTTATCAGTGAGGTTTGAGGTCTCTAGTGCCTAAATGCATAATCTAGTTGTTTATGATGCACTTACTATGTATGTGTCCAAGAGTCGAGTTCTGGTCTCACCGGATCTAATGCACGTACTATGTATTGTTATATACTAATATATCATAGTTGTCTAGTAGTGTCCTAACATTGTTCATGGATAGTTAAGTTCATCTATTATGTGGTGGTCATCTAGACTTTAGTAAATTTTTACCCCATTGTAGGCCCTGGTTTAGGTTGAGAAACCTACAATGTAAAGAAATGGCAAGTCAAAAACTCATTTATATGGTGGGAGGAATGTAACCTCAATCGTCCGAGATTGATCAATTACCCAATTTTCTGTTGGGAATTAAGGTTGCAGCCGTTCAAGGTCCGATTAGGGTCGTAGTGGTCTTTTAGTCTGGTTTAAGAACAAGGATCTAGATCGATCCTAAACAACGCAACTAAAAGGAAAGATAATAAGAACACAAACGATATGTTTACAAGGTTCGGGCTAATCCCTATGTCCCCGGCTCTAGATGTCATCCAATATGCTCTAAAGGCCAAACGAGAAACCAATACAAAGATCCTAGGAGGGCAACTACTAAACCGAATACATGAGTAGGAGTTAAAAACACTTAGAAGAACACAATAGCAGCGGCAAGCTTAGGGAAGAAAACTCCCTTAAACCGAGGCGTCTCGACTCGGTAAGACCTCGTCGAATCTGTCGCATCTCCGTTGAAGGTGGCACCAAGGAGTCCCCGTCGATCGATTTCTCCATCAACGCCATTGCTGGTTCTTCTCCTCTCTTCGGTGTAGCCATAAGAAGGCTCAGTCTTCTCGTGCTCATTGGGATCTCCTGTTCTCTCTTCCTCTGCTCGAGTCCGGTTCACATGGAGATTGCTCAACGAGCCTCTCTCACTGATGAACTCAAAACTCAAGCCTCTCTCTATCTCTTCTCTCTCAGCTTTAGCTCTCTTATTGGATCCCGAAACCTTAGTCAGACTCTCCTGAATTCAGCCATGGGAGAGGAGCTCTCAGGCTCTGTTTTGGAGCGGCGTCCACAGTGCCCCTTTCCCTTTAGGGTTTACTGGAGAAAGGCTTATAAGGCTAATCGAGGCTCCAACGGTCGAAAATGAAGACGTTGGACAAAGCATGGGCTTGAGCCTAAAGGCCCAATTCCTAGTAAACTAGAATTACAAACTCAACAATTTGCCCTCTTAAATCTAGTTTACAAGGAAAAAGAGATAAAAGAAGAAAAGCCTATAGCATATTGAACAACTCCGTCATCACAGTACATGCACTTCCTACATAAACATGGTTAGATAAGTCAACCAAATATAGGAACTTAAAGGAATAAATCCAACAGAACATAAAGACACAAAAACGAGGGGATGGATCCCTCTAGTCTTCGAGTCAAGGCAAAGCAAGCAATGCCCTCTCAAGGGCAACACATAGCATAAACAAACAGTAAGCTAATTACTGAATTTCGTAAGTGTTGATGGCCCAAAGGTGGGGCAAAGCATCTCAAACTCTTTTAGCTTGACAAGAGATGGTTCAAGCATTTTTCAGCTTAACCAATGGTGGGACTAGCATCTCAATCTCTTATAGCTAGCGCAATGTCGTGGCTCAACCTAAACATATAGGTCTAAATCAACTCAAAGACACAAATAAGCATGTTACCACATAAGTGAGCAAAACACTAAGGATCATGCAAACAAAAGGTCTAAGAATTAAGAGCACTAGACATCAAGGAAAAATCAGCCATGACAACTTCCAAGTGTAAGCAGGTAAGACATGTAAATCATGCATCCAAATGATAAAGTGTAAGCAAGTAAATCATCTATACCATGCATTCTAACTCGGACTAAATCATGCTAATTTTGACACATAACAGCAACGGAAAACATATATAGCATGTAAATATCAAGAGCCTAAAATTTTACAAGAAAAAGACATGCTCAAAGATATTCATATAAACATGCTTAATAAGGCTATCCACCAACAACAACAAAGCAAACTCAAACTAGATTTATAGAAGTTAATTTCAAGCTAAACATGCAAGTAATGAAGATGAGCTCAAGCTAGAATATAAGCATCATAAATCAGTACATAAAGATTTCACTACTTCTAAATAGATTGGAAATAAGTGCTTATACATAGATTTCTATAAATTAGAAATCAGTACATATACACGAATTTCACTATATCTAGAAGCAGTAGAAATCAGTAGACATACATATTTATGCACATCTAGCAAGCAAATCTTATAAAATAAACAAGCATAAAGATTTAGGTTAGAAATACTAACTCCCCGCCAAATTTGGTGCATTTGCAAGTTGGTTAGCCCTTCCCTTTGTTCTTCCTCCTCTGGAAATGAAGAGAGGGTCCCTTTTCAGCAAGCTTGGGTACACTCCAATGAGATGACCACCACCTTACGACTGCTGGTCATGGAAGTGACTTTGAGTCACTCCTCATCCTTCAAATAAGAGTTCCTATCAGCACAAACAGCAAACAAGCTAATTAGTGCATCAAGCAATTCTCTTAAAATACCAAAGTGAGGAGAAATTTATCTATGAACTTGAAATAGATTTATAACTCATAAAAGAGAAATTAATCTATAATCATAGAGCTGTAGAGTGTCACAAATGCTACTGAATAGAGCAGAGAATGCACAAAAGGCAAACAACAAGCCTCAAATCAGTAGTCTCAATGCAAGTATAAATCCTAAAGTCATGATTTCTACAACTAAGCAAATAGTTGATGCAAAGCATAGGTATCTCAAAGATAATCATGTAAGCATGAAAGAAATCATATACGAGAAGGAAAAATACATCACCAAGTAAATCACAATATCATGATTTCTAAACCTAAACCTTGTTCAGGTAAGAACATATAATCACAATGATATCATGCCACTTTTACATAGAAATCATTTAATGAAGGATTCACAAAATATCATAAAACCAGCAGATTTTTGCACTTAAGAATAAGACAAACAACAAGGTTTAACTTACGAAAGTGCAAGCATCAAAATCATGGTTTATGCAGAAAAACAAGATCAAGAAAAGCTGATCTTTATCAAGTAAATCAGGCATAGTTATAATTCAAGCACACCAAAGGTGTGTTAAGAATTTACAACATGCTCAGAATTACTTATAAAGGGCAACTGTACCAGTTTTGGCAAAGGAAAAAACACAAACTGTATCACTAAGGCTTAACTAGAGAACACAAACTCAAAGAGAGAGATATGCAAGAGACCAATCAAACTGAAAATAGGAGATAAAAGGTGTAAGAAAGACTCCCTTTGGTCTTCTTTTAACAAATCTTCGATGAAGGTAAGCGTCTCCAAGGATACCATCGTCATGGTTTCCTAGTCCTCTTGACATTTGATGCTACTTCCATCTTGAAGGAATGTCACCTGACTGATTCCTGATTTGAGCACCATCCGCATTCAGTTCTTCTAAGGTCTTGACATCTCCTTTTAATATTTCCTTGCAAAAGGAAACAAAGAGTTAGTTCTCATGAAGTAAGCCAAGTGAAAAATCATAAGGTTTTCCTATAAACTGGACCAGACAAACAACCATAGAAATTCCACACATTCAGAACTTCATTTCACCTCAAATTATGCAAAATGAGAGGGAAAAACAAATCTGAACTGATGCCTATAATAAAACACATGTAACTACCAATGAAGAGCATAAAATTTCTGCATAAATATATCATGAATTAGTATAATAGTGCAGCAACACAAAACAACTCAAAATGATAGGTAATTATGCAAGGTATGAACCAATTGTAAGGCAAGAAGGAATTTCATAACATATATCCATATATGTGACAGAAACTGAACCTAATATCTCAAGATAAACGGTCAAGAAAAAAACACATTATCAACAAGAGACCAAGGCAAGCAAGAGAAGCTATCCAAATCTATGTCACATGAGACAAAGAAAGAAAGCTACAAGCAGCTGCACCAGCCTAAAGGATGAGTTTACAAGTTTGGCCTCTTGAACCATGGAATTAGCAAGAAAGCAAGCATCAATATTACCGTGATCAAGAGTAATAAACAACTTATGAATTCTAGCAAGAATTCTAATGGCAAAAACATTAAGAACCAAACTTAACCAAATAAATAGGCAAGAGTCTCAAGTCATGATAATGTAAAAGTCACAATGGATAATAATAGAGAAGGCATAGGATAAATGAGAGAAGAGAGAGCACATTAGCACTTTAGTTAAACTTTAAGGAAGAATCATATATATTCCATATCAAGAAGAAATTGTCAAGCAAGTACAAGACACTTTAAAATGCTGAAAATTATATGATAAACACAAAAAATTCAGCAATCAAGTATCACATGCTAGGAAGACTCTTAACACATTCAAGAACTTCAATACATATTTCATTTGAATGGAATAACATGAAAATATGGCATAAATCGGCAAAACTGAATTTCAAGCTTTAGAAATTGAACACAAATTCATTAAGCAACCATACATAGTCTCAAAGTTTCAATTTAGCATCGATATGAGAGAATGAAGCACATATGAGCATATAGACATCAACATAGAAACTTTAAGAGAAATCATAATTTCCACTCAAACAGAAATCGAGAGACATCTTGATAATACTTATAAAGTCTGAGAAATAAGAGATATACTCGAATATTTCAGCAAACAAGTATTAAGAGTCAAGAAGAGTCCTAAGCACACAAGGAACTTCATCTCAGATTTCTTATAGAAGAGGAAAATCATGATAAACCATGAAACACTTATATGGGGCTGAATTTAAAGCACAAAACATGGAAGGCGAAAATTCAGCAAGTGTTTTATGTCTCAAAGAAGTTTCTGGACAGCAACATATTCGACGGAAAAAAAACTTCTGGACAGCAACATAACAGTCCACATATCCTCCTCAAAGACCACACAACCATGTCTAAAATTCAACAAACTCATATATAACATATAGAGATCATCAAGAACATTTTAGACATGAAAAATCCAGCAAGAATTCACAAAATCAGACCATAAACAAGAGCACACACATCCTGAATTCATAGCTTCTGAAAAAAATCAGCTTCCAAACAGTCCATATAGTCCAGATTTCAACAATAATACATATGAAAATGCATAATTTTGAATCTAAGCAAAAAACAGACCAATTGACAGCAGTTCAGAGCAATGAAAATGCACAGCGGAAGGCAAAGATCGAGCATATGCTATGATACCAATTATCAGCAGTTCAGAGCAATGAAAATGCACAGCGGAAGGCAAAGATCGAGCATATGCTCTGATACCAATTGTTGGGAATTAAGGTTGCACCCGTTCAAGGTCCGATTAGGGTCGTAGTGGTCTTTTGGTCCGGTTTAAGAACAAGGATCTAGATTGATCCTAAACAAAGCAACCGAAATGAAAGATAATAAGGACACACACGTTATGTTTACGAGGTTCGGGCTAATCCCTACGTCCCCGGCTCTTGATGTCATCCAATATGCTCTAAAGGCAAAACAAGAAACCAATACAAAGATCCTAGGAGGGAAACTACTAAACTGAATACATGAGTAGGAGGTAAAAAACACTTAGAAGAACACAATAGCAGCGGCAAGCTTAGGGAAGAAAACTCCCTTAAACCGAGGCATCTTGACTCGGTAAGACCTCGTCGGATCTGTCGCAGCTCCGTTGAAGGTGGCACCAAGGAGTCCCCGTCGATCGATTTCTCCATCAACGCCAGTGTTGGTTCTTATCCTCTCTTCGGTGCAGCCATAGGAAGGCTCAACCTTCTCGTGCTCCTTGGGATCTTCTGTTCTCTCTTCCTCTACTCGAGTCCGGTTCACATGGAGATTGTTCAACGAGCCTCTCTCATTGATGAACTCAAAACTCAAGCCTCTCTCTATCTCTTCTCTCTCGGTTTTAGCTCTCTCATTTGATCCCGAAACCCTAGTTAGACTCTCCTGATTTCAGCCATGGGAAAGGAGCTCCCAGGCTCCGTTTTGGAGCGGTGTCCACAGTGCCCCTTTCCCTTTAGAGTTTGCTGGAGAAAGGCTCATTTGAGTATGCAAGCAACTACTCCATGCCTCGTTGAGTGGTTGTCAATTTGTCTAGTGTAGAGGATCTCCAAATCTGAAACTGATATGATATTGTTACAATTTAACATAGTTTTCTTTAATTAACCTATAGTTTCTACTTTTTCTACCTTCAAGGAGTTTACTATTAAAATAACAGTATTACAAATCACATATTAGTATAGCAGTTGTAATATTGTGATCCTACGTTTTATGTAAAAAAATTCAAGGACAAATACTCTTAGAACTAGGACTTACCTTTCGTATATTTTGGTTGGGTCTTTGTCTAATTCGATTGAATTCGATCGCTCTACATCTGAATCAAGTATTGTATTACCATGATTTGGATTTCAATTTCATCGTTAGAAAAAGGTTGATGAAGACTTAATACTCTCTCATCCCATCACCTATATTTGAATTGAAAGTGCTCTTCTTTTCTTTCCCTCTAGCTTACGAAATAGGATCAAATGATCAATCAATGTAGCTTAATTTGTTTGGGCCCCATCAAACCCCACCCCTGGCGCCTTTAATCTCGCCTAGATTAGCTATATTATTCAAATTCCATCTTACAACCTTCAATCCAATGCCTTTAAATAACACACATCCAAATTCCCTCTTCAAATCCAAATTTCAGTGAAGCTCACTTTCTTTTATAGTGAACATGAGAGAAGTGGATGACTCCTTCAAGAAGCCCGGCGCCGTTCCTTTCAAGTGGGAGTCGAAGCCCGGCGTCCCCAAGCCTCATCATTGATCCATATCACGCGATCACAGCCATCCATCGCCCAAGCTCACGCCCCCACCCTCTGGGATATGCTTCACCCCTCCTCCGGATATCGGGCCAGCCCGTTCATTCCGCTTCGTGACCCGTTTGCGGCAGTATAAGCACTGGGCTGAGCCCATGGGCCCGGCCCGGCCCATTGTGGTCACTGCTAGTGCTGGTTGCTTCTTTTCACCTTTGTTTAGGAAGAGGTGGGCCAAGAAGAAGAAGAAGGTGGCTCATATTGGAAGCCCGAAGCATGAGTTTGATTCGTGTGACTTGGAAACATTGGCTCAATGGTCCGACTCCAACCGAAAATCGATGTCTTTGTGGGAGTCATCGTCAACTTGTTCTTCCTCTTTCTCTTCACATAGGTCATCACCTCGGCCTGTCCGTGATCTGGAATGGGCCGGGTTCGGGTTGTTTTGAAGTTCGATTGAGTAGTGATGGAATGTTGGTGGTCACAAAGCACACCGGTCGTTCTCTCGCCCTCTTTTCTACACCCAAAATAAAAGAGATTTCATTCTCTTGTAGAGTTGTTATATATACATAATGAATTAAATATCTTTAAATTTTGGATCCAAATTCTAGATGAAGATTAAAGCCATTGACCAGCTAAAGAGTTTGTTTGAAGGAATGTTCATCGCAAAGCTATAGTACAAGGCAAAGGCGCAACTGTTGAATCTACGCTGCTACTGATGTTTGTTGCTCATTTGGCACTCGGCCAAGAGTAAACTAACTCTGGATGTGGAAATGTTATCAGCGAGCTGTATCAACTATTCGAGCTCGAATATAGAACGAAGATGGGGCTTCACCACAGCTTTCAATGCGTGGACTTGGAGCCACTCAGCAGCATCCTCCAAGCAGCGTGCAGTACTATATTATCAAGGGGAAGGTGATATCGACTCCTTTAAAGTCATCTATGTATAACACGGGGCATTTCACCCAGTATAAAAACTAATCAAACATTCACATCAGTGACCAAACCTCCAAATAACGGAACCCGCAATCGAATCAGAGAACTCAAAAGAGAATTGTAGGTGAAACTGAACAATCAAACAAGTAGGTTCTAAATTACATGAGCAAGTAGGCGAGTAAGGTAAGACTACAGAAGCTGAGCAACACCATTTAAGATGTTTTTCAGATTGTTGGAGCTTCTTGAACCTAAAGATGAAATTGTGAAACGAAGGAAGAGGAATATAATGACAAGGTGTCTTGCTATAGTTCCGAGCCTTGAAATCATGACCTTTCTGTAACATTCAAGCACCTTTTTGGTCAGCTGATAATATACTTCACACTCACAAACATCAGAAAATTGTGCCCTTCAATTTTTGGCTCTTGAAACCCATCATCCATTTGCAATACCAGTCTCTCATATTTGGCAGTTCAAAGAGACTTCTTACCATCCACCTTGATCCTCGGCAACTCCATCTTTCTCTTTCAAGGCCCTCCCCTCAAACCGGTGAGCTCTCTTCATTCTAGAGTTGTCAGCAAAGCATCAGACTTTGATGACCCTAGAATGAAGCAATTCAGCCAGATCACACAACGAAAGCTCAACCCCGTTAGTGGAGAGGCCTCGAAGAATCTGGTGTTTGAAGGAGAAATATTTAGTTGTCAAGGAGGGCGAGAAATCTGCCCCGTTTCAAAAGATGTTGACAGACAAAGCCAAAACTGAGGTATTGCAAGGAATTTGCAGAGGGAAGAAGGACGAGAATTCAAAGTGGGGATGCCTGATTCTAGCTTTCTTATGAAGTAATGAGAAAATCTAGCAATATTTGAAAAGCACAAGCTGCATTGACTGTGTGCGCCATTTAACTTCAAGTGCCCAATATAGTCAATTAGTCAGTCTAGACTCTACTATCTATGTTTGGCTTAAAATCAATTGCATCAAATCCATAGCACCTCACAGCATCACACAAATACAACCAATATTCACACAGCTTTAATCAAAGTTCAAACAGACCAGAAAACCAATTGCACAAGGACAAACCACCAACTGGCCATGGAGGAGAAAATCTCAAACAATAGAGTTTGAATATAGATAGTCAAAATCACAATCTTGCATTACTTCGACTTTTAAGATCAACAACAACAATGAGTAGTCCACAACAGAGACGATCATTCAATTCAAAATAATCAAAATTCCAAAATCATAGATAACACTGAAACACTGAAACACCGCCGTGAAATAACATAACTGAAATGGAAAAAAGAGGGAGCATTTGTGATCCAACTACTTGGATCCAATCAACGAAGCCTCCTGGCTTCCCTCTCGGACTCAAGAAGCGTGCTTTATCGCGGAATCCATTATTGCAAAAAGGAAAAATGGAAACCTGTTATACTCAACATGGTAATCTCAAATCAAAGAATGCAACCAAGCTCCAAAATTGAAAATCTTATCGACAATTAGCGTTAAATTGATAAGATGTTTGAGTTCGGAATAAGAGATTGAGAGGCGGAGAGGAAGAACAGACCTGATCCAAGCTCCCGACGAAAACCCTAGCAGCCGCTGAGTATGAGAGAAATAATAGTCCTAAAAGAGATATGAAAATAGTCCTAAAATAATAATAAAATATATTAAAAAAGTCGTCTCATAAAACATAAAAGCTGATAAAAAAATCCCGAAGTCGTAAGGCGGAAAGGAAAGTATCGAGTTGATACTTCAGAATATCGACTCGGTACATGGCTACTGTAAAGAATTCTGGCTCGGTATGTGAAGGTATCGACTCGATACATGTGGGTATCGAGTCGATATGTCGTGTGTCCTGTTATGCTCGTTCTATCGACTCGGAATGTGTGGATATCGAGTCGATACATCAGGGTTCCGGGTCGATACTTTGACTCGGCATCAGCTTTTTGGCTCGATTTCTCCATATTTTAGGCATAATTCGCAAAAGTGCTCAACATAAAGGTTGTAGGTCTTTGAATCAGGTTTCCACAAAGCTATAGAACGTCTCGATCCGAATTTTGTGGAGCTCAAACGACTCCTTTTACCGAGATGTCGCCAAAAAGGATTTGTCCGGAAAACGTCGATTCAACAATAGGCTCTTCTTAGCTTGATTTCTAGGACTTGAGACCGCTATGCAAGGCTCTTTTGGCGTCCATGAACATGTCAAACTTTCCTTCAATGAATCTTATTCCATCATGATTCCAAATTGACATCGAACAAGCTCCAAATCACCTGAAACAAATAAAACTTGAGTGTAGACCTCTATTCTAGAAACTAAACCAAAACCTATATAAAAGATATGCAAAACGTATAAAAATGACTTAAAAACGACTATAAACTATTTCCTATAATATATAGAATATGATGATATCAAAATACCCCATACTTAGACCTTGTTTGTCCCCAAGCAAGACTAGTCAATTGCAACCACAAGTGCAAGAAAGAATGTTTGCCTCAAGTTATTCAAGC
Organism: Persicaria maculosa; assembly: GCA_963922045.1. Classification (NCBI taxonomy): domain Eukaryota; kingdom Viridiplantae; phylum Streptophyta; class Magnoliopsida; order Caryophyllales; family Polygonaceae; genus Persicaria; species Persicaria maculosa. The sequence goes on along the minus strand of OY998263.1, from coordinate 64,999,193 downwards.
CCTTTTGATAATAATAATGCAATCAAAATCTCAAGACAAGTGCCATCATAGCATGTTTTCTCATTACCGTAGACAAAACAATCAAAAGCCCCAAACCTCACATGGATGTTTTATGTGAATCACTCTCATTCACATTTAACAATTGCGCTTATCTATATCATAGGCTTGCTCAGCGTTCTACATTTCCACCGCTTTAGATCATGCACATAACAAAAATCATGAGGACTTTTATAAGGGTTGTAATGGGGCTAAGGTAAAGAAAAATAGGGTATTGAAATATTTAGGCTATGTGGTGCAAAAATCCGGAAAAAAATGCATGCCAAAGAGCAACCGGTAAAACACCATTGCCAACAACTTCACAAACCAAACCAAATCACACCCAATTCCATCACAAATAATGCATTCTCAATTGAGCACTTCAGACTTCAATCAACCATTTTCTTTCTTTTATTTTCTTTGTTTTTTCACTCTTTTCTTACCTCTCTAGCTTCAACACCGTTTTGCGTGAATACAAACATTTGTGATGAATGCACCCGATTACTAAGTGTCTCAGCTACCTCACCTGTATATTTTCCTCCTTGTGTGAATTTTATCCTCCACAAATAGGATCGGTTACTAACCGTTTTTTTTTTCTTTTTCTTCTTGACTTTTGCACAGGAGTGAATTTTATCCTCCTCCTGTCCCAAGGGATTTCTACAACATTTCATTTATCATTCAAAGCAAACTATATCAAATACGTGACTCCAATGATCTTCACCCCATACTTGGCTTTTTGCCACTTCATCATCACAACCATTCAATAAAATAAGAACAATTTCCCGAACAGGTAAAAAGGTTTAAATAATATGGCTTGGATAATTTTGTGGAGTTCCAAAGAATAGGCTACATGCTCAAAGAAGTTTCAAACAGAGGGATCATGTAAAAGGTAGGTAAAAAGAGGAAAAAATAGCTAATGAAATCAATGCCTCAATCATTTTAATGTCATGTACACAAATCAGATAATGCAACCCCAAATAAGAGTCTAAAGCAAGTTATGAAAATAGCAACAAAAGTGAGTGTCACACATGAAAAAGAACAAGAGGCTCAAATCAGGCTCAAATCTCACAAGGCTTTTGTTTAGGGACTAACTCATGCTTATCTTAACAAATAACTCCATGCTAGGCAATTCATCAAAGAGATAATGACATACGGAGTATAAATATAAGGAGAATGTTAGCATCGTAGGCAAATATCCCATCATTGTGGTATTTATGAAATTTTAGGATATAATCAATCAATAAAACACTTCCATAGACTCTAAATAAAAAACTCAAACCAAAACAAACATGGATTTTTTTTTTGAATTTTATGACATTTTTTTTTTGAATTTTTCTAATTTTTCATATGCAAAACATAAAAATAAAAGGAATGAATATGACTATACCCCATACTTAAATCCTACATTGTCCCCAATGTAGAACTCAACCTAGAGGTACTCCCCTAACTATATGCAAATGAATAAAATAAAACAAAATAAAGAACAGAAAAGAAATATAGAAAACTAACATTAGGTTGCCTCCCAACCAGCGCTTCTTTATTGGTCATTAGATTGACGATTCATCACTTCCGAAAATGTTTGAACCTCCCAGAGTGAATGGTCCATGGTTCTCTCCATCCATCTAGTAGAGTCCTTTTCGTGCAACAAAGCATAGATCGTTCGATGCACTTGCTCTCAAAGTATGTGCTCTTCTTTCTTTTCTTGACTCTTGTTCCCTTTTTGCCTCCATCAATACCAATATCTTCACACAATTGGATTTCCTCATGGGATTTTGTGCGTGATGGTATGTCAGGTGTACGCACAATCACATGTACTTCTTGCAACTTGGAACAATGTGGTGCATCGGTGAAGATTTCTGTTTGTGGGTCATCCGTGTGCCACTTTGCAAGCATCCCTGTAAATGCCCCAAATTGTTGTTCCTTGTATTCTTGGATCACCACAGGAGAGATGGGCAAGGGTGATGGATCATTTGTATTATCCGCTGATGGGTAGTCGTGATGTTCTGCGGATGAGTAATCTTCATGAACAACCATTTCGGGCTCTTCTTTTGTGAACTCCTTTGTTGTAAGCGCATCAGCCCTTGAAAGATAGCGCTCCATTATTGAATCCCATACCTTATCGTCTACGAGTTCCTCATCCTCCTTCAGCCTTTCAAACTCTGGTTCTTGCAACTCATCTACATTATTTTCCAGCTCAACTGATGTATTAATGTAATCGTAAGAATCATTGACCTCTGCCCGGCTACTGGGAGCCTCTGGTAATGCCTGAAAATCTGTAGATAATTGAGCTAATTGAGACTCAAGCATATCAAACCTTGCCGCCTCCCAAGCATGTGTTGCGAGGATTTGCTTGCACATTTCCTCTATATTCCCCATTGACTGACAATCATGTTGAAAATGCCCAAAAACCTTGCAGAAGTCGCAAAAAGGCTCAGATGCTAATCGATAAGTATTTTGGTTGGCTAGATGTTGCCTTAACGTCTGCTCCCTATTAGTTTTTGATTGGCACCTTGGGTGACCCCACAAAACACAATAATAGCAATAGGGAACGCAAGTCAGATGACCCCATCTTTGACAATATTCACAAAAGGGGTAATGATTCATGTTTTATAGAGCACTTGGAAAAAAACAAAAAGAAAAAACATCAAAAATAACAAAAAGACTTAGAAAACTAATTGGTGTTACACAACTGATATTATCGACAGTCCCCGACAACGGCGCCAAAAACTTGATCAGTCTAAAACCAACACCCCGCAAGCGTACGGTGTCAATTGTAGTAATCGAGTGTCGAATCTCAGGGACTGTGTGAATACCAATTGCAGAACCTCAACCAGTTTACTAAGCCAAATAACTGAAGTGATTTTTGAAGGAATAAAGAAAATAAGAAGAAGAAAAATGACAAATTGCAAGTGTTTGTGAATATATGATGAGAAACATTCCAGAGTCAAGGTTCACCACAACAATGCATCTTCGATAGACTATATAATTTTCATGCATGAACAAATTGAAAAAAGATATTTGAAGGTAAACTATCTAAATTCATTATCGCTCAGGATACGCATGCTACAATAACTATGTCCCTTTCAATTAATTACCACTCAGCTTGCGCTTGTTGCAGAATAATCAATCAAATTGGACTCATTAAGCACTTAGACCCTAACAAGCAAATCGATCAAACAATCGCAGGCGCGATCTGCATAACCAACTCAAACCTAGGTTGTCTACGATAGTTTATTATCCTCAAGAGAATTAAATAGATTGCTCATAAATAATTCTCAAGTTCAATCAATGTTTTTCAATAAAATTAACAACTTTATCTATATATCCAATCTCAATTCGCAGCTGGCGCATGTTGAACATCAAAAGGAATCCAATTAATCATAGAATTAATCGGATTCAGCACTCATGGATCGAATCAAACAAATAATAGAATCTATTCAGACAATCATACGCACATGTCTATCTCAGCATCGTTGGGATCACCCCAACCCCAGAACAAAGAAATTAGCTAGGCATGGATTCAGACACAATCATAGAATTCATGATGAAAGAATATGAGACTAGATTAACAGAGCGTACCTTGAATCCAGTAAAACAATCTTCAAGATGAAATCTCTGAAAAAGTCTAAAACTCCAATGTCTGCAACTAGTTCCTGACGTGAAAATTGGACTCTTTTCTAATCTAACCCTAATTCTCTATATAGTTCTAAAAGAGATATGAACATAGTCCTAAAATAATAATAAAATATACCAAAAAAGTCGTCCCATAAAACATAAAAGCTGATAAAAAAATCCCAAAGTTGTAAAGCGGAAAGGAAAGTATCGAGTCGATACTTCAGAGTATCGACTCGGTACATGGCTACTGTAAAGAATTCTGGCTCGGTATGTGAAGGTATCGACTCGATACATGTGGGTATCGAGTCGATATGTCGTGTGTTCTGTTATGCTCGTTCTATCGACTCGGAATGTGTGAATATCGAGTCGATACATCAGGGTTCCGGGTCGATACTTTGACTCAGCATCAGCGTTTTGGCTCGATTTCTCCATATTTTAGGCCGAATTTGCAAAAATGCTCAACATGAAGGTTGTAGGTCTTTGAATCAGCTTTCCAAAAAGCTATAGAACGTCTCGATCCGAATTTTGTGGAGCTCAAATGACACATTTTACGGAGATGTCGCCAAAAAGGATTTGTCCGGAAAACGTCGATTCAGAAATAGGCTCTTCTTAGCTTGATTTCTAGCACTTGAGACCGCTATGCAAGGCTCTTTTGACGTCCATGAACATGTCAAACTTGCCTTCAATGAATCTTATTCCATCATGATTCCAAATTGACATCGAACAAGCTCCAAATCACCTGAAACAAATAAAACTCGAGTGTAGACCTCTATTCTAGAAACTAAACCAAAACCTATATAAAAGATATGCAAAGCGTATAAAAATGACTTAAAAACGACTATAAACTATTTCCTATAATACATAGAATATGATGATATCAATATACTATGTCACAAACATAAGAAGTTAAAATAAGACATAATGATGATTAAAATCAAAATAAATTAATAGATTACTTTAACATTCCTCGAATATAAATTCATCTCAAATCTCAAATTAGAATATTCGATGGATTCGAATATTCGACAAATTTTAAGTATTCCCTTCATCCCTCCTCGAATTTTGAAAAATAAGGTAATATAAAATTATGAATATAACTTATAAAACTATCGTATATTAATAATTCATATTCCTTTAATCTTGTTTTTTAAACAATATTCAATTATTTATATTGAATTATTACGTATTTAAGTAGATGATATAAAATTCGTTATACACAAATTATTATCTTTCATGTGTAAATAAAGTTATGATTTTATATTTTATTCATTTCAAGTGATTTGATTGATCATTTTGTTTTTGGAAATTAGATTATTACATAATTTATAAATCATAATATTTTTGTAATTTGATCGTTCATTATATTCATTTCAAGTGATTTGATTGATCATTTTATTTTTGATCATTTTACTTATGTGAAATAATATAAAATTTTAAAAACAAGTATTAAGTATATATTATGTATACAACTTATAAAACTATTTTATATAAAGATTTGAGTTTATTAATTTGAGTTTATAAGTACCTACTGTACTTGTTTTGATTCCCTCTTGTTATTAATTTGACCATTAAAGTTTGTGAGGTTAACGTTTTACATGAGTAAGATTTATGAAATTAGATTTTATTCGTTCATATATATTTTATGAATGTGAGTTAATTCAACAAATTTGTGACAATACATACCTTCAACAAAATTTCACTGTAAATTTTATCATCATTATATGGTGCCACGTATATGCTGTAAATATTGAAATCATAGGATAACGGTTAGCATTAAGGAAAGCCAAAAAAACATTGAAGTCCCCAAAAGTATATCATTGCAAAGAAATAGAGAATGACGACAACATCACAAGAAGAAGACAAATGAAATTGTTGCCTGAGGAGAGAAGATATTTGACCATGGTAAAGAGTGGGTTCTATTCGGGTACGACTGTACGAGAATCAAAGGGTCGGGTTTCGTTCAAAATTTGGAAGTGACTGAAAAAATATTAAAAATTGGGTCTGGTCCTAAACAACTGGGCCACCATCTTGGCCCAATTGCTCAATGTGGTCATATGGGCAAAAGAAAGGCAGGGTACTAGCATGGGCAAAAATAGGATCCGGTGAGTTTGGGGCTTCCAACTGGAACACATCAAGTGCAAAAAAATCTCATGGAAATAACTATAACTGGGGTTTGCCACTGAACTAAAGTATCTCCTATGGAAGTACAAGAAAGTCCTTGAGGAGCTTAAGGGGTGCTTCCTGAAAGCATTCTAGACCATCACTTACCACCTAGTGTGCATCTCTTTGGGCTTTTGTGTGTTACCTTGTGTTAAACAGTACAAATATGTATTAAATAAAACATTGAAAAGAGAAACAGTCACATCCCTTTGTCTGGAAACATCTGTCCTTTGGGTTTAAGAAATAGATCCCGAGCCTTTACATAGGTCTCTATCATCCTCTCATGTACAAGCAAAAAACCTAAAGAGATGCACAGCAACAAGGTAACCAAAAGGCATGTATTTTATAAAGAAGGTTGTTGTAAATACTTTCTTCATATAATAAAATTACCTAAAGGATCTGAAATCAAAATATCTACTTTCTCAGGTAGAGAGACATCTTCAAGTTTACCATGAATAACCTGGAAAAGTAAAACCATGATTATTACAAAATAATACAGGCCAGATTTAATTGTAGTATTTTTATATAAAAAAACAATAATGACATAAAATAAATAAAAAACACCTCTATACGTGAGCCAAAAGTCTTATTTTTTTCAATCATCTTGCGTGCATATTTAACTATTTCTGATGCTTCCACAGCATAAACTTTTGTTGCACCAGCCTGTAAAGAGACAGTACACAGTACTGTGAAGTTTCTCAAGTGTATAATTGTTGAATATGTTAAGGAAATATATTATTTGGATTTATTCTAGAAATATTGTAGGATACAAATGCCCCCTCATTTGGGAAAATATGTCGCTCAATATTCACGTATGCTTTTCTAGCAGATCTAGAGCTCTCCATATACGCCCATTGTTCTAGCAGTAGTATTATTCGTTTTTTAAAATATTCAATAATCAAAGGATAAACACCACTTACCCTTGCAGCAAATAGGGATAATATGCCACTCCCTGCACCCACATTCAGCACGACACGATCTTCAAAGCCTTGAGTAGCATTAAAATAGGTTTCTGCAATCAAATAATTAAGACTTAAGAAAAACCTGAAAGAATTAACACTTTTTTGCCATTCATCGATGTATAGTGTATACACATAAATTGGTAGGAAAATACTAAAGTGTTCTAACAAGTCCTAAATAGACATTAAAGAATTAAAGAAAGTATATTAAAGTGCTAACCAGTCCTGATAGAATCAGCCAACAGATCCTGGTGGGATTCTAGCTTCCCATATTCTCGAAAAAAAATTTGATCCATTCTTGCTTGAGCCAGAAATGAGTAAATTGAGTAGTGATCAGTCATCAATGCTATTAATCCAGTCACAGAAGCACCGCCCTCGGGAAGTGATAAGTAAGCCTGAGAGCATAATACTTTTAGAAGAAGAAGTAACACAGCTGATAGGATTTATTTTAGTCATGTTTTAAGTATAGATTTGCATATTAATTTAGAGCATATTTACATATTTTATAGTTAATTTTGTATTATTTTAGATTCGGAGTCTACACTAGTATTTTTATATATTTCAGGTATTTATGGATCGGATCGTATGAATTTGGAGGTTGATCATAGCTTGTGGGATTATTTTACAATTTCAAAGATAAGATGAGCTAGCTACGTATATGGGCTTATGATCGTACGTGGAGGAGATTACAAATTCAAGGAGATGCGGCTCCGGACAAAGGCGTGTGCTCAACAACTCCAATGTGTGGCTGAGTTCTGCGTTTTAGCATATACTTGGATAAATTAGATAAATTTTGTATTTAAATTAGGATAGATAGATTAGGTCTTTCATAATATCTACTATATATATATACATTCTTACGGTAGTACTGAGGAGGCCGAATGTAGAACGTGACCGGCCGTGAGTTAGTTTACCTCTTAACCCTAATTGTCTTTTGTTTTATTTTTATGGAGATCTAAACTCTCTCGTTCTGTCTACAATTTGAAGCTTTGTTTGATTGAATTGTGAGTTTCTAATTCTTGTTCCTTATTTCCTATATTGAATGTTTCGACTTCTTTGTGTTTGAATGTTTGATTGTTTTATTCTATCTCGACTGATCAACTTGGTAGAATCAATTCAATTGCTAGGGTTCTGTAGATTCCTGATTGTGAACCTTAACCCAAGTGGCAAACTTATCCCTTTAGGGCTGATTGAACTAATTGGATGGGTAGGAAGTTCGATGTGTTGTTAAATCCCTTTTTAGGGACTGCAAATACCTTGGTTAATCTCTGGTCTTAAAGCTATCAATTGGGTTAAATCCTTCTTTAGGGACCGTTCGATTGATAAGGGTTTCTAGGACTGATTGGACTAGTAACTATATTAGGTCGGGACAAGGGCATTCATAGGAATCATAAAAGGACAAGAGGAAGTTACAATATCAATTCAACCAAATAAAGTGGATAGTTGTAGGTAGAACGATTTTATCTAAATTGCTTTGCATTAATTTGTTTATAGTATATTTTATTTTCTTTCTTATTTTCACCACTCAAAAACCCCCCGTTTCATATTAATTGGTAAATAAACTTAACTTAGGAATAACTTGATTCTCTGTGGGATCGACTCGTGCTTACCACACTACATTAGTTAGGTAGGTTCGAAATTATTTTGATACGGTTTACGCGACTAAAAACCGCTCATCAAATTGGCGCCGTTGCCGGGGAATCAAGTTTATTTCTTTGTTTTGTGTATTTATTGATTTTTGTGCATATATCTAACCCGTTGTGAACCTATCTTACGGTTCACAACACCCTTGCTACTAATTTTTTTTAAGATGTTGAGATTTTTGCAGTTTGAAGGTGAGAACTTTCACCAATATTTCACTAGATTGCATGAGTATGTTAACGACCTTGGTTCATGGGGTTGTCAATATGGTGTACGGGAGATGTGTGTTTGCATATTTGATGGGATGAATGCTGAAACTCGGAATCTTGCTGAGTCCATGAGTAATGGAGGCCTATTGGATTTGGGACTCTTTGAGATTTGGGATTTTTTCTACAACATGAGTCGACGGGTTGAGCGGGAGGTATCAATTCGAACTCTCACACAAGTGTTGCAGCAGTTGGAAGAAAGAAAAATGAGCCGAATCGGAAAATTGGAGGAGCAAATGAGCCGCTGTAAGAACTTGGAGAATCAGATGAGCCAATTTATTCAAATTTTAAGTGCAAAAGGTGAGAAAGAAAGGAGCTTTGAAGAAGAAGAGGAATTGGTTGCAGACAACGATAGTGTCTTCGACGATGGAGAAGAGGGTCTAGTGCTTCATGACTTGGAATCTCATGAGTCGACGCATGAGGTTACATATGATGTGTCTCTTACTCCATCTGCACCATCCATTCTGAGCTCGCCCATTGATGAACCAAGTCTAGAGCCATCAACTGAGGCTCAAGAGATAATAAAGGTAAACTTTTGCAATCTTGAAGGTAATGGTGATTATGTTGATCCTTTTTATTGCTATTTTGAAAAGCCACCAGCAGAACTGTGCTGGTGGTATCATATTCCTTCTGCAGAGAGTCATGCTAGACTCTTTGATAGATTGAAAGGGGTCTTAAGTTCCACATTTTATGCTTTCAATTTATTGTGCTATGATGTGCCTTGTAAGATGTGTGCACAGGAATATGATAGGCTATTGAGGGCGTTAACAATGTCCGATCTTAGAAAGTTATGATTCTTTTTATTTCTTTTTATTTTTAATTAGGATTAATTTTCAGATTTCTTTTTATTTTTCGTAAAAAAAAAAAAAAAAAAAAAAAAAAAAAAAAAAAAACCTATTCCCGTGTCCCTCTTCCTTTCCTCTCTCCACCCGTCTCTGTTCTCCTGCTGAGCGCCGCCCCTTCCTCATCGGCTTTCCTCATCACCGCACCACCCATCGCCTCTCGCCAGACCACCGAGCCACCAGCAGCCCCATCGATCTCTTTTGCGCCATGACTGATTTCGCTAGCCGCCAGCAGCCACTACTCCGATGCTCCGGATTGCGCACCTTCCTCTCCGTCTGCTTCCGTCATCCACCGCCCTCCAGACCGTCTTCGGCAATCTGAAGCCGCCGGCCGCCACCATCCGATATCACCATATTTCCACACCCGACCAACCTCTCCCCTGGCAGTCCCGACGGAAGCCTAGATCTATCTCGCTGATTCTATTTCGCTCCGGCACCGCCTACTCGGACATCACCGTCATCTCTCTTCAACCGTGGATCATCGGAATTCCCCGCCTGTCACCGTCTTTCCTCCTCGTCGGGATCTCCATCTCCCATGGCCAACTGAAGCCGCCGGCCGCCAGTCCACCGTCTGTTCCCCCAAATTCCCCGACTTGGACTGCAGTGTCGGCAGGACCTTCTGCAAGGGAGACGATGCCTATGTTTTCCCAAATCCAAGAAGTTTCACAATGACAGTTTCATCCAAGAGTTTCTACTGGACACCTAGGGCTGTAAATTCTGATCTTTTATCATGTTTTAATGGTGTTAGTACTTAGGAATAATCATCTATCTTGCTGAATTTTATGCTTTGATATTCCTTTGTTACTTGACTGGAGTGGTGGCTGATTTCTATGCAAGTTTGGCTTGTTTTTGTTCCTGTTTGTGGTGTTGGACAGGTCCTATATATGAATATGAGAAGTTGCTGAATTTTATGATCTATTCGGAGGCTACACCAATATCTCTTTTTGAGCTGAGAGCTTGTCTTTGACCGCCTGATTACATTGTGAGTTTCCTCTACCTCTTCCATTCTATTTCATTACTTTGAGGACAAAGTAAGCTTTTAAGCATGGGGTGGGGAATTCAAGTGTAGCTCTGTCTTTATATATATTTGTTAGTTTTCTGTTTTATATATATTTCATTGCATTTAGGTGTTATTAAAGATACCCATCTTGGTTTAGTTTGTCCTTTAATTTATTTTTATGATCTTAATGCATAAATCCCATGATTTGATTGAATTGCTTGAAAATGATTTTTGGAGCATGATTTGAGAATATAATTGAGCAAGTATGATTCATAGTTGAGGTTTAATTGAAATCTAAAAAAATATAACCTTTGTGAGTTTGTTTTGGCCTTATAGGGACTATTCATAATTATTTCCCTTTTGCTTCTATCGTGTGAGTATACTCTTCATATGCTTATTTTTCACTACCGTATTGCACATGTTTGTTACTTGTGAATTTCAAATGATTGAGGCATGTTTTCTTTAGCCATATTATACCCTATCTACTTTACATATGATCCTTTGCTTGAAGCCCATCTGAGCCTTAAAGCCTATTATTTTTTATAGCTCCACAAAATATATCATAGCCAATGATTAGCCTGACCCTATCCGGGAATTAGGAGGAGAATTGGTGAAAAATCTTTATGTTGGAGTTGCTTTGAGTGGAGATGATGTATGTATGGTTGTGCATTGCGAGAGGCATAGCCAAAATAAGGTAACCCTTCTTGCATAATATAGATGACTTATTACTAGGGGCCTAAGGAGGATAAAATTCACTTAGGAGTAAAAGTCTAGTAAGCTTGGACCTAGGGAGGATAAAATTCACCTAGGGGCAAATGTAAGCATAAAAGAAAAAAGAAGAAGTCATCATCCAGATGAAAAAATTGCATGAGTTGTATGGTTATTGAAATCGAAAAGTGCTTATTGATGTGTATTGGAGTTTATGTTATTGGAATGGTTTGGGAAGTATGGAAGTTTTGGTGTTGTTCTGGTTTGTTGTTGTTCCTTTTTCCCGGATTTTTAGCACCACAAACCTAAATATTTCCCATGCCTTATGTTCCTACCAAAGCCTCATTACAACCCTATAAAAGTCCTCATGATGTTGTTTGCAAGTGATAACTTTCACAGTGTATAGAGCATTTTGGATTGAGTTGAGAGTTGGATTTTAAAGCCTAAACACATGAGAGCCTGAGTGAAACACATTATCCCGGTGAGGTTGGATTAAATTTGCCTTTATTATTGGATCGCTCATATACTTGTTAGGATGTTTGTTCTCTTATTCATGACTCCTGTTGCTTGATATTGCTTTTCTAAAACTACAGCATTAAGATCTTATTTGTGGGATAATTAATTCTATATTTGTTTTTCATTGCTTGAGGACAAGCAAAAGTCTAAGCATGGGGTAACAACTCAGAAAATAAAAGATAGTACATGAATTGAAAACTGTTGACTAGACATTTAATAAATTGGATTCAAATTCAACCACATGCAAAAGGCGCATTTAAGAATATCTAGAGTAATTACAGGAATGTGATAAGTAAGATACAGAAGCTTTTGAGATTGTCCATTGAAGCATAGAAACCTTCTTCTCTCATAATGAAATATACACATATTTTATGACATTTTCCTTATTCTTTGTAAGCAATTCTTAATCAGTTAAGCATATTGAGGTTTAACCACAGTGCATAAAAGCTCTTTTTAGCTGCAGCAGAAAATAAGACAATTACATGGCTACATTAAATGGGAAAATAGAGAAGAAAGGAAACATGTTAGCAAGAGAAAGAGGATGTGATCGAGGAGCCAGATAATACACGTGTTGGAGGTCTTGTGATCGACGGTCTCAACCAAAAGAGTGTTAATGGAAACTGGGAACGCTTGTGCCAAAATTGGTCCAAATCTAGGATGCCATTCAATAGAATCTACCCATCCAAACATCTCTCATCGTGAACTAATGCCTAAAGTAACTGAATTACGGAAGGACTATACTCATCAAACAAATTAATTGAAATTTATTCAAGCTTTACCCACAGATATTTTTTCCTATGTCAACTGAATTCAATCGGTCAATCCTGACTTCAGATCATGATGAGAGTTAGCACTTAGCAGCATGAAACATTTGTACTAATAAAGTTGAAAAATGGTCAGTGTTAATTTGAGAAAGTGCAAGATACATCCACATACTCGAAATAAAATCCTGGTCTTAGTCTTACCCTATTAATAGTATAAAGGGACTCCACCATTTCCACAGTGCGGTTGCAAACAGCAGCGGCCACCTGTTAAATCCATGAATGCAAAAAGAATCTTCACCTAGATCAACTAATTGAAAAAAAAAAGGGGTTGCAGACAGAATCTGTAGTACAAGATGCACTTACAAATACAAGAATGTGAAGAAACCAAAAAGGCCTAAAAACTAACCTTCTTCCAATCTTTCCCATTCTTGCGGAATGCATCGTAGAAATTTTCAAGTTCTTGCCCATTCCATTTTGGCCCTAACCTCTCCTGAAGCACGTGAATAAGCAAAAACGCAACTCACCGACAAACTCAATTGCAAAGTACAAACAAACTCAATTGCAGAGTTAAATCAAACACTTAATCAGTCTTGGACATGTTTAATTTGATAAATCGTTACCTCAAATCCCGAGTTCCGAATCCAGAATTCAAACGCGAAAAAAGAACGCGAAGAAAGAACGAGAAGAATTGAAGAAAGAACGCGACTCACCATCTCCGAGCCTCGATTATATTTCAACTAGATCAATCGCGAAAATGCAAACGTCTCCTCGCGATACGCCGGCGGAACCCTCACTTCAGACAACGAGCGCGCTCTCTCTCTCTCTGCAAACTTGATCAGCGGCCAAATGACTGGGAATAGAGGTGGCAATTCGGGAAGGCTTAAATATGGGAAAATTTTCAGTATACCTTCTTGGGGTCCACCTTCCTTCTATTTTTTTAATATTTACACTCCAAAAAATGCTTCATATTTATTTATAATTGCTTTTGTGTATGGGCAGTGAAGAGCAAATGATCGTTGTCTTTTTCTCTAGTGCCACATAAACAGCAACTAGAGGGGACTATTGAAAAATCTATTTAGTCTTTCTTTTGTAGCTAGGCCATCTATTGTGATTTTCCAAATGAAGTGTTGGATATGTGGAGAGATGTGAAGCTTCCAGATCCGGGAGTTACTACCATTTGTTGGGTTGTGGGGAGTTGTAGGTTTTGCAAAGCATTTAGTAGTAAAGACACCGTCTCTACTATATTTCCAAATTAGTCTATCTAGGGTATCTCAATCCGGAAATTGTATTTGTACGATTTGGTGAACAATATGTGCCGGAAATAATTGGTTCAGGAGATTGGTATTCCATTTGTTATCTTGTGTTAGCAATTGGGACACCGTCATTTCAGGACTATGATTTCCTCTATATTTGTCTAAGGTTCCCTCCAAAATCCAAGGATCTGTCCCGATATTGACCTTTTCACCATTCCCTGTGATCCATAGAAGGCCTTCTTGGAATCGATCTTTAAGTTTCAGGGGACGGCCAAATTGCCAAGATGTATTGTGGATGGTGAGGTCGTTGATATTTTTATTTCGGAGGTACTTCTCATTGATTACTTTTACCCAAATGTTGTTCGGTTGGGTGTAGAGTTTCCATAGAAGTTTCATCTCAAGAGAGATGTTCTGCTCTTCGGCAGTTCGGATACCTAAGCCACCCGATGCTTTGGAAGAGCAGATTTTTTCCCAGCTAACCAAAGGGTTGTATCGTTCATTATGGGTTTTGTTCCAGAATTTTTTTTTATTTACCTGGTCAATCTTCCTGAGGACTTCCTTAGGGAGAAGAAAACTTTGCATAAGATAGTTAGTCTTTGAGCTGAGATTAGATTTTATAAGTGTTGTTCTCCCTGCTTGAGACAAAGACGATGCCTTCCATTTAGGAAGCTATTTTTTAAGGATTTGTATGGCCTCATCAAAAGAACCATAATCTTGACCACACTCGGAAGATCAAGGTACGCATTTGACATATATACCCTTCCGATCCCATATGATTTACGGTTGAACCCCACCACCGAACTCAAAATCACCGATGGCATATTGGTCAATTTCAACGGCCACTTCCCCAATTCGTCCTCCTCCACCTTCCTCCTCTCCGGGAAATCCAAAATTCACAATCTTCCCCCGCCGATCGAGCTTATTTACGTCACGGAGCGGGACGGCACCTCGAACATCTACTACGACGACGTTTATCAGCCCAACTCGGCGAGTCAACCTGGCCAATCCCCGGCGCGCGTGCAGGTTCCGTAGCTGGACACCCGGCCGGGCAACGGCCGGATTTCGATGAAGCATCGCCCGAGTTTGATGGGTGACGAGCTGATTTACGTGTCGACTCGTCAAGAATCGGGTGATCCGAGGACGAGTTGGGCCGCGGTTTACTCGACTCACCTCCCCACCGGGTCGACTCGGCGGCTGACGCCGAATGGGGTGGCGGATTTCAGCCCCGTCGTGTCTCTGTTAGGCCGGTAGACGGCGGTGGCCTCCTTTGGAAAGAGAGGGTGGGGCGGGGAAGTGGAGGAGCTCCGTACGGACATCTACGTCTTCTCGACTAAAACCGGGTCCGGTCGGGTCAAGGTCGTTGACCACGGCGGGTGGCCGTGTTGGGTGGACGACTTCACCTTCTATTTCCACCGGAGGAGCGACGAGGACGGGTGGTGGAGCGTTTACCGGGCTACGCTGCCCCAACTCGGCCCGATCAGTGTTGACTCGATGATCGTTGACCGAGTAAATTTTTACCCCATTGTAGGCCCTGGTTTAGGTTGAGAAACCTACAATGTAAAGAAATGGCAAGTCGAAAACTCATTTATATGGTGGGAGGAATGTAACCTCAATCGTCCGAGATTGATCAATTACCCAATATTCTGTTGGGAATTAAGGTTGCAGCCGTTCAAGGTCCGATTAGGGTCGTAGTGGTCTTTTAGTCTGGTTTAAGAACAAGGATCTAGATCGATCCTAAATAAAGCAACTGAAAGGAAAGATAATAAGAACACAAACGATATGTTTACGAGGTTCGGGCTAATCCCTACGTCCCCGGCTCTAGATGTCATCCAATATGCTCTAAAGGCCAAACGAGAAACCAATACAAAGATCCTAGGAGGGCAACTACTAAACCGAATACATAAGTAGGAGTTAAAAACACTTAGAAGAACACAATAGTAGCGGCAAGCTTAGGGATGAAAACTCCCTTAAACCGAGGCGTCTCGACTCGGTAAGACCTCGTCGAATCTGTCGCAGCTCCGTTGAAGGTGGCACCAAGGAGTCCCTGTCGATCGATTTCTCCATCAACGCCAGTGTTGGTTCTTATCCTCTCTTCGGTGCAGCCATATGAAGGCTCAACCTTCTCGTGCTCCTTGGGATCTTCTGTTCTCTCGTCCTCTACTCGAGTCCGGTTCACATGGAGATTGCTCAACGAGCCTCTCTCACTGATGAACTCAAAACTCAAGCCTCTCTCTATCTCTTCTCTCTCGGTTTTAGCTCTCTCATTTGATCCCGAAACCCTAGTTAGACTCTCCTGATTTCAGCCATGGGAGAGGAGCTCCCAGGCTCGGTTTTGGAGCGGTGTCCACAGTGCCCCTTTCCCTTTAGAGTTTACTGGAGAAAGGCTTATAAGGCTAATCGAGGCTCCAACGGTCGAAAATGACGACGTTGGACAAAGCATGGGCTTGAACCTAAAGGCCCAATTCCTAGTAGACTAGAATTACAAACTCAACATTTTCGAGATGTGAAAACTGCAAGGGAAAGTGAAAACTAGACATCTTTCTTATATGAGCTTCACTTGCTTTTAGTAGTTTTGGGGAGTTGCTAATTATGTATGCTTAGGTGCCCGAAGGCACGTCTTGTGAACAAAGTCATTTGAGTGTGCAAGCAACTACTCCATGCCTCGTTGAGTGGTTGTCAATTTGTCTAGTGTAGAGGATCTCCAAATCTGAAACTGATATGATATTGTTACAATTTAACATAGTTTTCTTAATTAACCTATAGTTTCTACTTTTTCTACCTTCAAGGAGTTTACTATTAAAATAACAGTATTACGAATCACATATTAGTATAGTAGTTGTAATATTGTGATCCTACGTTTTATGTAAAAAAATTCAAGGACAAATACTCTTAGAACTAGGACTTACCTTTCGTATATTTTTGTAAAGACCGGGAAATTTTAGAATACTAAATTATTAAAATAGTGAATTATAATTATTCCGATTTCTAAGATTCAGGAGATTTGAAATTTCTGTTCTTGAACTATTGGATTGATTCTAAATCTTTCGAAACAAGTTCCGGCATTAATAAATTGGAAATTTAAAATATGTTATACTCTGCTTTTATGTACCGAAAATTGGAAAATAATGTTCGGATTTCATTTATTAAATTCGGAATTGGGAATTTGGAAATCCTTTTGAGTCGAGTCGGGATATGGTCGAAAGAGCGGGTTTGAGATTTTTCATTTCGGGTATTTTGAATTTGGGTCTTTGGGACCACTTGTATTCTCTCCCCATCTTTGTCATCTCCCCCCCTCCCATATCCGAAATTAGGCTGCACCTCCACCTTCATTTTTCTTGTCTCCATTATACAAATTTCAGAAGAGCAGCTATCCCATTTCTATTATTAGCTAGACACCCACATCCCATTTCTCTTCTTCCTCACCATTTCACCCACACAAGAATGGAAAATGATCAAGGCTTTTGTCTCCCTATGTACCCTAAAATCAGATTTCTCACAGCCTATTCCCCATCAATTTAAATCTGATCTTGTTCTTCACTTTCACCATACAACACCTCCTCTTGCCCTCGTTGATTTATCAGTAGCCCCCTAAAGTTTGCCCTCCTCTCCCTGATGTCTGCAGTTGCCAGAGGAACACTAATCCACCTTTTCTCTCCCGATTCTGCGCTTCCATCACCGATGCCATCCCCGAGCACCCACGGCCAGCAGCACCGAGCCTAGGGAGCACCTGAACGGCAGCCGCCCTCCCTCGGCGAACAGAAGCAGCAACCGGTCTCCACTCCCTTCTCGATGTCTCCGATTCTGAACTGCCCCGCCTCCATTGTCGCTCCCCTGTGCTCCTCCGAATCAAGCGGTAACTCTCCTCTCCTCTTTGCTTCATTCTCAAACCCGCTAAAGCTCCGCCTCTAATTCGACCTCTTTCGTTGGAGGCCAAGACACACCGACGCCGCCCCAGGCAAGCCCAAGGAGAGTTGGACCCAGCAGCGGCGCGCCTCGACCTTCCGCTCCCTTCCCTCTGTTTTCGTTCCGGGCTTGGTAAGGATCCGCTTTCGCCTGTTTTCGCCCTTAAACTGAGTAAAGGTGGACCTTTAATCCCATATCCTCCTTCCTAGGCCATCTCCGGCCAAGATCCAGCTCCGACGAGGCCATAGGAGCACCGCTCGAGTTTCCGGCGACGTTTTCAAGCCCTCGGTGAGCATCGTTCCCTCTCTATCTCTCCTTTCTGCGTTTGCATCTTTCTGGGAGGGTTGTAGTCGGATTGGAATGTCGATTTGTTGGGGAGTGGGTCGGGTCGGAGAAGAGCCGCAGGCCGGCCCTGGGATTCCTCCCTTCTTTTCCGTTCTTCCTCCGTCAGATTTTCGGGTTCTGTTCTTTTGAGGGGAAGAAGCAGATCTGGGTTTGGGGAGGAGATAAGTGCGGGCCCCATCCTCTAATTTTTTTATTCCATTTCCTTTTCTGATTAAGAGTGGGCCGGGTCTTCCTCTTCCTTCTTTCTTTCGGGTTTGGGTTGAATCCGGTTATCCCTTTCTTTCTTTCTTCCGGGTTGGGCCGAGTGTTGGGTTGGGTTGGGTCCTTCCATCTGAGTTATACTTTGGGCTTCAGGGGCTGGATTTTAAAGAGTGTTTTATTATGAGTTTGTCTTTTGTTTATATTATGTGTTATATGGAGTTATATAATTGTAATTCATTCTTAGATTAATACTATTGTTAGTATTAATTTCTGTTTTATGAAAATAAATTATAAATTCTGTAAAAGTATTATATATATATATATATATATATATATATATATATATATATATGTTGAGTTGTTTTATAAAAGGAATAGTATTTGGAAAATGTTGTATTAATGGATGTTGTTTTAAAATGTGACTTTAAGAATTTGAAGGGATTTATTGATGTTGACTTATAAATGTGGCATATAAAGATGAATTTACTTGGTGTTTATTTTAGATAGGTATGGTTTGAACTAACTAAGGAGAGATTTTCAAGTCTTTGAAATTATCTCTTTTAAGGATTTGTTGTTTGGAAACCGAAGTGCCGGAATATTTCTATAATTGGATTTTGAGAGGATTATTTTAAGGTTTAAATGTTTAATGTCGAGATTCTTTGTCTTCGTTTGATAACGTTGGGTTTAAGAAGGAAATTAGAGGAATGATTTTGGTTGATGTTGATCATATCGAAAAGGTTTTGAAAAATGGTTTCACTATCGGTTGAGAACTTGGGTTTCGTATGGATGAATGTTGGACCGGTAGCTTATAGAAATGGCTTGATGATAGGTGTGTTTTGCTTTTGGATTGCCTTGGACTTGCATTTGGGCCCTTGCTTGTATTGTCCTGCTGTTCTGCATCTTTAGGTAAGTCTCTTCGGAGCTTACTCAGATTGAATAGAGATATTCCCTGCTTTAGGTGCATGATATACTAGGTGTTGCATTCATGATCAGCATGCCATGTAGTACCATGCTAGGTTGCATTGATCGTTGAGCATTCTATTTCTCTATGTGTATGTAAACAGAACGGCCGTTATCTGTGAAGTAACTAGAGTCGTTGCTAGGGTCATAGGGTAGCCCAGCCTCATCGGGTACCCTGAGTCAATCGAGTCATGAACTTCCTTATATTATGATATGCCTGCGGGCTTTATTGTGGAGCGGGTTAGGCATGCGTGCCGCCCGATTATGATGGAATGCATTCACGAGCTGGCCAGTCTCCGCCCTATCGGAAGGGGGTGGAGGTAGGAGAGGGATATACCACTTGGTATTCTGTGCTAAGGCCTTATTATTATTATGCACTTGATCTTAGGAGCATGTTAGTGTGTTAATATCCCGCAATGCATCTAGAAGCATCTTTATTAGGTATAGCGTATATGTGTGCTTAGGGTTGGGATGCAGAGCTAAAGTGGGCATCGATCTGATCCCGCCCCATATCAATTTTTTTAGGTATTCGTTATGCTTACTACTATTAATGTTGATTTGAGTCCATGACCGCTGGGTCTAACCTGGCGGAAAGAGAGAGTTGAGATTCCAACTTCACCAATTTAATTACGGCTCGAATTTGAATGGTTGATCATATTTTGACCCGGCTCTGCCGTGGCACTTGTATCTTTACTTTGCTTCCGCTTTACTTTCGTTTGAAATGGATTCTGCGACATAGTCTTAGGACAGGTTAAGGGTACCCAACGGCCCTTCGAGGTTTTTAGGGTTCGAAATCCCTCTTTATTACTGACCTTAAAATGAGTTGAAACCTCGACCCGTACCTGGATTGCAAGATCCGAACAAGGGGTTTTATCCCTTGAAACGTAACCCGGAAATCAAAATTCTGGGCCGTTACAAAGATGGTATCAGAGCTGAGGTTGTGCAATTCGGGTACGCAAGGGTCGAGTGTATGTTTTGGAAAACCGCCCATGGATTTCAAAGGATTTGAAGATGTTTTGAAAGGGCAAAATGAACTTAAGACGTCTAACCCCAAATTGGACTATGTAATGAACTTGACTTGTAATAAAAGAGGAAAACCGACTAAAGAGGGACCGAGTGGGTAGAAAGGCGTTAGACCATCCCTATTGGATGTAGTTGGGAATGGGTAGGCAAATATCAGCTTGTTCTTTACAAATGGGTTGGGAGACTCAAATGAGATCATTATGAGTGTTATTAACTGACTCTGTGCTGAGTGCTTGCTATGCTAGAGATCTGAATTGGTATGCCTAACAATGAGTTGTGTATTGACTGATCTGTGAAACGGGATAGCGGGAGTGCCTTTATTTCTACATTGTCAAACCCAGCTTGTGTGAAAGAGCCCCTTCCACTATGGTTGTTAACTCTTTGACGGTGCTATCGAGTCTTTCCCCCGGATGTCAATGTCTCCCACATGGAATCGGGTTGGTAAACACATTGTGTCGGAATCATGTATGGATATGAAGGTTCTCTGAGTGAGTACTAGAAGGTGGTTCTTGATGGCATTTTGAGTCAAAAGTAAGGTGTCATGGGGTTGTCTTTCTTAATTCATATGATGATCAACCTTTATTTTTCTTACCACAAAGAGTCGTACCAAAGTCACATGGGAAAGAGGGGTGATGAGTCAATTGGGGAAGGTCAATGGTTGCCCTTAGGGATCTTTGTCCGGTTGTAATGGTGACTCTCTCTAAACTACATGACATGACTTTGTAACCTCATGCATGTACCTTGCAAATGCTCATTTGTAAAATGTTGCTCATGTTATTACATCTGTGATCAACTCTCCCTTATATGAATGCTTGTACATGGTCTCCTTAGGGTGCTAGATGATGACGTGTTAATGCTTATTACTCGATTTGTGACCAGAATCTACAACATGCACATCTATTCTGTATTCGTCAGATTAACGAATGTTGGTTGTTTTGCAATTGATATGGTTGCATGATTACTTGCGTTGGATGGGGAATATGTTGAATGATTGAGTCTTGATGAATGCACGATTTGATGTTCATGATGACCATTATGTGATTTCAAGTTACACATGTTACGTTCCTATCATTCCAGCATGCCTTACTCAGTATGTTGCATCGTCATACTAGTGCATGAATGTAAATGTCATGTGTTAGAAAGCTACATGATTAATGTTCTCCCTATAAATAGGTTCATGATAGTGTGATCGTTCAGTCTGGTATCATGATTGAGTGAGTTCCTTACTTGATGGTAACTAGTGCGTGTTATACCTTGCCTACATTATTGTTGAACCTCTCTTGAGCTAGGGTCTTGATAGTGTGGCCTCTCCCCTTTTCTATCACCTTAACACGGCTCACTCATGCAAATTAGATTGATGTTGAACTCGATGATCAATTTGCTTTATGTGATGGCTTATCCTAGCATGCTTACATGTTATCGCTCGGTAGTGTTTCTCCATTACTCTATGATATCCTCTTGTACTTGCATAGTGGTATGACTTGACACCTCGCATGATCACACACCACGCTATATCATAATTTAATATACGCATGACACATGAATGTTGGAATGGACCTAGTCGAAGTATCTCGATTGTATTCATGTTCGATATGTGTTGTTAATATCCTATAGAGCTTATGATTTCTAAAATGACTCGTTCCATGGTGACTTGTCATGATTGTTTATTACGTGAACATTCTTGTCCTGTAATGTGATAATTATTGTACTACTTTATGTGCCTCAATGACTATTCCTTCCTAGCATGCTTAGAATCTATCACGGTGATGTTCTCTTTGTTACCTTGTAAGGATGCCTCATCCTTCATGAACATTATGTTGAATTCATTTAAATCACTCTTGACTATGCCTATGTCTTATCATGCATCCCTAGTACCATGTATTACTTATGCTTTTAAATGTATCTCGTCATATGATTACATGTCGTTCTCAACCTATTATATGATCCTTGTTGCTAGATGTGATAATTGTCATGCCGCTCTTATGTACCCTCATATGACGCTTAGTTTGATTTTTATGATGTACCTCGTCATGCTATATTTGGCCTCATTTGTTTCCATGCTCGTGCGTTGTTCATATACATGATGTTTGTCATCCTCGTTAAGCTCTTCATGACCATTACTGGCTCCGCATATCTTACTTGAAATTGCTAGACATATCTGCTTCCCTAGAATAAAAGGCTATTAGCTTATCTCACATGCATCCGTGTAGAATTCGATTATGTCTTTTGGATTGAATGTGCATGTCGTTCTCCTTGAGATAGGTACATGTTAGTGTGGATTAATGTGACTGATGTGCTCCATGATGAATTCATTTTGCTCGTCACAATTGTAACCTAATAGACTTCCATAAGGGCGTTGTTGCTATTCTCGGGTCAGAGTCTTTCCCCTAGTATTGTCGTCTTTAGTTGTGGTCCGTGTTTGTCCCTGAAAGGAATTTGGGTTGTCTTCTCTTGTCACTCCCCTATCTCCCCTAACTTGGACTCTTGCGCGATACATTGGGTGAGCGACCGCATGGAAGAGGGAACGAAAAGTTAGATGGCGATAGAGAAGTGCAGCGTGGGCCCATAACCCACGAGCCTCGGGATCTATGATGTCGGCGGAACGGGCACGCATCGAGATTTACGATTACTGTGTACGATATGACTTGCAAGCGGGAGTGTTCTCCGTTCGAATTGCTAACCCTTTTGAACTTGTTGACGATGATATTGCACTGACATGGCGATGAGATTTACGTGTTGATGTGCTGACTTGATGATGATTGTTGCCTGATTGTCTGTCGTCTATGATGATATGATTTGATGTCGTATAGATCTCATGTACCATGATGTCTTGACGTGTTGCTACTCTAAGTTGCTAAGCATGATTTGAATTCCTTTGTCTGTAAAATGTGAACTACATATGCTAAGAAGCCTGAATTGTATCTGATAAGGTTATAATGCAACATGCTAGCTTGACTTGATTATGTTCATATATGATGTTTGCGATGGTTATTGAGCATGATGTTAAACTGAGACTTGTTGAACCCATGATGTTATGTTTATGAATGCTAGTTGATATGATGTAGGCCTTATGTTTGATGATTTTCATGATTGCTTCTCCCTTAAACCTGTGGGTAAGGTCATTTGATAGCGTGGTTGGAGAGTGGTAAAAGAATTTTAGGCAGTTAGGATGATCGATGGTATTACGAGGTAAGACGAGAGAGGGATGTGGTTGGCAGGGTATGATGTTGTGATGTCTTGAGTAGTATGAGAAGAGTAGGGAATGGCTCTTGAGAGTGTTTAGGACATAGCATGAGAGGATGCCCAGGTGTGGAGTTAGAGATAAGGGTTGAATTCTTAGAGGTGGATGGTGTGGTAGTGCTTGGCGGAAGAAGGGGCGAGATTTGAGCATCGAGGTGAATTGTGATTTGTTTGGAGAATTTTTGTCTGGGTTGACGTTGGCGAGTCTAGAAGAGGATTAGTCTTGGCTTGAGAGTTGAGATGGGCGAGTGGGGATTGTGCTTTATTTTAACTGGTATGATGTGAGGAATTTTCTTAATTTTGTGATTTATTTATATCTGTTGGCATGATGTTAGATAACGACTATGAAGAACCTGATATGGAATTACATGTTGATACGCAATGTTAAAATCTAATTGGTAGTGACTAGTGTTATCATAATATATTGTTGTTTTGCTATCCTGTTATGTTGTTTTAGAAGCATGTTAGGATGTGTTGTGATATGGTAATATGTGAGATCATGATGTGTTATTATGGGGTAATAAAGCATGATGTTATGTTATATGATCGTTAGGCATGATTGTGGGTATGCTAAATGATTAATATGACTTTGAGGATGAATATGATTTGTATATATGAGATAATGATACCAGATTTCTAAATGATCGTTATATGGCATTGCGACGAGTTAAGGTGATGTGTTTAGGGCATATTGACTTTTGATGATTTAGATACTGCTTGATCTTCCTTTTTCTGAATCTTAATAGCATGACCTTGTTGTGTTGAGATGTCAACGTGATGAATCTGTTCTACTTGTGTTGCGATATTGATATGCGATTGTGAGATTTGATGTGTACTGACGTACTAACCCCATAACACATAACCCGTTGATTTCTGGACATGTGTGCTTACATGATGAGTGATGAACATTCGATTATGCACTTGTGATGCCTTCAGTATGATATAGATATACCTTATGATTCTTAGTATGTCGAGGCTTGTTGTTTCTTTGGTACTTGTTGAGTTGTGAATGATGTTGCATGATTTGGAAACTAGGAAGAGAATATGGGATTAGCCCTTAGAGGTGGATGATTCCACCTCCTGATTTCTGAATTTGATTGATTGATATGCGGGAAACTGATTTGGTTTTGGGAGATTTTGACGAAATCTTGATTTGAAAGGATTTGACTTGTTTTGGTGTAAGGTTGCTTGATCAGACGTTGGATTTGAAGATTTTGAATGGTTTTGAAAAAGGACCAACTTGAATTGTAAAAGAATGAACGTTACTGAAAATTTCAACGATTTTGAGGCCAATCTTTTCTAATTGCGGAAATCCCTTTTTGATAATTTTCACACCCGGGCTTATATTATAACGCATCGCGAAGTGGATACAAGCATTTTATAGGGGCGCATATAGAATGCTTGCTAAGACCCAGTAGAGACGCTATGATTGCTTTTCGAGTTATGATGTGACCGAAAGGTCGGAGTAAGAATGTGATAAGGGCCCATATCACATACTTGCTACGACCAATTGGGAATATTATGATCACGTCAAGGGTACTGTATGGATCTCATACGGGCCCTATGAGATGCTTACAGAATCAATGACATGATCTTTGGACTCACCAATTTAAAACTTCATCCCTGTGTTTTAGAGTGATTTTAGTCTCGGGGACGAGACTTGTTTTTAGAGGTGGATGATGTAAAGACCGGGAAATTTTAGAATACTAAATTATTAAAATAGTGAATTATAATTATTCCGATTTCTAAGATTCAGGAGATTTGAAATTTCTGTTCTTGAACTATTGGATTGATTCTAAATCTTTCGAAACAAGTTCCGGCATTAATAAATTGGAAATTTAAAATATGTTATACTCTGCTTTTATGTACCGAAAATTGGAAAATAATGTTCGGATTTCATTTATTAAATTCGGAATTGGGAATTTGGAAATCCTTTTGAGTCGAGTCGGGATATGGTCGAAAGAGCGGGTTTGAGATTTTTCATTTCGGGTATTTTGAATTTGGGTCTTTGGGACCACTTGTATTCTCTCCCCATCTTTGTCATCTCCCCCCCTCCCATATCCGAAATTAGGCTGCACCTCCACCTTCATTTTTCTTGTCTCCATTATACAAATTTCAGAAGAGCAGCTATCCCATTTCTATTATTAGCTAGACACCCACATCCCATTTCTCTTCTTCCTCACCATTTCACCCACACAAGAATGGAAAATGGTCAAGGCTTTTGTCTCCCTATGTACCCTAAAATCAGATTTCTCACAGCCTATTCCCCATCAATTTAAATCTGATCTTATTCTTCACTTTCACCATACAACACCTCCTCTTGCCCTCGTTGATTTATCAGTAGCCCCCTAAAGTTTGCCCTCCTCTCCCTGATGTCTGCAGTTGCCAGAGGAACACTAATCCACCTTTTCTCTCCCGTTTCTGCGCTTCCATCACCGATGCCATCCCCGAGCACCCACGGCCAGCAGCACCGAGCCTAGGGAGCACCTGAACGGCAGCCGCCCTCCCTCGGCGAATAGAAGCAGCAACCGGTCTCCACTCCCTTCTCGATGTCTCCGATTCCGAACTGCCCCGCCTCCATTGTCGCTCCCCTGTGCTCCTCTGAATCAAGCGGTAACTCTCCTCTCCTCTTTGCTTCATTCTCAAACCCGCTAAAGCTCCGCCTCTAATTCGACCTCTTTCGTTGGAAGCCAAGACACACCGACGCCGCCCCAGGCAAGCCCAAGGAGAGTCGGACCCAGCAGCGGCGCGCCTCGACCTTCCGCTCCCTTCCCTCTGTTTTCGTTCCGGGCTTGGTAAGGATCCGTTTTCGCCTGTTTTCGCCCTTAAACTGAGTAAAGGTGGACCTTTAATCCCATATCCTCCTTCCTAGACCATCTCCGGCCAAGATCCAGCTCCGACGAGGCCATAGGAGCACTGCTCGAGTTTCCGGCGACGTTTTCAAACCCTCAGTGAGCATCGTTCCCTCTCTCTCTCTCCTTTCTGCGTTTGCATCTTTCTGGGAGGGTTGTAGTCGGATTGGAGTGTCGATTTGTTGGGGAGTGGGTCGGGTCGGAGAAGAGCCGCAGGCCGGCCCTGGGATTCCTCCCTTCTTTTCCGTTCTTCCTCCGTCAGATTTTCGAGTTCTGTTCTTTTGAGGGGAAGAAGCAGATCTGGGTTTGGGGAGGAGATAAGTGCGGGCCCCATCCTCTAATTTTTTTATTCCATTTCCTTTTCTGATTAAGAGTGGGCCGGGTCTTCCTCTTCCTTCTTTCTTTCGGGTTTGGGTTGAATCCGGTTATCCTTTTCTTTCTTTCTTCCGGGTTGGGCCGAGTGTTGGGCCTGGTTGGGTCCTTCCATCCGAGTTATACTTTGGGCTTCAGTGGCTGGATTTTAAAGAGTGTTTTATTATGAGTTTGTCTTTTGTTTATATTATGTGTTATATGGAGTTATATAATTGTAATTCATTCTTAGATTAATACTATTGTTAGTATTAATTTCTGTTTTATGAAAATAAATTATAAATTCTGTAAAAGTATTATATATATATATGTTGAGTTGTTTTATAAAAGGGATAGTATTTGGAAAATGTTGTATTAATGGATGTTGTTTTAAAATGTGACTTTAAGAATTTGAAGGGATTTATTGATGTTGACTTATAAATGTGGCATATAAAGATGAATTTACTTGGTGTTTATTTTAGATAGGTATGGTTTGAACTAACTAAGGAGAGATTTTCAAGTCTTTGAAATTATCTCTTTTAAGGATTTGTTGTTTGGAAACCGAAGTGCCGGAATATTTCTATAATTGGATTTTGAGAGGATTATTTTAAGGTTTAAATGTTTAATGTCGAGATTCTTTGTCTTGGTTTGATAATGTTGGTTTTAAGAAGGAAATTAGATGAATGATTTTGGTTGATGTTGATCATATCGAAAAGGTTTTGAAAAATGGTTTCACTATCGGTTGAGAACTTGGGTTTCGTATGGATGAATGTTGGACCGGTAGCTTATAGAAACGGCCGTTATCTGTGAAGTAACTAGAGTCATTGCTAGGGTCATAGGGTAGCCCAGCCTCATCGGGTACCCTGAGTCAATCGAGTCATGAACTTCCTTATATTATGATATGCCTGCGGGCTTTATTGTGGAGCGGGTTAGGCATGCGTGCCGCCCGATTATGATGGAATGCATTCACGAGCTGGCCAGTCTCCGCCCTATCGGAAGGGGGTGGAGGTAGGAGAGGGATATACCACTTGGTATTCTGTGCTAAGGCCTTATTATTATTATGCACTTGATCTTAGGAGCATGTTAGTGTGTTAATATCCCGCAATGCATCTAGAAGCATCTTTATTAGGTATAGCGTATATGTGTGCTTAGGGTTGGGATGCAGAGCTAAAGTGGGCATCGATCTGACCCCGCCCCATATCAATTTTTTTAGGTATTCGTTATGCTTACTACTATTGATGTTGATTTGAGTCCATGACCGCTGGGTCTAACCTGGCGGAAAGAGAGAGTTGAGATTCCAACTTCACCAATTTAATTACGGTTCGAATTTGAATGGTTGATCATATTTTGACCCGGCTCTGCCGTGGCACTTGTATCTTTACTTTGCTTCCGCTTTACTTTCGTTTGAAATGGATTCTGCGACATAGTCTTAGGACAGGTTAAGGGTACCCAACGGCCCTTCGAGGTTTTTAGGGTTCGAAATTCCTCTTTATTACTGACCTTAAAATGAGTTGAAACCTCGACCCATACCTGGATTGCAAGATCCGAACAAGGGGTTTTATCCCTTGAAACGTAACCCGGAAATCAAAATTCTGGGTCGTTACAATTTTGGTTGGGTCTTTGTCTAATTCGATTGAATTCGATCGCTCTACATCTGAATCAGGTATTGTATTACCATGATTTGGATTTCAATTTCATCGTTAGAAAAAGGTTGATGTAGACTTAATACTCTCTCATCCCATCACCTATATTTGAATTGAAAGTGCTCTTCTTTTCTTTCCCTCTAGCTTACGAAATAGGATCAAATGATCGATCAATGTAGCTTAATTTGTTTGGGCCCCATCAAACCCCACCCCTGGCGCCTTTAATCTCGCCTAGATTAGCTATATTATTCAAATTCCATCTTACAACCTTCAATCCAACGCCTTTAAATAACACACATCCAAATTCCCTCTTCAAATCCAAATTTCAGTGAAGCTCACTTCCTTTTATAGTGAACATGAGAGAAGTGGATGACTCCTTCAAGAAGCCCGTCGCCGTTCCTTTCAAGTGGGAGTCGAAGCCCGGCGTCCCCAAGCCTCATCATCGATCCATATCGCGCGATCACAGCCATCCATCGCCCAAGCTCACGCCCCCACCCTCTGGAATATGCTTCACCCCTCCTCCGGATATCGGGCCAGCCCGTTCATTTCGCTCCGTGACCCGTTTGCGGCAGTATAAGCACTGGGCTGAGCCCATGGGCCCGGCCCATTGTGGTCACTGATAGTGCTGGTTGCTTCTTTTCACCTTTGTTTAGGAAGAGGTGGGCCAAGAAGAAGAAGAAGATGGCTCATATTGGAAGCCCGAAGCATGAGTTTGATTCGTCTGACATGGAAACATTGGCTCAATGGTCCGACTCCAACCGAAAATCGATGTCTTTGTGGGAGTCATCGTCAACTTGTTCTTCCTCTTTCTCTTCACATAGGTCATCACCTCGGCCTGTCCGTGATCCAGAATGGGTCGGGTTCGGGTTGTTTTGAAGTTCGATTGAGTAGTGATGGAATGTTGGTGGTCACAAAGCACACCGGTCGTTCTCTCGCCCTCTTTTCTACACCCAAAATAAAAGAGATTTCATTCTCTTGTAGAGTTGTTATATATACATAATGAATTAAATATCTTTAAATTTTGGATCCAAATTCTAGATGAAGATTAAAGACATTGACCGGCTAAAGAGTTTGTTTGAAGGAATGTTCATCGCAAAGCTACAGTACAAGGCAAAGGCGCAACTGTTGAATCTACGCTGCTACTGATGTTTGTTGCTCATTTGGCACTCGACCAAGAGTAAACTAACTCTGGATGTGGAAATGTTATCAGCGAGCTGTATCAACTGTTCGAGCTCGAATATAGAACAAAGATGGGGCTTCACCACAGCTTTCAATGCGTGGACTTGGAGCCACTCAGCAGCATCCTCCAAGCAGCGTGCAGTACTATATTATCAAGGGGAAGGTGATATCGACTCCTTTAAAGTCATCTATGTATAACACGGGGCATTTCACCCAGTATAAAAACTAATCAAACATTCACATCAGTGACCAAACCTCCAAATAACGGAACCCGCAATCGAATCAGAGAACTCAAAAGAGAATTGCAGGTGAAACTGAACAATCAAACAAGTAGGTTCTAAATTACATGAGCAAGTAGGCGAGTAAGGTAAGACTACAGAAGCTGAGCAACACCATTTAAGATATTTTTCAGATTGTTGGAGCTTCTTGAACCTAAAGATGAAATCGTGAAACGAAGGAAGAGGAATATAATGACAAGGTGTCTTGCTATAGTTCCGAGCCTTGAAATCATGACCTTTCTGTAACATTCAAGCACCTTTTTGGTCAGCAGATAATATACTTCACATTCACAAACATCAGAAAATTGTGCCCTTCAATTTTTGGCTCTTGAAACCCATCATCCATTTGCAATACCAGTCTCTCATATTTGGCGGTTCAAAGAGACTTCTTACCATCCACCTTGATCCTCGGCAACTCCATCTTTCTCTTTCAAGGCCCTCCCCTCAAACCGGTGAGCTCTCTTCATTCTAGAGTTGTCAGCAAAGCATCAGACTTTGATGACCCTAGAATGAAGCAATTCATCCAGATCACACAACGAAAGCTCAACCCCGTTAGTGGCTAGGCCTCGAAGAATCTGGTGTTTGAAGGAGAAATATTTAGTTGTCAAGGAGGGCGAGAAATCTGCCCCGTTTCAGAAGATGTTGACAGACAAAGCCAAAACTGAGGTATTGCAAGGAATTTGCAGAGGGAAGAAGGACGAGAATTCAAAGTGGGGATGCCTGATTCTAGCTTTCTTATGAAGTAATGAGAAAATCTAGCAATATTTGAAAAGCACAAGCTGCATTGACTGTGTGCGCCATTTAACTTCAAGTGCCCAATATAGTCAATTAGTCAGTCTAGACTCTACTATCTATGTTTGGCTTAAAATCAATTGCATCAAATCCATAGCACCTCACAGCATCACACAAATACAACCAATATTCACACAGCTTTAATCAAAGTTCAAACAGACCAGAAAACCAATTGCACAAGGACAAACCACCAACTGGCCATGGAGGAGAAAATCTCAAACAATAGAGTTTGAATATAGATAGTCAAAATCACAATCTTGCATTACTTCGACTTTTAAGATCAACAACAACAATGAGTAGTCCACAACAGAGACGATCATTCAATTCAAAATAATCAAAATTCCAAAATCATAGATAACACTGAAACACTGAAACACCGCCGTGAAATAACATAACTGAAATGGAAAAAAGAGGGAGCATTTGTGATCCAACTACTTGGATCCAATCAACGAAGCCTCCTGGCTTCCCTCTCGGACTCAAGAAGCGTGCTTTATCGCGGAATCCATTACTGCAAAAAGGAAAAATGGAAACCTGTTATACTCAACATGGTAATCTCAAATCAAAGAATGCAACCAAGCTCCAAAATTGAAAATCTTATCGACAATTAGCGTTAAATTGATAAGATGTTTGAGTTCGGAATAAGAGATTGAGAGGCGGAGAGGAAGAACAGACCTGATCCAAGCTCCCGACGAAAACCCTAGCAGCCGCTGAGTATGAGAGAAATAATAGTTAGGGCTCGGAGAAGTGTTTACGGTAGAGATTGTGGGGAACAAATACTAATTGGTGGGCTTAAACTGGGCCATGTTCTAATTGGCCCAAGGGTTTCATATCAGCCCATTAAAATTTGGGATCACTCGTTTTTTCTTTCCCCCTTCCAAAATGCAAAGGAGGATAATAAAAAAAAAATTATTTTTAAATGTGAACGGAATAATTCGCCTAAAAAATAAATAATTTATATGCCAAAGTTTCTAACATTTTTTTATATCTTAAAGTTAGTCAAATCTGATTTGGAATTTTGACCATAAACCTTATGCATTCCCTTTTGACCAAACATGGTAGTGAAATCCAATTTCCCTTCATCATCCTACGGAGTATCATATGGAGGGGTGACAATTTAGATTGATTAAGGTTTTTTTTTTCAATGTACCTAAATTAGCAAAATTAGTATTTTGTGTATATATAAACTAAACAATAATCTTAAAAATTAAATTATAATATAATCACATCATATTTAGTCTCTAGTTTTTTCAATAAATATTACATGTCCAATTTATGACTTTACATTTACTTTATTTAATTTTATAGTTGAAAGTTGTGTATATTTAACAATGGCCCAATTATTAAATTCTTAAAATCTATCTATATAAACTCTTAATTTAGAAGAGTTTTTGATGATGTGTCAAGCTTAGAGAAATTTTAGGAGTCTCGACCAATTATTATTTTTGTCATTTTTCTTTGATCTTCTTTAATTTTATTTTTCTTCTTCTTCTTTTTCCTTTAATTCTCTTTTTTCTTTAATTTTACTAGCTATCCATATCTATATAAACTCTTAATTTAGAAGAGTTTATGATGATGTGTCAAGCTTAGAGGAATTTTAGGAGTCTCGACCAATCATTATTTTTTTCATTTTTCTTTGATCTTCTTTAATTTTAATTTTTTTTTCTTCTTTTTCATTTAATTCTCTTTTTTCTTTAATTTTACTAGCTATCTATATAAACTATTAATTTAGAAGAGTTTATGATGATGTGTCAAGCTTAGAGGAATTTTAGGAGTCTCGAACAATCATTATTTTTGCCATTTTTCTTTGATCTTCTTTAATTTTATTTTATTTTTCTTCTTCTTTTTCCTTTAATTCTCTTTTTCCTTTAATTTTACTAGCTATCTATATCTATATAAACTCTTAATTTAGAAGAGTTTATGATGATGTGTCAAGCTTAGAGGAATTTTAGGACTCTCGACCAATCATTATTTTTGCCATTTTTCTTTGATCTTCTTTAATTTTATTTTTCTTCTTCTTCTTTTTCCTTTAATTCTCTTTTTTCTTTAATTTTACTAGCTATCTATATCTACATCTATATAAACTCTTAATTTAGAAGAGTGTATGATGATGTGTCAACCTTAGAGGAATTTTAGGAGTCTCGACCAATCATTATTTTTGCCATTTTTCTTTGATCTTCTTTAATTTTAATTTTTTTTTCTTCTTTTTCCTTCAATTCTCTTTTTTCTTTAATTTTACTAGCTATCTATATCTATATAAACTCTTAATTTAGAAGAGTTTATGATGATGTGTCAAGCTTAAAGGAATTTTAGGAGTCTCGACCAATCATTATTTTTGCCATTTTTCTTTGATCCTCTTTAATTTTAATTTTTTTTCTTTTTCCTTTAATTCTTTTTTTTTTCTTTAATTTTACTAGCTATTGGGCTTAATTCAAAACATTGATCTTAGTCTAAATTATAATTTTAGTAGTTTTTTCTCTAAAAAAACATCTATATCTATATAAACTCTTAATTTAGAAGAGTTTATGATGATGTGTCAAGCTTAGAGGAATTTTAGGAGTCTCGACCAATCATTATTTTTTTTCATTTTTCTTTGATCTTCTTTAATTTTAATTTTTTTTTCTTCTTTTTCATTTAATTCTCTTTTTTCTTTAATTTTACTAGCTATCTATATAAACTCTTAATTTGGAAGAGTTTATGATGATGTGTCAAGATTAGAGGAATTTTAGGAGTCTTGACCAATCATTATTTTTGCCATTTTTCTTTGATCTTCTTTAATTTTATTTTATTTTTCTTCTTCTTTTTCCTTTAATTCTCTTTTTTCTTTAATTTTATTAGCTATCTATATCTATATAAACTCTTAATTTAGAAGAGTTTATGACGATGTGTCAAGCTTAGAGGAATTTTAGGAGTCTCGACCAATCATTATTTTTGCCATTTTTCTTTGATCTTCTTTAATTTTAATTTTTTTCTTCTTCTTTTTCCTTTAATTCTCTTTTTTTCTTTAATTTTACTAGCTATCTATATCTATATAAACTCTTAATTTAGAAGAGTTTATGATGATGTGTCAAGCTTAAAGGAATTTTAGGAGTCTCGACCAATCATTATTTTTGCCATTTTTCTTTGATCTTCTTTAATTTTAATTTTTTTTTTCTTTTTCCTTTAATTCTTTATTTTTCTTTAATTTTACTAGCTATTGGGCTTAATTCAACACATTGATCTTAGCCTAAATTATAATTTTAGTAGTTTTTTTCTCTAAAAAATCAATGGGATTAATTCAAAACATAAAATTAATAATAAGAAAATATAAAATTAATATTAGTAATCTGCATTTCTCTCTCTGTATATATATATATATATATATATATATATATATATATATATATATATATATATATATATATATATATATATATATATACATACTACTTTAATCGTTTTCTCAATCCATGAGTTTAATTCAAAATATTTAATTATCTAAACTTTTACAATTATGTTATAATATTAATTTAATATATTAGTAAGATTTTATTCATAAAAAACCGCGCCATGACGCGGGGATCATACTAGTTCACTGTTAAACAACTCCTAAACAATGACAAAAACTTGGAATATCCAAAAAGTTCATAACTAAACCAGCGACCAACTCAATAACACCACAATAAACTCCATTCTTCAAACACCAATTCCAAAAAAATATAAACCAAGATAAACTTTACTGGAGGTGGAGTAAGAATGGGTGGTACTCAACGCAATCAGCTATTAATATGATTCACATTGAAAAGCAAAACACAAAATCTGATCTTGGTTGGATCTGGGAACTTGACACTCTCCCCCAAAGTCAAGGATTTTCTTTGGCGCCTATCAAAAAATGGCATTTCCACGTCGGTCAAATTTGCTAGCAGAGGTGTTGGCATTCCTACAAGTTGTCCCATGTGTGATTCCCACTATGAAGATTTAGAGCACCTCATTCTCCAGTGCCCTATTACGCTTGCTACAATCCAATTGACAAATCCCACACAAGTACCAAAGTTGGGAACTTACCGTCTGCAATCAAGCAACATCAATGAGTTCCTAACCATAACTAAAGGAAACCTAGGAAAACAAACTTTCACCAAACTGGCTATTGTATGGTGGAGTATTTGGTTCTTCCGAAACAAAGCTTTATTTAACAACATCAAGTCTAACTATAGAGCAATTGCATCATATTCTGCAGAACAATTGTTTAACTGGAATATGGCGAAGGAGACTGACGACAACCATAGCATAAACAAGGACAACATCAAAAGTAAAAACAAAAGGCCTACAACAAAATGGAACAAGCCTCCAATCAACTAGCACAAACTAAATTTCGATGGTGCATTCTCACCCTCGTGCAGGGGCCGTTACGACTTTATCATTCAGAACCACGCTGGCATCCCTATCGTAAGTGGTGCGGGTACATCGCCTCTACACTCTGTAATCAGTTTAGAGGCATGCGCTCTCTGGAAAGGCATACTTGCCGCTTCTGATCTCCATCTTCACCATATCCTGATTGAAGGAGACAATCTTACCATTGTTAACGGTCTTCTGGGACATTACTCGGTCCTTGGAGAGATTGAGATGCTCATTTCGAATTCCATTATCTCTCATCAAATTTTTGTATCTGTTCAGATTCGTCACGTGTATAAGGAAGCTAACCAAAATGGCATTTCCACGTCAGTCAAATTGGCTAGCAGAGGTGTTGGCATTCCTACAAGCTGTCCCATGTGTGATTCCCACTATGAAGATTTAGAGCACCTCCTTCTCTAGTGCCCTATTACGCTTGCTACAATCCAATTGACAAATCCCACACTAGTACCAAAGTTGCGAACTTACCGTCTGCAATCAAGCAACATCAATGAGTTCCTAACCATAACTAAAGGAAACCTAGGAAAATAAACTTTCACCAAACTGGCTATCATATGGTGGAGTATTTGGTTCTTCCGAAACAAAGCTCTATTTAACAGGGCCGTCCCGACCATCTCGGGAGCCCTGTGCAATTTTCAAAATTATGCCCCTATTAATGCAAAATATTAATAATAAAATATAAAAAATTATAAAATGTTTTATAATAATATTAATTCTTACATAAATAAAGTACATCTAAGTATAAAACTACCATCATTTCACTTGAAAAGTGTCATCCTTTTCGCATTCTTTGAAACAAAATCTTCGATAAGGTCTTTATGATCAACATTTTCCAAAAGATTATGCTCAATTGATATCAATGCCAATCCATTAAGTCGCTCTTGTGTCATTGTGGAACGCAAGTAGGTCTTCAACAACTTCAACTTCGAAAAGTTCCTCTCCGTAAATGCAATGGTACGTCGCAGGGATAGTCAACAAAATCCTATAAGCAATAAAAGCATTAGGGAAGCAAATATTCTTTTTCAAATGCTTTAAAATATAAAAAGGTCCCATTTTTTCATTAGGCAAAAGATGTTGAAGTAACTTCAGCTCCACATATAACTCGTTTCCATCAATATCAGATTGCCCATCTCTCTTGAGTGCAACTTCTAAATGAGTACATAAAGACTTTAAACATATATCATCCAATGAACACAACTTGTCAGAAGTGAACAAGAAACCAAAAAACATTTTCATATTGTTGATATTGTTCAAACCTCCTAGTTAATGAACCAATTGCTTGATCAACAATGTATAAGAAATAATGAACTCTAAAAGACTCCTCTCCGGATTGTGAAGCATGTAACACCCCCTTTTAAATCTCAAGGGCATGTTACAGCGCCAGTGAACCCGCAGACTTTAATGTCTTTGAATTCACCTGAGGCTTATAGGGACATGCAACCATGCTCCCATAAACAAGATGATAATTTAAATACAATAAAATAGGCGGAAGTAAATAAAATTTATTAGTTTAAAATATATGTTTATAATAATAATAAGAGTACCAAAACCATAAAGCATGAGTAACTTCCCAAAATAACTGAAATGAAAGTAGCGACGCGGAAGCTTTTAAAGGTTCCAACTTGTAGTAAAATATTTAACAAATGACAGCCCGCTCTTCAACTCTCCCCTGCTCCGCTGCTTGCTAGACCTGTGGAATATGGTCTGGTGTTTCGTGAGAACGAAGGACACCAGCCATCCAAGAAATAGGATGGTTAGTACAATAAAGACTAGCAAATGATAGGGAAAATGTTCAGACTTTAACCTTACAGTGACCATAAAACGGTATGTCTCAGGTTAAGGGAATGACACGAATATTTATTGTAGAAACTGAAAGAAAATGATAAGAATTCACACATGACTCGGATGATCATATCGATTGATTATAAGATAAGAAATGGAATTATACTCGAGGCAGATAAGTATAATAACTGAAATGATCACCTATTTAATAGTCGATAATAAAGATAACGATAATAATAATAACGCTACGTGGTACCGGTCGGGCCTTTACCAAGGACCACGACCTACATCAGATCGTTGTTTTATCATCCCGCAGAGAATGCATTCCGGGATGGTGTTTCATGAAACCTTTTGAGGCGGTGGCTTAACGAACCACAACCTGCAAGTCAGTCTACTGCATAACTTGCCAAAGGCCTATAGCCACTCGCATCACGTGGTGCGCATTTTAACATATCACAACTAAGCATCACATGGTGCCTATCTTATCATATATACACAATTTATACTAGGTGATCATAATAACGACACTAAATCAAACAGGGATGAGCATGGATAATTCAAAGGGTCTTACTATCACATGCCACTAGCTTGCATGAAAGAACAAGCAGAATATCATGCACTTTAGGAAGAAGAAAATGGGCAACCTTTACTTATCTCGAGTTATAAACAAATCATATTTAATACGTCTATCACTATAATTCATTTAATAATTGCCCATTAATTTAACTCATGCCAATTTATGATTTAAAAAAAAAGATAAATTACATCAAGCAGGCGGGTATGCAATTTATCAAAATTGGCAAGGAAATTGGCCACAGGGCCGCATTCGACACAGAAGAATTTAAAAGGTACGTCAAAAGAATCACGAAACACGCAAAGGGCGATGAACGAAATCACTTGCCTTGATTTCCGATGATCGGCTGATGACACCCAGACGAGATTTTAGCACCTGTCGAATCCAACGGAAAAAGGGAATATTAATATTGATATTTTATGACATTAACTTTACTTAACTCAATTTAAAATTGAATTAATTCTATAAAGTTAAATATTATATACCAATATGAATTCCTCGGGGAGCGGGATCCGGCGTGAGTGCTTCGATATTTCTTGGTGTCGCTGAAAAGGGCAAGAAACGAATAATTTAGGAATATTGGCCACTTTACTTAATAAATAATTTATTAAGGGCCAAAAGCGAGAATAGACTAAATAATAGGGAGGTTTTTGTAATATTTACAAAAGAGATTAAAATCAACTCTGTTCACCGTCTTCTTCACTCACGTACAGGGGCGAGGACCAACGACGACTTCTCGGCGGCAACTGCTCCCGACAGACGGCGACCTGGGAACGGTGGTGACGCAGGGCAACGGCGGTGATGGTGACGGCACCGCAGCAGCGCTCGGACGGGGATCGACTGGGCTCGATCGATCGGGTGCGCTTTCGGCGGGGGCTGCGCTCTGCAGAAAAGAGCGATGGCGATGGCTCGTGGCTCGGCTCGGACTCCAGTCGCCGGTGGTGGAGGGCTGCGGAAGTCCGACGATGGTGCTGCAGTGGCTCAATTTCAGCGGTGCTGAGGGAAGTCGGAGCGCAGTGGATTCGAGAGAGGAGGAGGTGAATTGATTTTTGATTGATGAAGATTAACGGGACCCCTCCCC
This sequence comes from Persicaria maculosa, assembly GCA_963922045.1. Classification (NCBI taxonomy): domain Eukaryota; kingdom Viridiplantae; phylum Streptophyta; class Magnoliopsida; order Caryophyllales; family Polygonaceae; genus Persicaria; species Persicaria maculosa. The sequence goes on along the minus strand of OY998263.1, from coordinate 64,960,846 downwards.
TCTATATATAAGCCTGGGATTGGATCAGATAAGAAGGAAAGAGTTGATCACATCCCAACTGCTGAGATCTCGGACTGATGGGTTAGATTGAGGATAACCTCTCTTGAATTGATCTTGAGGGAAAGATAGAACTTGGAGAGGAAGGAAAGAGGTAAAAAAAATAACAAATTCTATCTTCCATCTGGGTGTTTCACCGTGGCCAGCAATAGAGGGAAGAAGGAAATGGGCCAATTTCTCTTGGGCTCAGTTTTTGGGTTGGACAGGCCTACCTCTCAACCGGGCTGGGCTGATATTTGGCCCCTCATTACTGGGTTTCTTGAAAACTACAATGTATATTTCACTATACCTTATACATACATATACGGATCTATATATATATATATATATATATATATATATATATATATATATATATATATATATATATATATATATATATTATATATATATTAGTGGAATGAAAATATTATTTAATTTAACTTAATAAATTAAATAAATAAAATAGCAAGAATGTATAGACGATAACATTAGAATAATTTAATTATTCTAATTTATATTACATATCTTATGTGAATTTATCGGTTTCCCAAATTCACATAGTATAGTATAATATTATTTAAAGAAATATCCCAAAATTAATTTGGGGTATTTCAAAGCATTCAAAGATATATCACTTGGATTCTCATCAAAATGTATTTTTCTTTGAATTTCGCGCCTTTGAGGAAACACGGGTTCGATATTCATTTCCTTTGCTATTTCTTTAGATGTTTCCAAGGCATTTACAAATCCACTTTTTCTATATCCCTCAAAAAAAGAAATTAATCCCTTTATTTTTTCAATGACAACATCAATAAGCATGTCCTTCAATTGTGAATGCTTGCTACCCAAGTTAATTGCATATAGTATGTCATACCAAATGACTATTGCCACTAAAAATTCAAAATCACCAAGCTCATTATGCACTAAAGATTTTGCTTCACTTCTTATCTTTGAATCATTATCTATCTCAGCTAATTGAAGTAAAGCTTCTCTTACTTCTAAAATTTGAAATCTTATAGCCTTAACACTATCAACACGACTCTCCCAACGAGTAGATGAAAATGATTTAACGGTCAAACCTTTCACATTATCTTTAAAAATTTGCCATCTTTTTGTCGAATTAGCAAAAAAATTGTATAAATATATTGTATGACTCCAAAAAAATCTCTAGCCTTGACACAAGTGTTAGCCATGTCACATAATGTCAAATTAAGATTATGAGAAGCACAAGCAGAATAAAAAGCTCTAGGATTTACATCTAAATATTTTTTTGCACTCCTTGATGCTTTTCTTTCATATTTGATCCATTATCATATCCTTGCCCTCGAACATTATCTATATTAAGATCAAGAGACTTCAATTCATTGTTTAAAACATCAAACAAGCCTTGTCCCGTTGTATCATTAACATCCAAAAATCCTAGAAATGATTCCTCAATACCAATAGAATTTGAAGTGAAATCTACATATCTTAAAATCAAAGACATTTGCTCTTGATGACTTGCATCGGGAGTACAATCAAGAATGGCCGAGAAATACTTTGCTTGTTTCACTTTCTTAATAATTTCATGTTTAATCGTTGAAGCAAGCAAAAGTATTAACTAATTTTGTATTGTATGACTTAGATAATGAATATGAATCTCATCACTCATGACACGTTGAACATGTTCTTGAATAATTGGATCAAACTTTGCCAACATTTCAATTATACCTAACAAGTTCCCATTGCTATTTTGATACAACTTTTCATAACTACCAGGAAATGCGACATTGTTCTTTCCAAGAAACTTCACAATTTCAATAACTCTTATCAACACTTGTTTCCAATGGTTCTTTTCTTTCTCTAGTTGTTGTTGAGCTACTTTATCAATAGTTTGATTCTTTTCCAATCTTATTCGCAAGTCATACCAAATGGCATGGTCACATTCTCAACATGTTCCATGCTTGTTTCATGCTCTTTAAGTCTAAGGCTAAGATGCGACTAATCTCCAAAACCATCATTAGCTAATTGACCTCTTAAACAACTATTTTTTGAATATTTTACAACAAAAACAAAACACTTTATCGATTTCTTTAGAATAGACAAGCCAGTCTCTATCACAAGTTTCATCATTTGATAAGATTCTAGTATAAAATGTGTTTGAAAATCGTCTAGAAAGTTTATCTTTAGGACCTTTTTGAATAGACATATCTCTTTTAAGACCCTTTGAAACTAAAACATCAATCATTGTAGAATTTAGTGCATTCCAATTTCTTGGATCAAATATATCAATTCTAAAGCTATCAACATTAGCATCGACATCCACATTAGCATCAACATTAGCATCAACAATAACATCCACATTGGCATCAACATTAGCATCAACATTAATATTCACATTAGCATCAACATCCACATTAACATCAACATTGACATCAACATTTGCATCAACATTAGCATCAACATCCACATTAGCATCCACACTTTGCTTTTCAAGAGAAACCTGTGGTTCTTTTATAACAAATTTGTCAAGAGCTTCTCTTTGAGATTTAATTAACTCCTCAATTTTTTCCTCTTATTTCGTTTTTGACTCCCGGACTCATATTTTTAAGACATAACTAAGAAACTAAAAAAATAAATTTTAAAAAGTCAAAGAGGAACAAAACAACCTGGATAACCTTGCACTTGCATTTTTTATTTCCTCCTTGAGATTTCCTGCACAAATCAACCGCATGATGAGTAACTCAATTACTCAAAAAATTACAAAGCCCTCTAATTACAATATCAATTTAAGTATTTAACCCTAATTTTTCAATAAGCCCTTTTTATAATTGGAGAAGAAAGAGTAATATTGAGAATTTGAGATTGAAAGGCACAATCAATTAAACCCTAATTCAATGAAATACATACAACAATCAAATAAAAGAGAAGAGATTGGAAAGAGGAGATTCAAGAGAGTACTCACCGCTGGGCGTTGGCGCTGGATAGCTTATAAGAGCCCAAATCTATTTTTTTTTTTCTTTTGACAGTAGATTGCCGACGTTTTGAGAAGAAGAAGATGGTAGAGAGATGAAGTTAGAATGAGGAAAGGAGACGTGTAAGAGGCCGATTAAAGAGGAACATTGGAGAGGGATGAACCGTTCTAACATCTTGAGCCACTGGATTTTAGGATTGTAGACTTGCCTTGATTGATAGGGAGAAGAAGGTGCAGTCTGATGATTGATGTGATGATCGACGTTTGCAGGAAGGAGAAGCGAGAAGCAAGAAGCAGTTGTGGCTTTTTTTTATTTTCTATTTATTTTTATTTATCTATATTATATATATAGCAACATATATACAAAGGCTCAAAAAAAATACGGGCCCCCAAAAATTTCGGGCCCTGTGCAAAAGAACCTAACGCACCTGCTAAAAACCGGGCCTGCTATTTAACAACATCAAGTCAAACTATAGAGCAATTACATTATATTCCACAGAACAATTGTTTAACTGGAATATGGTGAAGGAGACCGACGACAACCATAACATAAACAAGGACAACCTCAAAAGTAAAAAAAAAAAAGAAGGCCTACAACAAAATGAAACAAGCCTCCAACCAAATAGCACAGACTAAATTTCGATGGTGCATTCTCACCCTTGTGCAGGGGCCGTTACGACTTTATCATTCGGGACCATGCTGGCATCCCTATCGTAAGTGGTGCGGGTACATCGCCTCTACACTTTGTAATTAGTTTAGAGGCCTACGTTATCTGGAAAGGCATACTTGCCTCTTCTGATCTCTATCTTTACCATATCCTGATTGAATGAGACAATCTTACCATTGTTAACTGTCTTCTGGGACGTTGGTCGGTCCCTGGAGAGATTGAGATGCTCATTTTGGATTCCATTCTCTCTCTCTCTCTCTCTTCAAACTTTCGTATCTGTTCAGATTCGTCACGTGTATAACACTACAAAAAAAAATGAAATTTGCTTCGGCAAAAAGCCGTGGCAAAAAGTTTTCAAGGGGTGGCAAAAGGCATTTAGCTTCGGCTAAGCTACGGCAAATGGAGGGGTGGCGAATTTTGGGGTGGCAAAATTTTGTAGCTTCGGCAAATAGCCGTAGCAAAAAAATTTAGCTACGTCTACGCTACGGTAAGCAACCCCTAAAGAAAGAGACGCCACATTTGCCACGGCAAGCTGCCGTAGCTAAAATGTGGGTGGAAAATTAAAAAAAAAACAGCTTTTTAGCCCGGATTCTTCAGACCCGGGCTAAAAAGTCCAATATTTCTTTAAAAAAAATAATACACACAATTTATATATAATAAAATTTTATTAATTATACAAATACAAAATTTACATCTAATAAAATGTCCAAGGAGAGATCTAGAAAATACAAATTATTCAGATCTAGAAAATACACAATTATTAACAAACGCTTCCAGTTCCATGCATTGCCACTTTAGAATTAAGTACCATTCACAAGCAATTCTTGGGAATAAATACAACACCACATTTTTGCCCAGAGAAAAGACAAATTTGAGAGATCTACAATGACCATAACCTCCAAGTGTGATGAACTCTTTAATCTAAAATCAACAAGTGTGATAGGGGATATATTAGCAATTGATTGACCAAGAGTAGATTTTGTATGCTATACCAGTATAGCCTCTATCTCCTCATTTGACTGGGCTGTAGAGATGCCTTCCCAAAAGTGGACAGAGAAGATGATCCAGAGGCAGCCTTCGATATGAATGCCTTTAAAGCATCATCAGCTACTGAAGCCGACGAGTCTACAAGAAACAATGACAAATACGCTTGAATTGTAATACGATTGCTTTGTTCTTCAAAGGGGCAGAAACAGATTAACTCAATAACTGGTAGCAAAAGAAAGATGCATGGAACAATAATAGCGTAGCACAACACAAAGAATTGTTGCTCTTATTATATAAAAGACGTACAGATGTGTCTAAGTTGCACAAGCTTGGAATAGAAATGGAAACTGATATACTATGGAGAGAGATCTAAACACCCATCTCACTCCACAATCTAAATCCATGCCTTATGTCTGATTGTCAATTGTCAATCATAGTACAGATTCAATTGAAATGTACTGAGATTAGATCACAATCCTCAATTCCTCCAAATCTCATAATAGTAAAGAGCATAAAGCAACCTTTCCTCAAGGCAACATAAATAAATAACATGGAGAACTAAACAAAATGCAATGATTCTAACCAATATGGGCAAACATATCATTCTCCCAAGGTCCCCACCCCACTTGCATCATAAAAAATCAGCAAAAAATGACCGGATGACCTTAAAGTACAATAACTACATATATATTCGGATTGCAAGTAAGGTAACTTATAATGTTTAAAATTGAATTTGTCTGCACATTTTGCATGGAAATAGAACTAGATCTAGTAGGGAAGTATTCATTTACCTCCCATATCGACGGAAGAGATCTTCTAAATCACAAGATCGGGTTCGTGAAGACAAGTGACCAACGTAAAGACGTGTACTTTAGTGGTCTTCGTATCGAGGCATGATGCCTGCAAAGACAAAACAAACATTAAAAGGAATTCCAAACAAAGATTCCATCCTTGAAATAACAGGCATTTGTAAGTCTGAATAGCAATGTTGCATGAATACGTATAGAGAAAAGGATACAATACAGACACAAGGAAACAACAACAGCGACCCAGCGAATCCTGCATAAGAGCGGCGACAAAATGGCGATAAAAAGACATATAGGATACAATTGTCAATCATGACAGCATAACTAGTATGATGTGCTATTGATTTAAATGATATAAGATACATGAAAGCCATTACGATACCAAATAACATAACCACACTAAAATATGAAAGCCATTACGATACCAAGTACGATAAATAACCGAGCAAAAGCATAACTAAAAAGTATTGTATTAAACAAGCCATCGATCTCAATTTTCAACTGATATTGATAGCTTGTTAACAGTTTCAAAGCATACATAAATGAGAATCAAGTATTCAACTTATTAAAAGATTCCAGGTAACACGAGACATCAACAACAATGAGATTCAAGCTTAACAAATAAGCCAGATAATAAGGAGTAGCAATGCAAAATAATACCAAGGGAGGAACCCAGATCGATCTCAATTTTCAACTGATATTGATAGCTTGTTAACAGTTTTAAAGCTGCACAAGTTATTAGATCTCTTCTTAGGCCAAATAGGTATTAATCTGTTTTATTTTGATGCAATAAATAGCAATATACAGCAGCAAAAACCACCAAAAACCAGCAGCAATAAACAAAAGAAAAAAACCAGATTTTATCTCCCATGTACAGTAGCAATAAACAACAATATACAGCAGCAAAAACCAGCAGCTTAGGACCAGAAATTTAAATTCTAATTCTGAAACTCTAATTCCTAAATCCTAAGAACCCTAACTCCTAAATCCTAAGGACCCTAGCTAAATCCCTAGGCAACAATAACATACCTAATTGAAGGAAACAAAGCACAGATCAAAGGGTCACAAATTTGAGGTTATCAGTCAAATTTTATAAAATGATAACAGACCAAAAAAATCTAATTCAATTAGATTGAGATGTTTTGCATTCTGCAATGGTGATTGGAGGAAAATATCACAAGGGTAAAGCGCAGAAGCCGGGGTGGGAAAATAAATAAGCCACGTAAATAAAGCTGTGTGGGTTTTAAAGCGTTGGTTTTGTGGGCATCTCAAACTCTCAAAGATTTCAAATTGATTGAATCTACCACAAATCCTCGATCTCAACCTGCAATAAAAATTGGTGGATGTCGTAGTGTGACTTAACGCAAAGCATACTTAGCATTTTGAAAGTGGCAGGAAAAGAGTTACCTCCCGAACACCCTTTACAGCAACCAGCAGGTTTTCACCGATGAACTCCTCGAAGATGGTGCCGTACTTGAGCGATTCCAAGGCTTCAGATAGGGACTCTGGTAGCCAGTTCAGTTCAGCATCAAGCCCAGAGGGGTTCACACCTTTAATGCAAGTTATGCAGTGAAAAAGTCAGTCAAAAGAGGTGTTTTTGACGTTGATGGAAACATAGCAGTACAAACATATTGAAGTGCAATTCCAAATAGGCAAAAAGTACAATGTTGTACTAATGGTATCAACAACCATTTGATGGGAACAATTACTCATAGTCTACCGAGCTCAAACCAAGTGGATAAAACTTGTATTTTTAATCGGATAAAGTTCAATTTGAAGTCTCCAATCCTCAATTTCAAGCATTTAACCTATAGGTAACAAGTGCAAAGACTGAAGGATTTCCATTTAAACTATGCCCAATGCTCATAATGGAAACTATGGCCTAATAAAAATAAAACTTCATGCCACCATATGATATAATTATATTGGAGTCTCTATAAATAAACAATGAGACACTAATTTTATTTATCAAAGCATTTTCATTTTTGGCAATTGTTTGCTTCAAGTATCCATAAACCTAGAGGTTGTAAAAGAGGAGATTGAATTTGGAAGCTAAAATTTATTTACATACATCTATTGAAGCGAGAACATTTCAATTTGAACCAAATAGTTCACGACTGAAATAGGAATCCAGAAGAAGTAACATACAACATCAATTCCAAAAGCACCAGATTGAATGCTTCGATAGCACAAGCAGGCACCAGAAGAGATGATGAGGCACAACTAGAACCTTGTGTAGCTCTACTTGTAGTCAAGCATAATTGAGAAGGATACAAGCTTGAGGCAAAACCTAAGCATGTTCACTCATTTATCTAAATTAAGAATTAGTAGTGGGGACACAATTGCTACGGATGTTGTGGAACCCAGGATCAATGCTTGATAAAAAAACCACAGATTTCAGCAGCAGCAAGATATTGGAGTTCCCAATCTATGGAGGAATCATCAAAGGTATGGACTCAAGTAAAGCACACTCGTGAACCTCAAATCCCCAATATACATCAAAACCCTAAATAACCACAATTAGAAGGATTGGAACCCTACAATCCCGAATACTCCATACAAGGTAGCACAAACAAGAGTCAGGAGGAAAAAGGAGAGTGCATTGCCAAAGTCTAACATGGAATCGAAAAGGCATTGGAATCGGAAAAAAAAAAGAAACAACATTAGGGATCCGAATCCCATTAAATCAAACGAAAAAAAATGGAGAAATAGGAGACGAGACTTACAGTTCTGAGATCGAGGCAGCAAGACCACGAAAATCACAGTAAAACCCTAGATATACAAGCTTCCCTAATCCCGAAATCGAAATATCTCAGCCCTAGATCTAAACAAATCACAAAGAAGAAGAGGAGAGGAGAAGAGATGAGCTAACCTGCGAAATAATAGAACTACATAAATCATATTAGATTTGTTTATTGCAATCGATTCGGACATGAGAGGAGGAGATGATGTTGTCTACAACTGCCGCCGGTGGACCAAGTACAGATTCGAGAGCGCGTATAAAATTCAGGGCTTTGTGAAGGTTAGGGGTTAGAGTGCGAGAGCTACAGTAGAGATTCAGGACGAAGCGGAGAACTAGGGATTGTGGTGTTAGAGATGGAGATTTGCGAAGACATAGGAAGAAGAAGGAAGAACGAGCTAAGAGAGGAGCGGTCGGCGGCGCACTGAATAGTGGAGGACTTTGAAGAAGTGAAAGCAGACTCTCGTGGATATTAGGGCTCAATTCATCTCTTTATTTTATTTTTTTTTTATTTATTAAAGAAATCAGCGACGGCAAGTCTGTGCCGTTGCAAAATTTCGTGTCAAATTGATTTTTTTACTGTAGCTTAGCTACGGCAACCCTTTTCCGAAGCTACCATCGGTGGCAAAAAGTACCAATTGCTACGGGAAGCCCCTGCCGAAGTTAGGTAGCGTGGCAAATTTCATTCTTTTTTGTAGTGTAAGGAAGCTAATCAAGTTGTTGATCGCCTATCACACCTTGACTATCCCTATTCTGGATCTTTGATCCCCGACGATTCTGAACTTGCTCTATTCATCCGTAAGGATGCACTTGGCTAGGGAGGGTTTCCTCTTTCTGCCAAATCATTTTCGGTTAAAAAAAAAGATAATACATTTGATATATCTAGACCGACGTTTAGTGTCTTGTTGTGTGGTGTATTTCTTCTTTGCATCTATGCATCTTTATGGCCCCTATCTTCTTATTTTTTTTGCATGTTACCTTTTTGTTCATTTGTTCGGTCATTTTTAGGTTTATCGGAAATACTCTCTCGGCTAGTCCGGGAAAAGAGTGCGTACATCCTGACCCTAGACCTCGCTTAATTGCGGCATATGTACTAGGTGGTGGTGGTGGAGTTGTTGTTGTTGTATATATCTAGACTATAGTGCAAAATAAATAGAATGACAAAGACGATGCAAATGGATACTTGTGTCTTATTAGCCCCCGTTTGGTATCCATATCCCGATATCAGGTATGAGTATGGATATCAAATTGATATACCTCATATCTGTGTTTGGTATACGAGTATATCGATATCAAATTGATATACTCATATCCCCTTCCTTTGTAAATTTCCCCATCTCCATATACCCAAAAAAATTGGGATATCAATTCTTCTATTTTCTTCACCGCTTCTCTGCATGGACTTCTTCTTCGCCCGAGTTGCTGCTAGTGCTCTCATGGCCTCGCTTCCTCTACTCTTATCTTCATCCCCACTTCTTCTACTCGAGTTGCTGCTTCTCCGCCCACTTGAAGAGCGAGAAAAGAGGCTTTGGAGATGAGTGAAAATGGTCGACTATGGCTTCCAAGAGAGGGAAGATGGTATAATCTTCGGATCTTGGAATATAGATTTCAAATTTGGACCTGCAAATGGAGCTACGAAATGGAGGGTAGGAAGAATTTGGAATTGAGATGAAGGAAATGGGGAGCAGGGAGGGAAATGTGAATAATTGAAGGCGATTGACAAGGAGAAGTTGAAGACATTTGCCAATAGGGTGGGAAGGATCTGGGAGTTGAATTTGATGACGACGATTAGGTGCACAGAGATGGAGATGTGAATAATGAAGGCAAATGGGAGGCAATTCACTTCAAACGTCGTGGGAGGAGCTAGGGTTTGATAGTTTGATAACCATATCTTGTAATACCAAACACGAATATTAGATATCGGATATCAGATTTGATATCTATATCTTTGATATCGATATCTGATACCCATATCTTGATATCAATACCAAACATGGGCTTAGTGAACTCTTCTGTCGTGAATTATTTGGTTTTGGATTTGATATCCAAGTATTGTCTTTTCTTTTAATTTTTCAATTGAGAGCTTCGGGTATTATAAATATAAGGGATTGATACCAAATATAACAAAATGTATAAATATGGCATATATTCTTAAAATCGAGCCACTATAAATCTAGATTATAAATTTATAATGCCTTTGTATATTCTTGCATGTATTAATCAGCCAGGAAATTGTGCTACATTTTTTTTTGGTGAAAAAAATTGTGCTACATTAAATCTAACTATTTGTAGTGAAAAATCAACAATTTAGTACAAAATACAATTGTTTTAGTTCAAAATAGCCTTATTTTTACCTTATTTTGCTTTTATTAATACCCAATTCGGAAAAATATGTCATATATTATTCACACACGTTTTTTTAGGATGATAACAACTATATATAATATCTATTTTTTATATAAAAAAATCCAACAATTTCATACTTATTAATCGTAATACAAAGTTGTTAAAAATTTATAAAAAAAAATGGATATTTTATACTAAGTATTGTTTTTATGATCATTTAAAAACATATATAAATTATTTTATTTTATATTGTTTTTTGAATACATGAAGTCTTGTTCTACTACCTCTAGGTGTGTTTGGCATAGGGTGGGAGGGGTAAACGAGGTGGGATTTCTTTTAACTCCGAAAATAGCTTTCATCTCCCAAAATTTCATTTCGTCCAAACACACCCTTAAATCTGATTAAACAAGATACTGGAGTATTTTTTTAATTAACCAATGACCCTTTATAGTTTAGTGGTAAGTGAGAGGTTTAAGATTTCACGTTAAAAAACAAATTTAACTAAGGTTGTGTTTGATAGGGGTTTTTATCAGGTTTCAAAGGTTTAAAAAAAATTAACCTCTCGAGCAGGCGTTTGATAGCAGCTATGGGATCAGCTTCAAGGGGTTCAAGGTGCAGTTTATTTTCCATGATTTCAAAACCTTGGGGGTAGATTATGGAGTTTATTTCAAGGGCTTTCGAAAAGGTGTTCCATATTGCCCTCGCGCAGAGAAGCCCTCGCAGCAGTCGTCGTTCTTCGCTTGCCCTCACTTCCAGGTACGCCTCCTCTTCTTCCTTGTTCCGTCGGTCTCCATCTTCATCATCCTTCTTCTTCTTCTTCGTGGTGACTGGTCTGGGTTGAAATTGATGAACTTTCAGCTTCCAGATCTGAAATCGAAAGGGTTAGGGTTTTGTGCAAACACTGAAATCGATTAGGGGTTGTATTGAGGGGAAATGGATTGATTCAAAACAACGATTGGGGGACTCGATTCGATGGGGTTAGGTATTGTCGGCCAGTGGTTTGATTGAAATCGATTGGGAGTAATTGTTTTGAATGAAATCGATTGGGCGTTCTTGTTTTCAAAGAAAGCATTCGGGAGTTCTTGTTTTGAATGAAAGCGAAGCAATTGGGAGTTCTTGCATTGATTGAAATCGATAGAGAGTTGTAATTGGCAACCAATCTATGAATGAAAGCGACTGGGGAAGCCTGTGTGTTTTGAATGAAATCGATTGTGGAAGCCCGTGTTGTTTAGAATTGGAAATTGTTTGACTGGACTGATGTGTTTCTATAATAGCAGTGGAGCACATGGTTTCATTGAAAATGATGCTTATACTCTCTTCTTTTCCGTCAACAGACATGTCAGACTCTTCTGGTAGTTGGCCGAGTGGTTGTCCCGAAAAGTACCCTTGGATCGGAGGGGATGAGCCTATCGAACCATGGTGGCAGGCGGAGGTAACTTGCTTCTTTGTTCTTTCATTCACTTTATTGCTTCACTTTCTGTCCCTTGCTTACATGAAGTCCTAAATCACTTGCTTTGACTTGCTTTCGATTGATGTCACTTGATACTTCACTATGGATTACTAGATTTTTGCAATCGACATATTGCTTGTTTTACAGTCATTTGAGTGTCCTGAATCACTTGCATTCAATTGGGGAAGCCTGAGTTTGCAACATAAAGAGGATGACAGGCCTGCCAGTGTCATTAGTGCAGCAACTATTTACCATAGATTGATTACTAGATTCTTTTCATAAACTGAATATTATTTTTGACTTTCTAGTGTTTGCCATTGCCATAGATTGATTACCTTGAAGATTTCCTGTTTAGATGCATCTTCTTGTTCCTCCTGGTTGCTGTTTGCCTGCTTTGAAAACAAGTGGTGACAAAAAAAAAGGTGACTTTGCCCAGAAAAGTGAAACTGAGTGACCTTGGCAATTACATTCATGTCTAGAATCTCTGGGTTCTCTTTGCTTAATTCACTGGGCTGGTAAAATCAAGTTTGTTAGTATGATATAAGTAAATTTATTTGGAGGTAGTATCTTCGTTGTTTGAACCCAATATCCATACAGTTGAGGACACTGAAATTAGTGTAAAAAAGAAATAGATCAGCTGCTGATTTCATGGTGTTGAGTACTGCATACTTTGATGGTGTTGCTTTCATCAGCTGCTGCTTTTCTTCGTAGGTTAACAGTGACGAGCAAGATGATGCAACCAGCAGCTGAAACCCAACTATCGTTCACTTGGAGAAGGTCAACCAGGATCTAATTGCAAGCAACCGTGATCTGATGGAGAGCAACCAGGATCTCACTTCGCGTAAACAACCGGGAACTAACTACTCGCAACCTTGATCTCTCTGAACGCAACCTTGATCTCTCTGAACGACTATATGCTACGGAAGACACCTTAGGTCGCCGCGATGAGGAGTTGATGAGGGAGACTTCCATGAACGAAGAACTCACCGATAGGGTTGTGTCGCTGAGCACCTACATTTGCAAGCTGTGGAGTGAGCTCGCTACTTCCAAGGGTCGTGAGAGGAGGGCTCGTACCGTTATCATTGTGATGGTCTTTGTCTTCCTCCTCGCATTTGTGAAGAAGTAGACGTCTTTCGGTAGGATGTGGTGTATCTAGGGACAACTTTTGTCATTCGGCTATCATGATTCGTTAGGCTTTTGGTGTAACTAGTCTAGGCATTTGTCATGCAGGTGAACCATGTATCAGTAGGATGGTTTAAGTAGGCAAGTCTTTTGTCATTCGGGTTAACTTTGTTTCGGTAGGATGGGTTAACTAGGAGATGCGTTTGACGCACTAGATGTTCAACGATCGTCTGTTTGTTGAAACATTTCGTCTGTAGCACCTCTTTAAAAACCTTTGTCCCTTGCAGTTCAACTGTTTTGTGGGCTAGCTGCAATTAATGATTGTGTTTTGGTTAAAAACTTGGCATTCTTCTCATTGTTTTCTGTCTTCGAATTGAGGCCTATGATGCCTATGAAAGCTTGCACTGACCAACATAATTTAGGCATCTTGCTAATTTTAAATCAGGGCTATGTCGTGAATTCTACCATACAATTGGTCACCCTTATCAAAGGCAAAGTTTGACATACTACTATCCGATATCACCTAACTTCACCATACAATTGGTCACCCTTAGCAAAGGCAAAGTTTGACATACTACTCTCCGATATCACCTTTCGAACCATGGCTGCTAGTACATGATCAATTTCTGTCACTTGGGTAGCTGAGCATTTGAACTACTTGCTGCATTGGTTAAACACATATGAAGACCTACCAAAAAAGAATGTGCACCCGACATATTGGTTTCCAAATACATTGGACCGATTCAGTGCAAAAGGGGTGATTGCCATTCAACTTTAAGAAACATGCGTACTAGTGATGATGGCCACGTCGGTCCGCCCATATCCTGCGTGCTATGCCGTCACGAAGGGTCCTCATAAACTCTGCGTTGTCGTCGTCCTCATCGTCATCGCTCGAGGACTCCTCCTCCTCCTCGTGATCGACATACGCATCATCATCGTCGTCCAGTTCGACGTCATCCTCTGGGGGCATGAGCACTTTGTCTTCGTCCGAGCTTCGGCGCATGAAGTTATGTAACGCGAAGCATGATAAGATGATGTCAACTTGTTTCCGCAGAGTACTTAGGCATTGTCTGTGTGATCTTCCAAGTACCCTTGAAAATGCCGAATGTGCGTTCAATAGCTCCTCTCAATGACGAATGCCTTGAGTTGAAGGCCTTCTTCTCATTGTTAGCTGGCTCTTCCATGAATGATGCGCGATGGTACTTTGTCTTGGGGTAATGCACCATGTACCCCTCACGATCGGGGTAGCCCTTGTCACACAGGTAGTATCGTCCTACATGTTCACCAACGTGTCAAACGCAGACAGGGCTGTTGATCGAAACAGAAGTTCATGGAGAGGAGAACTTGGTTTCACAAACCTGGTGGCGGATGTAGGAAGTTGAAAGCCGGAGTGTGCACAACATGGCCAAACACCCGAGCGTCGTGGGCACTCCCCTCCCACCCGGCTGAGATGAAAGTGAAGTTCAGATCGAAATCGCACACCGCCATCACATTGAAAGTAGTTATGCCCTTTCTTCCCCGATATGGCACCTGCTCATCCCGAGGGATACAAGCTTGGATATGAGTTCCGTCTATGGCTCCTATGCACCCCTACGAATATAATAAAACATTTATAACAAACGTTAAAGAGTACATGGAATGAGTTGCTCATTCTCAATGAAGACGAAATGCATATTATGTGACCAAATAAAGAAAAAAAAGTATGCTCGTATATAACAAACGTAAAAGAATACATGGAACTCATATCCTCCAAGTATGTGACCAAAGAAAGAAAACATTTACTTGAATACAATTTCATTCTTTTTAAAAGACAAGTGTATCGTGTGTGTATATATATATCAAACTCCAATTACATACCTTAAAATATCGATTGTATCGGTTGTCATTTAGTATTTGCTGGGGGACATCCCAAAACGTCGGGTCTATTGGGCGGATAAAATCCCGGCAGAGCCCATCGAAGCCACGTTCACGCCCAACCATTGCCTCGAGCACGTCACTTATGCATTCGCTAATCGTCGATAGAGATCGTTGGAATCGTTAGCAAGTGTTCCGTTGCAATTCACCCCACGCCATGGTGTTGATGAAAATCACAACTTTTTCCATGACATGGACGTTATGGGAACCACGCAACCCAAACCGGTGTTCTAGCACATCACACAAACTTATGAATGTTTTTTTTCCTCATACGAAAGCATTGGACTGACCTGAGATCGGTGGCGTGGTTGAGGATGTCATCCACCCACATAGCACCGGTGTAACTGCCGATGTAGCACGAGACTTTCAGAATATGCTTGTAGTAGTGCTCGGCTATCACACGTGATTGTTGTTGCAGGAGGAGCCAGATGACAATAGCTCGTTTACGCTGACGTTTCCGTTTACGTGTACGAGTTGCATCATCCATGTCTAGCTCCCTCCAAACCCAAACAGGCATGGTAAGCACTAACTACATGACAAGGCACACATGATAGCATCCCTCTTGTTCTAACTCACAACACCATAGTAGATAAGGCATAAATTCCACACGTAATCATTTAACAACATCCATACAATATTGCAATCACACCGAAATGCAGTTTAGGAATCATAACAAAGTAGCAAACACATCTGAAATGCAGAAAACAAGTTCAACGACAAGTAGGAACCTAAAAACTGGTTGAGGATGGGTAACCCAAAGATGTCTGACACATACACAAGTCATAAATACATTAAGGACATAGTAAGATAGCACACGTGTTGGCAACACACAACATAGAGACATTCATGAGGAAGGCACACATTGTATCTTCCTACGATTGCCCTCCATTCTTCTCACAATGCCACTGGAGGCAAGAAAGTCGCGAGCTGTTTTTCGACATCGCGAGGAAGAACATGGAGGCACGTTCACTGTTTATCAAGGCGTCAACTCCATAACACCACAACGGACTGCCATCCTCGAGCAAACCCTCATCAAACATGGTGGCAAGCACGTCCATCACCCGTTGAGCATGTCCTTCCTGTTTGTTTGACGACTCTTCATCTTTCAGATAAGCTATGAGTTCCCTCTGAGTGTCCACTATCCCTTCCACATGTCTTTGGAAGAGGGACGAACCTGTGGACTGCCGGTTAGATCTCTTCTTAATTGTCAGCGTGGACGTGGTTCCTGCAACTCTCTTCCCACGCGCATTTGGCCCGGATGTTTGACCGATGGGGGTGGTGTCGGTAGGGTGCACTGGAGCAGATGCGCTGATCCCTCGAACTATATTCTGCAAGCTTCTGTCGCAAGTACCAAATTCAGTAGTAAGGTCGTCGAAATCATCCCCCAAGTCATATTCGGTATCCACTTGTTGACTGTCAACACACCCAGTCATCTCACCAACGGCTGAGGATGGCGTTGGAATTGGCGCATCCATCGAGGGAGCCACACAATGTTGCCCCGTGGCAACAGTCCCTCCATATATATTGGTCCCACATGTCCTCTATGTCGGGTGCGACTAGGGGTGTGCAAAAAAACCCGAAACAGAAAACACGACACGAAAACACGACAGGAAAAAACCCGAAACCGAAAAAACACGACACGATAATGACACGAACCGAGAAAACACGGCTCTAAGCGGTTCGTGTTCGGATCGGGCATATCCGCTTATCGGATACCCGACACGAACCGTTTATATTTTTTTTTAATTTATATTACAGTAATATAGAAATAATAGAAACACATTCCCTAAAATTTCAGTGAGATTTGATAGCTCAGTCGGTAATGTCCTTATCAATTTCTGCGTGTCTACAAATCAACCCGTGTTCGATACTTGCCATCTGCTCTTTTTTTATTATACCCAATCTCAGCCTTTTTTTATTTTTTTCCAGGCCTCAGCCCTTTTTTTTCATTCCCAAACGAATGTAACCCTAGTGTCCCTGAATAAACTCTCAGCCGACCCTCACCCTCTCACAGTACTCTCAAGTCTCAATCTCTTCTTCTGCCCACAGGCCACATTCACTTCTCTTTTGAGGATCGTCGTGGCAGCAGGGAACGACGCCCAGGAGTCGAGGCCTGCAATCGCACCATCCCCCACCGGAGTTGGGTTCTCCCTCCCAATCCCCAGCATCGTCTGCTCCCATTCCATTTACACTTTCCGTACAGATCCCATTCCATTTACACTTTGCGTGGTTGGAGATTGTTTTGATTTCCTCTCAAATTGGCCCTCTTTTACTTTTATTCTCCACATCTGCTTCTTCTCTCTTTTGTTTTTGGTTGAGTCGAGGTGCAATTGTTGTCGGATTTTGTAAATCTCTCAGATTTAGGGCTTAGTCTTTTAGATTTGGATGGTTTTTGTCGTGATTTTCTGGATTGGTAAGGATGAAGAAGTTCAATGGTGGCGGCAGGTTTGGGTTTAGCGTTTAGGGTTCACCTCCGAGTCACCCACTGTGTACACGGTGTACAACCGATGGTTCGTGTCGGGTAACCCGATATCCGACACGGATCCGATTAGCTTTACCGTGTCGGATACCCGGCTGTTAACGGTTCGTGTACAGTTCGGCAGTTTGAACATAAACGGTTTCGGGTATCCGACACGGTTACCCGGTTCGTGTTGGATACCCGGATATGCCCACCCCTAGGTGCGACTCCCCTCTTTCGGAATTTTTTGAAATTGGCATTCTCCTACACGCAAACAAATCTAAGATGATGAACAACTACTAGGATGACATAAATCATATTCGCACCAGTAGCATTCTCCAATTTATATTCTATAACATTCTCCATTGAGCTAATCATAATATTTCAGGTAATCATAAAATTTAAGTTGGCTCTACCTGAATTTTCTTCGTCCACCACTCCTTAGTTGCGACGATTGTCCCACTAGCAGGGTCCCAACCAAGACCGGTCTCCCCATGTTTCAAGTCTTTCCATTCCCTCCACCGTTTTTGCATTATACCATGCTTGTTCTTGAGAGTTTCTTTCCCACACTTCTTGCCTATAGCTTCCTCAAATTGGGTAGTAAGTTCAACCCAACTGAATTGTTGATCTCGATCATACTTGCGCTGATATGCGAGCATGAGATCCAGAAATTTTCGCAACAATTGCTCAGACCACACAAATGACTTGTCTTTTTCCTTTGGAGGGGGCTTGCTGCTCGACGACATGGTGAGCGTGACAAGCTGTATTGGAACCAACATATACACCAAATACATTTGCAACATCATAACAACAATAAAAAACATTTCTATGGATCGAGTATAACATCATGATGAAAGGCTTTACCATCTTATTAGTAACAAAATGTGACTATCATTTCCTACTCCCAAAGCCATAACATCTTGTAAATCAGTAGAAACTCAATAATTCAATACCCCTACATCCTAGAATGTTGGCACAGTTTATATCTATGTTAACATACCCATGTTTTTCTCTTTGGCATTTCATCGAACACATGGTATGCATCCTCGACATACAAGCGCAAGTCTAATATCTAACTATTCCACTCGATGAAGTATATTAACTATTCCATCACTTTGTGCAACCAAGTAGAAACATTTGAGGACATGGAAGTATAAATTATCAATTTCACAAGTAAGGCATCCATTGCAAACAAACTGATGGACAACAAACACACTGATGGACATGGAACTGAAGGACCTCACTTTTAGAGAGGAGATGGAGATTCAAGGACGACACTGATTAGAGAGGAGACAGAAGACTCGCAGGAGCTTACCTGGTGGTTGGGGAAAAACGGCAACCGACTTCAAAGATCCGACGCGGCCTGCTTCCTGAAAATAACAAGTTTTCGTTAAAAGCTGTCCGATTCAGGCTCATTCAACCACCAGCCGGCCTCCCCTTTGGTGTGAAATCAGAAATTGTAGCAGGAGGAACGAGGAATCACTTACCTTGGAGCAACCGGCTAGCAAACCCCCGACCTAGGGTTTTCAACGCCTCTTGTTGTTCGATCCAACACAAAGAACAAATGAGGGCAATGGGTAAGCGGTAAATAAATAAAAATGAGGGCATAAAAGTCATTTGGGCCATAAATATATCTTCAACCCCTAATTATATCCACCAGTCACCAATTAGGTTTTTTTCAAGGTTATTTAAAAAAAAAACTCCACCTCCCACACTAGGGCTGATATACGAGCTAACGAGCTCGAGTAGTGGGTGCTCAAGCTCGGCTCGTTTACAAACGAGCCGAGCTCGAGCTCGAGCCTCATTTTCTCGAGCTGAGCCGAGTCGAGCTCGAGCTACTCACAAAATGTAGATATGTGATTTAAAGTGAATGGAGTCCAAAAGGCAAAACGGCTGACAGACTCTTTAGAAGAAGAGGTTAAATAAAACCTAGGGACAGAACTGTAATTTCACCTACGAAACGAGATATACGCCCTATTTACAAGGGGTTAAATAAAACTTATTTACATGGGGTTAAATAAAACATAGGGGAGAACTGTAATTTCACCCATAAAATGAGCTATACGAGCTACTCGAGCCGAGCTCGAGCTCGGAATTCTGCTCAAGCTTGGCTCATATTTAATTCGAGCGAGCCCGAGTCGAGCTTTTTTCGAGTCGAGCCCGAGCCGAGCTCGAGCTACTCGGCTCAAGTAACAGCCCTATCCCACACCTCCCTAATACACAAACCCCAACTCCAAAAAAACCCCAATTTACCAAACACGCTTCAAGTGATTGATAAGTAATAGCAAGTTTATCCTTGGTTGATTCCTTTCCCATTGTTTTTTTACACTAGAGGGTTGTTTATAAAATGGGAGGGGCCAAAATTGAAACACGACCCCGAAAGCAAACTCAGACCATCCGCATCAGTAAAACCCTATAGGGTTTCTTAACTCCACTTTATCACTTTCTCTTTCCTTAAAAAATCCAACTTACTTTTTTACTCACATCCCTACAACCCATCTCAATTTCTTAACTTCACTTTCACCATCTATTATATATTAAAATAGTTATAATAATATTATTTTTACATTATTTATACATAAATTATCATTCGTAGAAAATAATATAATAATGATAAATAATTAAGAATTTGTTTAATAATTTTTTTTACGAAATTAATATAATATCACGCAAAATACAAATAGACTCTAAATATTACGGGAATCATCTTCACTTAAACCACAAATCATCAAAATACAAGGGAAACAGAAATGGCATACAAGAGTACATGAAATAGAAAGCATCGAAATAAAAAGACATAGAAATGAAATCTACACCAATATTTTAATTTCCCAAATATCCATTTCCGAACTTCTGCCATATATGTTCGACCAGATCTTGCTTCAGTTGATAGTGTGTAATCTTATTTCGAAGTTGTGTTCGTTTGGCAATGTATCCCTCCATGGCCGCAGGTCGATTGGTAGAGTATGAAGTGTCAACACCCTCCACTTGGTCAAAATGTGAAAGATCAAAGGAAAGACTGTAGTTCTCCCGCTCGTCCTCCACTATCATATTATGCAAAATTATACACGCTTTCATTATTCTCCCCACCAGAGTAATATCCCAAGCAAGTGCTGGGTTTTTTATTATGGCAAATCGAGCCTGCAGGACTCCAAAAGCTCGCTCCACATCTTTTCTAGTAGCCTCTTGGTATTGAGCAAATAATTTAGCCTTCTCTCCTTGTGGAAGTTTGATAGATGGTATGAAAGTCGCCCAATTAGGATAAATGCCATCGGCTAGATAATAACTTAAACGATATTGATGACCATTAACTTCGAAGTTAACCGGGGGAGATATCCCTTGCAATACATCATCGAATACAGGAGAACGATCAAGAACATTGATATCATTACACGTACCTGGGGTACCGAAGAATGCATGCCAAATCCATAGATCATATGATGCAACCGCCTCTAAAACGATGGTTGGTCTCCCATCTTTACCTTCGAACTGGCCTTTCCATGCAGTTGGGCAGTTCTTCCATTCCCAGTGCATGCAATCGATACTACCGATCATACCTGGGAATCCTCGTTGTGCTCCAACGTAAAGAAGGCGTTGTATGTCTGAAGCATTTGGTCTGCGAAGATATGAATCGCCAAACAAAGCTATGACACCATCCACAAAGTTGGACAAGCATAGCCTGGCTGTGCTTTCACCCAAACGAAGATATTCATCCACCGCGTCTGCACCCACCCCATAAGCCAACATTCGCATGGCTGCGCTACATTTTTGTAGCGCAGATAGCCCAAGTCTCCCAGTGGCATCGGGCTTCTGTTTGAAAAATTCAACCGTACTTGCCAGTTCGTTCACAATGCGTAAGAACAATGGTCTTCGCATTCTGAACCGTCTTTTAAAAACAGCATCTGGATACACCGGAGGGGGTTCTTCTGAAAAATAATCTGCGACAAGACGATCATGACCCTTCTCCCGTTCTCTATCTATGTAAGATCGTGTCCTCCTTGGTCTAGAACTTTCACCCTCGACTCTTGACTTATCTAGGGTAGATAGATACAACCACTTTGCGTAAGCTTTGTCAAGCTCATCAGAGGA
Organism: Persicaria maculosa; assembly: GCA_963922045.1. Classification (NCBI taxonomy): domain Eukaryota; kingdom Viridiplantae; phylum Streptophyta; class Magnoliopsida; order Caryophyllales; family Polygonaceae; genus Persicaria; species Persicaria maculosa. Next base: position 64,939,275 of record OY998263.1, on the reverse strand, counting down.
TGAACCTGAAGAACGGTTAAGGAATTCATACATTTCTTGAGGGTCCATTGGAGGTTTGTGTTTGGTAACTAAAAGGAGTTGAAAGGGATAATAGAAAATAGAGGATTTTATTTGTATTTAAACTACTTGAGGAAATGATATTTGAAGATCATGTATTGAAACCATAAATTTTACAGAGTATTGAAACCATCAATTTGGAGAGCATCTTTGCAGAGTATTGAAACCATAAATTTTGGATTTTTGTGGCAAGGAATCTATGCAGATCATTGAGAAAATAAATGGGAGGGCATTTGCGACAGGGAATCCCTGCAGAACATAGATAACATAATAGGAATACTGTGGAGCTAGTCTCCACTTGATGAAAAAAGACATGAAATGATAGCAAAAAACAAACCACAATGTGAAGCAATGCTTCACTTAGGGAAATTTAACACATGCACCCACAATAACAAACATACAAATCTTACTTATCTAGTTATCGTTGTCCGGGAACAACTCTTTGATGAGACCGTCCCTGCATTTGATTTGCCAGTCTTCGAGGTTAGGCTCCATAATTAGCTTATTAAGCAACATAACCTTCTGCGCGACCATGTTATCACGAGCGGCTTTTGCCTTATCTGCCTCTGACTCCCTATTCCTTTCGGAGGTTTGCTCGAAAAAGAATTGCACTGCATCTGCAGCATCTTTGGTGGCTTGATCACTTGAACTCCCAGCAAGTTGTTTGCCCTTTCTTTTGGCTGCCTTTATGCCTTCGGGCCTCACTGGAGCACTCTCACTTACAGAAGCACTCGACTGGGTGCCTGACCCTTCGCTAGATGTGTAAGCTCCAAATTCATTAATCTTGGTCCTCTTCGAGCCTCCTCCAACAGATGCGGCATTTGATGCAACCCACCTGTGGAATTTTGGTTCAGTCCTGAGTTCACGCCATGCATGCTCAAACAAAAAGTCATGGTCGTGGTCGCCTTTGTAAATAGCGTGTGCGTTCCTCATGACATCACAATCATTTTCCCCACTACCTTGACGATTTTTGGCACTCGTGTAAGCCCCCACAAATTTGGAAACGGCGGATGAAATGTTATGCCATCTTGGTTTAATCGTGGAGAGCATCCTCTCAGGCCAATCTTCCTCCTTATTGGTGGCATAATACTCTGCAACTCTCTCCCAAAAAGCCCCCGCCGTTTGTTGAGTATTTGTTATAGAATCAGTGGTGGTGTTAATCCAACCACTAATGAGTAACAAATCTTCAGCTTTATTCCACTTGACTCGTGCTACCCTTTCAGTTGTGGCTCTCCCACGACCGCCTCTTCCACGAGAGTATCTCCCACGATTGGCTCTCTCTTGAGTAGCATGTTGGGATGAAATTTGAATCTCATTGAGACTTGGAATCGCTTCACCTTGAGATTGTGATGAAGACATTAGAGGGTATGGGTAAGTTTGATTTGAAGAGGGATGATGAACATTTAAGTTATCTTGAAAATTTGGGAAGTTTGGATCATGTGTGTAATTTTGAGGAGAGGAAAAATATTGAGGATTTGGGTTTGGAGATTCATTAATGTTTGATATAAAATCCTGAAAATTGTAAGGATGTTGTGGATCGTTTGGATCCATTTCAAAGATGAAGAATGGTGTAATGAAGGAGATGAAGATGGTGAAGATAGGGAGTGCTCTGCATATATTTTGGCTGAAAATGATTAACAAAATCAAAATGTTCCACAATTAGTGTATTTGGATGAATATGAGGCAAAACCTCTTCACTCCCCTTCCACGTGTTATTTTTACTGAAAAATATGCATGTATAGTTTGTCATCTTTCATATTCACATGTTGCCATCTTTCATATTCACATGTTGCCCTATTTCATGTGGTCCCCCCCACCACTCACATGATTTCCAACAAAAGCTTTAATTTGGGCCCACAAATCGGTAGAAAAACTACAATAGTGTGGGTTTTTACATTTCTTGTTCAATTTTTTCCCTAGAACTAGTCTCCATCACTTTCTCCTGGTTTTTTATCAATCCTATTATTAAATTAATAAAACACTCTAAAAACCCTCTAAAAAACTGCCATTGCAGTTGCTCTCAACACGTGGAAGTGGAAACCTCACCTGACTTCTCGCCCTCCTCTTCCCATGGCTTCCCTTGGTTCCGCCGCCGCCTCCACCTCCCGCTTACTCCTCCGCTCCTCCTCCTCCTTCTCCCCCACCAAACTATCCTCCTCCTCCTCCTCTTCTCTCCTCATATCATTCCGGTCTTCTCCTACATTCTCTCACCTCTTCCTCCGACAGGTTCTTGACTGCCTCTCTCTCTCGATTTCTGCTGATTTTCATCTTCATTTTGACTTTGATTTTGATTATGTTTTTTATATTTTTGCTTCGCTCGATTTGGCGTGAGTAGCTATCGTCATCGCCGGTCTACGCCTTGGAGAGAGGATTCAGCTCGGCCGCTGCTCCGAAATGCTTCGCTTCCGATCCTGACCAGCTCAAGAGTGCCAGGGAGGACATCAAGGACCTTCTCAACTCCAAGTTCTGCCACCCGATCATGGTAATTTTTAGCCTCTTTACTACAGTATGTCAGTATATTAGAAATATTATGGATTGTTTTTAGGTTTAGTGGCCCAAGAGAATCTGGTATTCAGAGTTGCTGTGCTGTTTTTGGTTATTGAAGGATTACTGTCTAGATGTTTTTTTTTATTTTGCTTGAATTCGTGGTGCATCTAGTAAACTTAATTTTACGAAAATGTGCGTTACTTATTAGTTAAATCTGCAACAATACCTAGACCTATTGATTGAACCTTGTATAGTGTCCAATTGTCCATCTAAACACACGGAAATGATGTTTGGATCTTTGGTCCTAAATCCTTGACTCTTCTGTATGATTTTTATTACTGTGAATTTCTTTCAAAGAACTGATTAAGGTTGAGTTGCTGATTAAGTGATTAGTTTGTAATGTTCAAGTCATTTTTACCTGATGCCTGGCACTTTCTTTATTCCTCCATGGTCTACCACAATTTCAAGACCAAGTTGCTGAATTGGAGATGAGAATATTTCAGACGTGTTTATGCTTAATGCTGATGTCTTTTAGAATTGTGAGTGACAAACATACTGACATTAGAAACTCCGTGTGTCAATTCCTCACTAGGTTCGGCTCGGATGGCATGATGCTGGTACTTACAACAAGAACATACAGGAATGGCCAAGCAGAGGAGGTGCTAATGGAAGTCTAAGGTTTGAGGTTGAGCTTAAACATGCAGCAAATGCAGGTCAGTCTATAACATGTGTTTATTTCTCCTCGAAAAAAGACTTTTCTTTTGAGGTTTAAAATTTTGTTCTGAAATACCCTTGCAGGTCTCGTAAACGCCTTGAAACTTCTTGAGCCCATAAAAGACAAGTATTCGGGTGTTACTTATGCAGATTTATTTCAGTTGGCTAGTGCTACTGCAATAGAGGTGTTTTGATGTCCGGTCAATTATGATGTTAAACAAACAAAACTCTTTCAAATGATAATTTCACTCATTATTGCCTTTTGGAAACTCGTAGGAAGCTGGTGGGCCCAAGATACCAATGAAATATGGAAGGGTAGATGTTTCTGGACCAGCAGAGTGCCCAGAAGAAGGGCGACTTCCTGCTAAGAGAATCTTGATTTTTCAAATATGTTCAGAGCTCTACTCCTTTTTGGAAGTGTGTAGAACCATTGAATGCAAAGCTAGTTTGAGAACTTGTGCAAATCAACATTTTTTTGTAACTTAGCCTGTATGGCATAAAGAGGGCATTGTTGAGTTTAGGGAGTGTAGAAATTATCTGTCCAGTACTCCATTGAAAGAAGAGTAGCACTTTATATATATGTGTCTGCAAACCAGAAAAATCACTTTCAAGTTTCATGTTGTATTTAAATAAATGTATTCGTTTAGTATTCTTTATAAGTATGGATGGATCTGCTAACAAACCGAAACCAACCAAACCAAAAAGTATAATTTGTGTTACAGTAAAAACAAAAACAATTCTAGAGGATGCAGTTGAGTTTTTGAACTGATGTATTTGCATCTCTATCTGAAGTATATGCATGAGAGAAAAAATCACTTTGAAGTTTCATGTTGTATTTACTATAAACAGTGTTCTTTCTTGTTTTCTCTTGTCGTAAAAATTCTTACTTTCCATTCTTTCATGTTCAGATGCTGGCCCCCCTTCACCTGCTGAACATTTACGTAGTGTTTTCTACAGAATGGGACTTAATGATAAGGTGATTGAATCATTCAAGTCTATCTTTCATGTTATCTGAATAAGTCTGTTATGTTATATCTTGCTGTTTGGTTACAGGAAATAGTTGCTTTATCTGGTGCGCACACTCTGGGGAGATCCAGACCTGATCGCAGCGGTTGGGGCAAGCCAGAGACCAAGTACACGGTAATCTATCAAATTTAGCAGGTCCCTTTCAGTTTCGAACAGAGAAGATTGAATCTCTTGCTTTCTTACTCATTCATGGTGATATTTTTAATATATGTCAATGGATATGTTGCATTTATGATTTAACTTCCAACTCTACTAAGCCTCATTTAACGTTTTTCTGAATATATTATCTGCATACTTATTTAATTGTGTTGCTCTTTAGAGAGGAAATATACCCCTTTAAATAGCCAGTTCAAAATATTTCAATTATCTTATGGGGACCTGTGTTGCAGAAAGACGGACCAGGTGCTCCGGGAGGACAGTCTTGGACAGCACAATGTGATGCAGGACCATCCAAGACACCATCCAAGACACCTCCGGACACATCTATACTTGGGGATGGACCTATGATTCGAGCTCGTGAGAATGAAGTCATCCTCAAGAGGAAGAAGAAGGCTCCACCATGGGAGAAGGTCCAAAGGTGGAAGATTGACGTTTAGTTCGTTCATAGTCATTTGACAGCTTTTCGACGTCTCTGTAAAATGGGTCGTACGGATTCAATATTTATTGGATTGAGGCGTGCCATATCTTGTTGGAACGAGGACGAAGAGATCTACAACTTTTCTGTTGAAGGTTTTTCCAGATTCAACCTCGAAATTGGCCGAAAATGCACATCTTTCCAAGCTGTCACTGTTTTGACGGGATTTTACTAAGTGTTGGAACCCCATTTCGCCTAGTGTTCCTATTGGGCCGAAATTGGGCTATTTTAAGTGTTATTTCTAGAGACTTATTTACTTATGATTTTAGGTGTTTTAATTAGATGTCAGATATTATCTTTCTATCATTAAACTCGGCCCATCAGGCCTTAGCATAGCTTATATATTTCGATTTCATACATTGTAAACATTCAGCTTTCAATGAATAGAATTAGTTCTCTCAAACTTGTGTGAAACACATTGAGTGATATTGATCCAACTAGAGTTGTGCTCGTTGATCACGAATTGGTATCTATCTCAGCTTGGTTTGCTTTGTGTTCATCAACTTCGCAAGACTTGGTGATCCTAGTATCCACGAGCCCCCTCCTTGTGTCTTCAAGTTGTCCGCTTGATTGTGTAGGGTTGTAGAGGCGGGTTGTGTAGTCATTGATATTGGTTCCTACCTTCTACGGAAGCCTGGGGTCTCTATCTTGTTCTATACAGATCGACTCAGTCCTTATCGGTCGTGTCTTTACATAAATTTCGAGTCTTTATTCAATTCTGTCGAGTCTTTGTTTGCTTGCTTTAGTCGATCTCTAGAACAGCCTTGTTCTTGAAGATCTTGTCGAGTCTTGCATTGTTCTTGCTTATTCTTGCTGCGTTTCTTGAGTTCTTGTTCGAATCTTGATCATCTTGATTGAGTTTCTTGAGTCTTGATGCGCTCTTGGTATTTCTTGAGTCTGTCTTGTTTAATTCTTGCTTGTTGTCGAAGATCGGACCAACCTACGGCTAACCCCGTATCAAATTGGCATCAGAACTTTGGTTTCCGACATCAAGATTGAGTCTTTTCTTTTTCTAAACACAAAAAAAACCCACAAAAAGAGTCCTTTTCTTGTTTTGGTCTTTTACTTCTTGTTTCTTTATTGATTATTGCACTAATCTTGAGTTTGTGATTGTTTGTGGTTGCATAGCCTAAACACAAAGCCTAGCCGAGACCGTGGAGTCGACCAAAGTGGTGCGCAATTCCCCTTGTGCAGCACCTAAGCCGGCGGCATTACCCTTGTCCCCATAGTCACAGCTTGGTCGACATCACATAAACACAAGAAACCCTAGTTTGTTCTATCTTTTCTATCCTTTTGTTTATCTATTTTATCTTTGGGAATTTTGATTTATCTTTTATCCATTGCCTAAAATCAGATTTTATTAAGTTGTTGGATATTAATTTCCATTATATCTATCAACTATCTAAAAAGGCATAAGATAGATCATATTACCTAAAATAGCCATTCTATCTATATCTTTGCATTAGGGCTGAATTTTGTTATCCTTTCACCACCACCATCATATTTTCGAGTCCTTTCTCATTGTTGTTAGTTTTCTTGCATTAGTTTCATAAAAAAAAAAAAAAAAAAGTAGATTAAGATCCGAAAATTCAAAAAGAAAGAGAAAGTGTTTGTTAGTTGTTGATCTAGTGCAAGAAAGCTCCCAAGGACATCATTGGTGAACCCTCTCTTCGGCCCTAATCAACATACCTATCCCTAAACACATACACCTCCACAAAATTGAAACCCTACCTTGCAACTACAACATCCTAACTTAAAGGTTTTCAATCAAAAGAGGTAAATTTCCTTACTTTCATTAGTTTTCTTTTATTTCTCCTTGTTTGCAGCTACTGTCGAGTACTTATCCACCATTGTCGAGTACTCCTTGGTTTATGTTGAGTTGAATTCTTGCAAATTCCCATCTGTTTTGCTTGAATTGAGTTTGTTGCTTACATCGAGTTCTCTACAGCCCTTGTTGAGTACTCTTCTGCGTTGTTTCATTCATTACATACTTTGATTGCTTAGTCTATTGCTTGGTTGTTGATTTGCCCAAAGCGGATTGCCCTAGCAAGCGTGATATATCAATCAAGAGAGGGAGTGTGAGCGAAACACAATTGTGAGCTGTTTATAAGTTTTACTAACCTTTAACATAGTTCATTGTTTCTTTTCTTTGTTGTCATGTCTAATATTCAGGTTAACAACGAGCCCAACAATGGGAACAACTCGACCACTACTATAACTCCTGAGCAATTCAACACCTTGATGATCACCATGAACGCCATGAATGAGATGTTGGTAAAGTTCAATAATGACATGGCTAAGATAGATAAAAGTTTTACGACAATAGAGCTTCAGCATTTTGGCTCTAATACGGTGTTTGGACAAGGAGTCACACCTAAAGATGAAGTGTCACCAATTGAAAGGGAAGAAATTCATCCTATTTCTACTGAACTTAATGTTTCTTCTAGCCTAGATAATTCTCTTATTGCTGAAAATGTAAATCATGTTGTTAATAATGATCAAGATCTTAGTTTACTTGCCTCTAAAGATGATTGCATTGAATATGAGCATGATGATTCTTTGATTGATTTAAATGTTCAACCTATGTCTTGTGATGATAATCAAAGAGAAGAATTATATCATACTAAATGCTTAGAGAAAGGCAAAGTTTCTAATATGATCATTGATGGTGCAAATTCTTCTTCTATTGCTAGCCTTGAATTAATTGCAAATCCAGCTTTGAAAAAGGATGAAAAATTGCTAGCTTTGGATGGAAACTTAGGGATTAATGATCAAGCTCAAGTGCATATTAAGTTAGAACATCATGAGGATGACATGAAATATGAATTATGCACTAATAAAGTTTCTTTTCTTGATTTTGTAGATGAAGCTGAGACAATAACCATCGAGGAGTGGTCAATCTCTACACCAATCGTTCTTGAGATGGATTTCCATGGGCATATGGTGTTCGATCCAGGAGCTCGTGTGGCTGCATGTGCGGAATCATATATGAGCTTGGATTCGAGGACGAATCCTTTTCAAGAAAGGGAGATTGATGCAGGACCATCCAAGACACCTCCGGACACATCTATACTTGGGGATGGACCTATGATTCGAGCTCGTGAGAATGAAGTCATCCTCAAGAGGAAGAAGAAGGCTCCACCATGGGAGAAGGTCCAAAGGTGGAAGATTGACGTTTAGCTCGTTCATAGTCATTTGACAGCTTTTCGATGTCTCTGTAAAATGGGTCGTACGGATTCAATATTTATCGGATTGAGGCGTGCCATATCTTGTTGGAACGAGGACGAAGAGATCTACAACTTTTCTGTTGAAGGTTTTTCCAGATTCAACCTCGAAATCGGCCGAAAATGCACATCTTTCCAAGCTGTCACTGTTTTGACGGGATTTTACTAAGTGTTGGAACCCCATTTCGCCTAGTGTTCCTATTGGGCCGAAATTGGGCTATTTTAAGTGTTATTTCTAGAGACTTATTTACTTATGATTTTAGGTGTTTTAATTAGATGTCAGATATTATCTTTCTATCATTAAACTCGGCCCATCAGGCCTTAGCATAGCTTATATATTTCGATTTCATACATTGTAAACATTCAGCTTTCAATGAATAGAATTAGTTCTCTCAAACTTGTGTGAAACACATTGAGTGATATTGATCCAACTAGAGTTGTGCTCGTTGATCACGAATTGGTATCTATCTCAGCTTGGTTTGCTTTGTGTTCATCAACTTCGCAAGACTTGGTGATCCTAGTATCCACGAGCCCCCTCCTTGTGTCTTCAAGTTGTCCGCTTGATTGTGTAGGGTTGTAGAGGCGGGTTGTGTAGTCATTGATATTGGTTCCTACCTTCTACGGAAGCCTGGGGTCTCTATCTTGTTCTATACAGATCGACTCAGTCCTTATCGGTCGTGTCTTTACATAAATTTCGAGTCTTTATTCAATTCTGTCGAGTCTTTGTTTGCTTGCTTTAGTCGATCTCTAGAACAGCCTTGTTCTTGAAGATCTTGTCGAGTCTTGCATTGTTCTTGCTTATTCTTGCTGCGTTTCTTGAGTTCTTGTTCGAATCTTGATCATCTTGATTGAGTTTCTTGAGTCTTGCTGCGCTCTTGGTATTTCTTGAGTCTTTCTTGTTTAATTCTTGCTTGTTGTCGAAGATCGGACCAACCTACGGCTAACCCCGTATCACAATGGTTGAAGTTTGATAATTCTTACTTCAAGGTTAGAACAAATGCAGTTTTTCTTTAGTTCGCACTTCGCAGACACAAGATGTCTCCTCTTGACGGATTTATCGTTTTGCTAATTCAGGACATCAAAGAAAGAAGAGACGAAGACTTGCTTGTTTTGCCTACAGATGCAGTTCTCTTTGACGACCCTTCTTTCAAGGTGAAAAGTCAGCTCTGATTCTGTTGGGAAGATGTTAAAAGTAGAGTGTTTCGTGCTTCATCTGCTGTTTTTCATATATACTCATGTCCAGGGGCGGAGCCAGGAATTTATCTAGGGGGGGCTCAATTTTTTTTTCAGTAGTTCATGAAAAATTGCAATAGATGATTTCTTAGATCGTGTAATCTAAGTTCATGAAAATTTTCACTAGTTCATAAAAAATTTCACAAATTCGTAACTAATCTAAGTCCAAATCTCATTCACAAATTGCAAAATCACAAATTCAAAATAACAAATCCATAACTAATTTAAGTTCTAACTTCTAACCCTAATACAAAATTGCAACTACAAGTTTAAAATTCACAAACCTTATTCACGATTTAACAAATTCATAAATTGAAAATTCACAAATCACAAATTCGTAACTAATCTAAGTCCAAATCACAAATCCATAAATAATCTATAAGGGGAAATGAAAATTAAAAAAGAAGAAGAGGCCAACAGAGGGTGGAGATTAAAAAGAAATGAGGGTTTAGAAAGGGGAAATGAAAAGAAGTTAAAAAAAAGCCTCAATAAATGAGGGCGGACGAAGTTAAAAGAAGCCTAAATAAATGAGGGCGGACATGGAATCGAACCATCGATCATTACTCTACCCAAACACACCTACAACCAATTGTGCTATCTTGTCTTAGTATACTTATCTCACCTTTTATACTATATATACAGATTCATTTTTTTCCGGGGGGGGGGGGGGGCTCGAGCCACCGCATGCCCCCCCCCCTCCCTCCACCCCTGCTCATGTCTTGTATTTGTATAATTGCAGGTTTATGCTGAGAAATATGCTGTAGACCAGGAAGCATTTTTCAGCGACTATGCTGAAGCACATGCCAAACTCAGCAACCTGGGAGCCAAGTTTGACCCTCCTGAGGTTTTTTTTTCTCTTCTCAACTCTCAATATCCATGTTTGATGCATCATGCAAAGTAGCACAGCAAATTGAAATTGCAATGCTAGCTGAATTTATCAACTGCAGCTTATATCAAAATTGTGTCGTGGCATGACCATGCCTTCCAATCTTCCATTCATATTTAGTTTATCAGCACTGCTATCGAGTACAATTTACTTGAATTTCCATGCCACTAACAAGCACATTTTCCAAGTGACCATAATTCATAGACTACTATCATCTGTGCACAATTTTGCTAATTACTTATAGTTGTAATTGAACAGGGTTTCTCAATAAATGGGCCTGCAGTGTAGAAATTATCGGCAGGCAAGTAAAGGTTAGATTTATGTATTGTCATTTGTCATCCAATGCCTCTCGGTCACCTTTACCTTATAAAGGTTAATTTGAGGACCTTGTGCATATTGCTTATCCTTTACCATTGATTTTGTTCCCGTTTTTTCCCTTTGCAGGATACAAGCTACCATGAAAGTTTTTGAAGTCTCTTTCTATCATCACTATGAGGCGTATGGCTAGTTGGGAATTATATTTTTGCCCTTACTTATCGGGAGAAAAATAACTCAGCTTCTTTGTTCTAGGATGGCAGTTTTAAACCTTGTTTCCAGTCCCCTCTTTAAGGGCAACTTTTACAAATTTTCCTGTTACACTTCAGTGTTAGTTTGTTGATGTCAACTCAATTGTGTGGAATCAAAGCAATTGTTAGCGTTTTCCATCCATCAATCTTAGCATAACTGGGACACCCTTTATATTATGAACTGGGCATGTGAAAGTATAGAAGGTATTGCGCTATATAGGCTTCGGATTCATGGGGATGGAGCCCTTGTAGGGATGCACTTGGTTCACGACCATATGTTCTATGATGTCGCATGACCTGCTTCTAGTCAGTTTCTTTCAATGGGTCATTTCATGGATTATTGAGCTTTTGGTTGGAATTTATTTGATGGTGGTAGTTTGTTTTGGTGCAACTTTGAGTTTGGTCTACTTTCTCTGATAAGGATCATGAATGCAGTTACTGTTTCAGATCACACTTAGTGATGAAGTTTATTACACAATATGAGATTCAGAAATTTGTTTTAAAGCTTGCTATTGCTTGTGCTTGCTGAGTAGCTAGTTGTTGAAAAAATCGTAACGAGAGGGTGTTAAAAAACCATTTTCGGTGACGAGGAATGCAATTTTGCTATGCTACATTGCTACTCATCAACAACAAAAAACCAAATCCACCAATTGCCAAATGGTTTTAATGTTAAGCAATGATAAATTATGATACAGTTCTCTAACCATATACAATCATAAATATGAGGATATGAAACTAACACAGCTCAATCAACCACCATCAAGATTGGAGCCCTCTCAGACTAGCTAGCACAAGTTTGGTTACCAATATCTCCGATGCACCCTATAAAAAATTTTTTGAAAAAAATTATATTACTTATAAATTTTTTATCATAAAACGCATGTTTTTAAAAAATATATTAACTAAAAGATCTATTATGTATCAATTGAAAAGATCTACAACTTGGGAGCGGTTGAAAACCCTAGCCGCCGCCCCATGTACCCAACTCTCAGAAAACCCTAGCCGCCGCCACCACCTCCATGGGAGCGGCCTCCACCTCTAGCTGGCTTCCCGGCCGGCCTCGACCCACAGGCCACAACTCCAACTCTCTCTAAAATCCCTCCCTCAAAAGTGAAAACCCAACCCACAAATCTCAACCCTTATGGATCCTCTTCAACTGCCGCTGCCGCCACGGGTGATTCTTCGCTCCGATGGCCTGTGCAACAGCCCCATTTGCACTCATCTCCCTCCGTCAACCACCTTGGCCGCCGGAACCCCCTATTCATTTACCTCCGTCCTTCTCCGCCTCTACTCTGTAAGCCGAAGTCCTGCTGGTTGCCAGGAGCCCAACGTCGCCTCCCTGGCCGACTACCCTTCAGATCTGGCCGTGGTGGTCACCAACGGCGCCGTCGGGTTGAGCTTTCTCGTCCTTGTGGCCGTGGGTGTCTCCACTTGCGTCGGCGATCTCCTCAAAGCACCCTCCACCAGCATCCTCTCGCCAGCTACATGCCTCAGTTGGCGTTCCCCTTCTCGACGCCTCCCTCCCGAAGCCCTGCTCGACGCCACTCAGCCTCCCTCTGCGAAGTTCAATCACCCACAAACCCAAAATTTATTCCTAAATCAAAACCTCCTTTACCCCAAACTTTTCACTTGAAATCCCTATCAAAAACCTTCAAAGATCCGAACCCTTATTCATAGAATCTTGGCATCTCTTTTGTCAACCATCAACATGCACCATCAAATTTCTAGACAAATTTTAGTAGTTAAAAATACCCAATTTCAATCTATCCCTTCTAATCAATTTTTAGTCTTTCCAGAGTTGGTCTTCAATTTTGACTCCACTTATCTCCCTCCTTAAAAGGCGTCTCTGCATTTGAAATCAGATCTTCAGCATGCAAGCCACCAATCTACCGATCTAGATCTCAAGAAACAGGGTTCTAATTTTCAAGATGTTATTAGCCTTAAATTTACTCTATATGTAATTGTAGTCTTAGATTTTTTCAAGATGTAATTGTAGTCTTAGATTTTTTTCAAGATGTAATTGTAGTCTTAGATTTTTTTTCTTTGACTGGCGACCCTCTGCGTAGGGTCTATCAAGCCATCTTCTGATGGCTTCAAGATCGCTTTGTCGATCTAATTCTTGCCTACTGTCAAAAAAAAAAAAACTAAAAGATCTATTATTTTATAAAATGATCTTTCTATTTTTTTATAAAACATGATTTTTTATAATGAAAATGTTTAACCATGTTGATATAAATATATAAAACATAAATATAATATTTGAAGGGTATTGATTTATATCTAAAATAATTAAAAAACAGGCCAAAAGTCACACCTTAGCTAACGACAACCAAGATCTCCTACTTCACTTTCTACACAACTCCTTACAACATAAAATTATTTTAGTTTAAAATATATTTTTTAAAAAAATTAAAAATCATATTCACATTTTAAACAACTTGTTGAGCTAAGGGACTTACGGACACTAGGTTATTGTAGGTGAAAGACTAACTATTATTGATTGACAATTTCATAATGTATATATAAACTTTAAAATAAACTTTTCTTTAAATTTAAAAGATGCTATGAATATAATTTTCTAGAAAATACAAATAACTTCGAAATTATTGTTGCCATCATGCCATGCACTGATGATAATTAATCTTCTCAACTCTCAAGCCTTTCAGTTTCACACTTTAGTTCTCATTTCACTTTTGCTTAGGACTTACAGTATCAAAGAAGCCAAAAAAAAAAAGATGGATTTTCTAATGGGCTCATGGGCCCAACAAAAATAACATGATTCTTGATTTTACCTTACAAGTTTGCTATATTCCTTATGATTGATGCTTCGTTACCACTTCATCTCCCTATTGATCTAAACTTTATTTATTTATTTATATTTTTTCATACATAGTCACTTATACTATTATAATAGTAGAGGAAATTCAAACTTATCACGTATTAATTATTATATGTCATCTTTACCGGCTAATTTAATAAGACTTACTGAGAAACTGGAGCACAGAAGCTTAATTGAGCTTCAAGCTACCATCAATGGAGGTTCTGCAGTTAGGAGTTTGTTATAGGAGTTTGTTATAGAGAAAGAGTTTCTTGAAAGTGTTTATTATTGTGTATGTCTCAATTACAAGGAGATAACTCTTATTTATACACATTGCAATCCCATCTATACAACCGATTGGTAACTAACCAAGTGACAATCACCCTATATGGCTAATATCCCCTCCTCAAGCTTGACCTATGGTGCAAACTAGGCCAAGCTTGGAAGCCAGAATCCGATGTTGCTCCTCCCCTAAGGGCTTGGTAAGGATGTCTACCACTTGATACTAAGACCGAACAAATGAAGGAACAAGGAATCCTTCTTGAAGTCTCTCCCTCACATAGTGACAATCTAAGCGTAAGTGCTTAGTTCTTTCATGAAAGACAGGATTTTCTGCATTGTGGATTGCCGATCTATTGTCACAGTGCAATGGAATAGGCTTTGGGATTTGACAATACAAACCTTCCAAAATCAAGTCCAACCCAACAACTCACTAGAAGCCTTGGAAAGACACCTATATTATGCCTTTGTGGAAGACTTAGAAACCATTGGTTGCTTCTTGGTTTTCCAAGATATCAATGCACTGCCTAAGAAAACACAGAATCCAGATAAGGACCGGCCTGAAAACATACAATTTCCCTAATCTGTGTCACAGTAGGCGACCAGATTCAATTGATTCTGACTTGGATACATCAATCCCAAATTTAAAGTGCCTTTGAGATACCTCACTAGGTGCATAGCCGCTTGCCCATGAGGAATCCTTGAAGAGCTCATGAACTGGCTAAGGTGCTGCACTGAGTAAGAGATATCTGGCCTTGTCATGTTCAAGTAAATCAACCTTCCTACCAGGCGTCTGAACTTCATTCTCAGGATCTTCAAGAAGATCACCAACATCAGTGTCGAGCTTCAGACCACGAGGCAAAGGAAAAGGAGATGGCTTGTACTCTTGCATACCAGTGTCCTTCAAAATATCCTATATATACTTCCTTTGGTTGAGAAGAGTTCCTTTCTCAGTTATGGAGACCTCTAGACCAAGGAAATAACGAACTTCTCCTAAGTCCTTAAATTGTGTGCAGAGCAGTCTTAATATTCTGAATCTCAGCTAGATCATCCCCTGTAATCAACATGTCATCTACATACACTAAGACGACAATCATACCAGAAGGAACCTTCTTTATGAACAAAGAAAAATCAAACATTGATTTTTCATAGCCCAGTGCAATTAGGAACTTAGACAGTTCAATGTTCCATTGCCGGGAGGCTTGCTTAAGGCCATATAAAGACCTTCTTAACTTGCAAACTTGGCCTGGAGAAGCCAAATCATAGCCATGAGGAACATCCATGTACACCTCCTCATCCAAAAATCCATCCAAAAGTTGATGAACATCCCAATTTTTCATATTGGCCAAAGCAATCAGTAACCTTACTGTTGTAAACTTAGCTACAGGAGAGAATGTGTGTTTTAAGTCCTTCCCTTTTAATTGATTATAGCCTTTGGCTACTAAATGAGCTTTGTAACGCTCAACTGTCCCATATGCTCTAAATTTGATCTTATAGACCCACCTGCAACCAATAGCTACCTTTCTATGAGGTAGAGATGTGAGGATCCAAGTTTGGTTTGCCTCTAATGCCTTAATCTCTTTTTGTATTGCCTCAATCCATAAAGGATCACTCTTAGTTTGTCTGTAAGAAGAAGGCTCATGTAATGACAACACATTAGCTAGGGATGCCACATACTCAGGAGGGTAGAAGAGTTAGTTGTCCCGGGAGAAAACATAAAGGAACTGGACATGGATGAGGAAAGGGTGGGGCGGTAAAAGTCCCTGAGATGGGCAGGTATATGTGTTTGTCTATAAGGTCTTTTGTGTAAAGTGGGGTCTGCATTATTTTGAGGAGCTTGTGGTGTAAAATCATAAGATGAAGAAACTGATCTGAAATGGATTCAGAATTAGCTGCTGTATGAGCTTGAGGTAAAGAAGGTGACAATGAGGTGTCTGAAACAATGGCAGATGGAATGGGAGAGCTTTCTAATGGGCAAGGAGCTGGGTTAAACAATGGTAACAAAGGTTTAGGATGAGAGGCATCAGCTGTGGTAGGATATATAGGAGCTATTTTTGGCAAAAGGAAATTGGTCCTCATAGAAAAGGACATCTCTACTAAGGACCACCTTTTGATCAACCAAATCAAAAACCTTATAGGCCTTATGATCGGCAGGATAACCAATAAACACACATCTTTTGGCTTTAACATCAAATTTGTCAGAGCTAGGACCCTTTAATATGTAGCATAGACACCCCACAACTCTCAACTGACTATAATCAGGACAATGACCATATAATCTTTCATATGGTGTAGACCAATTAAGCACAGATGAAGGCGGCATAAGATTGATCAAATGAGTAGCAGAAAGGATGCACTCACCCCAAAATTTGAGAGGTAATGAAGCATGAAATCGAATTGCTCTTGCAATCTCCAACAAATGTATGTGTTTCCTCTCAACACGGCCATTTTGTTGAGGAATATATGGAACTGACTGTTGATGAACAATCCCATTGAATTTCATGAACTGTTTGCATCTAAAAAACTCAGAGCCATGATCTGTTCGGATGACTCCAACCTTTTCTTGAAACTGTGTCTCAACCAGTAAAACAAACTCAATAACAGTTGTGGCAACCAGTGTCTTATCTACAATCAAATGAGTCCATGCTGCTCTACTGAAATCATCTACTATAGTAACAAAGTATCTAGCACCATTGATACTTTGAACTCTATAGGGCCCCCCACAGATCAATATGTAACAAAACAGACTTTTCATTAGCAACATATTTGCTCAATTCAAAAGGAAAAGAGTGATGTTTAGCCAAAACACAAGGCTCACATAAATTGTTTGAATCATGCAACAAACTGCAACCCTTAACATGTCGCTAAGTGGAAAAGGACAAATGACTCAGTCTATTATGAAACAAATGACTAGGAATATCCTTATTAGACAACTTTTTATCTACAATAGCTCCTGCAATATGCCTTCTTTCACTTCCAGTGTAGTCTTCTGTCACCAGTTGCCTTGAAGAGTTGCTTTGTAAGCCTAGCAGCACTGAGAGTTACCTTCCTACTGTTAGGGTCCTGAAAGATACATTTAGATCTCTTAAAAATCACATCAAGGTCTGTATCATCAACGACCTTCCCAACTGATAGGAGGTTGATCTTGAACTCAGGAATGTAAAAGACATCCTGTAACACTATTCCACAAGCCAATATGATCTCACCAACTTCTTTGACTTGTCTAACATATCCATCAGGCAGGCAAACACTAATAGGACGAAGAAGACATCTTCTGTTCTTAAGAAAATCATAATTTGCAGGTCATGTGATCCGTGGCACCCGAATCAATAATCCATAAACTTGAATTCTCAAAACTGTATTTAGAAGAATTCAAGGCAAATATGGTACCTGCAAAACTGGTGGAAGCCATAACCTCTTTCCCTTTCATAGCTTTCAATACTTCCTAGCATACAACATTGACAAATGACATGTCTAACTGCTTCTCTGATCTAGCATCACCCTCCAGTGGTGAATCAAGAAGACCAGCAGCTGTGGCAGCAGTCCTTGGTTCACTCTTCCCTTTTGGATTCCTGAACCACTCTGAATAGCCTATGATCTTAAAACATCCTTCAACATAATGTCCCTTCATACCACAATGGCTGCACTTCTTGTCAGCTTTATCAGATTTGTCCTTTTTAGAAAATTTCTTATCACCGGAAGCTTTGCTCACAGATAGAGCACTAGCATTAGACGACTGACCCTTACCATCACCTTCCACCCCCGTAGCAACTTGTTGTACCAGATAGTAAGCCTTGTCTACAGTCGACAGAGGCTCAGTAGCAAGAATCTGGTTTCTTGCACTATCATAACAATCATTAAGCCCCATTAGAAATTGAAGCAATTTGTTATGATTGTCCAGTTTTGTGACTTTCTTTTTCATGTCACAAGAACAACGATTAAAGGCTCCACGTACAAGTACACTTTGGAACCCCTTCAAGACTCAGAATCTCATTCCACATTTTCTTGATCTTTCCATAGTAATCCGTAACAGAAAGACTCCCTTGAAATGTGTTACAAAGATTCTTCTTCAATGATATAGCAAAGGTCCGTTAGATTGCGCGTACCTTTCAATGATCTCCATCCAAAGCTCGCGTGATGACTCTGCGTACATGAATTCCTCTGCTAGATTAGGTGCCATCGAATTGAGGATCCAACATCACACCATGAAGTCGCATCTCTTCCAGCGCTGCAGATCACTAGGTGGAACCTCATCTTGCAGCGAAATGCCGTCTACAAATCCGATCTTGTATTTGGCACCAAGCGCCATTTGAATTCCTCTACTCCAGCTGTGGAAGTTCGTGCCTGTAGAATGATAGAATTGATGTAAAGTCCTCCTCGAGTGTTTCCATTCATTGATATAACATATATATAGGTTACAAAGGTATTGGGTCTTAATGGGCTTTTAGCCCACTATACAATATTAAGACCTATGTAATCTATCAAACCCCCGCAGTCGAAACGGGAGGGGTCCGTACAGTGAGATTGGAACGAAAATCAATGAACAACTGTTTAGGTAAACCCTTGGTGAATATATCAGCGTACTGATAAGAGGACGGGACATGTAGAACGCGGACATGTCCAATGGCAACCTTGTCCCTGACGAAGTGGAGATCAAGCTCAATGTGCTTCGTGCGTTGATGCTGGACTGGGTTGCTAGCCAGGTAGACGGCGGAGACGTTGTCAGTGTAGACCAGAGTGGCCTTCTGCAAGGGGCATCGTAGCTTAAGCAGGAGATTGCGGAGCCAAGAGCACTCGGAGACAACGTTGGCAACACCCCTGTATTCGGCTTCAGCGCTGGAGCGAGACACGACGGACTGACGCTTGGCTGACCAAGACACAAGAGTGTCATTGAGGAAGACACAGTAACCAGACGTGGAGCGACGTGTGTCTAGACAACCACCCCAATCCGCATCAGTGTAAGCAACAAGGTCAAGCTTAGAGGAAGGAGTGATCGTGGTGCCGAGCTCGAGTGTGTCGCTGATGTACCGAATGATCCGCTTTAAGGCATGAAAGTGGGGTTCCCTGGGTGCATGCATGAACAAGCAGATCTGCTGAACGGCGTAACTGATATCAGGTCTGGTGAAGGTGAGATACTGAAGAGCACCAGCAAGGCTCCTGTACAATGTCGGATCATCAACCAAAGGACCAGAGTGAGCGCTGAGCTTGTTGGATGTATCGACAGGGGTGGCGACCGGATTGCAGTTACTCATCTTAGCCCGAGCAACAATTTCGGCAGCATACTTACTCTGTGAGAGGAATAGCCCAGACGCATGCCGCTGAACAGCAACTCCCAAGAAGTAAGACAACTGACCCAAATCTGACATAGCGAATTCAGCACTTAGCTGTGAAATAATTGACGTCCGAAGAGCATCAGAAGAGGCGGTGAGAATGATGTCGTCAACATACAGTAACAGAAATGCCATGTCGGAGCCTCTGCGATAGATGAACAGGGACGAATCCGAGCGGCTGCCAATGAAACCCAAGCGGAGCAGATGAGAAGCAAAGCGCTGGAACCAAGCTCGCGGAGCCTGTTTCAGACCATACAGAGATCGCTTCAGGAGACAGACGTGCTTAGGACGGTCAGCATCAGTAAATCCCGGCGGCTGAAACATGTAGACTGTCTCATTCAGGTGACCATGCAGAAAAGCGTTCTTGACATCCAACTGATGAATGGCCCATTTGCGCGACAGAGCTAAGCTCAATACCACTCGGATAGTGGCAGGCTTGACCACGGGGCTGAAGGTCTCATCACAATCAATACCTACCTGCTGGGATCGACCGTTGACGACAAGACGTGCTTTATAGCGCTCCAACGTCCCATTAGAGCGGAACTTGTGATGGAAGAGCCACATACAGCGAACGACGTTCGCCGCTGGAGGGCGAGGGACAAGAACCCAAGTACCATTCTTTGTAAGGGCCCTGTATTCGTCGAGCATAGCCGCCTGCCAATTCGGGTCGAGGAGGGCTGTTTTGTGGGAGGTGGGGATGGGGGAGAGGGAGGTCTGGGAGCCGGGAAGGACGGGGGCAAGAGGCGCAAGGTGCGGGGGGGAGGAGGCGGCGGGTGCAGATGCGGCGGGCGCCGCCAGGGACGAGTTTATGGCTGCGGGCGCTGCAAATGGGGTTGCGGCGGGCGCCGCCAGGGAGGGTTTATGGGCGGTGGGCGCAACATTTGGGGTTGCGCGGGCGCCGCACGTAGGTGAGGCGAGGTTGTTTGGCGAGGTGATGGGAGGTGGATAGCGGGGTGATGGGCGGTGGTCATGGAGACGATCTGACGGGGTCGGAAGACACCGGAGACGCTGTGGGTGTGTGGTCTGGTGGTGATGGGTGGTGGTGCCGGTGGTGTTGGGGGAGAAGCAGGAGCACCGGGAGAGCTCTGGGGAAAAAGGAAGTGAGGGAATGGTGACTCAGACTCTAACGGAGACACAGGGGGTGTGGGAGATGCAAATGGAAATCGCGACTCATCAAAGGTGACATGACGTGAGAGAATGATCTTGTGGGTCTTGATATCGAGGCAAATGTAACCTCGATGATCAGGCGGATAGCCTAGGAAGACACATGGAGTGGAGCGCGGGTGAAGCTTGTGCGGGGATGTGGAGGACTGGTTTGGGAAACACAAGCACCCGAAGGTGCGAAGGTGATCATACCTAGGCTCGGCGTAATAAAGTGTCTGAGCTGGCGAGCGATGGTATAGGGTAGTGGAAGGGAGAATGTTTAGGAGATAACATGTGGTGGATAAGGCGTGAGGCCAATAGGGAAGGGGAATAGATGCGTGGAAGAGGAGAGAGCGCATCATGTTGGTAATGGTTCTGATGATTCTTTCTGCTTTGCCATTCTGCTGAGAAGTATAGGGGCAAGACAAGCGATAGGAGATCCCATTTGCGGCAAAGAAGGAGTGAAAGTCTTTGTTGTCAAATTCACGACCATTGTCACATTGAAAACATTTGATGGACATGTGAAACTGTGTTTTGATGTAGGTATGGAATCTGGCAAAGATAGGAAACACTTGGGACTTGAAATACAACGGGAAGACCCATAAGTAATGACTGTAATCATCAAGAAACAAGAGGTAGTACTTGTGACCCTCCTTGCTAGGCACGGGAGAGGTCCAAATGTCGCTGTGAATGATATCAAAGGGAGCAAGGGTAGAGGTCAAAGACCGTTGGAACGGTAGTCTGGCATGTTTGCCTAGTTGGCAGGAAGAGCATAAACCAGAGCGTTGGTCTTTAGTACAGGTGACAAGGTTCTGGGAACGGAGGACATCTAGAACGGCAGCGCTAGGATGGCCCAGGCGTGCATGCCACAGGCTGGACGATGATGCCGAGAGGGCGACCGGACACGACTGACTGGACGCAAGAGGTGGTGTGACAGGGTAGAGCTCCCCAGTGCCGTTACATCTCATGCGAGTAACCCCCGTAGTAAGAGCGTTCACAGAGAAACCATAGGGATCAAATGTAAGGGAAACGTTGTTGTCAGTAGTGAACCGACGGACAGAGATAAGGTTTTTGACAATCTTTGGGGCAATAAGGACATTGTTGAGGTGTAGTGGGTGGGTTGGGGTGTGTAATTTGGCGTGGCCAATTCCCGAAGTAGCAAGACGACCACCATTTCCGACGATAATAGAGTGGGCAGGGCCCTTAAAAGAAATAGATGAGAGGTTACCTGAGGAGTTCGTCATGTGGGAGGTGGCACCAGTGTCCATGTACCAAGAAGAGTCCGAAGCTGTCGGCTGCATAGAGGAGAAGGCGTGATGTTGGTGCGGAGAGGGCCCAAGGAGTCCCTGTTGGCTCGGGTATGACCTCGTTGGAGAGGTCGGGTAGCCCTGTGGATGGGCTCCAATGGGGGAATATTCCCTCTGTAAATGACTTGGAGGGGCGATAATCCCGACGAGAGATTGTTGGTGATCGTAGAAGGCCATGGTAAGGTTTGTTTGTTTTTTTTTTTTTTTGATGTGCCACTAAGTTAAAAAACAATTAACTTAGGGCCAAAAACGAAAAAAAATAAAATACAAGGACGTTTCCGTAATTATGTTGAAAGAGATTCCAAAAGAGCGGCTTTCTTCTTTGATGGAAATTGAAGCACGAACAGATGGAACTCGGCGGACAGAGACGGAGATGTCTCGGCGGCGACGGGAAGAGGCGGATCCGGGCTGAGAGTGGCCGGCGGTTCTCGGATCTGGGCAGCGAGAGCAGCGGCGGGGCTGCGGTGGTGGCGGCTGTGCGCGAGGGAGGAGGACAGCGTGAGGCAGAACAGGGCAGCGACGGGGCTGCGGTGGTGGCGCCTGTGCGCGAGGGATAGCGAGAGGGAGGGAAACTGGACGGTGGGGGCGAGCCGAGGGAGGGGATCCGGCGGCCGGCGGGTTGCCTGGGAGGAGTGGCGTCGGATCCGGTGAAGAGGATGACTGCGACGGCGAGGGGAAGGTCGGAGGAAGAAGACCGGTGAGACGGGAGGATCAATTTAGGGTTCCGTTAGGAAGAAAAAGGCTGTGATACCATGTAGAATGATAGAATTGATGTAAAGTCCTCCTCGAGGGTTTCCATTCATTGATATAACATATATATAGGTTACCAAGGTATTGGGTCTTAATGGGCTTTTAGCCCACTATACAATATTAAGACCTATGTAATCTATCAGTGCCATTGAAGACGCTTGCCACAAGCTGAGCGCCTGGATGATCTGAATTCGATAACCGCAGAGGATCATTCAAGTTGCTGTTTCCAGAATCACCAGGAATCTGAGGATGATCACTTAGTTCTCCAATCGAAAACGAAAACACCAGAGGAAGTCAGCGGCGGATCGTTCCTCGGAGCTCTGATGCCATGAGAAACTGGAGCACAGAAGCTTAATCGAGCTTCCAGCTACCATCAATGGAGGTTCTGCAGTTATGAGTTTGTTATAGAAAGAGTTTCTTGAAAGTGTTTATTATTTGTGTATGTCTCAATTACAAAGAGATAGCTCCTATTTATACACATTGCAATCCCATCTATACAACCTATTGGTAACTAACCAAATGACAATCACCCTATATGGCTAATACTTACTGACTTACACATTTTTTTTTTTACGATTTTATTCATTTTTTTAATTTTCTTCTTGTTTGTCAAAGTTCATAATTTTAGTGTTTTCAATACAATTATACAAGTATATCATTATGATACAAATAATATTGGAATTTTGATCCAAAGAAAAATAAAATCCCAGCGGCACAATACACTATTTGTTCTATAAAGTACTTCGTATTAGAGTGTAATCGAGCTTTAAAAATAGAATATATACATATATAAATTCAGAAATCTTTTCTAGTGTACTCCTAGAAAAATCCTAGTACTTTTACGAAAAAAAAAAAAGTACTTTTGACTTATTAATAGTTTTCAGTATAAATACACTGTTGACGTGTTTGATTAATCTTGTGTTATTCAATGTGGGGGTGGGGGTGGGGGTAACTATTACCCCATTTGATTTAATTTGTTGGTTTGCGGCTTGGGTTGTTGTATGAGCCGATTAGCTCATACTTGGCTCGGACTAGAATTGATAAAAACTCGGCTCGAACTCGTTTATTTTCTAAACAAGCCGAGTGTGAGTACATTTTTAAGCTTGGTTTAAAACTCGATTCGCTCGAATTTTGTGAAATTTTTAAAATTTTCTTAAAGTTACTATGTTTTGAGCAAATAGAGTTGCTTAATACTCGAAAAAAGCTCCGATCGAGTTCATTCATTTCCTAAACTAGTCGAATATGAGCATATTTTTAAGCTTCAGTATAAATTTAGGTCCGGTTTGAGTTCGGCTTGTTTCTAAACGAGCTGAATATGAATAAATAATACTTGACCCATTCGACTCGAATAAAAACCCTATTTGCGACCTGTCAACTTGTACATGACCTCCTGTTTAGATCTCTGTTATGCTAATCTGATTTTAATATCTAACTAAACCTACATAATCCGATTCCTACCTCCAAACAAGTAGCAAAAGAAGGATCTGCTATAAGCCTATAATATAACCCATATAGTATAGCACATACTATGGTTTAAAATAAAGCAAATATAACTGTGTTATAAATAGATATCGATAGTGATAAAAATAAAATAAATATAACTATGTTATAAATACTCAATCGTCTTATGTATTTGTATAATTTAATAAAGATAAATAATATTTTTTAAAAAATATAGTTAAAAATATGATTATTTTAAAATAATAATTTTAATAAGAGTTTTCTAATGTGATTTTCCATGACCACACATTAAAAGACCCATGTTTAAACAAAATTAAAATAAAATACTACCTTTTATTTAGGGTTATGTTATGTACACGGCCAATTTATCGCCATCGGCACGGTGTCGATGCCGAATGCCTGAGCCGGTATATAATTTACCTATGCCAACTTCCGAGATCGGCAGACCCGGACTGAGCTCTGCAGACCGAGATCGATACCGATTGGTTGGTCAACTTGACACACGTCACATCGACTGATGCACGTCGAATCACCTGAGCCGGTGCCGGTTTCTCGAGTCGGCATGCAGAGGTTCTGAAAGATTCCTGGCTACGATGTCACATCGACTGAGCGCCGCAAGCCTACGACGTCACCTCGACTGAGCCGATGCCGGTTCCCCAAGTCGGCACGTCCAATCCCGGTTCAGATGGGGAATCTTGCAGGGAATCTGACAACTTTATGTCACATCCCTGAGTCGATGCCGGTTCCCCAAGTCGGCAGACTTGTTTGCCGATCTGATATAAATACCCACACCATCCCTTGCATTACACACACCAATTACAAACCTCACCTTTCATTATCGCCTCAGGGGCGCGTCGTAGGGAGCCCGAAGATCATTGTTGTGAAGAGAGCTTCATCGTAAACATGGTGAAATGGCGTATTCCTCGTGCATTCCAGTTGCTTGGTGGATCGAGGGACCATGAAGAGCGGCGGGAGCCTCGTGCGGGCGACCATCAAGCTCAAGCCGAGCCAAACGATCCCCAACTTCAAGCCGCGTCGAACGATCCTCGAGCTCAAGCCGGAGCGACGGTATGTCGAATTTCCATGTTCTCGTCGCTTTATTGTAATGGTCAATTATATGTTATTATAGGTTTAGATTTCAATGTTATGAAATAAAGATTATATAATATTATGTTGAAAAAATGATTTTATATGTTTAGAAATTTCATACTTTATGATAATAGTGTAGAGAACAATGTGATGAAATTTAAGTTTACTTATGTGAAATTTAGATATGAAATTTTGAATGCAATTTGACGGATGTGCTTATGGAATGTACAATGTGATGAAATTTAGGTTTAGTTATGTGAAATTTAGAAATAGAATTTTGAATGCAATTTGACGTATGTGGTTATGGAATGTAGGATATTATTGTAATGGAATTTTGAAAAAATGTGGTTATTTAATGAGAAAAATATAAAGTAGGTTGCATTTGAAGGCTACTTTTATGAAAAATGTGGTTTGATAACTCCACTCCCTTGATGAAAATTGGAAATGGTTTCAAAGGCTTTGACACACAGCTTGTGTCAAAGGTCTTGAAGCTACAAGCTGTGTTGATGAAACACAAAACCTGTACTTTATGCTTATTATTTGCGGATATTATTATATGCTATTATTATTAATATATTGCCAGATATTATGCACTAACATTTCAGCAAGTTTTTCGAATAATATCTCCTTCCTTTAAAGCTTGAAGTCGAGAAGAATCAAATCGGAAATCATGGCTTCCGAGTTTCCCCAAATAGAAGATCGTGAAGATTCCCTCTCAAGCCATGATCTGTTCTAGCTGTTGGTGAAGATCCTTCTTCGTGTGCTCTCTGCTAGTTCTTAAGAGTCGTATATTTTGTTTCAAAGCATTTGAGAGTTACACAGTGAGCTTATAGGATATATTTTGAGTGAGTGTTATACTCAAGAGTTTGTAACTCAGGAAGTGGACACTAGGCGATTGATTCACGAAGTGTAAGAGGATTGTACTAGATAGCTGAGAGAGGTGGGGCTCTTCTAGATTGGTCTAGGACTTCAAGGGAACGTGAGTTGACTAGATTGCAATTGTATAGGAGAGAGGCTTCTCGGTGAGCTATTAGGATCCTAAGTCTTGTGAATCAATAAAGCCGGTTGAATCCTAGAGTTGTGGAAGAACCCTAGGCGGGGACGTAGACCAAGTTCGTGCCGAACCTCGTTAACAATTCGTTGCGTCCTTTACTTATTGCTTTACCTTATTTCCGCACTTGTTTCGAATTGTATAACTCTTTTGTGATTCAGGTTTTCCAGAGGAAAGAATTAAGTCTAATCTCAAAGGGTTTTGCAAGCGTTTCAAAAGTCTTGAGATTATCAGCGAAAAGTTGGCATACTCTATTCAACCCCCCCTTCTAGAGTATCTTTATATTACTTTGTTATACATTATCGAACCTTCATGGTTATTTAATGTGAAAAATATAAAGTATTTTATGTTAAAACATAGATTTAGTTGAGATAAAATTAAGTATAAAAGTTTATGGAATGTAGATAAAATGTGGTTAGTCCATGTGAAAAATATAAATTAGATTGCATTTTACCCGCTAGGTTTATTGAAGGCAAAAGTTAATTATTTTTATTCAATTTAAAGGTTTAGTATTTCATATTAATTTAAAACATGATTGAAGGAAGAAGTTAAGTATTTCATATTAATGTGGAATTTGGTAATATAGGCAATGAGGCGTGCCCTTTCGCAGAGCGAACGGGTAAGGCCAACCGCATCACTCAGGAGAGGTGATAGGCCTTTAGAGCCCGTGAGGGCGAGCACGTCAGCAATCAAACAGCCGGAGTATGAACCAAGGTTGTCGGCACTCTCGCGAGCTAGCACATCTTTGCTAGGCCGCGACGACGAGGATTTCCTCGCCAATTATGACGTCAAGGAAGTTGATACCTCACCTTTGGAGGTGACCGAGACCCAGCATATCCCCGACGTTAGGTTCGTGCATCGCAGTTCTACCAATGGCAGCCAAACATCTGAGTAGAATGGGAATTGACGCACAGACTTGTACTTGAACCCTCCAATATGTTTCTGTTTGGGCTTGCATTTTTAAATTAGGTCTTGTATTAGGTGTTTTCTAAGTAAATTTCAATCTGAGTAGAAGTGTTTGGGCTTGCAGTTTTCAATTTCAATCATAATATGAAAGTGGAAAAAAAATCTTATTTTGCAATTCTAAAAGATTAGTTGTATGTATTGTAGATTGCTAACACTTCGTTCAACAAATATGAAAGTGGAACAAATAATATTGCATAATAGTCGAGTACGTAGCTGTATCAGTTCAAATCCATTTCATACGCTATGTGAACCGCAAATCATGACTGGCCCGCTCTCTCCACTTGACGGTAGTCGATGTATTGTTGAATGCACTCGTTGTATGAGGTATCCTAGCCATTCACACTTGGGTGGCGGAAATGCTACCATTTCGGTACTGTAGGAGGAAGTGACGACCCTTGTAATAGCCAGATGGGGCTCCAATGGACTCTTCCAAGTCAGGCTAGTCACTAATACCCTTAGTAGGTGGAGTTTGGTTTGACCCATTTGCGACAATAGGAAAGC
Organism: Persicaria maculosa; assembly: GCA_963922045.1. Lineage (NCBI taxonomy): Eukaryota > Viridiplantae > Streptophyta > Magnoliopsida > Caryophyllales > Polygonaceae > Persicaria > Persicaria maculosa. The sequence goes on along the minus strand of OY998263.1, from coordinate 64,911,753 downwards.
AGATTTGAGGATTGTCGTTACTTAGGACCACTACGACCTTGTGGTAGAAGGTTGCTACAGCGAGTGAGATCATTGGTGCCTCCATCCATCTTTCATGACGATGTAAACAAGGAGCTGGGTCTTGCACATCAACATTCTCGATGATATCGTCAATCGAGTGTAATAGTGATGCGGGTTGGTAAAACCACCTATTCACTCGAAGCTCGGCATCAACCTCTCTTCGGACTTGCATGTACTGGTTTTCACCATACCCAAGAACCAACACTAAGGCACGATAACCGTAATGACCATCACCAGCAACCGGGCAACATCTATCAACAAAGTGAAGCATGAAATTATGGATGTGATCAGTCAACATAACCAAAAAGTCTACCTGTCGACCTCTCCCTCTTGATCGGCCTCTGCCAGGCGCCCTTGCGGCACCATCCCGTCTCCCGTGCTCATATCTAGAAAGGTCTCGCTGCAAAGATCGTCGCCCTATAGGACGACCCTTTCGATGGATCCCGGTTGGCTCTCTCATGGTCGACAATCCAGGGTTGTTCATGTTGAAATATGCCTCGCCCATCAAATCCTGTTGATCAGTCGTGAGGTTGTTTCCATCAATCTCTCTTCGAAGGGTGGCATATTCTTGACTATTTGGAGTTGTGTCATCGATTCCGCCACTGGAGCCCTCGGGAGGAGTAACTGGATCCCACATTACTTGTTGCCAGAGTGGATGAATCTGCGAGGGCCGAATAGGTTGCCAATTGGATATCGCGTCTAAGAATTCATGTATACATGGAACACCGTAAGCATCCCTCTAGTAGCGATCCCTGCAAACACCATCATGGCTTGCCGGAAGAGACATCGCCTTGTTGCAGTTGGCCAGCAGAAGGCCGAAGCACTCATCAGTCACCAGCATCAAGAGCGGGGCAAAAATTGGTTCACTTATGACACACTGTTTGATTGTCAACCGTGACTTCTCTTCGACGACATTGTCCGGGCGTTCGTATTCGCAAATGTGAAACCCCCACCAAAGAAACAACCAAAGGGAGCACGTGGGTCAACGCAAGAATCAGGGGAGGGCACGCAGACACAAGCTACCATATTAGAGATTGAGTCACGGTTACTGGAAAAGATGGACGACATGACGAGGAGTATAACCGCGGAGTTAGGCTCCAAGATGGCCACGCTTGAGGAGGCGATTGAAGAAATGAAGAGGGCACTGAGGTGGAAGGGGACTAGGGAGTCGGAGGAGCAAGTGGATGTTCTGAGAAAGAAGGTAAGGTTATCCTGGTATCAGATCAGAAGCGTCATGTCATTTTATTTCACTGTAATGTTGTACCTATTGGATGTCCTGTGCATGTCGGTACATGTCAATCAAATATCAGTATATGTCAATTTAATTAGAGGTCATGTGGTTAGTTTCATGGAGCAGTGTAGGACAAGGACAAGGGCAAGGCCAAGGCCAAGGAGGAGAGACAACCCACCAAAAAGGAAAAGGACAAGGGCAAGGCCAAAGCCAATGAGGAGAGACAGCACACCAATGAGGAAAAGGACAAGGCCAAGGGCAAGGCCATGGAGGTTTGTGCACGAGACTGTCATGTTAAGATCAATTTGATGTCATGTCAATTGTATTGACTGTCATGTTGCAGGAAGAGTCGGTGGCACCCGGTGCCTCCGAGGTTGAGAATGAGTCTGAGGTGCCCCTCCTACGGCCGAGAAGAAGCACCCGTCAACCTCCTGATACGTTATCCCAGGCGGAAGTAACTCAGCCAGTGAAGAAGCCGCGTGTGGGAAAGAGGGCAGTGGAGGCCTCTGAGCTAGGCATGGCGACGAGGGCATATGTTGATGCGTTCGCTGCGTGGATGAAGGACGAAAGTGACCCTGTCCGGTCGGTCGAAGGCACCCTACTGCACAAGCATTTCTTTGGGGCACTCCAATCACCGACCACCTGGGTGTCATCCGAGGTTAGGTTCCCACATCGTGGTTCGATGCATCACCTTCCTCCTCATATGGTCTTCCATATAAATGAATTTTCCTTGCGTGCAACATATTGAGCAAGCTTGCGCCCTTCCGCGGAAGGACATCAACGCAGATGACAAGTACGATGGCGTCGTTGTTCTTGATTTCTTCTGGGGGTATCTGCTGCACAAGCAATTGGCGGATGCGAAGGTGAACCTTGACGTGTTCAAGGGGGACGACACGGTGACCCACTACTTCGATGGCAAGTTGCCGCAGATGTTTCCGACGGGTTGGGCCGATGTCGACCGATTGTTGGCACCTTGGAATTTGATGAACGAGCACTGGGTGGCCCTTGACATCAATTTCGCGGAGTGGATTTCGGACGTCTACGATCCCGACATAAGCCACGTCGCTGAGCGCCATACGGTGGGCCTCCTGAAGCTGGTGACCCACCTCCTCCCCATTTTGATGAACACCCACCCCGAACTTCGAGTGAAATGGGTCGGCAAAGTCCCGAAACCCTTGGCGTACAAAAGGGTGAAGGAGATTCCCCAAAACAAACAATCGTAAGTCATTACTTCCACTTCATTTATAAAAAAATTTCACAGGCTAGGTGAACAAATTTCGTTATTGTGATGTAGGGGCGACTGTGGTCCATATGCCATCCGTTACCTGCAGCTCCTCGCGACCGACGACACCAAGTTCCATGGCCTGGATGATGAATTCATTGCGGCATACCGCCAATCCCTTTGTTTTTCCATCTTTCACGGACGTCTTACATCCCCATCCGATCCCTAAAAAAACTCCCCGATTGATTTTATATACATTGTTGGTTTGTGTAGACTTATTGGTTGGTTTAGACGGCATATTGGTTGGTATGCCGGCGGTTGTTGCTTCATTTTAAACTGTTTTTTGTTGCTTTTAGACATTTGGATCTGCAGTTATTGTTGGTTTGTGGTCTTCGCTGGTTTGTAATTATGACATGTCAAATTCAATAAATGTCATGTCAATATGAGGATAATTTCATGGAAAAAGCGGATAATGTCATGTCAAAAGTGGGTAATGTTAGGTGACATTCCGTTAAACAACCCCCATCCCCACACAACGTAGAACAAAACTAGAACAAACCCCCCATACGAAGTAGCAAAAAGGCAACATACTTCATTGCGAAAGGCGTCAAACCAAAATGGGCTAACTATGTACTTAATTGCGAAAGGCGCCGTAACTGGAAGTTCCTATGCCACCGCTAGGTGTGGCGGCGCTTCTGCAATTTCCCAGCCACACCCGACCACTCTATTGGTTCAAGTTTCACAGTCGTCGGAAACGCTCCGGTCTTTCCTTTTTCGCGTTGGTATGCTTCATCTACTTCCCTTACCGCTCGCTCCGCCTCGTGATCCCACGGGCTGACTACATCTTCGACGTCAGTGCTCACACAAATTACCTGCTTCCCACATCCAAATGCGATTGCGTTGTCCAACTCATCACTTGGTTCTAGCTGGACACGTGGATATTCTAACTGGACAGTTGAGGTTTCTAACTGGACACTGTTCGTTTGGAACTAGACACCTCTTCCTTCTCCATCGACACCTTGTGCTCCCAAAACTTCCACTTCTTCATCCCCTGCCAAGCGGGGTTTCATTTTAAACTGTGGGTAATCTTCTTGGGTCAAGGGTGGGCCACCCCCGACTGAATGGGCCATTGTGGATCCTTCCGTAGTGGTGAAATCTCCGTCAACCTTGCGTACCAGGGAGACATGGAGGTCGATAGGCCATGATCGCTCTCCGGAAAGACCGTTTACAAACTTGTAGGCATGTAAGTCTTCATCATCCCCAATGGAAAAAGGTATGCACCCTTCCTTCTTCGGCTTTACATATGTGAGCTCGACGTCACGCCTCCTCCTATCGACATTAAACTTGGCCATCCGTTGTTTCTTCAGGGAGACGTAGTCAATACTTTCGTCTACCAGTACGACCTTCTGACTCCTCGACCACTTCACGACCCAAGTGCCCTCTTCACAAGCCCACCATCCGCCAAACAATACAGTGATACACACGGACGATTTCTCCCCTGTTCCATTAGTTAGAGGGGGGGGGGGGGGGGACATTCAGTTTTACAGGGAGACTTACCCATTTCTTCCAAGAAGTCAGTGTCTGTCCAGTAAACCCCAATAGGTGTCAAGCGCTTGAATGGGTTTATAGTCTCCCCCTCCACCCTCCTCTCCCTCTTATTCTCTATTGGCGCAAATGACAAGGCGGGAAATTTAATCACTCCCGCCCTCTCTCTCTCTCTCTCTCTCTCTCTCTCTCTCTCTCTCTCTCTCTCTCTCCCATGTCTTATCAACTGTCCTTCTCTACCCTCTTCAAGATTCCCCCCCCCCCTTTGTCTCTCTTTGAATTTTTTGTTGGGTCAAATTTTATTCATTGCTTTGAACTTCATATGGTTTCAAATTGCATTTAGTGGTTTAAATTTAATATAGGTATATTTTCCTATGGTTTTGCATTTTATGAGTATTAAGTGTGAGTGGGAAACCCAGTTTTATACGAAGGTCAAACGTTTAATAAAACCCCTTGAAAATATGTCCAGTAGAAAACTTTTTGATGAGCAGTGGGGAATCATTGACCGGGGAGTTGGTTTAAAGGGGTGTCATGTATCGTTTAACGACAATAAGTAAATCCCCTTCATTTATGTCATGTCAGAAGTGACATGTATCATGTATACACCAGAACACTGCCATGTTAATTGTAGACAACAACAAAACACTGCAATTTAATGTCTTCTGCTACTGCTTTTTTTTTTCTCAACGGTCACATGCTGAACAATGTTGATATTTCTCATACACCCCACTTATATGATAGCCATTCACCATCCATACTCCCCACAAATCGGTGAAGTTAAATCCCCATTGCCATTTAACAACCTCTCCAACAACCCTTCAACAAAATGGCATCCTCGTCACACCACCGCGCCTCGTCATCTGGCCTCCCTCCCCGACCTATTCCTATCGTTATATCATCCGACGAATCGGATGATGGAGGTTTGTCGATCATTTCATTCGTGTAGATTTTAGTTGTGCTAATTGTATCATTATACTACCTTATTTTTGTTAATTTATGTAGGACTAATGTCACCGTCGCCATACCGACGACATCAAAGAGTAGAGATTGTCGGCGGTGAGTCTGGGATACTCGGGCTGTTCTACGAGTTGACCCTTGTACGCAAACTGGACCCTAGCTACTGGGAGGTTGAATATGTGACCCTCCTACGCAACACAGAAGAGAGCTGATGATGGAGATCATCCCGGTTCAACGAATTCGTCCCAGTCTGCCTCGTATTTCGTACGACGCCTACATGCCCGAAGACCATGTCGACTGCCGCGACAACGATGGGTATTGGGGCGGCAGGGTCATTCGTGTGTCCGGTTATGGGAATGACCGAACTTTCATAGTCAACTTCCCACTGAGCGACGAGACGACTGATCATCGTGCCTGCAATATGCGCCCACACTTCGGCTGGGATGGATACAGATTCACCACACAACTGCAATTTCGCTCCTTGTTACCGTGAATTTCAATTTCAATGTCTTCTATGTTGCTACTCTCTGCTACTATCTTTTAAATGTTTGCTCTTGTATTGTATTTGATTAATGGAAGTGAATCTGTCTCTGAGATATTGTGTCCAGTAGATTTCTATATGTGTCATGTCTTTTGGTTTTCGTGTCCAGTTAAAACTAAGCGATTACACATCGGCCTACGAATTCACCTCCACCCACTTTCTTCTTATTCGATGGTTTTTCTCTTAAACTTAACATGTAATTATTATGCCCCCACACTGTCACTCTTGACTGTCACTCTTCTCCATTTGATTCCAATATGGGTAAAGCATAGTAGTGTCGACCAGAGAGAACGAAATCATGGCATCCAAATATGGGTAAATATTATAATTGGGCACACATAAAAATATATGTCATTATAGTGAATCTGCTTCTCCCAGAAATCTTCTCCATTCGATTCCATTAGGTTGCATGTCGTTATGCTGTGTTTTTCATAGTTAAAACCGTGTCCAGGCAAATACAATCTGTGACATGTGTATCTAATATGGATGTCCAGTTACAACTTACTGCTTACACGTGATCCTTCAAATAAACCCCCGAACCCTTCCTTCTTCAATTGGTTTTCTCTGAAACATATAATTTAGTTGAAAGAATCTTTTCCCCCCCTCACTGATCTCTCTCCTCTCAGCCTGCACTTTTCTATTTCACCTCTCTCTCTCTCTCTCTCTCTCTCTCTCTTCTGTCCTCTACCATTGCAACAACTACTTTTTCCCTCCTCCTCTCTCACTGTTCTTCGCTTTTCAGGAGTAGAGCTGTCTCCTTCCCTCTGACAGGCTACCGGATGCCCTTGTCATGTAGATATTCGCATTTCAGCAAAAAAAATTCGAATTGGGTTATGCATGCAAATAATTCGGATAATAGGGTTATTTTTGCAAATCCTCATTCACCCAAAAATACTATCCTAATTAACCATATATTCTTTAGAAATTGAACAATTTTTATCAGATGATTTAATTGAATGAAGTTTCGGTTGTTCTAAAAAAAAGGGAGTTTGTGAAATGTCCAAAAAAGTTGTCCTAATTGGTTAATTGTCCACATTTTTGAACAAATTGGTGGAGTGTCCATCTTGCCAATAGAAATTTTATCATCTTGCCTATAGCCTCACTCTTTTTTTTTTACAATTTGTCGTGAAAAAATAAGAGTATGTTGTGCATGTGCAAAAATAACCGTATGTTGAGCAAATATGATCCAAGTCTAGTTTTTTTTTAACATTTTGTCGTGCAAAAATAAGAGAATGTTGTGCATGTGCAAATATAACCGTATGTTGTACAAATATGACCCAAGTCTAGTTTTTTTTTACATTTAGTCGTGCAAATATAAGAGTACGATTTGCAAATATAACCGTAAGTTGTGCACATATGACCCAAGTCTAGTTTTATTTATTTATTTATTTTTTCACATTTTGCCGTGCAAATATAAGAGTACATTGTGCAAATATAACCGTAAGTTGTGCAAAAATGACCCAAGTCTAGTTTTTTTTTAAAAAAAAATTAAAATTTTTTTTAACATTTTGTTGTGCAAGTATAAGAGTACGTTGTGCAAATATAATCGTAAGTTGTGCAAATATGAACAAAGTCTAGTTTTTTTTAAATACTTTGTCGTGCAAATATAAGAGTATGTTGTGCAAATATAACTGTAAGTTGTGCAAATATGACCCAAGTCTTTTTTTTTTACATTTTGTCTTGCAAATATAAGAGTACGTTATGCAAATATAACCGTAAGTTGTGCAAATATGACCTAAGTCTAGTTTTTTTATTTTTTATTTTTAAAAAAATTTACATTTTGTCGTGCAAATATAAGAGTACGTTGTGCAAATATAACCGTATGTTGTGCTTGTGCAAATATAACGATATGTTGTGCAAATATAACATTTTGTTGTGCAAAAATAAAAATAAAAATATAGTAGATTATGGATCACATAATAAAATATAGATAGCTTTTTTTAATTTCTCGTATTTATAGGGTGATTTTTGTATTTTAACAAAAAAAAGTACTTCTTCCTCACGGATTCACGGTTATCACTTCTCCGATTACTACTGGAAGGACATCCAGCGCATCAACCCCTCCGTCGTCCAGCTCTTCTGGCCATAGATCCGGCGACGTCAATCAACAGAGGAATCAGAATCGGCGCAGAATCGGCTCCGCCTACGGATTTGCCTCCACCTTGCCGCTGCTCGCTCGCTCGCTCTACCTCGCTCAACGACTAAATCTTCCTCCTCTTCGATTCTGCCGGTGCTGAGGGTGACCTCGCGCCAATTCTTCCTCTTCGATTCTTCCTCCTCCTCTTCTTCGATTATTCGACGGGATTCGAATCTTCCAAAGGCGAGAGGCGGCAACCAGAAGGAGAGAAGGAAGATGGAGGCGGCCTCTGGCGGAGATCGAGAGGGAAGGAGCAGATCTACTCCGGCGTAGCCGTCGAATCCAAATCCACACCGGATCTGGCCTCCCCGCTCCACCACCGACGATGGATCTCATATCTGGATCATCCATGGGAGAGAGATTGAGAGGGCACAAATTTTTGATTTAGGAGGAGGTTTAGAAACGAGATTAGGGTAAAAAAATTAGGATGGACATTTCTCCAATTCATCCAAAAACTTGAACACTCTCCTAATTAGGCCAAAAAAGGGCATGTTGCACAAATTTTCTCTAAAAAAAATGTTTCTAAGAATTTGGTTTATGATTAAAAAGTTGGAAGACATTTATTTAGGAAAAGACACGTATACATGTTGAAACGAAACAAAAGTGTACAAATTTTATGCCGACATATAAGATCCGTTTTGTCTAATTAATTATAGCCAATCTTGATTTTTAGCGCATGGAGATTCGTTAACAGAAGTTTAGATCGATCTCATTACCGTAACAAGTTGTTTATTTGTTTGTTAGTGTCATATGGGAAAATATATATAGAGAGAGTATTTGTTAATCACACCACCACTTCTTAATTTGATTGATCCACCCCCCCCCCCCAAAAAAAAAACGCTTCTTAATTTACATTTTCACTCAGTCTCATCAACTCGTCACCATCTTCAATTTTTGTAGGTGTATATTTTTTTTTATATTAAAATATGAAGGTTTTAGTTCGATAAGTTAAAATCAATACTCTCTTCGTAACTATTGATATCCTAGCATTTTACATATTTGTAGTTTATGTCCTTTATTAATTTCTTAGCAATATAATGTCCTCTCGGACCACTAGCTAGCTGTCATTGTTTTGTCTGTTAGCACTATTTAAACCGAACATTTCTGTTTTCTTGGTATGAGAGAATGAAGAGCTGCAATGACAGAAAACCCTAAATGACCATTTCTAAATCCTCCTATGCTAATGAATGAGCTTGCTATTTTCATCAATTTGATGCTTGCCGCTTGATCTTGATTGTTTGTTGAACACAGATCTAGCATTAAAGCTAGATTTTTACATGATATCAGAGTTGTAAGGTTCTTTGAATACTATTTTTTTCCGCTAAACGCTTTGAGAAAGCTTCTATCATGGCTGATCAGAACCCAGTGCACAACAACTTCAGCAATCAAGAAAACCAAGGTAATTTTGCTGATCCTCTATTCTTAGCAAACTCTGATCATCCAGGGTCACAGCTTATTACAAGTACTTTTGATGGCTTGAACTATCTACCATGGATGAGAGGTGTTATGATGGCACTTGGGCCTAAAAACAAACTTGGTTTCATAGACGGAACATATGTGAAACCAGATGGAAATGATTATGTTGAGGCTCAAAGATGGATTAGAGTTGATTTCATGGTTAGGTGTTGGTTGCTCAACTCCATGACTAGTTCAATAAAGGAGAGTTTCATTTATGTGGATTCTGCTAAGCAGCTGTAGGATGAAATCTCTAAGAGATATGGTCAATCTAATGGGCTTGATTTATTAGTTGAAAAAGAAAGACCAATTTGCATAACTAGACAAAAAAAACATGTTTGCATAACTAGCCATGTCCCTTGTTTATTTGCTAGGGGTAGAAAGTGGTCAATTTTTGCAAAAAAAAAAGGCAACCGGGAGAGGAAGTTGCAGGTGAAGGGGAGGCCAGCACTATAGCTCCATCTGTGGCAGAGAGAAATTTGAAGGGGGAGGTATTGGACATGTCAGAGGAATTGGGGGTTTAGTGCCAATAAAATAGGGAAAAAAAGGGGGCATTTATGAGGGGAAATTTAAATGATTGGAATTAAGTGTGTCAATCAACCCTTATATAAGCTTGATTGATGGGTGTCATTCTCATTAAATGCTCTGCAAAAAGAGAGGCAACATAGGAGACGAGTGAAAAGGTGAGGGCAAAGCATCCCCTTCATTTCTGGGAACTGGACACTTTTTGGCTTACCAATAGAAGACATTTGTCTTACCAATAGGACAAACATGTCCTACCATACATGGATATTTTGGATATAATATGGAGGGGATTGACCGTAGTGGTTTTGGCGGGATGTCAGTGTAATTTTGGCGCCACAACAGGGTTCTTCATTCGGGGAAAAGGGAGAGCATCTGTCTGACCAATATTATACATTTATCTTACCAATAGAATACATTTATCTTACCAATAGGCTGAACATGTCCTACCATACCTGAAATTTTTGGAGAAATTTGGAGGGATTGACCGTAGCTGTTTTGGCGGGTTGTCAGTGTAATTTTGGCGCCAAAACGGGGTTCTTCATTGGGGGGAAGAGGGGAGCATTTATGAGGGGAAAATGCAATCATTGCATTGATGGGTGTTCCCCAAGCATATATATAAGCTTGAGAGGAGGATCTCAAACACCCCAAGATGCCCTGCAAAAAGTGAGGCAGAGCAGGAGCGAGGTGGAAAGGACGGGGGAAAAAGCCACACGTGCATCCGAGGAAACGATACAGTTGTCATCCTACCAATAGTACAGTTCTGGCCTGCTAATAGTGTTCTACTGTCTTTCCATTCCAGGAAAAGTGCAACATGTTTGTTGGTGGCAGTGGCAGCGATGGGTAAGCCATCTTGTACCTTTCCTTTGTAGGTGTTCCCCTTTAATATATCAGAACTACCCCCATGCTGATTTCCCCTGGTGTACCCCAGGTGATAGGGTATGTATCAATGTCGTGTTCGACGGTTGGTGGGCTCCCGTGGGTGGGAGCTTGGTCTTCAAGGGAGAGGCACGTACTACAGCAATGGTGGTGCCACAGAATATTTCCTACGACCAACTAAAGGAGAAGATAGTCTCCAAATTCGACGTGGACATGGTGTTGTACGACAGTGAGCTCACCTACCTCCCTCCTTCCATGGGTCGGGCAACTCCGATTTGGGTCCGGGACAACGATGACATTGAAGCCTACAAGTTCTACAACACTGAATCCGGCACACGAGCATGGCCAATAGCACTGCATGTCACCTTACGAAAGAAAACGACAAGCCCTTCCACACCCTCCAATGAACATCAGTTGGAAGACTCGGACGGGGCCGACGAGGTCTCGTCTCCCACCCCAGGGGAATTGCTCCTAACCGGGCCTCCCAGCACGCAGGAAGACTTAGAAGGTGGTCTTGATGGAGGCGGAGGGCCGGAGGAGAAGGTTCGAGGCTTCATCGAGGAGAAAGGGATGTTGGATGACCTTAGCAGTGACACTGGAGGGGCCTGCCTGTGTGCTGAGTGTGTAGCGGGGGAGGGGGAGTGTTGTAGGACTGCAAAGGACAGCGTGAGTGGGATGCAGGGGGGTCTTGCTGGGAGTGGTATACAATCTGGTAATGGTATGATGGAGTACAAAGTAATGGTCGGCCAGTCGGACGAAGTTGGTAGGATGGATGACAACATAATGGTAGGACAGGGCGATGAAGTGGAACACCTTGACAAAGAGGAGGGTGGCGATGTGAGCAGGTCTGATGCCATCCAACGCGGAAAGCAAGTGGTGATCGTCGATACCGACGACGATGTGGACATCCTACCACCCCACGGATTGGAGGACATAATAGACGTAGGAAGCTCCGAAGATGACATGATCGCGGGTGGTTTCCCCGTGAAAGTGGAGGGAGGGAGGCCGAACTAGACATCTGAATCGTGGGATGAGGAGGCTGAGGCAGCGCTGAGAGAGATAGAGCGATCTTACCAAGGACACAAACAGCCTTTGCCGACGTTGGAGCAAGTGGAAGAGGACGTGGATCGGTCCATTCCTCTAGTTGGAGACCCTCAGGAGAGTGTGAAGGTGTTACGTGAGGGGGAGATGTTCGATACGAAGGTTGTGACTGACCATGTGGATACCGTTTTGAGGCAAAACGCCATGCATGCTATTTGTCTTGAGGTGAAGACTTTGAGCGAACACAAGTATGACGTCTGTAAAGGGTCGTCCATCTTGGTGGTCAACCTTTCCGCTCGTAGTTGCACATATAAGCACTTTCAAATTGACAAGATTCCATGTGCACATGCCCTCGCCGCGGCCAAGGTACGTCGGATCGACCCATACTCCCTCGTTCATCCTCTATACAGGGCTGAGGCTTGGCGCGCGTGCTACAAGAATGTCGTCTACCCAGTGCCACCTCGTGACACATGGGTGGTGCCTCCAAAAATAGTTGTGAGGATTTGCTTGCCGCCGGTGGTGAAGCGTGCGCCGGGAAGGCCGAAGACGAAGCGCTATCCGTCGAAGGGCGAATACAGGGGGCCAAAGCACCGTCGACATTAGTGTTGTTTGGTGGACGCTCAAGTCAGCTGACAGAGTTATTTTGGGCAGCGATCGCCGTCGACTTGAGTGTGGATTTTTCCATGTGTCTGATATTATGGATGGGCTAACTCGTAGTGGTGCCAGTAATTTTATTCCACGTGTCTCGTATTTTCGGGTTCTTAGGGGGCTAATTGTGATGGATACTTAGCATGTTTGGCATGTTTTAGCCACAGTCACATGAATTATCGGATCTATTAAGTATTTCTCATGTCGTCCTACCAATATCTTCTTTGTGTCTACCAAATAGTTTATACTTAGCCTATCATTAGTGTTATGTTATCTTACCAATTCCTTCTCAACATAACTGCAAATGACATCCTGCCAATATTCCGTTTATATCTAGCAAATAGTGTCTTGGTATCTGCCCAATAGTTTCGTATAATCTTACCAATTATAACATTCATGCAAACATAAACTTAGCAAAAAAATTAAAAAAAAAAAGAATCAACCGTGGGTGTAAGCAGAAACTAATTTACACGAACCATAAATACCAGTTTAAACCATTACAATCACAACACATCCTACCAACCGTTAACAAAAGACATTACAACCAACAACATAAGTTTTGAAACAAACATAAGTTTCCACACCACCGAAGTTTGCAAAGAACAGAAGTTTCCAAACAAAGAACATCACAATCCAGCCACATAGAAAACCATGAGATAATGTCTTCACAAATCGAAAGCCAAATACGACGGACAACCATAGGTTGGGGAGAGACCTACAAAGCGTGGCGCTGTATGGAGAGGCCCAAGTATTGGCGGTAGGGGGCAATATAACTGTCGTTGACGGTCTCGAATGTCTGTACGCCCTCTGCCACCAGCTGCAAAGTCCTGATCACGTATGCTCCACAGTCACCACTACACATGAAGGAATTAACAATGGTTGGAATATATCCTACCAATGGTTGGAATATATCCTACCATTAGGCGGCTTATATCTTACCAATATTAGTAGACGTACATAACCCACGAGTTAAGAGAAACTTACGAGGTTTCGTTCCTGGGGATCTTGACCGTTCGGGAAATGGTGAAGGGGTTGGGGACATCGACGGTGTGCCTGACCCGGAGCTCCACAGAAAATTGCATGACCACCGGGATCAGCTTTGCAACGGGCTCGAGGTGGGTTTGCAGCTCCTTGTCCTTGATCTGGTACCAGCCATTGTCGAGGACTTTGATGTTCCACTTCACAAGGTCGATGACGAGGCCGATCCAGTGCCTGGCCTTGTAATTCCAAGGCGCTAAGATCTTTGCGTTCACTGCCGACCATGTCCTGTCGTGGTTGTCCGGAAGTGTCATGTCGTGGTTGCGTTCACCACCGACATATTGCGAGGGGTAATGCGGCTCACATCGCCGCTCACTGCGTCCAACTGCTTCACCACTTCATCTTGCCAATATGGGTCGAGCACGACGATCACCGACTTCTTGTCAGCCTCCCGAGCGTCCAATGCCTTCCGGACCAGGACCAGGGACTGCTGGATGTGTTGCATTAAGAGGTACGTTCCAAATTCCCATCAGCGCTGATCCCATGACGTAAGTGAATAAGGAAACATGTGGAAGAGGACAAAAGTTTGCGTACCTCGGTGGATATCCATACGCCGGGTGAGATGAGGTTGTTGAAGAAGTCCTTGTTCAACTGGGTCCCATCTGGGCCCTTCACCTGCGCCGGGAACTTCTCGAGCCACGCCAAGAAGTCGTCTCTCTGTGCATCCGTTACCATCCCTTCCGCAGCCGCGTCGGTGGCTGGACACGTTGCCTTTGCACCCTTCTTGGCCCGCTTAGAGGGTTGAGTCATCAAGCAGTCCCCTAATTTCGCTGTGACCTTCATATCACGCTTGCCTCTCCTCGGCTCCAGCTTCGTCTCCTAACAATCAAACACACCTGAGTTATTTTCAAACAGCTGTCATTATCCTACCAAAACAGATTCAAAAGAATACCAAAAGGTTAAATATATCCTACCAACTAGGTTATTCTATCGGACAAAAAATAACTGAATTTGATATCATACCAAAAGGTTACATCTATCTTACCAAAAGGGCCAGCCTATCCTACCAACAAGTAAGGTTTACCTTTTCCTCCGCATCCTCTCCATCAGACTCACCCTTGGAACCCTCCCCTGCGGATTGTTTTACAGCCTCCTTACCCTTCATGTCCCCACCCATGTCTCCCTTCTTACTCTGATCCTCAGCCTTGACCATCTTCTCACCCTCGTCTTTGTCGTGATCATCCTCGGTGGAAGCCTTGTCCTGGTCACCCTCCTTTGCCTCCTCATCAACCTTGTCCTTAACCTTGTCAACAGTGCACATGTCCTGCCCCTGAAGATCAGAGTTCAGCTCTTCCTTCTCCGTCGTGGTCTCCTCAACGTTCTATACCTGCTTGCTCGGCGCATTGTCATCAGCATTCACCTCTTCCTTCTCGTCCAATGCCTTGTCCTCAACATTGTCACCGGTCTTGTCAACCAGATCCTCCTCAACCTTGTCAAAACCTTTCTCAACATCCTTCTCAACAACATCGTCATCCAAAGACACGTACTCCTGCAAGGAGATGCAGTCATTAAGTCGCATTTTATGGGGAATCCAGCACATCAACACTATCCTACCATTTGCACATATATGTCATACCATTTCGCTTATTATGGTATACCAACACATAAACACTATCCTACCAATTGCACAACATGAAGGGCAAAGAAGCACATACCTTTCCCTTGCCGGCCCTCTCAGATAAAGCCTGCTTACAATCTCTAGAAACTTCATTGATCCTCTCCTCAAGCACCTCGAACCTGGTCCCCATTTCGAGCATCATGCCCCTGCAGGGAGCCTCAACCTTAGCCACAATCCGGGCCTCCAAACCGACGCTCGACGCGTTTGACCCGGACTGGCTGGTTCCTTGACTGGGTCCAGCAGTGGCATCCTCTTGTCGTCTCTTCTCTCTCCGGTCCCTCATGTGCGCACCCATAATCTCATCAACGAAGACGTCCGGATAGTCTTTCTTGTACGACGAGTACGGGTACGCATCTTTCTCCTTGTGGGTAGGGTGCAAGATCGGCTCTGGTTTCACGAGGCACACGTGCTCATCTATGGCGTCGTCGACAGGGGCGTCAAGGTTCAGGAACGACTTCACGTTCTCATATCGGATGTGGGAGTTTGGGGTTTCCCATCTCAGACACCTCGGGAAGATGGTGTCGTCGATGCTACGCCCGAAATGATTCCCAATCTCTGGACAGCACTCATACACCCACAGCTGCACACACATTTGGGTAAGCTATTATTAGACAGTTTGCATGACAACTTCATAGAATCGGTAAGATAGAAATACACAGTTTGCGGGTAAACTTGATAGCTTTGGTAAGATAGAAATAGACTATTGGCATGATATAATTGCCTATTTGGCATTCCACACAGTCACACATAATTTGAAATGGCAAGGGGTTGACCATTTTTTCAGAACTTGACTAACTTGGAAGGCCATGGGGAACCCGCATAGTGCGTACGTTGGCCTATCTTTCAGGTGAGCTTTTGCAGCCACTAAGTCCTTCAACGTCCCGGCCAGGCTCTCGTGTAGCCTCTCGTACACTAGTCGGCCCCAAGGGAATTCTAGAAACCGTGTCGTGTACTCTAACAGCAGCTTAACCACCCACCCTCTAATTTGTGTCTTCTTTTCCAACCCAAAAAGAATGCCCTCCACAATGACTAGGAGGGCAAGCTTGTACTTTTTCATTAGGGAGCCCGAGTCCGTCTCTTTTTCATGCTCCATAATGACTAGGAGGGCAAGCTTCCGGGTCTTAAGCTGCCACATGAGGCAAAAGTGAACCAGCTGTGCGGCGAACTTGTTCCTCGACCCCATCTTCACTATGCCTTCGAATTGGCTCTTCGTGAGGGCCTTCACATCATCACGGTCGATGGCTAAGTCAAGTTCGTCCAGGAGGTCAAAACTGGCATGTGATATCGCCCTGCCGCTGAAGTGGTCCTTCTCCACCACAACCAACACAGTCTGCAACACATGTAAGACTCTTAGGTTCCAAAATTTTTTCCTAAGCATTACTACCAAAACAAGGGAACTATCTCAGTTTCCTTACCCCCTGGTTACTTGGTCCTGCCTTTACTTTCCTCTTGCCGGCCTTTATCATTTTTTATGGTTATTGCACAAAGGGTACCTGCAACACAATCACCACACACATGCATTCAGACATTCAGATAATCTAATCAATCATACCAACAGTGTAAATGTATCCTACCAATAGAATATTATTTTCCTACCAACTCTGCTATACTTTTCTGTCCTACCATTTTCGAATTTCATACAAGTTTGGTTCATTTTACATCTTTCCCAACCCAAGAGATAGCCAACGTAGTTCACTAACACCACCACCAATTAACCAATAATTCATGATACATATAGGCCTTTAATCAAAGTGGAAGTATACTCTCACACATTAAGTTTCAAACATATAGGCAAACACCTACTCTGTCATATAGGCAAGGAGATTAACCAAAACCAAATCACCATTTATTCATCATATTTTTTAGGCATTTCATCAAACACTTGGTGGGCACTTACGGTTTCAACACTACAAAACCAATCAGACAAAAATTCCTTCACCCCACTCGGCATACCAGATGTTCAAATTTATCCTGCCAATTTCTTTACCCGGTCCTACGAAACCTACTACCACAATTTCAGACACAACCTTCGATAATCTGTCCTATCACATGTGCACATATACCCTACCGATTACCCTCAATCTTGTGGATTCCCTACCTATCCGACCCCCTCCTTGCACTTTTGTCCCCAATTTCTTACACAACATCACCTAACCCTTACCCATCGTTTTCCCGACACCCACAAACCCTAATCGCACCCACCTCCCCAAAATCGACTCACAATGGCACCCCTAACCCCTCCTACTTCATTCCTCTACTGCTAGGCAACTACAATGGCACCCCGATGTCTCAATTTCTTCACAAAACCACATGTAATCGCACCCCCATTACCCCAAATTCGCAACTCAAACAAAAACTCCACAATTGCTTACCTTCTTCTTCAACATCTTCCTTCCTCTTTGGCAGCGTTCTGGCCCTTCTTCTTCAACCGCTTCTTCCTCCTATCACTCCTCCTTTGTCTGATTCTCGAAGGTTTTCCGTCTCTCTCTGTCTGTCGCTTCGTAATGGAACTGTCTCTCTCCCTCCCTCCTCGTTTTAATTTTATAACTCCCGCACCCACACTGGTTACCCTCAAGAGCCAGTTACAAACAGTTCCAAAAAACCGGTTGATATATTTGCTTGGGATGGCCAGGCTATTTTGGGCCAATTTTTTTCCTTGTTGGCTAGTTGTGCAATTAGGCCCAAATTTTGGTCTAGTTGCTACCATTTTCTCAAAAAGAAATTGAGTGGTATAATGCAGGAGGGTTTACTTGTTGCTAACCACTTCAACAAATTGAAGAAGACATGGGATCAACTTCAAGTGCTAGAGAGCATTCGAGTGTGCACTTATGGAGGAATCTCACACTACAAATGTGAGCTGCAGAGAAAGATGAATGAGGTTGAGATGAGGAACAAGCTTATGCAGTTTCTAATGGGATTGAATGAGTATTATGAAGGTGTGAGAAGTCAAATTCTCTCCACATATCCCATACCAAACATCAACAAGGCCTATTACTTGATTACACAAGTCGAGTCTCAGAAAGGTGGAGGAAGCACTACTGGGAATCCTCAGGATTTTAGTGTTATGGCTCTTCTTACTCTGGAAATCAAGGGAATGTTGGTGGATATCAGGATAGAAGGGATAACAGAAGGGACTCGGGGAGTATCAGGACCGGATGGATAAAGCAGAGAAGGCCAAGCTAAAATGCTCTAGCTGTCATCAGATAGGACATTTGGTTGACCAGTGCTTCAAGATTCATGGCTATCCAGAATGGTTTCAATGACTCAGGTATCCTGCCAAAGGATCTGCTAACTCAACATGAATGCAAGAGCAAGAGAGTCTCATTGATGAAGATAGATCTCAAAACAAATTTGCTGATGAAGGAGTTAATAAAGCTCTTGTGATTGTTGTCTATCATGAATTTTTCAAGGTGATGAGAGGGAAAGCCACATCTGAGGGTCCTTCAAATGTTAATTTTACATGTATGTTCTTCCTATCTACTGTGAATTCTGTAGATAAAAGGGAGAGCAATATGGAATGGATAGGTTATACTGGTGCCAGTGACCAGATGGTTGATGATGAGTCATTGTTACATGACAAAGTAAGGTTGAGTAGATCTGTCTTTGTTGGATTACCAGATGGTCACATTGTTATGGTTAACATATCCGGGAAAGTCCATTTATCTGATCGGATTGTATTATATAATGTACTATATGTACCAAGTTTCAAGGACAAGTTGCTATCTGTTGGGAGAATTGTTGAAAAAACTGGTTTGAGAGCAATTTTTTTTATTTACATGGTTGCACTTTTCTGGGCCATGGATGTGAAGAAGTGATCATGAGAGGGATACGGAAGGATGGGCTCTACAAATTTCCCCAGGTGATGTCAAGAAGATTAGACAATAAAGAGGATCAGCATGCTTTGAAGTTGATTCCTTCAGTTTTTGCTTCTGCTAAACTAGATTTGCATATTCCTTATCCTAGGCTTGGGCATACTTCTGTATCTAAGCTGAAACATGTAGAGTTTTTGAAGAAAGTTGTTGAGAATGATATGTTTTGTGAAACCTGCAGCTTGGCTAAACACCATAAGTTACCTTTTAAATCAAGCAATTTCATGGCCAAAGGCCTTTTTGATCTTGTGCATATAGATTTATGGGGACCTTATAAGGTTCCAATTAAGTGCCACATGAGCAAGATACTTCTTAACAGTTGTTGATGATCACAGTAGGGTCACATGGACCTACCTTCTCAAGGAGAAGACAGAGGTATATAGAATTATCAGTTCATTTCTTTCATATGTGAAGACACAATTTGTAAGGAGAGTGGAATGCATTTGAAGTGATAATGTGACGGAGATTGTGAATCAGGGATGTACTGAGTTGTTTGCAAAAAATGGAGTGATATACTAGAGGAGTGCTCCGTATACTCCTCAGCAAAATGAGAGAGTTGAAAGGAAGCATAGACACTTAGTTGTAACGGCTAGAGCAATGAAGATTCATGCCAACTTACCTATGAAATATTGGAGTGAATGCATACTTGCAGCAACTCATGTGATCAATAAATTACCTACTGCAGTACTTGGATGGAAGACTCCATTTGAAGTGTTGTTTAGAAGAAAACCATCATATGATGAATTGAGGGTTGTAGGATGCATGTGCTTTGCACCTACTCATCACACAATTAGAGACATATTTGCTGCAAAGGGAAGGAAGTGTGTTTTCTTAAGTTACCCTCATGGTTAGAAGGCATACACAGATTGCTTGACTGTCAAATTGGAAATATATTTATGAGCAGAGATGTTATTTTTCATGAGGGCAGATTTCCTTTTAAGGATAATGCTAATGAAGATGATGAGATGAATACAGATTGCCATCCAAACTTCCCACTTGTTAATCCAGCAAGTGACTATGAAGAGTGAGGAGCTCAATTCAGGAATGATAATCCACTTCCTTCTCCAAGCCAAACATATTCCTTTAGGAGATCATCTAGACAAACACAAAGCAATCAAGACTTAGGGATTTCATATATCCCACAATAACATAAGACTCTAGCCAACTTTCATCATCCTTCCTTGCTAGTGTCCTAGGAGATATGTCCCAGCACTCTGAGGACTTTGTCACATCCTATGAGAATATGGCAACCATCCCTGAACCTAACACTTACAAACAAGCTGTAAAGGATAGCCTATGGCAAGAATCCATAAACAAAGAGCTCACGAATCTTGAAGGAAATCAAACATGTATTATGACAGAGCTACCACCTGATCATAAGGCAATTAGATGCAAATGGGTGTATAAGGTAAATAGAGTAGATGGGTCAGTTGAGAGATACAAGGCCAGGCTCGTTGCAAAAGGATATAATCAAGTGGAAGGGAAAGACTACAAACATACCTTCTCACCAATGGCAAAACTGGCCACAGTGGGACTAATATTTTCAATAACTGCAAAGAAGGATTGGTCAGTTTTTCAACTAAACGTCAATAATGCTTTCTTACATGGAAGCCTAGAGAGGAAGATGTGTACATGACTCCTCCAAAAGGATATGATGCTAAGCCAGGCCAAGTGTGCAAATTGAGGAAGTCACTATATGGCATGAAGCAAGCATCTAGATAATGGAATACAGAATTGTCTCAATTCATGATCTCTCTTGGCTATGCTCAGTCAAAGAATGATTACTCCTCGTTTATCAAATAAGTTCCTAAAGGACAAGTTGTGTCACGATGCAAGACTCGAACAAGACTCAAAATATGCGGCTGCAATGGGACTAAAAGGACTTGAAATTGATGAATTGAAAGACACTATAGATTGGTGAAGCAATCTACATGGAACAAGATGAAGACCATTGGCTTGAAAGGCAAGGTCCAACACCAATGACCATATAACCCGTTTCTACAACCCTACACAACCAAGCGGACAATTTAGAGGCACGAGGAGGGGGCTCGTGGATACCAGGGATCACGAAGCTTCGCAAGATTGACAAACACAAGGCAAACCAAACTTAAACAATACCAATGGTGCAATCGATGAGCCTAGCTACAAATCGATCGACTTTCTCTCAATGTGTTTCACACAAAGGAAATTTTGATTCAAGAATAACGTGAGTTTCAAAAATGGGAGATCAGCCGTTCTTATAGAACCGTAAGGCTGATTTTAATGAAAAATAATAAATAAAAGAGAAATTAAAATATATCTCTAAATTACCTAAAATAACTTAAGTAAAGAAAGTTACTAAAAATGGCAACAAAAGAGAGCTCCACACTTAGTAAAATCGGCCACATGGATTCAAGACTCCTGAGGTCGGCGTCGAGGGTCCTGGGGTCGGCGTCGAGGGTGTAACATCAAGAGGGGAACACAAGTATGTCTTCAATGGCTCCTCTTGAAGTTGAACAACGCTCGAGAATAGAACATGGCTAACGAACATAAAAGAGTCTCGTTAAAGCTTCTTAGCACGAGCTCGAGTCATAGGTCCATCCCCAAGTATGATAGGTGTGTCCGGAGGTGTTTTGGAAGGTCTCGCATCACATTTGCATTGTGATAGCAGAGCAGCTATACAGATAACAACAAATCCAGTTTTCCATGAGAGAACTAAGCATATCAAGGTGGATTGCCACTTCATTAGAGAGAAAGTTCTTGAAGGATTCATAAGAACTCCTTACATCCGTACTGGATTACAGATTGCAGATGTTATAACTAAGCCCCTTGGAGAAGATCATCTCAAGCACTTCATATGCAAGTTAGGACTTGTTAATCATCTTCCAAGTCAAACTTGATGAGGGGGTATTGAGATCCGAACATTTTACATATTTGCAGTTTATGTCATTTATTAATTTCTTAGCAAAATAATATCCTCCTGGACCACTAGCTAGCTGTCATTGTTTTGTCTGTTAACACTATTTAAATCGAACATTTCTGTTTTCTTGGTATGGAGAATGAAGGGATGTTATGGTAGAAAATCCTAAATAACCATTTCCAAATCCTCCTATGCTCATGAATGAGCTTGTTGTTTTCATCAGTTTGATGCTTGCCGCTTGATCTTGATTGTTTGCTGAGCACAGATTAGCATTAAAGTTAGATTTTTACGACATCCCAATAATTCAATAATTGAATTCTTATGTCAAAAAAACTTTACAACATAATATGTGAACCTTTTTCCAAACACTCTTAATTATCAAACAATTTAATTCACCTATTGTATTTGATTTTCAATACAATTTATTAATACTCCAACTTAATTTTCATATTGTTCTCTTTTGTGATGAGTTTATTTCTTTTGTGTATCATTTATTTGCTTAAATTTTAACTATTCATTTTAAAAAATTCTAAAAAAGTGTGAAATTGATTAAATGGACAATTATTTATAAGTTAAGGAGGGGTATTCAATTTCATTAAGATTCTAAAATAAATAAATATATCTACATCTTAATAAATTTAAAAATAAATATAAATAAAATCACATGAATTATTCAAGTAAGAAATTTACAATTGGGGTCTAAAACTATTGAAATTCAAGTATATATAATGATATAATGATATAAGTGCCAAAATATCCTTTTTTATACAAAAAAAATGGATAAGCCGGATTGCAAATCTAAAATTGTTGTGTGTGATATGATTAACAAAAATCGTCACAACTTAAAAAAATAGATTTATTCAAATTAAATACCTTTTTTATGAGAAGATTCAAATTATATAAATAAATAATATAGGATAACAGTTTTATTATTAAAGATACTTGTGATTATTAATGAAGGTGAACTCTTTTTTTTAGAACAATGAAGGTGAACTTATATTAAATAATGTGGCTAAAAAATATGATATTATTAATTAACATAGTTAAAAGGGGTAGAATGAATAGGATCAAATTGCACAAAAATATAACACCTAAGCAAAAATATCTCTATTTTCATATAGATATATATATATAGATTGGTAACCCTCCTTCGGGAGTCCCGCCTCTCCTTCGGGAGCTCCAACCTACCCCGTTAGGGGTCTCGAAAGACTGTATTCGTTTCCCCACCCAGCCATCGCTGGTCTTCGTCGCCCGTCGGCGGCCCAAAAATCTATTTTTTCCTACTCTAACTTTGGGGTTTTCGGGCTACTATGTGCCTTCTTCCCCATTGCCTTGCACCACTACCGATCGAACACCACTTACCCTATCAATCTCTCTTTTCCCTCTTTATGTTTTGGGGTTTTGGGGGCTTTATTCTATTCGTTAGAGTAGTTCCCATTCGGACCTCGATTCGCCAAAAATTCTCTTTCTTCAATCCATACTCATGCCCATCCGCTTTGGTGCTTCCCTCCCTCTTCGATCGTCATCTCGGTGTCTCAGTTGCGGGCGGATTTGCCCTGGGCTCAATGGTGACCCGATTGTATGATCTTGGCTTGAAAACTAGTACTTTGGGCCCAAGGTTTTGCCTTGGGCCCAAGGTTTATTTTTATTTTTATTTTATTTATGAAAATGTTAAATAAAATACAAAGAAATTAGAATAGAAATAAAATAAAAACACTTGTTCAAATTAGATATTTTTTTAAATTTCGCTCGAAAGAGCTTGAATAAATTCCGGTGGGTTGAATCTTGTTGGCGTTTTTGAATGAGCGAGTGTGGCTCTGCTTTTGGCGTCTCTAGTTCTTCCGCTTGGTTGGGGTCGTAGAGCTCGGAGTCGGGATTGGCTAGGGTCGTGGTAGTTCCTTCAAGGCGACTCCGTATCTGGAATGATCTTCCCTGGAGATTTGTCTGCACTATCCACAAGAGATAGACTCCTGCAGTAGCGCTGGCCTGCGGTGCTACTATTAGGTGGTGCTTGACTTCGTTTTTCCCCGACGTCTTTAACTCACTACTAGAAAACTTCAATTATACATCAGTTGTCAACATATGTCTTTCAAAAAAAATCCCGATCTCTTTGTGCATGTAGTAAAAGATCAAAACTTTCCACATCAGTTTTAAGCAGATGTCTTTTATTAATTAGAACCCCTCAATTTTGGTTAAGGCATGTTCACTTGTTGATGAATATCCATAATTTGTCATTTGAAATCATTTGAAGATGTCTCCCTAAAGCAAAAAAGTGACATTTACATCTTTATTTATATAAATAATTGATGTCTTAATAAAAAATAGACAACAGTTTTTTTTGTACTGATCACGTTTATAATCATGTTCTATATATAATTTATGATTTTATATTGTTTTAATTTAACCGGCCACATGAAATATAGTCATAACTGATGTGTTTCCATGTTATCGACATCGCATTGAGAGTATTCATTCTCTCTGTATTAATTTCATGCCCATTATATGTGATATTATATTGTTCTAAAATAATGCACTATTGTGGTTGTATACACGAAAGATGTCATTTCATACATTTGTATCAATTTTTTCAAAATAAAATGATGTTGTTGCTTTATTGATACATCAGTTTATTTTGTAGATAACGATGTTAATTTGACAAATATATATCAGTTCATATATCATTTGTAATGTTCAAACTTGTTTTGCACATTGATTTACATGTAAAATGACGTTGTTGCTCCATTGACACACGGTTTATTTTGTAGAGAACGATGTGTATAAGTTATATTGGCATCTATTTTAATAGACGAATCTGATGTTAAATGTATGAATGCACTACTGTTTTCATATTTAATCCGATGTTTTTGTTTCAATACGCATCCCGCTTTTGTCGATAGAACATTGCATTCATGTACATATAATCATATATACTAGCTTCGTAATGTAACATTCACAAAAAATACACTGCCGCTATTCATAGCCAAAAAATTGGTTAGCCACAACATCACAAAAAAGGGTAAATGGCTAACCCACATATCTACGACCTACATTACCTAGCTAGCTAGTGAACATCTCAAAAACAGGTCAGGCTAGCCGAACCACCTAAACCGATCAGTGTATATGATGCATCAACATTCATACCATAAATGTTTTAAAGCATAAGACATAAGACCCAAAAAATGGTTGATCACCTGCATCTTAAAAACATTTACTGAGCAGCCTTAAAAGCTTCATTAACCTATATCAAAGACTGGATATACTGAGCAGCTTCAACTCGAACTTCATCGATTTGTTCTTGAGTGTACGATGGACGGTTCTTTGATGCAGCCCACTAAAGAGATGGAAAGAACAAGCCATTAGAGTTAATATAAAACTGCACACTAAAGAGATGGAAAGAACAAGCCCTGCTATTTATACCTTTGTCGAAAAAGACATCTCATCATCATTTATAATGTCTCTCATGTATCTCATCACATAGTACCCACACTCGTACCCACCCAGTTGCACTGGTGCACCCTATAATAGTTAATGCGATTAATGAGTTTCATCTTTCATCGCCCTGCATATATATCATAATTAGCTAAATGGCATTAATCCAACTTCAAGGGGTCTTCAGCTAGTGTTGAAGAACTTTTATAGAGATACAAAAGAAAAGTATGTTATTAGAACATCCATAAGCTTTGTGGTGGCAATAATTTTAACATTTCCTAGATTTTGTGTTGTAGCTAACATGCCACTACAATAATATGCATTTGGCCGAGTGTCATGCTATATAGTCCACGTTGATAGCAATAGAGTCATGTTTTTTCCTTCTCTTTGGATATTATCTGTAACGGTAAAGCACTTGAAACTCAAACATCAAGATTCACCAAAACTGTGGACTTTTACATGCTCAAGGAAATACACCAAACTGAATTTTTATGTAAAAAGGAATTATATTCTAATCATATAAGCTACTGAGATCATTTATTGTCAATTATCATTTTGGCCTGGTGACTCCGTTTGACTGTTATGTCTCCCACCATTTTATAAGAATGGAAAGTTCACATTCTTTAAGGAGTGACATAAGTGGCAAGTTTTCTTTCAATCTACTGGGCCTCCATAATAACTTCTCGAGGTACCTTTCCTATACTTGTTTCCTACTCAAATACTATGCCAAGCCCCCGTACTCTCAGCTTATTGGTATCACAATTGCTCAAGAAAATATTTAATTTATAACTTCAATAGCATTTTCATTTTTTCTAATATAATCTAGAATACTCGTTCCATGAAGCACCATTAGCATGTAA
This sequence comes from Persicaria maculosa, assembly GCA_963922045.1. Lineage (NCBI taxonomy): Eukaryota > Viridiplantae > Streptophyta > Magnoliopsida > Caryophyllales > Polygonaceae > Persicaria > Persicaria maculosa. The sequence goes on along the minus strand of OY998263.1, from coordinate 64,885,802 downwards.
AATTAACTCAGTGTTTCACTCATCCAACATATTTTGTCCATCTAACATAAAACCAAACCATCTAAATAACATAATGGTTTTACCTCCTGTTGTCCACCAGCTATGTGGGAATATTTCTTATTATGGCTGTGCAAGTATTCTCCAGTGTCCACATGTTGAAGCTGAACCTTCTGATCTTGTCTCCAGATCTTCTCGCTTCCTTCAATTTGAAGCATGTCGAGATATTGAGTGAAATATAACAAAATAATAATATTATTAGTAGTTATAAGTTGCGTGAAATGTAAATTATTATTAGTAGTTGGGCCTTGCTTTATGAGCACCTGAGGGAGTCAAAGTTCTTTCAAGTCTTGTAAATATATTTAAGAAAACTTCAGTAAGACTTGGGATCTTTGATTCCATATGATGGGAACTTGGAGTAACTAGTTGTATAGCCGCGTGCTTCGCACGCGGTGTCAACGTTAAATTATCTCTCCTCTACCAAGGTATTGATCAATCAAGACAGGAATATCATTGGGAGTGACATACCCAAACCTGCAAAACCATGAATATAACTCCCAAGTCCAAACAGTGGTAGCTGAAAGAGGAAATGCATGAACAAAGACACATACGCACACATCAGCAACTGAAGAAATGAATCAGGCAATATTACCCGTCACCAGTAACTTTCCCCTCAGAGCTTGTGCCAAAAATGATCACATTTGCTGCATACTTCTGTCCACCAATGTGCGAGCAAGCATAACCAGAAATCTGCTTAGTCAACTCTCTGGCTTCGGACAATGGCTTCGGAGCACGAGTTTCCCATTGCTTCCCAGTCACCAGCACATCATCCACAGAACCTTTTACTTCTGACTCCTTCACGTCTCTTCAGTTATAACTTATCAGAATTAAGGATTCAGGAAAAATACCTTCTACTTCTGACTCCTTCATGCCCCTTCAATTATAAGAATTCAGGATTCAGGAAACATACAAATTTTTAGAATAAACAAACAAAAAAGACTGGGGTATTTGAAATACATTCATTCAAGTTCGTCAATTCACCATTTATCACTCCATGTTTAACACAATTTTATCACAAGATCAAGCTACAATGCTCTTTACATATACATGATCGGTAAATTCCAAATCTCTTATTACATGTACTTCACCATTTATCATGCCATTCTAAACCCAAAATACCAGAAGAGCATAGACATAAGATATTTTCTATTTTGGAACCAGTTTACTATCAAAAGCAAGCTAAGAAAAGAACTAATTAGTAGCATTAAAGCATTGACTCAATAAAGCAAAATCCATGCTGCATAATGATATAATCCACCTATCCACAACACGCCATCCATGTTTTCTTGATCAATTAAGCTAACACCATTTGATATGGACAATACACTAAGGGAATAGAAACAAATCTAAATAACAAATTGAATAATACCTATATAAACCCTGTTTACAGAGAGCACCCCATCCAGGTTTTATTAATCAAATAAGTTAACACCATTTGCTTATGTACAATACATTAAAGAAACACAAACAATTCCCAGAAATAGATTAAATAATACATATATCCTTCGATTTCCTTTTTGACTATAAACAAGAAACACATATTTCTCGATGAACCAAATTACTAGATTGAGAGGGGAGAATTAGACGATGGAGGCGAGATGAATTAGCAGGTTTAATTATCAATAAATAATACAAATTTAATAAAGATAAACCTTACACGTTGATAAAAGGTTTGGTTTCATTAACTTTAAGCTTTAAAACATAGAAGTTAAGTCCCGGTATAAGTTCCATTTACACAGAATTCATCAAGAATTCATCAAATCCAGTGACTGCATTATGCAACTTACAAATTGTATACATAAAGAAATCCTAGCGTTATTTGTAGCACAGATAATCTTTAAGCCCCAACTTTCACATATGGTCGAGATGATTCTTCTAAAAAGACATTAAAAAAATACAAATGAAAAGCTAATTCACAAATACACGATTCAACATTCGGATTAAAAAGATTATATACCTTGAAATTTGACAGTAGCCAAGCGATGTGAGATGCAACATTGATGTGGTTAAATGTAGTACAACCAAAATTTAATACTCCCTCCGATCCATTATGTATGACGTTTAAGACTTATTTTGTTGATCCAATATGTATGACGTTTTGTACTTTTCATGAACCATTAATTTCTAATTCTTTGTGCTAGTATTAATTGTTGTTCATTACTACTTGAGATTGTATGACTTTTTGGAGGTTTTGGAGTATTTATCCATTATCTCAACTAATTTTCATTAATTGAAAGACTCTTTATCTCCTCCATTGAATGATCCAACTATCCTTTTCTACAATTAATATCTAAACCCTCCTTAATTCCTTTCTTAACTCAGATATGATATGAAAGACCATTTTTGAGGGGGGGGGGGGGGGGATTGATTCTTCAGGGACAAAATCACAACTCAGATATGTACATTAGTACAAAGATTGATATGAAAGACAAAACTAAGCCAAATTTCCTTTTCCATTACCAGTCAAAATGCGATTCCAAAACTTTAAAACTTTCATTCTAACCCCGTAGAGAAATTGAAATAAGTATGCAGAAAATCCGATCACTTTGACATCAACAAACACAAGAAGCATATTTTCTTTACCAAATCAGCACACCTGATGACCAATCGCCAAACCCTAGAAACCCAAAACAAAGAGCATCAAAAAGAACCTTACTTTCTTAACCGACTTACCTCCCAAATCCACCAAATTAGAGTTGCCTGCGATGGAACTGGATGGATCGCCACCAACGTCGGTCTCACCCCAACCTTTTCAACCACCTCGATCGCCGCTTCTGCCGCCACTGTAGATGGAAGAAACGGAATCAAAGTCGTGAAGAAGTCCTCACCAATCTCCACCAAGTACTACTAAGCAAAAGATAAGTCCTTTAAAGCCACTTATGTGTGAAGGAAATGTACAATTTTTTTTTTCATTCTGAATAAACAAAATTCAGCCAATTAACTTGCAAGGATAGGAAGTCTTTTCACTCTATAAAGTATAAACTGAAGAACAATAAATTGAAGTGCTCCATGAAATATCCTTTTCAAATGGATGGAGCAACAATGCCTGAATCTCTACTGCACTTGGTAAATTTATCTCATATTTGGAGCAATTCACTAGTCTTGATATTGCTGGCAACCTGCTTATATGACATAATTAAGTCGCAATCAGTCAAGCACTTCCTTCTTTTACCCTAGTCTTTAACAAATAGGAAGCAAATGAGAATTACAATATATCCAAGAGTTTGAGTTAATATTGTGGAATCTCCAATGAAATTTCCATTTGCTAGATACATCTTGGACCAATTGTAAAGAAAAGAAGAAGAATCCTCTCCATCTTATTGGACAAAAAAAATGAAGAAAAAATGGTAGTTTAGTTTACCATTGCATACTTATTGGACAAAAAAAATGGTAGTTTAGTTTCCTTTTTGGGGTTTTAGTTTCCAATGAAATTTCCATTTGCTAGTCCTAGGGTTTTAGGCAGTAGAAATGGTAGTTTAGTTTACCATTGCATAATTATTGGCCAAAAAAATGACGAAAAGAAAACATGAGAGACGAAATCAAAGAACATAAGAGACGAGCACCTTGTGGGTTAGGGAGCAGACACGCACCTTCTTCTGAGAGCCTTCCTTTTAGACAAAACATATAGGGTTGGGTTAGGGATTCATGAAAATAAACAATAAACCAAAGGAGAATGACGATGGAAAACAAATGAAACCAAACAAATAGGTTTAAATGTCAGATACCTCGTCGGCGATGAGTTGGGGATTTATAGCGTGGCTCGTATCTGGAGAGAGATAGACCAAGGGTTAGAGGCTTAGACCTGATTGAATGTGGAAATAAACCAAAAACCAAAGGATAATGAAGATGGAAAACAAATGAACTGCGAGCTATAGGTCGGTATGTCGAATACCTTGTCGGCGATTTAGGGTTTCAACCCCCATCCATTTTAGCAATTCTTCTGACAGATTATGGCCGGAGGAGGAAAGCAGACTGAGCGATGGTCACCGCCGGAGCTAGCTACCGGCCGTCGCTTGGATTTGGAGAGAGGTCGGAGAAGATGATTGGGGGTTCGGTCTGTCGCTTGGGTCTGGAGAGAGAGAAGATAGTTGGGGGCTTCGACCTAATTGAATGTGAGGGGAGAGAGAAGAAGATAGATATTTTATGTTATAAATTTTAGGAAAGGTGAAAAAAAGGTTCAGATTTTTTTCTAAGTGTTAATATTACCTTCAAATTTTGAAAGCCCGGGCTCCAATTTTTTTCTAAGTGTTTGGATCCCGCCTTTTCCCATCATAGCACGCGTTTTGGTTTTTTTTTTCTGAACTAACAGTTTAACATCTGTCCACATAATTGACCATTGTGTAAAACATTTTAGACATCACAAAAAAAATTAACGATGTAATAGATTAATTTCACATCTGTTGATTTATTGACAGACTTAAATGATATGATGTCTAATTGCAGTATTCTAGCTAGTAGTGACTTTTTGAGGGTAGTTCTTCTTAGTTTGTCTTGTTGTATGGTTTAATTTTGCTTGCTTTGTTATACCTGTTTTTTATTTGTATTGTATGTTTAGACAGTTTTTGTCTGTCCATTCATCGACCTTTCAAGAATCAGACATCTTGACTTAATAAAAAAAATATATAGATATATATAGATGTACTTGTAAGTTGTAAAGATATAGATACTTATTTGTGTATCTCACAAGGAAAGTTTAAAAAGAACTTACTCAAACAATATGCAGAGTATGCATCACTCAATTCAAAATTGATTTTTCAAATGAAATTAAACAATAATCGGAGTATTAATTAAGCTTATTGTATATGGATAGAACTACCCTCCCAATGCCATCGTCCATAATTTAGTCATCATTGGTAGTTTGGCAGAGTTGCCAATGAGGTTGGTGTTCCCCTCTCCATCACTCATCCATAAGGGAATTTCCCTTTCTTTAGTAATTTTGAGGTTTAGGATTTCAGATTTAGAAAAAGATAAACAAACCTTATTTAGTGCAAATGTGCAATTCTTCATAGACGTACAATTATCTCCTGGTTTAGAACAAAATTTTAAAACAATTTCTATAAAGCATGATTTTTATATGATATAAATTTACAAACATATAAATAAAAAAAATAGCTTTTTATTTTTTAAAAAATTAAATTATAATCAAAATAATTAATTAATATATCGAGTATTATACAATATAATCGAAATTAAGATTAAGATTCTTAACTATATATATATATATATATATATATATATATATATATATAGAGGACGGGTAAATTGTGCACAAGGCTTAGGGTGTACCTTGTGCACAATTGTAGACTCTTGGATTGATTGGGATGGATGGAGGAGATTAAAAAGGAGTTTTCTTTTTTTTTTAATAAAAAACATGTGGGTCCCGCACCAATTGTACCCAAAACCAGAATTACGTACCTCTTTCCACGCGTGAGTGGAATGTCAAATTGATTTGTGGGTCCCACACAATACTAACAAATTACTTCCTTCCAATTTTCATTATCTAAATAATTTTTAATATACCTTTTAAAATTGGGTGATTTAGGTAAGTAGGCTATTTAGAAAGTTCAATTAGCTAACTAGATAAAAAACTTGTTAAATTAGATTAGGTAGTCCATTTTCCAAATGGGGTATTAATTGGTCAATGGTCAACTGTTTGACCATTGACCGGTCAAAGTTGACCGTTGATCGGTCAACGTTGACCACTAATGTGGATTTTTTTTTTCTTTCTTTCTTCTTTCTTCTTCTAAGTGATGACATTTTTGTGATGCCATCGTTTTGGTGCCATTTTTTATGACATTTTATTTTCACTTTGATGCCACTTTTCTAATGAAATGATTTGATGACACTTTTTGAAAGCCACTTTTTCAAACCTTGATGACATTTTTTTGTTTACTATGATGCCAGGTTGACCATTGATGCCATTTTTTTTTACGAATGACTATTGATGACACTTTTTATGTCAATTTTTTGATGATTTTTTTCCCGTGATGCCATATCTTTTCAAAGTAGTGTTTTGATGCCATTTTTCTAATGTAATTATTTGATGCCACTTTTTTAGTCAAATCGTTTGATGTCATTTTTTTAATTTAACCAATTGTATATCGATGTATTTTCATCGATTCTACTTTTATTCACCGATGACACGTTTGTGATTACATTTCATTGATGCAATAACTTGTGGTGACATGTTTATTACATTTTTATTCATTGATGACACAATAGGATAAAATGTGATTAAACTTGATTGATGACATCTTTTATTGATGACTTTTATTCATTGATGACATTTGTGATGACAAATCATTGATCTCAATCATTTGTGATGACATTGTTTGTTGATGATATTTTTATTGATAACATTTTTATACAATTGATAACATATGATCTTAAAATTTGATTACACTTCATTGGTGACGTTTTTATTGTTGACACATTTGTGATGACATTTAAGAATCTAATAATATGAAATACCAAAACACAAGCAGAGTTAAAAACATATTATCACCTAACTAGCAAGCGATAAAATGCAATTCTTACCCTTTATAAAAGATTTGTCCTCAAAGCTTATAAAAATGCAAAACCTAATATCTAAATGAAAAGAACATGTAATATTTAAATGAGAGGACATTAAATCACTAGTATGTGATACAAGCTATTACACAATAACCCTATGTCCAATAAGAAATGGGAAAAACTAAAATTGTTATGAGAACTAAATCTTTATTGCATTATTGTTAAACTAAAACTACAAGTATAAAAATAAGTACAACTTGCTAAAGAGGTTGGTAATGAGTACTTGCTACATCACCCACAAGTATCATGTCATAATCAAGTGCTACATGAAGAGCCCAAAGGCTGATGCTCAAAAGGTATCATCATCAAGTGCTACATCAGTGCTTCCTCCTTCTCTAAAATACTTGATCCATGAATTCTCAAGAAATTTGTCACTTCTCTAAAATACAGAATCTTGCAAAGTTAACAATGGTTCCGACACCATTAAACAAAACAGTACAGAGTTACCTATCCCATACACGACACTCGTTGCTCTGTTGCTGATAGTTCTTCAGCCTTTTCCTCCAAGAGATCATTAACCTTGTATGTGACAGAGCCCAAATGGTCCACCGTGTTGATGATGGCCTTGATAGCGTAATCATTTAGCGTTTCCACCACTCTACAGATCAATCAAAGATCAGTAACTTGGCTTTCGAAAACAAGCAACAGCCACAAACCACAATGCAGCTTACATGTCTTTCTGGTCATCGTTGATGTACGATAGTTCAAAATACTCCGCAGCTGAGTACAACTGAGTCTTCAAATTCTTCAGATCCTAGACAGATGAAACAGATCATCATAAAAAGCCATTCAGTTTCAACCAACTGTAAATCAGTAGTTTGATTACCTTGAGACTATCAGCGAAACGAATGCTTTGCTGCATATACAGCTCATCGTAATTGGCTGATTGCTGATGGATGGGTAAGGAAGCAGTGGCAGCCAAAGTCTCCATGAACGATAAACCCGAGTTCTGCAAAAATCAACAAATGAACTGTGGCTTTAAAATGTAGAGCAATTCAAGAGAATTAAACATTTAGGTATTAAAAAAGGCAGAATCTGAAGTAAATTAATACTTGCAGCAAGATGACTCAAAATGGAAGAGACAGAAAATATTTTTCCCTGGAGAGGTGAAGATCTCTTCTTGCCTGATCCAGACAAACAGATACCTAGCCAGATCCAGAAGGGATGCCTTGCCTGCATAACTTCACAAACTTCCCCAGCTATGAGGCAAAACGCATATTTGATAAGTTGTACAAGAAATGGGAAAGGGACAAGGTAGTGAGCAAGAGCAAGAAATAGGAGAACAGAACCAATAAAAGACACTAAAATGACATTTTTATTACTAACATTTTTACAATATCTAATAGTATACTAGCAATTGCAATTTGAAAGCTAATATAATATCTAATAGGCTATATGGAACCAAGTGGAACATAAACATAATTAAACGTCTCCCCTTTGGACCATTAATATTTATAACAATGAAAATATCATCACCAAAAATCAGCTCCTATTCGACATGTAAGCACCAAGTCTGCCGATGAATCGAAGCCTGATGCAACTCGAGCAGCAGCTGTTACAGTGGCTGCAACTTGATTTGCGACATGGGTTGTTGATCACATTTGAGTCAAATCCTACTTGAACAAATTTGAGTCAAGTTCACATTGATCAGATAGTATGAAATTTCAAAAACAAAGAGTAAAATGGGAATCAAAAGCAAATACTCCAATCTTATGAATTTCATCATCCTATTAGCACATCAAACAATCGAACCATATCTCTCAATCAAAAGCCATGATTTCATCAAAATGTACAAGATGAGATTATACGCACGACGCTGCAATAACATTTAAATACAAAAGCAAAAATTATTCAATTGTCCTTAATCAACATTTTGATCAACCATTTTGGCAGCATAACAAGGTCCACAACTAAAAGCTATATTTCTTCACCTTGTCATCAATACTAATGACCATGATATGAACATAGCAATTGTGCAATCCTATCTTACCTAACAAACTACCAATCATGATCACAAACAAATCCAAGAAGCTTATATACATGAAATTGGAGAAACTCCCAATAACCCTAGAAAACCAAAGTATCCAACAACTCAGAATTCAACTGAAGAAGATAACATCTATAGCTTAAAATTAACCTCAGCTACCTGTTCTACTAAACTCCATATAGATTCATAGTCTGAGCACACAAAAGCAATCAAACCCTTAGTCCTCCCAAGTCCCATCCCTTGAAAACAAAGATCAGACATAGAAACAGATTCACGGGTTTGAATTTGAGAGAGAGAGTACGTAGGCGCAGAGGATCGAGTACTTACAAGGCCTGGCGAAACGATACAATGGATCGTATTCAAAGAAATCAACATACCATTAAAATCAACTTCTCCCCAGTTGTGGCCACTAACAGAAAGTTGCTTCTCTTCAGGAACTATTCCACAACTATTTCTGAAGAAATTTGACAACATTGAGATTTCCTATAAACAAAATAAAGCGAGTGAGTACATTTCAGTTCCCCTGCAAGAACTTCAATCCATAAACCCTATTCGATGTTTGTGTACAAAGCAGAAAATCGAGTTTATCGAGTAAAAAAACAGTACAGCTATCACTTGCCAAAAGCGTTTCAAATGAAATCAAGACATGAACGAGAGAGAAGGAGATCACCTGATCCCTAAACTGATGAACTTGTAAGAGAGGCCATCTTTAGTCCGAATTCCAAGTTGATTACTCCTTGGCACCTTCATCCAGTATATCTTCGCAATATCGCCTTTATCGACCTCAACCGCCTTTCCACCGCCTTTTTTCTTCCACACTAATCCCCCCGAATGAACTCGCATTTGACCTGGATTCTGAAATAGCAAACAGAATCCATCATAGCGATCAATTTAACCAGACGGAAATCCGATAGAAATTAGGGTTAGGGCATGAGGCATAGTTTCAGGGAGGAGATAACTCACCGTGCCGCCTCTGCCGCCGAGAGAAATGTCGTTGAAGAGCTGGCCATCGGCCATAGCTACGAACTCTTTCTAGCTCTGAAAATCTAAATCGGAAAGGCGACGGAGAGATGAGCGAGAAGTAGAGCAAGGAGCTCGTCTACCTCATCTAGGCATTTCATCGAACACCTAGGATGCAACTCTTACCTCACCCAATTCAAAGCCACCCAACACCTTCAAATTTCTCAATCTTGCATCAAGTGGAAGGAGATCTCAAATTTCCATTATTTTCTTTGATTCCACTCTAACAATTACATCGAATGGAGTAGGAATTACCTTTGAATACTCGAGTTGGGGCTGATAGTCCCCCTTCGAAATTCTCCTCCTCCAACTCGTGGCGGCGGATGAAGCACCTCCGACTCGTGGCCGAAATGGAGAGAGCGAGGACGAGCAAGCCGCCATGGGAGCGTGATGAGAAGGAATAGGGCGAGGCGAGCAAGGTAGGAATAGAGAGATGGATATCAGACGAAAAGGATAGGAAGCGACCGTGAAAGCTTCGGGAAGGAGAAAGGGCTAATTGGGGGAATAAAGGTTGAATCCCGGTTATAAGCTCTAAAAAAACTTTTTAATTAGTTAATGACCTAATTAAAACCTTCTAGATGTCTAAAAACGCAAATTTTCTCTTTAAAATTAAAGTTTATCCATAGGTTTTTTAATATAGCCTATCAAAAATCGGTTGTTGTTTTTATGTATTTTAATTGGCAATATTTCATAGATTAGATTAGCAATCTAAGATATTGTTATAGTAAAGATATCATTATAGTAAAAAAAAAATTCATAGATTAGGTTATTCATTTTTTTTTTGTAATAAAGATATCGTTATAGTAAAAAAAAAATTCATAGATTAGGTTATTCATTTTTTTTATAAAGAAATCGGTTTTCCTTACAAATTTGATTTTTTTTATCAGATCAAATCGGTTTTCTACGAGTTTCTACAAGTTATTAATTTATCTTTTTTCCATTTTTTTAAATGTAGATAAAGCAAATGTGGGTCCGTATTGATTTTTTTTATTTTTAGTGGATTTTTTTCCTACTTTTTAAAAAATATATAAAATATTTGTTAAAAATAAATAATTTAAATTTTGGATGATTTGTTGTTTAGGCCCACCTGATTTCGTTCGTTTTAAAACTCTGGCAATTTCACTGACTAATGTCATTTTTTTTTCCATCTATTTCATATCAAAATATACCAATTCCACTGAATAATTAGTGACATGATACCAAATAATTTTTTTTTATTCATCAATTTCAGATAAAAGAAACCTCGAATCCATAAAAAATGTTATGTTATCTTTTTACATCTAGTTCAGATCAAAATTTACCAATTCCACCGAATAATGTTTTGCATTCCACCGAATAATGTTATGTTATCTTTTTACATCCAGTTCATATCAAAATTTACCAATTCCAATGAATAATTTCTCACATACTACCGAATAATGTTTTATTTTTTCCAACAATTTCAGGTAAAAGAAACTCAAAATCCCCAAATAATACTTACGATTTATACAAATAATACTTCGTATTTCAACGAATAATGCTGCACATACATTTAAAAAAAATTCTAAATGTTTCAACGAATAATACTTAGTTGTGTAATTGTACTCGTGCGAAGAAATAAGGCCCCACATACATTTAAAAAAATTCTAAATGTGTATCGAAAAAATTATTCAGTCGAATTGGTAAATTTTGATATGAATTAGATGAAAAAACATAACATTATTTGATAGTATGTGAAACATTATTAAGTGTAACTGATAAATATTTAAAAACAACAACATAGGGCCCAAATAATTTTTAAAAAAATATGAATGTTTACCGAACAAAAAAAAAAAGAAAAAGGCAATGTTTACCAAAAAAAATATGAATGAGTTTATACGGTTTGATGAAAAAAATGAAAAAAAAATCTGATTGTCATCCTTTGAAGGTGTAACGGCATTCACAAAAAAAAAAAAAACATTAAAAGCCGAACAAAAAAAATAACTTAAAGAGAAATCCAAGAATGGCTTAATGGGTGGGGAGGGGTAACAACACGCGCATGCAACAAGAGAGTTGAGTGGTTTTTGTTAGTGGGTCCCCAATTTTATAATTTAAAAAAGGAAAAATTCATATTAATCTACACCATTGATTTCGAATCAATTAATGATTAAGATTTGTGCACAAGGTACATCTTAAGGGGTGTGCACTCTTGAACCAATCCCATATATATATATATATATATATATATATATATATATATATATATATATATATATATATATATATATATATATATATATATATATATATATAGGTCCTGTGTTAACATCCCTTACGGTGTTAAATGTTAACAAATCTAGACCCTTGATTGAGGGAAAACAGAAGGTCGAGATTAATTGTGGATTTTCTTTTTTTTTTTGCTTAAAAAACTCATGGGTCCCACCCATATTGTTCTCCACCCTCCTAATGTGGTGTGTAACCCACTCTCCTCCACAAACCCATTTGAATTTGAAAAATAATTGTACGTGTGTAAAGGCTCGGATTTTAAGATCCTAATTTTCAAAAAAAATAAAAAATAAAATAAATAAAATAAATAAAATAAATAAAAAATAAATAAAAAATAAATAAAAATAAAAATAAAATAAAATAAAATAAAAATTTTAGAACGAACATGAAAATCTCGATTATCGGTTTTCAAAATTCTGACTTAGCGAAATAGAGAGCGGAAATTGGGAAGCTAACACCGGGAACTCGTCTTCGGGAGTTCGAATTTGCGCTTAATGGACCACAATTCTTGTCTCCTTCTCCTACCACAACCGAAAACTTCAGCCCAATTGGTCTTTTGTGTTAATTTGAAATCCATGAACTTTCCTACCACTTTCCCATTGCTTGAATTAGAAAAACATCCACACCTCACCTTCCGTCCTCCCTTGTTCGATACACCCAAAGGTAGAAAGAAGACAACCCATACCCTCCTTGTCTCTATCTAAATTCAACCCACATCCACACTCCTCTTTGACCATATAATCAGACCTTGGGATTCTTTTCATGCCACCACAAGACAAAAACCTCAAGCTTTTTCTCTTATCCTCTTTCTCCCCCTTTCATTTCTTCACTTGCAAACCCATCTCCCACTGAGCCCCAGCTCCTCCCCCGTTCCGAGAACGCCACCGCCTCACCTCGTTTTCAAGCTTCCAGCAGCAGTATCTTCACCCTCCCCGTCGTCCTCCATCGTCACCAGTAAGACCGAGAGCCCAAGAGCTCCAAGGTCCTTGTGTGGAGTGCAAGCTGCAACCCAGCCTCTTCCTTGTGACGCCAGCAACAGCACCACTCCATCCCACCTTCCTCGACACCCACGAGCAGCATCAGTAGCCCCAGCGGACCTCCGACGAGCCGAGCTGCAGCTTGCCTCTTCTCCCCTGTTTCCGCGATTGGGCTCGATAAGGCTTCCTTTCCGTTTCTTTCACTTCCTCCCACCTCCACATGACAAAAAGGAGCAGCTTTAACCCCTCCCATCCTTCCTAGGTTAACTCCGACAAGAGTCCGACTCTGGCGAGTCCGAAGAGCTCCGATCGAAGCTCCGACGTGTCCGAATCGATTCCCCTCGGTGAGCTTCCCCAACCCCTCTTTTTCAATCCTTGTTTCGATTTCGTGCTTCCTTGTGCTAACTGATCGAAGAGAGAGGGTGAGAGTGGGTCAGAGTGAGTAACGGTGAGATCGAGAGTGTGAACGGCGAGACGAGTACGGTGAGCGCGAGCGTGACGGGGAGGGAGGGAGCTGCGAGTGCGAGATGGCTGGAGCAACGGGCTAAGCAACGGAGAGGACGCCGAATCGAGCAAGGCAAACCGACGGAAGCCAAGGGAAGCGCCGACTTCTCCTCCCGACGAACAGAGGCGAGAGAGCAGAGGTTGAAGGAGACTGGCGGGTCCCACCCTTCCACCTTGGCAGCCACGTTAGGACGTCCGGCCCCATTTCTTTCTTCCCTCACTTCTGATTTCGGATTGTAAGAGAGAGCTGGGAGTGGGCCTAATTCTTGGGCCGGGTTGGTGTTTTTAACAAAGGAAAAGAATTTGGGCTTTGGATTCCCAGCAAACAAAATTTTTGGCCAATTCTATTTTGAAATAAATTTCGGTATTGTGTTAAATGAAATGATGGGGCTCGGTTTTTGTATTTAACAAGAAAAAAGGGATTGATTTTGGGTAAATTATAAAAGGGATTTTCGGTTTAGTAAAATATATTAAATAAAATAGTTGGAATTTTAAAGGATTTAGAAATATTTTATGAAATAGTATTTGAAATATTATATAATATTACGGTGATTAGAGGAAAATATAATATCATGAGACTTAGAGACTTAAAAGTATATTATCGGAACTGAATTAAAAAAAAAAAAGGGGAAATTTGATGAGCGTTTTCAAGGATCGGAATTTCTAACTGGTTGACTCGGATTTTAAAGCGGTTTCGGGACTAACTCGGGAATTATGTGATTGGTGACTAACTAGCATGATTGATGTGAATGGTTGACTAATATCATGATTGGTGTGTACTAATGTCATGATTGATTAAATAAAGGCATGATGAAGTGTTAGACTTGTTTATCATTAATTTATGCGTTGAGATATGATGAATATGATGCACTTCAGCTATGTGATATGCGAATATATGGTTATGAATATATGAATGTGGCTAAATGGAATGATGAGAACGATATGGTATTGAGGAATGTGGCAATGTGATGAATGGTTGAACTTAAAGAAATGACGATTGCGATATGTGTGTTATTCTCGTCGAATGATGTATGCTTTGGGTGCATGAATGATTAGACGTAGGCTTATATATGTGTGTTCTGATATGTATCTAGGTCATATTTTGTGCCATGATTGATGTGTGCCAGACTTTCTATTATGCCGTTCTGCATAGCCAGGTGAGTTCCTATATGAGCTCACTCAGATTCGAAAAGAGATCTCCCTGCTTGTAGCCATGTGCATACTAGGTGCTTGCATTCATAATAAAGCATGCCATGTAGTATCCTGCTAGGATTGCACTCATGATTGAGCATTCGTTTACTCATTGCTTTGGTAAACAGAACGGCCGTTATCTGTGAAGTAACTAGAGTCATTGCTAGGGTCATAGGACGACCTAGTCTCATCGGGTCCCGTCCTGAGTCAATCGAGTCATGAGCTTCCTTATATTATGAGATGCCTGCGGGCTTTATTGTGGATACGGGTTGGGCATGCGTGCCACCCAATTATATGGAATGCATTCACGAGCTGGCCAGTCTCCGCCCTATCGGAAGGGGGTGGAGGTAGGAGAGGGATATACCACTTGGTATTCGGTGCTAAGGCCTTATTATATTTATGCACTTGATCTTAGGACCATGCTAGTGTGTTAATATTCCGCCTTGCATCTAGAAGCATCTTTATTAGGACTAGCGTGTGTATATGTCTGCTTGTTTGGGATTATATTGCGTAGGGCTTCGATCTGACACCGCCCCGCATACATTTTTTTTTAGGTTTGTTTTGCAGCATGATTATTCATTGTTTCCGCGACGTGGGAACTCTCTTGGGCGATCTCAAAAAAAAATGGTTTAACTCCACTAACATTGTATATTAAATTTCGGTAATTACGCTTATTGATTTGATTTTGACTCGGCTCTGCCGTGTCACCCTCTTGTATTACACCTTGATTCTACTATTTGCATGACTGTTGGTTTTCCACACTTAAACTTATGACAGGTACAGGGGACTTCCCCAGGGATTCCAACGATCCCTTCGAATTTTGGGTATGAAATCCCACTTTAAAATGTTAGGATAGAATTTCAAACCTTCAACCTGTACTCGGGGCGCAAGATCCTAACGAGGGGTTTTATCCCTCGAAACGTAACTCGGGAATCATAATCCCGGGCCGTTACAACGTGGAAATTAAAGTGGTGTGCCCATCTTCATTTTTTTTTAAATTAACTAGTTAATATATGTTACCTTTTTAAAAATATATTTTACCCTAAGGGAATCACATGATCGATTAATAATCCATCGTCTCGTTATTTCTAATTAGCTTAAATTTCGATGAATAATAATGAATACTTCCTTATTATCAACGAATAATTCTTTATTATCAACGAATATTGACTCTGAACTTGTTAAATAGTCGATAAATTCATGATCAATTTTAGACAGAGTTTAAATTTCAACAAACCTACATCTAACTGTCCATATACATATGAATAATTTCTAATTATTAACGAATAGTGACTCCGAACTCACCGAATAGTCATAAGAAACCTCCATTTAATTGCCCCATATATATGAATAATTTCTGATTATCAACGAATAATAACTCTGAATTTGTCGAATAATTTCTAATTATTAACGAATAGTGACTCCGAACTCACCGAATAGTCATAAGAAACCTCCATTTAATTGCCCCATATATATGAATAATTTCTGATTATCAACGAATAATAACTCTGAATTTGTCGAATATTCGATAAATACATGAACAATTTTAAACAGATACATACGAATAATAATTCCTTATTATCAACGAATAATACATCTGAATTTGCCGAATATTCGATACATACATGAACAATTTTAAACAGATAGTAACGAATACTCTATCACATTCCATCGAATACTTATTGCATACCAATGAATAATTCTTTCAAACTATGATCTAAGGTTACAAACTCATCATGTACCTTGGAGATCCGATGAAATCGAACACAAGATCGAGCAGCAATCGAACACAGATTGATCGTCGCCTACCTGCTCGTAGCCCTCACTCGCAATCAAAAGGTTGCCGCCGGAGATCCTAGGGTTTGCGAGATTGGCATCTGAGTTCTTCCTCTGCAATCAGCAATCGCCTCATCCCTGCCCTAAAGATCCGGAACCACCATAGTCAATCGCCTCCGCCTGGGATCGAGATGTTCTTCATCCCTGCCCATCGCCGCCTACCTGCTCGTGGCCCTCGCAACCGGAGGCTGCTGCCGGAGATCCTCTGAACATCGCCGCCGATCTACCGCCTGGGCATCCGAGTTCTTCTTCGTCGAACCGCACCAAACCGCTACCGCAATCGCCGTTGGACGGCCTCCGCCTATGGCTGCTGGAATCACCGTCGTACTGCCGGAGATGAAGGAGGAGAAGACGAGGTATGCGCTGAATTGGGTCCTCTCGGCAACAGGGCCAGCGGTGATACCGGAAACAGCGATTGCAAAGGACCACTGGAAGAGGAAGAAGGCGTAGTCGGCGTTGGGGATGCAATTGAGAGTACCACTACTGGATCCTCTCACCCTTTCTTTCTCTCGATCTGCATCAATTATAGAGTAGGGTTAGGGTTGAATTACACGCACTTGTTTTGAACGTGAGATTGTGGTTTTTAACTTTCAATTATCAATTAACCCAAAAAATAAAAAAATCTCAGCCTTTCATTTTCATTCAATCAACGCCTCAGATTTGTTAACATTTAACACCGTAAGACTTGTTAACATTTGAACCACACTCTATATATATATATATATATATATATATATATATATATATATATATATATATATATATATATATATATATATATTGATTAGAAGATGATTTACTCTGCTAGCTCTATCGATATACATACTGAGATGAGCCCTTTTCTAAAACCCAATTTGAGCATTTTTGTTGTTGTTAATTAAGTTTTTTATATAGCAAGATGTAGTAGCTAGATTGGATGTACATGCTCTAAGACACTAGCCATAATTAAGTTAGTTCTTAAAAAATCAGGTCTCATTTCATGAATAAATAAAATCAAATCGATCTCAGTAGCCATAACCGTGCACGCATTAGTTGGTTTTATAGTTTAATTAATAGCACATTAATTAGCATTTGTAATTGTAAGGACGTGCGGTATAAAGAGTGTTTAGTTAGTTACACTCTCAAGCATGATTGATTAATGAAAACATTTACTCCGTATGGTATTACACTACGCCAGATTGCGTCTCGCTCGACGGAACTCAAAAAGTTCGTCGCCTGAATCAGGTT
Organism: Persicaria maculosa; assembly: GCA_963922045.1. Classification (NCBI taxonomy): domain Eukaryota; kingdom Viridiplantae; phylum Streptophyta; class Magnoliopsida; order Caryophyllales; family Polygonaceae; genus Persicaria; species Persicaria maculosa. The sequence continues at coordinate 64,868,186 of OY998263.1, read as the reverse complement.
CGGGTAACGAACTTACTTCGGTCCGTCGCCTGAACGTTGGGATGCCCAAACCGCCTCCAACCCATGTTCAGCCGACCAGAAAACCTCAATGTTCGTCGGCTGAACTGTACTCAGGCGACGGAACAAATTCAGGCGACGAACTTTGCTCAAGATCGGTCGCCCAAATAGGTATCCGAATGACGGCTGTCAGAATGGGCCTTTGTAGCGGCCGAAATACTAGTGGTTCGTCGCTTGAGCGTTGGTCGGGCCTTTGTAGCGACGGAAGTTCTTGTGGTTCGTCGCCTGAACGTTGGACTTTTTCAAAAGTAGAGTAATAAAGTCTGGTTGGTTGGGGATATTAAATACTGTTCACTCAGGAGACGGAGTTACATATAAGTCCGTCGCCTGAATGTGTGTTCCGTAACAAACAATTAAAACCGGTTGTACTGTACAATAAATCATTCTCATCTTCATCCTTTCTCCCAAAATAACCCTAGAGGGCTCGAAAACTCTTCCCCCATTTCACACCTCCATTGAAGGTATGTATAAATTTTAAATTTTTTTGTTTTTTTTGTTGAATATATGCATATACATTGTTTGTTTGGATATTTGATGATGAGGTTGTCTTTTTTAATGGAGTTTGGATGGTAAAAAAAGTTGTTTGAATGGAGTTTATGAGGGGGAAGAGTTGTGTATGTATATATGGAGTTGAAATTGAGGTTAAATGGAGGTTAAATTGAGTTTGTGTTATGAATTGATTGTTTATGTGAATAGATTGTTTATGGAGTTTGGATGGTAAAAAAGTTGTTTGAATGGAGTTTATGAGGGGAAAGAGTTGTGTATGTATATATGGAGTTGAAATTGAGGTTAAATGGAGGTTAAATTGAGTTTGTGTTATGAATTGATTGTTTATGTGAATAGATTGTTTATGGAGTTTGGATGGTAAAAAAGTTGTTTGAATGGAGTTTATGAGGGGAAAGAGTTGTGTATGTATATATATGTGAATAGATTGTTTATGTTCAATTTTATTTTAGAATGTGGTGTAGAATGACATAGATGATGAGAATGGAATTTTTATTTGGGTTTTTGATGAAAATGGAATTTAGAACGTTATGATTGGAAATTGATTTTAAATTGAGTTTGAGGTATGAATGGATTGTGTATGTGAATGGATTGTTTATGTTCAATTTTATTTTAGAATGTGGTGTAGAATGACATAGATGATGAGAATGGATTGTTTATGTGCAATTTCATTTTAGAATGTGATGAATTCATATGAATGGATTGATAATGATAGGACGATAATGGGCGACAAAAGTTGGATGCTACTCCCTCACGCTCACGGGGAGTATCAAAATGGAATATTTCTCTTTATGCAGAATCTTAGAGATAATGCGAATGGAATGACTCATTTCCTATGTCCGTGTCGGAGATGCCGCAACAATGAATGGCACCCAATAGAGCAACGACGAACGTGGGAATGTGGCCTAGTTATACTGTTTGGGACAAGCATGGCGAAGCCCCAGTTGATAGGACAAATGAGCAACGACGAACGCAGATCCTGGAGGAAGGGGCATCTTCCTCCGTTGATGGTCCGGCTGTGAACATTCTGCACGATGCTTTTCCGTTTCATGCCGGATATGAGGCGCACTCTGTCCCCAACGATCCTCCGTTCCAATATGTTGTTGACGATGATTACGAGAAATATAATAGGCTTGTAGAGGCAGCAAACATGCCATTGTGTGAGAACAACGATATGACTGTTCTGGATGCCTGTCTGGATGCAATGCAGATGAAGTCAGAGTTTGGTTGGACAGATAGGAGCATGGACGCCATGTGCGCACACATTGCTCGCATGTTGCCGAAAGGACATAAACATCCTACGGATGGAGCGAAGATGAAGAGTGTGATTAGGGACCTTGCATTTGGGTACGAGCTGATCGATGCTTGTGAGTATAACCGTGTGCTATTTCGCAAACAATATGCAAATCTCGAAGCGTGCCCCAAGTGCAACACACCTAGGTGGTGTACTAGGGAGGGTACGAGAGGCAAGGTTCCCAGGAAGGTTCTCCGGTACTTTCCCTTAACCCCTAGACTGAAGAGATTGTTCATGGAGCCGAACATTGCAAAGGCTATGCGATGGCATGGTGAGTAGGTGAGAGATGCAGAATGGTTGAAACACCCATCAGATGGTGAGGCATGGAAAGAATTCAACAAAACCTACCCGCATTTCTCTGAAGACGTGAGGAATGTGAGACTTGCACTTGCAACCGATGGATTCAATCCATTTGGGAATCAGTCAACCCTCCATAGCACATGGCCTGTCATAGTGATGCCATACAACTTGCCTCCGTCATTGTGCATGAAGAAGGAATTCAACATGTTAGCGTTGTTGATTCCAGGACCAAAGTCTCCAGGAAAGTGTCTTAGTGTGTTCATGCAGCCGTTGATCGATGAGCTTTGCCACTTATGGGGGACTGGAGTATATACTGTTGATCGATACTCAAGGTCCACTTTCACGATGAAAGCAGCAGTGTTGTGGACTATAAGCGACTTTCCTGGCTTGGGGATGTTGGTTGGAGCTGCGACGAAGGGGTATAAAGCCTGCCCTATTTGCTTGGATGGTACTTCTGCAACGCATGAACAAGGGAGAATGGTTTACGATGGGCACCGTAGATGGCTTCCACTAAACCACCCGTGGCGAACCGATGGTATGGCATTCAATGGAAGCGAAGAACACAGAACACACCCTTATGCTTGGAACGAGGAGCAAATTCTTTCACAGATCGATAGGTACGAGAACTACCTCTCTTTTCACTCTCTTTTCCCTTTTCATACGTTTGTCCGATGTCTTTCTCATTATGTTTCCATCTTTCTCAACAGGATCAACTTCCCCGTCCTCAGCTCGCACCCTGCTTTCAAGGCCCCATACAGTGTGACTAACAGAATGTGTTGGACCAACAAGTCCGAGTTATGGAGATTGCCTTACTGGCGTCACATTAGAGTCAGGCATGCACTCGATGTTATGCACATCGAGAAGAACGTCTTCGACAACATCATCGGCACTACTCTTAACATCGAAGGGAAGACAAAGGATGGTCCCAAAGCTCAAGCCGCATTGCAGCAGAGAGGGGTGCGGAGAAGCCAGGCACAGAAGAGAGATGGAACACTCCCTCATGCGCCATTCCTGGTGAAACGGGAGGACATACCAGATATATTCGAATGGTTCGGTGCAGTGAAGTACCCCCATGGGTACGCTGGATCTTTGCACAACAAGGTCAAAATTGCAGGGAGAAAGTTCCACGGCCTAAAGACCCATGACATTCATGTTATGTTTCAGCGTCTTCTTCCCATTGTCGTCCGTGCATACCTGTCGTTGGGTGTTGCCAAGACTTTGGTTGCACTAGCGAAATGGTTTCAGAAATTGTGTGCTAGGGAGGTGAGGAAGGAGGATGTTCGCCAGATGGAGGATGAGATAGTTCAGATTCTTTGCAGACTGGAGATGATTTATCCCCCACACTTTTTCACAATCATGGTACACCTTCTAGTTCACCTACCGCAACAAGTGTTAGAAACCGGACCAGTACATTACACCTGGATGTACCCAATAGAAAGGTATGCTACTTATAGATTAAATTCATCTCACAATTTCACGTCCATCTTACCCCTCCAAAACTTCTTCCTTTGTTTTATAGGCAACTTGGCAAATATAAGGCTCAAGTGAAGAACTACTGTTACCCGGAGGGAAGTATTTCAGAGCGTTACGTTTTAAACGAGGCAACAACATACTGCAACTTGTATCTCGGGGGTCGAGATGAGAGCCGTGCAGGTACGAATGCTATGGAGGAGTTGAGCTATGATATTTCTGTCGTTTCAAGCCTCGTGCGTCCTCACGGTGAAATCATGAGAGAAAGGTTAGGAGAACCTATGATTGCAGAGGCTCACTGGCAGGTTTTAACCAACTGCAAGGAAGTTGAGTTCTACTTGACATCGCATGAGAACCTGTATAATGAGGCTTACCCGGAGTATGAAGAATGGGACCGTAGAAAAGATTTTCTCAGTTATTTCTACCCATGGGTAAGAACGAACGTGATGTTTCATTGAACAAATTGCATGTTTGTTTTCCCAAAACAGAACTCTAACATGTTATGTTGTATAGGTTTCTAAGTTGCACAGAGATGGAGACAACTACCTAAAACCGGAGGTTCTGAACTTGGCAAAAGGGCCACTACAATGCAAACTGTATCGGGCCTGCTCTGTCAATGGGGTGAAGTTTGTGGCATGGGACAAAGACAAAGGTTTGAGAACACAAAATTCAGGGGTGATGGTGGAAACTTCGGATGCTAAGTACTATGGGGTACTTGAACAAGTGGTAGAGCTGATATACGCTACTTGTATGCCAGTTGTGTTGTTTAAATGCAAGTGGTTTGACACCGACCCTGAAAATAGTGGAAGCACCAAGGTAGATATGGGTTTGCTCTCTGTGGACACAAACAGCAGTTGGTATGAGGATTCCCCGTTTTGTCTTGCACGCTCGGCGAGGCAAGTGTTTTACGTGGATGATCCAAAGGCGGGTGATGCTTGGAAAGTAGTTAATGTGATGTCCCATAGGAACGTGTATGATCCTCAAACTCTAGCAACTCGCGGAGATGATCTTACCAATGAGGTGGAAGAAGCTTATCAGGAGATTGGCCCGGTGATCTATTTCGAAAATTTGAACCTCGCCATTGATCTTGAAATGGAGGAAGAAGAAGAAGAAGACGATGATGATGAAGATGAAGATGAACATGAACATGATGAAGATGAAGATGAAGATGAAGATGAAGACGACGATGAAGATGAAGATGAACAAGAGGATGACGAAGAGGAAAATGACGATGACGAAGGTTGATAATGTCTTCGGATTCCATAAATCATATATTGTAATCGTTGTTTTTGTGAGACATGGCGGTTATTTTCGTATGTGTATGACATGGTTGGTATCATGGCTTCTAAGACTATTTTTTTTGGTGCAATTTGTCATTAAGTTATGGTAAACAGGGCAATAACACATGCCAAGTGCTCTTTTTAAAAAAATCTGTATTTTTTCAGGCGACGGAACAATTAAATTCCCGTCGCCTGAGAGTATTCAGCAGACGAACTTATTGAAAGTACGTCTCCCCAATGGAAAAGTGAATTTCACACCATTTTGGCTCGAATAAAATTTCATTTCCCACCTTTATTTTCACCAAAATTTGAATTTCCGCCAAATGGTTAGTCGACGGAATTGTTTATTTTTCGTCGCCTGAATTGATTCAGGAGACGAACTTATTACTAGTACGTCTCCCCAATGGAAAAGTGAATTTTTGCCCCATTTTGCTCGAATAAAATTTCATTTCCCACCATTATTTTCACCAAAATTTGAATTTTCGCCAAATGGTCAGTCGACGGACTCTTTTATTTTTCGTCGCCTGAAATGATTCAGGAGACGAACTTAGTATTAGTATGTCTCCCCAATGCAAAAGTGAATTTCCCCCCTATATTTTCACGAAAATTTGAATTTCCGCCAAATTTTCAGGCGACAATATTTTTTAATATGTCCGTCGCCTGAACATGTAAGATTTTACAAACTCGGACTCCTCCCCTAACCCTAGCCCCAAATCAGTTTCACTCTATCTCTCTCTCTCTGTCTCTCCTCCGCCTCCTCCCTCTCCAACTTGCCTCTTTCCCTCCTCCGCCTCTCCTCCGCCGCTCCTCTCGTCCCTCCTCCACCTCTCCTCCGCCTCTCCTCCGCCGCTCCTCTCGTCCCTCCTCCACCTCTCCTCCGACCTCTCCTCCGCCATGCCTCCTAAAAGCCGCCCTGTGAAGGGGAAAAAGAAGCAAACCTCCTCCACTCCGGCCCCGATTCCTCCGCCATTGATCTTGCAAACCACCTCGCCATCGAACTCAGCCGCTTCAGCGCCTCCGGCTCCCTCTCCAAACCCGGCCCCGGCTCCCACTCCCACTCCCTCTCCAAATCCGGCCCCGACTCCCACTCCCACTTCCTCTCCAAACCCGGCCCCGACTCCCACTCCCACTCCCACTCCCTCTCCAAACCCGGCCCCGACTCCTCCTCCTGCCTCAGGGACTCCTACTCCCTCTCCCACTCCCTCTTCAACAACCCCGGTGCCACCTCCTCTCCTATCTCTCACCAATGGCAACCCTGCGCCATCCACAACCATTGTCGGCGCCAACCCAGTAGCTACGTCATCAGGCGAGGCCCCTCGCTCCATCCGATGTCGTGGTTAGCATCTCTCTCTCTCCCTCTGTCAGATTCTTTAAAATTGTATGAGGATTTAGGGTTTCAATTTTTATACTGATTTAGGATTTAGGGTTTCAATCTCATAGGATTTAGGATTTAGGGTTTCAATTTGTATAAGGATTTAGGGTTTTAATCTGATTTAGGATTTAGGGTTTCAATCTCATAGGATTTAGGATTTAGGGTTTCAATTTGTATAAGGATTTAGGGTTTTAATCTGATTTAGGATTTAGGGTTCCAATCTGATTTAGGATTTAGGGTTTCAATTTGTATAAGGATTTAGGATTTCAATCTGATTTAGGATTTAGGGTTTCAATTTGATTTGTGTGAAATTGAACAGGAAGTATGTTCAATGTCTTTTTGTTTTAATCTGCAGTGATTCATTTTTTTTTTCCTTTGGCTTGATATTTGTGGAAGTATGTTCAATGTCTATATGTTCAATGTCTTTTTGCTTGATATTTGTGTGACATTGAACAGGAAGTATGTTCAATGTCTATATGTTCAATGTCTTTTTGCTTTCTAAATGTTACTCCCTAAATGTTACTAAATGTTACTTCCTAAATGTTGCTTGCTTTGTAAATGTTACTTATGTTGAATATACACACAAGCATTCTGTTACTCCTTCCCAAACAATCTGTTACATTATCTAACCTTCACCATAGCCATATCACTACATGTTGCTTCTTTTTTTTGTTGCTTATTAATGTTACTTATGTTGATGATGATTGTGTTTTTTTTTTTTTGCTTATTAATGTTACTTATTGCAACTGTTATCTGATATGTTCTAATGATTTTTAGGTAAATATCGAACCATCAAGAGTCACAAAACAGCACTCCTCAAGGCCGCAGCAGGGAAGAAGCTGAAGATTGAGTGGTCCTGCTTCCACAAGGGGCCTGGCCTCAAGCAACTGCATGACACCTTTGTCCGAGACATTGGGTGTGCTATCAGGGACAAAGTGCCGATGCTTGCATCAACATGGAGCAAACTAACAGATGAGCAACAATCCCCCGTAAGAGATTACTTGGAGGTAGTTTATTTTTTTTTATTATCTTTTATTTAAGTACTTATTACTTATATCTTTATAGTGTGATCTGTGTTTGCTTTCTTGATTGGGTGTGCTTATTTTTGCTTCACATCTATGTCTTTATAGTTTCTTATTACTTATGTTTCTTTATAGTTGCTTTTTCCTTCACAAAATGCTTATCTGATGCTTATTTTTGCTTCACATGTATTTCTTTATAGTTTCTATGTATAGTTTCTTTATAGTTTCTAATGCTTATCACATGCTTTCTGTGTATTTCTTTATAGTTTCTGTGTATAGTTTCTTTATAGTTTCTGATGCTTATTTTTGCCTAAAAATCATAAGAACATCTATGTCTTTATAGTTTCTTATTACTTATGTTTCTTTATAGTTGCTTTTTCCTTCACAAAATGCTTATCTGATGCTTATTTTTGCTTTACATGTATTTCTTTATAGTTTCTTTATAGTTTCTGTGTATAGTTTCTTTATAGTTTCTGATGCTTATCACATGCTTTCTGTGTATTTCTTTATAGTTTCTGTGTATAGTTTCTTTATAGTTTCTGATGCTTATTTTTGCCTAAAAATCATAAGAACATCTATGTCTTTATAGTTTCTTATTACTTATGTTTCTTTATAGTTTCTTATTACTTATGCTTTCTTGATTTGTGCTTCACATCTATTTTTTTTCCTTCACAAAATGCTTATCTGATGCTTATTTTTGCTTCACATCTATTTCTTTATAGTTTCTTATTACTTATGTTTCTGTATAGTTGCTTTTTCCTTCACAAAATGCTTATCTGATGCTTATTTTTGCTTCACATGTATTTCTTTTTAGTTTCTTATTACTTATGTTTCTTTATAGTTGCTTTTCATCTATTTGCTATGAATTTTTTTATAGTTGCTTTATAATTATGCTTCACATCTTTATAGTTTCTGTGTATCCTAAAGCAACTATAGTGTGGTCTCTGTATAGTGTGATCTGTGTATAGTGTGATCTCTGTATAGTGTGATCTGTGTTTACCTATGTTTCTTTATAATTATGCTTCACATTTATTACTTATGTTTCTTTATAGTTTCTTATGTTTCTTTGGTTTTGTGCTTCACATCTATTATGTTGCTTATTACTTATAGTTTCTTTATAGTTTCTTCACATCTATTATGTTGCTTATTACTTATGTTTCTTTATAGTTTCTTATTACTTATGCTTTCTTGATTTGTGCTTCACATCTATTTTTTTTTCTTGCTTAACTGTTGCTTTTTTTTTTTTGTTTCCTTGCTTGGTTGTGCTTATCTACTTTTGCTTATCTCCTATTCAAATTTTTTTTTTCTGATATGGATGTGTAGATGTACTATGAGATTGACCCTGCAGTTGACTCATACGTGGAGAAGAAGAGCGGAAAAGCATATGGGGCCTGGAAGTATGACTGTCATCAACACTTCCTGGAGTGGGGGGGCGAGGACATACCACTTGAGTTTGTCGCTCGCCCTGAGCAGTGGCGGTTCTTGGTGAGTGACTTCACAAACGAAGCGAGAATGGTAATTTCTCATTAATTCCCTAACTTGTTTTTTTATTCGCCATTTATCTTATTGTTTATCACTTGTGATTTCTGATTGACTATCTTTTTACAGGCCCTGTGTGAGCGAAACAAGCAAAACAGGACCAAGAACCCGAACCCCCTTAATCATCACAATGGGTCCAAGCCCCTGAGCTTCCGAGCAGAAGAGCTCATCGTTAAGGAAAAACATCCGGCGGCATGGCTTAAGACAACCATAGAAGCCTACGAGGGGTGTCCGGGTGCGCAAGATGGACTGGTATGACCTTTTTTTTTCTGTCATTTTTCCTAAGTACTTAGGTTTTACTTAGGTTTTAACTGTTGCTTGACTGTTGCCTATCTTCTGTCATGTGTGGCTGTTGCCTATCTTCTTTTTATGTTGCTTAAAAAATACATCTACACATCCATATCTACTATTGCCTATCTTCTGTCGAGCGAGACATGACTGTTGCCTATCTTCTGTTGCCTATCTTCTTTTTATGTTGCTTAAAACCACACATGACTGTTGCCTATCTTCTGTTGCCTCTCATCTTCCTCCGTTTCTGTCATTTTTGTTTGCTTGCTTGGCTGTTGCCTATCTTCACATCTATTATGTTGCTTAAAAAATACTTATCTATTGTTGCTTTTCATCTATTTGCTATGAATTTTTTTTTCTTGCTTATCAACTATGAGATTTGTTTGCTTGCTTGACTGATGCTTATTTTTGCTTGCTTATCTACTATTAGATTTTTTTTAGTTTGCTTGCTTGGCTGTTTCCTAAGTACTTAGGTTTTACTTATATATTATTGCATTTCTTATAAATCCTGTTCAAAAATGCATTTCTTTCTGTGTTTTACTTGTTTTACTTATATATATTCCTTTTACTTATATATTCCTTTTACTGGTTTCAAATCAATATATGCATTCCTTTCTGTGTTTTACTTATATATATATATTCATTTTACTTAAAAATTTCTGTGTTTGTAGGCCAAATTGAAACGTCGTCTTGATGAAGTCTGCACTGTTGGAGAAGGAGGAGAAGACCCAAGCCAAATACCACCCCTCTCTGTCGAAGAACAAACACAGATCATCTTGGATTGCTTTGGGGAAAGAAAAGGAACAGAAGTTCGAGGTATAGTTCAATCCCACTTATTTTATTATTGTTTTACAATTTTCAGAAGTTCATAAAAATATTTTACTTGTTATAATTCATATCAAGATTTTACTTATGTTTGAATTTCTGATTTTACAATTTCCATTACAAGATTTTACTTACGTTTTCAATCTTGTTTTCATAACAAGATTTTATTTATGTGTTCAATCCTTACTTACAATTTCCATTACTGATTTTACTTACAATTTCAATCTTGTTATAATTCATATCAAGATTTCAATCTTGTTTTCATAACAAGATTTTATTTATGACTTTCTTATTCTCCAGCTGCTCATTCTTACTTACAATCAGAAATTACTGATTTTACTTATAGTTCATAACAATATTTTACTTATGTTTTCAATCTTTTTCTACTTACAGCTCTTATTATGTGTTCAATCCCATTGATTTTACTTATTATGTTTTCAATCTTTTTTTAAAAGGAATGGGTGCAGCTGGAGAGCGGCCTGCAAAGAAAAGAGGGGGTCCATGGGCAGCAAGGGCTGCAGAGAGGGACAAGGAGCTGGAGGAGACGAAGGCTGAAATTGAAAGGCTGCGTGAGAAAACCACCCTAACCGAGACCAAGAATGAGCAGCTGGAGGAGCGTATGGCCAGCATCGAGAGGCTCATGATGGGCATGCTAAGTGGTCAGGCCAACTCACAACCATCCGTCACCTCCGTAGTGTGTCCTCAGGCTGTCCCTTCAGCCACAGCTTCTCCTCAGCCCTCCTCCAACTCAGCTGGTCATCCAACAGACAGTCAGCCCTCCCCCCAGCCGAAATAGCAAGGTAAGGACGCCCTCCTCATATCCCTCTAACTAAAACTTGGCTTTGGTTTTCTGGAGAAACATTTAGGGCTCGTTTGGTTGTAGGTAGGGAATGGAAAGGTAATCAATTCCTTAAAATGAAAGGAAAGGAAACCGAAAGAATTACCCACTAGTTTTGTTTGGAAGATTTTATGAAAGGAATTATTTCTCTTTTATAAATATTTTTTCTGTAAATTTGTTCTCTGTCAAATTATGCGTCAAAATATAGAACATCAACTAGAAATCTCAAAATATCAAATCTCACTCCCAGATGCAAAATTTGAAAAAATTAGCTTGAACTCAATTGATTGAAACAATGTTAAAACAAAATCAAAATCTAATTTAACAATGACATCGAAATGAAATCCCTCATTCAATAAGCAAGATTTAATCAAAACCACTCTCCTTCTAGATGGTTGCAGAGGGATGGACCAGATCTGAGTGGCAGGGTCATCGATGGAGGTTAGTTGCATAGGAGGTCGGTGAATCAAAACGCGGAGGTGATCTGCGAATCGATAGTGAATATCGGATCGATGAAGGTGGAGAGGTGGAGGTTGTCGATGAAAGGGTGAGCAACTCCATCCCTTTGAAGATAGACGAAGGTGGTCGGCGAATCGATAGCGGATGAGGGAAGATGGTGGAGTGGAGGAGGTTGGCGGTGTGGTGGTGAAGGTGGTTGGTGAATCGATGGTGAAAGAGGGAAGATGGTGGACTGGCGGAGGTTGGCGAATCGATGGTGAAAGAGGGAAGACGGTGGACTGGCGGAGGTTGGCGATGTGGATGGTGGTCGGCGAATTCATTTGGAGTCAGTGGAGCGTATACTATTTGGAGAGAGAGAGAAATAAAAGGGTTGAAGCATTTGAGGCGGAGAGATTAGGGCCAATTTTAGAGGGGTAACAAAGAGGGTTAATTGTTTAACTCCTAGAACAGAATTAATCCTTTGAGGAAACAAACCAAACAGAATTATACTGACCGACGGGTAACATTCCTTTGTTGGGACTGTTGTTTTAGTAAACAAACACGCCCTCAGAGAACTTGTGTTGGATGGAATTTGTAGTATTTGTGTATACTTTTTGTGAAGTTTTTTGTGAAGTTGCTCAAGATGGATATTTGTCACATACTTTTGGTATGTTGGACAAGGTTTAGGGTGGATTACAATGTTTTTAATGTGATGGAATGAATTGCTTGTGCTTGTATGTTGTTGAGTATGTTGTTTGTGTTGTGTGTGTTGTTGTTTATAGAGTTTAGGACAGGAGCACAACATGTGCTATAAGGTACATTCGAACAGGGGGCACCTGCCCTATTAAATTTTATTTTTTTTAAAATCAAAACAATTCAGGCGACGAACTTATACTAAAAAAAAAAAATTAAACCTATTCAGGCGACGGAATTATATAAAATTTCGTCTCCTGAACACTCCAGCTACGGACATACAACTGAGAATGCATCCTTAGACTACACTCAGGAGACAAAATAATTCTATTTCCGTCTCCTGAAACTATCTAGGCGACGACACATAAAGAAAAAAGTCCGTCGCCTGAATGCTTTCATAGCCCTATGGACCGCTCAGGAGACAAAATAATTCTATGTCCGTCTCCTGAAACTATCTAGGCGACGACACAAAAAGAAAAAAGTCCGTCGCCTGAATGCTTTCATAGCCCTATGGACCGCTCAAGAGACAAAATAATTCTATTTCCGTCTCCTGAAACTATCTAGGCGACGACACATAAAGAAAAAAGTCCGTCGCCTGAATGCTTTCATAGCCCTATGGACCGACTCAGGCGACGAACTTATGACACTAAACTCGTCGCCTGAGTCTTAATGGGCAGGCCTGGATAGCCCTTGGCCTCTGACAACATCATCAGTCGACGAACACTTTTTCCGTCGCCTGAGTTAACTCCGCCGACGAACATACAGATGGTCGTCGACTGAATGGTGGAAGGATGAAAGTCACCCGACCACAACTCAGGCGACGGAAGTTCGTCGCCTGAGTCGTCAGAGGGCGAAAAACACCTTTCAGACGACGACTTCGGTCCGTCGCCCGAAAGTCCATCTGGCGTAGTGTTAATTAATTAATTGAAGTAAGGGAATCTTGCAGGAATCCCTAATTAGGATTCAACACACCTTACCCAACCATGTGTTCTTCTTCATCCTTTTTAAAGACTAGTTGCACATCTGCGTGCTTCGCACGCAGTGTGTAGCTTGTTTGTTTTAGTTTGCGTTCTGACGCCCACTCCTTGTAATTTTGATTCGTAAATTATAATACTGAGATCGACTGAATAGTAATTTTGTAAGTATAAAATTTTAAAGAATTGATTTTTTAGAATAGGTTGATATTTTATATATTTTATTGTCATTAAAAACAAAAACAAGCCTCATGTTATTTTAGTTTATCATTTATGTCACTCGCTAATTTGAATCAAAAAAAAATATTAGTAATTTTTATTATTTATTCAAAATTTGAAAGTTTTATGATAAATTGAATCATGTAGATTTTTTTAGTTAGGCTATTTGAAAGACATTTGAATAACTATTGATAAGATAATTAATAATTTCTGTTAAACTGTAAAAAATATCATTTATTACCTTCATTCAATTTTAAGACTAAGGATTTGATTTTCGCATATCAAAATGATTGAATTGGAGAATTTGGGGCAGATTGAGAAGAGACTTGTAGATGATTACAAATAAGTACTAATTTATGTTGCTAGCTCATTGATCCTCCCACCATCGCTCCATTGTTCACACCATCGCCCCCTTAAGCTTCGGAAACTCGATTAAGTCCATTCAATTAATTAAATCCATTCACGATAAAAAATTAAGTCTATTGACAATAGCAAATCCGGCCTCCTCGCTAACTCAAAGGACAATGCAGCCTTCGACTTCAGTCTCACCATCTGATTCAATTAATCAAGTCTATTCACAATCGCAAATTTAGATTAATCCGAATAAAACTCAGTGTGTTAGCAAATAAGCTTCGGAAACTGGCGGTTTCTCAATATTATGTTTTGTGGCATCGGGTAGTGTCTTGTTGTCCAATATAGTAAAATCAATCTTGTCAATAGCTTCAAGTTCTTATTAATAACTTTTTTTATCCGACTATATTAAGGGTAGAATTACATGTGGGCTATTAAGGGTAGAATTATGTAACTTATCTTAAATAAGATACGTTATGTAATCCAAAATAATAAGGCTAAAATGAGATATTATATAGGGTACTTTTATACATTATTATATCATGAAAGTACCTGCTAAAAATTTTGATCTGAAACTTTTTGTTAGATAATTAATTATTAATGTTGTATGATATCTTCCATGATTTATTCTTTTCGATTTTTAATTATTAAGAAATTGTATTGGTTTTTCTAAAGTAAATGGGTTAATTTAGTTATTATTTGAAGAAAATAGCTTTATTTAATTTATTTCCTTAAAACTGGGGTCTCATTGTGCATAATTTCTCATTTTTGAAGGTATTTTTATGGAGTGAGGCTTTAGACAAGATCCCAAAACGACTGTTGTCAAGACAATTTTAAGTAATTTAACGTAGATCCTTTTCACTTTTTTCAAACAAATTACAAAAAGGTCCAAAGCTCTCATCTATGAATCAAAGCGAATGAAAAAAACCTAAATCCGTCGAATGAATTATTTGCTCGAAAACTGGCCAAAATCGGTGAAATTTATCAAGGAGCGAATTGACCGACACTCACTTTCGTATGTCGATCAATTTAGATGATTATCGAATGACATTCAAGGGTTATTTGTAGTCGTCGTTTGATAAATCTGTCGAACTCGGAGAGGACGAGGTAAATAAGGGACCTCGGCAAATGATGTTGAGGGTACAAAGGAGGCTCGGCAAAAGTTGTTGAGGGTATGAAGGAACCTCGGCAAAAAGTGGTGAGGGTACACAAGAGGCTCGGTGACAGTATCCGAGCATATATCATCACCTCGTGAGATCTACAGGAGCATTTTGCCCGACAGTAAGCCATGAAAAAACGTCAAAAAAACCAACTCCAATCGCAACAAAACGAGCAATTTCTTTCGTTTTCGTTACAATTGCTACTCATAGTTCAACTCAAACAACACCCAAATCAACAACAATCAAACAGAACACACAAACAACAACCAATTTAATCAATTTCAATTCTAATTTCAAACCCTAAAACACACAATTTCTTGAAATAAAAACCATTAAAATCAATTGTAAATAAAGCTTCTTTCCTTAATTTAATAGATTTGTTGAAAGCCCTCACAAATCTATCGCAATGAATAAGGTATGAGTGATTTCTCTCTATCGTTTGTGGCCCGTCCAAGTGAAACGAGGTTGAATAGCGTTAGTTTTCAATTCTTCTCTCGGGCAGATTTGTAATTGTATTTTTAGAATGGGAAGGACTTGTCTGCAATTTTATGAAAATTGTCTTGTCAATAGCCCTTTTCCCATCTTGTTTGAAGCCCTTATGATTTTTATGTCCATTTTCTTGAATGGGGAAATTCATTTAATTGACCTTTTAGCTTAAAAACTTAACTATGCACATAAATTCTGTTAAACAAGAAAATTATTTAAAGCTACTTCTCTAAAATGGAAAAGGCTCTCATATTATTTATTTTTTTAGTTTTTTCCCCCTAAATTAATGATTTAGTTCTCTTTACATAGGTAATTCCAATAAGGGGCTAAGCAACTCTCTCACAATAAGATATTTCATTTATGTACATTTTCTTGAATAGGGAAATTCATTTAATTGATCTTTTAGCTTAAAACTTAACTATGCACATAAATTCTGTTAAACAAGAAAATTATTTAAAGCTACTTCTTGAATTGGTAAATGAAGAGCGGACATATCCGGAATTCGAACCGGGGACATATGGGTATTACCCACAAGTCCTTTCCGGTGAGCCATTCCGGAATGGTTATTTAAAACTACTCTAAAATGGAAAAGGCTCTCATATTATTATTTTTTTAATTCCCCAATGATTTAGTTCTCTTTACATAGGTAATTCCAATAAGGGGCTAAACAACTCTCTCACAATAAGATATTTCATTACCAAGATTCAAACCTCTAAACTCTGATTAAGGGTGAAGAGTCCTCTATTTAACTCACTACACTCCTTGTGGGTCTTTTTTGTATAACTTTATGGGTCTTCAACTTTTGTGGCTCTTGTTGTTGTAAATTAGAACATTGCATTCTTTTTTTATTCTTCTTCTTATATAAAGGTATTTTCTACATTTTCTAACTAAGGGCACTTTTTCTAATCACATTATTTACATAGTTTTGTATTTCCTCTAAATCAAGATGTTCTTTTACAATTTTTATAAAATGGGGTTAGTTTTGTATGTTACTTAACAATATGGCAATACTTAATTGTTGGTACATCAGTGGGAATTTTTTTTTATTTTGTAAATTTTCTAAGGGTATTTTCTACATTTTCTAAGTAAGGGTAATATTCTTAAATGTTGGTACATTAGATAATTTTTTATTTTGTCAGTAGATTCTCTTCATTTAGATTAGGGTGACTCCCTACGTTTGTATTTTCTCTAAAATAAGAATTTTTTATGCAATTTCTATGAAATGTGGTTAGTTTTTGATGTTAGCCTTAATTATGTTGAGGAGTGGTGAGTCCAGCTTGAACCGATCACTAAGACAACATGGAGAGTTGGTTGTTTGCCAATAAAGGAATGGTTTCTCTTTCTCGTATATATGAAGAAGAATAAGAAATTTTGTTGGCCTTTGAAAAGAGGGCCTGAAATAAAGCCCAAAAAGGTTTTCATTTTTCTGTGGTCTAATAGGGCCCGAAAGAAAGCCCAAATTTGTTTTCAACTTTGGAGGTCTAATACGACGGCTGTGTAATCCACCCCTTATACTTATTATTTAGAAGCAGCCCCTTTGTTAAAATTTGTGCCACGTGTCTAACATTGAGCAAAAGTAAAAAACAGTTTTTAGTATTTCACCCATGGAAGATGCGGAGCCTTTTCACCCACGTTCTCCACTTCTTCCTCCATAGTCTCAACTGCAAGCGGACTCTCAACCACCCCCAACTCCTTCAAGGTTTATTTTACATCTTTATTGTCTTCGGATCTGTATTATAATTTTGTGCCGGAGGAGATGCGGGGGGCAACATCGTCTTAAGTTCGTCGTTGCCCTGACTCCCTTCTCTCAATCTCGGCTTGGCCCTGCATTCTCTCCTTCTTTCTCAAGCACTGCCTCTTCTCTGCAAACGGTTCCCTAGACGACGCACACGGAGGAGCGATTGTTTTAATGCCTCCAAGTTCCAACTGTTTGCCTTCCAGCACATTGGTTTGATAGAGTAATTTCAATAGACGAAGAACTGATTTTCCAACAGATTCAGTTTGAATTTTTTGTCCTATCTAATGATCTCTTATCATATTAAGGGTTTTTTTTCCTCATCTCTGGTAGATGAAATTGGCCAAAAAAGTAATACAGAAAGGATCAAAATAAAGGGTGTCTCACTGAATTTTTATTAAGTTTTGAACTAATGACGTCATCATCTTATATTATAGAGATTGTGAGCCATGAAACAAATTATCATGATTCCTTTTAGCTGATGATTTTGTTCATACCCTGGGTTCTTTGTACTGAATGTCTATTTTGGATGAAACAACTTGCAGGCTGAGTCAGAAAAAACTCAAACTACGGAGTATCTTCACTTGAACTATTTCTGTTCAACTGTCACAATATGAACAAAGAACCCAGGGCCTCCTATCGACGGTATGCCATTTGAACAGATTCGTTTCTTACTAATACCCAATTTTAAACAAATACCCAATTGTATATTGAATTGTCTACTAATTGGAGATGTGTTGCTTTTCATATTTATCCATTTTCAATTTGCAGTTCGATAGAGGCCTCCTATTACCTGTGTTGTGCTCTCCTCTGTAGGTTTTTCCTTCTGGGTTCAATTGGGTATGTTATAATGATTTCAATGTTTATTAATATGGAGTTAGTGATGGAATTTGGATGCTAATTTTGCTCTCTCCTATTTTCAATTTGGCTCTCTCCTACTAATTGGGCATGTTATAATCATTTCAATTGGGTATGTTATAATGGGTTCAATTTTGTTTATTAATATGGTGAAAGAGCTAAGTTTTTTCTTGAAACAAAAAATCTGGAAGAATATTATGCTATGGTGTGCAAAGAAAGAAAGGGCTTCTGAAAGGGCTCTTCCTCCTATAATGGTGAGTTCTCCAATCTTTTCATGTTCTTGTACTTATCTACCTAATTTATATTTTTTTTAATGCAATATCTTCGTTTTTTGCTTTATAAATTTAACTCAAGTTGTATACTTTGATACAAATGAGAAAAGACTATTACACAAAAATATTCAAACAAAGTCAATTAAACACAATTCAACATGTATACTTAGAGCTGATTCTTTGGACACCGTAACCCAATTTATACACTTGCTCTATTACTGTTCTTCTAGATCAAAGTCTCGACTTATTTACAAAATTGTGCATTCCTTTCATGTGTTGGAAAACTGTTTCATTGAACAATTTGATGATTGCTACCATTTGCATGGCAAGTTGAGATTGTGATGGGGTTTGAAGAAGAATTTGATATCTGTGTTGAAGAGGAGAGTGCCCAAAGCATTACCGTTCAGACTGCAGCTGATCTGATTGAGAAGCTATTGGAAAAGAAGTAGAGATCAGTCAAGTCCATGTAAATCTCTTATGTTATTTTAAGTGCATGGGTTGAGATTGTTATGGTGTGTGAGCAAAAGTCATTCATTGCCCTGCAGACCAAGACTAGGGAAGCCATGAGATAGCACACAATGTTTTGTCGAGTACTTTTCTCTGGATCTTATTGTGGATGATGAAGGTAAGTGAACATTATAATTACCTTAGTTGCGTCATCTGGGATGAATTATCATTATAATTACCTTAGTTACGTCGTCTTGGATGAATTATCAATCTTTTTCCCTGTTTCAATTCACTTAACTAATTGCAGTATTTTCAGATGTCTTCAACTTACTGACCTTATCTTTCTTGGCTCTGATCATATTAATTTCTTTCTCAAGGAATCTCAGATAATTCTGTCTTTCTGTTGGATGCATTACTTTGTGTCTCCTTTAGGTGTCTGAACTACGGAGTATATTAATTTGCCTTCTCTCTTCCAATTTAACAAGGTTGGAAATTAATAGGCATATGGAATTCTATCTGTAAGTTTATTCAATGATTTTCTTTTTCGATTCATAAGTGTATTTTAAATATGAGAGAAACTCCTGTGGAATTGCTAATGGAAATGAATTCTTCACTTCATATGATGAAGTTTGTGATTGTTTTGATGTCATGGGTCTGCAAAAAAGTCCTTCTTAGAAGCATTCATGCCTATGGACCATGGTTATTATCCTGTCTGCTCTTTCATTTTCTTCTGAATTGTTTTTATGTTATTTTCCATACAAGTTTTTGGCTAATTTCAATGATTTATTCTGGAGATTAAAAAGACTAATAACAAGTTCACAATTGCAACAATTTAATTTAAAAGTTTAATTGCATTCTTATGCTTTTTTCTAGGTGTACATGTTTATATATACTTTCTAAAGTAATTAAAAAGAGAATTAATTAGTTTTGCAATCTTGTAGGCTGTTGTGTTCTTCCCACTTCTCAACTTTTAATTTCTCCACCAATTTACTACTTTCCTTTCAAATTTCTATGATTCTGGCTTTACAGTTTAAGCTTCTGGTTTTAAACATGCTGAAGGAAAGATTTTATGTTTGTTCTATAATGCAGATCAATATCTGGAGGAGCTTGCATTCATCTCGGGCAATTGACGTGCAAAGGGTCGCATTCGAGATCAAGGTAGAGGTCAAACCATTTTTAAAGTCCTAACTCATCGTCTTCTTTGTCGTTTGGTGCGATAACATTCGATTAAGCTTTGGGGCTGTTTAGAATTGAGAATGTTATTCTAAAGCTTCTGTTTTATTTACTGGGATTCCAAATTGAGTTATTTTTTGCTTGGTTGGGCTTTTAACTCCTTGTGATGAATGGTATTCATAATCTCCAAACTTTACTTAATGATTGAATCTATTGACAAAATTGCCTTGATTCTCCTTGGGTGTTCCTTTATTATCAGTAAAAGTGGATGCAATTTTTCTATAAAATGATGTCTCTTGACAGATTTGCATCAGTGCTTTCTTAATAGCATCAATGCTCCATGCCTTTATTTCCATTAGCAAGTCCGAATGAGTTTCTCTCATATTTAAAAATGCTTCTTAAAAGCTGGTTTTTCTACAATCTATAAAGGCATGACTTCTTTCGCTATCTTGTCAGATGTAGCCTTCCTCATATTCGCTAATTGAGTAGAGTCACCCTTACCGCCATCTGTCATTGATGTCTGGTACATATGTAAGTTGGGTAAGCAATACCATTGAGATTTTGCATAATCAAATGACGGAACTCCTTCATTCAGGCAATTGAGTAGCAGAGTGAACTCATACAAAGTTGTGATGTGTTCACACTTAAATGTGTTCTTTTAATGTAATGTGTTCTTGATACTTACATGTGTTCGTTTGTAAATGACTTTTAAATATCGATATTCCCACTTAAATGTGTTCTTTTGAAAGGCATTGAAAGTACACGAGGTACCTAGATGATGACGGTGACTGCAGATGACGATGGACGACGGCTGCTAGGAGGCAGGAGGAAGATTTGGATGACGGAGGATGACTATACCATTAAATCTGATCCATAGCAGCGAAGATCGTTGACAGATCTAGACAGGGGCGGACGAAGGTGGCGGCGACGACGTCTTCGACAGATTTAGACGGGGTTGTGGAGATGGAGGACAAGGGTTGTGGAGATGGGAGAGGACGGGGCGAGTAGACCAAGGCTTAGTAGGAATAAGGGATTCCTGCTTGGTGGGAAATTGTTGCTAAACTATGTTATGATTCTTATATGATGATTGCCGGCTCTTAGAAATCACTATGGGCTTGCTTTTTTATCCAATAGGAATTTTGTGTTGAAATTTTTAAATGAACATACTTATTAGTGATGTTTGCTCTTTCTCTATTCGAAGAACAACAAGGTGAGAAGTATATTGGTTGAAAATTGACGTTCGATCGAAAATATACCGAAAAAACCTGAACATGGTTCGGGAAAAGTACTAGTTCTATTCATTGACAGAGGTATAAATGGAATAAAAATGTTACTATTCATAAGCTGATCCGCTCTTTTATATATAGATATAGATATATAGATATAGATATAGATATGAATCCACAAAAAGGGGGAATGGAGAAAACATGCATCCCTTTCTATTAAGAAAAAATTTGCAAAACAGGCACTTTTTTGGACAAATTTGCAAAATGCCCACGTTTTTTGACAATTTAGCAAAATAGCCGCTATATATATTAATACTCAAATTGACCCATTCATCCTCTCCTTCCCCAAAACGCTCAGATCCATGTCTCACCGGAAAACGTTCTATCTCGCCGGAAGCCGGATCCATGTTTTCCTCCCATGGCTTCCTCTGTTGATTGCAATCGGCCGGAGCGAGGAAGAGCAAGCAAGGCGGCGCGTTCAGATATGAGATTCGAGCAAGCGAGGCAGAGCAATTGAACATGCCGACGAGGGCGGTTGAGGCCGGAGCGAAGACTCAAATCGTCGGCATCGAGGAGGAGAGGCCACGCTCGGAGATTGACTCCTCTCGCCGGATCTATGGGAAGCGAGGGAGGTCGAGCGAGGGAGATCGCTTAGATCCGAGCCAAGGTCGAGTAAGGCGGAGGTCCAGATCTGAGCGAGATCGAGCGAGGCAGCGGCGAGGCGGAGGCCGGAGGCTGGACGAGCGAGGGAGTGATGGACGGAGAGAGGCGGTGGCGAGCGAGCGGCGGAGCGAAGGAGGTCGGAGTGGAGCGGTAGACCGGCGGCGGATCTGGAGACGCGGAGCGAAGAAGAAGGAGTTTTTACTAAATTATAAAACTTACCCCATAAATATGGAAATTACCAAAAATATCTATATTTTATTATATGATCCATAATCTATATTTTTATTTTTATTTTTGCACAACAAAATGTTATATTTGCACATCGTACTCTTATATTTGCACGACTAAATGTAAAAAAAAAAACTAGACTTTGTGAAATTGTTACCCATGCTTGTGATGCGTTATGCAGAGTCGTGTTTAGTTTGTATGATGTTACGAGTCTAATTTTGACAGGGAATGGTATGTGTGATCCTGTGAGTATCTCTTTTAGTTATTGCACAACACGGTCTTATTTTTGGTCATCAATACTATATGCTATTTTTGCACAACAAAATGGTATGCGGAGTCGTGTTTAGTTTGGTGAAATTTTGCTCAACATTATCTTATTTTTGCTCAACTATATACTATTTTTGCACAACAATCGAGATTTGCACGACTCTGTTGTAAGAGTTGCACGACTCTGTTGTAAGAGGTGCACGACTCTGTTTTAAGAGGTGCACGACTCTGTTTTAAGAGTTGCACGACTCTGTTTTAAGAGTTGCACGACTCTGTTTTAAGAGTTGCACGACTCTGTTGTAAGAGTTGCACGACTCTGTTGTAAGAGTTGCACGACTCTGTTGTAAGAGTTGCACGACTCTGTTGTAAGAGTTGCACGACTCTGTTTTAAGAGTTGCACGACTCTGTTTTAAGAGTTGCACGACTCTGTTTTAAGAGTTGCACGACTCTGTTTTAAGATTTGCACGATTCTGTTTTAAGATTTGCACGACTCTGTTGTAAGAGTTGCATGACTCTGTTTTAAGAGTTGCACGACTCTGTTGTAAGAGTTGCACGACTTTGTTTTAAGAGTTGCACGACTATTTTTGCACATCAATCGAGACTTGTGAATTTGTTCTCAACATGATCTTATTTTCTCTCAATATAATTTCATACTTTCTCAATAAATTACTACACAACATGCTCTTATTTTTGCTCATCAATACTTTATTTTTGCACAACATTCGAGACTTGTGAAATTGTGTCTCAACGTGATCTTACTTTTCGTAAATATAATTTTATATTTTTTAATAGATTATTGCACAATATGGTCTTATTTTTGCTCATCAATAGACAATAATTGCACAACATGGCCCTTTAAAAATTATATTTTGCACAACATACGATTATATGTACACATTGTACTCTTATATTTGCACGACAAAATGTAAAAAAAAACAAAAACTAGACGGGTCATATTTGCACAACTTACGGTTATATTTGCACAACGTAATCTTATATTTGCATGACAAAAATGTTAATTATTTTTTAAAAAAAAAATAGACTTGGGTCTTATTTGCTCAACATACGGTTATATTTGCACGACTTTGTTGTAAGAGTTGCACAACTCTGTTTTAAGAGTTGCACGACTCTGTTTTAAGAGTTGGACGACTCTTGTTTTAAGGGTTGCACGATTCTGTTTTATTTTTTATTTTTTTTTAACATTTTGTCATGCAAATATAACCGTAAATTATTCAAATATAACCATATATTGTGCAAATATAACATTTTGTTGTGTAAAATATAATAAAATATAGATTATGGATCACATAATAAAATATAAATATTTTTTTTAATTTCCCATATTTATAGAGTGATTTTTGTAATAAAATATAGATTTTTTTGTAATTCCAATATTTACAGGGTCAGTTTTGTAATTAAACAAAAACTTCATCCTCAACCCCGCGCCCCCGAATGAGATCCGGCGGCCTCCGCCGCGGCGCCGCTCGCTCGCTCCCGATCTGGAATCAGATCCGGCGGCCTCCGCCGCTCGCTCAGCCACTCCCTCGCTCAGCCGCTCCCTCGCTCAGGCGCTCCCTCGCTCAGATCTGGAATCATATCCGGCCTCTGCCGCTCCTTCGCTCAGATCTGGAATCAAATCTGGAATCAGATCTGGCCTCCCACGCTCCATCGCTCAGCCGCTCGCTCCCTTGAACTCGCCATCAGACAGCGGCTCCGAGCTCCGGCGCTCGCTCGCTCAGCCGCTCGCTCCCTCCAGCGCTCCCTCGATCCCTCAATTTTGCCACCAGACAGCGGATCCGGCGCCACGGTCTCTCGGCCTCGCTTGCTCCTCGCTCTCGGCCTCCCTCGCTCCGGGATGGACGCAGATGGAGGAAGTTGGAAGGAGGAGCCGGATTCAGGAATCGCTCGCCGGAGATGCGGGAAGATGGACGGGGGAAGGAGGAGCTCGTGGATAGGACGGGAGAGAGCACGCGTAGGAGCGCGTGAGAAGGTTTATATTGCGTCTATTTCCCTAATTTGTCCCAAAACGCGTCTATTTCGCAAATTAGGTACAATTTCGTGGCCATTTTGCAAAACGCCCCTTCAATTAATGCAACTTAATCTATCCATATATTATATATTAATAATCAATTGATTAATTACTTAATTTGGCGGCTCCACAGGATAAGCACTGAAGAACACCAAAATTATAAATTAGAGTTTAGGTTTTCCAAGCTATCCCTATTCGATTTTTAAATCTAAACAAAAAAGGGTGAATATTTTTTTAAAAAAAAAAAGATGATGTATTTATATTTATTTATTAAAAAAAAGAACGATTTAGGGAAACACACCAAAATAAAAATGGGTGATTTTTTCAAAAAAATTACAAATTGGTCAATTCGATCAATAACAACTCTTTTTTCTTTGTAATGATGTGGAGATTATGAGGTTATCTACTAATCTTTCACGTGCCACTAACCTAGTGTGATTTGAAATCTTAACCTCTAGAATCTATACCAATAACAGGGTATAGATTAAAAAGTTTAATTATAAAAGATTTTTTAAATCGATACTTTATTTTTTATATTGTTTTTCTAATATCGATACTTTATTTTGTATATAATCTTTTCTAATTAAATTTGTTAATCTATATCCTTTAAGGTATAGGTAGGAAGACTCAATTGAATTAATTTAGGAATATATATGTTAGAAAAATAGAGGAAAAAAATGTTTATGTAATCCACAGGATTTGTTGGATCCATCAAATAGATTTGTGACATGGGTAATTTGCTAAAATGACCTCCATATCCGAAAGGTTTGCAAGAGTAACCCAATCCGGAAAAAATTTGCATAAAAGCAGATATCCGCTTGACAAGTGGAGCCGGTGGCCGTTCACCCTGTGGGGTACAGCTGGACTCCACTCGGTGGGAGGGAGACATCTTTACTCCTGCAAAAGCAAGGACCAGTGAGAGAGGGGGGAAGAAGTAGCTGCTGCAGTGGCAGAGGACAGAAGAGAGAGACGGAGAGACGGAGAGAGAGGGAAAGAGAGAGAGAGAGAGTGGTTAAATATAAAAGTGTAGGCTAGGCTGAGAGGACAGATAGATCAGTGAGAGTGTCAGTGAGGGGGGAAAATATTCTTTCAACTAAATGACATATTGTTTAATATAAAACCAATTGAAGAAGGAAGGGTCTGGGGGTTTATTTTAAGGATCACGTGTAAGCAGTAAGTTGTAACTGGACATCCATATTCGATAAACATGTCAGCTATTGTCTTTCACTGGACACGATTGTAACTATGAAAAACACTGGTCATTAACTACCATAATCGAATGGAGAAGATTTATGGGATAAGCATATTCTCTATAATGACATATTGTTTTATCTGTGCCCAATTATAATATTTACCCATACTTGGATGCCGTGATCTCGTTATCTCCGGCCGTCACTAGCATGCTTGACCCATATTGGAATCAAATGGATAAGAGTGACAGTGAGGAGGTATAAACATACTTATAATGACATGGTAATGTGAAGAGAAAAACCATGGAATAACAATAAAGTGGGTGGAGGTAAATTCGTGGGCCGACTGGTAATCGCATAGTTGTTACTGGACACCAAATAAATACGACATGACAGACATTAAAATATACTGGACACAAAATGGCGGAGACAGACTCGCATTAATCAAATACGACACAGGAGAAAACATTTAAAAGATAGTAGGAGAGCGTAGCAACATAGAAGACAGTGAAAACCAAATTTACGGTAACAAGCCGCGAAATTGTGGCTGCGTGGTGAATCTGTATCCATCCCAATCGAAGTGTGGGCGCATATTGCGGGCACGATGGTCAGACGTCTCGTCGCTGAGTGGGAAGTAGACCGTGAAAGTTCGGTCACTCCCATAACCGGACACACACCAAGGACCCTCCCGGCCCAAAACCCATCGTTGTCGCGGCAGTCGACACGGTCTTCGGGCATGTAGGCGTCGTAAGAAATACGAGGCGGCCGTGGACGAATTCGTTGAACCGAGAGGACCTCCCTCAGCAGCTCTCTTCTGTTGTTGCGTAGGAGGGTCGCATATTCGACCTCCCAGTGGTTAGGGTCCAGTTTGCGCACAAGGGTCGCCTCGTAGAACGACCCGAGCATCCCAGACTCACCGCCGACAATCTCTACTCTTTGATTTCGTCGGTATGACGGCGGCAACATTGGTCCTGCATAAAATGAAAAAAATAAGGTAGTATAATGATACAAGTAGCACAATTGAAATCTACACAAATGAAGTGATCGACAAACCTCCATCGTCTGATTCGTCGGATGATATAACGATGGGGACAGGTCGGGGAGGGAGGCCAGATGAGGAGCTGGGGTGGTGTGAAGAGGATGCCATTTCGTTGAAGGGTTGTTGGAGAGGTTGTTAAATGGAAATGGGGAGTTAACTTCACCGATTTGTGGGGAGTATGGATGGTGAATGGCTATCATATAAGTGGAGTGTGTGGGAAATAGCAACATTGTTCAGCATGTGACCGTTGAAGAAGGAAAAAAAGAAACAAAAAGCAAATGGGATTGAATGACAGTGTTTTGTTGTTGTCTACAATGAACATGTCGGTGGTCTTATCTACACATGACACGTGGAAATTCAGACATGACAAACGATAAAGTGGGTTTACTTCTTGTCGTTAGACGCTACATGACACCCCTTTAAAACAACTAGCCGGTTAATTAATACCGACTGGATAACAAACAGTTTTCCACTATACACCTTTAGCAGTGGTTTTAGTAAAATTTCGACCTTCGTATAAAGTTTGGTTTCCCACTCACCATTAATACTAAAAAAATGCAAAACCATAGAGAGAGGAGTATACCCATATTAACTTAAAACCACAATTTCATTTTCAAACAATATATTATGTTGAAAGAAATGAATAACATTTTGACCCAACAATAACTTCAGAGAGACCAAGGGGGGGGGGGGAATCTCGCAGAGGGTAGGTAAAGACATTTGATAAGACAGGAGAGAGAGAGAGAGAGAGAGAGAGAGAGAGAGAGAGAGAGAGAGAGAGAGAGAGAGGGCGGGACAAAGAGAAGGCGGGAGTGAGATTAAATCTCCCGCCCTGTCATTTACCCCTTAAGAGAATAAGAGGGAGAGGAGGGAGGAGGGGGGGTCCATAAACCCATTCACGCGCTTGACACCTACTGGGGTTAACTGGACAGACACCGACTTCTTGGCGGAAATGAGTAAGTCATCCTTCCATTTAGGTTATGCGATACGTCTCTCCTCACAATATGTTCTTCTCCCTGTAAAACTGAATGTCCCCCCACACTAACTAATGGAACAGGGGAGAACTCGTCCGTGTGTATCACTGTATTGTTTGGCGGATGGTGGGATTGTGAAGAGGGCATTTGGGTCGTGAAGTCGTCGAGGAGTCAAAAGGCCGTACTGGTAGACGAAAGTATTGACTACGTCTCGCTGAAGAAGCAACTGATGGCCAAGTTTAATGTCGATGGGAGGAGGCATGACGTTGAGCTCACATATGTAAAGCCGAAGAAGGAAGGGTGCAGACCTTTTTCCATTGGAGATGATGAAGACTTGCAGGCCTACAAGTTCGTTAACGGTCTTTCCGGTGAACGATTCTGGCCTATCGACCTCCATGTCTCCCTGGTACGCAAGGTTGGTGGAGATTTCACCACTACGGAAGGATCCACAACGGCCCATCCACTCAGGGGTGGGCCACACTGGACCCAAGAAGATCACCCACAGTTAAAAACTAAAACCCTCTTGGCAGGGGATGAAGAATTGGAAGTTGTGGTAGCACAAGGTGTCGATCGAGCAGCAGGAGGTGTCCAGTTCGAAACTAAGAGTGTCCAGTTAGAAAGCTCACTTGTCCAGTTAGATAATCCACGTGTCCAGTTAGAACCAAGTGATGCGTTGTACAACGCAGTTGCATATGACCGTGGGAAGCAGGTCATTTCTGTGAGCAGTGACGTCGAGGATGTAGTCAGCCCGTGGGATCACGATGCGGAGCGAGCGGTAAGGGAAGTAGAGGAAGCATACCAACGCGGAAAAGGGAAGACCGGAGCGTTTCCGACGACTGTGAAACTTGAACCAATAGAGTGGGCGCGTCCCGCTAATGGGAAATTTAAATTGCAGAAGCGCCTCCGCACGTAGCGGGGGCATAGGAACTTCCATTTGCGGGGCCTTTCGGAATGAAGTAGATAGTACGCCCATTTTGGTTAGACGCCTTTCGCAAAGAATTATGTTGCCTTTCTGCAACTTCGTATGGGGGGTTTTGTTCTAGTTTGTTCTAGTTCTAGTTTGTTCTATAATGTTAACGGAATGCCACATGACACTATCGGATTTTGGCATTAAATTAGTTTCATCTTCACATGACAGTAGCTTCATATTGACATGACATGTATCTCGATTGACATGTCATAATTAAAAACCAACAACTACAACAATCCAGCAATAAGTACATTTCCAAATGTCTAAAACCAACAAACATAAGTGCATATCCAAATGTCTAAACCAACTAACAAGTCGACACAAACCAACAATGTATATAAAACTAATGAGGGAGTTTTTTTAAGGATCGGATGGGGTTGTAAGACGTCCGTGAAACATGGCAACACAAAGGGATTGGCGGTACCCCACAATGAATGAATCGTCCAGGCCACGGAACTTGGTGTCGCCGGTCGCGAGGAGCTGCAGGAAACGGATGGCATATGGACCGCAGTCGCCCCTACATCAAAATAACGAAAATTGCTCACACAACCTGTGCCAATGTTTTCTAAATGAAGAGCCGATAATGACTTACGATTGTTTATTTTGGGGAATCCCCTTCACCCTTTTTTACGGCAAGGGTTTCAGGACTTTGCCGACCCATTTGACTCGAAGTTCAGGGTGGTCATTCATCAAAATGGGGAGGAGGTGGGTAACCGGCTTCAGGAGGCCCGGCATATGGCGCTCAGCGACGTGGCTTGTGTCGCAATCGTACATGTCCAATGTCCACTCCGCGAAGTTGATGTCAAGGGCCACCCAGTGCTCGTTCTTCAGATTCCAAGGTGCCAACACGCAGTCGACATCGGCCCAACCCGTCGGAAACTTCTCCGGCAACTTGCCGTCGAAGTATTGGGTCACCGTGTCGTCCCCCTTCACCAGCTCAAGGTCCCCCTTCGCGTCCGCCAGTATCTTCTGCAGGAGATACCCCCAGAAGAAATCCAGAACGGCGACCCCTTCGTACTTGTCACCGGCGTTGATGTCCTGCCGCAGTAGGGCGCAAGCTTGCTCAATATGCTGGACGCAAGAAAAATTCATTATTTTGGAAGACCATATGAGGAAAAAGGCGATGACTCGAACCACAATGTGGGAACGTAAATAACCTCGGATGACACCCAGTTGGTCGGTGATTGAAGTGTCCCAAAGAACTGCTTCGCCAGTAGGGTGCCTTCGACCGACCGAACGGGGTCACTTCCGTCCTTCATCCACGCAGCGAACGCATCAGCATCTGCCCTGGTCGCCATGCCTAGCTCGACGGCATCCATTGGCTTCTTGCCCACACGGCCACACGCGGCTTCTTCGCTGGCTGCGTTTCCTCCGCCTCGGACAACGTATCAGGATGTTGACGGGTGCTTCTTCTCGGCCGTATGAGGGGCACCTCAGCCTCAGCCTCAACATCAGAACCGGGTCCCACCAAATCCTCCTGCAACTTGAAGCCCATTGCGTATGACATGACAGTAAAAACAAATAACATGACATCATTCATATATTCACACGACAGTCTCATGCGCAAACCTTGTCCTTGTCCTTCAACTTGTCCTCCTTCAACTTGGCCTTGCCCTTCAACTTGTCCTTCTTTCTCTTGTCCTTGCCCTCGTCCTTGTCCTCCTTTCTCTTGTCCTTGCCCTCGTCCTTGTCCTTGTCCTTGTCCTTGCTCTTATCCTGGTCCTTCCCTGATCCCTGAACCTCAGCACATGACCTCTGAATAAAATAACATGACAAATATAATGAAAAACATGACAGCTATATGAATTGACATGACGATTATGATCTGATACCGGGAGAACCTTACCTCCTTTCCCAGAACTTCCTTGTCCTTGTCCTCCTCCTCCTTGCCGTTATCCTTGTCCTTCACTGATCCCTGAACCTAAGCACATGACCTCTGATTAACATGACATATACTGGAATTGCCATGACATGTATTGATACTAACAGGACATACATTACTAACAACATGACATTAACAGGAGATGACATGACGATTGTGATCTAATACCAGGAGAACCTTACCTCCTTTCCCAGAACTTTCTCTCGCTCCTCCGACTCCCTAGTCCCCTTCCACCGCAGTTCCCTCCTCATGTTTTCAATCGCCTCCTCAAGCGTCGCCATCTTCGAATTTACCTCCGCGGATATACTCCTCAGCATGTCGTCCATCTTTGCCACTAACCGTGACTCTATCTCTAATAGGGTAGCTTGTGTCTACGTGCCCTCCCCTGATTCTTGCGTTGACCCTCTTGCTCCCTTCGGTTGTCTCTTTGCTGGGGGTTTGACATTTGCTGATAAGAACGCCCGGACTATGTCGTCGAAGAAGTTGTCCCACTTGTCGTGAGTGTTTCGAACATCGCGGTATAAACCGGTTGCTCTCTCCACATCATCGGGGAGCAGAAGAGGCCTCACGGCTGCAGGGTCATTGAAGTGCCCGAGCTCCTTCGCCTCCTACAGTCGGGTTTCGATTGAGACATACTCGAGGTTCAGGTCTCTAAACTCGTATCGCAGACACCTAGGGTACAGCTTCTCGTCTATGACATTCGCGAATTGGTCGGCCATTGGAGTGAGGGCTTCGTACACCCATAGCTGCAATTACACATTGTCCAGTAAATAATCAGTTCCTGTCCAGTCAATAAATATTAGACGCCTAGTAAACGAGTATTGGGCGTCCAGTCATATCTGTGTACGAACCTGGAAGGCGAGAGGGAAACCCAGCAGGCAATAGGCCGGGCGTGCATTGGAGCTGCCCTCATCCCGTTGGAGCTTCCTCTCGATTGCACGGTTTAGGAACTCGTTCGTTCGCTCGTAGCAAAGCCGACCCCACAGAAACGCCAGGAACCTCTCAATGTCGCCGACAAGGTCGACCACCCACCCATGAATGTAGTTTTTGGGTTCCTTCCCGAACAATACTCCCTCGACCAGCATCAGCAGGACAAATTTCAACTTTCTGGTTGACGATTTCTCAGATGCCATCGCCACACGGAACTCTACCTCGAACTCAGACATCCTCATCTTTGAAACTCCAAAGAAATCATACACTGCCTTCTCGAACCCGTCGTCGTCCTCGGGCTCTTCGCCATAGCCACAGTTGAGACCGGTGACAATGGCGAACTCAGCTATTGAGAACCTGACGACCGCTTCATGGATCTTGTACCATGTTTCATTCTCCTTCTTCGACTTCAATTGTCGTTGGAGAACATAGTGTACAAGCTGTCCCGAGAACTGGACCCTTGCGCCCAATCTTGCAATGCCCCCCAACGGGCTGTCGGTCAGGCGCTTCCAATGGGACTCGCTCAACCGGTTGTCAACCGGTTGTCAATGTTAACCAGGAGTGCCATCCGGGAGTGTTGGTTAATTTTTGCTTTGAAGTGTCTTTCTTCCTCTACGGCGTACACAGCCTGCACAGACTTCAACATGTCAGCCACACTGCAGCACAACAATCACAACTTACATTACTCGAACGAAAGCCATATTACCGCGCCGGATGTTTGAGCTGTACGGTCTACAATCTTCTTCATACTTCACTGCGACATTTTTAATATTCACCAGATATCCTGCATAGTGGAAGACCCAAATTCAGTATTCTACACATCAATTCTTCCCCCCACGCCCCGGGTTCCCTTCATATCAATATCAAATGTAACATGACACAAACACAAGTACACATGACACACACACATATACACATGACACATGGTTGTGAAAACATGCCAGCATACTTATTCAATCTGTCCATCTCCATTTGGACACAAGTCATCCTCTTCCAGATAATGTCGATTCCACATAAACTTTTCACCATTTCTAAAATTTTCCCTAACCCTAATGCGCCGCATTTCATCCAATTTCCCCCATACCTAAACGCATCTACAGTAAATAGCCCAATTTCGCCCAATTCCCCCCTAAACTGAACGGATCTACACTCCCCTTCTCCTGATAAGTTGGATTCAACAACACAGTTGCCCAATTTCCCCATTCCCAAAAATCCCCTTCTCTCCCAGTCGCGCAAACCCCAGTACCCAAACTTTCCACCAATTGTTTTTAACTTGACGCCGGTTACTTCCTACATGACAGGGCGATATTGCGTACTGTCAACCCATTCGACCCCTTCTTCCCATTTTCACACAATCCAAACCAGTTTTGGTTCTTCAAATCGGTTCCTCCCCTACGAATCGAAGCAAAACGTATTTAATCGGCATTGTGAGGGTTTACTTACTTCAAAGTCGGCCTCTTCGTCTCCTCTTTGCACTGTCGTCTTCTTCCTCGCCTTTGCTTCTTCTTTTCCTCTCTCGCTCTGTCGTCTCCTTCCTCTTCTTCTTCCTTCTCTTCTAGTTTTCCTCACACTTGCATGTGGAACTGTTGCCCTCTCTCTCTCTCTCTTCCTCTTTTGTAAGTCGTGAGAGGCAGTTGGGGGTCGACAGTTTTCAATTGAAACTGCTTCCTCTCTCACTCATCCACTCTCTCTCTCCACAATAGCTTCCCCCACTTCCACTCTCTCTCTCAACAATAACTTCCCCCTGCCTCTCTCTCTCTCCACCCCGCTTCCTCTCTCTCTCCTCCTTTTACCTTCTCTCTCCTCTGTCTTGACAAATATGCCATTTTTTGAACGGTAAATATGCCATTTTTTGGTGGGGGGGGGGTGTAACCTTTGCAAATGTTGTGGATAGGGGGTTAGTCTAGCAAACCATTTCGGGGCAAGGGTCATTTAGTATAATTTCCTCTTGTTTTTATTTTGAACGGTAAAGATTTGGAATGTTTTCTTTTGGATAACACTAAAATAATTCTTAAAATTTCGAAAATTTTACTTGTTTAAGGGTGGAAAAAAGCCAATATTATAATGTAAGATGAAGCCCATTTGAAATTCGTGAATGAGCAATTTTTTTAGACATTTATTAATTTGAAATAAAAATATATATTCAATATCCTTTTCATCCAACCAATCAAAATCATATGAAGTTTGAGTTAGATTAAGTTGATTCCTTCTCCTAGGGAATCTTGCTGATAATTTGGTGGTACATTAAGATAATTAAGTTCAATAAGGTTGTTGATAGAGGAAGTGAATAACCCTTCTCTAAAAGGTAATTGTAGATGTACGTGTTACCTTTCCGTCGACATTACATTCAACTCTTTCCCATGAACAACAAGTTGTAGAAGAAGACGAATTCAATGGAGGGGAAGGAGAGCAAATGGAAATGTCAATTGGTAGTAAGAAGGAACCCAACTAGTCTTGTGCTCAGCTAATTTAGTACACGGTACGCTCAGATGTGTGACCTAGTTCACACGTCATATGGTCCACAATAATTTAATATTAGCAAAGAAAGAAAGGAGAGAAGATTGATCTTGGAGGTTACAACGGGTTGTCATTGCTGATGAGAGAAGCCAAATGAGCACGAAAGGAAAATAGAAAAGAGGATATGTTGGGCAAGAGTGAATTTTGGTTGCTTAGTGATAAGAGGGTTTCTCGACCAAATAAATTTGTAGTCAAGACCCCCACTATAAGATAGCTAGTGGAGTCAAGTTCATCCCTAAGGAGAGAGATGTCAGCGGTTTTAGGTTTAGTTGGTTTTGGGTTTCATTGATAGCAGGAAAAGGTGATAAGGGTACGTGCTTGTCGACATCGACTAAGACTTGGTCGATGTCGAGGGATGAAAGTGGAAGTGGTGATCGATGTCGGGTAATCTGTGTAGAATTTAAGCGGAAAATAGCGAAAATAAAGATAATAAAAGTTCAAACTTCCAAGGTTAGGGATCACCGTAACAAATAGGAATATAGAGGTTCTCGCATAAACCCTAAGTGTTACTATCCCAATTTCATAATTAATCCAAATTCATAATAAAATCATTTTTGCTTCAATATCATAAATAAGGATCACCTACTACTCTCGTAGAAGAATCATGAATATAGAATAGAAGATGATAAAGACATACAAATTCAAAAATTCAAAAATCAAACACACATATCTATGTTGGGATCACCCCAACCCTAGAAGAAGAAAATTAGAAACAAGACATAATAAAAGAAAATAACTTTATCACTAAACTAAAACTTGAACTTAAAACCATTCACCTCCTCTCTCTCTCCCTCTCTCTCTCTCTCTCTCTCTCTCCCTTCTAACTATTTGCGCCCGAAGACGACTTGAATTGAATGAATGAAAAACCAGCCCATAAGGCTTTATTTATAGGCCTTAATCCTTGCAGCTAGTCAAGGACAAGGATTCTATCTAATACTATAAGATATAATTTTAGATAAATAAAGATATAAATCTATCTAAGTAAATAAAAAATCCCCTTAGGGTAAAAAGAGTACTCATCCCATAAGGATAAAAACTAGATATAGGATAGAAAATCTCTTTCTTCATGTGCAAGCATCCTCCCTTCAATTCGGATTCGTCAAAAACGCGTCGAAGAACTCTGGAGGTCCACTCGATATCGAGTCAAGGCTGGGTCGACATCAAGTCAAGGCTTCTGTATCGAGTGTATTGCTCTCTCGACATCTAGTGGAAATGGGGTCTCGAGTGGGTGTTCATCGATATCGAGTCATTGGGTCGATATTGAGTCATGTTGTGTTGTCTCGAATGTGCTTTCACCAAATATCGAGTGACTGACTAGATATTGAGTCATGTGTAGATATCGAGTGGTCTTGGTCGATTTCTGGCTCTGTGTTGCATAACTTCACTAGACGTCGAGTCATCTAGTAGATACCGAGTGAAAGTCCAACTTCATTTCTTCTTCTTCGAATTGCTCCAAAAACGTCACGATTTCTGCGAAATTAAACAAGAACTTGTGTAGATCTCCATATATTGCAAATAATTATAAACTACACAAATCTCATAGTTTTATAATCCAAAAGTATAAATATATACATAAATCAATATAAATGATAGTACAAAACATGGTGAAATGAGCGCACATCAACACCCCATACTTAAGCTTGCTTGTCCTCAAGAAATACTTTTAATGGTCATATAGGGGAAGAAACAAAACTCTCAACATATTACATGCAATGAATTACCATTCTCGAAAAGGTAATAATATCACCAATTCCATGCCTGTGAATAAAAGCAACATTGCACATAAAAGGAGGGTTATACAAAAACAACTCATACGTAACATAGCATTAATAATCAAGAGGACTTTGTTGCACATAATGAAGAAAAGGTAAAAGGTATAGTGGTGGACTATTTTTGGGCAATGTGGTGCTCAATCTGGGGAGAACTCTTCAAACTTTCTTTCTTGCTTTGATGCACTTTCTCCTTTTATATGATATTTCCACATTCCTCATCCTCTCATAATTCACTCTTTGCTTTTTTCACTTATATGCTTTTACCTCTCTAACCTTAGTATTGCCTTCTCGCGAGTCGCAAAGATGGGTGTCATGAATGGCCCCGGATACTTAGTGCTTTAGACTCCTCACCTTTTTGTCCCATCTTGCGGAACTATCATCTCAACGCAGGCATGATCGATCTACCTTATCTCTTGAGGTAACCATATTTTTTTTCACTCATTAAATTTTCCATAATATAAATCATTCTCCTGCCAAATGCCGAATATGATGACACAACACAACACCATATAACAATCTCCATAATATGACATCAATTTCTCAACATACTCCCCGGATGGGTCATAAGTAGGCCTGATACATAAGCCGAGTAGCTCAAGATCGACTCGGGCTCGGCTCGGTAAAAGCTCGACTCGGGATCGCTCGAATGTATATATGAGCCGAGTTCGAGCCTATTCCTGAGCTCGATTCGAGCTCGAGCCGAGCTCGAGCTTGAGCTCGAGTTGCTCGTGAGCTCGAAGACCCCTCAATCCTAGGTATCAAACCTAATTTCCCTAAACCCAACCCAGCCGCTCCCACTCTCTTACTCTCTCAAGTCTCATCCCGATCCCACTCGCTTCTGCAGATCCCCGAGTGAACGCTCCATGGCTTCACCCATTCGTCTTCCCGAGCCCTAGTTGGCCTGCATAAGGGAAGACATAAAGAAGATCTACATACTTTATACTCGTCTCTCTTCCGCATCATATGTTGATTTGTTTGTGCGTCTCCACCACAGCAGAACGGTGGAGTGGAAAGAGGGACTTCCAACTCATCTTCCGGAGCTTTGTGCCACTTCGTGAGGATCCCATACTTGAATACGAACATCGGTTGCTCAAAATTGTCGGGGATGGCCTTTACCTTGTAGGGTAAAAGCAAACTTGAAACACCATGGGCAACGACGTCCGGCTTCTTCTTTTCTAGCTCTTCTTCTTCTTAGGATCCTTCAAATGGTTCATCAAAGAATGATAACAAAGATGTAATCGAGGCCAATGGAGGACATACCTGGGGTTCTGTTGTACAGTCGATTTCCACTGGTGTACACTCG
Organism: Persicaria maculosa; assembly: GCA_963922045.1. Lineage (NCBI taxonomy): Eukaryota > Viridiplantae > Streptophyta > Magnoliopsida > Caryophyllales > Polygonaceae > Persicaria > Persicaria maculosa. Next base: position 64,831,601 of record OY998263.1, on the reverse strand, counting down.
ATATCGATCGGTAACTCAATATCGACTAAGACGCCCTCGATGTCGACTGATATTTCTTGATCAGTTCCTCCAGAATGTGCATATGTTGAGTCCAGGTAGTCGATGTCGACTGAAGGGTAGTCGGCGTCGACTGGCTCACGGAAGGGGACGCCGTCGAACCAACTTGTTTCTGCTGTAGATGGGTCAAATGCCTCGTTGGGAGGAGAATGATAGGAAGCCTTAAGCCTTCGAATTTCGTCTTCCAGCTGGGCTATTTTCCTTAATCGTGCTTCCTCTTGTGTGAGCCTATTCCGCTGTCTCAATTATTGGAGCCATCCTTCCCATTCGGGATCCTTTTCGAAATAGTCATATATTTCTTGCATCTTTGTACCTAAGCTTTGAAAATAAAATCAAGAAGGCACGAGTTAGTAGCAAAAGCCTGACACCTAGTTGGTACTGGTGGGGCGGGTGGTGGTAGGGTATGTGAAAGGTAGGATAAGAAAAAGGGATGGGCTATCCTAAACCTTAAACACAACTAAGCTAGGTGCGATTGATATCTCCCCGAAAATGACGCTAATTTGATTAGAGGGTTTATCGACTGAATAAATTTGTAGTCAAGAACCCGTTATTGGATAGTGGAGTCAGGTTCGTCCTCAGGAGAGAAGTCAGTTGTTTTAGGTTTAGATGGTTTCGGGATTGAGGGATAGCGGTAAAAGGTGATAAGGGTGGCTGTCAACGTCGACAAATACTTGGCCGATGTCGAGGGATGGAAGAGGAAGTGGTGATCGATGTCGGGTAACCTGTGTAGAATTTAAGCGGAAAATAGCGAAAATAACAATAATAAAAGTGCAAACTTCAAAGGTTGGGGATCACCGCAACAATAAACATATGTGTAGATTATAAATCACATAAAGATGGATGATTTATATCAAATAACTTTCATCATTAACAAATAGGAATATAGAGGCTCTCGCATAAACCCTAAGTATTACTATCCCAATTTCATAATTAATCCAAATTCATAATAAATTCTCTTTTGCTTCAATATCATAAATAAGGATCACCTACTACTCTCGTAAAAGAATCATACATATAGAATAGAAGAGAACAAAGACATACAAATTCATAAATCAAACACACATATCTATGTTGGGATCACCCCAACCTTGGAAGAAGGAAATTAGAAACAAGACATAATAAAAGAAAATAACTTTATCATTAAACTAAAACTAGAACTTACAACCATTCGCATCCTTCTCTCTCTCTCTCTCTCTCTCTCTCTCTCTCTCTCTCTCTCTCTCTCTCTCTCTCTCTCCTCTCTCCCTTCTAACTATTTGCACCCGAAGACGACTTGGCTTGAATGAATGAATGAAAAACCAGTCCCTAGGGCTTTATTTATAGGCCTTAATCCTTGCTAGCCAAGAACAAGGATTCTATCTAAGACTAAAAGATATAATTTTAGATAAATAAAGATATAAATCTATCTAAGTAAATAAAAAAAATCCGCTTAGGGTCAAAAGAGTCCTCAAACAATAAGGATAAAAACTAGATATAGGATAGAAAATCTCTTTCTTCACGGGCAAACATCCTCCCTTTAATTTGGATTCGTCAAAAAAGCGTCGAAGAGCTCTTGAGGTGCACTCGATATCGAGTCAACGAGTCGATATCGAGTCAAGGTGGGGTCGACATCGAGTCAAGGTTTCTATCTCGAGTGTATTGCTCTCTCGACATTGATTGGAAATGGGGTCTCGGGTGGATGTTCACTCGATATCGAGTCATAGGGTCGATATCGAGTCATGTTGTGTTGTCTCGAATGTGCTTTCACCAAATATCGAGTGATTGACTAGATATCAAGTCATGTGTAGATATCGAGTGGTCTTGGTCGATTTCTGGCTCAGTATTGCATAACGTCAGTAGACGTTGAGTCACTTCAGTAGACGTCGAGTCATCCAGTAGATATCAAGTGAAAGTCCAACTTCATTTCTTCTTCTCCGAATTGCTCAAAAAACGTCACGATTTCTGCAAAATTAAACAAGAACTTGTGTAGATCTCCATATATTGCAAATAAACATAAACTACACAAATCTCATACTTTTGTAACCCAGAATTATAAAATATAAACAAAAATCAATATAAAACGATAGTACAAAACAATGTGAAATGAGCGCACATCACTTAGGAATCATGGTTGTTTTGGGAGATCCTCGGCAAACAAACTGATAATGAAGTACATTGAAATTTGGTGTTGATTTCCCCTTTTTTAGTGATTAACTAATTCACTTACCACTTTTGATTGATATTGAGTATAACTGATTGTATAAGCATGAGAACTCTTGTAATTGTGTAAAAAGAATTAGGGGTATGATTGTAATTGAGATAAGGACTTGAGCCTATAAATGGTAGATGTGAGCTACCAATAAACCAATTTGATTCAATACCAAAAATTGTTACAAAAGACTCCTTGTTTAACTATTTTCTTCTTCTTTGATCATTCATGGATTCTGGTCTAGCTTATTCTTGATCGTTCATCAAGGTTTTTTCATGGTACCAGTATGTGCAGTTGAAAGATCCAACAGTTTAGAGGAATCCAGAGCGAGAGATTGAAGACGAAGTGATAGAACCATGGGAGATTTTGGAGAAATAAAATATAGAGTTCTTAGAGAAATCAATAGCGAAACCAGCAACATGAATGATCCGCTTGGATTATCCAACTCGTACCATCTAGGACCGTAGCTTGTTGCCAACGTCTTCAACGGATCCAACTTCTTGAGTTGGATTCAAGGTGTGAAAATGGCGCTAGGAGCCAAATTCAAGATCGCTTTAATTGATGGAAGCTCGCGACCAAAAGATGTGCCATCAACAGATCTTCCAAGGTGGAAGAGGTGTGACTACATGATCGACTGGTGAATCTTGAATTATATGACTATTGAGATCTCAAAAGGCTTCAACTATGCAGAATTGGTGCACCAACTGTGGGAAGAGTTGTTGGAGAGATACACACACATGAACGAACCTCTCTTGCATAAACTAAAGAAGTCATTGAGCAATCTGACCCATGGAAGCATGACGGTGCCTAAATACTTCAACAAATTGAAGAAATAATGGGATGAAATCCTCAGTTTGGACGGAATTCCAATGTGCACCTATAGGCGGTGTACATGTGAAATTAATAAGAAGATCTGGGAAATCGAGAATCATGACAAGCTGCTGCAGTTCCTTATGTGACCAAACAATGGCTATGAGAGCGTGAGTGTAAGACCCGATGTCTTAAGAGGCGCCAACCCATGCCACCAAGCCCTCTCAGGTCCGTTGTCCTCACTTGGAGTCTGAAAAGGAAGAGCTCTTATGACATAGGTTGGGCTTGAATCACTTATAAATCACTCCCAACATCCTTATGATATCCGATGTGGGACGGGGTGTTACAATCTCCCCCACTTAAAGCACTGACGACCCCGTCAGGCCCAAGGGACTGCCCTCCGGGAGGAGCGTACCCGAGCATACTGTCGGCGCACCTCCGAGCCCGGAGTCGGCTCTGATACCATCTGTAAGACCCGAGGTCTTAAGAGGCGCCAACCCATGCCACCAAGCCCTCTCAGGTCCGTTGTCCTCACTTGGAGTCTGAAAAGGAAGAGCTCTTATGACATAGGTTGGGCTTGAATCACTTATAAATCACTCCCAACATCCTTATGATATCCGATGTGGGACGGGGTGTTACAGTGAGAAACCAGATTCTTGTGATTGACCCTTTCCTGTCGATCAACTGTGCTTACTACTTGGTCAAACAAGTGGAAGTTGCAAGGGGAGAGAGAGTAGCGGGAGTAATTCGCAAGATAGTAATGCCTTCTTAGTTAATAGACCTACGAGTGGCAAGAAAAATGTCAAGAAATATAAAGCAGATAAACTATGTACTCATTGTAGGATGAAGGGACACATAGTTTAAGGATGCTTCATGATTATAGGATATTCCGACTCATTCAAGGACCCTAAAGGCAAGAAACTGACAAGAACTCCTGTGGTAGAGGTTTGTGAATCACCATTTGAAGATGGTGTGGGCATAGAAACATAACCGATAATGGATATGGCTATGGCTAATGCAGTCTACCAAGAAGTACTTCGGGCTCTGACAAGCAAGAAGCATGTTCAGATGCCCTCTACAAACAGTGCATGTATTATTTCTGCAATGCACTTCTTTAGACATAGCAGCAATAATGATGTGTCTTGGATTGTTGATTCGGGGGCATCAAACCAAATGACTTTCAATGATAAAGCCTTGAAGTCAAGACTCCAATTAGCTAGACCAATTAGTATTTGTTTACCTCATGGGTCTATAAAGAAGGTACAAAAAGTGAAAAATATTAATTTGACATCACGATTGTTATTGCAAAATGTGTTCTTCGTACCCGAATTCAAGGCTAATTTGTTATCAGTAGGATGAATTATTGATGACACGGGGATTGATGTGAATTTTAAGAAGGATAAGTGTCTGTTTCGGGACCTCGAGAGTGGTCAAATGTTGTTGGATTCAGGGAGGATACCTGGACAGCTATATCGAGTGATATTGCAAGCTCATAAAGCGTAAACAAAGTCATACAGTCACACTGTTCATATGCAACATTCAATTTTGCATAGTGCAGACAATAAAAGTCTTGAAAAAGCATAGAGAACTGCGATATTTGTAGACACGATCGCGGCAAAGAACGCCGCCCACCGGTTTTCCACCGACGTCCGCCACTTTCCCAGTTTTCCGAATATGCGAGAGCGACCCACTTCTATTTTTTATTGAAACTCTATCTATGCTCTCTAGGGTTTTTAGCAGCCTACTTCAGCCTTATATTAGGCATAATTCAGTAGGTTTTATTCATTCACTAAATAAGAAACATAGAACGCTTTAGAGGATTGAAGTTTAGGGATTTAAGGTACGTTATGCATACCTAGAATTCTTGTGGTTTTGTCTGTGATTCAAGACTTGGTTGGTTAAATTGTGAGATTTAATTTCTATGTTATTCCTATAGTTATTTCATTATCCTTGTGCTCATATTGTTGATTGCATATATTCTCTCTAGATTGGCCATCTTTGACAGGATTTCCATTCATGCCAGTGATTAATGATTTCGTAAGAATAGTTAATCGATGGTAGCAAGCAATATGTATTTGATCCCGTGAAAATATCAATTGGTTATGCAGGGTAATGACACTTGATTAAATATCGGTTCCTTTGAGATTAGGGTTGAAAGGGTTGAAGCCTTTGACAATCTAAAATGATTAGAGGGTTAGCACTACCAAACTGCCAAGTACTTTGGGAATTTGTGCTTCTGTATGTTTAAGAATCCAATTCGGGTCGCATATAGTGTAAAGGATTGTCATGCTGTGAGGGATGTCAATTTATTCAAACCAAACTCGGAATAAAATCTATCGCATTCATTGCATTAAAATAACTAGGGATTGACTGAAGGATGAAGTAAAACAACCAATGATGTGAATGGATTGTGAAACCACACTACTCTTATATCTTTTATTTGGTCTTATTAACATTCTTCATAGTTTATTTACATTCCTCATTTCCTCTTTACATTCATATCTTCTCTGTACATGCATATTGATAAATATACATTGCAATAGAAGTAATTGATTCTCCGTGGGTTCGACCCCTTACTTACTTGCTATACTAGTTTGTTGGTTTGAGTTTTTTTTTGGCAAGGCGAAACCAACGATTATGACCACCCCTCGTCTACCTCACTTGCAGGCGGCCCTGCACGTGGAATTCAGTATCTCAAGGGCACATTTAATCTTTGATTGATGTATCCCTTATATAACCATTTGGCTCTTCATTCATTCTCTGACTCCGATTGGGGTAATTGTTTGTTCTCTAGTCGATCTCTTATCGGTTCTGCAATTGCTTTGGGCAAGGCTTTGGGATCGTGGAAAACTAAGAAACAAACAATAGTCTTGAAATATTTTGCAGAGGCTGAGTACTGCAGCTTGTCGAAGACATCGAGTGAGCTCGTATGGCTTGATTCCATGAACGGACGAAACATCTATGTTTGCATTGTCACTATGTGAGAGAATGTCTTCAAGGGGGTTTTCTGGTGCATTCTCACATCCGATCTCATCTACAACTTGTAGATATATTGACTAAACTGCTTGAGGATGATCAACATAAACTTTTGGCTTCCAAGCTGGGCTTGGTTGTTTCAACAAGCTTAGCTTGAACGAGGGATATTAAGTATAGCTGATTGTATAAGAAGGGGTACTCTTGTAATTGTGTATAAACAATTAGGGATATGATGGTAATTGAGCTAAGGAATTGACCCTATAAATGGTAAACTTCAGCTACCAACAACCCAATTTGATTCAATACAGAAAAGTTGTTACATAACTCTCCTTCTTCAACTATTTTCTTCTTCTTCGATCATTCATGGATTATAATCTAGTTGATTCTTGATTGTTCATCAAGGTTTTTCCAATGGATATATAAGACTTAGATGAACAAAACCTTGGTACATGCCTTGCTTGAACCTACACTTTCAATAGTTAATTACATACAATCAATATACAACAATTTAACCCTTTTAACATTTTTGTACAGCAACAAAACCCACCGAGACATCACAACAGTTCAAAACCTTTTGAAATCAATAAGCCAAAAGAAGAAGAACAAAACAGAGAACTTGTTACCCAACTCACCGTCTGAAGGATGTCTAGGAATATGTAATTCAAACCCATGAAAGAAATTCAAGAGCAAGCTTGCAGTCAGTATGACCACCCAAGCAAGGAACCAGTTGGATAGCAGAGCAATATTGTCGATATTAGTGTTACATTGAGTGAACATTGGAGTTGGGAAGTAGCTGTGAGCTCAAAGTTAGTTTTGGTTGTTACAGAAGGGCATTTCTGTAATTTCACTTAGCAGGTTGTTACACCTCCAAACCGATCTGTAATGTGGTTAAGAGGCGGGAGTTTGTTCCTTCCCTCTCACTTGAACATTTACCATTTTCTGAATTGAGAGTTTTCCTCTCTTGCTCCACATGAATCTGTTCTTCCTTTGATCCATTTTTGTTTGAATTTGTTCAATTTGCTTAAGATCAAATTGTTCCAAATGGTATCAGAGTAGGCGATCGCTTGATCACCTGTGGTGTTGCTCGTTTTTTTTTTTGGGAAAAGCTGAGATCCAGCCAGATCTGTGGTGTGTGACGCCATGGTTGGACGAGGACGAGGTGCTGATGGACAGACACCTGGAGGCGATGCAAATGGCGGCGGACGAGGAACCTTTGTGTCTGTTACTCCTCCTGCTGGACGCGGATGGAATATGAATGGCATCCAATTCGGAGACATGATGCAAGGCATGGCTGGAGCGCATGTCAATCCGTATTTTCTTTCGAATTCGGATCATCCAGGTATGGTCCTTGTTTCTACACACTTCAATGGAGCTAATTTTGCGAGCTGGAGTCGTAGTGTTAAGATGGCCTTAGGAGCGAAAGCTAAGCTTGGATTTATAGCTGGTAGTTGTGTAAAACCACCAGAAAATAGTGAAGAGTTTATACAGTGGGCTAGAGCAGATTCGATGGTGAGATGCTGGCTAATAAACTCAATGACTAGTGAGGTTGCAGAAGGATTGATGTATGTTGAAACAGCGAGAGAGCTTTGAGATGAGATTAGAGAAAGATTCTATGAATCTAATGATCCACTTGTTTATCAATTGAGACGAGATCTTGCTAACCTGAAGCAGGACAATATGTCTGTAGGCGCGTATTTTGTGAAATTAAAGAAAATCTGGGACGAATTACAACTACTAGATTCAATTCCTAACTGTACATGTGGAGGAATTGCTCAGTGTTCTTGTGCAGTGGTGAAGAGAATGTTAGAAAGGGAAGAAAGAGCAAAAGTGATGCAATTTTTGATGGGCCTCAATGATGTTTATGAGCAACTTAGAAGCAATGTTTTGTCAAAGGAGCCATTTCCTAGTATTCATAAGGCTTATCAAATGGCTGTACAGATTGAGCGCTCAAAGGGAGTTACTGGTGTCCCTCATAGTGATTTGGGTGCCTTAGTTGTGTCTAGATTTTCTCAGAGTCAGTTTGATGTTGATATCAATGCTGTTAACAGATTCAGATCTGGTGATCAGTCTAGGCAATATGATCAGTCTAGACAGTATGATCAGTCTAGGCAATTTGATCAACTTAGGAGAGATTATAAGAAAGCAAAGTTGGAGAGAAAGTGTGATCATTGTGGTGAGCGTGGGCACACCAAGGATTATTGTTTTAAGCTTGTTGGCTACCCTGAGTGGTTTAGGGGACCAAAAGAAGATGACAAGTTCAAAGGGTCAGGCTCGGGGAAATTTGCTGCTCAAATGGAATTTCCTCAGCAAGAAAGTCCATTTGATCATACAATTACTGACCCCAAGCCAAATCAGGCAATTGTGAATGCTGTTTTTCAGGAAGTTCTCAAAATGATGAAAGGGAAAACTCCTGTTGAGAGTGTAGACAGTTCAGCCAATCAGGCTATGGTCCACTTTGCAGGTACTTTAAGTGCATCTTTTCTTATTGGAGTGGATAAAGCTCAAAGTGATGTGTGGATAGTGGATTCTGGAGCCACTGATCACATAGCATTTGATAGAGCTATTTTTTCTGAAGTCCATAATTTTTATAGTCCTATTAATCTTGGCCTTCCTGATGGTAAATGCATTTCAGTGTGTCAATTTGGCACTGTAGGAATTACCAATGGTCTGTGCTTGCATAATGTGTTATTGGTCCCTGAATTTAGACATAACCTGTTGTCTGTGTCTAAGAGTGTGAATGATAAGACTCTGAGATTCAGTTTTGATGCCATGGTGTGCTGGTTATAGGACCTTTCAACTAAGAGTGTGATAGCTACTGGCAGTATGGATAGAGGTCTGTATGTTTTGAAGTCTGGGAGCCATCAAGGAGACAAGATAAGGGCCTCTAGGCAAGCTGTGCTTCATGAAGAATGTAATACAGTTAGTATGGATTGTAATAAGCTGCAGTTGTTGCATGCCAGATTGGGTCATATGGGCCTCTCTAAACTCAAACACATTTCTGATTGTAAGAATGTTGATTTCAGTACTTTTGATTGTGATATTTGTGCTATGACTAAGGCACACAAGTTAAGCTTTGATAAGAGCACATCATTGGCTGCTGGTTTGTTTCACTTAGTACACATGGATGTTTGGGGTCCCTATAAAACTCCATCCATGTGTGGTGCCAGATATTTTTTGACCATCTTAGATGATCATTCCAGGTGTACTTGGGTGTTTTTGATGCAAGATAAATTGCAAGTCTTGAGGATTATTACAGGTTTTGTCAATATGGTTGACAATCAGTTTCAGTCATCTATTAGAGTGATTAGGACTGACAATGGGATTGAGTTTACTCAAAGAGGTTGCCTTGATTTGTTCAGTTCTAGAGGTATTATACACCAAAGATCAGCTCCTAGTGTTCATGAGCAAAATGGAAGGGTTGAAAGAAAACATAGACATTTACTTGAAACAGCTAGGGCCCTTAGGCTACATGCTGGTCTTCCAATCAAGTTTTGGGGAGACTGTGTCTTAAGTGCTACTCATCTCATAAATAAAATGCCATCTTCAGTACTGGGTTGGAAATCACCCTTTGAAATATTGTACAGAACTGCTCCAAGATATGATCTGTTGAGAGTAATAGGTTGTCTTTGCTATTCTGTGCAGCCTAATGATTACAGAGACAAGCTTGGGACTACTGCTAGAAGGTGCATTTTCTTGGGCTACCCACCTGGCCAGAAAGCTTATAAACTGTTTAATTTGCAGTTGAAAACAGTGATCATTAGTAGGCATGTCAAGTTTGAAGAACACACCTTTCCCTTCAAATCTCAGGGCCAGCTTTCACCTCCCATCCCTCCTCTTGATCACAGTGATACAGATGATGCATCTCTCCTCTTTGATCAACAACCTCACACCACTTCCCCTCATCTGTCTCCTCTTACCTCACCATCTCCATCACTCCCATCTATGACAGATTCCAATGATCCTCTTATTCATTCTCCATCTCCTCTTCCAGTTCAGCAAGTTGACAATTCTCCATCTCCTGATAATGCTCGTGTGGTTCTAAGAAGAAATGTCAACAGGCCAGTGCATCTTCAAGACTACATTTGCACAAACCTGCCCCATAGAGGTGACCCTCAATCCTCTCAATCATCTGAGACATTCAATGTTTTTTCTGTCATAAACCTAGCTCACCTATCCTACTCCTATATCCACTCCTATGTTCATGTCTGTGATACTTTTGAGCCTAACTCTTACTCTCAAGCCAAAGGAATTCCAGAATGGGAACAGGCCATGGCAGCTGAGTTAAAAGCTGTAGTTGACAATCACACTTGGGTGGTGACTGTTGAACAAAAATGCGCGAATAATTGTAAAACATATTTTATTTAATTTTTTTTATAATTTGAGTTCGACCCCTTTTGGTTATCCTCTTGATTCGAAGTCGTATCGACACCAAGACTTAAGTGGTTTTGGTGATTTGGGCTGCACCCGAATTTTGACGGGTTGCCTACGTATCTCTTGGAAGAGAATCAAGCCTTACGTAGTTCAGAGTGTTTATATTGATTTGATATTTGGGTTTTGGTGATTGAGCCCGACGAGCTTGAGCTTTATGTCGGGTGTCCTACGTACCCGTTTGGAACGGGATCAAATCACTCGTAGTTCTTTTGAGAACAAATGATTTAATTTGGTTGGACCTTGACCTCGTATTCATTTAGAAGTGAATTTAGAGGTTGACGACTGTACCCGATATATTTTTAGGATTTAATACCGGGTTACCTACGTAGTCGATATGAGGCGTCAAGTCTTTACGTAGTTCTTTTTGGAACCGTTTGAATTTGAGGAAATTTTATTTAGGATGTTGACTCCGTTTTCTTTTTTTCCTCGTTTAGAAGTCAATTTTGAGATTGTCCCGCTAGAATAAACCGACAATGAAATTTTACGAGTTTAACTTTATAATTTTTTTGTCAAACTCAATTTCTAATTTGTGCCGATTATAATTTTTATATTTTGTGGGTCAGTTTTGTGATTAAACACACACATATATATGTGTATGTATATATATATATATATATATATATATATATATATATATATATATATATATATATATATATATATATATATATTGTACACTAAATATATATATATATATATTTTGTACACTAAATATATATATATATATATATTTTGTACACTAAATATATATATATGTACGCAGTACGTTGGCGATGGCCATCATCAGCAACCAAAACAAACCCCCAATTTGCTTTGTTGTTTATAAGGCCGAGCCCAATTCCCTCTTTGCCCCTTCTTTTTTTTTTTAGTTGAAACAATTCTAGCCCATTGTGAATTTGATCCAAGAAAAACAGGCTCGGGTTTTTTTTTTCTGGCGATGAGCGACTAAAAGAGAAAGAGACAGAGACTCCATGCTCCTTGACATCAGCCGCGATTCACCTCCCGAATCCATGGCGTTTTTGCTGTGGGCTGTTGAAACAGAAGAAAGCGGAGTGAGGGCGGAGCATGGGCGGTGTAACGACGGCGGCAGGACGGAAAGCGCGAGGTTCACCCCGGACCTTTCCAAATAGGTCCGCCTTAGGTTTTTCTTTGTTTGCGAAATTCGCTCTCAAATTTGGCATTCAATCTGATTTTTATGTAATTCATAACCTAAATTTCAGATTCCCGACTAAACCCCCTTCCAATTGAGTGTTTAATTTCTTGACTGAATTTATTTTCAATTTCTAGGGTTTCAATTTGTGAAATTTGGGGCATTTCGGTTTGGTGGTCGAAAGAGGACGCTAGTTCAAGGTCGGGGAATGATGAGGAAAGGATGAGAGAAGACTGAAAACGGCTCTTGAAGACAGAGTATCCGGAGCTTCCGCCGCTTGAAGAACAATCGGTATGTTCTCTTTTTTTCTTCTTCTTCGATTTGCCTTTTGATCCGAATCTGAACGATGTGGGCTTTAGCTAGGGCTGATTTTGTTGATTTTCCATTTAGGATTTTTTTGTTTGGAGGCTTTTGGAGTTAAGACAGCAAAAGAGGATTCAGATTCAAGGCTCAGGAGATGACAAAGGCAACGCCTCAACTGGATGCGACCCTGCAATATCGAAGACAGTCGTTGTTTTAGCTCCTCGGTTCGGGTATGTTAATCCAACTTTTCCCGTTTTGTTTGCAGATTTTGATTTAGGGATTTTAATTTAGGTTTAGTTGCAATTTGATAGCAACTCGTGAGGGTTTGGGATTTGTTTGATTTGGATTGTGTTTGACTTGTCTGAGAATCTGAGAGAAAGAATGTCTTGCTTGATCTGTATCTTTTTTTTCTTCAGAAACTTAGTTTTCCTGAACTGATTTACTTTGTCCAGGAAAGTTGTTCTCTTTCTCCGGAAAAAATTGTTCTTTTTCTTCTGATTTTGATTTTAATCTCATTATTCCCCTTCCTTGACTCTAATGAACTTATAGAGTTTGCTTGAACGGCTGCATAATATCTTCCAGCAATCTCTTTTCTCTTTCTTTCTTGATTTTGAGTTGATTTCCATATGTCTGGACTGCAATTTTGTAGCAATGCAGATTCCCCTCTTTTTATGAGTAGTTTCAATTAGCTTTTGTGCCATTGATAGTTTATGTAGACCGGAACTTTAGACAGAAATTCACCCTCATTTAGGGTAAATCCCTGACTGCCTTAGAAAAGTTTAGACTTGAGAATTTAGACTTGAGAATTTCGTCTTGTGTGAAACTGAATTCTTTTTTCTTTGCTTTCAGTTTCATTATCATCCCCATGTCTTGAATGCATTGAAGTTGTTTCCTTTGGGTTTGAATGTGTTGCAATGTCTGCTTGAATTAGTCGCTTAGTTTAGGAAAAATCCAGCAGCGTTTCGCCCTCCTTTAGGGCTATTTGACGATCCCGAAACCCAGGCCACAAGCGAAAGCCGCGACTTTGCAAGGGCGGGGTTTCGAGGATCCAATTGGACAGCACTTCGGCCCTATTTGAGGCCATTTAACGACTCCGAAACCCAGGCCGCAAGCGAAAGCCGCAACTTTGCAAGGGCGGGGTTTCGAGAGTTAATTTCGGCGGAGCTTCGTCTTCGTTTGAGGGCTTTTTGCTAACTCCGAAACCCAGGCCACAAGCGAAAGCCGCGACTTTGCAAGGGCGGGGTTTCGAGAGTCGTAGGAACTGATGTAGAGAAAGCTACCTTGGTCGCTTTCTTTGCCTTCTTCTTGTTGTACGTGTGCTTCTTCTTGTTGTACGTGTGCTCCGTTGGAGCTTTTTTCTTCTGTGGCTTCTTTCTGCTGTGTTTTATTTTCCTGTGCAGCTTTTTTTTCTTTTCTGCCGTCTGATCTCTCCCTTTTTCAACCCTAGACTTAGCCACCTTTTATAGGAGAGGGAGATAGGAGGTAGGAGGATAGATCATATCTTTCAATATTGCTATATCCTTTTTCAGAAAATCTTTTATTCTAATCAATTTTTTCCTTTATTTTATTTCTCTATTGGTCAGCAAAGCTTCCCTTTTGTAATTATCCGTATAATTGATACAGATCTGTTATTCTTATTTTTACTTTTTACTGCTGAATTTTCTGGCTGATTTTCAGCTTTTTACAAACGTATATGCATCCCTTATTTTCAAGTAATGGGCTGGGCCTTTTTTTTCTTTTAGGTCCATATTACTCATGTGTATTTGAGAATAAATTCAACATAAATTGTCTCATTCATTCCTTGTACGTGATTTTTTCGTAACCGAAATTCATTACATTTTGCAGCTAAACAATCCGCCCACGAGAGTTCGAACAAGGCAGATTAAGTCATTTGCCACATTTCAGCAAAGCGACTAGGGAAGCCATTTGCTCTATGATGATGCTAGCGAGAACCAATGGACTGCAACTGTATTTTACAAACTCGACTACTGTAATAAATTTATATACTCTAGTTTATGAATTTGTAAACGTTACAATTATGTATCGGATGTGTACTGCATTTCACACCCTTTACTTATTTGCAATTATTGTCCACCAGTTTATATTCGTGTTCGATGTACAAAGTATTGCATGAAAATGTCCACGAAAATAATCTCATGAACATGTATGATAACTTTTAATAAAACACGAAATTTTACTCCCAAACAGTGACAGATTTACCTTTTGGTAAGAAGGCCATTGGTTGTAGATGGATCTTCAAAATTAAATTTAGGCCAGATGGAGCAATAGAAAGATATAAAGCTAGGTTAGTTGCAAAGGGATATAACCAGATCAAGGACAAAGATTACAAGCAAACTTTCTCACCAGTGGCAAAGTTAGCTACTGTCAGAGTTATGTTGGCTTTAGCTGCATCCAGAGGTTGGGTCCTACACTAGCTAGATGTCAACAATGCTTTCCTTCATGGATTTCTAGAGGAAGAGGTGTACATGAGTCCACCCCCAGGTTTCAAGGTTCCAGTTGGTCAGATGTGCAGGCTTAAGAGATCTTTATATGGTCTCAAACAAGCCAGTCGTCAGTGGAATCATGAATTGACTAAATTCATGATCAAGCTTGGATATGTTCAATCATCCTATGATTTCTCTTTATTTGTCAAGAGCACCAGTGACCATATGACAGTTGCACTTGTCTATGTTGATGACATGCTATTGATGGGCAATTCTACTTCTGAAATCATCTCCACCAAAGCTGCTCTTCACAGTGCTTTTACAATTAAGGATTTAGGAGTAGGTAGATATTTTTTGGGGATGGAAATAGCTAGATCCTCTTCTGGAATCCTTCTCAATCAAAGGAAATATGTTCTAGATATTCTCAGAGATGCTCATATGGAGGGGTGCAAGCCATCAGACTTTCCTATGCAACATGGGATCAAGCTTTCTTCCAATATTGGTGACCCCATTCCCAATCCTGAGGATTATAGACGTCTGGTTGGAAGATTGTTGTACCTTACCCTCACAAGACTTGATATCTCTTTTACTGTCCAACAGCTAAGCCAGTTCTTACAATCTCCTCTCAAGCCTCACTGGGATGTCATGATCCATCTTCTCAGATATCTTAAAGGGAGCTTCAACCTGGCACTATCCTATCCTGCTACATCCTCTCTTCACATTAATGCTTATAGTGATGCTGATTGGGGCAACTGCATTGATACTGGCAGATCTCTATCTGGTTACTGTGTTTTCCTAGGCTCATCTTTGATCTCTTGGAAAACGAAGAAGCGAAGGGTGGTCTCCAAATCTTCCACTGAGAGTGAGTACAGGAGTATGTCCATGGCTGCCAGTGAACTTGTATGGATGCAGGGATTATTATCTAATCTGGGAATTGCTGTGCCACTGCCCATCACTCTACATTGTGATAATAAATCTGCTCAGCAACTAGCCCTAAATCCTGTCTTCCATGAGCGTACAAAGCATGTTAGAATTGATGCACACTTCATTCGAGAGATGGTACTGACGAGAGGGTTTCTCGACCAAATAAATTTATAGTCAAGACCCCCGCTATAGTATAGGGGAGTCAGGTTCGTCCTCAGGAGAGAAGTCAGCGGTTCTAGGTTTAGTGTGTTTTGGGGTTCAGGGATAGCGGGAAGAGGTGGGAGGTTGTTGTCGACTTCGAGTAAGACTTGGTCGATGTCGAGGGAATGGTAGGAGAAGAGGTGGTCGGTGTCGAGTAACTTTGCAGGATAAAATAATAAAATAAAATAAATAAAGATGCAAACTTCTAAGGTTAAGGATCACCACAACAATAAACATATGTGTAGACCATAAATCACATAAAGATGCATGCTTTATATCAAATAATCAACTCTCGCAAATTCCAACAATTTAGGTGATGGAGGCTCTCGCATAAAAACCTAATTTGTTTCTACCTTTTCTTAATTAGGATTAACCAACTCTCGCAAGCAAAGCCTAATTATTATCCAAATTCATAATTAATTCACTTTCGCTTCATAATTGCAAATAAGGAATTGTCCTCGACTGTCGCAAAGGATTAAGCACATATGTAGATGATAATAAAGACATACAAAATTATGAATTCATAAATCAAACAAACCTATCTATGTTGGGATCACCCCAACCCTAGAAAAAGGAAATTAGAAATAAAACATAATAAAAGAAATTAACTTTAACATAAAATAAACTAAAACTTACAAAACTTTCCAAGCGTTCCTCCTCTCTCTCCTCTCTCTCGCCTCCTCTCTCTCTCTCTCTCTCTCTCTCTCTCTCTCTCTCTCTCTCCCTCCCTCTCTCTCTCTCTCTCTCCTCCTCCTCCTCCTCCTCCTCCTCCTCCTTGCGTCCTTAGACAACTTGACTTGAATCGAATGAATGAAAATCAGCCCCCTAAGGCTTTATTTATAGCCTTCTACTCCTTGCTATTCAAGGATAGAAATCTTTATCTATATCTAAATCTATATCTAAAAGCTTTAAAGATAAATAAATGCAATAAAGAAATTAAATCTAAATATATCTAAATGTCTTTAATGGATAGATCTCTTCCTTCATGATGTGTCTTGATGATTTCGGATAGAATCGGCAAATCTTCCAGCCCAAGCAACCCTATACCGAGTAGGATTCGTCAAAACCGAGTAACGCGTCTTCTGGAAGTCTACTCGATCTCGACCAAGGTCTTGTCGATCTCGAGTAGCCCTACTCTATATCGAGTAGCCCTCCTCTGTCTCGAGTAGGATTGTCGTCGACGGGTGTGGCTCGGCTTCTCGGGTGACTGGTGCTCGACAAGGCTCGGACATGGCTCGGAGGTCTAGTCGATCTCGAGTAGCCCTACTCTGTCTCGACTCTCGAGTAGATTTTCTCATCGACTAGGTCTTCCCGGGTAGATCTACTCGACATGTTCGGACCTTGGCTCCGGGCTCCTCGATCTCGACTAAGCCTCCTCGAGATCGAGTAGAGGTGGTCTGCGTCTTCGTCCTCGGCTTCTCGGCTTGGCACAGCTCGTCGACTCCGGACATGGCTCCGAAGTCGATCTCGACTAGATGGTACTCGAGATCGAGTAAGGTTCCGGAGTCGGGTTGTCTCTGACTCAATGTCCTCGATCAGCTCTGCTCGACCAAGTCTGCTCGACCAGGTCTCGTCGAGATCGAGTAGATGCTAGTCGATCTCGAGTAGAGTTCTCTCAGCTTTTTGCTCTGTTCTTGAAACGCACTTTCCCGAGTCCTCGTTTGTCGGATTGACGCATATGACCATGCGTTGGAAAGCTCTTTCCGAGGGCTACAACTTTCATGAAGACATCAAAGCTTAATTCAGAACGAAGAATGGTGAAAAATGGCCTTTTCTCCAGCTGCACCATTCTTAGCTTCTCCATGAGTTTCCTTTAAGCTTCAAAGTGCGTCCGATTTCTGCGAAATATAACCAAAACTTGTGTAGACCTCCATATATTGCAAATAAGTGTAAACTACACAGATTCTGTATTACTCTAACCCAAATGTATGCAATGTATGCAGAAATCGATATAAATGTAAGTGTAAAACATGGCAAATTAGGCTCACAACAGGTACAACAAGGTTTCATCCATACACATCATGTTGCCTCTACTCTTCAGCTAGCTGACATTCTTACCAAAGGCCTTGGGGCTAAACAGCACTCCTTTCTTTGTGCCAAGCTGGGACTAGTTCTTCCATCCACAGGCCCAGCTTGAGGGGGGTATGTCGATATTAGTGTTACATTGAGTGAACATTGGAGTTGGGAAGTAGCTGTGAGCTCAAAGTTAGTTTTGGTTGTTACAGAAGGGCATTTCTGTAATTTCACTTAGCAGGTTGTTACACCTCCAAACCGATCTGTAATGTGGTTAAGAGGCGGGAGTTTGTTCCTTCCCTCTCACTTGAACATTTACCATTTTCTGAATTGAGAGTTTTCCTCTCTTGCTCCACATGAATCTGTTCTTCCTTTGATCCATTTTTGTTTGAATTTGTTCAATTTGCTTAAGATCAAATTGTTCCAAAAATATATATATATTACAAATATAAGGGGTGGAGCACGGTAAGTTGGGTACAATTTTCGACAAGCGTGCTTATGTTTTTATTTTAAGCACGGTTTTATATTAAAAGTGTGTTCCCAACCCCAAATTCAACTAAAAGCAACACTGTTTTCCATAAAACCGTTCTCGCTTATTTCTAAAAAAAATATTTAGACTGGTTTTCGTGTAAAGCGTGCTTAAAAAAACTTAAAACAAGCACAATTTAATTTTCAAAGCGTGTTCCCAAAACCAGATTTGACTAAAATAAACACGCTTTCGTATAAAGCGTGCTTAAAAAACTTAAAACGAACACTGTTTAATTTTCAAAGCGTATTCCCAAAACCAGATTTGAGTAAAATAAATACGCTTTGCTATAAAACCGTTCTCGTTTATTTCTAAAAAAATATTTAGACCGGTTTTCGTTTAAAGCGTGCTTAAAAAAAACTTAAAACGAACACAATTTAATTTTCAAAGTGTGTTCCCAAAACCAGATTTGACGAAAATAAACACGATTTGCTATAAAACCGTTCTCGTTTATTTGGGAAAAAAAATATTTAACCCGGTTTTCGTGTAAAGTGTGCTTAAAAAAATTACAACGAACACGGTTTGATTCTGAAAGTGTGTTCCGAAAACCAAATTTAACTAAAACAAACACATTTTTTATAAAACCGTTCTCATTTATTTCTAAAAACTATTAAGCCCGGTTTTCGTGTGAAGCGTGCTTAAAAATAAATTAAAACGAACACGGTTTGATTTTACAAGTGTGTTCCCAAAATCAGCTTTAAATAAAATCAACACTCTTTGCTATAGAACCGTTCTCGTTTGTTTCTACAAGAATAATTAGCTCGGTTTTCATGTAAAGCGTGCTTAAAAAAATTAAAACGAACACAGTTTTATAAGAAAGGTGTCTTCCCAAAACCAAATTTAATTAGAGGGAACACATTTTTCTTTTAAAATGTTCTCATTTATTTTTATAAACCGTTCTCGAAAAATATATTCTTTTTTATATTTAGAGTTTTTTTTATAGTAATTAGATTAAATAAATGCACAAAGTTACAACAGAATTCCGTAGCTCAGGTGGCAGGCGTGTGAAGCGGATGAATTCAGTATGAGGGGGTGCAAGAGGTCTTGGGTTCGATTCTTGGTTTGAGAGGTAAGGTATTGCATTGGACCAGTGTTGAGATGGATATCCGTTTGAGAGATATATGAAAGAGCACACTTTTTATTTAAAGTGTGCTTATTATTAAGCACAGTTGTGTGCTAAAACTAATTTTTTAAGCACGCTTCAATTGAAGCGTTCTTATAATTCGAGTAGAACGGATATTGGCCGTATGCCAATTTTAAGAACACTTCAACACAAAACCATGCTTAAAATATGAGATCACGGTTAAATAATAAGCGTGCTTGTTTGGGAGCGCATACACTATAAGCACAGTATGAGAAGTGTGCTCTCATGTATAAAAAAAAAGCGTGCTCTGGTCCCCCCTTTTGTACTAGTGAGTTCTTCCTACAAGCTATTTTACTTTGATCGAAAGTATATATCTACCAAACAATGATAAATTTGGAGTTGAAATATAAATTTATAGCTGGACCGATATTGTTATTATACATATATAGGCAAAGAAAGGTGTACTACTTTAAGAAAGAAACACACAAAAAAACAGATTCATCACCATTGATTTATCATGTATCTTCATTGATCTTCTTCTTCTTTTCATACCTAAGATGAGAGATACTAGCTAGGTCATTACAACGGTAGAGGGTGGTCGAACTTGTTGCCACAAGGTCACAAATGTCAACCTTACTAGCTATGATCAAAAGACTTAAACACAACTAAAATGAATTTAAAAAAATACAAATTAACTTGTTGTAAGTAAAATTGATCAAGTTCAATAATTTGCTTCTTTAACAAGGGCCTATATGCATGTAGTATTTGAGCCAAAAAAAAGGAGTCACAACAGCAAGAATGAAGGAAAATCCTGAACCAAAACCAACGAATAATCTATCCAAAAATGCTTTTTTGGAGAAATGACTTCTCTTTCTATCTGTTTATGTAGGTACTGATCTCTTTGCAGTGGAGCAAGAGTGATTCAAGGGTTCACCGCATAAGCCAGGATTCCCTTCAAAGCTAGAAACTGGAAAGGTAGAAAATTGGCCACCGGTCGGTATTCGACCTTCAAGGTTATTATAAGACACGTCAAATCCTGATAAGAAATTTAGTCTTCCAAAAGATGCTGGAATGCTCCCTGTCAAATTGTTTGCAGAGAAACTTATGCGTTCAAGATTTTTCAGATTTGAGATACTCATTGGAATGTGGCCAAAGAAGTGGTTGCTACTAAGGTCTATTTCTTGCAAATTTATCAAGTTGCCAATCTCTGATGGGATGTTACCACTGAAGCCATTATTGGAGAGGTATATCTCTCCAAAAATGGTGGCAACAGGCAGAATATTGGGACCAATTAGAAATGTGGGGAGGTCGAAATGAAAAGAGTAGAGGTTTGCGTCAACCGTTGGTGACACAAGTGCTGGCAATTGGCAAAGGCTTAAGGGAAAGTTTCCTGAAAAGCTATTGTTAAATAAGTTTAATGAAATGAGGTTGGGCAGGGTGTCTAACCAATCAGGGATTGTACCTATCATATTGTTACCAGCCAAGCCTAGATGACGCAATCCTTTCAACTTGGATAGCCAATCAGGAAGAAGACCCCCAAAGTTGCATTCACCGAGATCAAAATATTGAAGCTTTGGGAATTGATTTAAACTAGTAAAGTTTAAGTTGATTGGTAGGGATTCACCATAGAAATTTTTTCTAAGTAAGAGTGTTTTTAGATTCTTACATTTCCCTAAAAGTCTCAGAGTTGTTGAAATATTTTTAAAGTGATTATCAAATAAAGAAAGATAAGATAGGGATTTCAATCCTACAATTCTTGAGGAGATTTGGCCTGTTATATTGTTTTGGGCTACTCCAATTGCAACAAGCGATTTGCATGAGTATATACTCTCCGGCAAAGTTCCATTGAAACTATTAAATCTAAGATCAAGTTTTTGGAGTTTAAAAAATCTAGAGAAATCTAAATTTAAGATATCCCCACTCAGGTAATTCTTTCTCAGAAATAACTCCTCTAGATTAGTACAATTCGACAAAGACAATGGGATAAGACCATAAAAATTGTTAGTGTCAAGATGAAGTTTTTCCAAATATTGAAGATTTCCAATTCCTTTAGGAATGGATCCAAAAATATTATTTGAAGATAAATCTAAGATTCTAAGTTTGGTGAGCATGGAAATTCCTTCTCCTAATTAAAGAACTTTGTAGATAATTATGTGATAGATTCAAATGAGTAAGCTCAATAAGACTACTGATAGAGGAATTGATTGACCCTTCAAGACCTCTTAAAGGTAATTGTAGATGTGTTACCTTTCCGACGATATTGCACTCAACACCTTCCCATAAACAACAACTTACAGAAGAAGACCAATTCAAAGGAGGGGAAGGAGATGAAATGGAAACGTTAGCGAAGAAAGAAAGGAGAGAAGATTGGTCTTGAAGGTCACATGCTTGTTGATGAGAGAAGGCAAATGAGTAGAAAAGGAAAACGGAAAAGAGAACATGGACAGGAATGAAATATGGTTGCTTTGGAAGCATTGCTGTTTTAAAGGCAGTATCTAGACTGGAGTAAAATGGATTCTATTTTTGAGTGTTTCCCAAATTTGACCTTGCATCCCCCTTATATAGTGATATATCTTGCATATACGTCATGTGATTGTGATGATTTTGACCCTCGATGCAACATGTAAATATTATCATATAAAAATGATCATAATTTAGTAATTGTTTAAAGGTGTTTAATTAATATTCTAACCTAATTTTCTCTTTAGTTCATCGAATGATATCAACTAGATTTGTGCAATTTTGACCCTCGTGTCGTTGGGGTTTGATTTTTCAACGGAAATAATTAATTCTCAAAATGATGTCAACTAGATTTGTGCAATTGTTCAAAATATATGATGGGACAAGACCGCTGGTGTTGGAGTCAAGGATGAAGTTTTTTAAGTATAGAAGATTTTCCAATATAATTTATTGTTTAATATTATTGTCAATAAATTTGAAATGTTCAAAGTTATTGATTTAATGGTTTTTAATATGAAGTAGATAGGTTCAAGTATATATATTATACTAGTATTTGTGGCCCGCCCGTTGTGCGGTTTTTTAATAAAAAAATAATATTTAATTACATCACCAAATTTAATGACATATTTTCAAAGTTACATTGAATAGATTATGTAAAAAGATAAGTTTTTAGCTAACTATATTCGTTTATTAATTGATATGGGCCAGAAATATAATACCGTTTTAATCCAAAAAATGTCACGCAAGCAAAGATATTCCCGTTTAATCCAGAAAATTTCATATATTAAGTTGTTACAACTTACAACTTCATATAAGATTTTATTATTTATGAACTTTGTATATTAAGTCGTTACAAAACCTATTATTTTTAGCATAAATAAGAAAATCGGCAGAAGTATTCCCTATCTTGGTTAAAATCAATTCATTCATAAATTATATATAAATAATTTATTTTATTGGGTTATTATGAATGTCGTAGTGTTGTTTTTTTTTTAATGAAAATCTAATATGTTAACCGATTTGTGTTTTTAGAAACAATATGTTAATCTATTGATATCTTAAACAAATCTAGATTTCAAATCCACTATTAGATTGTTGCATGTTAACCAATTCATTTAGATTTTAGTTATTTTACATAATTATGTATTATAAGGAATTTGTTTCAATTTTATAAACTATGTTATGGATAGTTATATTTATGCAATTATCTTAATAAATGGACTTTTGTTTTGGTATAAATGTAATAAATATTTTTATTTAAAATTAATTATATATTCAAATAAGTCACAAAATATTATCAAAATCATAATATATAAACTACAGCATATGACCATGTTAGTATTCCAACCAATTTCATTAAAAACAAATAAATGCAAGTGAATATATGCTTAAAACTTGAAATTTTGAATTAACGTTGATTATCAGGTCAACCTAGCTAATGGATATGGAGTGCTATTTTTAAATTCATATCAATATAGTTTACAAAGTTTTAACCTTGATGTTTTATGGGAAAATTACCTTCGCATAAATTTGAAATACTTATTTTATATTTAAAAATATTATATTTAATTTGATCTAAAATATAGAATAATTGACTAAATATTGGATAGATTATTTGATCTAAAAAATAAGTTTTTTACCTAACTATATTGACTTATTAATTGATGTGGCCCAGAAATATAATACCAATTTAATCCAGAATATAGATCATGTGTAAAAAGATAAGTTTTTATCCAACTATATTGGTTTATTAATTGATGTGGGCCAGAAATATAATACCGCTTTAATTCAGAAAATGCCACGCATGCGAAAATAATCCCGTTTAATCCAGAAAATTCCGCGGCAGCGAGGTCGCTCCAGCGGTCTCTGTTTTAGTATATTACTAGTATCGTGGCCCGCGACTTTGCGCGGTTTCTTAAAAAATTATATTCTATTAATTCATTAATTTTATATTTAAACTATTGATTTTTATTAAATTATAAAGATTAACATTGGAGAAAATTTGCCCAACGGACCCATTTTTGGGCCTCTATTTGGAGAGTGTCTCCCAAGTGTGGCAAATTAGGGTTTTGTCCACATAAAATTTTCTGGACAAAATTACCCCTAATTTATCGCCGTTTCAGCACCACATCTCCATGGACGAAGTAAGAGATATCTCCCTCTTCCATTTTTCAGATCTCGCTCTCTTCGTTGACCCCTCCCTCGCTCTCTGCTCTGAATGACCGCTCATTCGCCGGATCTAACGGATGTCACTGCCATGGCCGAGCAGATCGAGGACGGAGATCTGAGATCTCAACCTCTAAGCGACCATCCATGGCGCCTCCTCCTCCGATTTGCGCTCCGAGCCAGCGATTTGCAACTGGTGGCCCAGATCCGCCCCCTCCGTTCTCGCTCCAGGGATCTCGCCTCTGTCCTCTCGAATTCCAGGGATCTCGATCGCGCTCTGTCACCTTGCTGGCGGCCGCCTGAATCCATTCCAAGAAAGACGAATTCGGTGCGCCGCCGACGAGTTGAATTCGATGCCATGGCTTCTCCATGGACGCCTCCTCCTCCGATTCGTCTTCTCCGATTCGCGCTCTGATCTGTTGATCCCGGCTCGATCTCAGATGCTTCAATGGCTGAAATTGCTGAAACAGTGGCTGTCGCCTATCGATCCACTATCAATCTCGTGCTCGCCTCACCTATGATGTCCGATTGGATTGCTTCCTCTTCGGCGTTCTCTACACCTTCTCCCTCTGGCTCTCCAACTCCTTCCAGATCTAGAAATTAGGTCGTCCTATTAGCAAGTCCAATTGATTTCAACAACCGTCTTCGCCTTCAGCATCCGATTGATTCACTTAACAGTATCTGGATCGATTCAAGGTGTACTACGTTCTAAGCCAGGTTAGTCAGTAACTATATCATCGTCATCTTTCTCCTTTATTCGAATAATCTATGATGCTTACTACGGACTAATTGAGAATATATGCAAAAACAAATCTAGGCTTACAACCATCGGATTTTTAATTTGTTAAATTCTAATCTAGCATTTTTTTATGATCTGAAATGCTGAAATTAATTCACTGTTGGGGTCAAAGTCGGATATCAAATGTTGTTTATGCAATTTCAGCATTTTTTTTTTTGCCTTGCTGAAACTTTTAGATAGCTTATTTTTACTCTTTTGGTGAGAACTCTTAGTTTGGTCCTTCTTTTTGCTGAAATTGTTGTTGCTGAACTTGCTTTAAAACTAGAATTAGCTAAAATTGTTGTTGTTGAACTTGCTTTAAATCTCCTTTAAAAGCCTCTTAGCTCAATGGTAGAGCAATGTGCTATGCGCAAATACGTGGGTTCGAATCCCGCATAGGCTAAATTTTATATCTCGTAATACGGTTTCAACAACAATTTTAGCATCAACAACGTTGCTGAAATCGGGGTTTCAGCATCAACAACGTTGTTGAAACCGTGATTTTAGCATCAATAACGTTGCTGAAACCGGGGTTTCGGCATCAACAACAGTGCTGAAATCGGGGTTTAAGCAACTCCGGTTTCGGCAACATGAAAAAAAAACAGTAACGCGAAAAGAAAAAAAACTGCTGAAACAGAGGGTGGCATAGGAGTTTCAGCAACTCTGGAAACGCGGAAAAAAAAAACGAAAAAAAGCGAAAAAAA
This sequence comes from Persicaria maculosa, assembly GCA_963922045.1. Classification (NCBI taxonomy): domain Eukaryota; kingdom Viridiplantae; phylum Streptophyta; class Magnoliopsida; order Caryophyllales; family Polygonaceae; genus Persicaria; species Persicaria maculosa. The sequence continues at coordinate 64,806,386 of OY998263.1, read as the reverse complement.
AAACTGCTGAAACAGAGGGTGGCAGAGTGGTTTCAGCAGTTTCGGCAGTTTCGCGGGAAAAAAAAAACTCAAAAAAAAACGACAAAAAAAAACGAAAAAAAAAGACTGCTGAAACAGATGGTGACACAAAGGTTTCAGCAATTCCGTTTCAGCAACTCTGGAAACGTGGAAAAAAAAAACTAAATTTCGCGGAATTTTTTTTTTTTTTTTTGCTGAAAACAAAAATTTCAGCATGATGAAAAATTCGGTGGACAAATCCCAAATATGGAGAGGGTGGGAGACGGATTCATAATATAGCCTAATTTCGTGGCCTATATGAAAATTGCCCCTTAACATTGTTTCAATGAATCTTTATTCTAGAAGTTTTCGATCAATCATAAACTAAACTAACATTCTTTCCATTTAAAATCAATATATAGTTAGTATGTATAAATAAATTACTTCGTAACAACTTAAAAAAGGAAAAGATAAATATTTATCATAATACCATGTATGATAAAGGATATGATAAATTTATGTAGTAAAAATAATTAAATATATAATTTATATTATGTTTTAACCATATGCATGTATATTACAAAAAAAAAACATTAATTTTAAATTATATTTCCATCTTCTTCATTTTTTTTTAAAAGATATTTATTTCTATCTTAGAAGTTTTAAAATTATCTTTTATTTCTAATAAGGATCGATCAACATTTGCAAAATGACCTAAAAAAATAATGAACATTATTTTATTTATTTATTTAAGGCAACTAATTAATTTAACCTATTATCTATGTCTATCCAGTTATATTTTTATTTTTTGGAGAATAACTCAAGAATGACTTTTATATATAGAATTGAGTACTGAAATCGATATGAATATGATGGTGTAAATTATTCAAATAAGAATAATGATATGACTTTTTTAAGAAACGGTTTAAGCTTTATAAAAAAAAATAGTATCTATAACTTCATTTATGCCAACTTTCATATTGAAATTAAGTAACAACATTTAGTAAATTTCCAAACCAAATTAAGTTAAATATTGATATAAAGCGAGAGAAAAAGAGTGAATCAATGATCTATGCAAACCATGTATATCCAATCATTAGGTAAAGTTAAGTTTTCTACCCGATTAAGATATAAGGCTAAATATTTATGAAAAAATCTAATTAAGATATAAGATTATATTGGATAGATTATGTATCTAAAAAGATAAGTGTTTTTACCTAACTATATTGATTTATTAATTGATGTGAGCCAGAAATATAATACAACTTTAATCCAGAAAATGCCACGTAAGAAAAAATAATCCCGTTTAATCCAAAAAATTCCGTGCCCGTGAGGTCGCGCCAGCGGCCTCTGTTTTAGTATATTATATATATAGATATGGTCAACCGATGATCGATGATGCACTATTCACTAATGTTTGGACTAACAATCGACTCCAACAAAACTGAAAAAATGACCACCGCCCTCTTTGAAACCCCAAAAATTTCACCCTCTACAAAGTTAGCCGCCACTAACATGTGAACAAGACCGCCTCCACCTCCGGCTGGTCTCGACCCACAACCCCAACTCCTCCACCATCGCCTCTTAACACAACCAATAAAAAACCATAGCCCACAAATCCTCCACCTTTATTGACAACTCTTCCCGTGCAGTTCGTCCTGGGTGCCGCTCCCAATCCTCCTTCTGACTAGTGTCCAGGGGCGGAGGGAGGGGGGCATGCGGTGGCTCGAGCCCCCCCCCCCCCCTGAGTTGGAGGAAAAACAAAAAAAAATTAAAAATATGTTTTTTTTTGTAATTTTTGATAATTTAAGGGGTAAAAACAATTAAAAAGAGTAAAAGATCAAGAAGAGTGCTTAGCTTAGTTGGTAGGAGGGTGGGAAGTTGAGTAATGAGGTCTTGAGTTCAATTCCCTATAGCTTCATTTATTGATTTTTTTTCCTTCTTTTAGTTTTTTACACTTAAAATAGCAATTTAAATCATAAATTTAATGTCATTTCTACTATATTTTTACAACAAAGATTGTATCTTATACATATCTTAAAAAAAAACTCGAAAATATAGTTGAGCCCCCCCTGGATTTTTTTCTGGCTCCGCCCCTGCTAGTGTCCACCCCTCTATCGCTACTGGCACATGTGTGGTCGCTCTAGTTCGCTCCTTCGGCGTTTCGTCTGTCGATCTAATTCTTGCCTAATATATATATATATATATATATATATATATATATATATATATATATAAAAGATGATCGAAGGTACACTACCTCCCTATCCGTATAGTTAGTTTTTTAGGCACTTTTTAATTAAACAGATTATTTTACTGTTTAAAAATCATTAATGATAAAAATTTCTAAGTATTAAGAGACAAAGAGAGCCGAGTATTCAAAGACAAAGAGAGTATTAATCAAGCAAATGTATCTCTACAAGAAAGTAAATAGCGTTGCTGACAAAGCTGACCCAACTGGGAACACTTAACTCCTAACGCTAACCTTGATGCAGATACAGAATTATAAGTTCTCAACGGAAAGGATGCTCTAGGCTAGACTAGAGATAGACTGTTGATGGACCAGATTTCTTTCCTTTAAAAAAAATCAAGCAAATGTAGCAAAATAGATGGGGATCCTCAACTGGTTACACTTCAGGTTATTTATGTAGCTAAAGACATGGATGTATTCAGCAAACTTCAACTATTATATTACACCATGCATCCATTAGTGTTGAAGGACCTTATGTTCTTCACATCCTCGGGTTGTTAATGACAAACCTCTTTTATGCCTAGTTTGTATGAAGTGTATGTGTAGGAAAACGAGACAAGCATTCAGGAGATGTTAGAGCAAGTTGTCAAGTTTATGTCCCTTAGGGACATGAAGCTCTGCTCAGTAGGAAAGAGAGCGCGTATCTTGGGAAGATATGATGATCTAAAAAATTGGAAGGAGGTAAGATCTTAAAGATATAGATGAGTAGCTACGGAGCATAGAGAAAATCTCATTGGATAAATTATACTCCATATATTTTAAAATAAGGATTGATAATTTGTAGTTTCTTTCTTTGTATTTTTCATTGACATGTATTATGATATTTATACTAGGTTGTGTAACTGGTATGAGTGTTGGTGAATAAGGAGAACATTGGTGCACTAACTGTTCCTAGATTAATTGTCATGGTTTTTGGGATAGGTTTACTTTGTGTTCTTGTTGAAGGTTTACGGTCAATACGTTAGTACATGATTTTGTACTAACAAGTGTTAGGTATTCCCATTCAATAAGATAGGTAGACTTGTTTGAAATCCAAGTAATGGGGGTTTTCATCTCGCTCTACATGTGTGTAGATTGATGATTTCCACCCTAAATCACTTGTCAATTTGTGTTTTTTTTTCTTTGCCTAATTCTTCTTTTAATTAATAGTATTAACGCGCCTTCAACAAGGTCCTCTAATTTGGTGTCAATGCCTCGATGCTCTAGATGTGTGTATTGAAAATCATGACATGTCAAAGATAAGCATCAAGGAACAAACAAAACTACAACAAAAGGGTTTTTGGCGACCAAAGTTATAGCGATGAATTATTTTACCTCGGTAAATGTGGCTTTTGACGACGAACATATATCCTTCTCATAATATAGCGCATGAACTTTTACAAGGAACCTATTCCTCACTAACCCTTACCAATACAACAATATTTTTTTTATCATTACGGTTGGGTTTCAATCACTGTTCTAAAAATCGCGCCTAGGCGCCGCCTGGGCACCGCCTAGGCACTAGGCGGCAAGGCACCTAGGAATTTTTACGCCTGGGCGGTCTCTAGGCGGATTTCCGCCTAAGCGCCGCCTAATCCCGCCTAGATGCCGCCTAATCCCGCCTAGCCCCGCCTAGGTGGGTGATTATTTAGATTTAGTTTATAGGAGAGTGATTAGTGAGCTTGTAGTTTTTTTTTTATCCCCCAAGTCGGGATGCATTTACTTTTGATTCAAGCCTATGGTTTCGGATTTTAGGAGGTTTAAAGTTATCAGTCGGATGAGCGCTTTTACATTTATTGACTTTAGTGTTAGTTAAGGACACCAAATTTGGGTTTATGAGTGATATTATAGATATTACTACATTATATAAATTATTGACATGTTTTATCAATTGAAATATAGGGAAATAATCAAGTTTAGTCTATGTCCGCCTAGGCACCGCCTAGACGCCCGCCTAACCGCCTAGGCGCTAGGCGGTCACCCACCGCCTAGCGGCCGCCTAGCGCCTTTTAGAATACTGGTTTCAATTGAGCCCTTTAACCAGAGCTGAAGTTAGTTGCTTCAGCCTCAAAAGCTTATTATCATTTGGTGCTTCTACAACAACAATATCAGTTCTCAAATCCTCACATTAAGCCGAGATATATCTCCCAAACTGAGAAGACGATCAAATATATCTTTAAGCCTTTTGTCCCACGCAATTTTTATAATATGTCATTCTCTCCATCCAATACAATTAACATATCAATACAAAAAAGACGTATATATCTAAAGTTCAATTCCCCCAAATTGGGGTCAGCTCTCTCCACAAGAAAGATTATGAGCAAAAGTCTATGCAGGTGAAGAAACAGAAGCAAAGTTCAATACAATAAAGGCTCACTACAAGAAAAACTGCTTTTAGTGACAAACAGATTCGTCGCCCAAAGTAGTTTTTTCGTCGCCCAAAGTGGTTTGTGACAAAAAAAGTTTCGTCCCCTGTTCGTCGCCTCGGCCCCGTCGCCCAAAGTTTGGGCGACCAAAAAAAATTTCGTCGCTATAGGTAACCCTTTTGTGATGAAATTCAAATTTTGTTGCCCTTGAGTTTTTGTGACGAATTATTTAATTTTGTCGCCCAAAGTCCTAGTTTTGTCGCCCAAAATACCCTATTTTTATGACGAATTTCTCCTTTTGTCACCCATTTAACCCCTGTTTTTTTGTCACAAATATTATATTTTGTCACAAAAGATGGACAATATAAAAGTGATAAAATATGATTTCTCTCTAAATTTTCACATTTAACCTGTTTTACCCACTATACATATACAAAACATACGTATATTATACGTATATTATAACACAATAGTAGCCAATTGGCTTAATCTATTGTTTTATATTAAAAACGCTTGGTTTAGAATATATACAATCCAAAACTTCTTACTTCAATCCAAAGGTTCCTACTAAGTATCCAAAAGATTACAAAATGATTAGTATAACATTTGCATTACACTTGAGCACTAAAGATTCGATAAAACAAATTGTCCATCCCGAATTTGCTCCATCACATCTGCCCAGCCAGCCAATAGGTGCACAGCCATTTCTCCGTGTCATCAACCATGTCAAAACAACATAAACCCCTTAAGCTTAGTAACAAACAAGTTGAGCTTAAAATAAAAAAGGTTATATTAACTGATAGTATTGTCTCAATACATATTGAAACTATTCTTGCAGAAACAATTCCAGATATGAATTCAAAGCAACTAGGACTGAAACTGTAACATATTTAAACTTTTGAATGAAGCTAACATATTCCATTTTGAGGACTTGAGAGTGGCAATCAAGAGAAATGTAAAATAGTAAAGAAGCCAGAGAACAATTACCATAGCTTGTAACACTTGATGATATTTCTAGACAAGGCAACTGGGCAACCGTGGCTCCTGTAAATCCATAAACAGTTTGCACTTAATGGTTCAACAATCTGGAGAAAGGAAAGGCGAGTGAGAGGGCATTCAAATATCTATATGAAACATTAACAGACTCAGTTACTTGCATAATATTTATTGTAATGATGGTAAATGATAAAATTCAAATGCACAGACAAATGATTCTATTTCACAAATCTTCGTATTCTGCATAACTCTTACCTGAGGTAGGACGGAAACAGCTTCTAGATAGACACAAAAAGCCCAGGCAATCCGATTAAAAATATTGTGGGTGGTTGAAGGATGAATGAAAATAGACAGAACAGCACAAGGTATTACCTGCACACCATGAACAGGATTTGATCAATAAAATACTCAAAAATCAAATTAGGCAATGTTACAATGTAGGTAGTGGAAGGAGAACATATAGGACTCGATAGAAAAAAGAAAAGAAAAGAAAAGGCAGAAAACATTTAGAACCCCAGTGTTATAATGTTCTCCAAGTCCAAGCCCGACAACCTTGTATTATTGTCTCAAGTGACTAATCCTCCCTAACACACCCAGTAGACTCCATGAGCACAGAGTTTGACTGAAATATTTTCCTTAAAACAGGTATTGCCGAAGGATACATGTTTCTTAAGGCTTGTATAATGCAAGACCAAATCGGTCGCAAAATCAACTAAACCTAGAATAATCTATTTACAAGGTGAATCCAAGCAAAAATTTAAAGGAAACGTCTGCTTGTTGGACTTTGCTATACACATTAATATCATTTATGCAGATCATGCCATTTACCAGAAAAATTTACTATAGAATTCCAATAGCAACTACTTACACAAGAGGGGCAAGGATAGCTCATATCTGTATTGGTGATATGGAAAACTAAAGAATGTCATCAGGTGAATTTGAAATGCAGTGCAAAGGGCGTAAAATTCAGACTCAAGCTCAACTAATTATCAAAACTTGTAGATAGATTGTGCGAGTGGCATGAAAAATAGCCCTTCTAAAATATAGGCAGAACTGACATGAATTAGGCAACCATTATTTCTAAATTAAAGTAGAAGTGAACTGTCATTAATGTCATAGTAGACTAGTAGTAAGTGCATGAAATGATGAACGAAGAGGAGGAAGCAACCAGCCAACAAACTCAGCGTTATATTTTTTTCTACCCATATACTTCCCAATTAATGGATCAGAACAAGAAAGTGATGAATGTTAGCACGGTTATATATTAATGTTCCAGAAAACTGAATGTTAATGCAATCTGATGGTGCATAGGTAGAAGAGACAAACCTCATTTGATACATCGAAACCCCCACCCTGTATCTTCTTGTAGATTGTTGCAGCATTTTTTATAAATGCCTAAACAAAACAAAATCATCGGATTGGAATAAGAAATGTTGCATTCATAATCATATATATGGAACCATGAATTTTATAAAAGCATATGTATGATATAAAACTCAATGTTCCAGCTAGTGGTACCTACTGTTCCATTACCTCTTCAACATTTAAAGCAGTTTTTGCAGAGCATTCCATGAATACAAACCATGTTCCTTTGCAAATTATTGTTCGCCTTCCTTTGTACTTAGAGACCTCCTATGAGCAAGATCACTCTTGTTTCCAACAAGCATAATTGTCATATTTGCATTGGCATGCTTCGTTGCATCCTCCAACCAACTTGCAAGATAGTTGAAAGTCTCTCGATCTCCTGTACATAAAGTTGATTAGTTGATTATAACCACGTCTCTTGAATAAAGAAAATTTTAAAATGGATAAGTCACTGAACCACTACTAAACATATACTGTACAAGTCTAAAATTTCTAAAGCGAGGTCCAAAATCTAAATAAGTACCAACGGGAGATCTTCTACACATTTAAATCTAGCCACAACCACAAAGATGAAGCAGAATCCAAAATCACTAGTGCCTAACTCACATTCTATTAGTATAACACAGGTCTGTTGGGCACGGGAAAAAAAATCTAGCCATGTTTTTGTCATAGCAGACATCTTGTTTTTGTCATAAAAGACTATATTAACTGATAGTATCGTCTCAATACATATCAAGAAACGTTAGCAAAATTTGCACAAACAGCTACATGTTTTTTTTGAGGTGGACAACTACAATTTCATACACGTGTGGGCATGCAGCCTCTATGAACAAAATATAATTCCAAAAATCCTTTGAACCAGATAAAAAGAATATGACTTTGTAAAAAGAATACAAAAACTAGACTAATCAGTAAATAATACTAACTTAATTTCATTTATGAATGAGGAGGGTTACATGCACGTTCCATGAGTAATAAGAAGACATACCTAGTAATGTCGTAAACCAAGAGTGCACCTGCAGCTCCTCGGTAGTAGGACCTTGTGATAGATTGAAATGATTCTTGACCAGCCTGCCCCCCAAAAAATATCAAAATTTTAGGCCGTAATCTTGATGACCGGTAAAATAGGTGAGGGTAGTTAAACATCGTGGAAATTTGAAAGACACAAGCAATAGCAGTTTCATGACTTTCATCTCCTGGTTTCCATTTAGCTCAGCCATGTTTAAGCACTGTTATCCTCAAAAGTTATTCCTAAGCATCAATCAAATTCACAAAAGCACAAGCAATTTCATCAACCATTTACTTTAAGGAAGAAACATAATCAGAATTCTAGATAAGATTTTTCCAAGTCACCTTTTCCAAAACTTCTCTTCAAACTGTAACAAAGATTGTAGTTTCCCCTTTGGTTAACATCTCCCTGTAACCTTTGAATCAAAACCTGTAATTCCAGAAGAAATTGCAAGTAGTTACTGAGCAAACCAGCACAGATTAGCAAACAAATCTTTCTTCCTATTCTCAGACAACAGATGAGAGACATAAAAGGCAAAGAAAAAAAAAATTGGATGAACAATTGAAAAGAAGAATAAATCAAGTAGAAGGTGAAACGACAGGAAGGAGCCACAGGATCATACTGTCATGAATCCCTCTGATCTGCAAAACCTAATCACACAAAAAAAAAAATCAACACGGCGAGCGCATCCAGCACTAGTGGAGGAAGAATCCTTCACAAGTTCCGAATTCCGAAATCCCTAAGGCAATTGAATCCGAGGATGAAATCGTTGTAATAAAAGAGAAGATGGAGACAAAGAGAAGTGGAGTACCAGGCGGCACCTAGGACGGAGGCGCCGATGGAGAGTGCAATCCCTGGCAGCGAAGGTGTTAGGGGAGATCTGGACGAGCACTGTTGGCCATGAACTCGCTCCGCCAACCATCGTCTCTTCGATCTTCTCGATTTGTCGCTCCTTGAGATTGATTTGCTCGACTGATTTTCGAATTTTTCTTTGCAAAGATTCGCACCGGGTTTGATCTGCGATTTCTTAGGTTTTGGGTGGAGGCGAACTGAGATCTAGGGTTTCAGAGGGAGTGAGCGCCAGCGGAGAGAGTAAAGAGAGTGAGACTGAGTGTACAATTTTATTTATTTCTCTTTATTTTATCACCGAATAATGGGCGACCAAATACCTTTATTTTGTAGCACAAAGTTCTTTTGGGCGACAATTTTAAAATTTCGTCAGGGAAAACATGTTTTAGGCGACGAAGTATATTTTTGTCACTGAAAGGCAAGTTTCGACGACCATAATTTTTTTGTCACCTTTGTTTTATATTTTTTGTCGCCCCAGAACAGTTTTCTTGTAGTGGCTATAGGAGATGCAGTTATTGTTGATTCCACCTTGATGATATGCATTTATATGTGATATCTATATCTATATTTATAATACTAAAGGAGAAGTCGCCTAAGACATGTGGCGACTTCTCCTTTAAAGTAGGGATTTTAAATTAGCAATTAATTAATTCTTTTACAAACCCAATTAATTAATATATATATAATTAGTAAGGATAACAATTAACAACAAACATCCAGAAAAATACGTTGATTGCAATCTTAAGGATAACAATTAATAACAACTTGAGCGGATAAATGCAAATTTGTTGATTGCAAATGATTTTTAATAAATTTAATTAATGTGGGTATAAAAGATATCAACTCATTCACTTCTCTGAGTATTCTTATCTCGAACTCTTTTATTTTCATTTTAGGAATTCTTTCTAATATTTTTTTGATATGCTAATAGTTCTTCCCCATTGCATTTTTTTTCTCTGACTGTATTTGTGTATAAGCTTCGGTTTGTTGTTTGTTACATTTGTTACTTACAAATTTGTGCTATTACTTCATACTCAATTCTAACAATGTTTTTTGTGCTATAGGATGCCACACATAGTATTTCCGATGGCTACCACTATGAAACCATATGCATGTCCAAAATTGTAAGTTTCTTAAGTCATGATACCTTCTGATATGTTTCTTAAGATTTTCGTGAATTATCACTACTAACGAGCTTATAATGTATGCAAATCTCAAAATTGTACAACTAAACAAGGGCGATGGTCCAAAGTGGCGATTCTACTTTATGTACATGGGCAATTGCTAGAAGAATGACGGTCGACCCTACAATGGATCGAGACGTCACCACCAATATCATCCGTATAGCGAGATGATCGATCATCAACCCCGAGAGACCACCGCTTGGTGTCACTTGAATGCCTTGAGTTCTTGCCCATGTCTGATCAGGTAAGAGGACTATGATTAGGATTTACATAATTCAACACGCCAATGACGACTTCAAGAAGGATGTCATCGACGACAAAATCACCGAGTTTAATGTGGAGGAAAGAGAAGGATCCGTCGGTGATGGGGATCTCAACGACGAATTTGGTATAGCATAAGATGGAGAGGAGAGCGGACGAGCAGCCAACCACCATGAATTGCCTCCTATGTCGCCATAACTTAATTTTGAAACATCCGTGTTTATGACATTTCAACTTATAATTAATTTGTAGCTTAATTGTTTTTTTTTTTCATATGCCCTCACACGAAGCAGTGAGAATGACTTGAAGGTCCCCGACGTGTCAAACAACATCATTATTTTCCTAATCAATTATTAGGTTTTAATGTTCTATTGTTCTTGCATATTTTTTGCTTTATTTTGATCGTGTTTATAATTTTCTTTATTCTTCTTGGACTACACAATCCCTAATTTTAAAAGTTTTATTAAATTAATCTATCTATATTTTATAATACTAAAGGAGGCTTCTCCTTTAATGTAGCCCCTTTTTTATTTATTTTTTATTAATCGATTTATTTTAATATTTTTAATCGATTAGATAAGTGTTAATTTAACAAACAATTAAATCAGGATGCTTCTGTATGTTACTTGATATCATCACACTATAATTCAGTTTAAAATTTTCGATATGAAAAGTTATGTTACAGCTCATTTTGATAATTAAATCAGAAGGTGTATATTTTGATATGAAATAGCAACAGATGTAATGATACCACAAAAGTACTAACGAATATCTTTATATGGATAAGTTTTTGACACTTATACACCACACTAAGACCTGACAATGATAATCTTGATCGAGGATGTAAGACTGATAATATGACTATTTTTAGTGATTAGAACAATCATCTCTCAGGATTTTTTTGGAGAATAAATTAGTACACTTTAAGGGGCGGGCTGACGTCTATTCCAGCCCGTCTCATTTTAAAAAAAAAAATTAAAAAATAGCTAAAAAAACAAGGAAAAATTAATAAAAATTATGTATTTTTTTATTAGAACTAGTTTTACAACCGCGCGCAAGATGCGCGCGGGTTTATGTTGTATGGGTACCTAGATGTGGAATCGGATGTTATTGATGAATTGAATGTATATACTTCATAGGATACAACATGAAGTGAAAAAGATATGGAACCTGTTAGAACAATACTCCAGCATCAGCAACCCAGATCTTTTCCTCCGCCAGCAGAATTGTTTCTTCTTATCTGAGTTCCTCATTTAAGCTCCCCCATGCCGGAAACTACAAACACTAATTTTCTACAAAGCACATGCTAAAACAGTGCTTGCTACAAACAAACAAACAAACAAACATCACAGCAGAATCAGTATCAGCCCCTGTATATGTCAGCAGATTACACGAACCCGATAAGGCGATGTTTCCAACTGCTTAGAAGGCAGGAGGCTTTCACATTGCATATACGAATTCCCCGCTGCTGTCAACATCAATCTCGAAGTCGAACAAGTCGTCCAACATGTCTTCATCCATGTCCAGGCTGTCAGTGATGAATTGGTCCAGGCACCGGGTGTCGGCATGTGGGATAGTCACTTCAGAGATGATCTGCATGATCTCATCAATGCTCTGCACAAGCTGTTCGGGTTCTTCGAACTGGTTCCCCATTGTGTTCTCATCCATGAGATCTGCTGGTAGGTTCTTCAAGAACCATTCATGTTTCTTGATTTCAGGAATAATGATCCTCTATTGTAAACGGGAATCATCAAAAATCAGCAATCGTAAATAATTAAATAAGAATTCGACATCATAGAAAAGCAACGAGATGATATCAATATGAAGATTTCCAAGCAACATTCATAAATATGCACAATACTTGAAAAAGAAAATCCGATGGCACCTGCTTTCATTTTTGGTTGGAGTGCAAGTATAGATTTTGCAGGAAATTGAAGAACATTATACCAGAATGCTATTATGTTATCAAGGAGAAAATGCAGTCAAATTTCAAGTTTCAGCTAAAAAAAACTAAAAAAGTTGCCTCTCAGCAGTAGTTTCCTTGACAAAAAATTCATCTAGGATAAAAAATTCTGGAAATCAGGTGCTGACACTCCGGAGATATGTTGATATTACCGGGAATGGAATACTGAACAATTAGTATTTTCTGGAAGAGAAACAAACGATCTATGAACTTCATCCAGGATGAGAAGAAATTGATAGATGAATAATGAAACAAGATTACATGTATCATCTTCTTGAAGTCCTTTGGTTCATCTAGATCGTCAAAGGGATATGCTCCAACCAACATGACATATAAGGTCACACCACATGACCACACATCTGCAATCTATAAGTTCCAAACATAGCATTATAAGAGTTAGCATGTGTTTATTGTTACACAATTACAAAAAAAAAATGCCACAGCAAGAAGAATCAGAAGCAGCAAGTGATGAAACACCATCAATTGGCATTTTAATTGGCAATAAAATGCCAAATATACCCATCACTAAGTAACATTCACCACCCACGAGCCATTCAAGGCTGCACATCAGCAAATGCACTCAATCCTCATCAGATTTGTCCTAATTAAACCTTATTAAGGGTTTCATCCGCACTAACAACTTCCCTAAAAGTAAAACTTATCCAATTAATAGTCGGCCTATAGAAATGAAACTAATATGGACTGGCAATGATCCTCCGTATCATAAGTGGATTCTCAATGAAGAATACCCAATGAGGCAAGGAAAAAAAATACATGACAACAAAATTAAGTAAATCTATCCTTCAAACAGCTAAAAATATATTTCTGGTTATAATCGACTGCAGTTACAACTCGTGCTCTCATAACATTGCATGATTCCTATTATACAAGGATGTTGCAGGGTCTTGAAACCCAATATGTTTAACATAGAAAATAATTGAAGGTATATATATATATTATGTATGTGGGAGTCAATTCATGAAAAACCAAGATGAACTGGTCAAAGTAACAAGACATCCCAATGCTTAAACGACTATTACAATAGGCCATGAAACTGGAACCTAACAGATCACGGATAGACTACATTACCTTTCCATTGTATTCTTTCTTGAGTAGAACTTCAGATGCAATATATGCAGGTGTTCCCACAGTTGATTTTGGTTGTGAATGGTATACTGATGACTGAAATAAGAATATAATTCACATTTCAAGATATGCAAGAAAATACTTCTTCAAGACAAAAGCATATGTGAGCACTTCTTCATAATCCACCAAGATTAGGGACTTGATTGATCTCATATTTTGGTAGTATGTATGAGTGCATATCAAGTTACATAATATCGGTTTAAAGAGAGACTAAGAGTAAGATGGGCAATGAATCATACCAAGATGGACAATAAAACATACCTAAACTCCATATGAAAATAATTAGGAACAAAATTTCTTTCATCATTCCCAGAAAGTAAAAACCAGAGATATGTCTCTCCAATGCTACAAAGTACAAACACAACCATACTTTGATTCTCATAAAATATATTCAACAATCTCATTCCTCACAAGATATAATAACTATAGACAATATGGTTTTTTGTTATAAGAAAATAGAAGTAATCATACACTTCGGTCATCGCTTATAAATAGCTTCTAACCTGTGTAAAACAAGCTTTTGAAGGTTTGAAGATCCTTTCTAGCCAGCCAGCAGTAAATTGTAGAATCAAAATTAAGACATCATTAGTCTCCAAATTGACGGGTTAAACACAGATGAGTGATGGTTTTGATCATTTGTATGAGCCTATGAGGCGTTGTGGATTTAACTGTCCAAACCCTCACCAAGTCCATATTCATCCACACACCTGGCATGAGCATGCATGTGACCATCATGACTCTGGTGATGTCCGCTGCTTTTAGCGCCATTGAGCTTCTTCTAGATATGTTCCGACAAAGGCTCTTTGTCGGGTTTTTTTTTTACCATCTTAAGCAGTGACTCAAAAAAGGAATGAATTTTACCAGCCACCTCCTCTGCAGCTTTTTCCTATATATCAAAATATAAAAAGAGTTTTCAGAATGAATATAGAAAAAAACAAACTTCATTATCCTAAAGACGAATCATATTGGGAACAGGGAGGTTAGAATGTTGTAGTTTAAGGAATGTAAAAATAATTTTAATAATGCATTTAAGAACAAAATCAGCTGGTGTATTGGAGTATAACTGCAAAAGCATAGAGATAAAAGTGACCCAATAACTGGAAATCTGGATAATATTAGGAATTTTACACACACTTGTAAATTTAATCCATTTCTTGTTATTCTCTAAACTAAAAATAAAAGGGGCAAACACTGTGTACAATGAAAGAGTGATCAGCTAGTTTTTCCCAAAAAATAAAAAAGAGTGATCAGCTAAGCTAGGTAGAAGATAAGGCGTATGCATTGAAATTGAACTCGGTGTTAATATAGTATCAGCTTACAGTCATTTCATCCCCCCTAAAAGTTGCAGATTATCTCATTAACTCATTAAGAAACCTTAGCAAAATTATTATTATATATAATAAAACACAATATATGCATAATACCAACTCTAAAGTAGCTATTGTTGCTGAAGTTACACCTCAACAGTTTATATCCATTGAGATTTAACCAACTCTAAGACGATGCATTCCCTTATCAACACTTGTGGTATAAGATAAAGCCAAACAAAAAATTCTAAATTAGAAAGAGAACGATTGAAAAAAATATAATTACCTTGGAGATAATAGGGGTAAGCTTGACCAATTAGTTGCTCAAAATCCTACTGAAAAACAAATTCAGAAACAACACATAAATCTAACACCGAAACAAGCAATTGGCTAAAGTGAATCTATGAATTGAAGCATCGAATTCTAGAAAATTGACAATGCATGGTTACACAAGAGAAAGGATCCTAGAAATTTTCATGTTATCCTGCAAGCCATGCATGAAAGCACATGATTTTTATATGATGAGCAGTAGCTTCAATATCTGGTTACCTTTTTAGCAACGTAACTTCAGATTCCAATTGAGCAGTTCTATCCTTTGCTCATCCAAAGGCATTGACAAACCTAATACGTGTTCGCTGTCTTGAAGCCTTTGCCTGAGCTCCTTGTCCTACAATTAGTGAACAGGCCAAGTTATTTTAGCTCCATCATCCATGAACAATGGCATTTATTGAACTAATGCATTAATGTTGCTAATCTAAAGATGAGAATATAATCATCTTACTCTTCTTTCAGCACATTGACAGTATAAATCAATCTAATCTTGTCAAAATTGATCAATGTCATTGACTTGCAGACCTAGATAAGAACAAATAGTTCATCAAAGTGCCTGAAGCGTCCCCGATGGTGAAGATGAAAGAATGATAGGGTGGGTGGGACATCACGTTGAAGAGGGATGACATATCTACACTTATTTGGTTGGAATTGAACTCAGGGAAATTCAGCACTAACCCTCTCCAATGAAATCAAAGGATCGGATATCAAGCAACAAGGTGAAGAGGGATGACATACCTACACTTGGTCGGAATCGAAGTCAGGAAGATCCGGAGTCGCTTGGATGAAGGCGAATTGAAGCCAATCGGGAGCAACGGAAAGCTACCTCCGAGAAGAAAGAGAAGCAGCTTCAGGTGAGACGAACGGAGGCGGTGCAGTGGTTGCGTGGTCAGATTGGGAAGAATAAAGCCCGCCGCCCACGATCCCAATCACTGTAGGGGCAAACCCTAGAACACGCCCAATTGGAGCACCAATGGAGTGCAAGAAAGAGTCATCAACACAAAGAAGAAGCAAACCTACACGAAAATCCCAAATTGGGGGTTGTAACTTCCGAAAAAATCCCAAATTTATAAATTGAATTTCACCATGAAGTAACACAAATAAACAACATGGATGTGCAGTTTTGATCGAGAGAGATATAACCCAGAATTGGAGATGAATCCAACAAAGGAGGGAAGAGAACCGCAATCTGTTGGAGAAAGGAGGTGGATATAGAGAAGAGAGGTAGGAGGTTGACTCACCGAGTAGTGCCACCGTAAATTGTGAAGTTGCCAGATAAAACGAAAGAGAGATGAGAGCACCGTCGGGCAGTAGAAACGGAGAGATTGCAGAGGCAAGTGATGGACATCATGGAAAGAAGAAGGGCTGAACGGCAACCTATAAAAAGAAAGTTACAAATATAACCCTAAACTAAGAGAATAATAAGAAAATAAAGGAAGGACAAAATGGTAATCAGCATTAGTAAACAGTAAGTTGGAGTTAGGCTTTTATATAGTAATGATAAAAGTTTTTTTAATAAAAATTATGAATATATGAAAAATTTAGTCTATCCAACTCACTCAAACTTTAATTTTATGGTTTCATGCCTGCTGCTCTTATAGGATATTCTGAGTCATGGTTGTTACTTGTTGTAAGACTTCAAGACTTGTAGGTTGTACAATCATATTCATTGGGATCAACCATCTCCTCTTTATCATCATCTTCAGGCTTCAGCAAGAAAGTAGCAAGCCTGGTAAATAGGGGAACCACTGGTATTGGGCCGGTTTGAAATATATTGGGCCAAGAAGAAAGAAGCCCATTTATTCAGCGGCCCATTACCCATCACTACTTTTATGCTCGCTTTTATATTACCCGCCGGCATTTCTTCAAACCCTAGCTCTGAACTTCTGTGGTCTCTCTCTCAATCTCATCGGCTGCTTGTTTACCAGCTTCCGGCACAGATCAGGTATCCTCATTCTCCTGTATCGTCTGTAATTTGGCTTTAGATTCTTTATCGCAGTAACGGAATGCTTAATTTTTCCCCAATTTTTTGCAGTGATGGATTCGGCGATCAAACACGCACTGGTGGTGAAGGTGATGGGCCGCACAGGCTCCCGTGGTCAGGTGACGCAAGTTAGGGTGAAGTTTTTGGACGATCAGAACCGTTTCATCATGAGGAACGTCAAAGGACCCGTTAGAGAAGGTGATATCCTCACTCTCCTTGAGTCCGAGAGAGAAGCTAGGAGGCTTCGTTGATTTGTTTGTGTTTATTTCGTTATGGATCTCCGTTTTTTCCCGACATTCAAGATGTTTGTCTCTTTTCTTCCCATGGATTATACAATTTTAAGATCATGAATTCGAGTTATTGTTATAGTCGAGGCCTCTTAAAATCTGCTCTTGATGTGCACATTTTACTGTTGAGTTCCTCATGCTGATTGGATTTTGGTTTTGCACTCTTTTAGTTTTTCTGTGGATTTTTATTCAATTGTGTGAAATGCCATTTCGATGTTCAAACTATGCAATTCAGTACATACCTACACAGATAATTCTTTGTTTTGTATAAAGGTAATGTAGATTTGAATTGCTTGAACACTGATAAGTGATAACTAGCTACTGGTGTAGCACTGCAGGCCTAGACAGATAATTCTTTGTTTTTTATAAAGTTAATGTAGATTTGAATTGCTTAAACACTGATAGGTGATAACTAGCAACTGGTGTAGCACTGCAGGCATTGCTTCTTTGAAAATAGTCTTCTTTGCTAGGCATACTGACTTCTGATCATCCAGTCTTTAGCCTAAATGCCTCAAATTCGTGTTCTTGAGACGATAACGAAATAGAGGCACTTCTGATTTATCCTTAGGGCTTAGGTTGATACTCTCCTTGAAACTCATCTGCACTTCCCTTTTTACTCCCAAAAACCTGATCTGCTTTTGATGTTCAATCAAAGCTCAAGTGATAACTGATAACTCATCTATTGAGGGAAATTTTGGAGTGCCACTCTAATCACTCAAAATCTCAAAGATTTCAGACTTTTGAGAATCAGTCAAACTTTTAGGAAACTCGATATGGAATTTGATCCTTCATCCTGGGCATTCCTTGCCCTTCAATTACTATCTCAAATCCAGGCTCCACAGTTTCTTCAATCGGCAAGATCATTAGCTCTCCCCCTAGCAAGGGCATCCTCAGGTTGCACCCTGTTATGGCATCAACCAAAGGCAGCCCTATCTCAATCTCCAAGTCTTCCTCATTTTCATCTTGCCGCTTGAATCTCTCGTGTTCCTTCTCTACTACAACTAAGATGACATCACTTGAGTATTTCCCGGTTTCATTATCTTCCCCTCCATGGAAAGTGATTGTGGTTCCCTTCTTCCATCCTGGTTCCACGCTCACTGTTAGCAACTCTTCCTCCTTGATCATTAGCCTGAAATAGTAGATCATCTGTTAGGACAAGATCAAAGGATTTTGTATCAAAAAGCTTTGTAAGATTAACAAACCCATTGCTTATAACATCTCTGGAGACCTCAATCTGCTTCATGCATCCAAAGCAGAGCTCATCAAGGGTGCACTCCAGCATCAGCTCCACGGGCTGAACCTTCAGCTGCCCGCTCGACGTGGAGAAAATGATGGGTTGGTTGCCTCTGCTTGTGCTCCTCTGCAGCAGCTTGGAAGAGTCGCTGCGGAAATCAAATCTAATGTCATTGCTCGACATTGTCTTGCTTCCAGCAAAAGCCGAAGCTCTGCAAGCTCTAGCTCCCATATGTGTCACCCTATTTGCCGAGGCTGCACGACGCAAGTCCTTCACCCCATTGGCCTTCATATGCCCAGGGACGAACTGGGTGAACTCACTCTGTTGGCTCAAGTCCCATCCCATCTTGACGGTATTAAGCTCCGACACAGGTGGTGCTTTCCGGGGAGTCGATGGGTCCGGGGGAGAGGGTGAGCCTTTGGGTGCAATCTGCTTCTTCCTGTATGGGGCACAGGAGAGGAAAACATCTTTTAAAAACCTCATGATTTTGTTTATGTTTAGCCTTTGCCTTGTTCTTTGTCCTTCATGGATGGCTTGAAAATATATATATACTCCATATAGTAATGCAGGAATGATTAACGAGTCTTCATAAGATTGGTAGTGCATATCACAACCATCTCATGTTTATGCATGTTCTGTGATAATTTGATATTATATGTTGTACATAGTTGTTAGAAAATGATTAGGATATGATTAAGCGGACTCAAATGATTGACCTATGAGTAACATGCCATGGTACAAGTTTGGTATTTGGTATTTAGGGGTGTTTTGATTAGGTCTGATTAAGCTAATCCATGTTTCCCTTCATCTTAAATCTTCAAGCTGCCTACAAACCCGTTTGACAGCAAAGTTTGAATAGGTGATTTGCAATGTAAACTTGGAATTTTATATTGCTCTTGTGGTCTTGCCTCTTGATGAAGCCATTAGAATTTGACCATGGGATTAATATGATCAAGACAATGACGTTTACAACTGATTGTAGCTGTATATTTGACTATTGTATCACTAAAAAATAGTGTTTGATACTATCTTCAACAATTTTTAATTATCAACCGATTTTCAGTGCAACTGGTTGTTTAATTTATAGGGATTTTTTTTATATAAGGGCTGAGAGATTGAATTGAATCCGTAGTAAAAAGCTTGAAATTTTCCTTCCTGAAAAACAATTTTCATTTATTAAAAGAATAAATTACTACTATAACAACAAAACCATTAACCATTGTAGCACAAATTACATGATTCTAAGATTGACATTTGAGTGTTTTGTTATTTGTATGTGAATCAACAAGTACCTTAATTAAGGAGTTTGATGAGGCAAATTTCATCCTTGGAATCCTTGAATAGATGGATTCTTCGGCCTTCATATCTTCCTATTGAATCGCCTTCATATCTTAGCAACCAAGTACCCAAGAATCGACCATGTCTTGTTCTTTCTTGCGTGCTCTCCTGAATTACGAATCTGGTAAACAATATGAGCACGTACCAAAGATTAAAAAAATCACCTGGCCTAAGAACCTCCATTGTGGTAACCCCACCTAGTGTTCTTGAATCGTAGGCAGTTATGATCTTCTGGGCTTGATTTGATTGAATTGTGTGGGGGTGAACTTGTGGGAGAGATGCCTTTCAAGAACACCAGATGGAGTTACCATAATGCAGGCTCTTTAGCCTGGTAAACGTCGTCTTTCTCTTTGGTCGATTGCTCATTTACAAGGAAGCAAACAACAAAGAATGAACCTGCGGTAAAAAGATGTTGCGTTGTTGTTGAAAGCAAAAACTTGATCTTCCAAAACTTACCGGGTCTAGTCTTAGCTTCTATGCTTGAATTTTGCATAATGATTTCTTTTATAATAATATTGCTAGGGCTATACATTCAAACTTAGAGAAATTCCAATTTTGATTCCTTAAGGTTAGCTTATGGAAACTAGATTTGGAATGATTATCTTTTAGAATATTTTTAGATATAATATATCTTTATATTATCATAGATTTTGTAAATATTTGGATTTTTTTTTTAGAGATATACACTATTTTTGGTAATAAAGAGGCTATTGCCGGATATAAACTTTATACATGATCTTGTCTTTGTAACAATAGTTTTGATTGATACAAAAAAAAAAAAAAAATTCAAATATATTTACCTATTATCTAGATATATGTTTGTAATATCTTATCATTTTTTCCCCTTGCTATACTCGTAACTATATCTATAAATTAATATTTTACCATTGATGCAACAAAATTTCTAAATAAAAAAGTCTACAATAAAGATTATCACATTCTACCTATTATCTATTACATTTGGATATTTAAAAAAAATTACTTTGGACAAATAAGAATTAAAAAGATAGATATTTTCTACCAAAATCTAGTTCAATGAAATAAATTTGGTTCTAATTATTTTGAACCTTTTTATCCTATTCCCTTTTCAAATTATATATCCAATTAATTTTTCATAATAATATTATTTTTAGCCCATTTTCTTTTTCTTATTTTTAAAATTTATTTTTGCAATATAAAAATGATAGTTTTGGTATATGGTACAATAATTTCTTATAATATTTTCTCTTATTTATTTTTACAATAATTCAAGTTTATACTCAATGTAATATTTAAATATTCAAAATAATATTGGTTCAAAATAGTAAAAATCAATATTAACTTTTTTTTTGGAAGCAAGATAAGAATTCGGTTATCTAGACAAGCCTAGAGAAACCGAGAGACCGGACAAGTCGGTGGATGGACTGACCATCATGTACAATTGAAAGCAAATGACGGAAGCAAATGAAAGAAAGGAAATAACATAAGCAAATTACAGAAATAAAATTACAAAGCAAATGTACAAGCCATCATGCACTGCAAAATACAAGCCAAAGAGAAACGAAACGATCGATCATCAATATTAACTCATTGAACCGGGTCTGTTCAAAGTAGTTTTTTTTTTGTTTGTTTCAAGTATCCAACCGAATTTTTCAAAGACAAAACTACATCACCACCTTTGAGTCGTCCGAAACAACTTGAGCGGATAAATGCAAATTTGTTGATTGCAAATGATTTTTAATAAATTTAATTAACGTGGGTATAAAAGATATCAACTCATTCACTTCTCTGAGTATTCTTATCTCGAACTCTTTTATTTTCATTTTAGGATTTCTTTCTAATATTTTTTTGATATGCTAATAGTTCTTCCCCATTGCATTTTTTTTCTCTGACTGTATTTGTGTATAAGCTTCGGTTTGTTGTTTGTTACATTTGTTACTTACAAATTTGTGCTATTACTTCATACTCAATTCTAACAATGTTTTTTGTGCTATAGGATGCCACACATAGTATTTCCGATGGCTACCACTATGAAACCATATGCATGTCCAAAATTGTAAGTTTCTTAAGTCATGATACCTTCTGATATGTTTCTTAAGATTTTCGTGAATTAGCACTACTAACGAGCTTATAATGTATGCAAATCTCAAAATTGTACAACTAAACAAGGGCGATGGTCCAAAGTGGCGATTCTACTTTATGTACATGGGCAATTGCTAGAAGAATGACGGTCGACCCTACAATGGATCGAGACGTTACCACCAATATCATCCGTATAGCGAGATGATCGATCATCAACCCCGAGAGACCACCGCTTGGTGTCACTTGAATGCCTTGAGTTCTTGCCCATGTCTGATCAGGTAAGAGGACCATGATTAGGATTTACATAATTCAACACGCCAATGACGACTTCAAGAAGGATGTCATCGGCGACAAAATCACCGAGTTTAATGTGGAGGAAAGAAAAGGATCCGTCGGTGATGGGGATCTCAACGACGAATTTGGTATAGCATAAGATGGAGAGGAGAGCGGACGAGCAGCCAACCACCATGAATTGCCTCCTATGTCGCCATAACTTAATTTTGAAACATCCGTGTTTATGACATTTCAACTTATAATTAATTTGTAGCTTAATTGTTTTTTTTTTCATATGCCCTCACACGAAGCAGTGAGAATGACTTGAAGGTCCCCGACGTGTCAAA
Source organism: Persicaria maculosa (assembly GCA_963922045.1). Lineage (NCBI taxonomy): Eukaryota > Viridiplantae > Streptophyta > Magnoliopsida > Caryophyllales > Polygonaceae > Persicaria > Persicaria maculosa. The sequence goes on along the minus strand of OY998263.1, from coordinate 64,783,859 downwards.
CAACATCATTATATTCCTAATCAATTATTAGGTTTTAATGTTCTATTGTTCTTGCATATTTTTTGCTTTATTTTGATCGTGTTTATAATTTTCCTTATTCTTCTTGGACTACACAATCCCTAATTTTAAAAGTTTTATTAAATTAATCTATCTATATTTTATAATACTAAAGGAGGCTTCTCCTTTAATGTAGCCCCTTTTTTATTTATTTTTTATTAATCGATTTATTTTAATATTTTTAATCGATTAGATAAGTGTTAATTTAACAAACAATTAAATCAGGATGCTTCTGTATGTTACTTGATATCATCACACTATAATTCAGTTTAAAATTTTCGATATGAAAAGTTATGTTACAACTCATTTTGATAATTAAATCAGAAGGTGTATATTTTGATATGAAATAGCAACAGATGTAATGATACCACAAAAGTACTAACGAATATCTTTATATGGATAAGTTTTTGACACTTATACACCACACTAAGACCTGACAATGATAATCTTGATCGAGGATGTAAGACTGATAATATGACTATTTTTAGTGATTAGAACAATCATCTCTCAGGATTTTTTTGGAGAATAAATTAGTACACTTTAAGGGGCGGGCTGACGTCTATTCCAGCCCGTCTCATTTTAAAAAAAAAAAAATTAAAAAATAGCTAAAAAATCAAGGAAAAATTAATAAAAATTATGTATTTTTTTTATTAGAATAAAAGTTTTTTTAATAAAAATTATGAATATATGAAAAATTTAGTCTATCCAACTCACGCAAACTTTAATTTTATAGTTTCATGCCTGCTGCTCTTATAGGATATTCTGAGTCATGGTTGTTACTTGTTGTAAGACTTCAAGACTTGTAGGTTGTACAATCATATTCATTGGGATCAACCATCTCCTCTTTATCATCATCTTCAGGCTTCAGCAAGAAAGTAGCAAGCCTGGTAAATAGGGGAACCACTGGTATTGGGCCGGTTTGAAATATATTGGGCCAAGAAGAAAGAAGCCCATTTATTCAGCGGCCCATTACCCATCACTACTTTTATGCTCGCTTTTATATTACCCGCCGGCATTTCTTCAAACCCTAGCTCTGAACTTCTGTGGTCTCTCTCTCAATCTCATCGGCTGCTTGTTTACCAGCTTCCGGCACAGATCAGGTATCCTCATTCTCCTGTATCGTCTGTAATTTGGCTTTAGATTCTTTATCGCAGTAACGGAATGCTTAATTTTTCCCCAATTTTTTGCAGTGATGGATTCGGCGATCAAACACGCACTGGTGGTGAAGGTGATGGGCCGCACAGGCTCCCGTGGTCAGGTGACGCAAGTTAGGGTGAAGTTTTTGGACGATCAGAACCGTTTCATCATGAGGAACGTCAAAGGACCCGTTAGAGAAGGTGATATCCTCACTCTCCTTGAGTCCGAGAGAGAAGCTAGGAGGCTTCGTTGATTTGTTTGTGTTTATTTCGTTATGGATCTCCGTTTTTTCCCGACATTCAAGATGTTTGTCTCTTTTCTTCCCATGGATTATACAATTTTAAGATCATGAATTCGAGTTATTGTTATAGTCGAGGCCTCTTAAAATCTGCTCTTGATGTGCACATTTTACTGTTGAGTTCCTCATGCTGATTGGATTTTGGTTTTGCACTCTTTTAGTTTTTCTGTGGATTTTTATTCAATTGTGTGAAATGCCATTTCGATGTTCAAACTATGCAATTCAGTACATACCTACACAGATAATTCTTTGTTTTGTATAAAGGTAATGTAGATTTGAATTGCTTGAACACTGATAAGTGATAACTAGCTACTGGTGTAGCACTGCAGGCCTAGACAGATAATTCTTTGTTTTTTATAAAGTTAATGTAGATTTGAATTGCTTAAACACTGATAGGTGATAACTAGCAACTGGTGTAGCACTGCAGGCATTGCTTCTTTGAAAATAGTCTTCTTTGCTAGGCATACTGACTTCTGATCATCCAGTCTTTAGCCTAAATGCCTCAAATTCGTGTTCTTGAGACGATAACGAAATAGAGGCACTTCTGATTTATCCTTAGGGCTTAGGTTGATACTCTCCTTGAAACTCATCTGCACTTCCCTTTTTTCTCCCAAAAACCTGATCTGCTTTTGATGTTCAATCAAAGCTCAAGTGATAACTGATAACTCATCTATTGAGGGAAATTTTGGAGTGCCACTCTAATCACTCAAAATCTCAAAGATTTCAGACTTTTGAGAATCAGTCAAACTTTTAGGAAACTCGATATGGAATTTGATCCTTCATCCTGGGCATTCCTTGCCCTTCAATTACTATCTCAAATCCAGGCTCCACAGTTTCTTCAATCGGCAAGATCATTAGCTCTCCCCCTAGCAAGGGCATCCTCAGGTTGCACCCTGTTATGGCATCAACCAAAGGCAGCCCTATCTCAATCTTCAAGTCTTCCTCATTTTCATCTTGCCGCTTGAATCTCTCGTGTTCCTTCTCTACTACAACTAAGATGACATCACTTGAGTATTTCCCGGTTTCATTATCTTCCCCTCCATGGAAAGTGATTGTGGTTCCCTTCTTCCATCCTGGTTCCACGCTCACTGTTAGCAACTCTTCCTCCTTGATCATTAGCCTGAAATAATAGATCATCTGTTAGGACAAGATCAAAGGATTTTGTATCAAAAAGCTTTGTAAGATTAACAAACCCATTGCTTATAACATCTCTGGAGACCTCAATCTGCTTCATGCATCCAAAGCAGAGCTCATCAAGGGTGCACTCCAGCATCAGCTCCACCGTAGGACTTTAAGGAGGAGAAGAAGAAGAAGAAGATGCTGGCCTATTTAAGGAGAAGAAGAAGATACAAGACTACAAGCACATAACGTCTCCATGCTATCTCGTCTCCTGCAACACCAATCGATCTCGCATCTCTCTTTGATTTGAGCGTTTTATTTATTTGAGAGTGTGAGGATTCCATTGAGCTTTATCGTACAATTCATTCTAGGTTATACTAAGGGTACATCTCTACCCAAACGTATAGATACTTTGGTATCGGTAGGACTTTATTTCACTAGTGTGCTTGGGTTGCTAGATATGAAGTTAGTCTAGATGAGGGAAGGTCTTCTAGAGGTTGTATCTAGGGCTCATAAGATAAAGTGAAATAAAGTTGTTGAATCCTACGGGTTCGATAACCCTAAGCGGGGACGTAAGCGGTTGTGCCGAACCTCGTTAACAAGTATTGTATCCTTTACTTTCTGCTCTTTACATTCGTGCCTGTCTTTCCTTTACATATTGTTTACCATGTTTTTATTAACTTGTTTCTGCATTTCAGATAAGGTCTTACATATTGTTCACCACGTTTTTATTTACTTTCTGCTCTCTCGAAGCCTCCGCTCCCGATCTCAGATTTGAAAATGGCTGAAATTGCTAAAACAGTGGCTCTCGCCTATCGATCCACTATCAATAACGTGCTCGCCTCACCTATGATGTCTGATTGGATTGCTTCCTCATCAGCGCTCTCTACACCTTCTCCCTCTGGCTCTCCAACTCCTTCCAGATCTAAAAATTAGGTCGTCCTATTAGCAAGTCCGATTGATTTCAACAACCGTCTTCGCCTTCAACGTCACCCCCCCGAACTTCCTCACCTCCACCTTCCAAGTCGTCGTCCGCTCCAACAACCCCATGGACCATGTCAACATCTATTACGGTAATTGATCAATTTCTCATCGATTGGTGTTAATTACGATTAGTTTCGAATTGATCAACAGACCTTTCAAATTAAATCAATTGATCGATTTGATATTTATTTAATCAAAAGGTGTTTGAGATCGATGATTTCAATTGAAAAAATTGTATGCCTTTAATTTGAGATGAAGCTTTCGATTTCCTATGTTCCTTTTATATACCGAATTTGTGTGAAATTGTGTTGTTGAAATTGTGTGTCGTCAGAGTGATAATGCCAATGCTGAAATGGAATTGATGAAACGTGTGTATATACGACAAAAAAAGTTCATTTTAGCAATTTCAGCAACTGTTGAAATGCGGACTTTAGTTTCAGTAATTGCTGAAATGTTAAAATTAATTCTTATAAAATTGTATGACCTACTATTTCAGCATTTCATCATTTCAGTACTAACAAAGTTGATGAAACCGGGGTTTTAGCATCAACAACGTTGTTGAAACCATAAACAACATTGCTAAAACCCCGCTTTCAGCAGCAACAACAATGCTGAAATCAAGGTTTCAACAACAACATTGTGGAAGGAAATTTGGAGTTAGACTCCTGAGAGGAATATTTTTACTCTTTTGGTGAGGACTCTTAGTTTGATCCTTCTTTTTGCTGAAATTGTTGTTGTTGAATTTGCTGAAATTGTTGTTGTTGAACTTGCTTTAAAACTAGAATTTGCTGAAATTGTTGTTGTTGAACTTGCTTTAAATCTCCTTTAAAAGCCTCTTAGCTCAATGGTAGAGCGATGTGCTATGCACAAATATGTGGGTTCGAATCCCGCATAGGCTAAATTTTATATCCTGTAACACAGTTTCAGCAACAATTTTTGCATCAACAACGTTGCTGTAACAGTGGATTTAGCATAAAAAACGTTGCTTAAATCGGGGTTTCGGTATTACCAACAGTTATGAAATCGGGGTTTCAGCAACTTCGGTTTTGGCAACGTGAAAAAAAACAATAACGTGAAAAAAAAAACAGTAACGCGGAAAAAAAACTGTTGAAACAGAGGGTGACACAGGGGTTTCAGCAACTCTGGAAACGCGAAAAAAAAAGCAAAAAAAAAAACAGTAACGCGAAAAAAAAACTGTTGAAATAGAGGGTGGCATAGGGGTTTCAGCAACTCTGAAAACGCGAAAAAAAAAACGAAAAAAAAACTGTTGAAACAGAGGGTGACACAGGGGTTTCAACAACTTTATTTTAGAGGTGGACATTTTACTAATATGGAGAGGGTGGTGGACATTTTCTTAATAAAGCCCAAAATTTTGGACATCGAGCTAATCACCCAAAAATAATGCCAGAAACAGGTACAATCAATTTGGCTTCCAGTTGATTCCATCCATGAACTCATCTTGATCATTTCCTCCTAGCACTATGCCAGCTATAAATCAAACCAATTCATTTAATCTTCAAATTTCTTATTGATCAGATACGAAGGCTTATTGCAAATCATTATAATGAGCATTTTGTTGTACTGCCTTAGGAACATAGGATGACTCCCTATGGTCAGTTGTGCTGACATACACCATTACAGTCTCTACATCCACCACAGCTATTTCATACATCTTAAAAATATGACACAATAGTGAACAATATATAAATATGAAGCCTTTTAGGATACTTGGATGCAATTGAGCAAGTAATAGAGCAACAACATGCGATGCTATTGTAGATAGCTCTTTTTAAGTTATTTCATATGCAACAAGTCTGAACCAACAAATTGAAAACTCTTATGAACACATCAGGGAACCGAAGGAAGAAAAAGAAGATTGTATTGATAGTTGATGAAGTTAGTTACAATATGTCAGGAGCTCTATTTATACAGAGCTTTTGTTACAACTCTTACAATACCAACCCATGTTTTACACACATGTTATTAACTTATTACAAATAATAATACCTCCTGCTGAAGATTCATGTCTTTTTCGAAACATTAAATCTAACACCCTTCACTTAGGACTTTTGAGTGACATGCGAGATCACTATTTATACAAAAATTCAAATCTTAATAAAATTGGTCTTATAATTGCAAAAGAAGGGAAGACAAAATATTATTGAATATCAGTTTCGTTTTTCCCATGACATTTCATCGAACATGTAGGATCCACGCCAAAATTACATGTGTTCACCTTAAATTTCAAGAGCTTTCAATCCAATAACCTTTGCATATGATCAAACACAGGTAAACATGCCTCTCAATTCAATCAATTTCGAAAGTAGAATAAATTAAACCCATATACAAAAGGGGAAAACCAGCAAGAAGGATGATCTTACCGTTAGGCCTCCGTATTGAAAATGGGAGAGCTAGACATGCCGAGTGGGTGATGAGATGCTTTGTAAAAGGAAAGAACTAACAAGAATGATGAGCTACTTTAGATGAGAGAGTTGAATTCCAAAAAAAATGGAGAGGCGACAATGGAAAACTTGGATTGGGCTCTTTGTGGAAGATGCAGTGCATAGGCGGCATGAGAGGCAGAGAAGCACGGGCACGCAGCAAAGAGTCGACGGGGATGAGGGCAACACACTTTCTACGTCGAAGACAACGAGTTGAGTGGGGTGTCTTTACAAAGGACGAGGGCAACGCGTTAGAGGTGGTTTGTCTGAACTCGTTCAACTCCCCACCACTGAAGTCCGTTGGGAGTCGGGATCAGGGATCGTGGGCACACGTGCACCCATGCGCTAATAGCGTAACATATAAGCCTAGCGGTTCCATCCTAAAACCAATTGGCGATAGAAAGAGTAATAATTACAATAATTAAAATAAAATTTTATATAGTTTTTAGCTCCTAAAATTATGTGCATAAAAGTCAAACATCATTTATTTCTTACCGGAGGGAGTAATGTACTAGGCAATGGGGAACGGGGGGACTTGTGGGTTTAGGAGGATTGGTGGATTCCAAGACCGACGTTGTTTCAGCCCGTGGCTAATCCACAAGGCATGAGGCCGAGCTTACGAGTGATCGACCTCATTGATTAGGACTCGAAGAGGTGGAATGAGGAGCCTTACTAGACAATAGGATAGGATAGTGAAAGGTAGTGCTAAAGTGTCATCGTCAAAGGATTTCTGTTGATACAGATTAATGCTACTGAATAGAGTACTTATAGACATCAAATGTACTGTGTCTGGAGCCTTCCTATTTGTCTTCTTCAACATATTTAGTCCGAATGAGGGGTTTGGTGATGTGGGATTTGGATCATGTGAGCATATATGATGGTGCGGAGGAGGGGAATTTGGAGGTTCGGTGAAGGGCATCTCAAGGGAACTCAAAGGTGCAGAGACGGTAGGAGGGGGAGATGAATTCGCAGAGGATGTAATTTAGGGAGAAGAGATGATTGGGCTGGGCTCTGGTGTATGAGGGGTTGAGGCCCAATATTGGGATGATATAAAAGTGGGAAAGAGTCTAATTCAGATGATGAGTGCAATGGGCCCAAATATGAGGGTTGAGAAGATCCACTATATTTGGAGAATGAGAATGAGTCTTCATGAAAAATAACGCCACGAGACACATAATAACGACGATTGACCCAATCAAAACAAATGTAATCCCGATGTTGGGAACTATATCCAACAAAGATAGTTGGAGTGGAGCGCAAAGAGAGCTTATGTGTGTTATAAGGACAAAGATTGGGAAAGGCGAGACACCTAAAAACTCTCAAAATATCATAATCTGAAGATGTGTAAAAACAATTTCAAAGGGTGACTTATTGCCAATGACCAGGGATGGAAAACGATTGAGAAGATAAACCGACGTTTCAAAAGCAAATTCCAATATGAAAGAGGAAGAGACGCATGTTTTAGGAGGGTATGACCCATATCGACTCCGTTGATGACGAGATTCGACGATTCCATTTTGAGGACGAGAATAGGGACAAGTGAGATGATGATGAATGTTGTTTCCTCGGAAAAATGTTCAAAGTGGTTTGAACTCGGTGCCATTTTCAGTTTGAACATTTTTTAGTAGTTGTTGAAAAAGAATTCTTGACCAGTTTAGCAAAGTTTAGAAAGGTATATGCAATAACGGATTTGCTGGCAATAAGAAAAAGCCAAATGAATTTAGAGAAATCATCTACTATTGATAAATAAAATCGACAACCATTTTCGGAAATATGGTAGGCAGGACCCCATACATTAACAAAAAAAAGTTCTAGGAAACTAGTGGATCTACTAAAAGAGGTTAGATGAGGGAGGGCATGGGCCTTAGCTCATGAACAACTCACACATTGATGTATTGGGACTGAGATTCTTCTTAAGGTTCTTCTTCCTCCAAGGAGTGGACATCTGGTTGATCAGAGTAGTCACAATGGGAATAACATACACCATTTGTGTTTTCACTTTAACAAGAGTGGACATCTTGTCGATCGGTCTTTCAAATTGCATGGATATTCGCTTGGCTCCAAGAATCGAAGTTCTGCCAACTCTACTACTATCGATGCTCTTGATTCTTCGACAACTTAATCGGTATTTCCTAGTTTATCTGTCGATCAGTATAATCAATTATTTACCATACTGCAGAAATCGTCTCCAACGATGACACCTACTCCAAATTTTGGTAATTTTGCTGGTATATCTTGCTCCTCCATTTCATTGCAATCCAATTCCACTAGAATTATCTTTCATAAGTTTACCTGGATTATCGATACTGGTTCTAGTGACCATATGTGTCACAACTTGGATTTTTTTTTTACAAATTTGAGTCCTCTAAGGCATCCTATTCAGATTGCTCTGTCTAATGGTCACATCGTGTCTGTTACTTTGGCTAGAATTGTGCGTATTTCTTTAGAAATCTCATTATCTGATGTGTACGTTATTTGTTCCTGTGTTCAAATTCAATTTGTTTTTTGTTCAAAAATTGGTAGATCAGTTGGATTGCACAATTTGATTCTCATCGGGCATGGATTTTCTTGAGTTACTGCATACTCTCACAGCCCCCACAACGCCAAACCCTGCATCCCTTTGGCAAGCTCCTAACATCTTCCAAACACTTCCTGATAACCCTATATATATATTAACTCCCTCAGTCGCCCCCCCTCTCATACTCAGCCACTTGATCACTTGAGCTTAGCTCATCACCGCATCGCCTTCGCAACACCGATTGAATGCCTTATACCTGCTCGTTGATCTGGTGCAAGGAATCCCTAGAGATGCTGCACACATCCAACAATTAAAGACCCATCCAACACATCATCAAGCCACTCGACCCATCCAACACATCGAACAACTTTGAAGATTACAATTAAGTTACTGCATTACTCTTCACTTGTTTTTTTAATTAGAATTATACTCATGTGTTTTATTCTTGTAATCAGAAAAAGGTGAACAAGAGAAAGCCTACTGTGGAAGAGCTAATCGAGATCAGTACTTATCAGAAGAAATCAGGAGAATGGTATGGGACTAGGCCAGAGAAAACAATGGTATGATTTTCCTATTTCAATGTTTCTTCTCTTTATTTAACAATATCAATTTATAGATGAAACTAAAAGTTTGATTTTAATTACTAGAAACAATACAAGGAGTTGGTTTCTGATGCTGAGAAGGATGGCCAAATGATAGATGGAGATGTCACAACTTTATGGGTGAAAGCTGCTGGAGGGGTTAAGATGGGACGTGTCTTCGGACTGGGTTCGCAAGTGTCGGATGTCCCTCAAGAGTTGTTAGAGAAATACAGCTTTGCTAGTGTGCAACCTTCCCAACCTATGATTGCGTTGAAGGAGAATGATGCTGAAATGCAAGAAAAAGTGGTCAATATGGAAGAAAAGATGGAGAATATGGATGGAGATGTTGAAGCTCTTACTGCTCAATTGCCGTCTTTTATCCAGCAACAAGCTATGCCATCCCAACCGACACCATTCATGCAGAGTTTTAGTCAATCGAAGCAAGCGGCTATGCAACCTGTTGTTTCATTGCTAATGACATCAACATGTATTCCCGCTTGCTCACCCCAAATATTGTTGGTGGCTCAAATAGGCTGATGTTCAATTCCCTGCACCCTAGTCAAGGATTTGATGCTTCTCTCATGGAGGTAGAGAAGTAGTCAATAAGGTTATGAAGTTTATGTAATAAGATAATGAATATTATTAATTAAGAATTATTGTTATCTATTACTTTTTTTGTTCCAAATTAATATTTGCTCATTAAAATGAAATTATGAAAATAAAATTTTATTCATTAAAAAAAAATGTAGCTGGTGAATATTTAGTAAGGTTAAAAATTATGGAAAAAAATTGTATTTATTATTTTAATGAAAAGAATCCGACACTAGATTGACCACAACCTTATACCCACAGCCATAACAATTATTTTTACTTTTATATAAGTTCATCTTAATTGATTTTATTTATAGCCACTATTGATATAGCCACATCTTTAGCCACGCCTTCCCTAGCAGAAAATAGTAGCTAAAGACATGATTTCGCAAAATCCTTACATGGTATTGGCCACGACCATGGCAATGCCCAAGGCATTGCGAATGGCCTCGTATCATTTGCCACTAATTGGTCGTAGCCATTTTAACTTGCCTCTAACTCGCCTTAGGTGTGGCCGATTTCATGGCTATTTGTCACTGTTGAACTATGACTAGGATTAGTCACGGGCAAAAATCTCATGAATTAAGCCACCATGGCTAACGCCGTGGTTAAACCTTATATATGGCTAAATCCATGGCTCATGAATGGCTAAATGTGTGACAAATCCGTGGTTAAAACTATGGCTAAAGCCGCATAAATTTTTAGTGGTGGTTGGTCTAGTGCTTTATTTGCAAGGAGGGGTTGAGGTGTTACGAAATGCTTCAATGGAGTTTTTGGCTGCAGAGCTAGAAAGTCTTTCAATTTCAATGGCAAGGGTTCATGAAGGCTTAATTCATTTTGGGGAAAGGGTTTAATTAATTTTGTTTTTTATGGGTGCCTGTTTACCAGAAATTTGTTGAAACTCTGAAAAGATTCTCAATGCATTCCCAGAATAAAAAGCACCAATGACTAGTAATTTAGTTAAAAATATGTTGTCAACAATCCTTTTTTCATCATGCTAATAGCTCATATGAAATCAAATTGGACTGAGTGTATATGTTCAAACCAATTTCTACCTTAGAAATCAAATTGATATATATATATATATATATATATATATATATATATATATATATATATATATATATATATATATATATATATATATATATATATATATATCTTAATCGATGGAACAGGCGCGTGTAGGGTTTGAGAAACAAATCACCGTCATCTTCTTCATCTGGTGGAAGGGGATCTCGATTCGGCGAGGAGGCAAGGCGGAGGCGAGCCCAGTCTAGCCGGACTCGAGTTCAGATGGTCTTCTTCGTCGATTGAGGCAAGGTGGAGGCGGAGCGGAGGCAGAGGCAGAGACGAGCCCAGCCGCCGGAATCGAAGCAAGGCGGAGCCGGAGGTGTTGCGATTGATCAATTAGGCCGAGGACGAGGGAGATGGGGATGCAGCCATGGCCGACCGGCCTCCGCCCGCTTCCTCCCGCCAGCGGATCTCCGACGAGGATTCTGGCCCCTATCTCGCACCCTATTCTATGCTTTTCCAGGAAAAAAAAATCGCGATGGGGGGAGTTTAAATTGCAGGTAAGATTTTGAAATTGCAGCACAAATGGTTGTTTGTAATTGACGATTGATATGTAAACTCCGGATTGTGGTTAGCGGCGGCGGGGGTGATGGTCGGCGATTCGAGGCGGCGATTCGAGGCGGAGGAGAATCGATGGGGGAGTTTAAATTGTAGGGGTAGTCGGCGAAATCGGGTTAGGGCTAAAATTTATTACTTAATTTCTCGCTTTATTCGGGAAAAAACGAAGAACTATTTAGACGTATGTAACGAATTTAGTGTATGTTTTTTCGAGATGCATAATTTGATTAATTATTCGTCAATTATTCAGTGGAATGTGTCGATTTTTGTTTACTAGTTGTAATGAGTTGTCAATTATTCGGTGAAATATCAAACATTATTCGTTGAAATATGAAACATTATTCGTATAAATCGAAAGTATTGTATATGGATTCGAGGTTTCTTTTATTTGAAATTGATGAACAACAAAATAAAACATTATTCGGTAGCATATGACAAATTATTCAGTGGAATTAGTATTTTTTTATACGAAATAGATGAAAAACAAAATAAAATATTATTCGGTAGCATATGACAAATTATTCAATGGAATTGATAATTTTTTTATATGAAATAGTTGAAATAAGATAACCAAAGATTATTCGGTAGCATGTAAAACATTATTCGGTGGAATTGCCAAATTTTTAAAACGACATAAATTAGGTGGGAATAAAAAAAGCATTTATTTCTAAAAAAAAAAGAATTTCTTTTTCAAAAATATTTTATATATTTAAAAAAAAGGGGAAAAAAGGAAACAAAAAAAAAAAGAAGCATGGGTTGGGGGTTACATGTACGCGCTTCAATTGTGGGGTGGGATATCTTTCAACAGTGGACCCCACAACACATTAAAAAAAAATTAAAAAAATCTGTTTTAATCGTGGCCATCCATCTCATATATATTAACGGCTAGGATGTGTGCACAAGGTACACCCTAAGCGGTGTGCACTTTGGAACCACTCCATATATATATATATATATATATATATAGGGAAGCTTTAAAATGTAAAAAATCCTTAACGTGTAAAATCCGCTTAACGTGTAAAATCTATTTTTTTAATCCCGCGCTCCACGTACAACAGCCCAGTGGCTTCTCTCTCGGCCTCCCACTGCCGCGCATCCACCTCCGGCCACGTCGTCGAGCCACCTCCGGCCACGTCGTCGAGCCACCTCCGGCCACCACCGCCTAGCCGCGCTCGAGCCACCCCCTGGGCGCACCCCTCGAGCCCAACACCCGCCTGGTTCGAGCCCTGCAGCCGCACCCAGCAAGCCCTGAATCCCCCCGTCCTCCTGCCTGCCCTGTTCGACATCTTCACCTATGGAAGCCCGTCGAGCCACCTTTGACCCACCAGCCACACCACCCTCGAACCCCCTCCCTCAGGCGCACCCCCCGAGCCCGGAACCCCCTTGGTCCGTGCCCAGCCGAGCCCACACCGAGCCCATCTTCCCCAACAACGCTAATCGGTACTTTTGGCTCGGAATACCTTCGAAATCCCGATTTTGCTCCTTATTTCCACTCGAATTTGGTATGATTTCTAACCCTAAACTTGTTTATTACAACTATTTAGATTGTTTGAATGATTTAGGTTGAGATTGAAAACCTAGGGTTTGATTTAGGAGCGGAATTTGGGGCTTTTTGCCAAATGCCAAATTGATTGAAATTGATGATATGGTTGTGTTGTTGGGTTGATTTTGAGCTAATTTCATGTTCATATCATTGTCAAATTGTTTATGGATCATGAGCTAATTGAATTTTAGAATTTTAGATTGCGATATGTTTTAAAATTTGGGGTTTTTTGCCAAAAGCCAAATTGATTGAAATTGATGATATGGTTGTGTTTTTGGGTTGATTTTGAGCTAATTTCATGTTCATATCATTGTCAAATTGTTTATGGATCATGAGCTAATTGAATTTTAGAATTTTATATTGCGATATGTTTTAGAATTTGGGGCTTTTTGCCAAAAGCAAATTTGACTTAAATTGATGATATGGTTGTGTTTTTGGGTTGATTTGGAGCTAATTTCATGTTCATAGCATTGTCAAATTGTTTATGGATCATGATCTAATTGAAGTTTGGAATTTTATATTGCGATATGCTTTAGAATTTGGGGTTTTTTGCCAACAACCAAATTGACTGAAATTGATGATATGGTTGTGTTGTTGGGTTGATTTGGAGCTAATTTCGTGTTTATAGCATTGTCAAATTGTTTGTGAATCATGAGCTAATTGAATTTTAGAATTTTATTGCAATATGCTTTAGGTCGATTAGGTTCTTCTATTTTAGCATAAAAATCATAATTTAGCCTATTAGCTCAATTGGTAGAGCAATGTGCGTTTGCACAAAAGATGTGGGTTCAAATCCCACATAGGTTACATAATAGAAAAGAGCGCAACAATCGCAAATTGTTAATCATGCACATTATAATCTAAGTTATGCACTTTTTAACCTTAATTATGCACATTTTAATCTTATTTATGCACTTTAATTTTAAAAGCTTATAGGTAAAAAAAATCAATTTCAAACTTACATCTATCGACCTAAATTATCCGAGAGGTGAACCCAAACTCTCAAAAGTAAAAAAAACAAACAAAATTAAAACATCGATTTCAAAAGCACATCTTTTGACTTATTAATGCGCATTATGATCTTACATTTGCACAATTGTATTCTTAATCTGCACAATTGTAGTTTAAATTTGCACAATTTTAGTTTAAATTTGCACAATTGTATCATACTTTAAATTTGCACAATTGCACAATTAAAGTTGCACAAATGCACTTTACAGTTGCACAAATGCACTTCACAGTTGCACAAATGCACTCTACAGTTCCACAAATGGTCATTTATAATAGAACACATCAATTCATTTTCCCGTTTCTCTGCCTCCTGTTATCAGCACGAGATGCTCCAATAATTCAAGAATAAATATTAGGTTTCCATGATATTTTTTTTATAAATAGCCAAAAATCGAAAAATAATTAGGGGAATAGCCAAATTCAGAAAGATTATAGGGAATTAGCCAAAACAGGGTAAAGTCGTTGTTTGTAACAGTGACTTTACACAAGGTTTTCAAAAAATATATTAAAAAAAGTAAGTCGTCGTTATAAACAACAACTTACCTTATTTTTATTTTTTTTTTAAATTTTGGATTATAAGAAATTGGTTTTATCTGAAAACTGGAAAAAAAAAAAATACATGTTGGGAGAGATGTTGCTATCCCAATTTTTTTTAAAAAAATAATAAAATCGCTGGTATAAACGGCGACTTAGGGATTTTTTTAGATTTTTTTAAACTATCAAATATCGGTATAGTTAAAATGGAAAAAACTCACCCATTCTTTTTAGATTTTCCTCCTCTCTCTCTCTCCGTACCTAGGGGTCCAAATCTTCTGTCCCGAAGCTTGTCCCCCTCTACTGTCCCTCCTCACAAAACTCACCCATTTTTTTAATCTATTTTTTTTATTTTATTTCTTTTTTTGTTTTTCTTTTTAATTAAGTTTGTGAGGGGAAGGGAGTTGGGGATAGGAGGGGGGACAAGGTTGAGGACAGGGGATTTCAACCCCAGGCGGACTCCCCTATTCTCTCCTCTCTCTCCAGCTTTTTCCCTCCCTCACTCTCCATCTCAAAGTTGTCTTTTTTTATATATAAAAAGGGAGGGTCGCTGTTTCCCGGTATATTTTTTTTTTTTTACGTTTTCATCCTTTTTAACCTTTATTCGATAATTTTTTTTTAAAAAAAAAACAAAGTCGTTTTTTGTTATTTTAATTTTTTTTTAAAGTTGGGGTAACCCCTAAAAATGTTTTTTTTTTCATTTATGTTAATGTTAATGAAAGTAAACCCAAAATTAAAAAAAAAAACGAAATACATGTAAGTCGCTGTTTATATCAACGACTTATATTTTTTAATATTTTTTTTAAAAACCTTGGGTAAAGTCGATGTTACAAACAACGACTTTACTCTGTTTTGGCTAATTCCCTAAAATCTTTCGGAATTTGGCTATTCCCCTAATTATTTTTTGATTTTTGGCTATTTACAAAAAAAAATCGGTTTCCACACTCTTTTTTCTCTTTGTATGTCGTGTCATGTCTATGCTTTTCAGGTCGATCTCTTTATCAACGTTATATATTTGCTTTTGTTATGACTCTAGTTGCTCAGACTCCTGTGGTAATTGCAGCGATCTGAGATTTCTCACGATTTCACTGGAGGAGAGGCAGAGATTTGAGAGGGAAGAGGAGGCGGAGAAACAGATCTGAAAACGATCTCTGATTCCAGGAGCAACATCGTCGTCGGAATTGCGTCGTCCAATTGTGCCTCCGATCTGCGATTCAAGCAACATCGTCATCGTCCATTCGCGCCTCCAATGGCAAGGCCTCTTCCAGCAACATCGTCGTCGGAATTTGCGGTCGTCGAATCCATAGCAATACAACCAGATCCGATGACTGCCTCTCTCTAACAGATCAAAAGCTTGAGGGAGATCGGAGGAGAGGGAAAGGAGGAGAAACATAGAAGGACGAGATGCACGAAAGCTTGCGTTTTGAGGGACGCTAATCAAACTAGGGTTATAATAGAAATATATCATGGATAGTTTTACAATTTGTTCCAAAAGGAGGACGATGTCCAAGTGGCCAAATTGAGCTGCGAGGTGCATGGGAGTATCTCCTTTAGAGTTTTGCAGACAGAGTAGCTCATGATGAAAAGTAGGGTTAACCCGTGCAAGAACTTCCAAGATGAACCCTTTGTTACCACATCGGGCAGCTATATGAAGGGCGTTATTTCTGTCTCCAGGAGTAATTTGCTGGTGGAAAAGCTTCTCGTCAATGGAAGAGAATGGGATATCAGCGGTTCGGGCTGCTTCATACAGCTTGTCATCCATGTAATGCTGAATTACTTTAGCCATCTGATTCCTCTCACAAACTCCTACAAACAGGGTCGGTTGCAGCCAGGAAGTTTTGAGCGGGGGTTTCCATAGTAGCAGACAATAAGATCGAGAAAAAAGTCGTAAAACACACAACGTGTTCGATAGTACAAGGTACAAACATGTCTCAAACAATGTTACAAACTAATGTCAAACGATATTACAAACTACTACAAAGATATAAAACCAGTTTTGACATACTTTAGTCTTGTTTTTTAAGAAAAAAATAAAAAAAAATAAAAAAAATAGAAAATGTCGAGAAAAAAGAAAAAAAATATGCATGTTTAAATTTTTTGCATTATACCCTAACTTAGATGTCCTATGATGATAAATAATGATTGACTTTATCATGTAAATCCTATGGCATGTTTGGAAGGTTTAGCCTAAGTCCTCGAAATTGTTTTTATGTGGATTGTGAACTTGTGATGAAATTGAGCACATATGATCCTAAGCTAAAGGTTAAAATCCAACAAAAATTGTCCCAGTGAGAATTTTGGCCTTATAGGGAGAACATAAAAAAATCCCTCTGCTTTCTTAAGTGTATTTACTCTTCTTATGCATCTCTAAATGTTGTAATAGTTATTCAAAGCCAATGCATTTATATGTTTATGTTGATGAGAATTAAATGATGGAGGCACCTTTTAAGCCAATTTTATCCTCTCTTACCTACCCTGCATTATCCCTGCTTGAAGCCAGAATATTAGCCTGAGACTTTTAGGGTATAATGCAAAAATTTTAAACATGCATATTTTTTTCTTTTTTTTCGACATTTTCTTTTTTTTTTTCTTTTTTTTTATTTTTTTCTTAAAAAACAAGACTAAAGTATGTCAAAACTGCATAAAACTTTAAACATGCAAAAAGGAACAAATAAAATGCAACTAATAACTTTAATATCAAAGTTGTGCCATGTCCTAAAAATTCATTACAAACTATGAAACAAGACTTAAAAAGATACACATAAAGTTCTGGCAGCATATAACCACATAAAATCCCCTCTTCATAGGGCTCTCAAACATGGCCATCAAGAAATTGCTGGGCTGCTTCTACAAGACGCCGTGGATTTGTTATCCATTGTCAACAATATGAATGAGAGTCCTGCATACCTTGCTGCTGACAAGTTTTGCTCAAAGTCTCTACTAACAATTTTGAATGCCGATGGTGTTAACAAATGTTGTGCAAGTTTTTCGGGGCCATTGGGCCAAACGGCTTTCCACCCAGCTAGAAAATTGACTGGTAATTAAGTTGGTTTCAAGTCTTTACCATATATATATATAATCAATAAACAATTAAAGAAGCTTTGTTTAAGTAAGAAATTTTAAATTTTGCTAATATCGTTCTCGCGTCTTGACGCGATTCTTTAAAATAAAATCATAATAATTTAATATTATAAATTTAAATAAGGGATTAGCAATTATTCTAGGATTCTCTTGATTTATACATAGTATATACATTTCCTAGCTACAGTAATTCTAGATTAACTAATGTAGTAGCAGTTTATAAATATCTAGATCATTGGATATTGGATATGTTTTAACAAAAAGTTGTTCGATAATGCAACAGGAGAAATCTTGTTAATCTTATTACAAAAAAGAAAGAATCTTTTGACAAAACAAGACGATAAAGGGAAGACAGTCCTTCATTATGCAGTAGAAGAAAAAAGAGAGTCAATGGTGGAGATATTGCTAAAGAATGACAAATCCCTTGCTTACTTACATGACAAAGATGGTTTGACACCTCTTCATAGAGCAGCCAATATGGGTTCCTTTGCAATGGTAGAAACCATCTTGGATTTGTCTCCGCAGTCAATAGAAATTCGGGAGCAAAGTCATGCTAAAACAGCTCTTCACTTCGCCAAGTTGGAATCTTGTTTTTTGGCAAAATGCTTGAGAGAGACAAGAATGAAGGAGCTAATCAATGAAGTTGACAGTGATGGTAACACACCCTTGCACCTTGCCTTGATAAACGATGATCTTGAGAGTGCTGATGCGCTACTAGAAGTAAGTGGCATCAATTGGAGCATTACTAACAATCAAGGCCTCAGTCCTATGGACTTGTGCAAATCAGATGACCAAATCCCAATCAAAATGGTGAGTATACCAAACATTTTCTTAAGATGGCTACCCATCAATTACTTTAAAATGACTAAGCTTGTACTGCATATTTCATATCGACCTCATATATAATATTCTACTAATTAACTTCATATATGTTTTTCTTATTATCATTAGAAATGTTTAGCATCAGGACGGGGGGGGGGGGGGGGGGAATATTCATTCATAAGAATATCTTTAAGTTGGATGATGTCTTGAAGTTGAACTGGGAAAATTGTTTACCTTATCGAAGTCCTAGTGGAGATAGCATACTTCATATAGCAGCCAGGGAAGGTAACATGAAAATCATAAGAAATTTTGTTGCCAAAGATTCCAACTTTTCTCAACACTTGTTGGAGGAGAACAACAAAGGGGAGAACCTGCTCCATTTGGCTGCAGAATATGGAAAGATTGAAGTGGTCAAGGAAATTACACCGTCAAGAAAGTCAAGAAATTGGGTTAACCGACATGGAATTGAGGACTCTCAAGTTATTATGGAAAACGGGGAATCAAATCTGCAGCCATGGAGAATGTGCTCAAAAAATGGAGACACTCCTACTCATCGTGCCCTTAGAAGTGGATATGACAACATCGCATTACGTCTATTGCGTTTAGCACCTGAATTGGTTTCATCTTCCATTAACAAGGAAGACGAAAGCTTGCTCTATCTTGCTGCCGAAAACAATTGTTTTCATGCTTTAAAGGAGATATGCAAAGATAAGAGAAATTCATACAGTATTAGCGGACCTAATGGCCAAACTCCTCTTCATGCTGCTGCAAGGAAAGGAGGTAACTCTATTTGCATGTTTTATGTGCTTTAAGTTATACTGGGATTTTATTTCATTCCTTGCCAAAATATACGATTAGAGGAAAAATTGCACAACATAACCCTAACATTAGGGGCTATTGGCAAATAATAGGAGTAGTCTAGTGAGGTTGATCTTAAAACTAATATTTTAATGAGGTATAATACTTGTTATACTCGTACTTTGGGACACTTTATTCTTTCACATCTTAACTTTCGTCAAGTTTTTTGCTCATTAAAACTCATTTAATATTTCATTAATAAGTGGTTCGGAAATGCCAAATCAATATCAATATACTAGTATTTGTTACAAAATCTATTATCGATAGAATATTTTTTCTTAAGTTATTTTGTATAATTGTTTTATACTACGGTGTATTAAAAGATTTAAAAATTTCAACCAAATTATTATAACCTTCACATTTCAGAAAGAAATATAAATTATACATTATTTTGTTTATTAAGAAATCGCACAACGGACGGCTAAAGTAAAACTAATAACTATTGAAAGTGAAATTTGAGTTATCATTTGCAACCTATGACATAGGTTGTTATTTTTCACAACTTGAAATTAATTTCAGGCTATTTTCCACACACCCTATATATTGTTTAATTGGGGCTAATTACTTCAGCTTGCCCTATTTAAAATTGTTAAATCGCGGTGGGTCATCCGACGTGGGGCATGCACGCCCAAGCGCAAACGCGCTAACCAAGCCGAGCACATAACCCGGTGGACTACCGTAGTCCACCGGGTTATATTTCCCATCTTTCCACACACCCCCTAAGCGCAAACGCGCTAACCAAGCCGAGCACACAAGCCGAGTGGGGTTCCATCCTAAAACCAATTGGTATTAGGTGGGGTAGCCCACCGACTTATATGTAAGGCTTGGATTCCCTTTCTAATCAATGTGGGATGGTTATATTTCCCATCTTTCTACAAAAATAATTGAAGTAATTTGCATAACAAGGATTAATATATGTTATGAAATTTAAGAAAAGTAATTCTGGATATTATTTTATGACTATATACAGTGGCGGAGCTGGGGTGCTCGGGAGTGCTAGAGCACCCCCTATCGGGGAAAAAATACATTTTTTTTACATATATTTAATATTTTTAAGGTAATATAATATCTTGAAATGATATTTGAAATAATTGTATTATCAAACTCAAATGATAAAGGGAAGGTGTGCAGTCATCAGAACATGGAATGCTGCCTTTTTGTCTTATTCCCCTATTTCCCCCTATTTCTCGTATGTGATTTCTACCTTTCTGTGGCTTCAATGCTCCTCTAGTCTAGACACAATTTAGATTTGGTTGCTTGGCTTGCAGGTATATGCTGACAGAGGGGCTTGGTCTCTTTGGTATTGTTTCTATTTCATAATATCAGTGCTACTCTATATATCATATATGGATTTGGGAAAAATTCATAGACTATACTTCGTATTACATATGTGATGGAAAGATTTTAAAAGAGAAGATTAAATGCAATATGATGTTCATTCATTTTATGAATTCATTTTTTGGCCTTGTTAATATCATGAAAACTTTCTGTAACATGCCCATGTTGTCTCATGAGAGGAAGGTTTGCTAAATTCATTTCTAATAGAGGGCATACATTTTATTTAGTTGTAATAAAATTGGTTATTTGTCGTGTTTCTATTTCATAATATCAGTGCTACTCTATATATCATATATGGATTTGGGAAAAATTCATAGACTATACTTTGTATTACATATGTGATGGAAAGATTTTAAAAGAGAAGATTAAAGGCAATATGATGTTCATTCATATGAATTCAGTTTTTGGCCTTGTTAATATCATGAAAACTTTCTGTAACATGCCCATGTTGTGATCTTTTGATCATTTTCTGTATTAGAAAGCTTGTTATCGCTATCTTTTTAATCTGTTTTTTCTTACATGGGGTTAAATTTATACATTAACTAATCTGATGGTAAGAAATATAAGGGTGTGCATTAAATTGTAGAGAAATATAAGCTCATTGAGTTTACATCTCAAAAGATGAAAGTAGATAGTACCTATCTCATCAATTCAACCTTAATTATATATGGTGTTCAATTTTTTATTTCTTATTTACTTCTGATGTGAAATATATATATTCCCATGGGGAAAGCATTTTCCATCCAGTCAAACATAGCCTCAAAATCAAAGTGCAAAAAATATTAGTTAATTATAGTTGCTATTTGTTGGTTGAATCCTTTGAAGGTTGAATTAGTTGAGCATGAAAATTGTAGCTTGCTGAAATTTGAGCTGCTTGTGTTTCTAAATGCTTAGAATTCTATATGATAATCTTCTCATTGAGCTCTTTATGCTTCCTTGGCTTATTTCTACTAGAATGCCTTTAGTATATGAATATGTAGATCCAATGCCACTTGCATCGGACTCAATAGCACAGGTATTGCGACGCTCTATGTCCTTTGATCCTCCAGGTTCATACAGCAAGGCTGAAAGGATCCAGAACTAATGTGGTCATTAAAGTCTTGAAGCTAGGGATTGAAGGTATTCTAGTGGTTGGTCTGAATTTTGTCTATGTTGTTGCTCGTATTTTGGAGTTCTTGAACCCTTAACTGAGGTGTACCTCCTTGGTGAATAAGTCCTCTTTCGAAATTACCACTCCTATGTACCATTCTAGGTTGTTTTCAAACATGAATTGTGGAATTTGGAGGCTTATTTATTCAGAAAGGTTCCTTTTTTTTTTGGAATTCTTTAATTGCAAAATTCCTAGTTTTACAGTTCTGAAATGTTTATTTGTCACTAAGCAGTTACAGTCCATTTCAAAGTTGATTTTTCATTCACGAGAGATGCATTTTAGCTTTGACAGTTTGCTTGCTTGTGAGAGCTTCCATGCAAATGTTCATGCTGGTAATCTGTGGTTGCTACGTGGTGGTCGTATATAGGGTTTTTGGATTTTGGTAATGGATTTTGGTAATGAGTTGTTCATTATTTTCTTCTAACAAACTATTTGTCACTTTTTGGCTTTTTGTTGATGTTTAAGTATTATTTAGTCTTATAATGTACAATGATGACCTCTCCAAAGATATTGAGACTTTTGATGAGTGGATAGAAGCCTAAATGGGTATTCAACATAGACTTCTATTTCAGATGAGTTAATATCTACATTTTAAGGTCATGCCAACTAGCATTTCCCTTGACATCCCTTGATATAGCTAAAATTTTGAATATGAGGCAAGTCTTAACGAGTAATATTATTATTCTATCATTTTTAGTAGACTTTATAGAAAATGATAATAGAAACGTAAAAATGAGAGCCTAGGCTTTGGTGTTGATAAAGAGGATGTTAATTTAACTTATTTATCCATGACTCCTTTTAATTCTCTTGCTTTCGTTATCTAGTTCTATAATTAAGTTGATCTCTCTCTCTCTCTCTCTCTCTCTCTCTCTCTCTCTCTCTATATATATATATATATATATATATATATATATATATATATATATATATTTTTTTTATCTTTTGCAGAATTAAGTTGATCACTCTCTAACAGTTGAGAGGGCGAGTAGTTGCAGAAAATAATTTCTTTTTATTTCTGGTAATGCCCTGCTGATTCCCTTGATTCTATCACTTTATGATGCTAGAAAAACAATGATTGGTTTAGACTTGAGTGATTTCATGTCTTAGATGTTCTGGTCATTCTCCCAAGCTTCTGTATTTGTGTGTCCACTTTGTAGTGAAACTAACAGTGAGAGCTACTAGCCATTTTATGGTGAAACTCAGCATGAAAATGGTTTATGTTAGATGCCTTTTGGTTACTTGTTGTGATCCTAGGGTGTATGCAATCATTGGTTCAAGATCATGCCAGAGTTCGAGCCCATCAAGTCAGGATGTCCCTAGAAGGTGAGGCTGCGCAGCAGATGCTCGACGAAAGACGCCAGGAGGCTGATCTCTTGGAGCATGCTGAGTTATAATGGGCAGAACAAGACTTCAGCCTTGAATTTTCGTGAGTATTAGGATCCACCTAGTTTAGCTACTGGTTTGATGTATTTGATAGTCTTGGGAGGGGTGGTGTGACAGTAAAGGAACAATAGTTGGCATTTAATATTATATTTTTGTTGTTGTATTATACTTGTGTTTGCATTATCAAATGTAAAACAGGTCATTTATTAGTGCGTGTTTTTTTTAATAAAATATGGGATTTTTTAGCCCGATCCGGTAGAATTCCGGGCTAAAAAGCAGTTTTTTTTTTTTAAATTTCCCATAAATAAGTTAGCAACTGCAGCTTGCCGTGGCTAGCACTTTAGCCACGGCTATAGCCGTCGCTACTCTCTTTTGCCACCCCATGTTTCCCCACGGCTTGTTTCCCGTGGCTACAACCGTGGCTACCACCCTTTGGCCACAGCAAATGGACTTTTAGCCAAGGCAAATAGCCGTTGCTAATATCTTTTTTTTTTTGTAGTGTACCTCTTATGTGATCACCACGTACATAATCACATTTCGAAACAGATTTACAATATTATCATAATGCCTTATTTTGATTAACTTTCCAATTGGTGATAATCTATCTTTATTCATTATCTACTTCGAGAGATATGACTTTTCATCTATACTTCAGGAGATGATGATAAAAATATAATATACAAATAAAACAAAACAAAATAATAATTATTACTCATCGCTACATGGATGATACTTATTTTTCATCACTACGGGGATGAAATTTATCAATCACATCAAGTGATTCAAAATATCAATTTCTTCACTTTTATCCACTTTGAGAGATTTAATATTTTCTACTTCGGAGACGAATTAAATTATTTATAAACAAAATAATAAATTAGAAAATTAAAATTGCACTTACCTCCACTTACCTTCACGACGGCGCACTTCAGGCATTGATATAATTTATGTATACATCCTCTTCGGGGGATGTGTTTATCTACATCCCTTGCTAAATCTCATCGCTTCTGGGAAGAGATTTTCCACTCACCGGAACCTTCACTAGGGACAAAACTTGTAACCCTGGAAGTTTGGGTCTTTTCTGTTATTTATCAGAAAAATACATACCAATCTGTATTTTTGATAAATTTAGGGCTGGTTTTGTAATTAAGATAAAATAGCACAATCGTCTTCTTCACTTATGAGATCGGTGTGAGATCGGCGGCGCATGACCCTGGTTCATTCTTGATCACTTCGGACTAGCGGCAAAGAAGCTAAGTGAATTTGGGCGATTGCATCACCTCTTCTTGTTCTTCGGCGGGGAGGTTAAGGTCCAATCACAGCTGGTTCCTTGGCGGCGCGACCGTTTGTTCCGGCGGAAACCCCGCGGAGGCGGAGGGGAGCGGGCGGTGTCGCCTCTTGTGGCCACCCAAAGCCTGGCCGGACGAGATCTCGGCCCCACAGATGGAACAAGCGTGAACCTTTAGGTAAAACGATCCAGGAAACGCCGACACGAAGAGCGAAGGTTTATCATAGGAGCCGGATTAGAAGTCGTCCGCTCCCCGGAGCTTCGTGTAGAGATCAGGCAGCGCCTCGAACACCGAGTTGAAGTCGTTCGAAGTGATATCATTGAGGTAAACCACGATCTCCGGCGGCTGATAGTAGGGATTGGACGCTGGACCTTGGTGGATCGAAGTCCGTGATGCGATCTCCACCGCGCGATATAAATCCCTCACGACGGACAATGTGTTGGGGCTGGAGAAGCATCCCATGTCCGCCATGGATATAGTGGCCTAAGGAGGAGTGGCTGATCGGTAGAGCTACTGGACTGCCGCCGCGGTGATGTGCTTGACCATTTCGGATCCCTTCATCTGGAGAAGGAACAACGAATGGCTCGTTTGTTATTTTCTAGAGTAATACTCGT
The DNA here is from genome assembly GCA_963922045.1 of Persicaria maculosa. Lineage (NCBI taxonomy): Eukaryota > Viridiplantae > Streptophyta > Magnoliopsida > Caryophyllales > Polygonaceae > Persicaria > Persicaria maculosa. Next base: position 64,758,878 of record OY998263.1, on the reverse strand, counting down.
GCTGATAACGTATTGTAAACTAAGGCAAAAAAATGGGAGAGAATATGAGATTGTATTTTCTAATAATCTATTATTCTATTGTGTGGTATCACCAATACAATAGGAGTTATATCCTTAACCTTCAAGTACAAGATAAATCTATCTAAGTAAAGTGTATATCTTGTACATCCACATAATAATAATATTATAACATAAAATACTTTTTAAAACTGTATCATTTTTTTGTTTTTATCAATTTTTATCTCATTTATTTAAATAGAAAAACTTTGCTTTACTATCGCGTTTACTACTAATATTTTTAAAATTTTTATTTATAAGATAAACTTTTAATTAGAGATTTTATCTAATTCTATAATTTGTGATGAATTAAGACTTTAAACTGTATATACATAAATATACAAACTTAAACACTTTTTTAAAAGAAAAAATATAATTTTTTGTTGCCATCGATCATTTTTTTTTACCTTGGTAATGTGCATCCATGTATAAAGAAAAAACTATATATATATATATATATCTCATTCTATAATTTTTTGTTGTCATCGATCAAGTCGATTTCTCGACTCAATACGACTCAGTCGGATTTAACTACAATCGTGCATCCATGTATAATATAGTAATAGATTGTGTTATATGCATACTCATCATATACACATACATGATACAAGCACATAGCAATATTACATGCATCACATAAAAAAACAAGACATAGGAAAATGACCACATATCGTTACAAAGGGTATACCCTTGCGTTGGAAGAGTTGCTGCAACAGGTTTACCTCAGACCATTGGTGTCAAAGACTTTCTCCGTGATGTGATCGTAGTCCCCCATGAGTTCATCTCTTTTTTCCTATAAAAGTTTGTCTTCGGAGCTGAACATCAACTTTCTTTTCTAAAAACTATTTGGTGACATCTCGGTATTTTAGCTCGTTCTGGATTTATAAAATTCTGATTGAATCCGATGAACCCTTGTTGGAAATATATTTTAAGTGGCTACAACTTTTTTTGAAGGATGCAATCGTCAAATCAGTTTGGAAGATGGCTGAAATCAGGGATCTTTGCAGCAGCCCGAAAATCTGGCAGCTTGTCGAAAATGCAATAAATGAAGACAGAATACATTCAGTAAAGTCAGATTAAATGATGGGGTTATAGAGATTCTTCCAAACTTCCATCTCTTTGATGGCAGTAAAGACCATTCATTTTCCCCCAATATGGTTGTCCATCTCTTCATCATGAATCTCGGAAACTCTTTCGTATTATCCGTCATTAGTTTATCGATTTATTTTAATTTCTTTTATTTTTCAAAGCATCAATATTTTCCTATATAAAGGGATGTAAGAACTTCTCTTGATACAAGTTGAATTTGAGAAGAAAAGTGAGTCTTTTAGCTTCCATTGATTCAGGTTAAGAATCACGTTATTAGGTGAGAAGCCGGGAACAAAACCTCTCGGCGAGATGCTAAGAGTGGTTTCTTAGTGAGAGACGATGGAACCAAAGGGTTGGCAAAACTCGGAGTGCGAGGCCGAGAGTGTGGAAGATCGAGTGTTGAAGAGAGTTCGGAGTGAGAGGCTGAGGGTGATCTTGCATCACATATCCCTCAAAACCCCCACTCGTCCCTTACCTTACCATCATTCTAAGGTCTTCCACAACCCTATCATCACCCTCAAATCACCCCCAAAACATCACTCCAAAAGAGCCCTTCAATCTCTCTCAAAAGTGCCCTTGGAGACATTGATCGAGGGCCATTATCGCGCCTTGTCGAGCAAGGATGCCGATGTGCAGACATCGATCACATGTACAAGGCAAAAATGCTGCGGCGACACCCCTTCGGTTTTTGAGGTTAGCAATGGCGGCGGCGGCTTGGTGGTTGCAACGGATCACCATGGGAGGTATATACATATTTGCCTTAATTAATCAAGTCTCTTGAATTAATTAACCATATGGCATTCAAATTAGGCCATTGTTTGGCCTTTTCGGATGAATTGGGAGTCAATGAAAATTGTGAGGAGATAATGCTAATTATAATAAAAACTAATATATGTATTAGTTTATTAATGGCATGACTAAATATATGGCTACTAGTCAGCGTTTACGAGTAAGAAATATATAAGTGCATACATACATCCTAGCTAATTTCAATTTCGAACCACTTGATTTATAAACTGGGTGATTAGAAATTGATGAACATGTGCTATCATGATGATTTTGTATAACTCAAGTATAACTTGTGTGGTTGATTTCATGATGCGATGTATGCGGAGTGGCACTAGGATGTCAAAACGGAGAACAAATTGCTAGAGGCCGGCAGGAGATCGGGATGCCCAATGCATTGCGTCAATGAACAAGTTGAGTTGTCACTTCGGTCTTACAAAGGATATTTGCTGGGTACATTCATGCCAGCCTATTTTGTGAGTTAAGCTAAGTGATTGACATGATCTTTTGAGTTTGAAATTAATTTGGTAAGCAATCTTGCTTGACTTATTATTTTTAACTATACAAAAATGTCTATATGTTGATTGATCTCATGTGCATTTGCATTATCTATATTAAGCGCATATGTATGCCATCTTCAATGACATGAATGAATAAATATGCCCATTATCGATTGTCTTATGAATTCCATCATAGTTGAAGCATGTAATTCATTTGGATTTATGAAATGTGAGAAAAGCATAATCATATATGAATGTGATATATGTTATGGAATCGTCATTACGTTCTATTTGCTTTTAATGGGTATAATCCTAGCATAACTTGTGACATTTCATGATGTTAATTGTGTGCAAAATATACAACTGAAATGTGGATGGAGTTGTATCGAGACGTCATTACGGAAGTTGGTTGCTAGGGTTGGTTGAGGAAAGATGGCTGGTTAGATTCGACTAAGAGACGCTCTAGTGCCTCTACTTCTAGATCAAGCGACATGTGATGACATGACCTTACGTCGAACCAATTCAATCTATGAATAAGTAAGTATACTTATATGTCAATGTAGATAAGGTAAGCTCAACTAATTTTTTATTGATATATATTATATCATTCTTTAACTTGGTTTTGCTGATCAAAATTATAGTGATATATGCATAAATGTTAAACTTTCTAAATACCTTTTAAACCCGTAATTGAGAGGACCACTAGATTGTTTGATTTAATTAATTGTTAAACTCTAAAAGCAAGTGTGGTAAAGGTGTTATATCACATTAATTGATGATCTTTGGATATACCAAGTTGCATGCATTTGCTAAGATCAAAGATGTAGTAGAAAGAATTGTTCTTGATATATACATATGAGATATAAAACCAACTTGAATAGAACAAAAAAAAAATGATTTAGATCCGATAGAGGTAGGAAGTAAGATGCCACAAGAAAAGTTAGACAAAACCTCATATAAGGTGTGGAAATAACTTAGAGTCTATCTAGTGTATATGAGAAATGTGGGGGTGTTTGACTAAAGTGGTTGTACTTTCTTTTAAGTGAGATGATGTTGGATCTAATATGGTTGATCATATATGTACTTGTTGGTTATGATGAGAACAATCGTGTTACTTATGTGCTTGGATGATAGAAACATGTGTGAATGTTATGATGATGAGTTTTTTTAGCGATGTTTACTTTTAAGTAAAATCATAATAGTATTCATGTCTATGTGCTCATGTCTGGATCTTTATCTTTACTTGATTCAAATGTCGAGCTTGAATCTAGTAAGTCTAGAAGGAGTAAATGAGATATAAGGGAAACTAGATGTGAGCTTAAGTTTGAGACAACTTTGTTGGATGAACTCGTTGATGTGACTGAAAATGATTTGCCTCTTGTTTATGTTCTTTTGTTAGAAGATGATTTAGAACACATAAAGAGGTTATGAGTTCAACCTATTCTAGTTTCTTCCAAAAGATGCTATAGACAATGAATTGGAATCTATTATGTGTATCCTTTCTTGGGAACTAGTTGACTTGCCTAGAGGTGTCAAAACCATTAAGTGTAAATGGATCTCTAAAAGGAATTTTAGAACAGATGGTTCTATTATACGGTTTAAGGCAAGACTAGGGGTTCAAGGATTCATACAAATACAAAATTGATTTCTTTAATACATATTCTCTAATGACTAAGATTGTCATTTACATTTATTATTTGCTTTAGCATCTAAATATAAATTGGCAGTGCATCAATGGATGTTAAAATGTGGTTTAAATGACGATCTAGAGAAAGAGATATGTGGAACAACCTAGGGGCATGTGGTTCCAAGAAAAGAGAATTTTGTGTTCACTTAAGAAATCAATATATGGCTTTAACCAAGCATATTTGAAATGTTATGAGAATGTCACCAAATTGTGTTGAAGATTTCATTTTGTGTATATAATGCATGTTTTTTTGCCAAGATGTATTACATTTGTTACGTGCCTTTATATGTAAATGGGATGTTGATATTTGGCACTAGCATGCATGTGATAAATGAAACAAAACATTTGTTTCCTCTCGCTTTGAAATGAAAGATATGGGTGAAGTTGATGTGTTTCCAAGTGTTAAAGAAACTAGAAAAATGAAATTGCTTCATTCCGTTATATAGAGAAATGTTGAGAAGGTTTGATAACTTTATCGTTGTGCCAGTATGATCGAACATTCTAATTATGATGATGTTATAGCTCCACTAGTGGTTTTGTTTTGACATTATGTGGTGGTGCTATATCGTGAAAATCATCAAAATTGTCATGTTTTGCTAGATCGACTATAAAATGGGATGTCATAGCTCTAGATTTAGCTGGACAAGATATTGACTGATTGAGAATGTTTCTGGCTTACTTATCTTTATGGGGGCATGAAGCTCTATCTAATTCTCTACATTGTGACTCAAATTTGCTATTTGTTTAGCTAGTAGCAATACATATAATGGCAAGAAGAGACACACATGGATTTGACATGAAGCTTTGAGACAGCTGATTGCAAATGGTCTCATCTATTTGGAGAATGTGAGGTCCGAGAGGAACTTGATAGTTTGTTGACAAAAGGACAGAACAGGAGACTAGTCCTTGATTTGTCTAAGGGAATGAGACTCAAACCCATATGAGGAGAGATACACCATGTCTCATTCCCATGACAGGTGTATTGAGGAAGGTTGAGTCATGAACTCTTAATGAGTCCATAGCCAAGAGTTGGGTGGTCCTATTGAGAAAGACTTGATGGATTCACCGAATATAGAAGAGGATGAGCGCAAGGCTCTTAATGGTTCCATAGCCCTAATAAGGGTGGTCTATGAGAGATAGACTTAATAGAGATACCTACGAGAGTGTGAAGGGGTTGGTCACCTTCTATGGAAGACTAGGGTGATCTTTCTAGAGCACTCTTCAGCACCCAAGGTATGAGATGACCACATACATATTTGAGGATCTTATCGTGGAATCATCAGGATCATGGTTGAGGTATGTGTTGTTGAGATCACCTCTCGTGTCTAGTAGTTCAAGATTTGTTCACTTCTATGACAAGGGAGGCACTCAACTTCACTATGTGTTGGTTCAAGACTTGTTCACCAACATTTAAGTATCTCTTCCATAAAACCAGCTCAGAATATCATTTTTGAAGTTGTTTTAAAAACCCTTTTTCTCGCATTTGTGGGGAATTGTTGGAAATAATGCTTAAATAAAGGTTTTATAACGGGTTTTATTTTCCGAAATCCTATCCATATTAAAAAGAAAAGGAGGAAAATAATTTTAACTAGTTTTTGAGGTTTTTCCTCAACAAGGAGGTTGGTGGGAGAGTGGGGGATGAATACACGTTCTCCTCATCTTAAAGCAGACCTTTTAAAGTTTTTGGAGAGAGATAGTTTTTCCCTTCTTCCTCCTCTCCTCCATGTGAAATTGTTCTGAGTTCCTAGTTGATTTCATCTCTTCGATTGCGAGTGCATGCTTTTGAAGGGCGCTGTGTAACCTTGGGGGGCGATGCCAAGAAGCCGACTTGCACCGTGCTCGGGGCGAAATTGCTTCTAAGGCAGTGAGTTCGGTTAAGGTCCAATCACAGCTGGTTCTTTGGCGGCGCAACCGTTTATTCCGGCGGAAACCCCGCGCAGGCGGAGGGGAGCGGGAGGTGTCGCCTCATGTGGCCTCCCAACACCTGGCTGGACGAGAATTCGGCCCCACAGATGGAACAAGCGTGAACCTTTAGGTAAAAAAATCCAGGAAACGCCGACACGAAGAGCGAAGGTTTAACATCGGAGCCGGATCAGAAGTCGTCCGCTCCCCGGAGCTCCACGTAGAGATCAGGAAGCGCCTCGAACACCGAGTTGAAGTTTTTCGACGGGAGATCGTTGAGGTAAACCACGATCTCCGGCGGTTGCTAGCAGAGATTGGACGTTGGACCTTGGTGGATCGAAGTCCGCAATGCGATCTCCACCGCGCGATATAAATCCCTTACGACAGACAATGTGTTGGGGGCCGGAGAAGCATCCCATGTCTGCCATGGATAAAGTGGTCGGAGGAGGAGTGGCTGGCCGGTAGAGCTCCTGGATTGCCACCGCGGTGATGTGCTTGACCATGTCGGATCCCTTCATCTAGGGAACTAACAACGAATCGCTCGTTTCTTCAATTGATTGAGATTAGGGTTATTTTCTAGAGCAAAACTCGTGCTGATAATGTATTGTAAACTAGGGCAAGAAAATGAGGGAGAATATGAGATTGTATTTTCTAATAATCTATTGTGTGGTATTACCAATACAATATATATAGGAGTTATATCCTTAACCTATAAGTATAAGATAAATCTATCTAAGTAAAGTGTATATCTTGTACATCTACATAATAACAATATTATAACATAAAACACTTTTTAAAATAAAAAGTATTGTATCATTTTTTGTTGTTATCAATTTTTATCTCATTTATTTAACTAGAAAAACTTTGCTTTACTATCGCGTTTACTACTAATATTTTTAAAATTTTTATTTGTAAGATAAACTTTTAATTAGAGATTTTATCTCATTCTATAATTTATGATGAATTAAGACTTTAAACTGTATATATATAAATATACAAACCAAAACACTTTTTTAAAAGAAAAAATATAATTTTTTGTTGTCATCGATCATTTTTTTTACCTTGGTAATGTGCATTAATGCTCCTAAAATACTAATTTTACTTCCATTATTGTCCATTAAACCCGTTAGAGGATCAAGTCGATTTCTCGACTCAATACGACTTTGTCGGATTTAACTACAATCGTGCATCCATGTATAATATAGTAATAGCTTGTGTTATATACATACTCATCGTATACACATACATGATACAAGCACATAGCAATATTACATGTATCACATAAAAAACAAGACATAGGAAAATGACCACATATCATTACAAAGGGTATACTCTTTGCAGCAGTCAGAAAATCTGGCAGGTTGTCGGAAATGCAATAAATGAAGACGGAATACATTTAGTAAAGTCAGATTAATTGATGGGGATTTAGAGATTCTTCCAAACTTCCATCTCTCTGATGGCCGGCAAGACCATTCGTTTTCCCCCAATATGGTTGTCCATCTCTCCATCATGAATCTCGGAAACCCTTTCGTATCATCCGTCATTAGTTTATCGATTTATTTTAATTTCTTTTATTTTTCAAAGAATTAATATTTTCTAATATAAAGGGATGTAAGAACTTCTCTTGAGACAAGTTGAATTTGAGAAGAATAGTAAGTCTTTTAGCTTCCATTGATTCGGGTTAAGAATCGCGTTCTTAGGTGAGAGGCCGGGAACAAAACCTCTCGGTGAGATGCTAAGAATGGTTTCTTAATGAGAGACGATGGAACCAAAGGGTTGGAAAAACTCGGAGTGCGAGGCCGAGAGTGTGGAAGATCGAGTGTTGAAGAGAGCTCGGAGTGCGAGGCCGAGGGTGATCTTGCATCACATATCCCTCAAACCCCCCACCCGTCCCTTACCTTACCATCATTCTAAGGCCTTCCACAACCCTATCATCACCCTCAAATCACCCCCAAAATGTCACTCCAAAAGAGCCCTTCAATCTCTCTCAAAAATGCCCAATCACATAGGGGTGTCCAGGAAAACATGATACGACTAACACCACACGAAAACGCGATAAAACGATACGAAAAAACATTAAACAAAATGCTAAAACACGGTAATAAACGTGTCGGATGCAGATCGGGGTTTTTTAACAATCGGATACCCGACATGACACGATTATATTTTTTAGAAATTTAAAACTATAAAAAATATGGTATAAGTAATATAAGTTTCCTATGATAACACAAGAATGAATTAGTTCAGATGGTCCAGGGTGCCTTTTGCCTAATATTATGGAAAACGTTTGCAGTTCGACGGATAACTGGATTACCACTTCCGCCCTGCAGTCTCGGGAAGACTGTCCCCAAAACATTAATGCAGATGAAAAGGTTAGCGACTATATTTTGGGTGGTAGATGGTGGTCGGAGAAACTTCATAATGTGTTGCCCACAAACATTGTCACAGAAATAATGGACATCCCGTTGCCCATATCTTCCTTTGAGGATCGCCTATATTGGTGGCCTGATAGGGCTGGCTGGTTCACAACGTCGAGTGCTTACAAGTTTATCACTTCGCAATCATCCTGCGTTGTTGACATTAATGCCTGGATTTGAAAAATTGACGTTCCGCCAAAGATAAAAAACTTTTTATGGAAAATTTGTCAGGATGGTCTCCCGACTGCTTATAGGCTTGCTTCAAGGGGTGTTTCTGTGCCCTCCACTTGCAGCTTCTGTAACAGTGCGACCGAGGACAAAGTTCACATCCTACTCGAATGTCCTTTTGCCCGTTCTCTTCACAAATTCACTGAAGGAATTACCTCGATTGTTGATAACATGGTTTATCAAAGTCAGGACATAAAACCTATTATCTCTTTCTTAGGAAGAAACCTCAGTACTGAGGCTAAAGTGAAGCTTGCCTTCGTTTGGTGGATTATTATGTACACTCGGAACCAACTCATTTTTAGGAAGATTCCTATCCCACAAGGGGCTACCACACTACACTTCATAAAAACTCAAATTCACGAATGAAAAAAACTCACAAACTAAAAAAGGGTAAGTATACTAAATGGCGTAAACCTCCAATTGGAACCTTCAAGCTGAATTTTGATGGTTCTTCGCTAACTAATAAGGACAGCACGGCGGGTACAGTTATCCGGGATCGGGAAGGCCGACCGATCAACATAAGTTTTCATAAACTTGGATTTCAAAGTCCACTAAAAGCCGAAGCGCTTGCTTTAAAAGTAGGTATCAGACGGGCCATTCAACTTTGTATTGAGAAACCAATGACCCCTTTCCCTAGTGGTAAGGGAGAGGTAACTCCTCCATAATCATTAATCATCTAAATAAGCACACTATATGCCTATGAGAAATTGAGCTCTTACTGTCAGATGTAAAACTGTTATTATCGTCTATGAAAGAAGTTTTCTTCTTCTATGTGCCCCGTTTGGGCAATAGAGTGGCGGATAAGGTTACACACATTTGCCACTCTGCCTGGGGTGTCGATATTTACAACAATTCAGGTCCTCTTGACCTCATCCGTAAGGATGCTTCCGGGTAGAGCATGCTCACCCGAATTCTTTCCTGATAAAAAAAAAACTTTACTTGACTACCATGTTTCTTGCTAATATTTTTGAAAAATTGATTTATAAGATAAAATTTTAATTATACTTTTTTTTATCTCAATCTATAATTTGACTTTAAATTGTGTATGTATAAATATAGGAACTAAAAAAATTTTTAAAATAAAAAGTACTGTATCATTTTTTGTTGTTTTGAATTTTTATCTCATTTATTTAAATAGAAAAACTTTGCTTTACTATCGCGTTTACTACTAATATTTTTAAAAAATTTATTTATAAGCTAAATTTTTAATTATACATTTTATCTCATTTTATAATTTGTGATGAATTAAGACTTTAAACTGTATATATATAAATATACAAACTAAAACACTTTTTTAAAAGAAAATATATAATTTTTTTTAGTCATCGATTAATTTTTTTACCTTGGTATTGTGCATTAATGCTCCTAAAATACTAATTTTACTATTGAAAAAAAGATTTATTAGACCTGGGCAAACGCGGGCCGACCCGCCCGGCCCGTCCCGCCCGCCCGCTTTATTGGACAGACTTGGGTAGAGGGAAAAACCCAAGCGGGCTGCTAAGCCCGGCCCGCGCCCGCAGCGGGCACGGGATTGGGTATGGCAATCTACCCGTTACGGGCCGCTAGGCCCGTAACAGGTACCCGCCTTTTTTATTAAAATTAATATATATATATATATAATAAATAATATTAATTATTTATTTTTAAAATAAAATAAAAACAGTAACTATATAAACAATAACTATATATATAGCTAATTATTTATTTTTAAAACAGTAACTATATAATAACTATAAAAACAGTAACTATAAAACAGTAACTATATAATATTAATTATTTATTTATTTTTAAAACAGTAACTATATATATATATATATATATAGCTAATTACACATATATATAGCTTACATGTACAGTAACTAATAGCTAATTACATATATAACCTAATTACATTTATAAAAACAGTAACTATATAGCTAGTTACATATATGATTGTGTGATTAAATATATAAAAACAGCTAAAATACCTATATATTACATATATATGTAATAAAAACCTAATTAGTGTAACTTTGATAAGAAAAATTGAATAGGTTTGCGGGTACCCGCGGGCTACCCGCACCCGCATTCGCGGACGGGATTGGACACGACTTCCAACCTGTTAAGCGGGCTTAGCCCGGTCCGCGCCCGCAACAACGGGACAAAATCTCGGATAAAGCCCATCCCAAGCCCGGCCCGCGCCCGCGTTTGCCCGGGTCTAAGATTTATCTTTAATTGACATTTAATGAGCGAAAAAGTATATTTTACTAGTAGGAGGAAGGAAGGATAGGAAAGGGATATAGATTTATATTCATCCTGTCAAGAAAAAACATTTTTGTTTTTTGAACCGGAAAGAATTCGACTACCGAACATGCCCAGTGAGTCAAGAGGCCGAAAAGATCGGCTACGGACAAACCGTAATGAAAGAAACGAAAAATACAAAACCAAACAGAAGAGACCAAGCACCACAAACAAACTAGAGAAAGAAGCCCATAACTAACGAAGGCGAACAATGTGAGTCAATAAAAAACATTTGGCAATAGACATTCTTAAAGTGCTCCGTTTAACAAGTGGGTTTTGTTAGTGTTGTCTACAACTCCATCAGTGCCGCCCTACTCCGGCGCGTTTGGCTCCCCTTCTGTGTGACCCACGCTTGGGAATCGGACGCTGCTGATGTACGTCGTGGCTACTGTCAACACCGGCTGAGAACCAGCCCTTCAATAGTCACCTTCAGTCTGCTTATCATGCTACTCACAACTCTCTCCAAATCTGGGGAAAAACACATGCAAACCCAAATCTTCAAACAAAAAAATTCAGCACAAAACTCTTAAGTTGCTCTACTATTTTTGCAAATCTTTTTGGGTCAATTTCTACTCTTTTCAGGCCCAAGTGTGCGGAAGCTACTGGCAGTTGCAGACTACCAACCCTCTAGTTTTGCAGGTTAAGATTAAGAAGAACGTCAGTTCAACTATCAATACCATACCAAGGACAGATAAGTTTTATCATAATCCTTTGTTCTCCTTAAATATTGTTTTGTGCACCGTCTCTTATTCTTTTAATATTTGCCTGAATTGGATTCCTTTGTACAACTTGATTCTGTTGACTGAAAGCCTTTACCTTGACTTTATTGCTATGTTTTGTAAGATCATTGTTGTTTGTGTGAATGGTTATAACTGGAAAAATTTCAGTGCTTTTTGGGTTGAAGGTTCTCCATGTTTTTCTTTTGGAGACCTTTTTACCCAAGATCACTTAGCGACCTTGGCTTCCTTTAATTTGAAATGCTTATGTTACTCTCTCTGTCATATGCTGTATGAATTTCCTTTCTTGCTTCCTCACCTAGTAAGGGTGGCGAGAATACTAACAACTTTTGGTTTTGGGAAGCGTCTAAATGAAGACCAACTAAGGACATCAGGTATGCTTCTAACCCTTATACTCATCAAAAACCTTAAGCTAAACCCCATAGGAATTTTAGGATTTCTATGGGTGGTAAGTTGCCCCAACCTTACCAACAAACCTTTTCAAAACAAAATTTCTATCAAAACAAGTTTCCTCGAAAAGAAAAACATTACAGGCAATCATGGACTCCCCATCCAAAGTCAGAAGATGCAGAAGAGGCGGCAAACTATGAAAATCTTCTCAAGAGAAAGCAAAGATGTCAGAAAGGACAACAACACAGCAATGGAAAACCCAAAGAGAACCTCTCAAAGCAAGAACATCCAAATACTCGGGCTGACTCTTGAAGGTACAATCTACTGCTTCTCAAAGATTTATATATTATCAGCAAACACGTGTACTTACATCTACTGCATCTGGTACACTGATTCTGAAACTATCAAAGTCAAGAACTGTAACAAGTCAAAAACCTACTCATATTTGTCACTAGTGAATTGCTATAACCACAACATATATCTTGATTTTTATTATTAATATAGGCTATTGGAATGTAAGAGGCTCGAGAAGGCCTCTTCTGTCCCAAGAAATCAACCAACTGAGAAAATCTAACAAACTTGACATCCTTACTCTTCCTGAAACCAAAACTGAAAGTGTCCCACCTGATATCCACATCCGAAGCACTGGCTTCCATTATGCTCATGTTATCAAGGCTACTGGGCATAAGGGTGGCTTGTGGCTCCTTTATAACCACAACCTGATAATTGATGATCAAACAATCCTTGAACAAAATGATAGAATTAGCATGATAAAGCTTGTTATCAATAATTTTGCTCTTGCTTTGATGTTTGTTTATGCACCCTCTATATAAAGTGAAAAAATCAGATTCTGGCATGATGTTTACAATTTTGTTCACAAGCACCTACTCCCTGTGATTATAATTGGTGATCTAAACGAAATAGAAAATGATACAGAGAAAGTTAGGGGCTCTACTCCTACACTCTCTAGATTCAAACGCCTACACCAGGTAAAGGATGAGCTTAGCCTTCATACTATCCCATTTTCTGGCTCCCCCTTTACATGGAGAAAACACAAGTCTGCTATTGATAAGACTTATGAAAGGCTTGACAGAATGCTAGCCCATCAAAACATTATAACTAAGTTCTCTAACCTTAGAGTTCAACACCACCCTTTCTCCTCCTTTGATCATTGCCCTATTACCCTTCAAATAGGATCCTTAGACAGAAAGAAAGGCTCTCCCTTTAGATTTGAAATGGTCTGGACGACTAATCCTTATTATGAAAACATAGTAAAGTTTGGCATAAAAAATTTCATGGATCCTTTTGCTTTAATCTTGTCCAGAAGCAGAAACTCCTTAAGAAAAACACTAAAGATTGGTGTAAAAGTCAAGTTAATAACATACAGAAACAGCTTATTCAGATTGACCAAGTAATCCTTAATCTGCAAAACCAACTTCCTTGGGGAAATCTCTCTGATAAGGAAACTCTTCGCCTGAAGAGGTTGGAAGCCAAAAAAATTGCTCTTCTTGAGTATAATTACAAGTTTTGGAAACAAAGAGCTAGAACAAAACACACTCAACTTGCTGATAGAAATACTAAATACTTTCAAACTTCTGCAAAAATCCGAAAATTCAAGAGGAAAACTTTAAATTTTACCTCCAAGAGTGGTAATATTATAACTGAACCTATCAAAATCTCTGAAACTATCACTGAGGAGATGTCTGAACGTTTTATTGGTGAAAATCAAAAAACTATTAACACTAAAGACATTAATTTTGTTCAACCTCAAATCACTAATCTTGAAAATGATAAACTTATCAAAATTCCCTCATCCAAGGAAATAAAAGACACCGTTGACGGTATGGCTGAAGATAAAACACCTGGCCCTGACGGCTATCCCCCTGAATTTTATACTAAATACTGGAATATAGTTGGAGACTCCCTCTGTAAAGTAGTTAAGTCCTTTTTTCACTCGGGTAATCTCCTAACTGAAATCAATCAAACCTTTATAGCTTTAATCCCAAAAGTCGAGAACCCTACCAATATTAATCACTATAGGCCTATTAGTCTTTGCAACACTATTTATAAAATTATCACAAAATTTTTAGCTAATAGACTTAAACCCATCCTTCCTAAACTCATTAGCCATTTCCAAGGTGCTTTTGTGGAAGGAAGTTCAATTCAAGACAACACCCTTATAGCTCATGAAATTTTTCATAGCTTTCACAAACGAAAAGGTAAAAAAGGATGGATGACCTTAAAACTAGATATGGAAAAAGTCTATGATAAAATCAAATGGCCCTATATTAAGGCTACTCTCAAGAAATTTGGATTTCATCTGACTTGGATCAACTGGGTTATGAAATGCTTAACCACTGCCGCCTTCTCAATCCTGGCAAATAATTCCCTAGGGGAACAATTCAAACCTAACAGAAGAATTTGACAAGGAGACCCTCTGGCTCCCTATCTCTTTGTATTAGTCATGGAAAATATAGCTAGAGAATTGCACTATGAAGCTCTCAAAGAGGATGCTTTATTGCTTTAATAGGTATCCGACTTACCAAAAATGGCACAGCTATCCCCTTCTTAACTTTTGCAAATGACACTATCATCTTTGCAAATGCAGCCCATACTAGCCTTAATACCATTCAAAATATTATGAATAACTTTTCCAACATTTTTTGTTTAACCATCAACTATTCCAAAAGCTCAGTCCAATTTTCTACGAACACTAATCCTAACCTAGCCAAAGACATATCCCAACATATGAGAATTCCTATTTCTAAAACCATCGAAAAATATTTAGGAATACCTTTAGTGAATGGTAGAATAAAAAATTGTGTTTTTGAGGAAGCAATTAATAACTTGAAAAAACAACTCTCCAAGTGGAGAGCTTCCTCTCTATCCCAAGCTGGTAGAGTTGTCCTCATCCAAGCAAACTTAAGTTCCAAAGCGAACTACCTTATGCAAAATTTTCTCCTACCTAAAGGTATCTTACAACAGATGGACCAGATCAATAAAAACTTCTTCTGGAATAAGCTAAGCTCGGAAAGATATACTCCTCTTATTAGTTGGGACAAAATCTGTCAACCTAAACATTTTGGAGGCATAGGTATAAGGAAAGCTGAAGATTTAAATATCAACTTGCAACTAAAGCTGTTATGGAAAATTTATACGGATAACAATAGCATCTGGGTCAAAATAATCAAAGAAAAATACCTCCAAAATGAGCATATTAATAAAAGATCCAATCTCAATACATCTTGGCAATTTGGATGGCTCCTCTCTCTTAGAGAAAAGTTTAATCATGGAATCTTATGGATTGTTGGAAATGGTGAAACTATAAGTGTTTGGAATGACCCTTGGTTGGAGGGTCATGACCTTTCGGGCTTCCAGCTTAACAGGGATCCAAACATGAAAATATGTAACTTATTCAATCAACAAAAACAATGGAATACAGACATATTGTATGAGTTATTCCCAACAAACATAGTCTCCAAAATAATACAGATTAAAATTCCAAATTGGGATACAAATGACAAACTTGTGTGGAAGTGAGAATCAAATGGTATTTTTACAACTAAATCTACAAAACGTCTAAATAACTATAATCAAAACCCTAACAATGACTACAATAAAATCCGGAAGCTTAACATTCCCCCTAGAATCAAAAACCTTATTTGGAAATGGTGTTGTTAGATACACCGCAAATCACCCTTTTAAAATGCACGTTCAATCCAACGTGCAACCTTTTTTAATTAATTAACAGGTTTTCTTAATTAATTATCCAACAACAAAGTTGCACGTCCATTCCGACGTGCAAATTTGGGGTGTATTTATCCGGACCGTTTGGAAAATGTCAATTGATGGCCTTCCTACTAAAGATAGACTAAACAAATACATTAACAGAGTTCCTAGCACTTGCACCTTCTGTGAATCCTGTAAGGAAGATCTAAATAATCTTTTTCTTAGTTGCAATTATACCAAGGATATCATTGCCTCTTATGAAAGAAAAATAGGTAAATGCTTTGGTGTCAACTCTAGGTCAAATTTGGATATTTCAGCTTTGATTAACCTCAGTACTAACCCCTCAGTTCTAGAAGAGCTTGACTTTATTTGGCAAGCTATCTGGAATACTAGGAATGAGACTATCTTCAAAAATAAAATCCCTCCTCCTACCAGCACTATTGTGCAACTTGTGGTTAATGAAATTAAAAATTGGAAGAGCGTTGAGGAAAGACCACACCCAACTAAAACCAAAACGAATAGGAAAAATGTGAGGTGGTCTAAACCGGAAGAAGCTATCTACAAAATTAATGTAGACGACTCAGTTAAACCCACTGGTGTTTGCCAAGTGGGGGGGGGGGGGGGGGAGTCATCAGAGACTCCACAAGTAATGTGATTGATATCTTTTATTATCAAGTCAGTACATGATCGGTCATTCAAACAGAAGCTGCTGCAATCATCATTGGAATGCAACAAGCAAGTTCGAGAGGACTCAGGAAGATTATTGTGGAAGGGGACAATCAAGACCTCATCAAAGTCCTAAGAAAGGAAAGTGATGTCAAGTGGGAAATCATCCACCAGATGGAGCAAATCAGAAGCCTAACTACTTCATTCGAATTTATAGACTTTGTCTATTGTCTTAGAGAAGTAAACAGAGTAGCAGATTTTATTGCTAGAAAAGGTGTTATCTGTAATAGCTCAACAATCCCTTATAATCAATATTATAATACTAAAGGAGAAGTCGCCTACGACATGTGGCGGCTTCTCCTTTAATGTATCTTTTTTCTTAATTTAGGATATTAATTGATTTATTTTAATTATTTGTTAATTGATTGTTAAAATATCAACAACCTTATTTTTCGAATAATAAAATCTAAATAAAATTTATTTTCCGAATAATAACAAATTTGTTTTAATTGATATATTTAGATCCTAACTTATCTAATTTAAAGGATATATTTAGACCCTAACCAAATCTTTAAAAATCCACGTGATGTCAATCTCATCAATATTTATATTGATTGATTTGGATCCCCTCATCCGACTGTCAGTTGAACAAGACTAAGGTGAAAATTCTTGAACCTGTTCTCTCTTCATTTAAATTTTGAATATGCTCTTCACTGTATTTTCTCATCTCATTCTACTTACTGATCCATCTCCTTTTCGTGCTCTATAACCTTAATTCTTTGGGACCAGCTATTATCCCAATATGTGGTCATGCTGAGATTTTTAGCATTTGTAGATAATTGTGCATTCTTTGATCTAATTTCGGCTATATGCAGAGAATCACGCGATGTCAAAAAACAAAGGCAAGACGCCCATAGAGAACATCAGTAATGTGAAAAGGAGAGGTACATTAGGTATTTAATTTATATGGACAATTGGTTATATATATATATATATATATATATATCCCTCTAATCTCTTATCGTTAAGTATTTAATCTATTAACACTGCAATCATCTTCTTCACTTCATTGATTCTTTATTGTAAAACTGATTTTTTTCAGGCGATAGACAATTTCATTACCTAGACCAGTTACTACCACAACAACAAAACACCTCAAGAATCCGATGGAATATTAGTGTTCGTGTTTTAAGATTGTCGAAAACCCAAAGCTATACTGATCCTGGAACAATTCATTCGATTTACATGATTTTGATAGATGAAAAGGTATTTGTGTTTAAAGATTGATTAGTTTGCTTACACTAATATTTATGTTGCTGTGTTTAGGTTTGTTATATTTTAACTTCGGTGACTATAGTCACGGAAAGTCCTAGACTACGAAATCAAAAATATATAAAAATCATCATCATCATCATATATGTACCCACTTCACCTGATAAATAGATCACCTTTTGTTAGTTTTTTTCCATCATTTCTTCTAGCATTAGTGTGTTTAAGCGAATTAGTCTTCAGGCGTACCAATTAATGATTCCTTCGTAGTTTATGTTGTCTATCTTTTAATTAGTTTCGATTTCTTGAAATTGGGTATTGGGCGATGTTTACATTTATTTGCATCCATAAACATTTACATTTACAACTTATGTGCAGGGTTTGATAATGCATATATTAGATAGGCATTATAGGCATTTTTAGCTTAGATAGGTTGCATTTCTTTCGTTCTTTGTTACCAAATTGCATCTTATGATTATTCTAGAAGAGTTCGGATTCTGCGCAAATTTGTGGTTATCTTGCAGATCGAATCGGGACACATGTGGGAGATGCAATATCTTGAAGAGGAGTATAAAAGAGTTGAAGTGAAGAAGTTCGGAAGCAGCTGGAAGCTGGTGACCATCGACGCGCCCGCGCTGCTACAGACGCGCCCGCGCTGCTAGGAGGAAGTGCCTACGTCGTTGCATCAGAGAGAAGTAGCAAGACGATCCACTGGCGCGCCCAAGTCGGAGTCTGACGCGCCCAAGTCGGAGTCTGACGCGCCCGCGCTGCTACTGGCGCGCCCGCGTCAGTCCCTGGAGACGGATTCTTATCCGATTTCCCCTATCTTATTAGTTTTAATATTATATTTTTATATTTTTACGGGATGTTAAACCCGATTTTATTAGTTTATATTACGGCGGAGAACGCAGAGAGAGGGAATTAGGTTATTTTCCAGAGACGTAGTTCCCTTTTCTTCATCTCACAAACCCTATGGAGAACTAACTCTCCGTTGTTACACTTGGTTCTTTGAAGCCTTCAATTGATTTGGTTGTGAGTATTCTACTCTTGTTTGTCCTTTGTTAATTGTTTCGATCTCCTGAGCTTATTGCTTGATTGCTTATTATTGGTTAATCTGGATTGATCACCTAGGTTTATCGATACTAGTCATATTGCTAGGGTTTCCAATTCCAGGTTTGGGGTTGTAGATTCATTGTAGCAAACACAATCACCATACGCGGGTTGCTTGTGGTAGATTGTGAAGGAGATTCGATTACAGGCTATTTTAACGGGTTGTTAGAATCGCTTGTATCTCATTATAATTCATGTTTGAATGCTATTGCTTTATTATTTGGTGAAGGTTTTCCCTTGTAATTTGGTGATAAGTGCTTTTAGGACTGGTAGGACTAAAAGCTATTACACGATCTGAATTGAGAACAATTACTGGACATTAGAACTTGAGATTCATAGAATGCGATGATGAACCATCTCAATTGTTGTGCGGATAATTACCTGGTGTGATACATTTCCATCATATATTCGCAACCTCTATTTGCAACTTGTTCTGTCACCATTTGCTTACACACAAAACTCCCTTTGAATCGGTTACTTTTGGGTAATAATACTTGCTCTTACAATTGATTCTGTTTCCCTGTGGGTTCGACCCTAACTTACCTACTATACTTGTTATAGTTTGCATCTTAGGAATTTACTTTGATTTGGCATAACGACCTTAGGCCTGTCAAATTTGGCGTCGTTGCCGGGGAAACGGTTTATCTTTGTTCTGGTTTGTCTTATTACCTGTTTGGGTGCGAACCTCTTGCATGGTTCGCACTCGTGCTACTGATCCCCATCTTTTTGATTTTGATTGGGAAATAGACAGGACATACCACCGCCGCCTTAGAGAACATCACCAACATTCCCAACAACCTGATCCAATGGCTGGAAATGCAAATCAGACGCTGCGACAGCTGACAGCAGCAAACATCACACAGCAGGCACCTGCTGTGACAATCCCTGCTCTGGGGGATGACAATCATTTTGAGCTAAAGTCTGGGCTGATTCATCAACTGCCCAAATTCCATGGATTGGCTGGAGAAGACCCCATCAAGCACATGGGGAAGTTTCATAATGTGTGCATGAGCATGAAACCAGCCAATATATCCGAAGCACAGATAAAGATGAGAGCTTTTGGGTTCACACTGGTCGATGCTGCGGATGACTGGTACTACAGTCTTCCTACAGGGAGCATCGATACTTGGCCTAAGCTCCACAAGGCCTTCCTGGAGAAATTCTTCCCTGCTAAGAAGGAGAACACCTTGAAGAAGGCAATCAGCAATATAGAGCAGGAAGATGATGAAACCCTCTATGATTACAATGAAAGGTTCAAGAAGCTTTGCGCTAATTGCCCTTTCCATGGCTACAGCACGAAGGACCTAGTCCTATACATCTATGGGGGATTGCTGGAATCTGATAGAAGGATGATTGATGCCGCCTGCGGAGGAAATATTCTGAATGCCACGCCAGAGGGGGCTATGGAGAAGATTCAGGAAATGGCTGAGGGGACTAGAAATTTCGGGAAATCCACCAGAAAGAAAGGAGTCAATTTGGTAGACTCTAACCAATCCAAAGATATTGCTGAATTGAAGGATATGGTTAGGAGGCTCACTCTGCAAGGGACTCCTCAACAACTCAAGGCTTGTGGAATCTGCAGTGATAACTTCCACCCAACTGATGTGTGTCCTACACTCCAGGAAGACACCGCTGAAGTAAGTGTTTTAGGTGGAAATGGACCTCAGAGACCCAGACATGACCCCTACTCAAACTCCTACAACCCAGGGTGGCGGGATCACCCAAATTTCAGATGGAGGGATCCACCAAACCAATCACAACAGCAGCAGCCACCCCCCTACAATCAGAGGCAGCAGGGTAACGCTCCCTCTACTGAGTCCATGCTCAATACCCTGACACAGCACTTCACTGCGCATGTTCAGACAACTGAATCAAGCATAAAAGAGATACAGAAACAAATGGGGCAAATGGCTGAAGCAATCACGAGAATAGAGGCAAAGACGTCAGTGGGTCTACCATCTCAAACGGTGGTCAATCCAAGGGAAAACGTCAGTGCTATAACTCTTCGGAATGGAAAAGAGCTGAAAAGTCAGGAAGAAGAGGAGAAAAGCACGCAGGTCTCCGACGTGGCCACGCCCAACACTGAAGTGGCCACGCCCAACACTGGCGCGCCCGCGCTGGAGTCTGACGCGCCCGCGTTGGAGTCTGACGCGCCCGCGTCGAGTCCGATCTCGCCTGAATCCGAGCCCTATGTCGATACATATGTCCGACCGGATTTTCCCCCTCTCGGGTCGCAGAAACCAAAACCTCCGTTCCCTGAGGCACTCAAAGAGAGGAGGATAATCGATGATTCAGAGCTCTTCGAGACATTTAGCAAGTGTCAGGTGAACATTCCTCTGCTGAAAATGATAAAAACTGTGCCCAAGTACGCCAAGTTCTTGAAGGAGCTTTGCACGGTGAAGAGAAATCAGAAGCTGAAAGGAAAAAAGAAAGTGAAAGTAAGTGAGCAAGTCTCCGCTATGTTTCAGAGGAGAATGCCGAAAAAGTGCACTGATCCAGGTATGGTTACTATCCCTTGTGTCATTGGAGATGTAAAATTTGATAGAGCTATGCTTGATTTGGGTGCTTCCATAAATGTGCTTCCTTACTCACTTTACAAATCGCTAGATTTAGGACCTTTGCATAAAACTGGAGTAATTGTGCAACTAGCTGACAGGTCTAATAAATACCCTAAAGGAGTAGTAGAAGACGTTTTGGTCATGGTCGATAAACTGATTTTTTCTGCAGATTTCTTTGTCCTGGATATGGAACATGATAAGCATGATGCGCCTATTTTATTAGGTAGACCTTTCATTAAAACAGCTAAGACAAAAATTGATTGTGTCTCTGAGACACTAACAATGGAATTTGATAGAGAAAAGGTTGAATTCGATTTATACAAGGCTATGAAACATCCTGTTGATGACCATTCTCTGTGCTCTATTGATGTGATTGAACCATTAGCTCAAGATCTATTTGATATTTCTAGGGAAGATGAGTTGCAGTCAATTATTGAGAATGCTATTGACGAGTCCTATACAGATTTTTCAATTACATCTAACATGCAGGAATTAGTAGCCCAGATGAATGTAGAAGGTAAGTCCCCTACTCTTTTGGGCATTGGCCCCAATCTACTGACTCCAAGTGAAGTGCTTGTTCCATCTGTTGTGCAGGCACCTGAAATTGAACTCAAACAACTCCCTAGTCATCTCAAGTATGCTTTCCTAGGAGTTGATGACACTTTACCAGTTATTGTGTCAAGTAAGCTTTCAGCAGAGCAGGAAGAAAAGTTAGTGGAGGTTCTGAAGGAGTACAAAACTGCGCTGGGGTGGACCATCGCTGACATCAAGGGAATTAGTCCATCCACATGCATGCACATGATTCTGCTGGAGATTAAGGACAAGAAAGGAGCGGAGAATTTGGTGGCTGACCACTTAAGCAGATTGGTGAATGAGGAGGACAAGCCGGAGTCACAGAAACCCATCTTAGGCACGTTTCCGGATGACACATTATGCAGAATCGAGCACAAAAGCACGCCGGAGTCTGGCGCGCCCAAGTCGACAGCTGACGCGCCCAAGTCGACAGCTGACGCGCCCAAGTCGACAGCTGACGCGCCCGCGCCGGAGTCTGACGCGCCCGCGCTGAGTACTGGCGCGCCCGCGTCGTTCCCTGACGGGCCCACGCTATTACTTCTCAGCCCATCTCAGTCCGTTCTAGGACTTCATTCTGTAAACCCTTGGTACCGGGACATTGTAAACTACTTAGTTTGTGGGGAATCTCCTCCGGATCATACCAAGGCTCAAACGGAGAAGATTCGAAGAGAAGCGAACCACTATGTTTGGGATGACAGCTTGGACAGAAAGTTACACCTTTCAAGGGTTCCCGCATTTGTCAATGAGATGACTGGTGTTGGTGACCCTGGTGGAGGAACCTAGGCCAATCAAGGGCCAGTTAGTCGAGCCAGCGACTTGAAACAAAGGCGCTTCTCGGGAGGCAACCCGAGGTAAGTTTTTCTTTCTTTTTCCTTCTTCTTTTCCTTCACCATGATTATATTTGATTTACTTTTGTTGTCTTTATTGTTTCATTGAGGACAATGAAAACTTTAAGTGTGGGGGAGAGAAATTCTATATATAGATGCATATAGGAGATCATATTTAAATCATGTTTAATTTCTGTAATCATTTTTATTAATTTTTGTTTATTTTCGTATTCAAAAAAAAAAAAAAAAAAAAAAAAAATTCAAAAATCCAACAATAGAGCATGCATTGCATACATATGTGTTATTCAAATACCCATCTGGCTTAGTTTGTCCTCTATTTTAAATTTCAAGCATGATTCATAAAAATCCCATGGAGTTCTGGATGTTTTGATTATTATCTTTATTTGATTTTTGTGGAACATGTGCTAGCAAATATAATTGAGCATGTATGATTGAGCTAAAGTATGATGGAAGTCCTAAAAACATGACTATGTGAGAATGTTTGGCCTTATTTGAATTTTTTTTGCTCAGTTGTGTGAATTACTCGCCTAGTGTTGCTACCTCTTGACATTGACTGCAGTATCTATTTTTAAAGACCGACTCACATGTTTGTTGCTTGCGGAGTTTATGTTATATTTTGAGTCTTTTGCTGAATTTGTGAATATTTAGTGAATAAGGTGGCAATGGTTAATGCACTTAGTAACCGGATCTATGCATGACACCCATGGGTATGATTCGCGCAAAAAGGTGTTGGAAACTATCCACTAGGAAAGAAAGCTTGATCATTGAGTAACCAGGTTCATTCATGACAACCATGTTTGCAACTTGCGTCAAAAGGTGTTCAAGTGGACTTCATATTAGTAGGTTGAGGTGTTGATAGACCGGGGCCATTCATGACACCCATGTTTGCGCTTCGCGTAAGGAAAGCACCGAGACAAGAAAAAGAAAAAAAGAGAAAAGAAAAGAAAGAAAAAAAAAAAACAATTGTTGCATTTTATTTTCTTTATTGTGTCCCGCAAGTAATGACATTTCGGTAGAGAATTGGTGATATGGTGGTCAATGTCTATGAGCTTAGTGCATGATTGGTTTGAGCTAAGAGTTGTATCTTAAAGCCTAAACACATGAGTGGAAAACACATTTCTAGTGAGGTTGGATAATGTCTACTTCTAAGCTTTGATCACTAAAATACATGCTATGACGTTTGTTTGCTTGGTTTGTGTGTTCACCTGCTATAATGTTGCTTTTTGATAAGGATTGAAATTTGAAGGGATTTCTTGTGGGATACATTGATTCATGTTCATTCTATCATTGCTTGAGGACAAGCAAAGGTTAAGTGTGGGGGAATTTGATAATGCATATATTAGATAGGCATTATAGGCATTTTTAGCTTAGATAGGTTGCATTTCTTTCGTTCTTTGTTACCAAATTGCATCTTATGATTATTCTAGAAGAGTTCGGATTCTGCGCAAATTTGTGGTTATCTTGCAGATCGAATCGGGACACATGTGGGAGATGCAATATCTTGAAGAGGAGTATAAAAGAGTTGAAGTGAAGAAGTTCGGAAGCAGCTGGAAGCTGGTGACCATCGACGCGCCCGCGCTGCTACAGACGCGCCCGCGCTGCTAGGAGGAAGTGCCTACGTCGTTGCATCAGAGAGAAGTAGCAAGACGATCCACTGGCGCGCCCAAGTCGGAGTCTGACGCGCCTGCGCTGCTACTGGCGCGCCCGCGTCAGTCCCTGGAGACGGATTCTTATCCGATTTCCCCTATCTTATTAGTTTTAATATTATATTTTTATATTTTTACGGGATGTTAAACCCGATTTTATTAGTTTATATTACGGCGGAGAACGCAGAGAGAGGGAATTAGGTTATTTTCCAGAGACGTAGTTCCCTTTTCTTCATCTCACAAACCCTATGGAGAACTAACTCTCCGTTGTTACACTTGGTTCTTTGAAGCCTTCAATTGATTTGGTTGTGAGTATTCTACTCTTGTTTGTCCTATGTTAATTGTTTCGATCTCCTGAGCTTATTGCTTGATTGCTTATTATTGGTTAATCTGGATTGATCACCTAGGTTTATCGATACTAGTCATATTGCTAGGGTTTCCAATTCCAGGTTTGGGGTTGTAGATTCATTGTAGCAAACACAATCACCATACGCGGGTTGCTTGTGGTAGATTGTGAAGGAGATTCGATTACAGGCTATTTTAACGGGTTGTTAGAATCGCTTGTATCTCATTATAATTCATGTTTGAATGCTATTGCTTTATTATTTGGTGAAGGTTTTCCCTTGTAATTTGGTGATAAGTGCTTTTAGGACTGGTAGGACTAAAAGCTATTACACGATCTGAATTGAGAACAATTACTGGACATTAGAACTTGAGATTCATAGAATGCGATGATGAACCATCTCAATTGTTGTGCGGATAATTACCTGGTGTGATACATTTCCATCATATATTCGCAACCTCTATTTGCAACTTGTTCTGTCACCATTTGCTTACACACAAAACTCCCTTTGAATCGGTTACTTTTGGGTAATAATACTTGCTCTTACAATTGATTCTGTTTCCCTGTGGGTTCGACCCTAACTTACCTACTATACTTGTTATAGTTTGCATCTTAGGAATTTACTTTGATTTGGCATAACGACCTTAGGCCTGTCAGGGTTCGAAGATACAAGCGTCCGTTACAAATAAATATTTAACCATGGTTGAGCACATGGTAGAAGGGCTTACATATTCCATCAAGGAATTTAGAGTCTACGAACATACTGCTAAAGTACGATGCAGTCCATTGAAACATCGTATTTTACTATTCAGTAATACTTCTATCACTCAGATTGAGCAACCGTCTATTCCGATTCACGGATTTCAATTTGTCGAGTTCGATTTGATTTCGAGTCCAAATGTCGATTATAGTCGTATGGTTGGCACATGATTTAATTAACTAACTTTATATAGTATTAATTTAGTTCTTCGTATTTTCTAATATCAATAACATTTTTATTAGATGTCATTAATTGGGGTGCTAAGGCTTGATACGGGATAAGAGATATCAAGTAAGATATAAATTATTAGGATTTTTTTTATTATCGGTAACAAACGGAATAAGGGATATCAAGTAAGATATTGATAATTGAGAAAATTGTATTCAATATACCAAAGAAGTGGGATGTTGGCAAGAATAGCCATCCGGGCCCAAATTTGCAAAAATGACAAAACAGTCCAAACAATTGCAAAAATAACCGGTGGCCGATACTTGTTATAATGGGTTAACCCTAATCATCACAAAGCACTCCTCTTTTTTGGGTTAAAATTTCAAAAGGCGGGTGTTTCATTACAGAGGAGAAAGTCGACTGCCATTGAAGGACCTTCAAGTGAGCGAGGGAGGAGAGAGAGAGAGAGAGAGAGAGAGAGAGAGAGAGAGAGAGAGAGAGAGAGAGAGAGAGAAGAAGAAGAAGAAGAAGAAGAAGAAGAAGAACGACGAGTGCGCCATTCAAGAGAGGAGAGAGAGCCTCTGGGACGACGACAATCGAAGAAGAAGAACCGTCTGCAAAAGGTAAGCTCTCATTCTCTCTCTCTCTCTCTCTCTCTCTCTCTCTCTCTCTCTTCTATTGAAATGGCATTTTTGATGTTTGAATTTCTTGAATGTCGAATTCGGGTCCTTGGGAGAATAAGGCGAAATGATGTACAAACCCTAACCCTATGGGTGTTGGGCGGTTTGGGCGAAATGATATACAAACCCTAACCTTTTATGGCATTTTAGGGTTTCAATTTATGGAATTTCGATTTGGGGTCCTTGGGGAGAATGGGGTTGAAAATATTTGAATGTACAAACCCTAATCTTATAGTTGTGGGTGTTTTGGGGATAGGGTGGAGATTAGCCATTGATGCTTAGTTGATGATGAAATTAAAGGTCCAAATAGGGTAGAAACGAAATAAAAACCCCCATGAAAGAATGAAAATTGGATTTCGAAAACTTGTTGAGGGCGAGCGAAGTCGTTCGTCTGGATCGGGGAAACGATTGAATGGCTAGGTGCCTAGGTTTAGTAATTTCTGTGTTTGCTTCGAATTGGGGAAGTAGGGGAGAGATGGGTTTTGAATGATGTTGGATATGGTAAAGGAGAAGGTGAATGGTATACGAAATGAGTGCATTTGAGTTTGGAAAATGGGAACTTTTGGTGGATTTCGAGATCGGGGGTGTTTGGTGACTAGTTGTCTTGAAAATATAATGCTAGCAATGGGTGATACTTGTACATCGTTGTAAGTTTGTTTCTATGTGTTGAAGTGTGTTGTGATTGAAAACGTTGATGTTATACTGCACGATTTTGGTGTCATTTGAGAGTAATGTAGGGTTGTCATTTGATGGTTGACATTATTTTGTAGTTGTGTAGTTTGTGTCAATTGTTACTTGTGTTAGTTACCATTTTGAGTTTATATGAACATGTGTATTTGTAGGACTTATGAATATGTGAACCTGTGTATTCGTGGCATTTGTGTATTTGTGTCATGAGTGTAATGTTATATGTAGTGGCATAAAATTATTTTGACTGGCAGGAAATTTGTATATACTGGCAATGATTATTGCTAAAATGGGTATTATGTGAACACTTGTATGACAGATTAAGGACACTATGAGAAAAATAAAAGGAAAAAACGTTGCGACGTCATCAAGTAAGAAGATATTAAATGTAATCAAGGAATTTTGCCTCGTCACTGACCTCATATGTGCTGGAAAAAATCGGGACTTTGAGGAGGAGGATCACAAAGATGTCATTCGAAGCTTCTTTGGAAGGGACAATGTGATGGTGTTCAACCTTCTAGTCATGTGGGAGGTCTTAAAGGTCCAAGAGATGAGTGACACGAGGAGGTTGAAGCTTGCACGGCCTCCTCTTTATCGTAGAGTGTATCCTGCTATCAGGGGAAGTGGGCAGGGGAGTGAACGGGTGGGTGGTGGCCCTCGTTCAAGACCTCGACCGATTCTTCGTAGTGTTTGGTTTACTTGTTAAACGTTTAATCGGTTCCACCTTTTGGATGACTTATGTTTGATGACTGATAAGTTAATTATGTTGTGGACACTTGTTTATAATTATTATGGATGGTTGTTGTGAATGCTGCATTATGACGCATTTCGTTTGGGTTTAATGGTCGATATTCTTAGGTTGGGAAGTTTCTGAGATAGATAAAATATGCCAGCGGTTATTATTTTATCGGCATAGACTTTGATTTTATTGGCTAGGGAAAATCATATACTGACTAGTAAGCAAAAATCACATACATTTGTCTTTTGCATCGTTGGCAAATTAAACGGTCAAATTATGTACAATCAAAACCACCAAAACCCCAAAGTTTCCCCGAGTTACAAGCAAACTACCAAAATACTACCTTCGACTACACAAAAGAAGAGGCATCCCACTAGACATCGAACGCAGATCACCTTATCCGGTTTTGCACCTCCTCCTTCGACTTCAACAACAATCCCTCGTGAAGGTAGGTGTTCTTGCATCGAGGGTCCCCTACATGCGGAAGAGCTTTGTCCAACATTGCTTCCACATCGTCGGTGGACATCCCTGGAGCTTTGGGCCTCGAAACCATCCTTTTGGCCTCCTCCATCTCATCATCGGATGATATTTCCATACAGCCCATTGATGACGTTTCCTCACACGACATGCTCTCCTCTATGAGCATTGTATTGTGGGAATTTCGACCTTCAAACACCAATCCCCCTCCTCGACGTTCCCACCGACCATCGCACACGAGAGTAAGTAAGAGCACCTCTTTCTCCCCTGCCAAATGAAGAGAATAAGATGGTTTTATCACTTTCGGTTGACAATAAGAAGAAGATGGGGAGTATCCATGGATGTAAATAGAATACTAGCAGCATACTTACCCATATTCGTTACTATATAATGGCTGAAGTTGGCACGTTTTTTTTTCTTTGTATGGTACGAAATATTCCGTTGTTGTCCGGGATTACCTTTTGACTGGCTAGTAACTGTAATACTGGGTTGTCTGTCCTTCCAACTCCGCTTTTAATGGCTGCCCTTCAATGGTCCTAGGTGCCCCTTTAGCTTTTTGGAATTTTTTATCCCAAAACCCCTCACATAGCTCTCCTAAAACCCCTCACATAGCAAAGAAAAAGTTTATCCCCGGAATGAAGGGAGTACGCGCGTCACGCGCCCACAAAAAAATCCGTCCTAATGCGGCCAAACCTCTCTCTCGCATCTCTGCTCCATCTCCTGTGGGTGATGGCGGCCACCAAAGTAGGTCTGTGCACTGGCGGCGAAATCTCCTGTTGGCCTCTATGGGAAATCATTGGAAGGAGATTCCCCTTGCAGTCGTGTCGGGCGTGGGAGGGTCCTGTTCGTCGATGCGTGGTGCTGCTAGGGGTAGCGTCTGGTGCCCTAGCCGTCTTATTTCGCTATGGTTCCGGGCCTTATCTCTGATGAATCAACTGTTCTTCTGTAACCCGCCCCCTAGAACCCCGGAGAAACCCCCTCCTTGGCCCCTTTTTCTTAGACAAATTCCCTGTTTTAGATCTGCTGCTATGATTTGGGGGATTTGGGGCCGGATTAAGTTTACTGGAGTGGAGCTGATTGAGTACTATTGCTCTCTCATGAGGTTTTGTGTTGGGACTGCTATAAATTGGGTCTTGAGATTGAGCTATCCCCTTCTCTACGCTCTCCTTCTTACTCTCTGTCCAAAAATCTGCTTTCTCCCCCTCTTCTTTCTCACTGGTGTCTATTACTGTCTGGTGTTCTGGCATACTATGGAGGACTCGTCGCAAGCTGCACAACGCTCAGGTAAGGAACCCATGGGGTTAGTGAACTCGGTTCTTTCCCCTCCCAAATCCCGAAAGGGCCCAAACCCTCCTAGCGAGGCCATTAATAATGCTGATGCTACCCCTCTTCCGGGGGGGTGTAGTGGTCAGTTTGCTACAGGAAAGAAGAACAAGCCAAAGAAGCAATCTCTTAATCTGGAGAAGCTAAAAGGTGTTCTCGACGGGGTTCAAGACAATATCTTAAACCTTAGCCAAACATCTGTGTTCGCTACCATCATTGGCGAGCCCGTTTCGATTATCACAATCCGGAAGAAGATCTCTTTCGATTGGAAATTTCTGAGTGGAGGGTTCCAAATCATTCCTATGAGGAACAACTGGATGGAAATCCGCTTCAATCTAGCGGATGACTGCAAGAGAGTTTGGCAAGGAAGGCCCTTTCATGTCAAGAAGCAAATGTTGGTCATCCGACCTTGGCGCATCGATTTCGATCCTATGTCTGAATCACTTACCACTCTGGATGTCTGGATAAGGATCCCGGGGCTGTCTGTAAAATATATTAGCGACAAGGTGCTGACCGACCTTGTAGAAGGCAACAAGATTGGTGAAGTTATTAGAGTTGCTGCGTTCGGAAAGAATGGCGCGAGGTTCCGTTATCCGCGTGTCTGTGCAGCAGTAGATATCACTAGGATTCGGGAATTTCGAATCGAAATTCTCAATGAGGCGGAGGAACTGGTGTCCTATCCAATTTGGATTGAGGATATATCTGCTGGATGTGGGGCTTGCGGGTTGCCTGATCATGAGTTTACTGACTGCCCGTCGAGGTTGGCAAACTTGCCGATCGCACATGATGCTCCGATTCTGGACGATCAGGCTGCTGATGATGCTCCTCCAGTTGAGGTGGATTCGGGGACTGGAGGTGAATGGACTAGAATCGCATCGAAGAAGAAAGCCCCTCCCCCAAGGCTCGGCCACTCAAAGGAAGCATTACTGGCTCTGTTTGGATCCAACGTGGAGGACAGCTCCGACTCTTCCAAATCTATGTCTTCCGACAGCTTAGCGGATTCATCCTCTGCTATGCCTAATCCCACCCCTGCCCAGGCCGAATCTACTGCTCCTCCGGCACCTATGGTGTGTGCGCCGCTGACGGAGGTCGGACATCTTGTTCCCACTGCTAATCAGAATTTAGTTGTCCTTGATCCAGCCCCAGAGCCTGTCTTTGAGTCCGTCGTAGAGACAACCACCTTTGCTATTGCCCATGGTTCTAGTGTGCAGCAGGAGCATCTCTCGGAGGCTGAGAACTATGCGTCACCAGGCTTTGACCAGGCTCTCTCTGATTCCACTTTCTACGAGGTTTTCGACCTTGACATGGTCGATTATGATGAAGATCCAGCCTTGATTCACGAGTGCAGGGCTTTGCCATCAGATTTCACCAACGATGCCCTCGATCGTATGCTTGAAGACTTCGCCCCTTCTACTGAGGTGCACCTAGCGGATGTTGCTGCTCGTGATCAGGCTATGCTTGTTGCTCCTTCGGTTGCGGCCTTGGCTGGCGCCTCTGGAGCTGCTGTTCCGTCGGGCTCTCTGGGCTAAATCTCTATGTCAAGGTCTTCATCCTGCAAAAGGAAGTTACAGCTAGATGAAACTGACACTGCTTGCTCCGACATGCCGGCAAGCAGTAACAAACGCTTCCATGGTTAGCTTTCCTACCAGCTGCTGGCCTTATTGCTCCGGTTGTTTCGACCGAGCAATTACTTTTGGAGTGTTGAATCCACCACCGTACCAAGGTAACCTGTCTTTTGGAATCTATATCGGCCTGCTGTCACGATTAAGCTCCGGTGGTTTATTCAAGATTTCTATTAAAAATTGTAGTTTAAATGTGGTGGTATGTGACTCTTTTTGTAATCTATTATGCACTTTAGCTATGTTGTATCTATGCTTTCTCCTAGCTGCACTTGTAAGTTTCCAACCCTCACTGGGTTATGTTTCTTCTCGAATTGGCGTATGTATGCATCTCAGTTACTATTATATGATATGTTCGGTTTGTTTAGTGTATCTTGAATATTAGTTTTGCTGCTACTCCATACTTGTGTGGATTGTGGTGAGTGAGAAGCCTACTGGGTGGGGCTGGAAGTGCTGTTGGATTGCGGTTCTTGCAGCTCTAGTGCATGCTTTGCTGTCAAGCGTCTGGCCAGGCTTGGTTTGGCTTGAATTGAGCCACTTTCCACTTATCTTCCAGTTGTGTTGGGGGGCTGGCAAGCTTCACCTAAAGGTTATGGTTTTGCTAAGTGGATATTTTTCGGTTTGGCCGTCTCTATTATCATACTACTATTGGAACAAATTGAGATGGGTTAAGAGGGCCGGCCTGGTTACTCTCTGTGCTCGGCTTTGCTCAGTGGTTGAGGCCGGTTGGCTCGACTGTCAACAGCTGTTGTGGGTTTATTGCCCACAAAATATAAGTCTTGATAAGGGGTTTTGTATACCAAGTCAGCCAAACAGAATTGATTCATTGACTCTGTTTGCCTTTTTTTTTATCACTATAAGATGGCCTCACCGTTGGCCCTCTTTCAACCCATCTGTTAGGCCGGTTAATCAATCCACCACACGAGTTAATGATAGGAACATCTATCATTTCCTATTGTCAACAACTGTCTTTCGCAAATTAAAATTCCAAAAACCAATCGATATAAGGACTCTGAATCCCTGTCCTTATATCATCACAAGGTATACATGAAGATCTGCTTTTGGAATTGCAGGGGTATAGGAAAAAGAACCTTTTGGACGGAGATTGACTCTATGTGTAAAAATGAGAATATTCAAATCCTCGCTCTGGCAGAAACTAAATCAGAAATAATTCCCGACGACAAAATGTGAAAAAATGTTGGATTCGATGAAGCGGTCTGGTCGCCGGCGATGGGTCGATCTGGTGGTATTGGTGTCCTATGGAAATCCTACCAATTACTAAACTTTACGATCTCCATTGCTTTTCACTTACCGCGTATAATTGGTCTCAGACTCGACAGTTTGACTGAGGGATTTCCTATCCTTGTCATGTTCATCTATGCCCCTCCGGGTCCAAACGAAAAAGAACCGTTTTGGGTTATGTTAAAATCAATTGTGATTAGTTCACCCATCCCGTACATAGTCTTAGGCGATCTAAATGAAATCATATGTTGTGCCGACAAGCTCGGTGGTGCCTCTACCCGAACTTCTAGGTTCGATAGACTTCTCTCCTTAAAAAATGATTGTTCACTAATAGACCTCCCCACCTTTGGAAATGAGTACACTTGGAGGAAGAATCCGGAAGAAGAATTCAACATCCGTGAAAAACTCGATCGGGTGCTTGTTCACCAACAGGTTATCGAAAAATTCCCTAATATGAGTACATATAACGGAGCCTTCTCCACCTCAGATCACTGCCCAATATCAATATCTTTTGAGGTCGACTCTACCTATAAAGCTCCGCCTTTCAAGTTTGAAAATGCCTGGATACTTAGAAAGGATTTCCGTAATATAGTTAAACAATCCTGGAGGGCCAATTGCCCGGAATCTGCCATGTTTCAATTGATGTTTAAACAAAAAATCCTTAAAAAGAAGGCAAAGGAATGGAATAAAACGACGTTCGGAAACATTTTCCGCCAGTTAAAGGAGGTGGAGACTGAGCTCTTGCGCATCCAATCAACTGGCCCAGGGATAATTGTTCAAGCAAACTACAATAAGGAGAAGTGTCTCATAAAAAAGAAGGAGAAGCTTCTTCTATTCCAAAAAACATTTTGGAGCCAAAGAGCAAAAACAAAACACCTCAAACTCTCGGATTCTAACACAGCTTATTTTCACCGAGTGGCGTCGGGGCGAAGGCATAGGAAACAAATACGTAACATCGTTTCTTCTGGGACTTTGATTGTAGGCGAGGAAAATGTTCGGAATGAGATCAAAGAGGATTTCGACAGAAGATTTAAGAAAGAACCAATAGACGACAGGCTCCTAAACGAGTTGTTAGAGCTTATACAACCATCAATTACACCGGAGGACAACAACTTCCTGGTGCAACTACCGTCTAACATGGAGATTAAAAATGCAGTTTTCAACTTAGGGAAGAATAAATCCCCGGGTCCTGATGGCTTCACAGCTGAATTTTATAAAAAATATTGGGATATAGTAGGTACCTCCGTAATCCGAGCAATTAAAGGTTTCTTCCATTCTGGAAAAATGCTCAAACAAATAAACCACACATTCATCTCCCTTCTCCCAAAAAGAGATAATCCGACTGCCACCTGTCATTACCGACCAATCAGCTTATGCTCCAATATATACAAAGTTATATCCAAAATCTTGACTGATAGAATGAAAATGATTATTGGGAAACTTATCCACCCGCTGCAGGGTGCTTTTGTATCTGACAGGGCTATTCAAGATAACGTCCTCATAGCTCATGAAAATTTTCACTCCTTCAGATCTCGGAAGGGGCGTGAGGGATGGTTAGCAATAAAACTCGATATGGAAAAAGCTTACGATAGAGTCGACTGGGATTTCATAAAAAAGGTACTTGGGAGATTTGGTTTCCACGGTAAATTTATCTCATGGGTTATGGAATGCGTCACGACGGTATCCTTCTCAATGTTAGTCAACAACGGTCCTACTGACCTCATCTTCCCGTCCAGGGGTCTCCGTCAGGGGGACCCGATCTCACCATTCCTATTTATTTTAGGTGCTGAGATCCTGGCCCGGCATCTCACAGCTGAGGCAAGTCTGGCTAGGACCTCCATCGGATTCCCGATTGGAAAACACGGACCCCGGATTCCCTTCCTCTCCTTCGCAGATGACATTATAATTTTCTCAAAAGGTGGATTGGAAGCAGGGTGCAAAGTCAAGTCAATTGTAGATTCATACTGCAAAGTTTCGGGCCAAAAGGTCAATTACCATAAATCTAGTTTCCAAGCTACAAGAGGCATCCCTAACCACAGGATCCTAGAACTGCACAACTGTCTTCATATTACAAACGAAAACTCAATAGAGAAATATCTTGGTTGCCCTATTATCAATGGGCGGGTGACCAAAAACACCTTTGAAGAAATCATCTGTAAGTCTAAAGAGCAATTGAGTAAGTGGAGGGCCAATGCCCTGTCTCAACAAGGACGCGCTATTCTAATCAACTCCAATCTTTCTGCTAAGCCACTACACTTTATGCAGAATTTCATGCTACCTGCGACAATGCACAAAGAACTTGATCAGATAAACCGTACTTTCTTCTGGAACAAGGATCTTCAGTACCGCCCACTAATCAGCTGGGATAGGATCTGCAAACCGAAGCATTGTGGGGGCTTGGGAATTCGGAAATCAAGTGATATGAATATGGCTCTCCAAATGAAGCTTCTTTGGAAGATTCTGGCTGAACCTAGTAATGTATGGGTCTCATTGATCAGACACAAGTACCTTCGCTCTACTAGCATTTTCGAATACAAAAAAAGTGGGACAACCTCCTGGCAATGGTCTAAACTCACAAAACTAATTACCAAATTTAAGTCAGGGCTTATTTGGTCTGTAGGAAATGGGAAATCAATTAAATTTTGGACTGATAATTGGATCACAACGTCTTCTTTGTCATCCATGGAAGATTGCCCCCAATATTATAATCAAGAGGAGACCGTCAGTGATTACATCATAGGGGGGAGATGGTGGAAGGAAAAGCTCCAAAGCAGCCTACCTAACTGCTTGGTAGGTGAAATTCTAGACATTCCGCTACCCGCCTCGCAATTGGAGGACCGCTTATACTGGTGGCCCGATAGGGAGGGATGGTTTTCTACTGCTAGTGCATACAAACTGGTAACTGCTCAGTCAACAATTCTCCCTGACAACAATGCATGGATATGGAAGGCAAGTATCCCCCCGAAGATTAAAAATTTTCTTTGGAAAGTTTCACAGGATGGCCTTCCGACGGCTACTAGGCTAGCCTGTAGGGGGACGCCTGTCCCGACCGCATGTTCTCTTTGTAATGGGGGCGCCGAGGATGAGGTCCATCTTTTACTAGAATGTCAATTTATACGAGCGATCCATCAATTCCCCCCCCCCCCCCAAGTCCAATCAACTATTTCTGGCATGATTGTCCAGTCTCGGGATATCAAGCCAATTTTATCGTTTATTGGGAAGGAACTTAACTCATCGGCACTAGAAAGCCTTGCTTTCTCCTGGTGGTCTACTTGGTATATTAGAAATCAATATTTGTTTCAGCAGGTGCCTATTCCGCAAAAAGAGAGAGTGTTACGTCTGATTAAGTCACACATAGACAACTGGAAAAAGACTTTTGTGGTTGAGGCTGGATTTGAGGAGGAGTTTAGTCATACTATCCCCAAAACTATAAAACAGAATAAAATACCAAAAAATGTCTCTTGGCGTAAGCCACCGTGGGGTACGCTAAAGCTCAATTTCGATGGATCATCGCTTACAAACAGTGATAGCACTGCTGGGGCCGCTATCAGAGATTGGGAGGGTCGTCTAGTATCAGTGTGTTACAAGAAATTAGGCAAACAACGTCCGCTCACAGCGGAAGCTCTCGCCCTCAAAGTTGGAATCCAACACGCTCGCCAACTCAATATAGATAAAATTCAAATCGAAGGTGATTCTAAGATAATCATTGATCATTTAAACAAGAAAACCAAATGCCCTTGGGAAATTGAAATGATCCTTTCTGATGTACAATTTCTTCTATCGACTGTGAAAGAAGTCTCTTTCTTTCATGTTCCTCGCATGGGCAATAGAGTGGCTGATAAGGTTGCACACCTTTTCCACTCTGCCCGAGGAGTCGATATTATAAATGACTCAGGTCTTCTGGACCTCATCCGCAAGGATGCTGCCGGGTAGAGCTTTCTCTCCCGAAATCTTTCCTAATCAAAAAAAAAAACCCCTCACATAGCAAGCAAATCTCCCTCCTTTTTTGGACGGGAAATATTGAGCATTAAATGGTCTACAAATGCATTTAATGCTGATGACATCATTTCCCTCCTCTCTCTGTTGTCCCTCCTGCACAATATGGTCTCCTCCTTTCTTTTGGACACTTGGCCAACCCATCTTTACTTTCCCTTTATTTTTTATTTTTTTGTTACCTACAACCGGCTACATTGGTAAGAATTTTAATTGCACAAATGACAATTTGCCACCCGCCTGCAAATTTTGGTATGGCAGTTATAGATTTGCAAACCTCACCTGAAATTGGTATATCTATGCAAATTGTCCTTGATAATTTTAGATTAATTAGGATATGTCATATATATTTGCTAAAAACAGATAATTTAACGAAAAAATCTAAACTAATTTTATCCTAATTGTCGTATCCTATATCTACATTTGTTGGAGTAATCCTTTTGTTACCGATATGCATCCTAATTGCGTTATCATATATCTATATTTGTTGGGTAATTGCCGATATCTATCCTAAATGTCGTTTCCTATATCTATATCTAATTGTCGTATCTTATCCGTGAATTTTAACGTATATTTCTAGATTAATTGCAGATATCCTAACTAAATAAAAAAATATGGTATATATCTCTTCTCTATATAGTGAGTTAGTAATCCTATGTGTGGAGAATATGAGTTGGGATTGTCCCACATTGATTAGAATGTGAATCCAAGCCTTGCATGTAAGCCGGTGGGCTATCCCACCTAACACCAATTGGTTTTAGGATGGAGCGGATGGAGCGAATACGTGTGCGCTTGGCGTGCGTGCCCCCACGTCGGATGACCCACCGTGATTCAACACTATGGTACGACATATGAAAAGTTTTATACATTTTTTAATATTAAATGTATTACTTTAAAAAAATAGACCGCACAAAAGTGCAGGTACTAAACTAGTAGGGAACTGTATTTCATCATCTATCAGGATGATCAGGGTCATATTTTACGTTTTGTGTAAGCCATCCCCAATTTTTGCCTACTGGAAAAAAAAGTGGGTTTTTTTTTTTTTTTTTTTAAATTTACCTTTTAAAATCCGCCAATCCCCAGCTACATTAGTTATTGACTATAACACCCCTTGCGCCTTGCGGGTTACTTACACGGCACCGAAGCACGAAGTTGTGCAGTCGGAAAAATATTGCTTCTGGTAGTTGTGTTTGCATTTCTTCCTGATTCCTCTGCCTCATCTGCCGGAAATCGGTGAACGGCGAACTCGAATACGCGATCCAAGAAGATGATGCAAAGACCCCGACGAAGGTGCGAGGGTACCGCTATGGGCTCCATCGCCCTCGATCTCCGCCCCGGCCTCGGAATTGGCCCCTTCTCTCTCGGTATCTGATCTTTCTTTCTTTTGATCCGAATCGACCTCGATTTCAGTCGCGCAGAGTTCCGATTGAAGTTCATTTTTCTGTTTTAGGTTTTCTGTAGAGTTCTGGTTTAATCGCGCGTTTGAATTGAATTGGTTGCACGGCTTGACCCGGGAATTGGGATTTCCGTTTGTGTTTCAGGGATGCCGATTTCTGAAGCTTTTGCTCAAATTGAACAGCAGCCTAACATCTACGATGTTGTCCATGTCAAGTACTTTGATGAGGTTTCCCCTTCAACTTCCTAAATTAATTTCTACAAAGTAGTTTTCCAAATTACGAGTGCAAATTATGATTGTGGTATTAATTTTACCAGTTGTGCACCTCTGTTTGGATGATGGTATTTGATGGGATTTTTTTAGGAAGGGAAGTGAAGGGAAAATGAATTTGGTGTTTGGGTGGACAACTAAGAGGAAGCGAAGAGTTCACAAATTTGAGTAATTTCTCAATTTGATGGGATTTCACAACCCATCAAAACGGTGGAATTTGATGGGAAAGTGAATTTACTCCCCTTCCCTTCACTCCCTTTCCCTTTTCCAATTTCTCACCCCTAACCTCCCCTAAAAAAAACCCAGTTGCCAAATAGAGGGTGGGGTTGAGATGCACAGGAATAAGTACCACTTTGACCAGAGTTTTACCGAGGGTCTATCAGTTCATTTGGTTTATTCTTTTGGGGATTAACCTGTTTGTTTCTCTGTTGTTTTCATACAGGATCCCCTAAAGCTGGACATTGTTATTAGCTTTCCAGATCATGGATTCCACATCCGATTTGATCCCTGGTCTCAGGTTATATAGCTGGTTTCTTGTTTGAGACTTTAAAAAAAAAAATTTGTGTGCTGGATACTGGGTGATGTTTTTGCAAATTGCAATATACATAATTTGAGTTTCATGTGTTTTCACCCATGATATCTTATATACTTTTCAGAGGTTGCGGCTAATCGAAATTTATGATGTTAAAAGGCTTCAGATGCGCTATGCCACCTCATTGATTGGGTAGGTTCTCCTTCTTTTTCAGTTCTTCATCTTTAGGTACAAGCTAAGGTTTTTTAAGGAGCCTGTTCTTCATTCAGGGGGCCTACAACTCTAGCTACCTTTGTTGCTGTATATCAGCTATTTGGTCCGACATTTCCCGGCGTCTATGACAAAGATAGAGGTGTTTACACTCTGTTTTACCCGGTATGTTCTGCCAATTTTTTTTTTTTCACTATTTTGTTTTTCATCTTACATGTTCTTGTGCTTTCATAAGTCCATTATGTTAAGGCAGTTAATTTTCTCCTCTGTAGGGGCTGTCCTTTGCTTTTCCTATTCCTTCGCAATATACAGATTGCTGTAACGATGGGGAAGGTATTCCTATGTGAATAATTGAATACTTTCTTTTATGATCTTATTCAGCTCAATGCAAGTTTGCCTTACTAAATTTTATTTGTATCAGCGGAGCTGCCTCTTGAGTTTCCGGATGGAACGACGCCTGTTACTTGCCGTGTTTGTATATATGATGGTTCTTCTGATAAAAAAGTAGGTGTTGGATCCCTCATGGACAAGGCCGTTGCTCCTACACTGCCGTCTGGTAGCCTGTACATGGAGGAGGTGCATGTCAAGGTGTGAAATATCTTTCTGAGTTTCTTCTCCTTGGGGAAGAATGTTTATTACGTAGTATTAGTTAACCTATTGTTTCTGCACTTTCTGCTTATGGAAATAATAGGTTTATGTCTATGAAAATAATAGGTTAAGTCTATGGCGTAGTTGTGTAACATATTATATCCTCTTGAGTGTACCCTCACTAAGATAAAGGAACATCACACGTTCAGTGGTTTCTTCAGTTAAAGATCCTTGTTCTATGCATATCAGCAATTCAACATACAAAACTTTTCTTTTTTCTCCTTCAGTAATTCTTAATGTGAATTATGTTGGACTAGTTGCCTGACGTGATTTGGTATCTATATTATTCAGTTGGGAGAAGAACTATGTTTTTCTATTGGTGGTCAACATATTCCATTTGGTGCATCCCCACAGGTACCTTTTCTTGTTTTATTTCAGTACATGTTGATGAAAGTTCTGTTAAAGCTGAAACTTCTGTTAAAGGTCTGATGATTGTTCACACTGATTTGTTTACACTGATTGTTAAAGTATCTGTAACTATTATCAATTCTATTATCATTCTATGCTATATAGAGTAAAGAGTCATGATATTAAACTTTTTGTTGAATGTTGTAATTGTTCTCTTTGCAGGATGTATGGTCTGAGTTAGGTCGCCCTTGTGGTATATACCAGAAACAGGTAACTATCAACTTGACGCTTTCAAGGGAAAAAGAGTCCTAATTTTTGTGTAACCGCAAGAGAGATTTATCAGCATTGAAATTCCGTTCTTTCGAAACTCAGATTTATTCTTGCATAACATTTTCCACTATTCATTTGAGACTTGCAAATAATGTGGCTGCATATACCTTCTATATGCTTGTAAATAATGTGCTGGTTTCTATTGAATTTCATACTCAAAGATAGTTTACCATGATATCTTTTCATTGCAAGTATCTCTATTAGCTAGTAGTTTCATAGGACAGTATAAATTTTATGAAGCATCTAATGGGGCTGTGCCTATAAAAATACCCCGGTTCGCTTTATGATCACAAATTTTAATTAGGTTTTAAAGACTAAACGTTGTTACTTTCTGCTCAGGTTGATCAAATGGTGATCCACTCAGGCTCTGATCCACGACCACGATCCACCCTTTGTGGAGATTACTTTTATAATTTCTTCTCACGGGGTTTGGATATATTATTTGATGGCCAGGTAATTTTCTTCTGCATTCCTATTTGTTTCATGTGGTTATCTCCTTCTTTACTAGATTTTGTTTCACTCTCCCAGACCCATAAGATCAAGAAGTTTGTATTGCATACTAATTATCCTGGGCATCCGGATTTCAATTCATATATCAAGTGCAATTTCATGATCTCCGTCCCTGACTGTAAGTATTGCCTTTCTTGATGATTTTCTAACAGGAATAGATGATCACCTTGTTAACATATGCATACACATCACTATGCTCATCTTATTTGCAGTTGGAGGTTCCTTTGAAGAAGTCAGTGAAAAACGTTCTATTACTCCTAGTACAAAATGGGAACAAGTGAAGGTTAGTGCGTGCAGAGTCTCCAGAAACATATTTGCCAAAATCCTTTACTTCTATCTTATAGCATTGTTTTGTTATTTCTTCACTTTCTTGTAGATTTGTACTATTAATTTTAGCTCGTCTAAAATGATTTTTGCACTTGTGTGGTGCATCATTATTGCATACGATTAGAGCTGGCAAAATCTAATCCGACCCGAAAACCCGACCTAACTCACCCGAATCCAGACCCGACCGAAACCCGTAAATCTAATGTCATGCACAACCCGAGCCCGAACTCGACCCATTTTGACCCCATACCCGAATGAACACGAACATAGACAAATCCGACCCGACCCGACCCGACCCAAACAAGACCCGACTCTTCCTTCTAATTACTTTAATTTTCTTATTTTTAAATACTCAAATAACGTGAATTACATATAATGAGACCTAATACACTAAATAAATGAAGTTTAATAGTCAATAATTAAGATTAACAAAAAATAATCATCATTTTCTAATAAAACTTAATGTGACCCGACTTGACCCAACCCGAACCCTACCCAACCTGAAATCCATTTGACCCGAATTTACCTCACCCGAAATCTGATCCGACCCAACCTGAACGAACATATAGTATACCCGACATATGACCCAACCCGACATATGACGAACCCGAATGGGTATGCCCGAACCCGACCCGAACAATTGAATTGCCACCCCTACATACGATTGAAGTCAACATGGAATTTTGATTGCCTGCAGGAGATACTTGGGGATTGTGGCCGAGCTGCTATTCAGACCCAAGGTTCTACAAGCAATCCTTTTGGATCCACTTTTGTGTATGGTTATCAAAATGTTGCTTTTGAGGTGAGATCCTGTAGGTCTTCTTGTATACGATTACCCTTCCATTGTTTTGTATCTGATAAGAAAAGTACACTCCATGCAGGTAATGAAGAATGGTTATATTGCTACGGTAACTCTCTTCCAGTCATGAATGGAAATCAACTTGCTGGTACATTGCTTCTCCATTTGGAATCCTTTGCTTGAAATCTCTTTTGTTTTTTCCCTTCTTGAGGCCAATGAGCCATGAGCCATGAGCCATGAGCCCTAGTATTATTTTGCCTTGTACTGAACTCTTTTCCTTCCACTTTTAATGACCATAAACCTAATGGTTCTGATTAATTGCGAGCTTATCAGCTTCATCCTTAACATGACATGAACTCCATTACTGGGGTAGACTTTGATCCTTGTCATGCTGGCTTATTTTGCAGGACACTGATTTTAAGCTTGAAGATCTCACACTTGGAAAAGGTTATGATTCATCAACGAGGAAGCAAGGATCTGTTAGAAGCTGTACAGATAACTATGTACTAAACCTTTAAACCTTGTATAGTCTCTCTACCATATCTGTTTCTTGTACATTCATTTCTTCAGACCGTCTTTCCGCTTCTTCCCTGAGAACAGAAGGGGAAGAAGCTGAAGAAACTGTGCTAATGGTTTCTCATTTCTCAATGATTCTCTGCATGGAATGGAACTGCCTTTATCCGATCTAATGGAAATCATTCTACCGCATTTTCATCTTCTGTCATCTTTTGTTAGTAATTTTCCTTTGTGTCTTTTGGGACATTGAGTGTGGAACAGAACTCAGAATGAGTGGACTTGAGTTTTCAATTTTTAGAGATGTGGTGAAGTTTCAAGCTACTTGGATTGGAGATGAAATGTAGGATGAGATTAGAGGATTTGATGTCATATCTCATTACAAAAAACATGATCCCAGAAGAAGCCTGGCTCCGGTTTCTGCACACGAATACAATCTTCTCATGTCATAATAATCACTGGATGGTCTGAGAGTTTGGATTGTCAATACACTTTTAATTGAATCAGTTTACTGCAGCCTTTTCAGCCAGCCGTATCCATCAATGAAGTCGACGGATACAAACGGTGCTGCTTCTTCATATGTCAGCTCCCTCGACCAAGCCACTCTTGCCCCATATTCCGCCCCTGGTCCAGAGCATTTGTATTGTCCGTAGAATACCGTCCTTCATACCCAAAAACAAATGTGAAACATTAGGTAAGGGTCATGAAGTAATGAATGCATAAAGGAAGGGAAAACGGAGCAAGTTCAGCAGCACTAGCTAGACACATCCTGCTGGTATACTATTAATCGTAACCATACCGGTAGTTAACCGGTGTTCGGTTTGCGAACTGTTACCAACTCTTAAAATTGAAAACTTTGCCAGTTCAGTTAACCAAACCATTTTTTCAGAAAATGTTGGTTTGGTTACAGCAGAAACTGTCACCGGTTTTTCGTTTATGGTTTTGCAGGATGCAGCTAGTTTGGTCAATTTGGCTCCTATCCGAGAGGACTCGGGATCTGAACCCAAGGCGAAACCTACATGTGTCTGTTCTTGTCTCCCCAGTCATACCACCCAGTAGGGGTGATGATCTCTTCCATGTAAGTGTAGGCAAACACCACCCTTGAGAAGGTACCCCATGCCCTCCCAAGGTAAAGCACGCCTGACCCGGTGACCTTGCACTTGACAAAGGAGAACCCAGTTTCCTCCAGCATGCTCTCCCTCTTCTGGGCGGTAAGTGCACCATAGCTGTTGTTGGTGGCTGCGTGCAGGTGGCAGCCCTCGTATAACGATAGCCCATTTCCGAATACAAAGTCTATGGATCCCTGGATGTAGCACTCCTTGAAGTAGTGCCTGCCTCTGTGGTCATAGAGTGTGTCCTGTGCTCCTATGAATTTGCACCCTATGAAAGCTGCTTTGTCCCCCGAAACCCTCATTGCTACTGCCTGCTTCCCTAGCGCGCCTGAGGGTGGTGCTGGTGCCGTGTTCTGCGTAAATGGAAGTGAACTGAAGGCATCAGTTTGCAGATTTCTACTTTCAAAATTTTCCAACTACTGACATTTTAGGGTGCTCTTGAACACTTGGAAAACCTCTGCGTTTGAAAATTACACAAAACCACCCCTATTCATAGTATAGTGGGGGCTCGAACATGCGACCTATTTCATCTTTATAAAAATATTTAAAATTATATATTAAATGCTTAACAACATTCCTTTTGGAAAAAATCACACATTGAATATAGTAATATACTTGGTGTTGCTTATAAAATACGGATGATGGGTGATTAGATATTTAGATGTAATTTGTTTATAAAGATTTTTTGTTCTTTTGTTGTTGCAATGTGACCTATATTCATGGCG
This sequence comes from Persicaria maculosa, assembly GCA_963922045.1. NCBI lineage: Eukaryota > Viridiplantae > Streptophyta > Magnoliopsida > Caryophyllales > Polygonaceae > Persicaria > Persicaria maculosa. The sequence continues at coordinate 64,714,655 of OY998263.1, read as the reverse complement.
GTTTTGTGAAATTAACCCTTGATAATGTAAGCTGAAAATGTTCAATTTAATAGTCATAACAACACCATATAAGAAATTTGGGTCAAGTACCTTGAAGGTGATGTTCTTAGCAATGAAATAAGGGGAATTAACAGCAAATGAAGCAGAGGCATAAGTCCCCAATGGCTGCCCACTTAGGCTAAGCTTATCAGCTGTGTCATCCCACTCTATCACTGTATTCTCTGCACCTTCTCCTTTCATAGTTACGTAACCCATTGTAGGAGGAACCTCCACTTTCTCCCTGCAAAAAAAATTAAAGGCTAAATAAGTTAAGAACCAAACAGATGTAAAGGAAACTGAAACCCCCTTCATTCCCATTCCCTCCTGGCCTCCATCCAAACAACAAAGGGAAATAACAGCATTGTAGTGTTAGCAGTACTTGTAAGTCCCTGCACTAATGGAGATGACCACCCTGCATGAGTTGATGAGTGGGAGGGAGTTGATGGCCTTTTGAACTGATTCAAAGTGGCCTGGTTTTGGGTTTTTTTTGCTCACTTTGATGGTTTTCTTGCACTTCTTGACCTTCTTTTCCTTCTTCATCTTCTCTGATTTATGGAGTTGAGATTGGTAATGGCCCTTGTAAGACCCAACAAACCCAATGTGTTTTACCCATCTCATGTAGCTCCTCTCTGTGGGTGTTAGTTCAGTTGAAGGGGCCTTTGGTAGGGATAATGAAGGGTTTGTGAGTTCAATAAGGATTGATGCCAATATAAGTAGTGGCTTAAGGTTCAGCTTTAGCTGCATTTTTCAGGGCTGAGTTAATGGATGATGTGTTGGGTTTTGAGGAAGGTGGAAAAAATGGTGGAAGAGGGAATGAGATTGGTCAGAAATGTGGGAATATTAGAATATATATAGTAATATAGAAAGCTAGATTCTTTTTTTCTATGTTTCTCATATTTAAGTATATGCATTTATATCAAAACCTTATGTAATCACTTGAAACAAGCATATAGGACATAAGACTGCACAAGATTCTAAATCACAAGTAGAATTATATTTTGTCTATGGCTTAGCCTCCTTTTATTTTTGGTAGAAGAAAAGTAAGATAGGTTAGCCCCCTCGGGGTGGTCTAGTGATGTGGAGTAAGGACTGTAAAGGATGGTAAGGAGATCCTGAAATCGAAGTCCTTACTACTTGGTCGAAAAAAAAAAAGTAAGATAGATTCAACTTGGATTATACGGTTTAGAATATACTTATACTTTTAGACTTTATGAGAGAAAATTGTCACTTTTTACCAGCTAAACGAACCTGGATTTACTCTTTCTCGTGAAGAGGAAAGTTTTAATGAGAATTTTTTTTATCATCCCAAATTTGTTTTATCTAGTAAGGCAAACATTGATTAGAATTAAAATTAATATATTGGAAGGCTTAGTGGTAAAGGGAATGTGTTGGAAGGCAAACAAGTCTCACCATTGGGTTGAATCGATTGGTGTTAAGTTGACTTAACTAGTTTGTGGGAGTTTACACCTTTCATCCCTTCCTCCACCTTTTCATTTGATTGAAAGACCAAATCTCACTTCTCTTATTAATTAGGATGAATTACATTTTTGGTCCCTAACCTTTACCACTTGTTTCACTTTAGTCTTCAATCTTTGAAACGTTTCAAATTAGTCCTTAACCTTTCTATTTCATTTCATTTTAGTCTCTAACCTTTCAAATGTTGTAAAATAGTCCCTAAGCTTATATTTGTTATTCGTTTTAGTCCCTGATATTAAAATATTATTTGAAATAATTATAAAAAATCACCCTAAAGTTATCATAATGTATATAAATGAGTAAATTACCCATATAAAGTTATCATAATGTATACAAATGAGTAAATTACCCATATAAAGAACAATTATAAAACAAATATCCAACTTTATGACTTTTTTTTAAAAAAGATCTCTTTTATTATTCAAATTCATTATTTTAATGAATTAATATTTAATATACATATATTGGATCTATGTATTGGGAAATAAGAAAAAAAATACCCCACAATATCTCATAGTTAATCACAAGATCTATAAATTTTATTAGAGCTTTTGTGAAAAAAAAATTATGGATAATTTTATATAATATGCTCTTATGATAAATAGTAAAATAGTTCGAGTATTTTTCAAAATTAAAATTATAGAGTTAGATGATTTTATATAATTTTCTTTGTATGGATGATTTTATTTAAATTATGATAACTTTAGGGTGGTTTTTTTATAATTATTTCAAATAATATTTTAATATTAGGGACTAAAACGAATAAAAAAATGTAAGGTTAGGGACTATTTTACAATATTTGAAAGGTTAGGGACTAAAATGATATGGAATAGAAAGGTCAAGGATTATTTTAAAACGTTTCAAAGGTTAAGGACTAAAGTAAAACAAGTGGTAAAGGTTAGGGACCAAAAATGTAATTTACCCTATTAATTATTACCATTAAGTCGATCTAGTCAATGCGCCGGCTTACCTAATTCGTATTTCTTACCCCTTGATTATGTATATGACATTGGTGAACATCTAACTAAAAATTGGCTTAGATCGAATGAAATTTTAACCAATATTATATTCCATCCGTTAAGAAAAATATATTGTTTTAGGGAGAAAATGTTGTCAAAGAAAAAAATGTCGTTTAAAATATTCTTGTGTCTACTTTTTTAAATTGGTTATTGTAAAGATTAAAGAGACGTTAGTTGTATTTTTTTTAATAAAGTAAAAAGGTTTTATTGCATTTACTTTTGCAAATTTCTAAAATAATATATTTTAATAAACGTTGTGACCGGGCAAATTTAGGAAAAAGGAGAGATAAAGCCCAAAAACAAATAATGGTCCAAATTGTCCTTATTTTATGAAGTCACAAGGCAATCTTGTCCCATGCTTCACAGAATTGAATTCATTGCTTTTTGCCTAAATCCTTCCAAAATAAAAATCAGTACTTTGTCTGTTTTAGCAAACATGTGACACCCTCTAAAGATTAAAGATTGGGCTGGGTGGTACTGGTTTCCCCTTGGAGCAAGGGAAATCATCAAGTGGTTGGCACCACACCATATCACCATACCCATAGCCTACCCACCTCATTCATTCCCTTTATTATTTTTAAACCCATGAAAATAGATGGTACACACAAACACAAATAGTTAAGACTTAAGAGGTCTTTTTTGACTCTTGATCAATAAATTTGTTGTAAATTACATTTAATTTTTGTTCAATGATTTGTTTGACTTGTGCAGAGAAGTAAATGCTGATGGGCAAGGAAGAAGATGACAAATTACAACGGCTTCAAATAATGTGTATTGGTCGTGATCGAGTAGGTGTCTCCATGGCCTGTTGAGTCACGGAGGAATGATCGTACCCAGCAATTGCCACTGTTTTTTGGGTTAAGAATGGGCCACTTTGCCTATTGCAAGTGTTTTGTGTTTATCTTCAAAGGGTAAAACCTCACCTTCTTTTCTACCTCTTTTTTAAGCCAGGTTTCATGCTTATGTTGAGACTAACTATTCTATAAATGTGTAGAGTTTATTTCATTAAGCACTTAAGTTTTGTACATTATTTATTTGTAATATGTAATATGTGTAATGTGTGTATATTATATGGGCTATGATTAGAGCTGACAATCGGGCGAGTCGGGTCGGGTTCGGGTCGGATTATTCGGTTTCGGGTCATATCGGGCTCGGGTTGATATCGAGTGTGATGACAATTCGGGTCTGATCGGGTTCGGGTCGGGTTTCACTACTAAAAAAATAGGATTTAGCAATGGATGGTTAGCCACGGATTATAGGCGACCCTGTATTCGTGGCCATTAGCGATGACATTGGCCACGACTGTTCTTCATTGTGGCTATATTCATGGCTAATACTCATCTTGGTATGCCATGCCAAAACATTCGTGGCTATTAGCAACAACCCAGATGTCCGTAGCTGATTTCGTGGCTCGATATGTGTTATTGTCAGTAAATAGCCACGAACGTAGCCATTAATAAGATTGTTGTGGCTGTTTTCGACGTTGATATGACCACAACACAATATCCGTCGCTAAATCCGCGGCTATTAATCATCAGAAATCAAGTGAACATATGTGGTGAGTGGGCCTTGAGTCACTAATTGTAGGCGGGCCGGATATATACCATGAATGAGCTATCCGATTACACTCGACCTGCGGTTGAATCCGGGTACAAACTCTCCCAAAATTTCTGAGCTCAGCCCATTAGAAGTTAGTGAAAGCCCAATTATCTTATCGCAGCCCATTGAATGAAGTGGTGATTTAGCGACGATTGAATTCGTGGCTAAATCTGTGGCTATATCAGCCCAAATATGACTTTATTTTTCCCGATTGGCCCATTGATGGGCCCAAATACGCCTATGAAATTTTTTTATATAACTTAACAAGTGTTGAAAAAAATATATATTAACTAATTAATAAATTTTTATGAGAATATTATAGAGAAAATTTGTGCCGTAGGCACAAATTTTCAAGGTAATTTGCGTTTCGGCCACCCTTTTGTAATATTTACAAAACCGTCCGCGTTTATAATTTCCGCTGGAAATTTTACGGTTTTGCCCCTCCATCCTCCTTTACCGTTATTCGCCTTCATCCCATCGACAACCCCCCGGCGACGTTCTCTGTGTGTATTCCTGGCAATTTTCGACTAAATCTCCTTCAAAAGAGTGATTATTTCGGTCGATTATTGCAATTTCGTATCATTATTGCGCATATGGCGGAAATCTCTGGTAGTTCAGGTGCTGATTTTGCTCGAACGTTTTCCCTATTGGTTAGGGTTTGTGTTTTCTGCGGTTTATGTAGCTTTTTGTTCGCCTTTTGCGGTTTTTTTGTTGGTCTAGTGTTGGTTGGTGTCGTTATAGCAAATGCTGGAGAGTTGTTCGTGTTTGTATTATCAAATATGCGATTTCTACTGAATAATTCTACATGCTCCTGTCGTTTTTCCTCTTCTGATTTCTATGTTTTCGTGTTTATCAGGTTCACTTACTGATTTAGGGAGATACAGAAGGCAATTTGATGTGAGTTTTTTTTTTGATATTGATCTTTTTATCCTGTATGCCTATATAGTGCTGTTTACTTATGTTGATATGCATTTATTTTTGACATTTTTGCTTGTTTTTGAACAGAATATTTCCTATTGTATTCCTGAGGATGAGTGGTTCCATTCTAGATCAAACAGATATTCTTATCCTGATGTTTGTCAACTCATCAAAAGTCATATGTCAGATAAACACTATGAGATATTGTGCAATAGTTGTGTTGGGTGGGTGCTGACACAAGGAACCAATATGGTTTCTAACTTTCAGCTCATGCATCAGATTATGTTGCGTCGAGTTTCCACCAAAAAGAAGATGGAGTTGTGGTTTAAGGTTGATGGATTTTTGGCTCGGTTTTCTCTTGCTGAATTCCATGTGATTACTGGTCTTCCTTGTGAAGCCAATGACTGCAAACCACCCAAACATGTGTCTTCACTTGATTTTTTTGGGGAGAAGAAATGCTCTTATAAAGAGTTAGTACAGTGTTTTAAATCTGAGAGTAAATCTTCAGAGAAGAAGTTGATTATGGCTAAGCTGCTTATTATTGAAAAGGTCCTATTATTCAGGAGATCAGAGTTTGTCAGCGAAGAAAACTTATCCCTTGCTTGCGCTGAGAATGAGTTTGAAATTTATCCCTGGGGGAGAGCTTCGTACACGAAGTTGGTTACGTCATTAAAGAATATAGATCTGGCTTATCGTAACCATGGTAGACGTTGTTATGATATACATGGTTATAATCTTGCTTTTCAGGTAGTGTTTAATGTTGCATATTTATTGCCTGTTATCCTTTTTGAAGCTTGTCAGCATATTCATTGCTTGTTATCATATCTTACTCTTCTGGCTGAATATTTCAAATACTTTATGTTTTTTTGCAACAGTCATGGATTATAGAAGCCTTCCCATCAATAGCTGCAAAATTTGACTGTAATTTCAAAATGGTTGTTGGAGATCCAGTCTCTTTGCACTGGGAATGTAAGATGAAACACGTATATGCTAGTGCTTCTGCACTTTTTGATGATGAGCTGGTAAGTTTCTTATGTTTTGTAGTTGTCAGTGAATTAATTTACTATCTGTTTCAGGCACCATTGTCCACTACTTTTGGTAAATTTGCAAAAATACCAGAGACGTCAGCAGAAACTTGCAAAAACACCAGACTTGTCAGCAGAACTACATTGTTTGCAAGATTTTTAATTTTTTGTATCAGTAATTATTTTTGTTTGACACTGATCTTGTTTGTTTTTTGTTTTTTATATATATCTTAACAAGTAGGAACCAAATTATTGCATAAGTGTCAATATATTTTGATTTAGATCACATGTCATTTAAATATAATTGCATAAGGAAGGTTTGGATGTGCATAGTCATTTAAATATTATTGCATAACATATAATTCCACTTTATCATTAAAAGCTAGTAGGTGCATATCTTTTAGTTAGCTTAGTCATTTGATGTCAGCAGTCCCACAGTTTTGCATAAATGTTAAAGGTTATTAGCATATTTGTTGTTTTGTTGTAAATATCTGTGCTTTTAATCATATATTTCCTCTGTTTTTGTGTAGGCACCATTTTTCCCTATTTATGGTGAATTTGCAAGAAGACCAGGGCTGGTTTACAGTGAAGAAGTTGCTGATGAAAGAGTTGATGACATTGTTCAACCTGTTTTCCCCAAGCTGGCTGATTGTGTGTATGAAAGTCATCGATTGCGTACAAATGCGTATAATAACAGGTTCATACGCAATGATGCCTTAGCTGTTGTTGTTGGGAATGACGCTGGCAATTTGGTGAACCAATAGGATCTTGTAAATGATTCTGCTTTAGATGATGTTGTTGGGAATGATGGAGTCAATTCGGATGTAAAACTTGATGTTGTTCATAAAGGAAAGAAGATGACATCCTTGAGAAGGGGTCGCTCTGCAGGTACCTTTCATTCCTCCCCTCTTTTGGCTTTAGAGGATAAGAAATCAAATAAGAGGAAAGCCACTAATACGCGGAAGACGAAAGAGCCAGGTAAGAAGGTTCGGTTTTTAGATGCTGAGACAGATGTGCTAGTCAAAGAGTCTGTTATACCTGTTGTTGGTGGTGACAAGGTTGATCCAGTGATTGAGTGTGAGAAGCTTGTACCTTTGAAGATTGTGTATCACAGTGTGAAGAAGAGGAAGACCGGTGATAAAGAGCCTAGGAATGTATTCTATTCAGAATGTGCTGAGAAGTCTGTATCTTTGCAAGTTGATTCTACTGCAGATATCTTGGCTCCTGATGGACTATCTACTGAAAAGGGTAATGTGTTTTGTTCTGATCGTGATACTGGTGGGGTACATGACGATGCTGTTGACTCTGAAAGTGGGGGTGCTCTCGATGATGACTTTGGTGGAACCCATTCTGTTGCCTCTACTGGGTCAACTGTGTCTCCTATTGGTTCCCCTCATGCCCATGTTAATTCATCAGGTACAGAGATTCAAGAAATACCTTTGGGAGTTGATTGTGACGCAAAAAAACCTGGTGTCTATGTTGATGATCCGATTGATGCTTCAATTCCTGAAGCTGAGACCCATTGCTATGTACCCGGAAATGGATGTGGTGTGGGGCTGTCGTCTCCCAAAGAAGGTGAAATACGGGATGAAATGGGTGATGTTCCTTTTAGATTTGATGCTAATGTTCCCGCCCCTGTTATTGATAGTTCATCTCAGGTGGTGCAAGAAATTTTTAGGCGTCTTGATAAGCTAGAAAAGTTGCCTGAATGTCTAAAGGATTTGGCTGCCAGTGTAGGAGAAATTAAGACCTGTATGGGGAAGTTAGATGGGATTATTAACATGTTTTCTGTTTTTGGGGAGAAGTTCACTTCCCTCGAGAATAAGGTTTCAACCCACGCATGTACAGTTGATGTCTCCCAGCCAGTGCATTCCATACCTAATAATGATGCTGGTACAACAGTTAATGACGAAGTTTTCCCTGATATAATGGCTGATTTGCTTGTTGCTCATGGAATTGTTTTCGATTTCAATAGAGGAGATGAAGTAGGTATTCCAAATGTTGATCTAAATTTACCCTCTAATGAAATGTCATCTGATTTTGGTGTAATACCTGAAGCTGACATTGAAGGCAAGCGTTGCATTGACGTTGATGATTTGAATGATGTTCACCCCGAAGTGGATGGGAAAATGTCTGATATGAAAGAACTGAAAGTAGTTATACGGGATGGAGATCTGATGGATGTTGATGTCATTCCAACAGAAGGTGACTTTGACGGGTTGAATTATACTAACAGTGATCCACAGTGGTTACAAATTGCATGTCCTGCCAGTGAATATGATGGTGTAGGTTTTGATCCGGAGGATTCGATTAACCCTTGTGTTGGAGGTGATAAAGATGGTGATGTTATTACATTAATTGGATCGGAAGGTTGTGCTATGAATCCTTGCATGGATGAATCTGATGCTCTATGTCCTCCATCTAATATTGTTGATGTTATGTTGGGTCCCTTTTCAAAAAAATTTGCTGGCGATGTAGATAAAACCAATGGTGACATCTCTCTAACGGGGGTGGGTGTTGGAGATGCAAATAGTGTTCTTGATGCTGACATCCATACTAATGCTGACATTTCATTGGGGGATGTCGTAGGTTGTCAAGTTTATTCTACTGAGCAGGAATCTTATGCCGTTCGGACTTCTTTTGATTTGAAATGGAGCGGTGAAGCTAGGGACTTGAATGAATCTCAGAAAGAAGATGTTGATGTAAGGAATGTGAAGGGAGTTATTGAGGATGCAGGTGCGATGGATGTTGATCGGAGGCAACTGAAAGGTGGATTTATTGATGCCCATCGCCCTCAAGGGGATGCACAGGATGATGCTCAGAATGAAGATTCTGATGTCAAGGAAGTGAATGGAGTTAGTGAGGATGCCGGGGGCATGAATGTTGATGTGAAGCCAATTGAAGGTGGACTTATTGATGAACATCGCCCTCAAGGGGATGCACAGAATGAAGCTCAGCATGAAGAGTCTGATGTCAAGGAAGCAAAGGGAGTTATTGAGGATGCCGGCGGACAGCGCCCTCAAGGGAATGCACAGTGCTTAAAAATTGTGTGCGTTGACACTCAGATGTCATCAGATTTTAATGTGTCATCAGATTTTAATGTGTCATCAGATTTTAATGTGTTATCTGAGGCTGACATCTATAGCAAGTGCAGTGATGTCAATATTTCTGATGTGAAGGAGCAAATTGAATATATTGAGGCTGAACATGAAGTGGGAGGTTCTGATATGCAGGATTCAATTAATGGTTGTACGGGAGTTGATGATAAGGATGACGATATCACACTAATGGGATTTGAAGGTGTTAATACAAAGCTGCAATCAGATGATTCCGATGTTCTGCGTCCTCCCTGTAATGTTGTTGCTCTTGAAATGGACCCCCCATCAAAAAATGTTGGAGTTGATGTTGAGAATGTTGATGACATGGTTTCTGATGCTGTATATTCATATCCAAAGGAATCAACGTTTGCTGGTGACGTGCACAATTTAATGGTTGGTGATGTAAATGCAGTTTGTAATGATGCCAAAAGCAGTGCAAATGCTTGTGAGATGTCATCCTCTCCATCTATTGTCATCAGTGAGGTTCTTTTGTCATTAAAAGATGCTGTTGAGGGTGGTCTGTGTGCTGTGGGGGATACGGTTGTTGGCGAGGCAGATGGGGTTGGTAAGCCTGCTGACATCTCTTCCACCGAAGCTGGTGATGCTTCTGTAAAGGGTTCTGCTTCTTCTATTCCGTGTGTATCAGCCAATATTGTTATAGTTCCAGACAATTATGTTCCACCACAATTTGTTGATTGGGATTCATATGCAAAGGATCCTACTATATTAAGTGACATTGAAAAATTAAAGCAAGCCAACAGCATTCCTATGGACAGTAGCTTTTTGTTCGGCCCCCGTGTAGAAGAAAAAGAAAAGAAATTGGCACAGTACAATGCCAAGAAGTCACTGATCAGCAGCAAGGATCACCAGTTTATGTATTCTATTATAAAGAGCAAACGGTATCTTGTTTTTGCTATATTATTCAATTATCTCTATATTAATATGCTTTTACTATTTATTACCCTCTCTATGATTGTTGTAAAGTTATGCGTATTGTATATTCCTTCTCAGGGATTTTTCTGTTTGTAATCCTTATGGACGGTTTGGGAAATCATTTTTCCACAATATTATAAGCAGGATCAAGTGGTTGGATTCAGAGGTAAGAACTGCTGACATCAACCAAATATGGGGATGTTTTCCCTTTTAATCTGCTTGACAGTAGTTTGTTTTTACAGCATCTTGAAGCAGGGTTATATTATATAAGGAAGCGAATTTCTGTAGAAGCGGACAAGTATAAAGATTGTGTTGTGGTGGATTGGCTGTTTGCCGTTAAGTACTGGCCTTCTTATGCTTCAGATTATGTGGAAGATGATAATGTTGACAAATCTATTGAGGCTTATTTCAGCGGTGATTGTCCTGACAAGTATCCTAAAGCCTGGGCGTCAGCAAAGAAGATTTATACACCTTTCAATATCCACAACTTGCATTGGGTAGCCTTGGAGATACTAATTGATGAAAAGGTTATAAATGTGTATGATTGCAATGTTACTGGAATTCCTGCTGGGTTACTTGACCAATATCTGCAACATATTACTAAGTGGCTTCCAATCCATTTGGTGAAAGCTGGTGTGTACGAAAATTTCACCTCATCCCCCTTCAAGTTAATCATGGTGCCTGAATTACTTCACGATCGTTCTTCGTACGTGTTCTTCCTGTCTTGGCATAATTTTTTTTATTTTTATCACATATTACACTTTTTCACCTGGTTATTTTCTCCTTATTGTGTTTGAATTGTAGGTCTGCTTGTGGGGTGTTTGTAGTAAAAGCAATTGAAGCGCTTATTTTTGGAGGAGATGTGAAGGCAATCACAAGTGAAAAGCTCTTTCGCTATCGAGAACTTATGTGTGTAGATTTGATAAAGGAGCGATGGAGCTTTATAATGTAAATATGTATTGTCATTAGACACATATTAGCTGTGTTGTCAACTTGGTATTTTCATGCAAGATTCTGTATTTTGGGGAGTTTATTTTAAAACAGCATTCACTTGTCAGCAGAGCAACAATTTGTTATACTTATTCAATTCATTTGAAGAGGGTAAGCAACCTTTTTGCTGTCCATAATTATTTCAATCTAATAGAGACATCACATTGCAATTAACCATTCGAAATTGGTATCTTAATATATTAGATTTAGCTAACTGTCTCTATGTCATCAGCGTCAACTTATGCATATTTTAATATTATATCTGCATATTAGTCAAATGTAGTTGCATATCAGTAAAATATTGGTGCATATCTAGTACAATGTCAGCAGAACAACATGTTGCTATACTAATTTAATTCGTTGCTATAGACAAAGCAAGGCGTTGACATCCATAATCATTACAAGTTAGGACCACACCATCTTAGTGCATTTTAGCATCAAAACTCACATATCTAATACCTTAGATGTGATGTAGTTGTTATACATATCATATGTCAGCAGTTTAACAGATTTTTATATTTTTTCAATCCATTTTAAGGTTGGAAAGCAAACTTTTGATGTGTATCATCATTAGAATCGTTTTAGACCATAACCCTGCAGTTAAACATCAAAAATCAGTAACTTACTAAGTTAGATGTACCAAAGCCTGTACATGTCACCAGCATCAACTTATGCATATCTTAATATTACTTTTGGATATCAGTCATATGGGGTTGCATATTTTAATATGCTTTTAATCTTACTTCTAATTAGGTTGCCGGGTCGAGACCAACATTACCCTGAAGATTCACGTGCTTTTGGGTTCGGGTCGAAAAAAATTTCCGGGTCCCAATTTTCGCTTCAAAGCCCAAAAACATTCTTTCGGCCGGGTCGGGTTTTTGAGTCCGGTTATATTTTAACAGATCTAATACTAGGTCATTGGGTATAATTCTTAGTAATGTTATTGGGCTTCATCATAATTTGTAAAATGAAGGCCCGGCCCACAACTAAGACATATGCCCACAGGCGTTTGATTGGGCTTAATCATCTACACTAATTCACCCCCCCGGTGTTTCGTCTCCCTCCATTTTCCCCTTTATTACGGTTGTCAGAGATTGGTCTTCATCCACACTCTACAGGCATTTGCTGTTTAGGCCTAGTAACTTTCATCCACAGGCGTTTGAGTTAGTCTTCCTCCTCCAAAAGGTGTTAGCTTGTAGTTGTTGTCTCTGTTCTCGTTTCTTATTTATTTTTTGAGTTAAAGTGATCCCATTGTTTGTTTTGTAGGGTTTTCTTCGTTAATGGCATTGCACGCGCACGCGGTTATGGAACAAGGGTTTCACCCCAGTGTTGGCCATTATACTGTAATGATCTTCCCGTTGCCATCTCAAGATTATGGATTCAGTGAAGTTCGGTTGTCCATCCAATCCCATCACCATCCGGAGACCATTGAGCAATTTTACCTCTGGAATGGGATGCCATGGACTTTAGTGAACTGCGATCTTAGGTTGGATCATGTGGGAATCCCAGAGGTGATTCGACATCAGTTAGGAAATCAGATGCTAAGTGATTTCACGAGGTCATGGTTTGATCAAGACGCCGATTTGGTGGAGTATGGGTTGTGCCCTGACATCAACTTCAATTTGTACTACACGGGAGAGCCTGAATCGGATTCCAGCCTTGACTCCGACTCCGACATGGAGGTTCCCATGGAGGTTCCTTTCGAGTTTGAGCATGAGTATGAACATCATCCAGCCCCAGCAGACGTCGCCGCAGCCCTTCGAGAGGTTTATGACCTGGAGCGGGACGGGGACGATTGTGCCATCTGTCACCAGGTGATGTTGCAGTCAATGCCTGTCATAGTCCTGCCATGCTCACATTCCTTTCACCCGGATTGTATTAGAGAATGGCTGAATGTTCAAAACTTTTGCCCCTTATGTCAATTTGTAATGTAACTTCTGTTTGCTGTAGTATCAGCATTGTAGCCTTTTTTGTACATGAATGGCATGGTAGCAAAAGACTATGTACCTTAACACTTTTGTGGTAGTTGTGTAAGGGAAGGTGTAGTATCTGTTGTTAGGACTTTGTGGTAAACATTTTTATGAAAATGAATGGAATCCTGTGTTGTTTGTATTTGTCTAAGATTTGCACTCCATTATATATATGTTGATGGTAATGGAATTTTGAAACTACAGTGTAGGAGATTTAGAACAGTTTCTCCATTCTTTGCTCTATTTCTTTAGTTTCTGATAACTCCACTCCCTTTGATGAAAATCGGAATTAGTTTCAAAGGCTTTGACAGACAGTTTGTGTCAAAGGTCTTGAAGCGACAGCTGTGTTGATGAAACACAAAACCTGTACTTTATTATATTATGTCCGAATATTATATTATGTTATTATATGCTTCCATATTATTATTATATATTCTCTAACCTTTCAGGAAGCTATTTGAATTATATCTCCTTCCTTAAGCGTTCAAAGTTGAGAAAGATCAAATTGAGATCATGGCTTCCGAAGTTTCCAAAGATAGAAGATTGCGCTCAAGCCATGATCCTCTCTTAGCCGTTGGAGAAGATTCCTTCCTCAAGTGGTGCCGATGATCTTCACTATATAAAGGAGATGAAGAAGAGAGAGAGAGGGACGCACTTCAAGAATATCATTGCACAATCAGCCCTCAAGTTTACGATCTCTCTTCAGCGTGTTCTCTCTGCTTGTTCTTAAGAGTCTTATATTTTGTTTCAAAGCATTTGAGAGATACACAGTGAGCTTATAGGATATATTCTGAGAGAGTGTTATACTCGAGAGTTTATAACTCAGGAAGTGTGCACTAGGCTATTGATTCTCGAGAGTAAGAGGATTGTACTAGATAGCTGAGAGAGGTGGGGCTCTTCTAGATTGGTCTAGGACTCCAAGGGAACGTGAGTTGACTAGATTACAATTGTATAGGAGAGAGGCTTCTCGGTGAGCTATTAGGATTCTAAGCTTTGTGAATCAATAAAGCCTGTTGAATCCTAGGGTTGTGAAAGAACCCTAGGCGGGGACGTAGGCCAAGTTCGTGCCGAACCTCATTAACAATTCGTTGCGTCCTTTATTTACTGCTTTACCTTATTTCCGCACTTGGTTCGAATTGTTTAACTTTGTGATTCAGGTTTTCTCAAAGGGTTTGGCACGTGCTTCAAAAGTCTTGAGAATATCTGCGAAAAACGGGCATACTCTATTCAACCCCCCTTCTAGAGTATTTCTATATTACTTTGTTTTACATTATCGAACCTTCAATTGGTATCAGAGCTTTACTCACTGTTTTTGATCTAACAATCTTGTGAGTTTTTGATCATGTCTGGTGAAGCAAGCGGAGGATTTGCACAGGGAAGGTCCACAAGCAGACCGCCACTCTTTGTAGGAAACAACTTTGTCCACTGGAGATCTTTGATGAAGATGTTCATCATAGACCAAGATCTAGAGCTTTGGAACATTATAGAGAATGGTCCGAAGATTCCAGAAAAAGATGGACCAAATGACACCAAAGTTGCAAAGAAGGAGTCTGAATACAACCAAGCAGATCTTGAAACCATCTCCAAAAACTATAGGGCTATTAACTTACTTTATTGTGGTCTTAGCACTGATGAGTTTAACCGTATTTCTTCTTGTAGGTCAGCTAAAGAGATTTGGGACAAGTTGGTCGTCACCTATGAAGGAACGAGCCAAGTGAAAGACACCAAGATCAGCATCATCCTTCGAAAGTATGAGCTCTTTAAGATGAAGTCTGATGAGTCAATCAAGGCCATGTTCACATGATTCACAGAAATCACCAACAACCTTGACTCTCTCGGCAAGACCTGAGAATGTTGAGAAAGTGAGGAAGATATTGAGGTGCCTCCCAAAAGACAAATGGGGTCCGAAAGTACCAGCCATAGAGGAAGCCCAAGATCTCACCACTCTTCCCCTTGATGACTTGCTTGGGAAGCTGATCACACATGAGATGATTCTCAATGAAGACGATGGAGAAATTCCAGCAAGCACTAAGAACTTGGCGCTCAAGTCTAAGAAGGATGAGCCCAAAGATGTGTCTGATTCTGAAGATGAGGATGATGATGAGGATGATCCCTTTGATCTCATTACAAGGGGTCTTTCTCGAATCCTCAAGATGAAAAAGTAATTCAACAACAAAGATGGATCAGAGTCTTCTAAATTTCGAGGTAAGTCTCAATACAACAAATATGACAAGAAGACTAAACCTTTGTCTTGTTTTGAATGTGGTGAAACAGACCATCTAATGAAATATTGTCCTCAAAAGACGAAGAGCCAGCCCAAGAAGAGTGATAGATGGAAAACGAAAGCCATGGTGGCAACTTGGAGTGATTCTGACTCGGACTCCGATAATGAAAAGGCCAACCTTTGTCTCATGGCCACAGGAGATGAATCCCATGATGAGCAACTCGAGGTAACCGTAAGAGAGCTCATGGCAAGTCCAAAAGAGGTACTATCGGAATTCCTTTCTAATATGATTGTCAATGAAGAGAAACTTATTGCCCATACTAACACTCTTATCAAGAAAACCGTGGACCAGGAAAGAACTATTGAGGAACTGTCTAGGCGGGTCAAAAGTCTTGAAATTTCTTATTCAGGTCTTGACATTAAAGTCAAGACTCTTGACTCAGAGAAATCTGAAATCAAGCAAGATCTCTCGTCTCTGAGAAGTGAACATCATGCCTTAGAGAACGAGAAGATCTCCCTGAATAATAAGATTCAAGACCAACAGACAGCCCTCATAAGTTTTACCAAGTCCAAGGGCACTCTTGATAGGATGTTGGGTGAGCAACAAAGTTCTCTAAACAGAAGTGGTATTGGTTACAACCCGAGGTTTTTAAAGAAGCAACACATTACCACTTTTGTGAAGGCAAAAGGAAGCAGAACCTCTCCTATATGTCACCAATGTGCGAGAAAGGGACATGTAAGAGAGACCTGCCCCTATAGAAGAAAGGATCCTTATATTATTCGCAATACATTTCCTATTCACTTGAGAAAAGAACGGATAACGCAAGTTTGGGTCCCCAAAGGCACTATTTTACCAAATATGGTTTATCCCAATAAAGGATCTAAATTTGCTCACTGGTCTAGCCACAAAGGTTGATGTTTGTTTTGTAGGAGATCACCAAGGTGAAGGAGCAAAAATGGATTATTGATAGTGGATGCTCGAGACATATGAGTGGGAAGAGTTCTCTCTTTCATGATCTAAATGAGCAATCCACAGGAACAATCACTCTTGGTGACAAAGGAAAATGTGACATCGTTGGTATCAGTAGTGTTGGGAGTGATCCTAACCACTGCATTAAAAATGTTTATCTTGTTGATGGTTTCAAGTATAATCTGCTTAGTGTTTCTCAATTATGTGATAGTGGTAACAATGTCAGATTTAACAAGAAAAGATGTATAGTGTGCAGAGAAGATACAGGTGAAGTTATTCTGACTGCATATCGTTACAACAACATATACGCCGTAAATGCTGATCAAGTGGCACAAGGAAGCTTAACCTGTTTAAAGGCTTTGACGGACGATCCAAAGCTTTGGCACAGGAGACTCGGTCATGTGAGTCCACATACACTATTGAAGCTTGTGTCCAAAGGGCTTGTAAGAGGACTACCTGAGATGGACTTCAAAGGTATTGAGATGTGCAAAGCATGCACACGAGGTAAAGAAACACGTAGCTCTTTCAAACCTTGAAAGGTTGTAAGTACTTCTAGACCCCTTGAACTTTTATATATACATCTATGTGGTCCTATGCGAGTCAAATCTCCCAATGGTAAAAAGTACATGCTTCATGTTATATTTGATGAATGCAATGACGGTTCTTTGAGTGAAAGTGTTGCAGATCTAGATCTTAACAGCCATACAAAGAACGAGGATGGTGATGATGCTACTACCAAGAACACAGAGAAGAGGAACATGCAGGAACCGATTCTTAACACTGAAGAATTGGCCCAAGGTGTTGAAGATTCATCCAAAGCCCTTGGTGTCCAATCCAACAGTATTGAGACGTCAGAAACTGCTGTAACTGAACCTAACAGAACCACGGAGTCAGATGTACTACAAGTCAATCCTACCAGTGTGACGAATCAAGGAGCTGAGACTAGCAAAAGGAAATTCAAATACTCCTCATCACACTCATTAAAGGATATCATTTCTGACCCTACTTCTAGTGTTCAAACTCGTTCTAAACTTAAAGATCTTTGTGCTTTTCACGCGTTTGTTTCTCTTATTGAGCCAAATAAGGTAGATGAGGCACTTCAGGAGCCAGACTGGATCATTGCTATGCAAAGTGAGCTTAATGAATTTGAAAGGAACAAAGTCTGGACCTTGAAGCCTAGGCCAAAGCATCAATCAGTCATTGGCACTCGATGGGTGTTTCGAAACAAGCTAGATGAGAATGGTAAGGTTGTGAGGAACAAGGCAAGGCTTGTTGCTCAAGGCTACAATCAAGAGGAAGGTATTGACTACGAGGAGACCTTTGCTCCCGTAGCCAGGCTTGAAGCCATTCGCATTTTATTAGCATTTGCATCTTTTATGAGCATAAAGTTATATCAAATGGATGTTAAATGTGTTTTTCTTAATGGGTTCTTAGAGGAAGAAGTTTATGTGGCTCAACCCCCAGGTTTTGAAAGCTCAGAATTTCCCAATCATGTTTATAAACTTGACAAAGCGCTTTATGGTTTGAAACAAGCCCCAAGAGCTTGGTACGAGCGCTTGTCTAAATATCTTTTAGAAAATGATTTTAAAAGGGGGTTGATCGACAAGACTCTTTTTATCAAGACCAAAGGAAAGGACATTTTGGTTATTCAAATTTATGTTGATGATATATTATTTGGTGCTACTAACACATCTTTGTGCAAGGAATTTTCTGACATCATGTGCAATGAATTTGAGATGAGCTTGATGGGTGAACTCAACTTCTTTTTGGGATTACAAGTTCATCAATCCAAGAAAGGGATCTTTGTCAACCAAAGCAAGTACACTAAGGATCTCTTAAAGAAATTCAAGATGGATCAATCCAAGGCAGCCAAGACTCCCATGAGCTCAACATTGTCTCTAGATCAAGACAAGACTGGAATAAGTGTCAATCAAAAGGAGTATCGAGGAATGATTGGATCTTTATTATATCTCACGGCTAGTAGACCTGACATCATGTTTAGTGTTTGCATGTGTGCTAGGTTTCAAGCCGATCCTAAAGATTCTCACCTCGTGGCTGTGAAGAGGATCTTTCGATATCTCAATGGCACTAAGGAGCTTGGACTATGGTACCCAAAGCAAAAGGATTTCACTTTAATTGGATATTCTGATGCAGATTTTGTAGGCTATAAGGTGGATAGGAAGAGCACATCAGGATGTTGCCAATTCTTAGGAGCATCTTTGATCAGTTGGAACTCAAAGAAGCAAAACTCAGTTGCTCTATCCACTGCAGAAGCCGAATACATTGCAGATGGAGCTTGTTGCTCCCAAATCCTTTGGATAGCTCAACAAATGCGAGATCTTGGCATCAACCTCAAAGGTATTCCAATTAATTGTGACAATACAAGTGCCATCTCCATCACTAAGAATCCTGTTCAGCATTCAAGGACCAAACATATTGATGTAAGGCATCATTTCATTAGAGATCATGTTGAAAAAGGTGATGTGTCCATATCTTTTATTTCTACTGATTATCAATGGGATGACATTTTCACTAAGCTTTTGGCAGAGGACAGGTTCACCTTCATAAGACGAGAGATTGGGATGCTTAACAAGGATGAACTTTCGTAGGGGGAGCTTTCCCTTTACGAAAGATAATTTCTACTCAGTGTCAAGACCCTTGAATCTCATTTCAAAGGTTGTGAACTGAACAGTAGAGCACATATAACGGATCATGTATTTGGTTAGTATCTTTTTAGATATTTGATAAAATATTTTTTAAAAAGGGATTTTAAATATCTTTACTTTATTATTACCTATTCGGGAAAATCTTTTTTATTGCATGTAATCCGATTATATTTTTATTTGTGGAAATCTTTTAAATCGGATAAACATCTCTTGCCTTATCGTTTAGATTCGAACGACTCTTGGTTTAATTTTTGAAATTGTTTTGGTGACTATTTTCACGCTCCTCCCTTTGTTGAAAGACAAAAAGGGGGAGATGGTTTGATGGCTTAGACTTTAAAACTGTTGTGAACCAAGGGTCTTGGAAGACCTTGTTTCGTTTTGTTGGATGTTTCTCTTTGGCTTTGAAAACTTATGATCCAACATTCGTCTAACCCATGCAGGTACTTAGTCCGATTGTGCTTATGATATATCTGTTTGACTAAGTTGCAGGGATGCATAGGTTTGTCTTTCATCAAGGGGGAGATTGATAACTCCACTCCCTTTGATGAAAATCGGAATTAGTTTCAAAGGCTTTGACAGACAGTTTGTGTCAAAGGTCTTGAAGCGACAGCTGTGTTGATGAAACACAAAACCTGTACTTTATTATATTATGTCCGAATATTATATTATGTTATTATATGCTTCCATATTATTATTATATATTCTCTAACCTTTCAGGAAGCTATTTGAATTATATCTCCTTCCTTAAGCGTTCAAAGTTGAGAAAGATCAAATTGAGATCATGGCTTCCGAAGTTTCCAAAGATAGAAGATTGCGCTCAAGCCATGATCCTCTCTTAGCCATTGGAGAAGATTCCTTCCTCAAGTGGTGCTGATGATCTTCACTATATAAAGGAGATGAAGAAGAGAGAGAGGGACGCACTTCAAGAATATCATTGCACAATCAGCCCTCAAGTTTACGATCTCTCTTCAGCGTGTTCTCTCTGCTTGTTCTTAAGAGTCTTATATTTTGTTTCAAAGCATTTGAGAGATACACAGTGAGCTTATAGGATATATTCTGAGAGAGTGTTATACTCGAGAGTTTATAACTCAGGAAGTGTGCACTAGGCTATTGATTCTCGAGAGTAAGAGGATTGTACTAGATAGCTGAGAGAGGTGGGGCTCTTCTAGATTGGTCTAGGACTCCAAGGGAACGTGAGTTGACTAGATTGCAATTGTATAGGAGAGAGGCTTCTCGATGAGCTATTAGGATCCTAAGCTTTGTGAATCAATAAAGCCTGTTGAATCCTAGGGTTATGGAAGAACCCTAGGCGGGGACGTAGGCCAAGTTCGTGCCGAACCTCGTTAACAATTCATTGCGTCCTTTATTTACTGCTTTACCTTATTTCCGCACTTGGTTCGAATTGTTTAACTTTGTGATTCAGGTTTTCTCAAAGGGTTTGGCACGTGCTTCAAAAGTCTTGAGAATATCTGCGAAAAACGGGCATACTCTATTCAACCCCCCTTCTAGAGTATTTCTATATTACTTTGTTTTATATTATCGAACCTTCAGTTTCTAATTGGCTTGCATAACATGGTAGATGTTTGCAAATCAGTCATATGGTGTTGCATATCAATAAAATATACCTGCATATCATAAACTTACACTTGTCCAAAATCAATATCAGTTTGTTGCCCATCACTCTCTGCATATTTTGGATGTGCATACCCACATCATCAGCACCAACTTACGCACATAATAATCTTATTTTTGCATATCAGTTATGTGGGGGTTGCATATCAGTAAAATGTAGTTGCATATCATAATTTTACACTTGTACAAAATTAATTTAACTTAGTTGCACATCACCCTAGGCATATTTTGGATGTGCATACTCATATCAAGCTAGTAAAAAAAATTTTCAGTTCATTTTAGCATCAAATTTCACCAAACCAATACCTTAGATTTAACGTATTTTCTATATGTCAACATCATCAATTTTCTGCACAACTGACATATGTTCTAGATTGACCCGTTTTAATTTCTTTTAATATTGGTTTTAAATAGCAGTAAATTTGTTAAATTGGATCTAAATTATTGGCCTTTGGCAGTAATTATTATTTTTAAATTAAGATGTCAGCAGAGTAACAGATATTTATACTAATTTAATTCATTATTAGAGAAAAAGCCAGGCTTTGATGTCCATAAATATGAAAATTTATAAGCACACCAGCTTAGTGCATCTTAGCACTAAAACTCACAAGCGTAATACCTTAGGTGTATTGCAGTCTATATATGTCAGCAGGATCAGAGTTTTTGCATAAGTGCTACAGGTGTTAGTAGCATACCTACTTTTTCTTTCTTCTGTTGATCACTTTTCAAATCCTTTAAATTTTGGTTTTAAAGAGATGTAACTTTATATAGATTGGGTCTAAAATTGTACTGTTGGCAGTAATTATTATTTTTAAGGTAAGATGTCAGCAGAGTAATAGATTTTTATAAATTTTCAAGTCATTCTTGGAGAGAAAGCAAAGTTTTCATGATCATAATCATTAAAAGCTATCAGCACAACATCTCAGTGCATTCTAGTATGAAAATCCACAAATCTAATATATTAGATGGTGTGCAATCTTTATATGTCAGCAGCATTAAAGTTTTTATTTAGTTATGCAGAGTTTCGTAGCATATCTGTGGTTTACTTCTGATTTATCTCTTTTAATCCCTCTTGAAGAATGGTTTTCAAGAGAAATAACTTTATTATATTGAATTTACATTCCTGCTGTTCGCACAAGTTTTTATTTAGTTATCCCTTTTAAACTAATTTTCATTTTTAAATTAAGATGTCAGCAGAGTAACAGATCCTTATACTTATTTAATTCATTATTAGAGACAAAGCCAGGGTTTGATGTCCATAAACATGAAAAATTATAAGCACACCATCTTAGTGCATCTTAGCATTAAAACTCACAAATGTAATACCTTAGGTGTAGTGTAGTCTATATATGTCAGCAGCATCAGAGTTTTTGCATAAGTGCTACAGGTGTTAGTAGCATACCTACTTTTTCTTTCTTCTGTTGATCACTTTCAAATTCTCTTTAATTTTTGTTTTAAAGAGCCGTAACTTTATATAGATTGGGTCTAAAATCGCATCCTTTGCAGCAATTATTATTTTTAAGGTAATATGTCAGCAGAGTAACAGATTTTTATAAATTTTCACTTCGTTCTTGAAGAGAAAGCAAGGATTTCATTATCATAATCATTAAAAGCTATCAGGACAACATCTCAGTGCATTCTAGTATGAAAATCCACAAATCTAATATATTAGATGGTGTGCAATCTTTATATGTCAGCAGCATTAAAGTTTTTATTTAGGTATGCAGAGTTTCGTAGCATATCTGTGGTTTATTTGTGATTTATCTCTTTTAATCCCTTTTGAAGATTGGTCTCCAAGAGAAATAAGTTTATTATATTGAATCTACATTCCTGCTCTTGGCACAAATTCTGTATTTTTTACGCCAAACGTCAGCAGTGTGACAGATTGTTATATTACTTCAATTCATCACAAAAGACACACACCATCTCAGAGCATTTTAGCATTAGAATTTACATATCTAAAAACCCTAGATGGGGTGGAGTGGCTATATATATCAGATTTCAGCAGAGTAGCAGATTGTTATATTAATTCAATCCATTTAAAGGGGGGAAAGCAAACTTTTGATGTGTATCATCATTACAATCTTTTAGGACATCACCTTGAATTTAAGCATTAAAAATCAGTAACTTGTTATGATATATTTAGCTACATCTCTATATGTCATCAGCATCAAGTTAGGCACATAAAAATCTTAATTTTGCATATCAGTCATGTGAGGTTGCATATCAGTAAAATGTAATTGCATATCATAATGGTACACTTGTACAAAATAAATTCCACTTAGTTGCACATCACCCTAGGCATATTTTGGATGTGCATAATCATATCAAGACAGTAGGAAAAATATTCAGTGCAGTTTAGCATCAAATTTCAGAAACCCAATACCTTAGATTTAAAGTATGTCGACATCATCAATTTTTGCATATCAGTCATATGGGGTGGCATATTTTAATCTTACCTTTAATCGTGTTGCCGGGTCGAAACCCACATTACCCGGGAGATTCCCGTGTTTTTTGTGTTCCGGTCGAAAAAAATTTCCGAGTCCCAATTTTCGCTTCAAAGCCCAAAAACTTTCGTTCGGCCGGGTCTGGTTTTCGGGTCGGGTTATGTTTTGATAGATCCAATAGTAGGTCATTGGGTATAATTCTTAGTAATGTTATTGAGCTTCATCCTAATTTGTAAAACGAAGGCCCGGCCCGGCCCACATTCATCATCTGTACTAATTCACCCCCCCGGCGTTTCATCTCCCTCCATTTTCCCCTTTATTACGGTTGTCAGAGATTGTTCTTCATCCACACTCCACAGGCATTTGCTGTTTCGGCCGAGTAACCTTCATCCACAGGCGTTTGAGTTAGTCTTCTTCTTCCAAAAGGGGTTAGATTGTAGTTGTTGTTTCTGTTCTGGTTTCGTTTTTTTTTTTTTTGAGTTAAAGTGATCCGATTATAAAGTTATTGTCTTTTGATTGTTTGTTTTGTAGGGTTTTCTTCGTGAATGGCAGTGCAAGCGCATGCGGTTATGGACCAAGGGTTTCACCCCAGTGTTGGGCATTTTTCTGTAATGATCATTCCCTTGCCGTCTCCAGATTATGGCTTCGACGAAGTTCGGTTGTCCATCCACTCCGATTACCATCCGGAGACCATTGAGCAATATTATCTCTGGAATGGGATGCCATGGACTCTAGAGGACTGCGATATAAGGTTGGATGATGTGGGAATCCCAGAGGTGGTTCGACATTAGTTAGGAAATCAGATGCTAAGTGATTTCACGAGGTCATGGTTTCAGCAAGACGCTGATTTGGTGGAGTATGGGCTGTGCCCTAACATCGACTTTAATTTGTATTACACGGAAGCGGCTGAATCGGATTCCATCTTGGACTCTGACTCCGACATGGAGATTCCTATGGAGGTTCCTGTGGAGTTTGAGTATGAGTATCAACATCATCCAGCCCCAGCAGACGTTGTCGCAGCCCTTCGAGAGGTTTATGATCTAGAACGGGATGGTGACGATTGTAGCATCTGTCGCCAGGTGATGTTGCAGTCAATGCTTGTCATAGTCATGCCATGCTCACATTCCTTTCACCCATATTGTATTAGAGAATGGCTGACTGTTCAAAGCTTTTGCCCCTTATGTCGATTTGCAATGTAACTGTAGTTTTAATGAATAGTCGACGTAATTAGAAGTTAGCTTTTAACTTGTGTGTTGCTGTAGTATTGGCATTGTAGCCCTTTTTGTCTAGGATCGGTATTGTAGCAAAAGATTATGTATTCTAACACTTTTGTGGTGGTTGTGTAAGGGAAGATGTAGTATCTGTTGTTAGGACTTGGGGTAAACATATTTATGAAATGAATGGAATTCTCTGTTGTTCGTATTTGTCTAAGATTTGCACTCCATTATATATGTGTTGATGGTAATGGGATTTTTAAATTACAGTTTAGGAGATTCAGAACGGTTTCTCCATTCTTTGCCCTATTTCTTTAGTTTCTCATTGGTTTGCATAACAGGGTAGATGTTTGCATATCAGTCATATGGTGTTGCATATCAGTAAAATATACTTGCATATCATAAATTTACACTTGTCCAAAATTAATTTCAGTTAGTCCCCCATCACCCTATGCATAATTTGGATGTGCATACCCATATCACAGGCAGTAGCTAACCCTGTATATGTCATCAGCACCAACTTATGCACGTAATAATCTTATTTTTGCATATCAGTAATGTGGGGTTGCATATCAGTAAAATGTAGTTGGATATCATAATTTTACACTTGTATAAAATTAATTTAATTTAGTTGCACATCACACTAGGCATATTTTAAATAGCAGTAACTTTATTAAATTGGATCTAAATTCTTGGTTTTTGGCACTAATTATTATTTTTAAATTAAGACGTCAGCAGAGTAATAGATCCTTATACTAATTTAATTCATTATAAGAGACAAATCAAAGGTTTGATGTCCATAAACATATAAACTTACAAGCACACCATTTCATTGCATCTTAGCATTAAAACTCACAAATATAATACCTTAGGTGTAGTGCAGTCTATATATGTCAGCAGCATCAGAGTTTTGCATAAGTGCTACAGGTGTTAGTACCATATCTACTTTTTTTTTCTTCTGTTGATCACTTTTATATTCTTTTAATTTTGTTTTTAAAGAGCAGTAACTTTATTAGATTGGGTATAAATTCGTACCTTTGGCAGTAATTATTATTTGTAAGGTAAGATGTCAGCAGAGTCACAGATTTTTAAAACTTTTCAAATCATTCCTGGAGAGAAAGCAAGGATTTCATGATCATAATCATTAAAATCTATCAGCACAACATCTCAGTGCATTCTAGTATGAAAATCCACAAATCTAATACCTTAGATGGTGTGCAGTCTTTATATGTCAGCAGGATTAAAGTTTTTATTTAGTTATACAGGGTTTCTTAGCATATTTGTGGTTTATTTCTGATTTATCTCTTTTAATTCCTTCTGAATATTGGTTTCCAAGAGAAAGAACTTTATTATATTGAATCTACATTCCTTCTTTTGGCACAAATTCTGTTTTTTTTAAGCCAAACGTCAGCAGTATGACAGATTGTTATATTACTTCAATTCATCACAAAAGACACACACCATCTCAGTGCATTTTAGCAATAGAATTCACATATCTAACACCCTAGATGGGGTGGATTTCCTATATATATCACATGTCAGCAGAGTAGAAGATTGTTATATTAATTCAATCCATTTAAAGGGGGGGAAAGCAAACTTCTGATGTGTATCATCATTACAATCTTTTAGGACATTACCTTGCATTTAAGCATTAAAAATCAGTAACTTATTATGATAGATTTAGCTAAGTCTCTATATGTCAGCACCATCAACTTATGCACGTAATAATCTTAATATTGCATATCAGTCATGTGGGGTTGCATATCAGTAAAATGTAGTTGCATATCATAATTTTTCACTTGGATAAAATAAATTCCACTTAGCTGCACATCACCCTAGGCATATTTTGGATGTGCATAATCATATCAAGCCAGTAAGAACTTTATTAAATTGGATCTAAATTCTTGGCTTTTGGCAGTAATTATTATTTTTAACTTAAAATGTCAGCAGATTAACAGATCCTTATAGTAATTTAATTCATTATTAGAGACAACTCAAGGCTTTGATGTCCATAAACATGACAACTTTAGAAGCACACCATCTCAGTGCATTTTAGCATTAAAATTTACAAATATAATACCTTAGATAATATGCAGTGTATATATGTCAGCAGCATCAATTGTTGTCTTTGTATTTTTTTTAAAGGAAAAAATTAGGGAAAACCAAAATACAGTAAAAATAGAAGATTATTAGGGGTGGGGGGGGGGATGTATCTGGTGCTCTGTAAATATAAAGTAGTTGTGAAACCGCCCTCCTTAATAGATGTAATAATTACAGTTACTCTTTTCCTAAGAAATAAATCTGATCTAATTAGTACAGTTATTGGGGAATGGAAAGGTTTCAATACATTGGGAAACCGCCCTCTAAAACGGGTGACATATTGTTGATGGTCGAAGTTGGATAACCGCTTCTTTCTTCCTATATAATGAGACTCTCACCCCTTTGTTTCTATCCATCACAACATCCCCTGGCCATTTTTCCTCTCTCTCACCATCTACTGAAACCCCATTCCTTTCATTTCAATTCCAAAAATGGATTATCTTTTCTACCCTCTATCCCTAATGGAGGACTACTATAAGACCTGCGACGAACTGGACAAAACCAGATACCCAGGGTATCATATGTCCCTTCTTGAAGATGCTGCGGAGACCAACACTGCCGCCAAGAGGAAGGATCTGCTCAATGCGATTGAGCAATTTCAAGTTTTCTACTACAGCCTGTACCAGGAGAAAGATCACATCTCCTCTCTGATCAGGCGGGCCCTTGCAGATGACGATCAAACAACTGCTGAGGCTGTAAGTCTATTCTGTTTTACAAAATATTAGTTAATAAGTAGTTAAATATTTAACTTTTGCATTTAAAAATGATTGTAGAATCAAGCAAAATTACCAGACCTTGAGGAGCAGATGCAGATGTTCAGGGTGAACGTGTTTGCGACGATTGAGCAGATATATGAACAGGAAAAGAAGAGGCACGAGAAGATCGCAGCCTTCCTTGGGAATTAGATGATTAGATTTCCGTTCATGTTATTTTAGTATTATGAAACAATATTTCTGTTATTTTTATGTTTTAATGTAAGTTCTTTTGGTTTTCAAACAATATAACTGTCATTGCTTCTATTACTCTAATGTTTTATACTTTACCTCTTTTGTTTTATGTTTCTGTTATTTTACATTTCTGTTTTTTTACTTTTGTATGGATTATCAGTAAGTTTAACTTTTAGTATATTTTATCATTTCTAACATCTAAAATGTCTTTGTGCCAAACCAGAAATTATTCACCATATTTAAGTTAATAATGCATCATTTTAAACAAATGGTAATGATTATGGTAGATTCGAGAGTCTAAATACAGTATTATTTGGGTTTGCATATCAATACATAATATGTGCATATTTAATAGATTATGTACTGACACCCCTCTCTCACACATCTTAGACTGGCAATCATGATAATATACAAGATCCATTTGCAAATTGACACAAACCCCCAGAAATAAATGTGATGGTAAATGAAAAACCAAAGGAAATACATTAAAAAAATACTATCATTAAAAGGGGGGTGGGGGGGGGGGGTGGGTGCTCTGAAAATACAAATTACTACTACTGTATTACTTAATAGAAGTAATTATTACAGTACATTTAGTCTTTATTACTACAGTAGAGATAAATTACATTGGGGAAACGCGCCTTTAAGACTAGTGACAACTTGTTGATGGGGGGAAGTTGTATAACCGGCTCTGCAGCCTCTGCCTATATTAAGAGTCCCTCACCCATCTGTTATCATCCATCATCAAATCCCCTGATCCTTTTTATTCTCTCTCACCATCTTTGAAACCTCATCCCTTCCATTTCAACTCCAAAAAATGGATTACTTTTTCTATCCGACCACAATGATAGAGGAGTACTATAAGATGTGCGATGATCTGGATAGAGAAAGATACCCAGGGTATCTGATGCCACAGCTTGAAGAGGCGGCCCAGACTAATACGGCAACCAAGAGACAGGAGCTGTTGGAAACTATCGTTGTTTTCTAGGGTTTCTACTTTGAACTCTACAAGGAGAAAGGTCACATCTCTTATCTGATCAGGAGGGCCCTTGAAGAAGACGACCAGAACGCTGCTGAGAAGGTAAGTCTATTCTGTTTTACATAATATTATTTAATAAGTAGTTAAATATTTAACTTTTTCATTAAAAAATGGTTGTAGAATCAAGAAAGACTGGAGGAGGTGGAGGAACAGATGAAGGAGTTCAGGATTAACATATTTGGGACGATCGACGAGGTTTATGCAGAAGAAAAGAAGAGGAAGGAGAAAATCGCAGCCTTCCTTGCCAACTAGATGATTATCTTTCTGTTTGTGTTATTTTGCGGTTATAAAACAATATTTTGTGCTATGTTTTGGGCTTAGATGTATGTACTTTTGCTGCATATCAAACTTTATGGTTGCTGGTGACTGTATTAACTAATGTTTTATATTTTAACTGTTCTAATTTATGTTTCTGCTATTTTATAACTCCATCTGATCATCTTAAAAAGGTGTTTTAAAGAAAGTTATTCAAATTTCATTGCATATATAATCGTTTTCTTAATTTTCCTTTAAATCTCATGTTAAATACCCTGTCAGACTTATCAAAATGCCTTTCAAACTTGCCAAGGAAGCTTTCTTATTTATCCTTTAAATCTCTTATTAAATATCTTGCATTTAAAAAAATGCAATGATTATGGTAGATTCGAAAATCTTACTACTTTTCTTCAATACCTATGCAATGTAGTGTTGGTTTTTTCAAGAAGGATGGGACATCTACTTTTATCACACTCAATCAGATTTCTTGCATAAGTAGTATCTGAATTTGCACATTAATACATAATATATGCATATTTAATATAAAAAATCCAATTTCAAATTGACACATTATAATGATAGGAGGGAGTATTATTAACTTTTATAATTGAAATTACAATTTTTAATTAGAAAAGCACCAATTAAAAGGGCATTACAGACTGTGGGACAAGAAATGGCAGGTGGAGGGGTGAAGGTTTAAAAGTGAATCATTATAAGATATAAAAACATACCCTTCCCAAACTTGTTGCATATCCTCTCATTTCAATTTTTGAATCAGTTTCTATCCTTCCCAAACAAACATCTCCTCTCCTTATTGATATCAAGCTGGATTGTGTTATGTGTTTTGTTGTTGGGAACTTACAGAACACAACTGGACGCTTGCATATCTGGCGATTATTACTGCATACGATGTTTATATATGTGTACTTGTTGAAAATCGAAAACAGGAATTTTTTAACTGTTATATTAATGAAATAAATATAAGATATTACTATCAGTACTTTTGCATAACATAGTTGTCGGATTAAATACCACTGCAATTTGGTTGCATATAGGCATAATATATTTGCACATCGAAATTCTAACGATGAGGTTAAAAAACAACAAATGAAGGAACCTAACGTCGGTAAGTCAGTCAAGATACCACATAAGTTCAGAATACTCAACATAGGTAAGTATTAGTAGTTATTACATAAGTCGAACCTAAAGAGACAAAATGTCTTAAAAGTTATCAACAACTAGGGTTTAAAGAGGATGATGAAGACACAGCCCAACTTTGTCTTTCCATTCTAACCCAAGTTTAACTTTTCTGGTTTGATACCCTTCATTGTCAATTTTGCATGTGCTCTTGCTGCATTTACTACTTCTCTCCTTTTTTCGTTCACGTCTGAGCAAATGATTTCAGCCAAATACTTCAACCTCAGCTTTGAAATGTTTTTCTCACTATTTGGCTCGAACCCGCACTTGTACCCTTTTGCACTCCCCATAAAAGTTTCCATTTGGCGCATAGTGCATATTCCTGAATGTAGAACCTTGTCCTCACCAGCCCATGGAAGTTTCAGCATATCTGTCTTGGCATGTATGATTACATTTGCCTTTGCCCTTAACCCTTTTCTGAGAAAATACTCATTCACTAGGTCTGCCTGCAGAAGCCAAGGAAAGGGAAATTAAACATAATACCAAATTAACAATCTATAAACTTTTAAAAGAAAAAGTAACTTTGAATTTCGAAATTGGAAATAATATGACTAACCAAATTGGCAATCAAATTTAAAACCATATTCGGCATGGTGCACTTGCAATTTGGTTCATCACAGCAGGGACTCACATCCAAGATCTGTGTGATCTTGGTCTTCAAGTTGAAAACCACCATGTACATGTAGTCGTTAGCGTAAATGCCAAATACAATCTATACACCAAATTCAAAACTATATCAGCAACTTAAATGTCATCAGTATAAATTTCAGAATGACAGGCCAACTATATTGTATATGAATTTAAAAAGAAAACAATCAGGGTTGTAGATAAAAGTTTTATGCTTTAAAAAACAACTAGTAATTAACAAATACCTGCCATAAGTTTAAATATATAAAAAGATGGCTATCAGAAGTGAATTTTTATTACCCGCGTTGACATCTGTATTAGTGTTGACATCTGAGTTGGTGTTTGTTATCAGTTATATAGTTACAAGATTACATTAACATATTGTATCAAAAAACAATACTTATTATTAATCTATGTATACTCATATCGTATGAATACATACATGTACTATTATTTAACCCACTACATGTCATCAGTAAGCATGTCAGCAGTCCATTTTTTTACAAGTAATTCTACAACTGTTTCAAAATACTTATGACATGCAGAAACAATCATTAATATAGATATTTAAAAACAACTAGAAATCAAGAAATAACTGCCACAGGTCAAAATATATTCATAAGATGTCTATCAGAAGCGATTTTTTATTATCGTTTTTGACATTTGTATTTGTGTTGACATCTGAAGTGGGTCTTTTTATCACTTATATACTTAAAAAATTATATTAACATATCATATGAAAAAAAAATACTTATTATTAATGTATGCATATTCATATCATATGAACACATATATGTATTATTCAACTCACTACATGTCATCAGTAAACATGTCAGCAGTACAATTTTTTACAGGAAGTCAACACTTGTGTTTAATTACAGCTGAAATAAAAAAATAAACAGGGATATAGGTATGGTATTGCATTTAAAGTTCATATAAAAAAACAAGAGTTTACTTTAATATACATTGTCTTTCATATTGTGTTATTAACATAAATGAGAAACTAAATTAAAAACAAAAGAAAATAAAAGAGAATTAATCTATATATCTATAAAAATTGTGTCCCTAGCCACCTTAATGACCCTCCTCCTAATAATTCTCCCACCAAATTAAATCACTTCAATGGCTTTTGGTTTTCCTTGATTTTATTTAATTTTATAAATACTAGAAAATATGGTACCAATATATGGTTTCCTTGATTTTATTTAATTTTAGACTCTTCAAGTAGTATATATAATACATGGTTTCCTTGATTTTATTTAATTTTAGAATCTTCAAGTAGTATATATTAGGTTTATTTAATTTTAGACTCTTCAAGTAGTATATATTAGTTTTACTTTATATATATATATATATAAGAAAGATAGAAGATATAGATAATGATATAAATATGTTTGTTTTGTGAGAGAATGAATTGTGACACCAATAGATCAAACTAAAAGTGAGATGGGTACGTTCAAAATGAGTCCTTAATTTTACCAAAAAAAAAAATGAGTCCTTAATTAAATACCAAATTAAACTGAATGAATATTAATGCATTAAACATAAAGACTACTTAACCTATATCATGCGGCTAACGAGGAATCATGGTGATGGATATGTTAACATCCACTCCACAACGTCTCTTAATTATTCCACCAAAAAAAAACGTCTCTTAATTATTTAATAACGACGTTGGGAACCAATTGAAGCCCGCCAGCTACTCTCCCCGACAATTTATCAAAATGGAGTTTGAATCTGCAGTGGATGAATCATACTTGATTGCACTCCCCGACCACGATGAACTCATCCCAATCTCCGACGAGGCTTACGCCGAAGAATTTGAGATACAAGAAATCTTCATCAATTCTTCTCCACTAATTCCGTCGTCGCAATCGTCGTTGTCGTTGTCGACATTCTCATCCGTAACTACTCCACAATTAGTGCAGTCATTGGTGGTGGCGTCGTCATCTTCCAAGAATAAGGTTGAAGAGAATGGGGAGTCCTCTGGGAAATTCTGCTCCATTTGCATGGACAACAAGCCCTCCAACGACTTCTTCACCGCCTCCGGCTACTCCCATTCCTTCTATACTGACTGCATCAGTCAATATGTCACCACTAAGGTACTATATATAGGAATCAGCATCTCACCCCATCTTCTCAGTTCATTTAACAATTTAGGGTAGATAGCGTTGAATTTGGAATATGTTAGATAGTGTCATGAATTCCAAAGTTCAAAGTTCGAATCATCTTCAAAAATCGAGTTGGTTGCGAGTGATAGGAAAACCCCTAATAATTCTCTCATCAAATCCCTTTTGATTTTCATTGATTTTATTTAATTTTGTAAATACTAAAAAATATGATACGGTTGATACCAATATATAAAAATTGTGTAGTAGTTATCCATTTTACACACACAAAAAAAAGTGTAACTCCCGTATTAATTGTTTTCTCCCTTTTATTTACCCATTTAATTTCCTCATTTTTTATTTTAAATTATTGTTTAGTATTGATAGTTTTTTAAGATATTTTTAGATAGCTTAATTTTAGTTTGTCTCACGTCCATAGTCTTTCTTTTAGTTTATTAATCATTAATCTGTATATTTTTTTATTGAAGATTTTCAAGTTTGATTAGATGTTAGATTATAGAAATAAATAATGTGCATTATGGACTAATTGATACTACGTCCATTTTTTGTCACTTACTATTTAATTTTTACTAATTTTTTAATGAATAATAAGTATGAAATCATTAATAAAAAATAATAATATTTTATAGCAATTTTTAATATATAAATATTTTTAAAAAAAAAAATCATGGTGTTTACAATAACATCAATCAATAACTATTTAAAATTTAAATCATTCAACAATTATGGATTAGGTTTAGCAGTTACAGATACAAAATTTGCTTCAATTATATTATATAGAACTATGTCTATATATAGTTATACCTTGATATAATACCAATTATAATTCACTATATAATTACAATTATTTATATTGTGTTCCTAGCCACCTTAATGACCCTCCCCCTATTCCCTAGCCATTAATCAAATTACTTTTTCCACCAAAAAAAAAACATTTCATATTCTCTAGAAATTAATAAAGTTAATAATTTAGAATGAACTTAGATCATTAAGATATAATTACATATTTAATTGAATCCAATAAGAAATCGATCGATGCAAAGAAATTGATACCGATAAAATGAACAGATCCAATGGAAACTATTTTCTTAATCATTTAATAGCCACAATAACCATAAATTTGATATTAATCCGATAAAATGAACAGACCCAATGGGAACTATTTTCTCAATCATTTAATAGCCATAATAACCGTATAAATTTGATATTAATTTTTCTATTGATCGAAAAACTTATTAGAATCTAATTAGTGCTATGAAGTGGTGAAAAAATTATTTTATAGTTTTCGTATATACTCAAGCCAACCAATTTTATATTTTAGTTTTGAAGTGAAAACAACACCCATGATTTAATCCAACATAAAACAATTTAACTGTTACAATTTGAAGATGATATGGTTAACCAATAGAAAAAAATATTAACAACTAATTATGAAGCATATAAAATCCAGATTTACTGTTTATACGTATATTTAGTTTAGATTAGGGAATAATATTATATAAAATAACCTCTTAAATAATCTTAAAAAAATACAAAACTTTTATGTCCCGTGCGTAGCACGGGTATGACTTGGCTAGTTACTATGTAATTACCATGTCCAGTGTTTTCAATTTAATGTGAGGAGCAAAGGACAATGCTTTGTCAACTTGAAGACAAAACTTTTCAACCTGATGCGCACTTTGAGATATCGATACATCATCCGTTTGATATTTCTGGATTGAAAAAAAATATTAGAAGAATTGCAGTAAAATGTTTTCTTTTAACTTGGATAAATTTATAAAAAATACACATGAAATGGAAAATAAGATAAAAGTTGAAATCTTACAGACGAGGCAATACACAAGAAAAGCCTTGAAGGAGACAAATCACTCCTGTACTGTTCTTTGTGATTTAGTATTGATGCCCAAGCATCAAGAATAATGGGAGATACTATACAATCCTCCTCCAGACTTCTCAAATCAGCCCTAACTAAGCTTAGAGTATTTCCTCTAAATAAGGACTCACTGCAATTAGATGCATGAAGAACAGAAAACAAATGTCAAAAAAACCAAGTAACTAGAATATAGAATAAACTCTAAAGTAAATAAATGAATGAGAATAAACATACGTGGCAGATGCTGTTCTCCTACTAACACTTGAATATAGAATCTTCTCAAGCTCAGACATATTATCTCCAATGTCAACAACACGAGAATAATAAGGGCTTCTCAAGGAGGCTGCTGGTTTATGTTCCCTTTTTCCATCTCCATCTTCATTGTCTACAAGAACTTCTTTTTTATCACCCAAAACATTAGCACAACTGCGAGTAGACCTACGTGTTGGCATAGCAGCAGCTGGTTTGGGTTTCCTTGAATACACTGTTTTAACAGATTTAACATTGTCCCCTTTTTTAGCATGCAGGTCTTCAACAACATCAGCTTCTTTTCTAGCAAGGCCTTCCTCTTCAATAGGTTTCTGTGAAGCATGTTGTTTTTTAGAATCATACGCCTGGCCTGCATGAATATTTTCTGGATGCACACTGTGAGCATTTTCTGCAGCTGATCCAATGTGAACTGTTGCATGAACAACCTTTGACACATCACTAACACCCTTCATTGCATCTCCATCAGCCTTCTCCCCTTCTTCTGCACAATGTTTTGAGGAAGGTCTTGGAGGTGTTGTGTAAGTATCATATATATCCGAATCTGAGTCTTCAGAAATTCTCACTTTCTTCTTGCCCTTTCCTTTCTCATTAAGACTAGCTTCTTTCTGTGCAGGTTCTACATTTTTTCCATCTGAGTGTGATGGAGGAATATTTGCATCATTATCAACCTTCTCTTCACTAGGTGATAAGAAAGCAGGATCAGACCCAAACAAATCAAAGGTTGGCCCGTCAGAGATAAGGGTTTTTCCTTTTCTCATTTTCTTCTCACGTAAAATATCCTTTTTCTGGAAATCTGCAAGATGCACTTCTTTGTCACCAGCAGCTTGTTTTGCTGGAGGTTCACTTGTTGTTGTTGCACAAGCCACAAAAGCAAAGTCATGCACAGGTCCTTCTTCAGGGAGCGTATCTTTCATCCGTTCCTTGTTCTGTGCAGCCAATTCAATCTGAGTTAGGACATCCAAAAACGTTGGATCTGTCCAAAAAGGATGCTGAGAATTGTTGAAGACTGTGTTGGGAGAGTCATGCATATAAATCGGAAGATGATCTTCAGGTGCAGGTGCAGCTTGACTCGGCTGATTTACCAACCCCAAAAGATTATTAGCAGCACCAATGAGAGCTTTGACCTTCTCATTATCTTGAAACTCAGATGGAACCTTTGTAGACATACTAGCAAATTCAGAGATTGCAGATGCTAGTGCAGTAGTCTTCTCAGCCAAAGCTTGTATGAAAAACTAAACATAGATCAAAGTAAAACATTTAAAATAATATATCAAAATGAAGGGATGCAACAAAACAAGAGAAATAATATGTCAGCAGCATTAAAGTTTTTATTTAGTTATACAGGGTTTCATAGCATATCTGTGTTTTATTTCTGATTTATCTCTTTTAATTCCTTTTGAAGATTGGTTTCCAAGAGAAATAACTTTATTATATTGAATCCACATTCTTGCTTTTAGCACAAACACTGTTTTTTTTAAGCCAAATGTCAGCAGTGTGACAGACTGTTATATTACTTAAATTTATCACAAAAGACCCACACCATCTCAGTGCATTTTAGCATTAGAATTGACATATCTAATACCCTAGATGGGGGGTGGAGCTGTTATATATATCACATGTCAGCAGAGTAGCAAATTGTTATATTAATTCAATCCATTTAAAGGGGGGAAAGCAAAGTTTTGATGTGTATCATCATTACAATCTTTTTAGGACATCACCTAGCATTTAAGCATTAAAAATCAGTAAATTATTATCATAGATTTAGCTAAGTCTCTATATGTCATCAGCATCAACTTATGCACATAATAATCTTAATTTTGCATATCAGTCATGTGGGGGTTGCATATCAGTAAAATGTAGTTGCATATCATAATTTTACACTTGTACAAAATAACTTCCACTTAGTTGCACATCACCCTAGGCATATTTTGGATGTGCATACACTCATCAAGTCAAGAGTTAAGCCTGTATATGTCATCAGCACCAACTTATGCATATAATAATCTTAACTTTGCATATGAGTCATATGCGGCTGCATATCAGTAAAATGTAGTTGCATATCATTATTTTACACTTGTACAAAATTAATTTAACTTAGTTGCACATCACCCTAGGCATATTTTGGATGTTCATACTCATATGAAGCTAGTAGCTAAAATTTTCAGTGCATTTTAGCATCAAATTTCACAAACCCAATACCTTAGATTTAACGTTGTCTCTATATGTCAACATCAAATAATAAAAAAGCTACCTCAATAGGAGTTGGCTCATTATTTGGGACAGGTTGTTCCACAGGGGGAGGAGATGTTGGAGCAGTTTCTGTATTTCCAGTTTCAGAGCTAGGGATGCATTGACGAGGTTGAATTAACCCAGAACCAAATTCTCCTGCTTCAATATCATCCTTTTCACGTTGACGAAGCATTGCTGACGTCAAACCAATGAAAACTGGAATTGATCTAGCGAATCTTCTGAACATAATGCTCGAAAACAACTTTACTCTGTCAACATAGAACAACTGCAACAGCAAAACACGATGTTATTTAGATATTACATCCAATATGATATTAATTCGTAGAATTAGATATAATAATTTAAAAACAGATACTTACGTTTAAAAACAACACAGGACCTCTGAACTGCCCTTGTTTGGTTTTCTCCCAACTTTTCTTTGAGTCAACCAAACATTCTAATAAGAATGCACACCAGTTAAACTCCTTGAAATCTTCTTTGCCAGTAAAAACTCTAACTAAACTCTGGTTTATGTGCCCACTCTGATGTGTGTCCAGCAGCAAAGAATGTAACAATACTGCAAAGTTCAGCCTGAACTGATCACCAGCATCAACATCACTAATTATCCTTTCTATCAAAATAGAAGGTTGAATCATTTCCCCAGCTGAAAGAGAAGCCCGCCACTCTTTAATAACCTCAAAGTTTTCTTTACAGCTTTTCTTGCTGATCAACTTCCCTCCCATTGGCAGCCCCAAGGAAATGTGCACATCTAAATCAGTTATCACTAACCTATCTCCACTAGGTAGAATCAAAGAGCATTTTTTTGCATCAAAGTTATCAACCAACCAGTAGGAAAGCGATAACGGGAGATTCTGTATTTTCAAATCAAGGAGATGTCCAAACCCAATCCCTTTAATGCACTCTTTCTGTTTATCACTTAGTCTCTCAATTGCAGAAACAAACATTTTTGGGTTGGATCTTGTCTTTAGGGTAAGGAACTTTTTACCTTTTGGAATTCTCTGTTTCTTGAACAACCCAACTCTATGAGAAGGACCAGGCTCCACATTGGATGGGTGAGTTGGAATACCAGAGGAATCAGTATGCAGATTTGGATCTTGAAGGAAGTCACCACTACTAGAAGTCTGTCTCTTACTAGGCTCTGGGCATCCACCAAAAGAGACATTGACGTCAATATCCATAGCCTCGACAGTTTGTTGTTTATGATGCATATGATCCATTACATGCTGTTGTTCTTCATTAGCATCAGTCTTCAAATCAGCAGTATGTTGGACTTCAGTAGATTCCTCTTTATCAGCCTCTTGACATCCAGCAGAAGATACTGGGACATCAGTCTGTTTTTTACCATGCATATCATCTATAACATGATATTGTTTTTCAGCAGCAGCAGTCTCAAAATCAGATGCAGGTGGGACTCCATGAACTTGATGATTTGCATTTTCCTTTCCAGAATCTAATATAGTAGCACCATTCACAGAAGGAAATGAATCAGAAGATATATTTTGAGGTAAATTAACACCAAGAAAAGAACCAGAGAGAACTTGATATGCTGCACCAGTTGCTTTTTGAGAATCAAAATTCAGATCAACGGTACACTCAACAGAAGCAACAGGATGAGGATTATCATTAACAGTATAATAAGCAGTGTTAACAGGATCTGTAACTCTTGGACCCTCATCTGCTGCTGCACAAGTTGCTTTTTGAGATTCAGAATCCAGATTTACCGTGCACTCAACAGACACAAAAGGATGAGGTTTCCCATTAAGAGTATAATCAGCAGTATTAACAGGATCTGTAAACCCTGGAGTCTCATCTGCTACTGCACAGGTTGCGTTTTGAGAATCAGAACTCCGGTTAACAGTGCACTCAACGGAAACAAAAGCATCAGGATTCTTATTAGGAGTACAATCAGCAGAATTAACCGGATCTGGGTATCTAGTTGATAGAATTTGAGGACAAATTATGGGAGACTGCGAGCCTGGATCAATAGGCGTTCTACTATCAACACTCTTTCCATCTTTGCAAATAATTTGTTGCTGTTCTTCAGCTTCTACTGACCCACTAAGCTGTGATAGATCTGGAAAAACGGGAGAATCCCTCGACAGATCAACTGCCTTCTGGGCAGGACGATAGGCTGCAGATCTCTTAACACGCTTCTTACTGGTTTTAGGAACAGCATTTGAACAGAAATCACCTCTAGTTCTTAATCGTTTACCTAAGACAATACAAGAGAAAAACTCGCGTAAAAATTTCGGTAAAAACTTGCATAACAGTAAACCCTAACCTAAAAAACGATGGAAATTTGAATATAGGACAGATTTACCAGATGAATTGGAAGACATTGCAACAGCGAAGCTCAATATTAATCGACAACGATCACTAGAACAAAGAAATCGTTGATCAACACAAAAACGCTCACCCCTGGACGAAGGTTATTGAAGAAGCTTGTAAAAAGTGAAACTCGTAAAGGGAGAAACCAACAGAAATAGAAGGTCGGTGCTGCCTCTATTTATACTACCATATTTAATATTTATATTTTTAATATTTTATTTATGCCCTAAATGATTTTATATTTACATATGATTAATTTATAGTTGAATATCACAGTCTTATATTTGCATATCACCAAACTATAGTTGAATATCACTAACTTATAATTGCATATCATGAATTTATATTTGGATCTCATATTATAATTGCACATTTTGCATAACATTGTTGTCTCTATTTTTACCACCACAGTATTTATATTTAATACTCTTATATATGCATTAGATGATTTGATATTTGCATATCATCGACTCATATTTGCATATCATCAACTAGTATTTGCATATCATCAACTAGTATTTGCATATTATCAACTAGTATTTGCATATATTTGCACATCTTCCTTTAACTTTTGCATATTATAACATGCAAGAAAAACCAATGCAAGATGAAAAAAAACTACTGCTAAGACAGTAAAAAATTAAAATTGTTCGAATTTAAAATATAAAAGTCATTCAATTCATACGGTAGAAGATTTTAAATTGTAATGTTTAAAACTTGCAACCCTAAAAAGTGCATATGTAGTGCTGTTTACAAAATTTATTATTCTGCTAAAAGATGGAACAGAAGCTGTGTTGCTGTGACAGTTACTTTGAGTACTTTATTCTTCTCTTGAACTCCGAAACAGAAGGTTTTCTTTTAGATGGTGGTCTGCCTGCCCTTTTCTTCACAACGGGGGGGTAACACTTGATAAGTTTTATAGCATCAGGGAGAATTTCTTCATCTTCACACGTCAATGGATATATCGTTTCCTGGTAGGTCAATGCCCAAGCTTCATTCGTGTAAAAATCTGCTACAAAATCTGATATATTTGCTTTTATGTGCTTAATTGCTGCCAAAGCATGCACACAAGGTATTTGCTCAACATCAAACACCCTACACGTACAACTCCTTCTTGACAGATCAACTATTACCCCTGCTCCCTCTCCTGTGACTTCAAACTCAAATTCATTAATTTTCACCACCTTGTATGCTCCAATATTCTCCTGTAAACTGTTGATCAACTTCAGTATTTCTGGTGTTATTTTCTCCTGGTTTTGAAGTGCCTTTTCTCTCCTTTCTTGAAACTAGGAACTGAGCTTTTCTCGCACAAACTTTAACAGGGCTACACCTGGATAATTCTTCTTCCCTGTTATTACAGAGTTCAGAGTCTCAGCATTGTTTGAAGTCATCATGTTGTATCTGTTTGATCTTGCATGTACCCTAGCCCAATTATCAAAACCTGCATCCTCTAAATATTTTGCTAGCTTGGGGAAATTCTCTTGTATGTGCCTGAATTTGTTGTTGAACTCCCCAATAGTATAACAATTTGCTGCGTTCTGAAACCAGCCAGCCAGATACTTTTTCTTGAAGGTAGCTTTGATGTTTTGCTTTAAGTGCCAATTACAAAAGCAATGTGTAGCAGTAGGATAAATCAGGGCAACAGCTCTTGCAATACTCGCATGCCTATCAGACACAAAGACTAAATCATTTTGTTGTGGCAAAACCTTCAGCAG
This sequence comes from Persicaria maculosa, assembly GCA_963922045.1. Taxonomy (NCBI): domain Eukaryota; kingdom Viridiplantae; phylum Streptophyta; class Magnoliopsida; order Caryophyllales; family Polygonaceae; genus Persicaria; species Persicaria maculosa. The sequence continues at coordinate 64,673,705 of OY998263.1, read as the reverse complement.
TTGCCTAAAAAACCACTCCCAAGAGTCATTATTTTCAGTGTCAGCAATTCCAATTGCAAGAGGGAAGATTTGCCTGTTTGCATCTTGGGCAGTGGCACCAAGCAAAGTCCCTCTATACTTCCCAGTTAAGAACGTGCCATCGACAACAACTACCTGGTTAAAAGAATTCAAAGTACATTTGATTGTAATTAATCTTCTAAATAAAAAAGGACGAGACTGTATGCTGACATACAACAGGACATACCTTCTTTAAAAGAGGAAAAGCACGTATGCTAACTCCAAATGATAAGAATGAGTACTTAAATCTGTCCTCACTATCAGTTGAAATTAATGCAATAGTTCCTTCATTCTTCTCCCTCAGCATATGACAAAATGATGGCATATCAGCATAATTAGACTCTGGTGTCCCCCGAACTTTTTCCTTTGCTATTTTTGATGCTCTCCAAGCTGTCCAGTAGTTAACTGGTATTTTTTTTTTCATTTCTCAGCGTATCGATTATCTGCTTTGGTTTGAATCCACTGTCCACACTTTATAAAAATTGATTTGTTAGAACAAATGAAAAATAAACATGGAAGAAATTAATTAAAATTTTATTTTATACATAATGCACACCTAGGTTCAATGAGTCTTGCAATAACTGAGGATGGAGCTTTTTTGCAATATTTTGTTCTGGCATCCCACGTGCAATTGTGTTTGTCATTGTACAATGTGACTACATAAGAAGTCTGAGAAACAGTTTTTAGATGCATTTTCCAGTCGCATTTAGCATCCATGCAACGCACTCTAAAATACCTCGGCTCTGATTTTGTTACTCTAAAACCAAATGTCTGAGTTAGGGACAGAATTGTCAAAGCATCCTTTGCTGCTTGTCTTGACACAAAAGTTTTTCCAACATACAGAATTTCGCTTGAGTTGTTTGGTAAAACCAGTTCACTGGATGCAGAATTATCCCACTCTTCCTTTAACGCGTCTCCTCCCTGCATTGAAGAGTATAGATTCCTCCAGACCTCGGCATCTGATTCTGTTTCACTTTCAGAACATTGAGACTAATCATCCTCCTCCACGTTTTCCACTTTTACACTCTTCATCTTCAATTCAGACATCACTGATGTGCTATCCTTTTCAACAATATTTTGAACCAAATTCATATCATACTCGGCCAACTGTAACTGTTCAGATGTAAAAGATCTCCAGCTTTCCCTGTCATCTGCATCAGCTATTGGCGGAGGCAAAAACTTTTTGCTAACACACAGTTCAACAGCAAATTTTACATTGGCAAGTGTTGTCAAAGCCAAAAATTCTTCAAAATCAGCATCGCAGTCAACTTTCAGCGGCGATCTCAGCAATTTTAAAGGGTGTAGGTGGTTGAATTCTAAACCAACCGCAGTATCAATATTGAACCTACTACGTACTTTTTCTTCCAGCCGCTGAAAAGTGATTGAATTATTTAATATAAAAACCTTGGAAGTTTTTTCTCCAACAAACGAAAGCCCGGTCGCAGAAAACCTCCACTCTCCACCATATACTACTGTAATCACATATGGAGCCATATATATTTCCCTACCTATGATAACAGAAAACAAGACACATCAATACTACTGGTAAACACATCAACTCAATTTATTTCAGTACTATTATAATACATATAAAATTATGCCTTGCAATTACATCACATGTCAACACAATAACAAATTGATAGATTAGTTAAACTACTGGTTAAACTAAATATCATTGGAGAGGCGCATTTTCACTACCAACCAGTAAACACAGCATCCGAGTATGTCTTAGCATCAGGATTCCCCAATTCACTAAACCAAAACACCAGATTGAGTTTAACTCTTACATGTCAGCAGTAGAATAGGTTTGCATAAGTATTAATTAGTATTTGCACAACTTTTGTTTATTTTTTGATGATCAATACCAATTTCTTTCAATTTTTTACCAAATTACAAGTAGAGAGTAACTCGCTAAATTTAAATTTAAATCTGTTACATTATATGTCAGCAGTGTAATAGATTTTTACAAAAATTCAATACCTTATAATCAGATTTTTTGCATAATTATTTTTTAGAAGTTGCATAACTATTATTTAGTTTATAATAATAACTACTAATTTCTTTTTAGTTTTAATACAAAAGAGTAGTAACTTCATAAATTTCAAACAGAATTTTGTGCCCTTTGTGGACAAATTTTACTTCATTTACGTAAGATGTCAGCAGTGTAGCATCTTTTTACAATAAAATAGTTCATTATGAAATCAAAAATCACAGTTAGGGGGTGCATAATCATTACAAACTATTTACACAACATCTAACTGCATTTTTCATTAGAAACAATTCAGTCAAAACGTTAGATTGAGTTCATCCATTATTTGTCAACAGCACTAAATTTTTGCATAACGATTAATTATACTTGCACGTTTATTCTTTCATTTAGAACAATCACTATTAATTTGTTTTTAGTTTCAATACAAAAGAGTAGTAACTTTCTAATTATTCAATTTGAATCTGTTCCTTTTTGGCCCAAATATTACTTCATTAGATATAAATGTCAGCAGTGGAACAGGTTTTGAGAACAATCCAGTTTGTTTTGAAATCAAAATGACAGGTTTGGTGTGCATAATCATTAAAAACTATTTACACAACATCTAACTGCATTTTACAGTAGAATCATTTCATTCAACACTTTAGATTGAGTTCAACTATTAATTGTCAACAACATCAAATTTTTGCATAAGTATTAATTAGTCGTTGCACAACCATTATTTTTTTAGAATAATGACAACTACTTTATTTTTTGTTTCAATATAAAACACTAGTAAATTAATAAACTACAGTATGAATTTTTGCCTTTGCAAGAAATTTCAATTCAATACATAAAAATGTCAGCAGTGTAACTGATTTTTACAATAATTCAGTTCATTCTAAAATCAATATCCACAGTTTCAGTGTGCATAATCATTACAAGCTATTTGCATAACATCTAACTGCATGTTACATCAGAATCAACTCAATCAACACTTTAGATTGTGGTAAACCATTACTTGTCAGCAGCACCATTTATTTGCATTACTTTCACACAGTGGTTGCACAACTGTTCTTTCTTTTAGAATAATCACAAATAATTTCTTTTTAGCTTCAATACAAAAGACTAGTAACACTTTCAATATGGATTTCTGCCTTTTTACTTGTCAGCAGCACCAGTTAATTACATTACTTGCACACAGTAGTAGGATAGTAGCATAACTATTAAAAGAGCTGGTAATTCTTCAACTGCAATTTAAATGTGTGCCGAAGGCACACATTTATATATCAGATTATATGTCAGCAGAACTAGGTATTCGAAAATTAACACTCCATTGTACTACTGTTTTTCGAAAGCAGATATCAGAATATATGTCAGTAGAAGTAGGTTTTCTGTCGAACTAGATGCGTTTCGAAAATTAATACTGTACTATTGTGCGATTTCATACCTTTAATATGCGAAGAGGCCGCCTGATCTGATATTTTCTTTATTCGAGATCAACTGCAGAAGGACACAGGAAACGAAGGCGAAGTAATAAGGCAGATCGACGAACGACAGGCGAAGAAAGATGCCGGATGAACGAAGACCGAGGAACGAAGATGGAGGAAGGAAGACGGAAGAACGACGGTGGAGGAAGAGGATGGGGAGAACGGTGAATGAAACGGGAGCGACGATGGAGCGACGATGGACGATGGAGAACGGTGAAAGCAATGGATAGTTTTGTAATATATTTAAACATGTGGATACTCCTCTAATTTAGGTAATTTTTTTGGATATTTATGTAAACGCCCCAATATTATAAGGGCATATTTTGAGAAAAACTCATATAAGTGACTAATAAATGTTTAATAAAACCTTATATTAAGTAATAAATTCTTATTAGAATACTATAAGAGTATGTTTTGAGGAAATTTGATATAAGTTACTAATAAATGTTTAATAAAACCTTATATTGACTAATAAATTCTTATTAGAATATTATAAGGGTGTTTTGAGGAAAACTCATGTAAGTATCTAATAAATGTTTAATAAAACATTATACTAAGTCATAAAGTCTTATTAGAATACTATAAGGGTATACTTTGAGGAAAACTCATATAAATAACTAATTAAAGTTTAATAAGATCTTATATTAACTAATAAATTCTTATTAGAATATTATAAGGGTGTGTTTTGAGAAAACTCATATAAGTGCCTAATAAATGTTTATAAAATATTATATTAAGTAATAAATTCTTATTAGAATACTATAAGGGTATGTTTTGAGGAAAAATCATATAAGTAACGCATAAATGTTTAATAAAACCTCAAATTAACTAATTAATTCTTATGAGAATACTATAAGAGTAAGTTTTCAAGAAAACTCATACAAGTAACTAACAAGTGATGAGGAGATCTCATATAAATGACTAATAAATGTTGAATAATACATTATATTAACTAGTAAATTCTTATTAAAATACTATAAGAGTATGTTTTGAAGAAAACTCATACGAGTGACTAACAAATGTTGAAAAAACCTTATATTAACTAGTAAATTCTTATTATAATACTATAAGAGTATTTTTTTGAGGAAAACTCATATAAGTGAATAATAAATGTTGAAAAAACCTTATATTAACCAGTAAATTCTTATTAGAATACTATAAGATTATGTTTTGACGAAAAATCATATAAGTGACTAATAAATGTTGAATAAAGCTTATATTAACTAGTAAATACTTATTAGAATGATATAAGATTATGTTTTGAGAAAAACTCATATAAGTGACTAATAAATGTTGAATAAAACCTTATATTGACTATTAAATTCTTATTAGAACACTAAAAGAGTATGTTTTGAGGAAAACTCATATAAGTAATGAATAAATGTTGAATAAAAACCTTATATCAACTACTAAATTCTTATTAAAATACTATAAGAGTATGTTTTGAGGAAAACTCATATAAGTAACTAACAAATATTTAAAAAAAAAACTTTATATTAACTAATAAATTCTTATTAGAATACTATAAGGTTATGTTTTGAGAAAAAACTAATATAAATAACTAATAAATATTGAATAAAACCTTATATTAAGTAATAAATTGTTATTAGAATACTATACAGATATGTTTTGAGTAAAACTCACAAGTAACTAATAAATTTTGAATAAAATCTTATATTAACTAATAAATTCTTATTAGAATACTATAAGGTTATGTTTTGAGGAAAACTCATATAAGTAACTAATAAATGTTGAATAAAACCTTATGTTAAGTAATAAATTCTTATTTGGAATACTATAAAACCTTATGTCGTACTATGTTTCAATCCTACCCGGGTTTTTTGACACGTCAATTAATGATGATCCAATATATTTACGCCATGTCATACAGCGACCTCATCTATTTATCCATGTGTTATGTGTCCACATTAATTGATAATCACAATTAATTTTTATCATTTGAGTTATTTCACCTATCAATATAAAAAAAACATTATCCATCTTTTACTACTTTAATTTAATGATTATCCGTCCATGATAATGATATATTTTAATTGATTCATATATATATATATATATATATATATATATATCTTATCATTATTTAAATTATGATTTTAATTTTTATCATATCTAGCCTTAATTATTTATTAAATATTTAATCAACTACGTACATCAATTTTTACCAAAGTAATTTTATTACATCTTAATATTTCAATTGATAAAATTTCGTACGTCTAAACTATCTTTTTTTTTAATACAAATAAAAAAGGCATCTAAACTAACTGATTTCGGATGACGATAAATCTTCCCTCCCATATGAATTAGTTTTGTTTTTATCTTTACCAAATCACAGATATTTCATATTAACTAGCTTTATTTTATTACCATGTTTAAAATACAATAATTTAATTTAATTCATAACCCTTAGCTATTTTTATGCTTTTGAAATAAATTTATTAGTTTGGATAAAAAAAGAAATAAGTTTATTAGTTGTACGGAATAAAATTTACAAGCTATGTTTATAAATATGAAACTTATACATGAAAATTAGTATGCACATAAATAGTTATAAAAAAATAGCATACACATGAATCGTAAAATAGTTGATTTATTAATTTACAAATCGATGTTTGTATTATTTAACCAAATAAATTTTACATGAAAACATTCAAATATTACATGGATGCTTAGCATAATTTTAATTTAATTTATAAGCATTTAAAGCCTTCATAATTTAATAAAGAAAATAATTTAAATATGCTTAATTAATATAATAAAATAAATTAATCAACCGCACAAGAGTGCGGGTAAAATAAAACTAGTATATAGTAAAAGTGAATATATGTTGAAAATTTTCTATCGACATTCGGCGGAATTGGCGCTGAAATGAAATTGATTTGGGCGGTATAATAATGTTTTGAGGGGGAAATTCTCGGGCTTTCAAATTTTAGATGTGTGGGTGCGTATAAAAGGGAAACTTCACAGTTTCTAACCCTAAAACTATTCACCGCCTCTCCTCCTTCACGCCGCATCTAAGCATCTCCTTCATCACAAATTAAGGATCTCCCTATATACACCGCAGATCCGGGTTTAGCGCTGCTAATGCAACGTCGGATTCGACGTTGCAACATTAATTATATTACAACATCAGATCTAACGTTATAATATGTGAAGTGAAGGATCGGATCGGGCCGAACCGGGCTAACAACGTCGGATCCGACGTTGCTAGGGTAAATAAAAAAATCACACCCACCCACCCACACTCACAAAAAAAAAACACAACGTCCTTTTGGACGTTGTAAATCAATTTTTTTTTTTAAATATGTTATATTAGGCCCGATCTGACCCGTATTAGCAACGTTCAATTTGACGTTGTAAAACGTCAAATTGAACGTTGTTATAACATCCGATAAGTGAAATTAGCACACAATTAACAACGTCGGATTGGACGTTGTAGCAACGTCTAATCCAACGTTGCTACAACGTTGGATCCGACGAAGTATTTGCGGTGTATATAGGGAACGCGCAGATTAAACACCTCTCTTTCTTCACGTAGACTCTTTCCTCTTCCTCCATTCTCTCCTATAGTCCCTGTCGCCTCTAGTTCCTCTTCTTCCATCCTCGAGTCCGAACCATTCCATTAGCACCACTAGACATTCCCCATTCGAAAGGGATAGGAACCATTCTGTTTGTCGACCGCCTTTCCTCTTGGCTCCTGGCCTCTCCGCTCCGTAGGCTCCACCACCGCCTCCACCACCACTCCGCAGGCTCCACAACCGCCAGACGCTGATTTTCCAATTTCCTGTTTGTCGACCGCCTTGCCCTCGACTCCTAAATCTCCAATGATTGTCCCTTTCCTTCGCCTCTTGTCCACTCTATTTTCCAATTTCCTGTTTCTGTAATTGGTTATATAGGTAATTAAGTTGGTGGACGACGAGGACGACGATACCGATGACAAGGACGACGAGGGTGAGGATGCTCAACATGGCCGCCTGCTGCAGCTTCTTCATCCGGTCTCTTCTTCCTCATTTTCACAACTAGGGTTGTTTCAAAGATTGTCCAAAAACGATTTGATTTTTAAATACCTAATTTCAATTTCGTTTAATTTCTTGGTGTTTTAGAATTGGGCAGATCCAAACCCCCTAATTAAACTAAATATTGAAATACTTTATTTCTTCTAAATAGGTTAGAAATCAGAGATTTTGGGTTTACTGGTTGAATAAAATTTTATTTCATCTTACATGCTTCAGATTATTGGGATATCAATTGGCTTCTAGAGTGTGGTCTTGACCTCATTGCAGTTCAATCCCTAGCTGGTCCAGTGTGAGGCATTGGGTGCAAGAACAAGGCGGAAGTTCTCAAACTAGTATCTAGGTTCTTAAGATTTGTTGGTGCCTTTTCTTAGGTGTAGTATTTCTGGATGTTGTACATTATGTGTATGATGTTGGGTTTTGTATTTGGACGAATTAACTATAACATTATATATATTCTCTATAGTATAAATAGCGCATCCAAATAATCGCAACAACGTAAGCCACGAATTTAGCCACAACCCTGCAAGCAACGAGGCCCACCTTAAAACAAGAAAAACATCAGCAGTGAGCTCAGCCACAAAATTAGCCACGACATTTGCGATGACCATTTCCGACGCTGTCGTCGTCGCCACAACCACGACATTTATAAGTCATACCTAGCCACGGAATGAGCCACGATGGTATGAGTTCGTTGTTATTTTATGTTGCTACATCGGCCCGAATTTAGGCACGAGGCATATGCTTACTGATGGCCTGACTGTTGCTGAGTCCGTGGCTAAATCGGTTAGCCATGGTCATTCGTTGCCAAATCCGTTGCTATTTTTCGTTGCTAAATCCTATTTTCTTAGTAGTGTTTATTCGGGCAGTAGTTTATCGGATACAATCGGGTTTTCGGGTCTTATTCGGTTCGGGCGAATAGGGTTTCGGTCTAGATGGGTTCGGGTGAATCGGGTGTCGGTCTAAATGGGTTCGGGTGAATCGGGTTTCGGTCTAAATGGGTTCGGGTGAATCGGGTTTCGGTCCAAGCAGGTTTAGGTTAATCGGGTTTTGGTCATAACGGTTTTGGTTGAATTTAGTTCAGTCAAATCGAACCCGCAAGAATCATATTTGATAAAACAAATCAGTTTTTTTTTTACCTATGAGATATTTATCCTACTATATAGATTAAACTAATTTTTATCAATTCTTAATCAATACTACATTCGTTAAAAAATTGTAACTCTTCTCACTTTTTAGAATATTTTTTTAAAAAGTCAAAATCATATAAAATATTATTTTTAATATTAATTTCATACTTATTACACATACCTACGAAATTATAAAAATAACCAAAATTTGATATTTATATAGTTTGGACATCTTAAAAAACTGCTAAAAAGTTACTTTTTTTAATGGAGAGAGTATAAAATTATATTTAATTGTACCATATGCCTAATAATATTACCATCCATTATTAAGTAATCAAATACTTAGGTTGTTTTGAGTATTTTAGGGAAAATGCTAAGATTTTTGTTGATTTAGGTTATAATCGGTTTTAGGTTATTTCGGGTATCGGGTATAATCGGGTTCGGGTAATTTCGGGTTTCGGATATGCTCGGGTCGGGCAATTTCGGGTTTCGGGTTGATTTCGGGTCGGTCCATTCAGATATAATAGGGTTCGGGTTCTTACTGGGTTCAGATTGCTTTCGGGTTCGATCTTAACTCGAATCGGGTCGGTTGGTCTCGGATCCAAACTTTTTTTTCAATTATTCGGGTGTCGGACGGGTTCGGGCCGGATCAATCGAATTGATTTTCTCGGGTCGGGTCGGGGATTGCCAACTCTAGCTATGATTGAAAGGTGGAATTGGGTTAGGCTAGGCTCGATTTTGGGTGTTAGCTTAATAAGTTGCCAAACCGAGTTGGGCCCCCAAACCTGTTGAGGCCAAACCGGCCCATCTCACCTTTGTGGAAGCTGAGCTCGGTTTCTCCAGCTTGTGTGGAACGCTACGTTTGATGCTAGGGTTTTCATGTGAGCTCGTCTATATAAACCCATTAGCTCCTGCCTGCTTGTCACTGTTGAAGCTCTTCGCCTGGTAAGTCCAAAGAAAGAGAGAGAGAGAGAGAGAGAGAGTGAGCGCCAGGAAACCCTAGCGCCGCCGTATCCCTTTCGGGAGCGTCGCTTCTTCCTAGCTCCGGTGGTCGTCTCCGGCGCTTGTCTTGGTGGCCAATCTGCTGCTCCTCTGCAAATCTACCTTTGACGAAGATCTTCTTCGTCTTGCTCTTGTTTCTTCTTCAATGTTTTGTGGTTTCTTGTTGCTGCATGTTCTTCTTGTTTATCTGTGTTTGTGTTACTCTGTAAGCCCTTGAACATTTGAGTTAGTGGATTTAGGGTCCGATCTGGAGGCCCCGAGGACGTAGGTCATTTGGACCGAACCTCGTAAAATCGATGTGTTCTTTGCTTGAGTTTCTTTTGCTTCCGCTTATCTGATTGTCGAACTCTTATTTGTTGAACATCTGCTATATCAAATTGGTATCAGAGCATGTGTTTTGTTGCTAGAGCTTGATTGTCCTCTTTCCAACCATTCTGAATCTTCATAGATCTTAGAGAGCGGAAACTAGTGCAGAAAGCGGGTGGGCCTATATAGGGTGTATCGCCTGGTGCCATTCCCCCCGTGTACGACGCATCAGATCCTGTTCTAAGTTTGTGTGAAATCTTGTGTGTCTTGCATGCTTTAGGGTTTCTCTAAATCTTGCTTTGCTATGTGTTCTTATGAGTTTGGAATCTTTGGATCTTGGTTATTCTTGAGTTTTTATTCTCGAAATCTTCAGATCTGGACTTAACTGTTTGGATCTAGGGTTTCTTGAAGAACTATAAACTCTTAAATAACTTTTGGGATCTTTGAGCTTGCTGAGTTATTCTCTGCAGTTGTTCTTGTGCTTGCTTTAGCTAAGATCTTCTTAGTTATTCTAAAAGCTAATTTTGTTTCTTTCATTTGTTGACAATATTTGCCATGGCTGAGTCTTCTGTTCGTATCAAGCCCTATGATGGGATTTCTGACTTTGCAATGTGGCAATTAAAGATGAAAGCTGTTCTCATTAAGGAGAAATGTTGGTTGCCTATCAATGCAGTATATCCAAGTACTATAGATGAGGATAAACAGAAAGAATTGAACCTGATAGCACACAGTGAGATAATGATACGCCTCTCTGATGAGGTTGCACGAGAGATTATGAGTAAGAAAATAGCCAAAGAGTTGTGGGAGGCCCTTGAGGGGTTATACTTGGTAAAATCTCTTCCTAGTGGTATTAATCTTCTGTGTCGTTTGTTCAATTTTAAGATGGATGTGTCTGCTTCTCTTAATGATAACCTTGACAAGTTCTTGAACATAACTCAGGATTTAACTAGATGTGGTGATGTTATTTCTGTTTTACACCAATCTGTGTTGTTGTTGAATTATCTACCTTCTTAGTTTGCTACTTTTAAAGATGTCATTCAATTCAGTCGTAAGGATTTGAATAAGAAGGAAATTATTGAGTCTATTGTTCAGAAAAATGATGTCATGAAGGTGTTTAAATCTAAACAGGAAGCTAAGTCTGAGGCTTTAATGGCTAGAGATAAATTTAGAAAGGAAAGAAACAAGAACTTTAAGAAAAAAGATGACAATGCTAAAACTGACAAGCCTCTTTCTAATAACAACAAAGGTAAAGAAAGTGTATGAAAATGTACAGGATAACAACCCTAAGAAAAATGTGAAGTGTTATTACTGTGATAAAACTGGACACTATGAGAAAGATTGTTATAAGAAAAAAAAGGATGAGGCTAGGAAAGAAAAGTCTAGTGTTTCTGCACTTTTTGAAGCCGGTTCTTGTTCTAAGCATGAATTATTGCCTATTTGTAATGATTCTGCATGTGATGATGTGTGGATCCTTGATTCTGGTTGCACTATGCATGCTACACCTGATAAGGGATGGTTTGATCATCTCACTTTAAATGATGAAGGGGATGTTTTGTTGGGTGATCATCATGATGTTTCTATTAAAGGGGTGGGTTTTGTGCCTTTGCTTATGTTAGATAACCAGATTAGGATTATACAGAATGTTAGATATGTGCCTGATTTGAGAAGAAATCTACTCTCTGAAAGTGTATTTGATGATATGAGGTGTCATATTAACACTTATCAAGGAAATAAAAGAGTTTCTAAAGATGGGAAAGTTATGATTCAAACTGTGAAAAAGAAAGGTCTTTACCATGTTATTGCTAAGTCTGCATTGAAACATCATGCTTATGTTGCTTCAGTTTCTATGTCTAATGCTGAAACTGCTTTGTGGCATAAAAGGTTAGGACATATTGGAAATATTGGTCTGTTCCAGCTTTATAAAACTGATGTTCTTAAGCTTAAACCTGTTGAATTGGATATGTGTAATGATTGTCTGCTTGGTAAGCATACTAGATCTAAGTTTGATAAGTCTAGTTTCATTGATGAGCATCCTTTACAGTATATTCACTCTGATCTATGGGGCCTTGCCCAAGTTGATTCTTTTTCTGGCATGAAGTATTTTATGTCTCTCATTGGTCACTTTAGTAGATATGTGTGGATTTATTTGTTAAAGGTTAAAAGTGATGCTTTCATTACCTTTAAGAACTGGAAAACCAGTGTTGAAAAAGAATTTGGTTATGTGGTTAAGTGTTTAAGAACTGATAACGGGCTTGAATTTTACAACTCAGAGTTTGATGCATATTGTAAAGAACATGGTATTAAGAGACACTTGAATGTTCCTACTTCCTAGTACTCCCCAGCAAAATGGCATTGCTGAGAGGATGAATAGAACTCTTATGGAAAAAAACTAGATGCATGCTTATTTCTTCGAGCATTAAACATTCTGTTTGGGGTGATGCTATCATGACTGCTGCTCATTTGATTAATAGATCTCCCTCCTCTGCTATTGAGTATAAAACCCCTTATGAACTGTTACATACAAGAAAACCTAACTTGAGTTACTTGAAACCTTTTGGGTGCACTGTGTTTTCTCACAAGTCTGATGGAAAAATAAATGCTAGATCTGAAAAAGGTGTTTTCTTGGTGTATCCTGACACCTGAGGGAGTTAAAGGGTATAAGATCTTATTGATTCAACCTGGTGCATATAAAGTCATTGTGAGCAGAAACGCCGTGTTTAAAGAGACTGAATTTTATTTCATGTCTAAGCTAACCCCTGCAGCTCAGCCTGATGAAGGTATGAAGGCCTCTGAAGCTGCAACTGGCACCCCCTTCTATGTGCCTGAAGCTCAAACTCCCCCCTTGGAGGATGGTTCTGATAATGATCAAGTTCAACCCCACAGGGGTCAGGTAAATGAAGGAGCTAATGATGGGGGTGAGACTGAAGCTTCATCTTCTTATTCTTTCTCCTCTTTTTCTAGCTCCTCTTCTGATTCTGATGCTAGGGATTTGGTTCTTGATGATACTGAGGACGCTATCTCAGTCAACTTGGATGGTCAACCTCTGGCTGATTACCAGTTAACTAGAGATAGGGAGCCCAGGACTAAGAAACCAAATCCTAAGTATACAGAGTCTAATGTGGTTGAATTTGCTCTTATGGTTTCTGAAGTCATAAATTCTTACACCCCTGATCTTTATGAACAAGCTGTTAAGTGTTCTCATTCTAATCTTTGGCTTGCTGCTATGAAAGATGAAATTGATTCTATGCATGCTAATAAAACCTGGACCTTAGTTAAAAAAAACCTGGACCTTAGTTAAAAAAAACCTAACGATAAGAGGATTATTGATTATAGATGGGTTTATAGGATCAAATCTGGTTCTACGTACTACTGATGACCCTCTTAGGTATAAGGCCAGGCTTGTGGCCAAAGGCTTTACCCAAAAGAAGGGTGAAGATTATAATGAGATATTTGCCCCTGTTATTAAATATAAAACTCTGCGTTTCTTGCTTGTCATTGCTGTTGTTTATGATTTTGAAACTGAGCAAATGGATGTTAAGACAACTTTCTTGCATGGTGATCTATATGAAACAATTTATATGAAGCAACCTAAGGGTTTTGTGGATGATAAAAATCCTGATTATGTGTGTTTTCTTAGAAAATCTATATATGGCTTGAAGCAATCTCCCAGACAGTGGAACATTAAGTTTCACACTTGTATGCTTAAATTGGGCTATTATAGATCTGAGTTTGACACTTGCTTGTATATGAAGGGTGTGAGAACTACTGAGCCTATCTATGTTTTGTTGTATGTTGATGATCTATTGTTGGTGTGCAAAAACATGACCAAGATTAAAGAACTGAAAAATGGTCTTAAATCCAATTTTGAGATGAAGGATCTTGGTGCAGCTAAAAGAATTCTTGGAATTGACATTATTAGAAATAGAAGGAAAAATCAGATTATGTTATCTTAGTCTGATTACATTCATAAGGTCTTGGACAGGTTTAGTGTGATATGTGCTAAGACATCTTCTATACCTCTTGGTGCTCATCTTGATCTGACTAAGACTGTTGTCCCTCTTTCTAAAAATGAAGCTGCTTATATGAAAAAAGTTCCTTATGATGCTGTTGTGGGTTCAGTTATGTATGCTATGATCTGTTCTAGACTTGATTTAGCCTTTGCTATCAATGTTTTAAGCAGGTTTATGTCTAACCCCAGTGAGAAGAATTGGGTTGCCATGAAATTTTTATTGAGATATTTGTGTGGCACAAAAAATGTTGGTTTGGTCTATGCAGGCACTCAGCTGTAAGCCTTCAAGGCTATGTAGATGCAGATGCGAGCAATAAAGACAATAGGAAGTCTACCACTTCTTATATGTTTACATGGGTAGGAAACCGTCTCTTGGAAATCACAGTTGCAGCCTATTGTTGCTCTCTCATCAACTGAGGCAGAATATATAGCAGCTACTGAAGCTGCAAAGGAAGCAATATGGCTACAGGGCCTATACAGGGAGATTTTTGGAAAACCTTGGACTTCAACTATTAATATTGATTATCAATCTGCTTTATATCTTTGTCGTGACCCTATGTATCATGAAAGAACAAAGCATATAGAATCCTGCAGATGTTGATAAAAAAAATTGTTAAAATGTTGATAAAAAAATGTTGAGGATCCCACTTAGCTGGTGTCACAAGAGAAAATGTTGATAAGAGAAAATGTTGTCTTTGTCGTGAGATATCATTTCATAAGAGAAAATGTTGATAAAAAAATTATTAAAGTTGTTAAAATAAGTGGTGATAAGAATCCTGCAGATTTTGGGACTAAAATTGTTATGTTCTGCAGGAACTTCCTCCATGTAGAGGATCCCACTTAGCTGGTATCACAAGGTAGGTTGGGCCTGAGAAGGATCGGTTACCCCTAAATCCAGTTGGTTATGAAGCTCTAACTCGCTGCAGATCTAGGATATACGGCTTAAAGAAATACATGGGCATATTGTAGAGTTTATTTCATTAAGCACTTAGGTTTTGTACATTATTTGTAACATGTAATATGTGTAATGTGTGTATATTATATGGGCTATGATTGAAAGGTGGAATTGGGCCAGGCTAGGCTCGGTTTTGGGTGTTAGCTTAATAAGCTGCCAAACCGAGTTGGGCCCCCAAACCTGTTGAGCCCAAACCGGCCCATCTCTCCTTTTTGGAAGCTGAGTTCGGTTTCTCTAGCTTGTGTGGAACGTTGCGTTTGATGCTAGGGTTCCCATGTGAGCTCGTCTATATAAATCCACTACCTCATGCCTGCTTGTCACTGTTGAAGCTCTCCGTTTGGTAAGTCCAAAGAAAGAGAGAGAAAGAGAGCGAGCGTTAGGAAACCCTAGCGCTGCCGTATCCCTTCCGGGAGCATCGCTTCTTCCTGGCTCTGGTGGTCGTCTTCGGCGCTTGTCTTGGTGGCCGATCTGCTGCTCCTCTGCAGATCTACCTTCGATGAAGATCTTCTTCGTCTTGCTCTTGTTTCTTCTTCAGTGTTTTGTGGTTTCTTGTTGTTGCATGTTCTTCTTATTTATCTGTGTTTGTGTTACTGTGTAAGCCCTTGAACATTTGAGTTAGTGGATTTAATGTCCGATCTGGAGGCCCCGAGGACGTAGGTCATTTGGACCGAACCTCGTAAAATCGTTGTGTTCTTTGCTTGAGTTTCTTTTGCTTCCGCTTATCTGATTGTCGAACTTTTATTTGTTGAACATCTGCTATATAAAAATGTTTAAATGTGTAAATTTTAATATAAATTGTGTTTCAATGGTTAATTTTAAATGTTTAAAATATGTATATTTGCCCAAGATACTAAAATATAAGTACAGTATCCCATTATAAATCTTTTATCACTTTTTAATAGGAAAAATGGCTGACAAACTATCGATGATGAACCAAAAATAATACAAACTTTTTAATTTACAAATTTATGTACAAACTATTGTCATTTAAACCAATATTAAGACAATGGCTAAAGTTTGCAAACGAAAAATTAAGTTTGACTCAAAATGTAATGAGCAATAAAGTTTGGTAAAAAAAAATTAAAAGAACAATGTTCATCTTCTTCCTCGTATTGATAGCCGGTGGCTGATAATTGGCAATGGCGGTGGCGGATCTCGATCCACAGTCGACAAGGCGAGTTTTGTTAAATATTGTTAGGTTGAGAACTTGAGATATGGTTTATCATTTTGACACCTGTTATTGTTAGGTTGACAACTTGAGATGGTTGAAATGGAAGCAAATTGGAATCTCATCCTTGGGTTTTGACTTTTGATTAATATGTGATTGCATTCTCCAACTGAACAATTTGAATAATATCTATTGTCAAATTCGATTTTGATTTCTAATTTATTATTTATCTATACGAGACCCTAACTTATCTAGATCTATTTTAGCTTCAATTTTGGGCCCAAATTGGGTGGGTAGGAGAAATCCAACATTACAAGCAAGGTTTTTTAGTTGATCTCGATCTAAATCAATTGGTTCGTGTTTATGGAGGAGACAGATTTGGTTTAATATGTTTTAGCTTCAACCATGAAGGGGAGACGCACTACGAAATAAAATAAAATATTTAGCAACAATGGTTTTCCGTGGCTAAAAGACCATTTGCTGTGGCAAAAGGGTAGTAGCAACGGTTGTAGCTACGGTAAACCAGCCGTGGCGAAACCTTTGGTGCAAAAGAGTCTCGTAACGGGATCTACCGTTGCTAGGTTGATAGCCACCGTTGTAGCGACGACATTCAGCAAAGGCTAGCAAAGCCCATCCAAAATAGGTGCGACGGGTGGTTGTAGCTACGGTCAAGTCTAAAGTTTTAGCATTCCGGCAAAAGAAGTGTGTACATACATACATGGCGCCAAGCAAAAGCATAGTCCTTATATTGGTGCTAAAATGAGTCATCGCCCTCTCAACGAGCAGCTTGTTTAGCATCTCTTTCAACTTCTTCGTGTGGCATGCCATGGCTATGAAGAAACAACAGATAGTGAGCAACATCAGCGGCAAGTCTCAGTCGTTGGTTCAAGGAGAAGAGAGAGTATCTCTTAGGGGTGGACTCTGCACAAGATTGATCCAGTTAGCATCTGAGTTTTTGAATAGAAAAGTCATTTTAAATAGAAAATGCAGCAACAAAAGAAGATTCAACAATAAGAAAATCAAGATTATTTGTGGACGACATCATAAGTTAAACAAAAGCAAGACATGTATCAAAATGATTAAACCCTTGAAAAGGATGACAACGTAGCATCCATAGACCAAGGAAGAATACATATGACACCAAAGGAAGGCCAAATCCAGCTAATAATAGTGCGGTGAGGAAGGCATTGACTGAATTTCTTGACATGGTAAAAATAGCAAATATTGGATTTTTGTAAATCCTTCTTGTCCATCTTAAAGTATCAATTTATTTCTACATTAGCATAAACCAGGTCTTAGAAAGAAGTATCATGTGAAAAATAAATGACCGAACTGCTAGGTATAGTTGCTGCTAACATTGTTGTAATCATGATTAAGGAAATGGAATAAGTTGGCTAACTTTGATCTCAAAAAAGAAAGAAGTATCATGAGCCTCGGGCATAATAAGCTGCATCTACCAGCAAGAGATATCAAAATAGTATACCCTCAATAAGCTTTTTCCTAGTAGTTAATTGCTCATTGTGTTTGTAAAATAAGATGATCACACCAAGAGGAGATGCAAAATTCAGAACTCTAAACAAAAATAATCCAATAAGATCGCATTTATTTCTAGAAAAAAGAGCTAATGAAGGTGTTTTAAGGAGGGTGGCTCAGCGGGCCAGGCCCTACCCGAACCGAACCGACCCAAACGGGTCGGGCCAAAACCGACGGCCCGATTTTTTGGGAGGGGTGGCCCGAAGCCCGATCCGAAGCCCGAACCTTCGGTTACGGTTTTTTCGGTTTTCGGCCCGGAAAAACCAAGAAAACCGATTTGCCAAGATGTGTTTTTGTCCCAAAAAAAAATGATAAGATTAAAAAAATGTGAATCAAAATTGCCCATCAGGCTACCGTGTAAGCATCAAACTTGTCCCAAAAGCCTAAATTTTTTATAAACCCTAAATTTCTAAATGCCTCACAACAATCACAAATTGGTTATAAATATGAAATTACAACTATAATATAACAAATTATTGATAATAGAACTAGATTAACACAAAGAAAATGTGAAATTTTGCAAAAATAAAAAGAAATCGAACCATTAACTATACACTGATACACTGATACATTGCTAACTGCTGCTTCATGTTTCCTGTTGCATGTGAGGCGCTGAGGCCGTGATGCGGCCGCGGGAGAGGGACTGAGGGAGGCGACGCTGAGCAGGGGCTGCGGGAGAGGGAGGCGAGAGTGACGCTGGGAAGTGGATTTGGGACACTAGGCGAGAGCGACACTCGAGAGCGACTGAGCGAGGAGCAACGCAAGGAGGCGACTGAGCGAGGAGCAACGCAGGGAGGCGACTGAGGCCGTGAGGCGGCTGCGGGAGAGGGAGGCGACGCTAGGCAGGGGTTGCGGGAGAGAGAGGCGGCGCTGGGCAGTGGATCTGGACTCTAGGAGCGAGGACTGGAGCAAGTGGGCAACGCAGGGATGAAGTTTGAAAGAAAGGTCACGCCGTCACGGGATGGCCGCTTCACTTCAGTCTCCAACTAATGGAGCAAACTAGGGTTTTTATTTTTTTTTAAAAGAAAACGGTTTTTTCGGGCCAAAACCGAAAATTTCGGTTCGGTTACGGTTATCGACCCGAAACCGAATTTCAGAATTCCTTGGCCCGAAACCCGAACCGTGACATGTCGGGCCGCCCCGAAACCGACTTTTTCGTTCGGTCATGAGTCGGTTTTTGGGCCGGGCCACATTTTAAGAACTATAATAGGGACAAACAATAAAAAAAATGTTAAGATATATGCAACAAAACAAACATATAAACAACAAGACTTTATACAGGCAAGAAAAAAGAAATCATAGAATATAAGCACATAAAAATTGTAGGATAACATATAAGGGAGCAAGGGTTCGGATGTTTGTTACCAACGTAAAATAGGAGAAATGAAATACAATTATATAGATATTTAATGTGAAAAAAACTAATATATATCCATCACTCATTTTTTCATAGTAGTATATAAGGAAATAAAACATCCGAACCCTTGCCATTTTTTTCAATGGGAGATTATCCCACATATGGAGTAGAATGGTTGAACTTAGAAATTCAATAAACACATAAATAAAAGGGTGGGTATTAACTTTTAATTTATATTTATTTACTCTCCATTTTTCTACGATGGCTAAACATTTTTTTCTTTTTTTTTTATTAGGAAAAAATTCGGGGGATAAAGACTCTACTCGAAGGCATTCTTTCGGATGAGGTCAAGAAGATCAGAATCATTCTGAATATTAGTACCCAGGTAGAGTGGCAAAGATGTGGTTGAATTTTTAGAACGAAATGAATTCAAAAACCTTATCCGCCGCTCTATTACCTAATCGGGGTACATGAGGAAAAAAACACTTTCCATATTTGTTAGTATAATTATAATATCTGCCAATGGCTAAACTTATTTTAATTGAGATGTGAACTATGACATTATTCATGTGCTTTATAATATACTTATTAATAGATCTATTAAAATCATAGTCAACCTTAGAATCTGATCAATTTCATTTGTATCTTAGTTCGACCGGTTCAATCTAGAAAAAGTTGTGACCCAATCTAATCAAACCCAAAACATACCAAACATGTACCTACATTCGATCAACTCGCAAAATTGGAAAGCATCACTTATTTTAATTTTTAAAAATGACGCTATTGATTAGTTGGATAATACAAACCCATGCCTATATTGCATTGGCTTGACCGAAAATCGAATGTAAATGTATAACCCAAGTGTTCCAATACGATAGAATATTAGACAATCTCCAACAACTTCTTCAAAATTTCTACAAAATGGGAAAAGAAAATATATAATTTTTAAATTATTCTTATTTCAACTCGAACAACTTTTTCATTTCAAAGATTTGGAGAATCATTTAATTTTAGAAATTCTATAGATTTAGGAAAATCTCTTTATTTTACATGTTGCTTCCCTATTTTAAAGATTGAGATGAGAAATCAATTGGATAAAAAAAGTCTTCAAATTCTCCAAAAATTGCAAAATTCCCAAAATCGGAAAATTGTTGAAGATCATCTTATAAACTTCTCTTGTTTGAGCCGTTTGGCAGATCCATTTGTATTGAAAATGACATAACTTGTCGTGATTTTGTTCTTTGGGTTAAATTCTCTATGAAAACATGGACTTTTCAACTTGGGTAAAAAACATAAAGTCTATTAGCAAGACTAATTTTGTCTATTGACAAGACGAACATTATTTAATTGCACTCGGATCCTTTTCATTTTTTACAAAATAATTATAGATTGGTCCGGGACAAAAAAAACCCTTTAACCCTAATTTTTAAAAGCCCTTTTGCCTCCTCTTTCAACCCACACAACCATCTTCAGCCTCTTCAAATCTATTTGTTTTAGAGCGTTTTTGCCGAAATCTACACCGATCTATCACTTCAAAGATATGTCATCCCATATAATGTTAAGATCTCATTAATTTCAGTTGGATACAACATATAAATTGGGGTTTTAAAATTTTGGTGAAAATTTTTAAAATTCGAAATCTCAGCCGATTTTCGATTGTTTTTGAGGTTTTTGTTGTGTTTTGTTACTGTTATTATGATAAGTAGGTTGTATTTGCAGGTTTGGGGTCAATGTGGGATATATAGAAATGCGCTATTTAGGAGGATTCACATGTCGAGAAGGACTTAGCAAACTAGATCGAGTGCAAGCCCTCATCTCGCCGAATCTAGCCGAGGAGAAGGCATAGGCTCGGTGAACCGGACCGTGGGTATGTATTTGCCTCCTAGAAATGGGCCGAAGTTCCATCAAATGCTCGAAGAAATGTGTCGAGGGAATACTATAGCCTCAACAGTTTTAAACAATTGCATCCTCACAATGAAAACACACAAAAAGAAATTGTCGAAATCTACCAATCTCTTAAGGACAAAAATCCAAAACATATCCAAAATACTGTTTTTCATCACATTCAACGAGATTGACGATATTTTTTAGACTTTAGTATTTCGGTTCCTTGCTGTCTCTCAGGCCAACATGTAATTATTTTGTAAAAAAAATAAAAAGGACTCGAATGCAATTACGTAAAATTTGTCTTGCCAATAGATTTCCTCAGTAAAAAAATTAAAGGCTAGCTTTTTACTCATGGAGCATGTCTTACCCATTAATTATAATATATTTTAATTATAATGTATAAACACTTAAATTATGTTTGGTACGTTATCATCTTTTATGATATATTTAAATTAACGTAGATTTTAAAGAAAATAGCTTGTACATTCTGACAATCAATTATATTAATGGGAGATTTCCCTTGTATATTAATGGGAGTTTTCAATGAGATTGAGTCAGTTTACGACAAAATTGGTGGAGTAATTCCGCAGGCTAATAGATTTATGCGAATTCAACAAATTACGGAAGAATTAGATGTTCATACAGTTTCTTATACAGGAAGTCCAATTACTTGGAGGAAAAAACAAATTCCTATTGATAATATCTATGAGCAATTAGATAGAGTTATGGTTCACACAGACATCTCAACACAGTTCCCAAATTTAGCAGTACATAATCATCCTTTTACAACTTCTGATCATTCTTTGATGTCTATTTCATTAGGAGATACGAAAATTACGGTTGGATCACCTTTTAAATTTGAAATGTTTTGGACTGGTAATGATAACTACAACAGATTAGTTAAATCAACTTGGCAAAACAAGCTTCATGGGTCATTTATGTTTACACTTCTACAAAAACAGAAATTACTGGAAAAAAAAAAACACAAAACTCTGGTGTAAGTCTCATCCAAATAACAATTTTAGGCAGATAAAATATATGGAAGATCAACTCCTGCTATTACAAACACAACAGATTTCGGGGAATTCAACAGATACTATAAATTGCAAACGTAATAGATTGTTGTGTAAGCGTGAAGCTCTCATGGACCTTAATAATACTTTTTGGAAACAACGGGCTAAATCTAATTTCCTCAGATTTGGAGAGAGGAATACCAAATATTACCAGTCCATATCAAAAATAAGAAATACAAAAAATATCACTCGCAATTTTACCAATAAAAATGGTTTATTGATTGAGGATGAGGATCAAATTAGAGATGAAATTACAACAGAATTAGCTGAAAGATTTATTTCAAATAATGTACCGATTAGTAATAATCCATATTTCCTAAATTTAATAGATCATACCATTACTGATTCTGAAAACTTAGCTTTAATTCATCCATTTTCAGATACAGATATGAAGAATACTCTATTCTCAATGACATATGATAAGACTCCAGGTCCGGATGGTTTTCCACCAGAATTCGATAAAAAAATATTGGAACGTTGTGGGTAGCTTAGTATGTAAAGCAGTTAAATCCTTTTTTCATTCTGGTATTCTTCTTAATGAGGTAAATACAACTTTTATTGCGCTTATTTCGAAAATTGATTCACCTACTAACATTAACCATTACCGTCCGATTAGTTTGTGTAATAGTACTATTTACAAGGTTATTTCAAAGTTATTGGCTAATCGGTTGAAACCTGTTTTACCTCGTATTTTTAATCCATTTCAAGGAGCTTTTGTTCAAGGAAGAAATATTCAAGATAATATTTTAATATCTTGCGAAGTCTTCCACTCGTTTCATAACAAAAATGGCAAATTAGGGTGGATGGCATTAAAGTTAGATATGGAGAAAGTTTATGATAAAATCAGTTGGAATTTTATTCGCATTATTCTAAACAAATTTGGTTTTGACACTAAATGGATTAATTGGGTTATGACCTATCTAACTAAAACTAGCTTTTTAGTTTTAGTTAATAATTTGTCTGGCCGTACATTCCAAACTTATAGGGGGATCCGACAAGGAGATCCTCTTGCATCGTATATTTTTGTATTGGTTATGGAACTACTAGGAAGAATGTTGCAACAAGAATCATTGGAATGTGACCCCTTGGTTGGAATCAAACTTACAAATAATAGTGATCCTATTCCATTCCTCTCCTTTGCTGATGATACACTTATTTCTGGACGTGCTGATGAATTAAATCTTCACACGATTAAAAACCTTTTAAGTACTTTTTCCAATATGTCTGGATTAACTATTAATTACAATAAAAGTTCTTTACAAGTCTCTAAAAATATTCATTTTAGCAAAGCTCAATCTCTTGCTCAACAGTTAAATATTCCTATTACTAAAACAATGGAAAAATACCTTGGCATACCATTTATCAATGGTAGAGTTTGTAATGTTTTGTTTGATGAGGCAATCATAAGTCTTAAGAAACAACTCGCTAAGTGGAAAGCAAATACTCTCTCACAAGCGGGTACATCGGTAATCATTCAGGCAAACCTTAATTCTAAAAATAATTATCTTATGCAATCATTTCTTCTACCAAAAGGAATTCTAGAAAACAATGATCACATAAACAAAATTTTTTTTGGAATAAACTTCAATCTGATAATTATCATCATTTAATCAGTTGGGAACATTTGTGTATTCCTAAAAAAGATGGGGGTTTAGGATTTAAAACAGCTGAGCAAATTAATATTGGTATGCAAATGAAATTACTTAGGAGAATTATGGCAAATCATGAGAATATCTGGTCGAAGGTAATCACGTATAAATATCTCTCAAAAGAAGCATTAATGGAAAGAGGAAGATTTAAAACTTCCTGTCAATTTGGACGACTTCTTAATATTAGAGATCTATTCTCTAAATTATTGCTTTGGCTAGTAGGTAGTGGCAAAACCATTAATGTCTGGTCTGACATTTGGGTAAATGCACAATACATAGACTGCTTTCGGAGTGACTGTGATCCTAATTTAAAAGTGTGTGATTTATTTACAAATAACAACTCTTGGGATATTGATAAATTAAATAGTATTTTTCCCTCTCATATTGTTCAAATGATTACTAATATTCATATTCCAGTAACTGATATTCCAGACAAGTTAATTTGGATTTATAGTAATAATGGGAAATTTTCGGTTAAATCCACATCCTCCCTTTTTAATACAAGGAATAGTAAAAAAATCTCAGCGGCCTGGATCTGGAAACTTAATATTCCTTCGAATATCAAAATTTTTATTTGGAAAATTATTTTAGATATCTTACCTACTACTGTTCGTCTTATAAATAGATATATAAATAGAGTTCATAGTACTTGTTCTCTTTGTAATTCTGATTTAGAAGATACAAATCATTTATTGTTTAACTGTAAGATTACCATATCCCTTATTCAAAATTTGGGTGTTAAACTGGGAAAATGTTTTATTATACCACATTTAACAACTGATGTCTCATAAAATATTCTAAATACTAGAGCTCTTAATGTAGATTTCACAAACTTGTGCCATTTATCGCACTCTATTTGAGAGATGAGAAATAGAATTATTTTTCACAATAGTTCTGACACGGGTATTATCTATACCTTATTATTATACCACATTTAACAACTGATGTCTCATAAAATATTCTAAATACTAGAGCTCTTAATGTAGATTTCACAAACTTGTGCCATTTATCGCACTCTATTTGAGAGATGAGAAATAGAATTATTTTTCACAATAGTTCTGACACGGGTATTATCTATTGATAAGATTTCTTGTTGGAGTAAGGGACAGGTGAAAACCAAGTTACATAAACGTTGTAGGCGTCCTGATAAAATGTTCTGGAAATGTCCCCCAATAAATGTCATAAAGATTAATGTGGATGCCTCGGTGAAAATTGGTTGCGAGCCTCAGATTGGGTGCATTTTAAGAAACAATTATGGTCAAGTTATTCGAATTCATAAATGTAATGTTACGATGAGCTCTGTCATCCTAGCAGAAGTGTTTGCTATATATGCAGGTATAAGACTGGCAGCGGAGCTTGGGATACGGAAAGTCATAGTCGAAAGTGATTGTGAAATCATTATCAAGGCCATTAATCAGGTGAACAATATACCATGGAAGGTTGTACAAATTGTTCAAGAAATCAGATCTTTAAGCGAAGACTTTAAGATCATTACATTTCAGCATTGCTATAGAGAGGTGAATGGTGCAAATGATTTTTTAGCTAAATCTCAACTGAATTGTAATTTTATTTTGGGTTCTTGTTGTAGTGAGTTCGAGAACATCATCTTGTCAGATGATTATGAATGTCGATAGTATATCCTATTCATTGTTTACTGTAAAAAAAAAACATAAAAAAATCTAATATCAATAACTAAATAATATATGTAAATTTACTATTTAAAATATTATTAAACTATATATTTTACTCTAAAACTCACGTTACTAGCATATTTTTTTCAACCTTAAAACTTATGTAGAAGATTTCATCACTTATAAGCTAAGCTTCAAATTAACCTCATATCACGAAACAAAAATTAAATTAATGTACAACTGGGTTGTTTATATGTTATGTCATGCCAGTATCCTAACTACGCTTTTCTTCCAGTGCATATGATTTTAAACTCATCATTTATTTCCATTTTGATTGTTTCTCTTCATTGATCCTCCTTTTTTTTTTTTGGTTTTATGTGCTTTTGGCTTTTTAGTTTTTCCGCCATTAAACTATTTGGTTTCTCGAGTTACCAAGATCGTCAAATACCCCTCAAATCACTTTCATTTTCAAAACAAAAAGGAATTTCATGAAATTGAGATGCAAAGACCTTGTTATATAGTAGTTTCTCAAAGGATGGAGTTGCTAATGATTGAAAGAAAAAGGTTTAGGACTATCAAAGGAAAACGTAAAAGGATGAGGACCATTACATCCATTTTAACCTTTTCAAAATGATAATAATAGGTTTATTTATCTATGTTTACTCCAAATAATCAAATTCCGTTGTAGTCTAGGTGGTTAGGATACTCGGCTCTCACCCGAGAGACCCGGGTTCAAGTCCCGGCAACGGAATTTATTTTTTCCTTCTTTTATTCTTCAAAATTTGCAACTGTAACCATTTTTTTGATCAGACGTTATTTCTGTCATTCAAGAATCATTTCAGTGATAATTTAATCTTCAAAATTTGCAACTGTAACCATTTTTTTGATCAGACGTTATTTCTGTCATTCAAGAATCATTTCAGTGATAATTTAATGAGATCTTGGGGTTTCAATTGTAACCATTTTTTTTTTATCAGAAGTACTATGTGAAATCTTGGGGTGGCCATCACCAAGTTTTTGCATTGGTTTGCACTGTTAGGTTGTTTTCCAAAGTGGGTCAATCAGTACATGGAAGCTAGAAAACACGTATGATGTTTACACCATGAGAGCTGCCCGTGATATTTCGACGATTGAGCCTCATTTGCAGCCTCAATTTTTTCCTGCTGTTTGAATCATCATATAAGAAAGAGTTTAAAAACTCCTTTTTCAATGGTGTTTTTATAAAAGATTCTGATTTGAGAGAGATTTGCTGAAATGTACCTGAAATACACAAACAAGTTGTCAATTTGGAAATGGTGCAAGGAAGATGATCAACCACAATCTGAGTAACTACCAGCCAAACTGCCATTGGTTCCACCAGTACTTTTCCTGCTTCTGTACTGGTATGATAATGAGCTCATTGATCTCCCACCACTAGTGTTTTAATTCTAACCAGAAGAACTCATTGAGCTCCCAAGGAAACTCGGAAACATTGAAACTGAACACATGTATCCATATGTAAAACTACAGTAATTGTAGTTGGAATTGACGTTTCCTTGGTGCTTAACTGCTCGTCTTGAGTTCGCCCCTTAATTTCCTTAGGAATGGAAAACCTTTAAAACATAGAATACAATTGGAGTGTTTTACCTCCTTATTAGTTATTGGGTCTACCTAGCAGCAACTAGTGTAAGGAAATTATTATATGGAGTATAAGAAAAGAAATAGAGGAAAATATAAGAGCCACTGATTCCTACTGAGAGTAAAATCCAAGAAACAAACAACAGCATAGCAGTCATCCCCTAGCTGTTTGCAAGTCGTCCATAACAGCATCCAAGTGTCACATTCTAATTGGCTGTTGGATCTCAGCCTCAAAGGAGATATCTCTTGCAGTTGCAGAGCTATAAACCTGCAGTGCAGTTGAAGAGGTTCCTTGGTAGGCAAAGGCAAAAGAAGCAAAGCAATAAGGAGAAGAAACTCTCCAGCCCCCCTTACCCACACACACCTTAGTTGAAGCCTCTGTTATACACAATGGCTACAGCTTCCCTGCTTATGCCAGCTACAAAGCCAGCTGCTTTGGACAAGTCTGAGTGGGTCAAGGGCCAGCCGATTCGCCAATCTTCTTCTTCTTCTTCTGTTGTTGCTGTCAGGAGCCACCCTGCTGCCTCTCCTGCGCTCTGCGTGCGAGCCAGCTCCTATGCTGATGAGCTTGTCAAGACCGCGGTATGACCCTTTCTCGGACAATCGTCTTTCTTTCTTTCTTTCTTTCTTGTTTAGCTTTCTTAGTTAAATAACTTTTTGATGGGATAGATGTTGTTTGGAAGTGTCGAGATTGTGGATGTATCCGACTTCAATTATAAAGAATGCATACCGGATAGTGAATTAAACTGCTTAACCTTTTGTAATAGAAGGTGAATCCCGAATTATATTTGCTGACTAGTACTAAAGATTTAATAAATAATCACACACTTGGAAAGGGTGAACAATTAGGAATGAAGGTTAGTATCATATTCATTCATATAGGGAAACAAACAATAGTTCTTCCTCCCTCTTTCCATCATCTTTATTGCAAATTTCTTTCATGTACAGAAAACCATTGCGTCTCCAGGACGCGGTATCTTGGCCATGGACGAGTCCAACGCAACCTGTGGGAAGCGTTTGGACTCCATTGGATTGGAAAACACTGAGGCTAACCGCCAGGCATTCAGGACCCTCCTTGTCTCAGTTCCGGGACTAGGCCAGTACGTCTCAGGAGCCATTCTCTTTGAGGAGACCCTCTACCAATCTACTGTCGATGGTAAAAAGATCGTAGATGTGCTAGCTGAGCAGGGAATTGTTCCTGGTATCAAGGTTGACAAGGTAAATTATTGATCCTGTCCAACTTTCAAGTCTGAATCCCTTTTACTCATCCGACGCCTTTGAACTGATGTACTAGTCATTTTGATTCATATTGGCTTAATTTGCAGGGTTTGGTTCCTCTTGCTGGTTCAAATGGAGAGTCATGGTGCCAAGGTCTCGATGGACTTGCCTCCCGCACTGCAGCTTACTATCAACAGGGTGCTAGGTTTGCCAAATGGTATGCTTACTTTATGCTTTTTGTCTCTTCTGATCAGATACGAATGCAAACATTCAGGATGAAATCTGTAGACAGTAGTTGGATTGGCAATCAAAGGCTTTCTATCTTACTTGAGTTTTCGGTGCTTTGAATTGTGAAGGCGCACTGTCGTGAGCATTCCCAATGGTCCATCAGCACTGGCTGTGAAGGAAGCAGCCTGGGGCCTTGCTCGCTACGCTGCCATCTCTCAGGACAGCGGGTTGGTGCCAATTGTTGAGCCGGAGATCTTGCTGGATGGTGCCCATGGGATTGAAACAACCTTTGAAGTGGCAAAGAAGGTTTGGGCTGAGGTGTTCTTCTACCTTGCCCAGAACAATGTCTTGTTCGAAGGCATCCTTCTAAAGCCGAGCATGGTCACTCCTGGAGCCGAGTGCCCAGAGAGGGCCACCCCCGAGGAGGTTGCTGGCTACACTCTCAAGCTCCTCAACCAGAGGATTCCTCCAGCAGTCCCCGGGATCATGGTTAGTTGCTAAACACATTCCTTAGCGAGGATCAATTGGATTTGAGTCTGGAAAGCCTTATTTTTACTTGAATCTTGTATTGCAGTTCTTGTCTGGTGGTCAATCTGAAGTTGAAGCTACCCTAAACCTGAATGCAATGAACCAAGCTCCGAACCCATGGCATGTGTCATTCTCGTACGCGAGAGCTCTCCAGAACACTTGTTTGAAGACATGGGGAGGAAGGCCGGAGAATGTGAAGGCGGCTCAGGAAGCCCTTCTCATCCGGGCAAAGGCCAACTCACTCGCCCAGCTTGGCAAGTACACTGGAGAAGGAGAGTCCGATGAGGCCAAGAAAGGCATGTTCGTCAAGGGCTACGTGTACTAAGCAAAGCTGAATCGAACTGTGCTATGAATCTGTTTCATGGAATGACAATCTGGGTATCTTCCGTCTACCGAACATTTCGCTCCCTAAAATCCGGAACATGGCAACTCAATCATGTACTTAGCAAATCCGTTGTCCAGTAGAGGTTATTTTCATGCAATGTAACACTCTTTAAATCTAGTGATAATTTCAGTACTGGAATACAAATGCTTGTAATGTCAGTATATATCACTACAAACCGCTGTTACATCTTGAAGATGGTTGAACCAAATGTTCAGAAATTAAGAACCACCTGAACTGAACCAAGACGAGTTTAGTTGGTAAGAATAACATCGTTGCAAATGAAAAAATAGAAGATATCATCGTTGAAAATGAGCGACAGACCCCTGTCGGGCACAATTTGGGTCACCACGGTTAGACCAGAAAATATTACATGAAAAGACAATCTAATGGCACAGGGCAAGCACAACAGATATAGATCTGTACCAGTATAATTACAGTTGTAATTTGTATCAAACACAACACTACATCAAGTTTAGTTAGACTAAACTTTTAACAAGATACAAACACATCCCTTTACACTAGCAAAGCAAATCTCACCCACAAAATGAACACATTTGAAATCTATCCCAAACCCACCTTTGTATCTTGAAGAGGGTCAGACTCGGTTGGGCCAGTAGTAGCAGAAAACTTCTGGAAAAGACTCAACTGTAATCACGATTTATCAACTAAGCTTAAGCAAATCTTGGGATCCAGAGTTTATGTAGAATCTTGTAATCTACACAAAAGCCTGTACCAATTCAGCAAAAAAAAGGCTTGGAAAAATAAATGTTAGTATCAAATCATACAACACTTGAGGAAACCCTGCACCGAGTAGTAGATTTGAATGATAGAAGTGGTATTATCTCAGCTTGAAATGGATCTTGCACATGGCCTTGCTAACCGTCATGGAAATAACAAGTGCCGGGTGTTTGATCAAGGGGAGGAAGGCACAGATGCCACTCAGGAGTTTCCAATTTCGGGACTGGCCATCATTATTGCTGGAGACAAGAAGAACCCTGGCCCTTTTAGACTTCATGATAGCTCAAGTTCTAAAAGCAATTTTGTCACAATATCAACTAAGACAGGATGAAGGGAGGGGGAGAAAGGAAGAATGACATGTCCGAAGGTGTGTTCGTTGAAAGAAATTATGAATAACAAATTGAGTCTATAAAGAGACAATGTTTTAAAATGGCCCTTTTTCTTCTAGTCTCTAATGTGAATTTACTTCATCAATAATTGGGTTCGTTTGGCGCATGGAGACTATATAGTATAAGGTCTTTATCAATGCAAATAAGCTCACTATAAGCAATCAACACATCACAACAAACAAACCCATCCATTTTCTTCTATGGGCCTTTACAGGATAAATATGTTCAATCCATTTCAAACAGCATAAAATGTTCCTGCTTATGAACAGCATTCTATATTTCAAAAATACTACTGAGGATAATGGAGAAAAATATTGCATGGTTCAAGAGAATAGAATGGGAAAACATTACCTGATGATTAGAAGTTGGCCCACGTAACCGATGTGGCTTCATATTTAAATCAATCATATTATTACTATCCTCCGGTTTTTGCCCATCAGCAGTTGAACCCACAACTGGGACAAGAGAATGTCTGTGATTTTGCTGGTTCTCTGGTCCTATTCTATTAGGTGATTGGTGGGGTTCCCTATTGTTCTCGGATATCCCAACAGCTTCGGAAGCAGGGTCCTCAAATCGGATGGGTTTATTTTCCGGAAACTACAGTGAATCATGAAAGCAAGAAAGATTAACGGGAAGGTCAGACAGCACCACTTTGTAAGCTAATTGCAGCGTGGTAACAAACCTCGACTCTCTGCCTCAAAAGAAGATATCTCCCATGAGTCTTTTTGCCTCCAACATGTACAATCATATCACATTGCAAGCAAAGAGAACTCCCATCTACATCACAGTAAAAGAAAGCTGCACATACACGGAACATTCATTAGGACGTTGGAAAGAATATCACTCGCCAAAGGCACCAAACAAAGGGCATAGTGGCATAACCGGTGAGGTGATGTCCAAGTGATTATAAGCACATAGAAAATGCCAGATAATTTTAGAGCTTCACCTGGAGCATTTTCACATATGTCACAGCGAGGAATAGCACTTGGGTCAGCGAGCTTCACTCTTACATGACGGCTTGCAAGCTTATTACACATATGCACCTAACAATTTATTCCATTATTCCTTGGACTGCATTTATAAACAAAATACAGAATCTAGGGAAATATTGAACTTCATTCAAATGTGTTCGACTATTGAATATAAGTACACTGCAAGGTTGCAATGACATTCATGTGAGGTGAATTTTAAGTTGAAACTATTTCTAGAGTTCCAACAGAAAGAAACCTACAAATCAGTCAACCAAATTCTATCCTGGATACTACTACTTGGCAAACATACATCACACTCCTGTTTCTTAACAAGAAATATTGTCATGTAAATTATGAAAACGAAAAGGAGAGTGTCCCATTTCACATTGAGGGCCCATTTGGTTGAAGATTATGGGAACGGAAAGGGAAAGGAAATGGGTCAAGTTCACTTTCAAATTATCATTCACAATCATAATTTTAATTTCAACTTGTGCTATCTCATTTTCTATACAAAATTTGGTTTCATTCTCCCCATTTCATTCCCCAATAAGACCTGGTGCTCCATAAATTTCAACCGAACTGGCAAGGAATGCACCAGTTTCAAGCTGATACGCTCCACAAACCAGCCTAATTTCTTTACCCTGAAACTCAACTTGTCTCGATAACACTAACACATCAGCTCCCAATGCAAATCACCTTCCACAATTCACACAAATTCCTATTTGAGTTTTTAAGGATCCTTCCTACAAATGATTGTTAAACTCATCTAAGATCTCAAAAACTAGATTGAATCAAGCAAACAACCACCAACCTCACCCAAAGCTCCCGTCTTTTGCTTTGATTCAAGTCTCATCCAAGAAACTAGCAAACAAAAAATCATTCACCTACTTCCAAACCCTAATCTCAAGGCACGAGTACAAAGAGAGAGGGAAGAACCTTGTCGTCGCAGGCGCGGCAAAGGGCGGCTTCATCGGCAGCGCAGAAGAAAATGGCGGCGGCGCTCTCGCAAACATCACATAGGGTTCGCATGTTCGTCTACTCCTCCTTCTACATCCCACCAACACCAAACACTCATAATCTGCTCGATTTCTCTGACATCTTCACGCCATTTCTTAATCCGCAAAAACCAAATCTGAACGGGGCTGAATTCCTAACCAAATAGAAAATCTTACTGCAAGACGCGAACTTTCTCCAAGAGAAACAACGACGACGGGTTTGTTGTTCCGATTTGGATTTGGAGTTTGGCATGAAATTTGTCTTCAGGAATTCAGGTTATATACATGCTAAGAGAGACATCAAAACATGTCTAAATAAATTTAAATCCAATTATCTAACTAATCTTTTTTGAGTAAGTGTACTTTCTTTTTATAGATCTACATTTTGTTAAAAAAAATTAAAATAAATAGATTTAATACATTCTAGATGTGTCGAAAATTATAGTTACGGATTATATAATATTATAATATAAATTTCGTAATCTATAAAATTATTATTTTAACATATGAAAATGAGATATATTCTTGCTGGAATTTGAAAAATTATTTACTTTCTTGCATAGAGCTTAATCAAACACCAAATTAATCACTTATCAAATAAGATAGGTTTAATCCATTTGAGTAAATGTGTATATAGCTTTATACCATACCACAAGGTTCAAAGTTTTATTATACTAAAAAAAAAGTTCAATTATTTTTTTGGGGAATATAAACCAAACTTTATCCTAACACTTAGATCTTTTTTCTAGCTAGGATATTGTTCAATTATTTTTGTATTTGTGTATTTCTTAATTCCAAAGTTATACAAATTCGGGAGTATTATTAAAGAAATTAAATGTTTTGTTGGATAAACCCAATAGAATTTTAACCAATTATTCCAAAAATAATACTAGTAGACTCTTGTGTAATTTGTGTTTAAAAGTGTTTGATTAAGCTATAATTTTTTTTATAACGATGTAATCTATCAAACACATGATCTAGCTAAGAGCACCCACATCCAAGGTTTTTAGGGGGGTTTTAAGACAAAAAAACTAATAAAATAAGAAGGAGAGAGAAGTTAAAGCTTAAAAATGATGTTGACAACTTCTTATTTACAAACTCCCCAAAAAACTCTAGAAACCCACTCAAAAACTTTGGTTAACAAAAATGGGTGATGTGGCATCCATCCATTGGAAGAGAATTAAATGGCCCCCATATATTTGTTGCAAATTGTTGTATTTCATTTACACTTGTAAAAAATTTCGGTTGTTTTTTTTTTTTTTAATATAAATTAAATTTATTTTAGATATTATTAAAAATAATATTTTTTTAATCTAGAAACTCATTATGTACATTTATTTAAATATTTAATAAATGGTGAAAAATGAATTGAGAAACTCTAGAAACTCATATGGATGTGGATGAAAAAGTAAGTTGGAGTTTTTAAGGAGAGAGAAAGTGATAAAGTGGTATTAACAAACTCTAGAAACTCGCATTGATGCGGATGGTCTAATAAGAATTAAGCATCAAATAAATCGATTTGTGCTAATCGACTAGACTCAATGATAAAAATATAGGTGAACTTTAATTTCTTTTTTAAAAGAAAAATGGAGGCAAGGATCCAATTCGGACCTTTAATTAACCGGGATCAATCAATCTATAATTTAATTTAATAATTAAATGGTAGGAGGAGGGCCATCATGGAATCCACTTGCTTGGTTTGCAGCCACAAACAAGTTTCATTGCTTCAAAGACGAGACACATTGACAATGACTTGTGAGTTGCTCTCGACCACCATTTTATATTTTAAGAATTAAATATTTAAAATATATCAAAGAAAATAAAGGTTGAATTCCTTGAAACACCTAACTTGGAATTTTCATTTTCTTCATTTGCAGATCTCTCTCACTCCCAATCCACATATTAATCTCCGCAGGGAAGTCATCCATTCAGAATGAAAATCCTCTACTCCACTATCATTATCCTTTTTATAATCTGCCTTATTCAATTTGATTGAAAATAATTATAAAACTATCTCATTTATTAAGAAAAATAATAAAATAAATCGACGAATCCAATCGAGCGATATAGACTTTATAACGGATCACTAAGTGTGGTTCACAGGATTTGTCAATCACTCTATAATTGGTTCATTAATAATGGTTAAGATTGTTTCACTAGGTGTAGTTCACAAGATTTGGTTCACTGGGTGTGGTTCACAGGATTTGTCAATCACTCTATAATTGGTTCATTAATAATGATTAAGATTGGTTCACTGGGTGTGGTTCACAGGATTTAGTTAAGATTGATTCACTCGGTGTGATTCACTGGTTGTGGTTCACTGAGTGTGGTTCACTAGATGTGGTTCACTTGATGTGGTTCACTTGATGTGGTTCAGTAGTAAAGGATTCACTTCTTGTTAATTTTTTTTCCACAAAATATATACAAAGTGAGTGTCTATGTGTCAATGTTCTAAAAGGCGCTAGGCGGCCGCTAGGCGGTGGGTGGCCGCCTAGCGCCTAGGCGGTTAGGCGGGTGCCCAGGCGGCGCCTAGGCGGATTTGGAACAAACTTAATTATTTCCTTATATTTTGAAGCATAACACATGTAAATAATTCATATAATGTAATAATACTCCATAATATCACTCATAAACCCAAATTTATCGTGTTTAACTAACATTAAAGTAAATAAATGCAAAAGTAGGCATCTGATTAGTGACTTTAAATCTTCTAAAATCCAAAACATATCCAAAACCATATGTTTGACTCAAAAACAAATATATTCCAACATGGGGATAAACAAACCCTAAGTTGATTAATCACATGCCTAAAAGCTAAAATTGAATAATTGTCGGGTTAGGCGGGACTAGGCGTCCCCTAGGCGGGACTAGGCGTGCCTAGGCATCCCCTAGGCGGGATTAAGCGGGCCTAGGCGGGGTCTAGGCGGCGCCTAGGCAAGACTAGGCGGGGTTTAGGCGGATTACCGCCTAGAGGCCCGCCTAGGCTTAAAAATTCCCAGGTGCCCTGCCGCCTAGCGCCTAGGCGCCGCCCAGGCGGTGCCTAGGCGCGATTTTTAGAACACTGAAAAATGCCAAAAAAATTGGGTGGAGAGACAATTATTTTTGTAGATAAAATTAAATTACACTAAAAATATATATATTTTTGTATTTTTTAACAAGTGAAAATGCCAAAAAAATAATTTTTAAAAGTTTATGTGATACTTTTTCTAATTAATTATTGTGGTTGTTGCTAATTAATTAATTGGAACATATTGTTGCCGTGATTTTTTTTTCCTATCGCGACACACATAAAAATGGGAAGGGTGTGCAAGTGAGGATCAAATTTTGGACAAAATTGGGTGGAGAGAAGCAGCACGCTCTTTTTTTTTTACATTTAATTCTGTTGAGTTTTTTACTTTTTGAACCAATGAAATTGTTTCTTTTGTTCTCGCCGGTAGAGATGTTCTCACCCGAACTCTATCATATATATATATATATTATTGGAAAAAATGTGCATAGTAAATAAATAAATTAAAATATATTAAAAAAATCTCAACATCATCTTATCTTCATTCAAATCACTAGGCTTGATGTGATCACAGATAGTCTGAAATACTGCGAGATGTTTGTTGGGATCTTTTCTTTGATGACCATGGAAATAAGGTAAGATGCCAGTCCATCCTGACTCATATTTGAAATTCGAACGAGCTGGAAGATCAGGAAGTCTGATAGCCATTGGTTGAGTGTTCAGATTTGGCTCCCTAATTTCTTGCAGAGTTCTTCTATGGGGATTAGCTGTTCCATTAAGAACTTGATTGTTGTTGTCATTAGGAGGTGGATCCTGTTGGTTATTTAGGATACCTTCTGGCATATCATTAGCAATGTTATCACTCATCTCTTCCATGCTTTCTAGGTTGGATGAGTGTTCTTTTCGCAACCTAGAAAGAGTTCGCTCAATTTCTGGATCTAAAGACAAAAGAGATGTGTCAGTAGCACGGGTGTGAACCATAAAATGGCTCACACCAAAATAAAGTAACGTTTAGACTAAAAGAAATAAAATAGAATTCCCCGGCAACATCGCCAAAATTTGACGGAGGGTTTACCTTCGTGTGTAAACCTCGCCAAAGAAATTCCCACACAAAAGGCTAGTATAGCAATAAGTGTAGGGTCGAACCCACAGAGAAATCTAAGATTAAATAGTTTAAACGCTACTTTAACAAAAAGTGGGTAATAAACAAATAGAGATGATGAAGTGAACTAATGAAGATTGCAAACAAAATAATAAAGCATAAAGTGGTGGGTTTGAGATCAATTCAATAGAGAAAAACGTTCCACCTATGCATTCTTCGACATTGCTTGGCGTAATTGGTCATAGACTCAAATTCAAGTTTTCATGTTTCCTTTCACATACATATCTCCCATCTTAGTTTATGTAGAATTGTAGATTAAAACACAACAAGTGAAATTAACCCCTTACATCTTTATGCAACCAAAGCAACACAAAGATTCAACATAAAGATAGCACAAAGTCCTAAGAATCTAGGCATAAGAATAACATCAAGTAAAGACGGTAACCGACGTTCAAGGCTTATGTCTAGATCCCTACTTGATCATGATCAAACAAAGTTCTCACAATCCTAAGCATGCTACTACGGAATTCATTCAAGAGCGATAGAACAAATACCTAGCAAGATACTAGTATGGCCGAAAATCACTATAATATCAACAATAAACACAAGGAAAATCGAAAGAACAATAGGAAAACAAATGAATTTAAGCCTCACAAATCACCAACCAAGTCTCCGAAACATAGGTGAAACAAATAGCGGAATTAGCCACTCGTGGCTTACTTAAATCTCATTCGAACGGATGGAAACTAAGCAACCTTTAATGGAAGAAAACCTACTGTAAATTATGATAAGAAGTCTGAGAATGATAGTTGATGTCTTAGGAATTTCGTGGCCTCCAAAGTTTTGGACAAGAGACCCGAAAACCCTAGATACTTTCCTAAAAGATAATATTAAAATATCCTAAAATATAATTAAATATCCTAAAAATATTAAATCAGAAAATAATAAGTAAATAAGTCTCAATCTCAATAACTGAAACCATAAGGAATGAATAATCATTGAGATTGGATTGCATTTCCTTCCGAGAAGATAAGATTTGATCTTCAACTGTTTTTCTATGAGCGTTTTCGCCACGCCGAAAAGGATTTCGTCGTGGCACCAGATTGCATTGGTCGCGGGCAACTCGTGGGGCTTCACCATGGCAGAATGATGGACTTCGCAGCGGCGACAGGATTTTTGCGGCCGCGACACTTGTTGCTCTTCAATGCTTCTCGCTGCTCTTTCACCGTGGCGAGATGAGTCATTCTTATAACGGCCCAAGATTATGATTCCCAGGTTACATTTCAAGGGATGAAACCCCTCGTTAGGATCTTGCGCCCTGAGTACATGTTGAAGGTTTGAAATCAACAATTGCGCTTTAAAGGTGGGATTTCGCACTAAAAAACCGAGAGGGATTGTTGGAATCCCCGGGGTAGGTCCCCTGACCCCTGTACCTTCCCTATGGCCTAGGTTGTAAAATCCATTTATCATGCAAACCAATAAAGTTTCCAAAATCATACATTAGGTTGCGACGACAGAGTCGGGTCAAAACATGATCCAAATATTTAAGTTCAAACCGTTATTCATTTAGTGTAGTCAGAGTCTCAACTCTCTCTTTTCACAATGTAAAACCCCCATAAGCATTGAAAAACGAGTCGTGAAAACGATTATCGAAAACATCGAAAATATCTTTTAAAATCATCGAACAGGGGGGCATCTCGCCACGGCAAAAGTGTCTCTCTTCATTGCGAGATGTCCCAGCGAGCTCCCGCATACAAGGTTATGTCGCGGCCACGAGAGGGGATCTCGCGCCCGCGAGATATGGGTGCCATCGAGGTTCTCACGACCGCGACTGTCTCGCGCCCGCGAAAGGCGCGAGTTCTAGGGTTCCCTCTTTGGGCAACCCAGACTCCCATTTCTCCATCGCGAGACCATCCTAGCGGTCGAGAGCAAGAACCCTAGATCGGGTGTTCTTCCTTGCGGCCGCGAGTTCATGCTCGCGGCGGTGACAATGGTGTTGAATCTTAGATTCAAGCTCTGTTTCTGGCCTCGTTTGATGTTGTTACTTGCTCCCCCTTTTACCAATTTTTTCTAGGACTTCTAGGCACATGTTAGCACAAAAATCACACGAAAAACGCAAGGATTCGAAGAGATTTTTCACCCAACTCTTCCTTTCTTCACTTTTCTTCTCCCAGGTGACTTGTGATGCGATTTAGAGTCTGATTCTTCTGGATCCGCTTGTTGGGTGAACTGAGGAAGTTAGTAGGGGGTTAAAAGAGAAAGCTTGGAGAGTTTGGAAGTGAATGGAGGAGGAAAAAACTATCTTACCCTTCCCAAGCTCAAAACGACCAAAAGGACTCCGGGGCTTCGATCTTTGATCTCCGAACTGTTGGAAGTCTTCAAGTGGTTCCTTTGTCTTCAAATGGAGGTGAAGAGGGTTTTGTATGACCTTGGATTCAAGAAGAATGGAGAAGGATAAGGTGGGGGTGTTTGGGGTTTCCGACCGAGAGATGAGAGGGAGGAGAAATGTGAAGCCTTGGTGGTTCTTCTGGTGGTTGGGGGTGGCGCTAAAGGTGACTGAGATGGTGGTGGGTGGTGGTGGCACAAGGAGAAGAGGAAGAGATAAGTGGGTCATGTTTCTTTTCTAAGGCTTTAGTCTCTTTAAATTTGGGATAAGATTTGCTTTAGGTTTCCATGTGTTTGGATCTTTGTGTGAATTAGTGAAATGGAGAAGCCTTGCTTCTCTTTAAAGGATAAGATGGATGGAAGATGTGGATAGATAAGAAGGGCTTTGTATCCTTCCAATTCATGGGCAAGCAAGGTAGTGAGAAGAGAAAAGGTGCTTGTGGGTGTCTCGTCCAAATAGGGTAAGATGGCACCTTTGGCTGAATTCAAAATGGTCACATGGCTCCAAGTTTTGGTGGGAGGTCTTTGGTTAGGGTTTCACATGAGAATTCGGCTAGGGCAAGGAGAGGTGAGAGCGAGTGCCTTCGTCCGACGTTGCGAGTTCGAATCCCGAGGGATGTCCCGAAATTAGTTTCTGACGCTAGCTTCCCAAATCTCTCTCTCTCTCTCTCTCTCTCTCTCTCTCTCGCAAAGCTAGAATTTGAAAACCGAGAATCGAGTTTCTCCAGTTAGTTCTAAAAAAAATTGGTTAGGTTGGAGATCCGCTTCTTGAGTTAAAATTCGAGTTAGAGAGTTTTTCGTTAAATTTCACTTTTAAATTCATTTTAATTTTCTCTTTTCCGGAAAATTAGGATTTAAGAATCTGAGCCTTTACATCATCCACCTCTAAAAACAAGTCTCGTCCCCGAGACTAAAACCAAAACAAGGCAGGGGATGAAGGTTGAAGTAGGTGAGTCCAAGGACCATTCCGTTGATCCCGTAAGTGCCTCATAAGGACCCCTATGAGATTCTTACAGTATCGTCCTCTCTCGTCGTCGATCATTTTTTATGTGCCTAGGTCGAACAGAGGTTCGGCTTGCTGCCATCCATGATCATAATACCCCTGATAGGTCGTAGCGAGAATGTAATATGGGCCCTTACCAAATCCTTACCCCGACTTTTCCGGTTATATATATCATAACTCGAAAAGCATTATAGCATCTCCCGTAGGTCTTAGCAAGCAGGCTATTGTTGTGAGCCTAATTTGCCATGTTTTACATTGACTTTTATATCGATTTCGGCATACATTTCATACAACCGGGTTAGAATAGTATAGAATCTATGTAGTTTATGCTTATTTGCCAAATATGGAGGTCTACACTAGTTTCTGTTTAATTTCGCAGAAATCGAGGCAATTTACAACAATTCAAAGAAAGGATGAAAAGCTCGAAGACAACTACAGAAAGTCCAAAATTAAGCAAGAGCTGAACCAGAACAAATCGAGCAGAAGACAAGAAAGGATCAACTCGACAAGACCAGTCGATATCGAGCACTCCCGAGCCCAATTCACACGAAGTCGAGCAGCTGATTACTCAAGAGCACCAAGACTACTCGGTGTCGAGGAGTCTAGTCGACTTCGAGTACCCATGTCGAGTCCTGAAGGTGCCCGAGCTTGAGTGAAACCCAAGAGGAAACGACGCTAGTCGACGTCGAGTAACTCTACTCGATGTCGAGTACCCCAGTCCGAGTTCGAGATCGAGTGGAATCCGAGTATGAGAAGATAGATTACTTGCAAGTGAAGATATGTGGAATTCTATCCATCCACATGAAGATCTATCAAGTCCAAGAGAGATTTATCCACATTAGTCTCATTTCCTTATAGATTTATTTCTTTTAAATCCAAGTTTTATCTTATGTTTTTAAATAGAAAGTTTTAAATATAGATAGATTGTTCTTTCCTAGAATAGCGGGGATTGAACACTATAAATAAAGCCCTAGGGGTTGAGTTTTAATTATCTTCCAACACATAATTCATAGCGAGTAGGAGTAGAGAGAGAGAGAGAGAGAGAGCTTGTGGTCGAGTGGAGTTTGTTTGACGAGAGCGGAATTGACTTCGATCGGTTGTAAGCTTTGTTTGGTTTTAGTAATGCAATTTAGTTTTCTTTTATTATTGATGAGTTTTCCTTTA
Source organism: Persicaria maculosa (assembly GCA_963922045.1). Taxonomy (NCBI): domain Eukaryota; kingdom Viridiplantae; phylum Streptophyta; class Magnoliopsida; order Caryophyllales; family Polygonaceae; genus Persicaria; species Persicaria maculosa. The sequence continues at coordinate 64,632,728 of OY998263.1, read as the reverse complement.
ATGATACCTTTTTATGACTTTTAACTAAAAAACGTCATGAATTTATATAATACAATTTGTTTATGGCGTTTTACAAACGTCATAAAATTGATGGCGTTTGCAAAACGCCATTTTATTAAAACTAAAATTTATGAACTCAAATTTATGGCGTTTGGAAAACGCCGTCAAATTTATGGCGTTTTTAAAATGTTATGAAATTAGGGGCAATTTTTTTAGTCCAAAAATTTGGGCCAAATTATTGGGCGGCAAAATGGAAAAGAAGAAGAAGCTATAACCTAAATTCATTCTCTCTTCTACAGCAGGACTACTGCCACTCTCTATCTCTCTCCTCTCCCAATTCATTCCCCCAAATCTGTGAATCATACAGAGAAGCAATCCGCGACTCCGGTTGCCATCCCTCATCGTCGCTCGTGCCGGCACCACCCTAACCTCGTCGTCTCCTCCTTTGGCCACCATGGCCATTCCTCTCTCTCGGGTCACCCTCGCCAGATCTACTGGGAAGGGCACACTAGTGAAGAGGGATGTTCAGTTACAAGTTTTCCAAGGTCTAAGGTAAATCACAATCTTCAGTTTACTAGTTATAACCTTCAATTGACGGAATTTGAAGGTAATATCGTTCTTCAATTTTTTTTTTCAAATTAGGGTTCTTCAAACTCAGCCTAAAGTGATATACTGAATTTTTGGCCGGTATTGCGTGATATCTGGACCTTCCCTTCTCTGTTCGCTCTTCTCTGCGCTCAACAGGTACGCTTCTCCTTCTCTCTCCTTCATCTTTCTTTGCTTCAATCTATGGCTTGTTTGAAATCTGGGCTTCGGACTGTGCGATTTTTGTTGCGATTTTTGTTGTTGTTTGATGCGATTTTTGTTTTGTAGATCTAGGGTTTGTTGTTGTTTGCATCTGATATTGTGCCTTGTTGTTTGTTGCTGATGGTTGCTGAATTTCAGCACTCTTTGTAAATCCCAAATGAAAGTTCTATACTGATCTCTGTACAAACTTCCAATGAGGACACTCCTAAATGCTAAGTAAACAATGGGTTGTAGAAAGAAGCATATGAAGGGTTTCTCCTAACTGGACATCAAAACCATCTAAAAGGATCTAAGAGGGCGAATACATTAGGTTGCAATCACAGAGAAGTTATTTTTGAAGGATTCTCAATCTGAATTTCAGCAGCAAACTCTCCACTAGACACTACTGGATTCTATCCAGTTTAGGACTCTTGGTGCGAAATTGGTCACTGTTAGAAAGAGAGAATATTGAGGCATTCAGGAAGACAATTGAAAGCAAATTTGTGTATAATTTTGTTTTTCTTATGAATAGAAATGGATTCATATGATCTTGTTCATTTGTGCTGAAATTTGTGTTTTATTTTGTTCTTATGCTTCTCTATCTGTTTTTTTACCTGCACAGCTGATTTTTTCTTATGTACTTGTTTTCTTTTTTGAGTTTGTGGGTAATTGTGTCTTTCATGGCTGATTTTTATGGTTTTTGGAATGGTTTTGCAGCTGTACACTCATCTTCGGTCCAGATCGAGCATATGTGTTTTCTCACTGTAAAGTCTTCCTCCTAGGAGAGTTGCTGATTTTTCCTGTTCACTGTCTTTTTTTTTTTGAGATTTTTTTCTTCTAAATTGTGTAATTTGTGCCTATGTTTTCATATTACTTGTTATAGTATCATCCTTGTGTGTTATCTTTCTACCTTGATAGGAAGGAAGTATTCCTTATTGGCATTTATTTGTGATAATGTCTTTGTTTTCATGACTTATCTTGATTTGTGATATAAAAAAAGTGTCATTTATTTATTCTTTTTTCCCTTTATGTCATCAATTATTGAAAGAAAACGAACTGAAATCGGCCTTTTTTTTTTACAGTATGCTCGTAGAAACTGTGTTCAACGCTGATTTTCAGCCACCATGGGATCTGGAAATTAAGGATAGGTACATTATTCACTACACATATGGATGTGACTATAACATGAAGGGAAGCATTCTCAATTCAAACCTATTTATGTGAAGTTATCTTGTAACTTTAGATTGCTTGTAGTTTTTTCTATTGCAGACTTGCAGTGTATTCTTTAGATCTTCTTTCTTCTTCTTTAAGTGTAAAAAAAACCAGTTGAAGTCACTAAATAGCTAATCGCCTAATCTATCATTTTATTATCATCTAAATTACTGGGTGGATGCAAGGTGAGCTCACTTACAGGAAAATTGGCGAATGGCGATTCGATAAGAGATCATATCTACGCGGGCCTTCTCCTAAGAACAGCCCCATGCCACTTTTAATATGTAAGGTCCAAATGAACCCTTAGTGTTTTATGTATTACAGGAATTTTTATATGATATATTGTGATACTTGTGTGATGCAAAATAATTCTTGACCTTTGAATATATATGTGTTTATTTAACAACTTGATGCTATGTTTAATGTACCTTAAGCTCCCCACTTAGTGTTTTTGAAAACTAGAAACGCTTAAGCGTCCTTGAAATTTTGATGCTTAAACATATTGTGCTTAAACTATAAAGCAGGGTTGTACATTCATGCTAGTTTGAAACTAAGTCCTCATAGCACTAAAACAAATATGATTTAACATTCAGACTAGTCCTCATTTATAGACAAAAATAATGCTTTAGATAAATTCCTTCATGTCAGTGAGCTAGATATTGACTTGCCAACATAAAAAAAATTACTTACTATGAATCAATTAACCAAGACGAGATATAAATATTACTTGCTGACTCCTAGAGCTAATCAGTTACTAATTTGTAGCATTTTTCATCTATCTGAAGTTTCCTCAATTATTGTTATGTATGTGTGGATGATGTGATTGCCAGTGTTCTGCCTCATTGCTTCATGCTGAGTACTTCTATCTATTTTTCTGTTTTACTTCAGTTTTCACATTCTATAGTGTAAGTGCTAAGCTGGATAAAAGTCTCAGATAGAGCATATTTCCTAACCGGAGGTGGTTGCAATTCCATTATATTTGGTTTATCTAATTCCTTAGTGCTATTTCAAACGAATGTTTCATTTGTTGTTCTCTTCTGATTGTAATGTCATGTTCACATGCAGACATATGATGGTTGGGGATGGATCAGCGGAATGTGAATGTTCTCACAAGAGAATAATGTGATGACATCGATCGATTGGTTTATTTTTCCTGCTTGTTTCTTGAAGTTCCTTGTCTTTGATTGATTTGGTTTTTGTTCGTTGTGAAAACCAGTACATTGTTGCTTAAGGTGATTTTTGGATTAAATGATCTTATGAAAACCTTGATATGTAAAATTATCATTTGTGGCCCGACTTTGTGAGTTTATTTTGATTAATTTGTTTATATAAATTTCTGTATGGTAGTATGGACCATGGTTAATTGGAATTTATGGCTTTGGAGTGTATTACTGAGCAGCAGGTCATACTTCTGGATTACTGAGGGACCTAATTTTTTTTTAAATAAATGAAATTCCATGGCGTTTGTAAAACGCCATGGATTGGGTAGGTTTTATTTATTTTTTAATATGAAAAGGAATTCATGGCGTTTTAAAAACACCATGGATCCTATGCCTTTTCGGTATTATAAAAATACCATGGCGTTTATAAAACGTCATGGATAGCTTTTTCTATGGCGTTTGGCAAACGCCATGAAAATATGAGTAAAAGCACGGGGTGACCTTCCACGACATTCAGGCATGGCGTTTAAAAACGCCATCTTAATGGTTTTATGTTTCTACTAGGGTTGGGGTGAGCCTGACGATAGCCATGCATGCTTGAGGTAAAGATTCGACTTTTATCATGTTTTGATCGTCCACTATATTTGTTATGTTTATTACCTAATTAATAGAGATTCATGTTAACAATTTGAATTATAAACATAAAATTGGTAGATACAATTAGAGTTTCTTGAAAGATTTGTCTAATTGTTGTAAAAGGGGAAAGCTTGATAATTTGATGTGATTCGTATGATTATCAATATTTATCTTGCCTTATTCATGTTTGGTTATCGTTGTTGCAAACCCCGGTCTTGGAAGTTTTCTTTCATATATTGTTTATTTCGAAATCTGCAATTCCTAGTTTTTATTACGTTTTTGCGAACCTACTCGACTTCGACCAAACTGGTCAACGTCGACTACTAATTACTTGATCAAACGAGATCGTTTTTGTTTGTTTTTCTGCAGGTACTCGACTACGACAAGGCTACTCGATGTCGAGGAGATCTAGTCGACGTCGACTACACCCCAGTGCGTGGATTCGCTGCTTTTGCTCAAACTCGACTGTACTGACCCCTGTCGACTACACCCTAGTCGAGGTCGAGTACTCTAAGTCGGTTTCCAAACGTGATTCGCCTAGATATCTGAGATCCGCTGACCGGCTTCCTCGTGGATCGATCCTGACTACCTTCTACTACACCGGGAGGAAGTCTTGTAATTATTCGCGTGGGCACAATCTGCTTTGATTTATATTTATATTTATTAAACTCGATTTCCTCCTACAACAGCTATAAGAGCCCCTATAAAATGCTTGCATCCACTTCGTGAGGCATCATAACACAAGCTCGGGTCAGAAAATTTCAAAAGAGTTCCTCAATTTGAAAAGGATTGGTCTCAAAATCATTGAAATTCTCGATCGCGTTTGGCCTTTCAAAATCCAGGCCAGTCCTTTTTAAATACCATTCAAAATCCCTTAAATCCGACGTTAGTCAAGTAATCTTCAAATCTCAAGAGGTGGAATCATCTACATCTAAGGGCTAATCCTATATTTCCTTCCTAGGTTCCAAGTCAAAAATTAAATTTTATCAATTCGTTTCTATTATCCTAGTAACTCCAATTCAAGGCGTCACATAACATAGCAATCGTACAACATAGCAATCGTATCACACATTCATAAATAGGTCATACTCATGTCATATACCATAACATATCTAGCATGACGTCATACATAGTAGGATTCATCACATCATATCACAGAAGTTGCACATTATATCAATCAAGTAAGCACATCATACTTACGCTAACTACCAAGCATCATCACATTAAAGGTAAACAAGTACTTCCGCACACTAGCATTTCATCATGTTTATAGGATAACTCTGTTAGTACTAACAGTTCACTATTGTTTATCACCGTAGGCCAGGGAATCAACATCGTCTATAATATTGAATTCGCACAACATTCGGCCCCAAGCACGCATAATACTAGATCACATCCTCAAGAGAACCTGCCTATAACTACCAATCATGACAAGACACGACCACTGCTCATCATCCCTCGCATTAAGATCAATCCTCACATAGATCTACCAACTCAATCCAATACTAGTTCTAGACACCATTGCATCCCGCTCGTATACTAACTCTCTAGCCTCATAACTATCCGCAATCAAGGCCTATATCCCAAGCTAATTACTAGGTACCTCAACTCTTATGCTAGCAAACCATCTAAGGATCAATCTACTTCAATAACCAATCTCAACCATCTAAAACCATATTCCGGATCTCACAATCACCCAAATTCCCTCATCCATCAAGCCCAACACTACGACCAACGAACAAGACTCCCTATAAGGCACACCCTCATCCTAGGGATTCCCTACCAGTCCCATCTTTACCTCTTAAGAGAAATCTCAAGTCCTCAACTGATCTTCTCTCTCGATCGACCTAGGTGCTCCTTAACAATCTCGCTTGCTCTTTTTAGGCTCTCAAGAATCTATCTGACTATTATCCCAAAGAGACATATCGAATTACCTTGCTAACCTGATCACACTTACCGCACCACTAATCACTCTCACTAGCCATCCACCACTAAGAACCCACTCATACTGACCATCTCACACTTGACACTCTCATCTTCACCCTCGACATTACCAATATGGATTCACCTCCTAAGCCACTATCGCACCCCAACCAACACAAACATCCTACCTTACCCGCGTCTATCCTCAAAGACCAACCATATAGTCTACCTACTTGTCCCATTTCAAAACTCACGAAACCTGAACCACTAATGACTCCCCAAGCCGACCTACTCTAGATCCTCTTCCTAGTATATCTCAAAATTACCTCAAGCTACCACTCTTTAACCCCTACATCTTAGGCCTATAGCTTATATCCATCGATCGTTCTTCCCAAGGAAACTTTATGCCACCCTAGTTTGAATTACCCATAACATCGTCACTTGACCAAATCCTCCCACAATTCTCCAACCTATAGAATCCCTAACATCCTATACCTGGACTAGTTCCCTCAACTCCGCATGTTCCCAATTTGCCTCAGATCACACTTCCTCGAACCTCGAAACCTCTACCGCTTAAGCCCTTATGTCTCGGTCATCATTTCCATAGAATTCCTATTACATCCCCATCCCAATTTTCCAAGTACCGCAATCTCACCAAACTTCTAAAATCCTTCACTCTTCCGCGTTCCCAATACATTTCGGTTTGCCTAGTTCCCAAATCTATGCTCATAGCCTCCCTATCTCAAACTCAAGCCCACAGTCTTACTAGAAATCTCAATGACATTCTTGCCTAGCTAGCAGCCAATCCTCGAAGATTCATCTCATATCCTCAATTACCTCAATGGCCACAACAATTTCCAAACATCAATCTCGAATTCCTTCCCTATGCTAAAATCCTCCAATAACACATCTAGAATCCTTTACTCAAGGCCTCGCCAAACATTATCAATCTTGCCTAAACAACCCCAATACTCATCTCGAATACAATCCGGATATGAACAATCTAACTCCTAAGACAGATGATTCCCAAGCAGCCTTATACTACCCTTCTTGAGCAATTCCCCAACCTCATCTTTTACCAAAACTGCTCCCAATCCCCGCACATACAACCTAGTCCCAGATTCTATGATTCCTTAGACATTTCTTAACCGATCATCCTCAACGCTGCCCACGATCCGCTCCTATACTATCTAGACACCTTCCTTAGCACACCAATTTGACTCACAACATTTCTCCTCAAGAATTACCCCGATCCACTCCTAGCTCACTCATCCACCTCTAGGACTACGCTAACCACCTATACTCGCACCCACTCTCAAGGTCATCCTAATGGAACTAGTCTAGACTTCCGCCAACTACCCTCCTATGCCACGCGCTCACACCACGTACCCACTACCTACCGACACTTCTAGCTAGGACCTCTCCCTCGAAATCTCGCCATACTAACTCCACTAATCACCTAAGACCTACCTGGAAGCTCAACTATAATCACTGACCACGATCTCCGACAAGTCCCAACCCACTCGGCTCTACCCAAGCTAATGCATCCTCCTGCACCCAATCCCACACAACCAATGACCCAATCCGAATACTTCAATCTGGTTGCCACTTTCTGACCCATCTCACTGAGGAATCACTCGACTCATGCCCAAGAAGAAAACACCACCACATATATATATATATATAACCCATTACCTATTTACCAACAATTCAGTATACAAAAGCATCAAGGCACATCACAAGTTAGTCATGCAATCATTCACTACCAGTTCAGCATATCAGTCATCGCACGTCCAATTAAGTTAGTTCTAGGCCTATTGCACTACACCAATTCCAATTGGTATAGAAGAATCCATGGTTCGAATGAAGAATGCCCTTCCTTGACTCATCTAAGAGAATCCCGTCCGCAACTACCATTTTCAAAATTTTGTCCGTCCTTACACCTTTGGTGACGTCTGTCTTGGGGTCTATGGGGCATGGACCCATCACACTTCCGCTGCGCTGCTCCGGTGTCACTTGGTCGTCAGCTCTTTTTTGTATGTCGGCACTTGTCAAGGGATCACAAGGGTTAGAAGTTACGGAGATAGGGGAGAGACAAGAGCAGAAAACACAACTTCCTTAGGGGGTTCAGACATGGACCAAGACTAGGGGCGACGAGACCAAAAATAAGATCCCAACTCGAGAGTTACAACGATACCCTTAGGGTATTTCATAAAGTTATAATTGTGGTATGCAAACACATAATAATCATGAAGTATCATCGTATCATTCCACACTAGCATGTACCTATCTCAAGGAATAACGATCTATGCATTCATAACATGCTCATATAATCAACTTTACATATACGCATAACAAGCTAGCAACCTATCATTCCATTCACTAATCATGCTTGACACACTAAGAACATGCATGCACGAACGGACATGGAACATATGTGGCATAAGTTATGCAAGAGCTAGCAATCATCACAAGATATCATATGTACGACTCATCACTCATTTAGATACACGCATAAGGAGGTCATAACATTATGGGGTCAAGGCAAGCATGCTAAGATGTACCCTAATAATCATGCTAGAGGATGTGGTTAGGTCATACAGGGGCAGTGTCGAAACTATCGCATCATATACATCCACATTCACATAGTAAAATAAGGACGGCACATAATCATACGAGGGCCTATAATTGGGAGATATATGTCCTACATGATACTAGTAATACTCATTAAACATGTACATACTCAATGAGATCTTATTAAGTCAATTTAGAATGCTAAGACATTCATCTCACATGTTAAACACACAACGAGGATTGACTACACTATCATGGACCTAATTCATAGGGAGACAAGAATCATGGGAATTCCATATATAAGACACATACATCCACTCCTAAGTGCAACCATGTAAGATATCAGACATGTCATGCTGAAATACACCAATATACCATATCATGAAATCACAAGGAGGGCTACAATCATAACCGAAAAGAATTCTCCAAGGGCAATCACCGACTCATCACCCCGTTTCCCCATGGGACTCTAGTATGACTCGTTGGGTAGGACACAAGGACATTCACGCTATTTCCGAGATGTGAGGGTAGAACTTGTGTTTAGACTCTTGCGGCGAGAAGATATGGTTTACCACTACGAGGATCGAAAGGGACGACTCCCTAGCATACTCAGGTAGTCCTTACATCTAACACAATTTCCAAAAGTAATTAGTTGACCGATCCAAAGTTCTCGTGGAAGACACCAACCTCAAGCACGAGACTCGATAGAACCATCGATGGTGGGATACAAAATAGGACTCGAACGGGGAGAGCAGACACTTCTCGACCCTTGCTAACATGCCTTGATGTTTGGTGGGGTGGATGACGGAGTCAGAATAATCAAGGGGTTTGAATTATGGAAAGGCTATTCCGACAAGACAGGAATTCCGATTACATAAGAACAAGGTTTCCTCCCGCTATTCCGTTTACACATTCAGCCATTTACATGTTCAAGTTAAGACATACTGATTAGTTCTCTATCTAAGCACAATAGCACTCAACACGAAAGCAATCAACGAGATTAATATGATCCTCTTCGGGGAGGATCGCCCTCGGGCCCAATTGATTATATATATGAATACAAGCATAGAGACGATCTATGCCGTCCTTCGAGGTACGGCTGACCGGATGGGAAATTACTTCACGGCCTTCTTACCCATGCTATTCCAACCTTCGGGCTCTTTGAAGTCTTCTAGACCCATTTGTAAATAAAAGCTAGTATTTTCCTACCGTTCCCCGAGTTCTATATCCATAAAGGATGCCTATTGCTTGGGTCTCTACCCATTTGTTTGATCCTATATATAGGCCGGTTAGTTGATGGTTAAGTCTAATTAAATTCATTTTGCCCCTTGAAAATATTTTCCTTGAATTGGTAAATAAATAGCGGCCATTCCAGGGTTCGAACCGGGGACCTATGAGTACTACCCACAAGTCCTTTTCGGTGAGCCATTCCGGAATGGTTTCCTTGAAAATATTTTCCAACACCATTTGAAATCCTTGGGCCATTTTCAAAACCATTTCAACCTATCATACTCGGATTGTAAAATCTCGCTCTGTTACCACCTTTGTAATGGCCCGGGATTATGATTCTTGGGTTAAGTATCGAGGGATGAAACCCCTTGTTGGGATCTTGCGCCCTGAGTACATGTTGAAGGTTTGAAATAAACAATTGTGTTTTAAAGATGGGATTTCGCACCCAAAAACTGAGAGGAATCATTGGAATCCCCGGGGTAAGTCCTCTATACCTGCCCTATGGCCTAAGTCATAAAATCCATTTATCATACAAACCAGTAAAGTTTCCAAAATCATAGATAAGGTTGTCACGACGGAGCCGGGTCAAAACATGATCCAAATATTTAAGTCCGAACTGTTATTCATTTAGTGTAGTCAGAGTCTCAACTCTCTCATTCCAGCATGTTAAACCCCGCGATCATGGAGCCAAATCAGTATCAATAGTAGTAAATATAACATATACCTAAAAAAATTGATAGTGGGCGGGATCAGATGATGCCCACTTTGACTCTGTCCCCACAATAAGTACACACATACGTTATGCCTAATATCATCTTTCTAGATGCAGGGTGAAAACATTAACACACTAGCATGCCCCTAATTCGCAAGTGCATAATAATAATAATTATGGTCTTAGCATAGAATACCAAATGGTATATCCCTCTTCCTAACCACCGCCCTCCTTCCCGATAGGACGGGGACTGGCCAGCTCGTGAATGCATTCCATTCCATGAATGGGTTCAAGTCTGTATTGGTACCCAACCCCATGTTGCATGCTTATCAACATCATATATGAGTGTGGTCTTAAAAGAGAAAATAAGAGTAATGTGGATAATAAATAAAGTGTGATAATAAAGTTGTTGCCATGACTCAAATGACTCAGGACGAGGCCCAATGAGACTGGGCCATCCTATGACACTAGCAAAGACTCTAAATACTTCACATATAATGGCCGTTCTGTTTACATATGCATACAGAAGTAGAATGCTAAATGGTCAATGCAACCTAGCATGATACTACATGGCATGCTAATCATGAATGCAAGCACCTCGTATATCATGCACGTAAAGCAGGGCGGTCTATTCAATTTGAGTAAGCTCCGAAGAGACTTACTTGGCTAGCAGAATAGAAAAAGTAAAATCCCAGCAATCAACACGAATAATCAGACAATATTGCCTAGATCCATATCAGAACATATACATATAAGTCTATATTTAACCATTCAATTACTCAATCACACATCATTCAATAAAATCAACCATATCATAATCATCATTCCATCTACTCAACCATTCATCCTTTCACCACATTCTATAAAACCAAATCATTCTCATCGTTCCATTCAACCACATTCATACGCTTATAGTAATCATATATCCACATAGTCAAAAATCTCAAAAGTTCATCATATTCATCATAGTTCATAAGGCATAATCAAACGATACATAATTCTAACATCTCAACATGCCATTAGTCATTCATTCATGCCATTAGTCCACACAAGTCATGACATTAGTCAATCAATCACATCAACATGCTAGGTAGTCATTGATCACATAATTTCCCGAGTTAGTCCCGAAAACCGTTCTGAAAACCAAGTAAACCAGTAGAAGATTCGACCTTAAATGCTTATGAAATCCGTTTCCCAAAACATCAAATCAGATAATCTAGTTAGTCCTTGAAAACCCCCAAAAGTGTTGAAAACGAGTTGTGAAAATGATTGTCGAAAACATCGAAAATAGCTTTTAAAACAATCGAACAAGTGATGTGCGCTCAAATAAACATGATTTTTTCTTACATTCATATCTATTATGTCTACATTTTATACTTTTATATTAGAATAATGGAGGAAAAGTGTCTCGATTTTCGCAGAAATTGAGACACTTTACGAGCAATTCGGAGAAGAGAAGAAAACCATCAGAGAGCTCGAGGTCGACTCCAATAACTCAAGGTCGAGTACAGTGAAGGCCCAGGAGTCGAGTGTCTGAGGACCAGAGGAAGACCAACAGAAGAAGGTGGTCGACATCGACTACACATATTCGATGTTGAGTAACCACCTAGCCTACATCACCTCCTGAAGTCAAGATCGAGCACAAGTCGAGCTGAGACACAATACCTAGTCGACGTCGACCAATTTTGGTCAATGTCGAGTATATCCTATGAGCGAATCCGAGTCGGAATCGAGTAGGAGTCCGGATGTGAGATTACTTGGGCATGAAGGCACGAGAGATCTATCCACATAAGAAGACATTTATCCACATTAGTAATTCCCACTTTTACTTAGAGGAATTTTATTTATCTTATTTTATTTATTTGGAACAATTTATCTTAAGTAATAGGATCTTTTATCTTAGGAAGTAGATAGAGTTGTTCTTTCCTTGGATAGCAAGGGTTGAACACTATAAATAAAGCCCTAGGGGTTGAGTTTTAGGATAATTCCCATTTACGCACAATTTCATACGTTCGAAGGTATAGAGAGAGAGAGAGAGAGAGAGAGAGAGAGAGAGAGAGAGAGAGAGAGAGGTCAAGTAGGGTTTGAAGGCGAAAGTTTTCTGGCTTTGTTCGGTTTGTACTTTCTTCAGTTTGATTTAATGCAAGTAGTTTCTTTTAAAATATTGATGTTTGTTACCATGATGAAAAGTGAGTAGTCACCCAACTTCTAGGATCGGGGTGAGGCCGATGTTAGCCATGTAAGACAATGCATCAAGGGTATGATTTTTATATGCGATTCCATCTTCTATCCCTATTTGTGATTCTTCTATGACAGTAGTAGGTGATCCTTATTTGTATTATTGAAGCGAAAGTGATCTTAATATAAATTGGGATTAATCATTAAAAAGGGTTGTAACAATTAGGGTTTATACGAAAGCCTCTATATTCTTAATTGTTAATGACGAAAGTTATTTGATAAAAAGGCATGATCTTTTATACCTTTGCATGATTCTTGAATGGTTATCGTTGTGGTGTTGATACCCCAATCTTGGAAGCTTTTATCATATTGAATTCGAATCTTACCAATATGTGTTTGTTTCTGTCTTTATTTTATTTGCAAAGTTACGGTTTTTACTGCACTGGCACTCGACTACTTCTAGTCGACATGGAGTAAACCTAGTCGAGATCGAGTACTTTTACTCAATGGCGACTCTGCTTTTGTCTTCTGTTGTGCACCTTTACAGGGATCGACTTCTTAGGTCGACATCGACTACTCTGGTCGATGTCGAGTTTTCTTTTAGTCGATTTCGAGGGCAGAATTTAGAACGTGAAAGGAGAGCGCTGACACACTTTCTTGCGGATATGATCTTGAATACCCTACCACTGCAGCGGGAGGGATTCTTGTGTTTTATTTGCTTGGACAAGGAGTTGGTTTTGTTCTTATATTTCATATTTATTTACTTGACTAGTTTCCCTTCACAACAACAGGGGGTATCTCGCCGGGGCGAAAGTGGATCTCACCATTGTGAGATGTCCCAGTGATCTCCCGTGGAGAAGGGTCCGCGAGAGGGGCTCTCGCGCCCACGGGATATGGGTGCCATCGAGGTTCTCACGGTCGCGAGTGTCTCGCGCCCGCGAAAGGCTTGAGTCACGGTCGCGAGTTCTAGGGTCCCTTCCTAGGGCACCCCAGACTCCCATCTCGTCACTGCGAGACCATCCTCGCAGTTGTGAGCAAGAACCCTAGGCTGGGTGTTCTTCCTCGCGGTCGCGAGTTCATGCTCGCGGCAGCGACAACGGTGCTGAATCTTAGATTCAAGCTCCGTTTATGGCCTCATTTGATGTTGTTAGTCGCTCCCCCTTTTCCCATTTTTTCCTAGTACTTCTAGGCAAATGTTAGCACAAAACTCACAGGCAAACACGAGGGTTCGAAGAGATTTCTCACCCAACTCTTCCTTTCTTCACTTTTCTTCTCTCGGGTGACTTGTGATGCAATTTTGAGTCTGATTGTTCTGGATCCGCTTGCTGGGGTGAGCTGAGGAAGTTAGTATGGGGTTAAAAGAGAAAACTTGGAGAGTTTGGAAGTGAATGGAGAAGGAATGAACTCTCTTACCCTTCCCAAGCTCAAAACAACCAAAATTACTCCAGGGGCTTCGATCTTTGATCTCCGGATTGTTGGAAGTCTTCAAGTGGTTCCTTGGTCTTTAAATGGAGGTGAAGAGGCTGTTGTATGACCTTGGATTCAAGAAGAATGTATAAGGATAAGGTGGGGGTATTTGGGGTTTCTGGCGGAGAGAGGAGATGGAGGAGAAAGGTGGTGCCTTGGTGGTTCTTTTGGTGGTTGGGGGTGGCGGTGTAGGTGGCCGAGGTGGTGGTGGGTGGTGGCGGCACAAGGAGGAGAGGAAGAGAGAGGTGGGTTTTGTTTCTTTTCTAGGGGTTTTTTCTCTTCAAACTTGGGATAAGATTTGCTTTAGGTTTCCAAGTGTTTGGATCTTTGTGTGAATGAGTGCAATGGAGAAGCCTTGCCTCACTTTAAAGGATAAGATGGATGGATAAGAAGAGCTTTGTCTCCTTCCAATTCAAGGGCAAGCAAGGTAGTGAGAAGAGAAAAGGTGCTTGTGGGTGTCTCGCCCAAATGGGGTAAGATGGCATCTTTTGACTAAATTTAAAATGGTCACATGGCTCCAAGTTTTGGTGGGAGGTCTTTGGCTAGGGTTTCACATGGGAATTCGGCTAGGGCAAGGAGAGGTGAGAGTGAGTGCCTTCGTCCAATGTTTCGAGTTCGAATCCCGAGGGGCGTCCTGAAATTAGTTTCCGACGTTAGCTTTCCAAATTAATCATCTCTCTCTCTCTCTCTCTCTCTCTCTCTCTCTCTCTCTCTCTCTCTCTCTCTCAGATAGAATTTGAAAACCGAGAATCGAGTTTACCATGTTAGTTCTATAAAAATTTTGGTTAGGTCGGAGATCCGCTTTATGAGTTCAAATCCAAGTTAGAGAGTTTTTCATTGAATTCCGCTTTTAAATTCATTTTAATTTTCTTTTTTTTTTTTCCGGAAAAATAGGATTTAATAATCCAAGCCTTTACAATTTTCCACAGAGAAATCGCTTTCTCGTAGCCGCGACGGGAGCTGGAGTTGTCTTCTGTTCTTATTTTGTCTCGCCATGGCGACTTGGAACTCGTAACGGAGAAATGCCTTGTTTCCAACTTTTGTTGCTCTCGGCCTTTGCTCCTCATCTCGATCAAGCTTGCTTATTCTTCTTTTTCCTTGCTTTCTCCATCTTCTCTGCTCTATTTTAATCTCTCCCAAGCTCATCACTCCGTCGGAACTACAACTCTGCATAAATCAATCGAAATAACGTAGTTTCCGCACTTTCCCACCAAAAGAGCATACATTGCAATTAACTATAAAACATGAATAAATTACCATGAAATGCAACTAAAACTATCATATGATGCATATTGAAATATGCATTATCAATTACCTAACGATCAAGAAATGGTTCCTAGGATTCAATGCTATGGTGAAGATGATCACGGGCTTGACTCTATGAATCCAATGGCTCTATATTGAGTACTTAGATAAAATTTTTTTTTTACTGATAAGGCAGTGGATTAAAAGTGTTCTTCGAAAAGACAACACTATCACTTGACCCGAACGAGTACATTTTGCTAGAATTATTGTAGAGGTGGACCTCATCAAACCTCTCTTATCTAAGTTCATCTCGATATCAAGTTATCAATATATTATGAAGGACTACAAATGATGCATTTTACATGCAATAAAGTAAGTCATGTTTTAAATTAATGCGAGAATGAGAATGATGTTGCACAAGCAACTAACACTTCCAACATAATCATCCACCATAGTAATGCTAACCTTACTAGACACAAATATTTTTGTTGGATGCGCCCAAATTTTGTTGGTCCACCACAACAAATGTCAATCAAATAGAAATTCGAGTGGATGGTAGAGGACCTAGTATCAAGTAAAGAACAAGCAGAAGACGAATTGGTTTCAATGATCGGGCAAGATATCTTTGTTCATACTCTTGCCTTCTCTCCTGAGCCAAAGGTTTTGTTTGTCATGGATTAACTTTCTCCCTGGCCACCTCCTTGTGTACTCAATTGGTTCGGACGGATTTAAATATGAGCAAACCAGGCATTGCTTATTAGTCAACAAAGTGATTACTCATCAATGCTAATTAAGATACGTTTCACCTCATTGGAACCCATTTTAAAAACTAGTGGTATTGATGCCAAACCCTATGAAATGGGAGAAGTCCATATGCTCATCATATATGTACATTTCCAAACCAATTGTTTTCAAAATTTGTGAATCTTGCCAAGAATGATTGAAAGTTTACACACAATCGGACCCATCTGTTCCATATTCAAAATATCGGTTTTACCATTACCCATGACCCGTCAAGAACCTTTACCTATGACCCATCAAGACCCTTATTAGTCTTTACTCATATCCAGTAGGTCTCAGATAACTCGGGACCTGTGACTATTAGGTTCACCCAAAACCTTTTCCTAGATCTATCAAGAGGTAAAAGAGATTGGAGATTCATTTGAAAAAGAAGTAGTAGTAGTAGATGAGTAAATAGTAGATCTGCCTTATAGCCCAATTGATGGGTATATAAAATGTGCACAAATGAGCAGATTAAGTATTATCGATAAATAGATATATTAGACACTAGATATAATTAAAGGATTGTAAAATACACCGGTAATTTTTACTTGATATACCGCTGATGGGTCTGCAACTTGTTGTGGACACATCAGCAGGTCCCATCCATATTAAAAAAGATTAAAGCAACATTAGCGGGTCTACAACTTGTTGCAGACCTATCAACGGTGTATCCAGTAAAAATTACCGGCGAATTTAGCTTTCCCGTATAAATATTATGATATCAATACTAAATGCCCCCTAAACATAGTTTCTCAGTTCATTTATTTGATGCATTTTTATCTTAGTAAGGGAGTGGCATATGAGATGTTCAATCAGTTAATTCAACAATAACACTTCCTATTAACTTTTACTATTTTGTCTATTTATCTAAAAGGGTGAATTTTCAAAAGAAATAAAAATGATGTTTTTAAACAATACCCTAAACTATGGGCGCTTTATTGGAAAAAATGTCTCTAATTTGAACTATTTGGACATCCCCATACGTCATTTGTTTCACCGCAAATTTCTCTCCACCGAAGAAACAATGGTGGACATCAATTATGTGCTTGTTTTGTAATCTTATTTGAATATAATTTGTCTAACTTTTCCTCTCTCTCACTACACTCAAAGGAGGGAGAGAGAAATAGGAAGAAGACCTAATCCATTTTCTTTCTTTTCTTTTCTTTTCTTTCTCTTTTCTTTATTTGTGTGGGTTGAACAACAAAGTCTTGGATTATCATATGCATTTCTCTCAATCTCAAATCCTTCAAATTCATAGCCCCAAATGTGAGCAATAATAATCTCAAAATATCTTTCAACAATTTGGGATTTTATTCATCATACAACTTCTTTATGTATGTCATTTCCATATGTGTGATCATTGTTAGTATTGTATTATAGAAAATGTTATCTATTTAATTAATCAAGTCAATATTTGGTGATGAAATGATCTAGTGTCAACATTAAATTTGATATTTTTTATTGAGATGGTTAGGGAACCTCTTGGTCACTGTTGTTGTCCAACATCGAAAATATAGAAAGAAATTAAACTTGGCGGGCAATATGATGCCAATTATTTTTGAGATGGAATCTTTTGGGTTTGTTGTATATGTGATGTAATGTTATTAGTCTTGTATATTGAACTTTTTGCGTATGAGTTCCCTTATGCCAACCTTTTATCATTTACTAGTCATTCTATGCCTAGTCATACCAAATTTAAATAAAAGCTCCAATTTTCCTAACATAAATTTGGATCTTCATTTAACCCATAGAATTTTGAGATTTAAACAAAAGCTCCAATTTGATGCCAATTATTTTTTATTCTTTGTTTTGCTGATGGTAGAGGTATAAAGGACTTGTTGATTTTAGCTCTTTGGGGGAGGGGGGCAAATTTTATGGTCATGAATTTGCATTTTTGGGCATTTTTCGATTTTTGGCTATTCCCATTGTTTTTGCAAGATAAGAAGAGGAAAACAACCATCCCATATTGAAGGATGAGAAGTAGTGATTCTGGGGAAGAAGCCATGGAAGGGCAAATTCACCCTGAAGGAAAATTTTTTGTATCTGTTAGGGTTCGACCTTTGAATGAAAAGGAGGTTTCAAGGAATGAAGAAGTTGATTGGGAATGCATTACAGACAAAACCATCTTATACAAGAACACCACTTTTGGTCATGATAGATCAATATATCCTTCTTCCTACTCCTATGGTAAGAAGTATAGTGTGAATCTTTGACTCTTCTTTATATAGCTTAGTTAATTGAGCTTAGGTGTTAGACAATAATAGATTTTTGGTGATTTTAATGGGTTTTTTTGGCTGAAATGGTTTTGTTTTAGATAGGGTCTTTGATCCTGGCTGCTCGACAAGGCAAGTTTATCAAGAAGGAGCTAAAGCAATTTCCCTTTCAGCTGTTATTGGTATTAATGGTGAGTAAACATTTAAAAATCTACCCTCATTCTCTTTTTGTATTAATTTAAATCATGAAGAATTATTTGAAAAGATTTTTACTTTTGTTAATGTCACTTTTAGTCATGTTCGAAGGTTGATAACAATGTGGCTCACCTAGTAACTAAGTTAGCAACCCTGGGTGAGGGACTCTCTTGTAAGGGTTGGTTCCCACAAGAAATCATGCACCTTATTGAATTTGTTCTTTATCAATAATATAATATCCTTTTGATTAAACTTAGAATGAATCGCATATTATGTAGTTGATTAGATTTCCTTCTAAATTTGCAATTTTCAACTTAATTAATAGGACAACTTTGTGAAAAATGTGACATGTAAGGCATGATTTAGCCTAAATTTATGTTTATATATGCATTGTTGCCATCATCTTCTTATTGCTTATTGAGTTCATTTTACGATTTTGTTGGCTAGCAAGCATTTTTGCATATGGACAAACAAGTAGTGGAAAGACATACACCATGTCAGGAATCACAGAGTATGCTATGGCTGATATATTTGACTACATGCACAAGGTAGAAACTAAAGAGGTGTTCTTTATGCGCTTTTTCTTCACTAGTCATAATTCAACATCATTTTCTTTCTCTTGGATCATTTTGTTTTGATCAGGTTAAAATATCTGAATATATATGTAATCATTGCAGCATAATGAAAGAGATTTTCATCTCAAGTTTTCCGCTATGGAGATCTATAATGAATCTGTAAGAGATCTCCTTTCGTTGGATGCCACTCCTCTAAGGCTTCTTGATGACCCTGAGGTGATCAATTTCTTTCATTATGGTTGAGAATGGGATATCATCCAACATCGATTATATGCATGAAAAACTAGTAATAGTGTAAAGGTAGATTAACTCCTACATAAAAATGTAAGTTCTTGTGATGGAAGGTTGTTATGTAAGAAATTTAATCATCCTAGGTAGACATATAAATAGGAATTGAGCCCAAGTTTCTTTACCTATAACATGTTAAGGTTTGTGTTTCCTTCCTATTAATGGTTGGCTTGTTTTCCAGAGAGGGACAATTATTGATAAGCTCACTGAAGAGGCGGTGCGTGACTGGGATCATGTAGCTGAACTTCTTTCAATATGTAAAGGTAAAGATGTAAAATGTTCAACTTAGGGCTTTTTTATCCAATGTGGCTACTTGTTTAAGAGGAGCATTGGTTCATTTTTTTTTCCAGCTCAAAGGCAGATTGGGGAGACACTTCTTAATGAAACAAGCTCCAGATCCCATCAAATTATAAGACTAGTAAGAGTCGTCTTCATCATAATCATTTTTTACTCGTCTTCTTGTTTAACCAATATAATTTACTTTTGTAGATGATTGAAAGCTATCCATGCGTAGGATCTACAAAGGATAGCGTAAGCGCCCTTGTTGCCAGTGTGGTAAGTCATAAGAATCAATCTTGTATGCTTAACTGTCCATTTCTTGATATTCCAACATGTTTGTGTGTAGAATTTCATTGATCTTGCTGGAAGTGAGCGCACATCACAAGCATTATCAGATGGATCGAGGTTGAAGGAAGGTTCCCATATAAATCGCAGTTTACTAGCCTTGGGAACTATTATTCGCAAGCTAAGGTCTTTGATTGATCCTCCACTTTTTCTTATCTTTGTAGAGAATGACTTACAAGAATTATTATTGAGTTATATGTCCCTCTACTTATAATGTATACAGCAAGGGAAGATTAAACGAGCATATTCCATATAGAGATTCTAAGCTCACACGTATACTACAATCATCTTTAGAGGGCAACACGAGAACCGCCATCATTTGCACCATGAGCACTGCACGAAATTATGTTGATCAATCAAGGAACACTCTTCTTTTTGCGACTTCTGCCAAACAAGTCACCACAAGTGCAAAGATTAATCCGGAGGTCTCTGATAAAGCATTGGTAAAGAACCTGCAAAGAAAACTAGCAAGATTGGAGAACGATCTTAGTGATGCTGGATCTTCTTTCGGGTCTGAGCCTATTTCCCTACTAAGAGAGAAAGACCTTCTTATCCGAAAGGTATTAATTCCTTGCTAGTAATTATTTAATGGATTTAATGATATATTTTCTTCATTGATTTCTCAATGAGATTAAGAAACCTTTGTAAGATGATTAGGAATGAGTTTTGAATGACTGCAACCAAAGCAAAGATAACAAATGGTTGAAGGCAATCCTTTTTTATTTATAAGGATACATTAACCTTTTGGATGTAAGCTTATAAATTAGTACGCAAACCTTTGCATGATAAAGAAATAAGGTCACAACCTAGTGTACATGTATTAAACCATCATGATAATGAACAAACATCTTCACTAGTTTTTGTTTCACGATACTTGATCTTTTAAAATTGTTGCATAAGTTTGTAATATTTTAGCCAATTTGAAGTTTTTCAAAAGTTCTTAACATGATCAAAATAGGGTAGATTTATGCAATGTTTATGCAAATTAACCATGATTTAAAAGTTTTCTTGCAACACATGTGCAACCATCTTGATAAGACCAAATTTACATTTCTGTCTTAATCTTGTAGTTGGAGAGACAAGTTAAAGAACTCACACTACAAAGAGACATTGCGTTGTCTCATATCAACGACTCTCAATTCAATGTTGAAGATGAAAGGCTTCCCCAAGTAAGTCTTTTTAAAAAAAAAAATATAAATTGTATCTATCTCAAAAGCCCTTTAATTCTCTTATAACATTTTGACTGAATTTTCGTTCAAAGGATCCTGTGAACCTTCCTTATCCTAAGTTGCATGTTAGGCGACTATCATGGGTCAGCCAAACATCGCAGACATCATTTGGAGCAGATCTTAACTCCATTGATGATTCTTCAGTGACATTTGAAACATCTCATGATCCTTCTTGTAGACAAAGTTGTAGTTGTTGCGACGAAAGTTCATTCTACTCCGACTTTGATGAAGATATGGTGCAAAGAGCCGCTACTCATCCAACATTGTTTGGGAGGTCATATGATGATGCTCCACGCTTGTTCATTCGAGCCCCTTTAAATCAAGAAAATGAAAGTGCAAATGAATTTGGCATCAAAGTTAGATGTATAGAGTCAATAGAGTCAAACTTGAGTGACATAGTACTTGATGAGGAGAGCGGAATGCAGGATAATGAGATATCAGGTTCATGGGATCATAATGATAATGTGGATGAGGATGAGAACTTAGGGAATTCACCTTCATTACAACCAGAAGTAAAGAAGGTGGAAATCTTAGCTAGCCAAAATAAATGCTCACATGGGTCCGATCAAGATTTAAATGAGGAATTCGAACATGATCAAGGGAAGCTTTATGGACTTGGAGATGACACGGATAACGAAATTCTATCCGATGAGATTATGATGAGCTATCCGGAGACCTTTTTTTCAAGAGAAACCCATGCCGTGAATGCTAAGGTTTCGACAAAAGAAGTTATTCTACATGGAGATTCAAATATTGCAGACATAAAGGCATTCACTGATATTCAATGCTCAAATGAAGTGGCAATTCTTTTGGTGAGTGTTACCATGACCTTTCATCTCTGATCAAGTAGTTAAAGTATGAGTGCTTAAAGAAGCCTGCTATTTTGGACAGGGCAAGAATGTATCGACAAAGACTGAGAGCTCTATGAAAAGCGTGAAGGATGCCGGATTCCAGTATGATTTAGATACAATAAAATGGCCATCCGATTTCAATAGCCTTCAAAGAGAGGTTCTCGAACTTTGGAATGATTGTAATGTGTCATTATTGTATAGAACTTCCTTTTTCCTACTCTTTGAAGGAGAACCAGAAGATTGTATCTACATGGAGGTAGAGCGTCGAAGATTGTCCTTTATCAAGGAGGCTTTTACTTGGGGAAATGAGACTGTCTTAGATGGACAAATTATTTCTCCGAGTTTGAGGTAAGTTGTAGTTTTTTGCATTTTCACCAATCCTCCAATACTTGATTGACTAGGATGTAGAATAGTTGTTTGAAAGATAATAAATGTGAGGGCCCTAGGTCCAAACATTTAGCCCTTAAAAAGTTCTTTCAAATTCATTATAATCATTTAGAACCATCCATGTACATGATTTTACGGACCATTGTTCTTCCAAGAACACCCCATGGCATCCACTAAAACCATTTGATGCAGTTTATAAGAAAGATCATCTCAATGCCGCTAGCTGATCCACACCAAATAAGTATTTTCAAGTCTATAATCCTCACAAATATTCTCAAAGAAAGAGGTTTTATTTGCATGCCAATGTGCTATAATGAATCATCAACCTAACACACACCATTCACATTTCCTAAAGTAGTTTAAACCAGTTATCACGTCAACTATAACACTTGGGTTATTATAATCTCGTTTACTATCATTGTTAATGCCCTCTTAAACAACTCAGTCCAAACCAACCAACTAAGTTGATGCTCTAACCTAATATGAACACATCTTCCTCCATATGAAAACACGTTATTTTCTTTAAATAATTAGAAGCATACTCAGCCTATTGGATGTAAGTGGTCGGCCACTTGTTCAAATAAAAAAAGGGAAGTCAAACTAAATGGTGGTTGTTTTCATGTACAGCAAAAAGCATATGCAGCAGGAAAGGAGCATGTTGAGCAAATTGCTTAAAAGCAGGATCTCCAAGCAAGATAGGGAGGTTCTTTATGTCAAATGGGGAGTCCATTTGGATACCAAGAAGAGGAGTTCACAACTAGCTCAGCACCTATGGAATAAACCCGATGACATGTTACACGTTAGAGAAAGTGCTCGTGTTGTCTCTATGTTGATCAAGTTTGACAAGAGCCATATTCGAAAGGAGATGTTCGGGCTCAATCTCATGCCTGCTCTAAAGGGAGTCGGATCACATGGTTGGTTACACAGTGCGACAGTTCATTTTTGATTTCTTGAGTTTATAGAATGATTCGAAGTTAATGAATGGTCTATACAAACACAACATGTAGTTAAGGTTAATGAATTGAAATAAAATGAATGGTCTATACAAACACAACATGTGAGTAACTATTCTTAGCCCCTAACTTATTTTCAATTGAATCATTTATTTCCCAAAATTTAATTTGGATTAGGATTTTGGATTTTATAGTGCTATTTATCTTACTAGGATTGATCCATATGAAGTGGATTTAACCGCCTCTATCATGTTATGTAAAAAACCACCATCTATATATAATAACTTTGTTAGTAATGATTACCTGTGTCATGTTGTCCATTTATCATCTACGGAGTATTAAGTAGAAGGAAATTTTCATTATACCCATATTATTTTATTAATATTATATGTCATTTAAAAATTGTTAAGAGTTCTTTTATATCTTTCATAAAAAAAAATTGTGTCATCGGAGTCTTCTGTGACATAAAGGGCAATCAAATTAAAAGTTTGTAAATTTTGTTACAAGTTTAGAAACATGTTGAATACACCTATGATTTTCCTTTGATTATTTGAATTTCCTCTTCTTCATACTTCCTTAGCGAGTTTATACAGAAAGAGCACTAAAAAAATACACGTGAACAAAACCACCCTTCTTGAAATGTCTTGACTCTTCTCTTTACCCCACTCTCTAGCAACTAGCTTCCACATCAAATATGAGTTTGCAACGTAGAAGAAGCCATCAAAGAAGTTCTAGAGTATATATAAGACAACAATTAAAGTCAATTGGCTTCAGAACTTATTTTGTTATGGATGTGAATAAAAACCTATTTGAAATTCCTCGGACGAACTTCATGGCTAATGAAAGTGAGTAGTCCACAAACGACATTCTTCATCTACACGTCCAGCTCGCTATCTACAATTTCCAAACTTGGGCACAATTATGGACCGATCAAGATGGAAGGGGAACGGTGGTTCGAGTTGAGATGAGGGCTAGTTCCTATGACCTAAGACTATTTGGATTTGTATCCTTTATCGTTGTTCATGTATTCCTTCATTTTAGTTTTCTTGGTCGTTTGTGTTGTCATTATTTGTTTTTCCTCATTATTTGTGTCAATCTTGGCCCTTTGGTCATTTTGTTTGTCTATATTTGCTTTGTCTTCTTGTTTGTCGCTTTTGAATCACTCAAAAATAGCCTTTTAACGTTATTATAAAAAGGGTATTTACTCCTAATCTCATATCCTTCTTGTAGAGAGATTTTAGTTAAATCAAACTTTGATTTCAATAAATTTCCAATTGATTCAAATTTTGAGTTTTAAGTTATAACTCATAATTACTTGAGTTGTTTTATATTTTAATCATATTTATATAATTTTATTACTTATAATATATTTATCTTTTTATACAAAACAAATTTAATATGTTTGATTCTTAATCAATATACCTCCGTTCGAAAATATAAGTCCATTGACTTTTTGACACCCTTTTTAAGGAGTTAAAAAACTATATAAAATAATATTTTTTTAATTAAATTTTTGACATAACTATATACTTATTAGTAATATATATATATATATATATATATATATATATATATATATATATATATATATATATATATATATATTTGTGAACACTCAACATGCTGAGACATGTCTAGTGCTATTCAATGATCGAATTATCGATTTCAATGGGTAGTTATTCTCTGTATCATTCCAATTTTATAATTACAATGAGTAGTTATTCATTTGTAGTGGGTAGTTATTCGGTTGCAATAAATATTCAATTGTATTGAGTGTGTATTCAGTAGGGAGTAGTTTAAAATAAAAAAATGTTTCCAATACAATTTTTTCTTTTGATTTCCAAATAAATCTAGATTTTTTCAGTTTGTAAATTCCTTCAAGAAAAAAACTACTGAAGAATCAAATAAATTGGTGGAGCTGCACCCACACCATCCCAGAAAACCCAGGGATCCATTCAAGTTTTAATCAACAATCAATCCAGTAGCCCTATGTTTCTCTATTAACTTTAGGATATCATGGTAGAACATTACAGAATGATACGGGGTTAGCCGTAGGATGGCTCGATCTTCGACAATCAAGACTCAAAGACAAGAACGGAAGCAAAAGACTTAAGAACAAGAACAAGACTCAACAATATCGACCAAAGAACAAAGACGTACCAACTCGACAATGACCAAAACTGACTCGAAATCGACAAAGGGAAAAGAACAAGGACTCGATCAAACAAAGCAATGAAACAAAGACCGATAGAAGGGTGATTCGAACTACGGTAGAACAAGATAAAGACCACATGCCTCCTTAGAGGGTAGGAACCAAGTATCAAAGACTACAAAGCCCGCCTCTACAACCTTACACAACCAAGCGGACAACTTGGAGGCACAATGAGGGGACTTGTGATTACCAGGATCACCAAGCTCTCGCGAAGTTGATGAACTCAAAGCAAACCAAGCAAGATCAATTACCAAATTGCAATTGATGAGCCACGCTACGAATCGATCGAATTTCTCTTATTGTGTTTCACACAGAGGAAATTTCATTTATGAAAAGAGGCGTTTGAGTTACAATGGAGGAATCAGCCCTTCTTATAACCTAGGGGCTGATTTAAGATAAAAATAATCAATAAAATAGAAATTAACTTAAATCCCTAAAATACTAAAAATAACTTAAGTAAAATAGATACTAAAAATAGGATAAATTCATCTAAGTATGTGACAGCCTCAAAGAAGTTGAATTTCGGCCAAGCTCTGGGTCAAATCTGGAAATACCTTCAACAAAAAAGTTGTAGATCTCTCCGTCCTCGTTCCGACAAGGTATGGCACGCTTCAATCCGATAAATATAGACTCCGAATGACCCATTTTACTGAGACGTCGAAAAGCTGTCAAATGTTCTGAACGAACCTAAACATTTGCACCTTTGGATCTTCTCCCATGGTAGAGCCTTCTTCTTTCTCTTGGCGACGACATCATTCTCACGAGCTCGAATTATAGGTCCATCCCCAAGTATAGATGTGTCCGAAGGTGTCTTGGATGGTCTCGCATCACAGAAGCTCATCAAACTCAATTGCTCAACCAAATATTCAGATCTTGAATCAATAAACAAAACAAATTACCCACCTAACCAACTTGAATCAACTGTAATGGGGAATATACATCTAACAGATAAAAACACTAAATACTTTCAAATAAATGCGAAAATTAGAAACTTCAAGGGAAGACTGAACTCCTTCACAACCAAAGAAGGCCAGATCATAACTGACCAACAACAAATCACGGACCAAATAACAAAAGAAATGGCTGAACGATTCATTGGGAGACAACAAGCCAAAATTACTTCAGAAACAATCTCAAACATTCAGCCACAGATCACTGCAGAAGAAAATCAGCTACTTATAAAACAACCGACCAATGCTGAAATTAAAGACACAACTAGTAGAAAATGAGTAATATATCCCGGGCGTTTTTCAAATATACCCCGGATCTGACAATATTGGGCTCCGGGGTAGAACTTGTGTGGGGTTAAAACATGGTCTGACTTTATATCCCGGATATATTTTTTAAAAATCCGGGGTATAAAACCTAGCCAATATTGGAAAAAAAGTGCTCTGAAAGACACGCCCGGGGTATATTAGGGTAATATCCGGGGTATATTATGCGAATATCCGGGGTATTAGGTATGTTCAATCCGGGTTTTAAATTTTTTTATCCGGGGTATAAAACTAACATAATCCGGGGTATATACATGTAACCGATTTGTCCTATAAAACAAACGTCCGGGGTATATTTATTTAAAATCCGGGGTATATATTATATCAAATCCGGATTGTAATTTTTATTTAGCCGGGGTATAAAATTGAAAAAATCTGGGGTGTATAGTAGTATCATTTGGTCAATTGTTTCTTGGTATATATATCGGATAAATATGATCCGGGGTATATAACTATTTTATATAAAAAAATTTTTTAATACCTATTCATATATTACCATATTTAACCTGCAATTTCCATCCATATTCACATCAATGTAGGGTAGCCACTAAATCCACAGTTGAGCAACACAAACATTAAACAAGGTTCCAACTACTTAAACATTTTCCATCCATTCACATCAATGTATGGTAGCCACTAAATCCACAATTGAGCAACACATACTAAGGCATGTTCAACATCTTCAAACTAAGGCATGTTCAACATCAACCTCAACACTAAAACAACGTTTCACATCCATTAGTTATGTTTCAAATACATACACGAATCATACCCTTCCAATATGCTAGCAAAAGAGGATTCGATATGACTTGCAATGTTGCTTGAAACTCAAAAGGCGAACCGTCTAAACCTTCCTCCACATAAGGTCAAGATATCGCAATTAGTCTTGCCTACGAAAAATTCAAAAACAAAATGGATCAAGATTTGCAGAATGGAATGCATTATCTATAATTTCGTTATCTCTAATTTCTAAATTCAACAAGTATCATAATGCTAAGAGATATTTTTAACTAGGATCAAATTTTGTAAGACGATAAAAAATCTTAAAAAGGCAAGTAATACTTACTTGAAGATAAAGGTAAATAGGTGGTTAAGCCATTCTTTTCGAACTTCATCAATCTCCTCTTGTTTGTAAGTAGTTTTTTTTATCAAACCACTACAAAAAAAAAATTCTTATTTTTATCGTAATCGAATTTATGAAAAAACACAATAGTGAGAAAATAATAAAAGTATACCTTGGTTGGGATAACATTTTTCCCTTTGGATATTATATCTTGCATAAACTTCAAAACATAGTATCCAGAATCAGCATCCTTCGATTGATAGGGACACTGAAATACATAGTATGTGTATATTTGGAGTTACTAATGATATCATAAAAATGATTAAAATCAAGGCTTTTTCTATCCAAAAGTGAAACAATGTAAACAATGATAGAATAAAATAACCTTTGGAAAATTCCAGTAAGTACTTGTTCGAGGCTTTTTCTTACCCAACTTGGCATACTTGAATCTGATACTCCTGTTACACATATAAAAATCATATATGATTAATACAACCTAACACTCGCAAACCATTTCAATTATAGGAAAATAACTTTTTCCTCAAAAACAATACTTACAAGGAAACCATTTCATTAGCATCATGTTCTTTATCTCCGTGTAATGGAACAATCCAATACGCACGATCCAAATGAGGATTAATGACTATTAAGACCCAATGATGCCTACATATGTGTTTAGTGTGAGAATGGATGAATATTATACATAACAATAACAAGTAAAAACAATGCTAAAAGAGTTATTACCTAAAATGATAAGGTGCTAAAAACAACTTGTTTTCTAAGTTGCCCTCCATGGCATCACAAATATAAGTAGCCCTTTCGTGTACGGTCCCATTAAGAGGTGAAATTTGAGTTGAGCATAAAAATTTGAACTTCTCTTTATCACCATCTGAACAAGTGTGAAATAGATATCTACAAGTAGGCATTTGTGTCATATTAATGCTCTAAGTACATGTAAAAATTGAATATGCACACATTTAAGTAATTTATATGAACTTTAAGTTTACCAATAACTGATTTCAATATGAATATTAAGTACTTACCTCATATATAAAGACACGTGACACTCTTTTATCTTAGCTTTATGAAGCCATATCTCAATCTGCTCCTTGTCCAAAGTAAGACCCCCATGTTCATAATGGAAAATTTCACTTGATATTTCAATTTCCAAATTCTTATTATCATTGAATTCTTCCAACACATGTTGATATGCCACCAATTCACTTGCTTCAGAGGTAACATCGGGACGAACGCCAGATTCGTTCGTCAAAGTTTTGCTTTTCAGCTTCTCGATCAAACAATCAATTTCAAAGTCAGATATATATCAACAATGGGGCTGCACAACATAAAATCAATGAAATATTGGGAAGGAACAAACGTACCACAAATGTCTTCACAAGATCAATAGGCCAAGCAATAAAACATCCAACAACTTCCCTCACTAGCCGAACCTCATCGGTAGGGCAAGGCACCTCGGTGTCACCTATGATAGGTGTGACTACTTCAACTCTCACATAACCATCTTCTAATGGTTGATTGTGTAATACTCCCGATGATGAATGATATACTCGACCCCTTGCAACCTCCTTGCTAAGAGTTGGCCAAAATAGATGACATAGCTCACACCCCTATATTTATATAATACTCCATAATAAGGTTACTCTGATATTTATAAAAAGTAAATTATAAAATGATCGACATTCCATACAATAATTACTTCTTTAGTCGAATTAGCTGGGGTCCTCTTTTGAACAAGGCATGATGCTTTGCCACTTAAGTGACAAGGATCGGGGGGCGGAGCTCCTACTTCTTTAGTTGAGTTAGCTGGGGTACTCTTCTGAACGGAGCATGAGGCTTTGCCACTTAGGGGACAAGGATCAAGAGGCTGAGCTCCTACTTCTTGAGCGTTGTTTACAACTGGGGAACCATCATCACTTTTTTTCTGAACGGAGTTTTTAATGAAATCTTCCAATGCCTTCATCTTTTCTCCAAACGAGGACTCCATGGCCTTTAAAGAGGTCATCATTTCAGCCTTAAATTCAGCCCTAAGTTCAGCCCTAAGGTTATCTTCAATCTCCTTTCTTGTGATCTCAATTGATTCCTTAGACGAATATGCTTCATTGGAATTGCGTGACCAATATCTCCGCATTGTTACATCTTGACCAACCCCTCTAATGCGACCTGGATGCTCTAATTTATCCAATGCATGAGCCAACAAGTCCGTTTTTCCAGTTAAAACAAGCTCACCAGAAGCTTCTTTCTGTAGGCAATCTTTTTGGTGAACACACAATACATCAAAAGTATTAGGCCTTAAAAAAAATATATAAAGTATTCCAAAATATTATCCACCTACAATTTCCTCTATTGTTGGCCGTGCTTTCTCTACATACTCTCCAGATTTTTCCTTTCTTGCCTCCATCCACAAGATCAATCGTCCCGGGCTTGAATCCATATTGTGCTCAGCTTTCTATTTAAGAAATTTTAGCTATGATAAATCAATATATTCTAATTGATTGGTTATTAATCCCCAAGATATTAAGATATATGTATTAAATTACTTACATATTTTTCTTCAATTCCGACATACCCTTTACGACCGCCCCTATAAGTTTGATCACATTGGAGAGAGAGTTGTCGACCCTTCTCACTTTTCTCCTATTAGCAAGTGAAAGAAACCAATTAAAGTGTGAAATACATTATATGGAAAATTGTAGTATATAATATATAAAAGGCATATGTTTAAATTACTTTAAACTCATCTGATTGTCGATATTGAATAAATTGCGTCCACTGATCCTGTGTGATGTATGAGTCATATATGGCCGGGGGATTAAGGTTGAGCACACCTTCCTTGTCATACATGTGGTCTGATCCCAAGTCCTTTTTGAATTGTCTCCACAAATCATTAGCTTTCTTCAATACCCAATCCTTTAATGTAGTTGGAAGTATAAAAGCTTCCTTCAAAGTTGAAAACACCTATTTTAGAATGTCTTGTACATTCACTATATTAATCCAAATGACAAGCATAATATAGATGCAAACAAACTAACCGCAACGTCGTCCCATATAACATCCTTTTCCTCTTCAGACACTTGCTTCCAATCCATCGTAGTGATTGGCACCCACTTCTTCACTATCGTGCCAATGTATGAGGACAACTTGCCTCTATTAGGTCCAAACGGTTGCCCCAGATTGTTCAGCTGTATAGGTAGTCGTTCACCCTTTGCCACACTTTTTGTGATGTTCACCATTAGTGCAGCTCCTCTTGCCCTACGCGGCGCGGGTGGTTTTTTACATTTTTTAGGAGCCATCTGCATACCAAAAAAATTACACATTAAAAATTATAATTAAACATAAATTTTGTAATAATCTCTTATCAAATTAAATGAATTTGTACAAACCACATCTAAGTATAGAAACATACACATTAAAACCACATCTAAGTACATTTCCTCTTATTCGATAACTGCCCTTGGATAGGTTCATTGAACCAAAGACCTTCATCATGATCATCCCTCACATAAATCTCCTCCTCGTCATCTCCATCGTCATCATCTTCATTTTCATCGGAAGGTTGCGATATTGATTCTCTAACACTCTCTTCACACAATTCTTCAAAGTCTTCATCGATGCTTCTATTTGGTGTGGACATTACAATAGATCGAGTGGAGTCAAGAAGGTCACGAACATAGAACACTTGCTTTGCTTGAGATGCCAATATGAACGGTTCATCTTTATGCCCCAATTTCTCAAGACAAACAGAAACAATTCCCATCTCATCAACTCGAACTCCACCATTGCTATCAACCCATTTACAACAGAAAACTGGAATTTGCAAGTCTGACGAATACAATAACACCCAAATATGCTCAATGAAACCATAGTAGGCCATACTAGCATAGATAGGATTCTTGTCTTTAGCACTGGACATATGTAGAGCTTGTGCTATCAATGTCACACCACTGTTTTGTGTACAAGTTTTATCATCTTTGTCTTTTGTAGAGAATGTGCAATTGTTAATAACAAACCCATTGTATTTCATCACTTGACACCTCGGCCTCTTTGACCAATTTTGCAACCTTGTTGAGATTATTTCTCCTGCCCTCATCTTCTCAACTACTCGGTCACGAAACCAATCCATAAAGGTGCGGTTATGCTCAGTGGTAATCCACTTCTCATTCTTGGCTTGTCTTGGATTAGAATGCCTTAGGTAGGCCATGTGCTCCGCGACATACGGTTGAACTTCTTCCATATTGTGAAGGACGTAAAGATGTGCTTGATCCCGCTTTTCACGGGGAATAGAAATTACTTCATACCCCGTTGTCCCGCACCATTGCAACCTTCGAGCATATCGAGACTTTGGAAGACCAATTGCTTCGACATTTGATAGATAACTTGCACAAAATTCAGCCGCTTCCTCAACAATGTAGCGTTGAACAATGCAACCTTCTGGATGATTTCGATTCATGACATACCCTTTTAGAACTTTCATGTAACGTTCGAATGGGTACATCCATCTGAGATAAACAGGACCACATAGCTCAACCTCTCTAACAAGATGGACAGTTAGATGCAGCATGATATCAAAAAATGAAAATGGAAAGTACATCTCCATTTCGGACACAATGTTGGCAATATCTGTTTGGAGCCCATCTAGCTCATCAGGATCAATGATCTTACTACAGAGTCTCTTAAAAAAGAAACAGAGCTTAGTAATGACACGTCTAACATGAATAAGCAATATGGACCGGATAGCACATGGCAATAATTGTTGCATTAGAACATGACAATCATGAGATTTGGCCCCTATTAGCTTCAAGTCTTTCATAGACACAAGGCTGCTAATATTGGAAGAAAACCCCTCTGGAACTTTGACATCGTGGAGGAACTTACAAAACACTTCTTTTTCTTGCTTACTGAGTGTGTAACAGGCAGGTGGTAAGTAAGTACGTTTACCTCTGACTTCTGGTGCCAATTCTTCTCTGAGCTGCATGACTACATAATCCTCTCTAGCACGCACTCCATCTTTTGTCTTTCCCGGGACATTCAGCAATGTACCAATGACACTTTCACACACATTCTTTTCAATGTGCATCACATCGAGACAATGTCTCACAAATAAATCCTTCCAATATGGTAGGTCAAAAAAGATTGATCTCTTCTTCCACCCTTCTTCTACTAAAGTGTCACTTTCACCTTTGCCTTCACGTGACGCCCTTTTTTTCATTCCTCTATTTGGTGAACCCTTCTTGATTTTCTTGATTTTCTGGATTTTCTTTGACAAATCATTAACCTTTGCCTTTTTTCCAAATCTCACATTAATTTCTCTCACCCTATTTAGCACCTCTTGTCCAAGTAAGGGTAGCGGAGCCATTTCTTCTTCGGTTGACCCATTGAATGCTTTACGAAGCCTCCGATATCGATGACTAAGAGGTAAGAACCTTCGATGTCCAAGATAAACATTCTTCTTACTCTTAGGCAAATATATAGAAAATGTCTTCTTCTCACAAATAGGACATGCTGTGTATCCTTTCACACTATATCCGGCAAGATTACCGTATGCTGGAAAATCATTGATAGTGCAAAACAACATGGCCCGAAGACAGAATGTTTTTTTGCTGTATGCATCATATACTTCGATGCCATTTTCCCACATGTCTTTTAGATCTTCAACAAGAGGTGCCAAGTAGACATCAATATCATTTCCGGGTTGCTTTGGGCCAGCAATTAGCAAAGATAGCATCATGTATTTCCGCTTCATACACAACCAAGGAGGAAGATTATAGATCACCAATTCCACGGGCCATGTACTATGAGAACTACTTAAATTTCCATAAGGGCTCATCCCATCAGTAGAAAGTGCAAGACGAAGGTTCCCATTTTCTTCAGCGAATTCAGGATACAATCTATTTATTTCCTTCCATTGAGAAGCATCAGCAGGGTGTCGAATTTTACCATCAGCTTCCCTTCCATTTGCATGCCATGTTAAGTGCTTAGCATCTTCACAATTGCCAAAGAGACGTCGAAAACGTGGCCTAATGGGAAAATACCACACCGCCTTTAAAGGAGCACCGTTGCTCTTGTATCGAGGATGATTACTAACTGGACAACTGTCTAACAGCTCATGTTCTTTCCGGTACAAAACACAATCATTCGGACAAGCATGTATCTTCTGATATTCCAGTCCCACAGATTTTAAGAGCTTCTTTGCCTCATATGCACTACGAGGAAGGCAATTGTCCTTCGGAAGCATTTCTCCGAATACCTCTAGAGTCTCTGAGAAGCTCTTATCCGTCCATCCATTTCCCGCTTTCAAGTTGTACAACTTCAACACAGCAGACAATCTCGTGAACCTTGTACAGCCATCATATAAAGGTCGTTGAGCATCAGTTATGAAAGTATCAAACATATCTGGGCGATCAATAAGAAACTGTCGAACATCTTGCAACATTTCATCCACCCGATCTCCTTCAAAGGTGTCTCCAGTCTCAAGATCAGCTGTGTCACATCTAGAAGCAGAAACATTGGCTTTCTCTCCGTGCCAAATCCACACTTTGTAATCAGGAATAATGCCATCGCAAATGAGATGTTCTTTTACAACATCAATGCCATATGGCCTAGAATATTTACAGATTTTGCAAGGGCAAATAAATCTATTCGGGTCAACACCATGATCTATACCAAATGCAATGAAGTCGTCTACCCCTTTCTGATATTCACCTGATGTACGTTTTGCTATCATCCATGACTTATCCATAATATTCCTCTAAAAAAAGGAATAATTTTAGTGTTTTGTATTGCAATCATCGAGTGGAAGTAGGAGTTACTTCTATTGCAATATCAAAACAAATACAACCACAACAAAGATCAATTCAACCAAAAGAGAACCAACATAGACAAGAAGAAGTCCATATTCACAATGATGAAATATGCCTAGGATTATTGTTAGTTTTTTATGAGTAAATCCAACTATCAAGCACATTTATCCATTCATATAAGAGGGACAAAAAGGCATATGAGTTTTCTTTTAATCAATAAGAATTAACTAGGATGCACAAGGAAAGTCCATTCGGACAACTAATCTCCTTGAAAGCTTCTGAGACATTAACTAGCAAGCACAAGAAAAGTCTATTCGGACAAATCATCATCATAATTTAATAAGGCACCGCCGCTACAATGATTCAAACATCAAACCCCCTCTTTCAATCCGGATAGACAACTCAAAACTCATGCACCAACATAATATAACAAACATAGTTTTCACGAATTTCAATTGGACAATTAGCATGACAATTAGATTGGGAGCACAGCCCTGCACTAATTGCAAATAACATCACAAATTGGGGATCATGAAAAGTGAATGAGAACCTACTGTAGAGAATGGAAAACAGAAATTTTTTTAAAAAAATTACCTGAACTTAGAGGAGGATTTCTTGCTCAATATATTGCTAATCCAACCCGCCTAAAGAGAAATCACACAAAAGAATCCGACAGAACAGCCCTTGGCCGGCCAGACATGATCAGAGAAAGGTCGAGGACACAAATTCCTTGCAAATCCAACCCGTTCAAATTGCTTGTGCTCGATCTAAGCAAACTGGCCTACAATTGAAGCTTTGAAAGATGCAAAATAGGATTAAAATAAGAAGAGGGATAAATTAGGGTTTTGCAAAATCTGAAAATTAGGGTTCTTGTTTACCTAGGAAGAGGAGGCGGTTAATAGGGGTTTTTCCTTCACACAGATGACGCCGGCGACGAGGATGGAAGTGCTCTGGAGGCCGGCGACGAGGATGGCGTCCAGATGCGACGAGGATGGCGTCCAGATGCGACGAGGATGGCGTCCAGATGCGATGAGGATGGCGCTGAGCACTCTGTGCGCTGGGGCTCGGCGACGGAGGGAGCCGATGATGGAGGCTGGAGGTCGGCGGTCGGAGCACACAGGGAGGATGGAGGCTGGAGGTTGGCGGTCGGCGGTCGCGGCGCCCTGGCTTTCCTCTGTTTGATTTCTCTCGTCGCGCACAGAAGAAGAAGGAGAACGCCCTGGCTTTCCTCTGTTGGATTTTTTTTTAGTAAAAAAAGCGAGCCTGATTCTATTAAAAAAAAAAAAAAACTAACCTTATACCCCGGATATTTGTCAAAAAAAACGCCCGGGGTATAAAAAATGATACAATTAATATACCAATATAATATACCCCGGATTTTTATATGATCCGGGGTATATTTGTTTTAATTAAAAAAAATAAAGATAACTTGTAAGTTTTTGCTATTATACCCCGCAATTTTCAGATCCGGGGTAATAGGCTATGGGGTAAAATCCCGATTTTCTACTAGTGGGTACCCTCAATAGCATGGCAGAGGATAAATCTCCGGTACCGGACGGGTTCCCGCCAGAATTTTACCTCCACTACTGGAATATTGTGGGTAACTCCTTCTGCAAAACAATCAAATCATTCTTCCACTCTGGTATCATGTTAAAACAAATAAATCATACATTCATTGCCTTAATCCCGAAAGTAGAGGATCCTCAAAACATCAATAACTACAGACCAATAAGTCTTTGTAACACGGTTTACAAAGTTATAGCTAAAATACTAGCAAACAGAATTAAAACAATTCTACCAAAAATCATAAACCCTTTCCAAGGTGCCTTCGTAGAAGGAAGATCAATACAAGATAACACTCTAATAGCACATGAGGTTTTCCACACCTTCACAAAACAAAAAGGCAAAAAAGGGTATATGGCTTTAAAACTTGACATGGAAAAAGCATACGATAAAATCAACTGGTCATATAAAGAAGCAATCCTAAGTAAGATGGGATTTCATCCAATTTGGATCAACTGGACAATGAAATGCATAACCACTACTTCTTTTTCGGTCCTGACTAACAATACAGCTGGTGACCAATTCAAACCAAACAGAGGAATTAGACAAGGTGATCCTTTAGCCCCTTATATATTCGTGATAGTAATGGAAAGTCTAGCAAGAGAACTACATCACGAAGCATTACAAGAAGATGCTTTAATATGCATTAAGCTAACTAAGCAAGGAACTCCAATACCCTTCATAACGTTTGTAGATGACACATTAATTTCTCTCAAAAGCATCTCATATGAGTTTGCATATCATCAAAAACTCTCTAAACAAATTTACCAACATCTCTGGACTAACGATAAATTACAATAAAAGTTCAATCCAATTCTCAAAAAATTTCAGCCTGGCACTATCTACATCCCTGGCACATCAAATGGGAATCCCCATATCTAAACCAATTGAAAAATACTTAGGAATACCCCTTGTCAATGGAAGGGTTAAAAACTGTGTCTTTGAAGAAGCATTACAAAATCTAAAAAAAACAACTATCTAAGTGGAAATCCTCTTCCATATCTCAAGCAGGGAGAACCACATTAATCCAAGCCAATCTCAGCTCCAAGACAAATTACCTTATGCAGAACTTCTTACTTTCGAAAGGAATCCTACACCAAATAGATCAAATTAACAAGAACTTCTTTTGGAACAAGCTACAATCCCAAAGATATACTCCTTTACTAAGCTGGGACACTATATGTAAAAATAAAAACGAAGGAGGATTGGGAATCAGGAAAGCAGAATCTCTTAACGAAGGCTTACAAATGAAACTACTTTGGAAAATTCATACAGATAACTCTAGTATGTGGGTTAAAATTATAAAGGAAAAATATTTACAAACAGATCAAATAAATGAAAGAGATAATCAAAATACTTCTTGGCAATTTGGGAGACTACTATCCTTAAGGGAAAAGTTCAACAGGGGCATCAGATGGCTAATAGGCAATGGTAACCAAATAAATGTTTGGAGAGACCCATGGTTAGATGGAATCAACCTAAGTCAATACCAAAGTTTAGAAAATCAAAATCTCAAAGTTTCCCAGTTAATAAACGATCAAAAGCAATGGAATCTAACAAAACTGCGGCAACTGTTTCCAACACACATTGTTGACCACATTTTACAACTACAGATTCCCAATTGGGAAACCAACGATAAACTAATCTGGAAACTCGAAAAGAATGGTATATTCTCGACCAAATCAACTCTTCGGCTAAACCCCATTACGAACACTGCCAATATGGAAGGCTATAATTGGATATGGAAACTTGATATACCACCAAGAATAAAAAATTTACTATGGAAGATAATGGTAGACGGATTATCAACCACTCAGAGGCTAAACAAACATTTCAATAGAGTGCCATCACAATGCTCACTTTGTAACTCGATAGATGAGGATGCCAACCACCTTTTCATCAACTGTCAATTTACAAGGAAACTAATCCAAAACTATGAAAGTATAAGCGGAAAAATTCTCCTTCTCAAAGAAGACTGTGACGAGGATATAAAGTATATTCTTCAATATAAAAGGAGTTGCAGCAGATCAGCAATCAAAGAGTTATCCTTTATTTGACAAACGATCTGGGACACCAGAAACAATTACATTTTCAAAAATAAAAAACCAAATGCAACAATCAACCTAGCCTTTGAGCTTATTTCAAACATAAAACTATAGAACTCGCAAATAGAAGTAGAAAACAACCACAAAACCCGGAATACTACCAGACGTAAGACTAGGTGGACCAAGCCACTGAGCAGTATCTATAAAATTAATATAGATGGCTCGGTTAAACCCACGGGTGAATGCCAGGTGGGTGGGGTCATTCGTGACTCTGAGAGCGGGTTACTAGATGTATTCTTCCAAAATACATCTCCAGGTTTGATTTTACAAACAGAGGCAAAAGCTATCATTGTAGGCATTAAGCATGCAAGTGGTAAAGGGATCCGGAAGGCTATCGTTGAAAGCGACAATGAGACTATCATCAAAGCAATAAGAAAAGAGATCGCTACTCCATGGGAAGTAATTCATCAAGTTGAGAAGATCAATATTTTGGCTACAGAATTCCAGCTTATCCAGTTCAAACACTGTTATAGAGAAGCAAACAAAGTAGCCAACTTCATAGCTAGAAAGGGTATCGTTTGTACTAGTCCTACATCTCCCCTTACGAAGGAGCTGTACTCCATCATCCTAAGGGATGATCCTGGTTGTTTGTTACAATTTACGTAACAAACTCCAACTGTTTGCATACTGTAAAAAAAAAAAAAACTGTAATGGGGAATATATATAGATATATATTGAAAATAATAATAATAATAATTATTATCAATAATGGGTTAAATATATATATATATATATATATATATATATATATATATATATATATATATATATTAATATATGTGCGGGACGAGACGAGATTTGCGGGATTTGAAAGTCTCACCGGGATCGGGACCGAGACGGGATGATTTCTGCAGGACGGAATTCACTTCTTTTTTCCTCAAATCCCACCGAGATCGGGACGGGACCGGAACGAACCCGAGGTTTGTGGGATTTGTGCCCACCCTAGAAAAATGAGCTAATATAATGGGTGATTTTGCATAATATATGGAAAAGAAAAGGACAAGCACCCTTAAGGGAGGCCACGTCGGACAGCGCATGCTAGACAGCGAATTAGACCCCACTTGCCCAAGTTTGAGAGTGTCTCCCCCCCCCCCCTCATCTCATGTGCTCTCTCCTTTGCCCAATCCATTCCACAACCTTTTGCAACTTTAATTTTTTACTCGTAATTAAGGGCGTGTTTGGATTCTATTCCAAAATACAATTATTTTACCTCGTTTTATGTATTCGTTTGATTGTTAAAAAAAATATGTAAAAACCAAAATAAATTGTAATTTAACCAACCAAATAATCACATAAATTGAGATAAAATAATTGCATTTTAATTGATATATCGTGAAATCCAAAAACATCATAATTTAAACACTTTAACAATTTTGTTAACCAAACACCGCCTTATCATTTTGCATTATAAGCACAATGAATCCAAACACACCCTAAGTGTATACTGTAATAATCGATCTATGCCCATTATTTTTAATTTGGATTTGTAAGAAATAATATGAAATTTTATGATAAATTTTGTATGGCATGTCATTGTCAAAACTCAAAAGAGTTTATTTTTAAAAATTGAGATTTATTTGTAAAAAACTAAGAAGAAATATGACATATAGGTTATATGTAATTTATTTTAGGTTGAGAATAAAGGTGCAATTTGCTCAAAAAAAAAAAAAAAGAGAATAAAGGTGCAATTAATTTCATAGAATTTATACGAGGTTTATAAATTGACTAAAATTTATAAGCTAATTAAAATCGATAAATTGTATGAGAAATAGGGATTATAAGATTATAAAATAATATAAACTCTGTTTGTAAAAAAAAATAGAATTTTATTTGGATGTTATTAGAGATAGCATGATCTATTTATACTAAATATGTTACAATAAATCTCATTAATCTTTTAAAAGAAAGTTGTCATCATTGTAAACACTAAAATAATCCAAATAATGTAAAACAAAATAAAATAATCCACCCATTAGGTTTGCTAATAAAACTAATATTATAGTATATAGTATAAAGATATATAATCCAATGTTACAAGTAGGACATCGTACAAGTGCATAAACCCTATCTATATTTATATGAGTAATAGATATGATACAAACTACGGATCAAGTGTATATCATATAGGATTATTTTCTTAGCACTTACATATGTTGGATCTTTATAAAATGGAACCTATAATTTCATGACTTCTATATATGACAAGGCTGGGCACAAACAAAGAACAACGTACACTTGAGCGAAATGGAAATTTTGTCCATTAATCCCTTACCCACATTTTATTAGTTAATTTGTCAAATCAGCCAAAAGCCCATTTATGAACTTATCTCCTCCTCCTCCTCCATCTTTCTCACTATTTTGAAACAAGAGCAATGCCACATCCAAAAGACCACTCTCATTACCATGACCTCCGAAACTCGAAACTGCTCCTTGATCACTACGATCATCGCCCTTGTCGTTGTCGTGGCTTAGTTGGGACGCGACGAACTTGTCCAATGACCTCCAATCGGTCACCTTGTCCGCAGCCAAAGGGAGCACGGATTGCAAACAACCCTTATCGATATCCTCTATTATCTCTCTGGCTGCAGTTTCTTCGTTGTTGTTGTTGTCGTCAGTTTGATTCGATAGGGCAGAGATAGGGCTCTTCAACATGGACGGTACTGAAGGGCTTTCGAGTTGAGGAAGTTGTAGAAAAGAGTACTGCAAGTCCGAATCGTTGGTAGATAGAATGTTATTGAGATTTTGCATCATCATCATGTTGTGGCCATGGTTGGTGGTGCTATGATCAAGCTCTTGCTTGCAAAGGAAGTCGTGGGATGATGATGAAGATGATGATAATGGTGGGGGTGGTGGTAAGAAGCTTCTTGGAGATGATGAACTCAAGCCAGTGGTTTGTTGGTAGAAGGTGTAGATGTAGGTTGATGATGAGTCCCACACTTGATGATCAGTAAGCTTGCAGCTGCTGCCTACATTCACATTTGTCATTCTCTTCTTGAATGCTCTGCACACCACCCATCCTTCTTCCTATTCATAACCAAAGTACATATATAACATAAAATACTACATTATACATACATACATACCTACATACATACATACATAAAGAGTCAAAATCAGGGTTATGTTTAACTAGTATATTAAAATCGAATTGCAGGTTAACCAGATATTTGAGTTTTGTTGAGAGATGTGAATGAGATCAAACAGTCTTAGTATATAAGTTGGTGAGCTACTGATTCTAGCGACAACCCAACCTTTTTCAACTTTATTTTGCTCGTCCATAACTCTTGACAATGCCTGAGGTGAATTGGTAAAAGGCACTCGTCTCTTATAAGAGAGTAATTCATGTTTAAGCCTCGCAATTAGATCGAGAATATTAATCAAAACCCATTAATTACTAGTTAGTATCCATTAATGTTCAACCCAACCTTTTTCAACTTTACCTCTTATTGAACCCAACCTTTTTCAACTTTACCTCTTATTGAACCTAGTTAGTATCCATTAATTACTACTTTGAATTACAAAAAAGACAAAATTAAATATTAATTAATTGAGTTGGATGAACTAATTTCGTAGCTTGGTTTCTTCCTTTTTGCATTGTCCCATCCTATCTAGCTAGGCATGAAATAACACAATAAGCTGCATATTTCAACTTTTTGAAAAATTCCAATTTAGAGAAGGTAATTGATCGGCGGTGGGCAGTATATAAACTTTCCTGTCATATCCACAGCTTATGAATATTCAGATCATATATAGGCTTTTAAAGCATGCAAAACTTTGTCACTTGTCTAATAATAATGCCACTTTTTTTTGGATATATAGTTTCATATCTTAGATTAGATTAGATCAAACAAATTAATGAGTTATGCATATATATATATATATGTATGTGAAGTGCAAACTCTGATTAATGCAAGTTATAGAATTACCTGAGGAGGCCCATTCTCATCAGATTCAAGCCTGTACTCGTGCATTATCCAGTCGGTTTTCTGACCATTGGGAGCTCTACCTTTGTAGAAGACAAGGGTTTTCCTCATTCCGATGAGCTTGGTCGACTTATCGTAGACGGGCTTGTCTCTTCCGGTCGCCTTCCAAAACCCGGCCATGGTGGCCCTATTTGTCCTTGTCCCAGTCGGATACTTCTTGTCCTTGTGGCTGAAGAAATACCACTCGTTGTGCTCCTCATATCCTATCCTACATCTCTCTGCACAACCAACATATTTTTGCCCTCATCTTGTTTAGTACATATCATATGATCATTAGGTATATATATATATATATATATATATATATATATATATATATATATATATATATATATAGTGCCTTATATCCATATATATCAAGAGTCATATATGGAGACCCCACTATAGAGTATAGAGAGCCCACTAGCGCGATGTGCTGATTTCTTATATGAAGGGTTGCTCGATCATAAAATAAGGAAGGATGGATGTGGTATTGTGTAAGATCGATCTAGCTAAGAAGAAGATGAGAATGTATACATAAACATATATATATATATATATATATATATATATATATATATATATATATGTGCAGTGGGCATGTGCATACCTTGGATATCCCAGGGTTCAATTCGGTACAAATCAATCTCTCTAATGACATCAAGATCAATCTTTTGAGAAGCAACCTTCTTCTTCAAGTAATATCCGACGAGCTCTTCATCATTTGGGTGGAACCGGAAACCAGGCGGGACAGATGATTCCATAGTATGGGTGCCTCTTTGTTGATCTGCATAAAATATAAATTGCACCGTCTACTACTTAGCCTTGGTTAGCATATATATATATATATATATATATATATATATATATATATAGATAG
Source organism: Persicaria maculosa (assembly GCA_963922045.1). Classification (NCBI taxonomy): domain Eukaryota; kingdom Viridiplantae; phylum Streptophyta; class Magnoliopsida; order Caryophyllales; family Polygonaceae; genus Persicaria; species Persicaria maculosa. Next base: position 64,589,630 of record OY998263.1, on the reverse strand, counting down.
ATAGATCAGTTCCGATCCATATTGATCCTGATGGAAACGACGGGTTCATAACGAGAAAGGGATATATATATACACCAAAATTAAGGAAGAGCAAGGAGGTAGTGAGGGGTTGGTAATTGGTGAAAAGGGAAAAAGTCATATAAGAAAGTTGACAAAAATGAAAGCCATGGATGAATCTCTAGAAGAAAATGATGAAACCTACAAACCAAAAACCGACAAGTGTTTCCAGGTATAATTAATTATCAGCTCATTTGGGTGGTGACCAGTGCTCCAACCTGAAAAGGGTAACACCAATCCAACGATGAACGCGTATTTATGTTTTTTCGAAATAAAGTTATGCCCTACCATACCATTCGAAACGAGACGAATATGATCGATCACCTTAATCCATCTTTATACATAAGGATGAAAACAAGCTTTTCTCTTTCTTTTTTTCTTTCCTGAATAAAAAAAGGTTGAAGCATGATAATTAGGGTTTGGTAATTTCAATATATTACAAGTAATTAGCACAAACTTCAAAGTGGGAACGGGATAAGTTGCTAAGAGGGGCTATGTGTTGTTAATCATGTTGTCTTGTATTAGAGGAAATGATGCCTAATCACAACGGGGTTTTCATTACACTCAGTTGTATACTAGTGTAGATCTCGTCCCGTGTACGGAGAATGCGTTAATCTAAATATAAATTATTTTTTTCTCCAAAAAATAATATAAATATAAATAAAATTAGTTCGACAGGTTATATATAATCTAAATATCTTTTAATTAGATTTTCTCAAAATATAAATAAAATTCACATTTATAAGTTACTACGTAAAAGTTTTGTTTTCTAATCTATGGTTAATTAAATCTCATGTAATTTATATTAGATAGTTGATTTTTAAAAATATTTTAATATTCTTTCTTATTAAATATGTAGTATATATTTATTACATTTGTTTACTAAAATATCTATGTACGGATGGATTGTGACAACATATATGGCTATATAATATTTTAATTATTTATTTTGGCCTCAAAAAATAATATAGATAGATATAAAATAACAATTATTAAATGATTGATTTTGATATAAATAATTCTTTTCACCAAAAAATAATCTAAATATAAATAAAATAGCACCTATCAAATATTACATATTTATCTATTAATATTTTTGGTAAGTATGACTATGAAAATTATTTTTTATTAATTAGTTTTATTATTACTACTACTACGTTTAATTATATTGATATAGTTTTTTCTTTATATAATATTTACTCTTTTATAAGAGATTACATCTATCCAATTATATGTATTAATGGTAAAATAAAATAATTATTTTTATTAGATTTTCTTTTTGACGGGAGAAAGCTTTGCGAGATGCACTCACGAGCCGCCACGTAAGCATATTCACTCACACGCCGCCACGTAGGCACCAATGCATCGGTTTTAGTATATGTATATAGATACTATATAGGAAATTAAAGATATAATTATTATTATATATTGACACTATATATATGGTAATACCCACCTCGACTATATAAATAATTAAAGAAGAAAGAAATATAATAATATACAATCGATACAAAATACGTTAAGCTCTGTTCAGTATATAGCTTTTCAGATATTTTGGTTAATTTTAATATTATATAGTTTTAAATATATGAAACAAATATAAGATTTTAGTTTAATTATTTTTTGAAATATACGTTTTTCAACGGTTTACTCACCCAATGAAACGGATAATACGGTGTAACGGTAAAACGAATGAATATTGGGTCATATTCATATGAATATTATGTTATATGAATATATAAATATGAATATTATGTTGTATGAATATGAATATGATTTAAATATGGGTATATGAATATGTTATTATTTTTATTTACATAATATAAAGTGAATAACACAATATTCATATCCACACACCACAATATTCACATGTTCATATCCACATAATGTCATATTCATATTAATATAACACAATATTCATTCGTTTCACCGTTTCACCGTATTCTTTGTTTCATTGGAACTCTTGCCTATATATATATACTCCCTCCGTATCGCAAAATTTGTAGTTTTAGCTTTATGCACACTTATTAATAATACTTATATTTCATTTACTTTTATTGGATAAAATACATAAAAACACTAATTATTACCTATAAAAAGAGCAATTATTACCTATAAAGATAATAACTATAGCTAAAACAACGAGTTTTTTGATACAAATTTACTACTCTAAAGCTATAAATTTTGCGATACGGATGGAGTATATAAAAACTAATGGTAACAATAATGACTTGAGATCTCGCATGCAAATGAAAACAAAAGATAGTTAATTAAGATATAAAAGAAAGGCAAGCTAAGACACTCAGAAAACAGAGCTACTTACTCGTATGAACGACATGAATATAAGGTGACTCAATTGTAAGAAGTGAGAGGGTTAATGGAGGGTTTTGGGTTCAGTCTCTGTCTTCACCCTTACTCCTTGTGAAAAAATTAAGGTTCACCTTATTTTTACCGCTAGATCACGTAGGTGCCCACTTGACCATGAAATTTGAGTTTACCCTCGTTATTAAAAAAAAAAAAAAAAGACTAATCCTGAAATCTACCTCTATAATATTTTAACCCCCACAAAAAAAGAAAGTAAAAACGGAAGTATGAAAACATGCCGTGGATCTCAAATTCACATCAGCAAGAGTTGGATAATGATACTATAGCTAGCTAGATCTAGTAGATAATTCAGTATCGATTCACGCTGGAAAGAAAACAAAGGGCTTGCATCACTAATTAAGATCATTGGCCGCTACCTAGATTGACTGCATAGCAAAACCAGATTCACCAAATTAACCCTAAAAAAATGATCATGCTCAGCTCGCCTATCTCGATCTATTGACTATGTAAAGGTTAAAGGTAGCACTCCTAAGTTGATCGATCCCCTCCATCAACACATGTATCACCCTGTAAAAGAAATCCAAAAAAAGGTTGTGCTTTGAAGATTAGGGCAAAAGCAAAAGCTAATTAACGATAAATTAGCTAACACAATTGGTAGGATATATACAGTAGCTAAGCTCAGCTAGCTATGCTTGCTTAATTACCTGCTAGTGCTAGCTAGGATATGTGCGATAAATGGATCGATCAGGAAATTAGGGCATGAATTGATGGAGATCGAAGATCGAAGACAAAGCAAAGCGCACCCAACAAAGAGTGGAGAGAGAAAGAGAGGGATCGATAGATAAACTGATAAAGAGGAGTGAAGAACAATTTAGAGGGTAAAAGCTTATTTTTTTCATTGACTTGCTTGAGAATTTATAGTAGAAAATACAATGGAAATTCTATCTAACTAACAACATCTAACAAATAAGATATATATGGATCTTTTATCTAACTATCTCATAATACTCCTCCTCAAGTTGGAGCACGGGTGCGATGAATGTCCAACTTGTCCATAAGAAAGTCAAACTGTTGTTGTCCAAGAGCCTTTGTGAAGATGTCTGCAAGTTGATTGGAAGAGCAGTAGTACAAATATAGGGGGTGGAGCACGGTAAGTTGGGTACGGTTTTTGACAAGCGTGCTTATTTTCTTATTTTAAGCACGTTTTATATTAAAAATGTGTTCCCAACCCCAAATTCAACTAAAATTGCAACACGCTTTTCCATAAAACCGTTCTCGTTTATTTCTAAAAAAATATTTAGACCGACTTTCGTGTAAAGAGTGCTTAAAAAAAACTTAAAACGAACACGGTTTAATTTTCAAAGTGTATTCTCAAAACCAGATTTGACTAAAACAAACACGCTTTGCTATAAAACCGTTCTCGTTTATTTGTAAAAAAATATTTAACCCGGTTTTCGTGTAAAGCGTGCTTAAAAAAATTACAACGAACACGGTTTAATTCTCAAAGTGTGTTCCCAAAATCAAATTTAACTAAAACGAACACGCTTTTCTATAAAACCGTTCTAATTTATTTATGAAAACTTTTAAGCTAGGTTTTTGTGTGAGGCATGCTTAAAAATAAATGAAAATGAACATGGTTTCATTTTACAAGTGTGTTCCCAAAACCAACTTTAACTATAATCAACACGCTTTTCTATAGAACCGTTCTCGTTTGTTTCTAAAGGAATAATTAGCTCGGTTTTCATGTAAAGCATGCTTAAAAACATTAAAACGAACACGTTTTTATAAGAAAAGTGTCTTCACAAAACCAAATTTAACTAGAGGGAACACATTTTTCTTTTAAAGGGTTCTCATTTATTTTTATAAACCGTTCCCGAATTTTTTTTTTATATTTAGAGTTTTTTTTTAGTAATTAGATTAAGTAAATGCACATTACAACAAAATTCTGCAGCTCGGGTGGCAGGAGTGTAATGTGGACGAATTCAGTATGAGGATGCAAGAGGTCTTGGGTTCGACTCTTGGTTCGAGGGGGCAAGAGGTCTTAAGAGAAATATGAAAGAGCACACTTTTTATTTAAAGCGTTCTTACAGAAATATGAAAGAGCACACTTTTTATTTAAAGCGTGCTTATTATTAAGCACTGTTTGAAAAAAAGTGCGCTAAAACTTTTTTTTTAGCACACTTCAATTGAAGCGTTCTTATAATTGGTCGTATAGCAATTTTAAGAACGCTTCAACACAAAACCGTGGTTAAAATATGGGATCACGGTTAAATAGTAAGTGTGCTTGTTTGGGAGCGTACTCACTATAAGCACAGTACGAGAAGTGTGCTCCCATGCATAAAAAAGCGTGCTCTGGTCCCCCCTTTTGTACTAGTGGAGCGAACATGAAACAGAGCAATGTTGCCGGATTGAACATGATCACACAATATGAAAATCAACTTCAGTATGTTTGGTGCGTTCGTGGAAGACATGATTAGTGGCGATATGAATAGCCGACTGATTATCACACCACAAACACATAGAGCCGCAATGACGTATGCCGAGGGAGCGCATAAGAGCCTTTAGCCAAACCAGCTTGTAAGAAGTGGTGGCCATTGATCGGTACTCAACCTCAGCAGATGAGCGAGAAACTGTAGTCTGCTTCGTTGTCTTCCAGGAGACCAGAGATTCCCCTAGCTTGACAATATATCCAGTGAGAGATCGATGTATCAAAGGGCATGCTGCATAATCTGAGTCACCATAAGCCAGCAACCGAAGATCACTGTGACGGAAAAGAAAAATTCCTTGAGCAGGCCGCCCCTTGAGGTAATGAAGGACGCGTAGTGCAGCCGTCCAGTGAGACTGCCGAGGTTCCTGCATGAACTGAGCCAGAACGTGTACCGAATAACGCAGGTCAGGTCTAGTGATCGTCAAATAGATGAGGCGACCAATGATCTGACGATATCGACCTGGCTTCAAAAGAAGAGGGCTGGTGTCTAGAGCAAGCTTATGATTTTTCTCCATAGGAAAAATAGCAGGTTTAGAGCCAAGAAGACCAACCTCCCCAAGGATATCCACTGTGTATTTAGGGTGTGAAAGGAAAATTCCAGCAAAAGTGCGAGATACCTCGATGCCCAAAAAGTACTTGAGCGAGCCTAGATCCTTCATATGAAAGCAAGAGTGAAGATATGCTTTGAATTTACCAATAGAAGCCGAGTCGTTCCCCGCAATGATCAAACCATCAACATAAATAAGGACATGTAAGACAATCCCAGATCGTGCATAAGAGAACAATGAGTGGTCAACATAGGACTGAGAGAAGCCAACATGTATGAGAGCGGAAGCCAATTTAGAGAACCAATTACGAGAAGCCTGATGAAGACCATAGAGCGACTTCATGAGTCTGCAAACTCGGCGAGGACTAGAAGTAGAGAAGCCTAGAGGCATCGACATATAAATCTCCTCATCAAGATCACCATGAAGGAATGCATTATGAACATCCATCTGATAAAGTTTCCAGTCCTGAATAGAGGTAAGTACAAGAAATACCTTAGCAGACACCATTTTAGCAACTGGAGCGAAAGTTTCAGAGTGGTCAGTACCCTCAATCTGACGATTCCCAAGAGCAACAAGACGAGCTTTGTGACGATCGATGCTACCATCCGAGTTGTATTTCACTCAAAACACCCATTTACATCCGATCGCCTTCTTGTGAGGAGGCAACTCAGTGATCTCCCAAGTACCATTGGGATGAAGAGCATCAATTTTAGAACACATAGCATCCCGCCAATGTTGATGGAAGAAGGCCTCACGGAACGTCGTCGGTTCAGGGTTGGCACTAATGGCTGCCAAGATGCAGCCATCAGTGCCAACCCTGAACCGACGACATTCCGTGAGGCCTTCTGCCAAGATGCAACCATCAGGCCTCTCCAGTGTTTCACTTTCTCCCCCATCTGTAATCTTTTTTTTTTCAGCTAAGAAAAGATTACAGACGGGGGAGAAAGTGAAACACTGGAGAGGCCCTGATGTGGCGGAACGTGTGCTTTGTCGTAATGCAGAAGAGAATGAGGACCATCTGTGGTTCAGCTGCCTTGCAATCCAAGATGTACAGGACATGGTCTTCGGGTGGATTGGGATCTACTGCAGATTCAACACCATAGGGGACTGGCTGGCTTGGTTTGCTTGTGGATCTGATAAGGTACGGAAATCGCAGCTGTATCAAGAGAAGTTGATGACGTTTGAGGCTCTCATTTACTACACTTGGAAGGGGAGGAATGGAGTGAGATTCAGGCAAGAAGAATTCAAACCTGAAGAGTGCGCAGAGATGATTATGGCCAGCTGTAGGTCTCGGATTACTGCTAGATGGAAGTCTAAGACGCTGGTTGACCGATATGGCCTTCGGGGGGGGGGGGGGGGGGGGTTGAGAGGAGAGGATTGTATAGAGAAGTTGGGTATTAGAGGGCTTCTTTTGTCTTTTTGGAGGTTGACAGAGGTAGAGACTAGTCGTAGGATTCAGCTGGGTAGTTCAGCTGACTTTTGGATGGTATACGTATCATCTTTTTGGGCAGGATACCTCTTTTCTGTATGACCCTTTGTTTGGTCATACCTTTTGTATATTTGGTTTAACCACCACATCTATATATTTACCATTTCAGACTGATGGCTGCCAAGAAGCTGATATGACTAGGTGTAAAGGTATGTGAATCAACATAATGTGACAAAGGATAAGGCGTACCTGAAGACGTGACCGAAGACGGAGAAGCTGAAATAGGATCAACTTTGCAGATAGTATGGCACACATAGTCTCTGAGTAAGACCGAGGGGGTTGGGGTGCGAGAGGACCGACGAGGGGGCGGCGGAGGTGGGGCGGAGGTGGCTCAGGCTTAGCAGCGATAGGGGGTTGCAATGGAGCGTCATGTGGGGTGGACGGGTGGCGCTGGAGTAGGTGTTTCAAGTGGCGGATATGGAAAGATGTCCTCATGAAATGAAACATCACGAGAGACAAAAATCTGATGAGTGGTAAGATCATACATACGCCACCCTTTCTGACCAAACGGATACCCAAGAAACAGACACTGCCGACTCCGAGGAGAGAATTTATTTGTAGAGCGGGGAATGACAGACGCATAACATAGACACCCAAAAACACGAAGATGTGTATAGTCAGGAGGTTTGTGAAAGAGATATTCATAGGGGGTTTTACCTTTAAGAACCGAGGAAGGTATACGATTGATGAGAAAACACGCAGTTAGAGCGCAGTCCCCCCAAAATTTGATAGGCAAATTGGCCTGAAACATTAAGGCTCGAGCAACATTGAGAATATGACGATGTTTATGCTCAACCTGACCGTTTTGTTGAGGTGTAGCAACACAGGAAGACTCGAACAAGATGCCTTGATCGTCAAAGAAAGGACGCAAGGGAAGAAATTCGGAGCCATTGTCATGACTATAGACACATTTAATGGTTTTGTGAAATTGAGTGACGGTGAGACTACAAAACTGTTTGAGTAGCCTAGAGACCTCTGATTAATGAGTCATGAGAGAGACCCAAGTAGCTCGAGAAAAATCATCTACAATGGTGAGAAAATAAGATGCACCAGAAGAAGATGAAACACGATAAGGTCCCCAAATATCGCAATGAATTAAATCAAAAGAAGTCGAAGCTTTTGAAAAACTGATAGGAAATGATCAACGAGTTTGTTTACCCTTGTAACAAATATCACAAGGTACACTCTTATTTGGCAAAGACTAACTAGTATTGTTTGAAAAAGATGAAAGTAATGAATAAGAAGGATGCCCGAGATGTTGATGTCATAAGGAAGGAGACTCGATGCAAGTAGAGATGGAAGCCGAATGTTGAGCAGCAAGGGGGATAGCCGGCAGAGCCCAACACAACCAGTAGATCCTATTCCGAACCTCACCTGCTCCAATCAGCATCCTCTGGAAGTGCGGTCCTATATCACACACAACTTGTCAAACAAGATAACAATGCATCGCAAATCCGCAGTCAAACTGAAATGCCCCAAAGTATTTTTGGGTATTTCAGTTCTAATGAAAATAAATAAATAAATAAATTCTCTTTATATTAAATTTGGTAAAATAAATTGAATTTAAAATTTATTAGTTCACATAAAATACCTAATGTAAAGTTTTAGAATAATTATATTATTCGAATTTCAATAAAAATAATTTATTTAAAGAGATAAAATAATTCCTCATTATCAATATTTAATCTATGTAATTAAATACAAATCGGTACTATTATTTAAATAAATAAGAATGTCTCACAAATAATATCTATATATTATTTATGGGTAAATTAATGGATAATTAACTATATATTCATATGTACTACGTATATTTATAAGTATAATATACATGTATACTGGTAAAAATACACACACATATATGCACTCAATCCCATACCAGCCCTTCCGAAGTGAAGCAGCCCACAACGGCCCATTCCAAGTCTGCACGCGGAGGAAGAAGTGAAATTTGATTTTTTTTTTAACAAAATCCTATCTTTAACTATATAATAACTAACAATCTTTGGCCAAACCTTTCAACCCCAAATCCCTATATCCATGGGATCCGATTAGGTTAAATTGAAGAGAATGATGCAGGCTTCTATCTCATCCAATCCGCACGTCATAACTCTCCCATTCATTCCCTAAAAACCCACCAACATCAGCCGAAAACCACCAACTGTCATTAGCTCTGATCACCCTTGACCACGATTCCGGCGAAACCAAGGCCGACGACCACTACCACAGAGCTTCTACAATACCCAGGCAACCACCGTGAAGGCCCTACACCAGCAGATCATCGGAATGTACCCGGAATTGCCACCGGAAGTTTCTGCAAAACTGTGTTCGAAAGCCCCTCTTGCGAGCCACTCTACCGCCACCACAGTACTTCGACGTCTCCGATTTCAACATCAGCGTGCTCTCTGCATCACCCTCTATCGATCTCAACTTTTACCTTGCTCCGAAACATTTCGAGGCGCTACAACATTCCTTAAGTGTATTAATAAGGGGTATTACAGATTTTGGTATTAGAGCTTATGGTTTTTTTTATAAAGTGAAAATATGTGTTTTATAATTTTAAAAGGAATTTAAATGTATTTTAAAATGTATTTTAAAATGTATTTAAAAAAAGGCTTCTTTTATGAAAAAAAGGTTATTATAAACCTAATTTATACGTATAAATATCTTTTTATCACAATAATTTACATTAAAATTTGTTTTAAAAAAAACCCAAAACTAATTTAAAGGTAGGAATATTTTTATCATGCGTATTTAAATGAAAGTTTATTTTTTTAAATAAAAATTGTATCTTATAAAATAAGTATTCCAAGGTGTTTTAAACTCTATAATAATGATATTATAAATAATAATAAATGTATTTCATAAATAATGATAAAGGCGTTTAAAATTTAAAAATATGTGCATTTCATATCACGGTGATTTAAGTGTTAAATTTTATAATATTCTAGCCCTCAAGTACCTAACCTGTAATCTTTGAGTCGTTGATATTCCAACCTTAAGTTATGTCAACTTGGGTATTGACACTCCTTAATTCATTTTTTTTAGATGCCTTCGATCCTTCCTGGAGAGAGTGCAACCAATAGGGGAGAAGTTGTCCCCTTAGGTGCATCGAGGCCATACTACAACTCGATCAACTTTTCCATGACTCGCCTCGCGATTCAATCACGAAATATGGAACCGCGAATGTATCTTCTAGATTCTGCGGAGTGGATTCACCCTTATAAGAGGTTTTGTGATATGGAGTTGAGGAAGTGGGAGGATTCGGAGAATACCCTTCGAACGAACACTCATTGGCCTATGCTACTCATACGCCTTATGGTTGATGCCATCAACTATTGGCGTCATATGATACGATTTGGCTTAGACTACAAGTTGGAAGGAACGATGGTCCTATCTGACGATGTGCTTCGACGAATGGATGTCATTTGCTACAAGATGGAGCCGCAACCTTACAACTAGGTAAGTAAGACCATGATTGAAGTGTCACCGATCTATACTTATGAGAAGCATTGTTTTGATCGCATGGATGCCGGAGAAAAGAGGCGTCTTCGACTAGAACACCTCAATTGTGAGATGTTGGATCATCTTAGTGAAGTGAATGAGCATATAAGAGAGTGGAGGTATCGAATGATTCATGGCCTACCTTCAACAAGTGATGTAAAAACCTCATGGCAAATGAAGTGGCAGACAGAGAAGTTACAAAGGGTTGCAGAGCTACAAGCACTCGACAAGAAAATAGAGGAAGATTTGGAGTATGACATCAATCGAGGTGTCATATTTAAGTATTTGAATCCATTGTCGGGCATACGCCGTGGATATTACTTTCCTATTTATGAAAACTCTCATTATTAAAGAAAAGCTAGAGGAACTTAAGGCAATATTTCAATTCAATAATGGCTGAAGGGCCTGCGTGTCATGCCTAGCAGCCATTTCTAAGATATAATATTCTCCGCATTTGAAAACTTTTAAACTCCTCGTAATGTTGTTGAAGTTATGACACTATATAAGTATGAATTGATTTTACATTGATTTTGGGAGTAATTATAATTGGGTGAAATTTTGGACTTCATATAAGTGAACAGGGTATAAATGACATCAAATGCTATCTATATGGCGAGGTCTTTTTGAGTATTATGTGCACCAATTAGGAAAGGCTGCATATTATTGTTTTCTGCCAAGAGGATGAAGTTGGTTTATGGTAGAAAACTGTTAAGCGATCTCAAGGATGCAAACCTTCAATCGGCCCCTCGCGGGCAATTGCAGTACAACTTCTCTAAGGAGGGAGAAGAAAGGAGAATTCTGGCTCATACCCATAAATGGATGAAAGTATTGAGCTAAGTATTGAGCAAGAGACGAGATGTTATAAAGCACTCACTAGCCTTCCACGACTACGTACAAAAGTTGCGAATGGATTGCCCTTCCCTATACACTTATATGAACATTGAGGGTGAACGCAACATAATTGGACCATTTAACCTAGACAAGAGTGTATACGTGATGAGGCAAGAGGTCGAAGCCAACGCACCAATAACTCAATGTACTATGTACTACCAAATTGAGTTAATCAATATTCCATTCGATTTGAGAGCTACTCATTCTTTTATGGCTTAGTGTTGTCCATAGATTTAAGTTAGGTAGTGTGCCTTTAGAAAACCATTTAGGGTCGAACTCTCTAAAAGAGGGAACAATGATAGGAACGAAGATGTTGAGCCAATTTCCTATCACGATTGGGGGTCGAGAGTTCGACGTCGATTTAGTGGTGATTCCGCTTATGCCGCTGTATATCATCTTAGGTATGGATTGGTTAGGGCAACATGGCGCGCGCGGTGGTCAACTTCGAGTGGAGGATTGTGACTGTATCACCAGATGGCACATGCGTGTGCAATTTCTGCAGGCGCGTTTTCGTTGAGAACGACCATATTATTAACATGTTGCAGGCAGCGAGGCTACTGCGACAAGGTTGTGTTGGCCTATTATGCTATTTACCGGACTCTAAGTCCGAGACGGTCACAATCTCCGATATTCCAGTTATTCGGGAATTTCCCGACATATTTCCTGATGACATTACAGAGTTACCATCAAAGCGCTTTGTTGAGTTCACAATTGATCTAGAACCAGGGACATCTCCACTCTCCAAAGCTCCATATCGTATGTCACCCCTTGAGATGAAGGAGTTGAAGTCTCAATTGGAAGAGTTGTTGGAGAAGGGCTATATCAGGGCTAGTGCATCGCTATGAGGGGGGGGGGGGGGGGGGTGGGGGTGGGGGTTCTAGTATTATTTGTGAAAAAGAAGGATGGATCCTTCCGATTGTGTATTGACTACCGTGAGTTGAATAAAGTGACGATCAAGAACAAGTACCCATTGTCGCGAATGGATGATTTGCTCAATCAACTACAAGGAGCAAAGGTGTTCTCCAAAATCGATCTTCATTCTAGGTATCATCAGTTACGGATTCGCGAGGAGGACATCCCAAAAACTGCTTTCAGGATTAGATATAGGCACTATGAATTCGTGGTGATGCCCTTTTGCTTGACCAATGCCCCCGTTGTATTGATGGAGTCAATGAACATGTGTTTTCATGACTAGCTGGATAAGTTTGTCGGGGTGTTTATCGATGATATTTTGATCTACTCTCCGAGTGAGGAGGCTCATGAGGAGCATCTGCGGACCGCATTGACAGTTATGCAACAACATCAGCTCTATGCTAAGTTGTCCAAATGTGACTTCTGGATCAAGCATGTGAACTTTCTAGGTCATATCATATCTGAGGAGGGAGTGATGGTGGACCCTCAGAAGATCTCAGCGGTGAAACACTGGGTTCGTCCAAAGAATGCGAAGGAAGTTTTCAGGGACTAGTAGGATACTATGGGAGATTTGTGAAATAGTTCTCTAAAATTGCTTGCCGCTTATCCCTTTGTCGAGGAAGAGAAAAGCTTGTTTGAAAAAGAAAAGAGTGAGCAAAGCTTTAAATAAAAAATTGGTTGACCACTATACCGATTCTAGCATTGTCGAGAGACGGGGAAGAATACCTAGTGTATAATGATGCTTCTAAGCAAGATCTGGGTGTGTGAGGATGTAAGATGATAGAGTGATCACGTTTGCTTCCAAGCAGCTCAAGCAGTATGAAAAGAGTTAGCTAGTGCAAGGTTTGGATCTAGTTGTTGCTGTACTTGCTTTGAAAATCTAGCGACAAAATCTTTACGGTGGTCAGTGCCAAATTTTAACTTAGGGCACTGACCACCGTAAATCATCATCGAGAAGCTATGATAGCAAGATGGACAACGTAGAAGACCTATTCCGCAAAAGGATTTGCTAAATTTAAGATTCGAAGCCCATCTCATATTCTAGGGAGTATCCCTGCTTCTTTTATACACTCACACAGATAGATTGTTGAGTTAGGGATCGATTCGTTATCTCATGTTTTAGTTGATTGGGGAGGTAAAACTCTATTCCTTCGAGGTGTTTTTTTTCCATCGTTGTAATTCCATATATTCTCCAACCAATCTATGGGTACTGTCTTGATGACATAATTGTAATCGTGATCCGAACTCTTTGGTTAATGTCTGAGGAAGAAATCTCGAGTTTTTTTTAAATAAAAATAAATAAATATACATCATGCATTCGTCTCATAAGAACAAGATCAAAAGAAGGCGAGGAAGATCATGAAAGACACAACACACTGGACAACGTGTCAACCATCGAAGATAAAGATGATCAACAGATGAACCGTCCAATAAGGAGCAAGCAGTCATCACATACGAAAAGGGTTGATTAGTGTTACCTATAGTGGCTGCCTTCAAAACCTATCCGACCGGATCATTTGGTAACTTGGAAAAGGGAGTCAAATTAGGTTGAGACAAAAGTCAATGGTAAACTAAAAAAAAACCATATTCGTTGTGTGGTATGAGTCACTAACCCCTAACAATGACAACTTAGCTATATATGATCGCTTTTCAACACATAGTATTAGCATATGCTTATGCGTACGTTAAGAGGTTTTTATTTATGTATGTATGTTTTTTTTTTGAAATAATTCTCAGAATTTGACCATAATGAGTTCGATTGACAACTAATTACGTTGGATGTAATTAAGTTGTTTTGATCTTGCAATAACGAGTTAAGATCATATTGCTCTATATATACTCATAAGATTTCAAATCTCGTCTTCTAACTACTCATAAGTGTGCCATGTAACAGTCCGTATATTTCCCTTTTCCCTCTTTATCTACACTTGTGCCCCACCTAATGCTACCAATGAAAAGAAGCTAATAAGGTATCTGAGTTACATTTCGAAATGGCTTACCCCCTCTCTCTAATCTTTGCAATCCAAATACAAGTTGTATCATCATTTTCTTTAGGATATAACCCATTTAATATGTCTTTCAAACCAATGAAATAATTTACAAAGTCCATTAGGAACCGGGTGCTTTTGCAAGCAATATCTGCCATATGACAATGATAGTCAAATTGTGAAAAGGGAAAATCAAGATTAATAGCTAAACATAGATATTTTTGTTAAGATTTGAAAGTTGAAGATAAAATAAAATGGTCTAAGGTCACATTTCATTACTTTAATTAAACTAGAAAAGTTAGGTCATTGCATGTCAAGCGAGCTAATGATGTCGGTCCCTCCAAACAAAGCCATGAACTCATTCGTACTCCTATTTGATAGAAGACCAAGTTTATTGCTCTTTCTATCCTTTCTCTCTTCCCTTTTCGTTGCTCTTTCTATCCTTTCTCTCTTCCCTTTTCGTTGTTCAAGTTTCGGGACGCAACTTATTTTTAAGGAGGGGGATATGAAATACCCCAAAGTATTTTTGGGTATTTCAGTTCTAACGAAAATAAATAAATAAATAAATTCTCTTTATATTAAATTTGGTAAAAAAAATTGAATTTAAAATTTATTAGTTCACATAAAATACCTATTGTAAAGTTTTAGAATAATTATATTATTCGAATTTCAATAAAAATAATTTATTTAAAGAGATAAAATAATTCCTCACTATCAATATTTAATCTATGGAATTAAATACAAATCGGTACTATTATTTAAATAAATAAGAAAGTCTCACAAATAATATCTATATATTATTTATGGGTAAATTAGTGGATAATTAATTATATATTCATATGTACCACGTATATTTATAAGTATAATATACATGTATACCTTGAATTGGTAAATAAAGAGCGGTCATCCGGGGTTCGAACCGGAGACCTATGGGTACTACCCACAAGTCCTTTCCGATAAGCCATTCCGGAATGGTTATAATATACATGTATACTGGTAAAAATATACACACATATACGCACTCAATCCCACACTAGCCCTTCCGAAGTGAAGCAGCCCACAACGGCCCATTCCGAGTCTGCACGCGCAGGAAGAAGTGAAATCAGATTTTTTTTGAACAAAATGCTATCTTTAACTATATGATAACTAACAATCTTTGGCCAAACCTTTCAACCCCAAATCCCTATATTCATGGGATCTGATTAGGTTAAATTGAAGAGAATGTTGCAGGCTTCTGTCTCATCTAATCCGCACGTCATAACTCTCTCCCGTTCATTCCCTACAAACCCACCAACATCAGCTGAAAACCACCAACTGTCACTAGCTCTGATCACCCTCGACCACGATTTCGGCGAAACAAAGGCCGACGACCACCACCACAAGGCTTCTACAATACCCAGGCAACCACCGTGAAGGACTGAAGGCCCTACACTAGCAGATCATCGGAAAGTGTCCGTAATCGCCGCCGGAAGTTTCTGGAAAACTGTGTTCGATAGCCCCTCTGGCGAGCCACTCCACCGCCACCACAGTACTCTGACGTCTCCGATTTCAACATTAGAGAACAACCGAAAGAGATCAAATGACAAGTAAGGCCTGGATAGAATAAAGCAGTAATCTCAAAGGAAACACAAAGAGTGATTAAGGCAGCCTGATTTGCCAAGACAATTGAGCCATCAGGGTACTTGATGTTCCAGTCATTGTTGTGAGCCTAATTCGCCATGTTTTATACTTACTTTTATATCGATTTCTGCATGCATTTTATACATTTGGGCTAGAATAATACATATTCTATGTAGTTTACACTTATTTGTCAAATTCTGGAGTCTATACTAGTTTCTGTTTAATTTCGCAAAAATTGAGACATTTGATAGCAATTCGGAGAAAGGACGGAAAGCTCGAAGTCAACTACAGAAAGTCCAAGGTCAAGAAGCAACGGAACCAGGACAAATCGAGCAGAAATAAGGAAAGAGCAACTCGACAAGGCTGCTCGATATCGAGTAACACTACTCGATATCGAGTAACTCCCGAGCCCAGAAGAACACGAAGTAAAGCAAGATCACTCGACTCGAGCAGAACAACTCTACTCAACGTCGAGGAGTCTGGTCGACGTCGAGTACACCCGTCGAGTCCGAATCCTACCCGAGATCGAGTGCATCCTAGAAGGAGAAAATGCTAGTCGACGTCGAGTACATCTACTCGATGTCGAGTACAATCCAGACAAGTCCGAGTCCGAGATCGAGTTGTGCCGAGAAGATAGAATTGCTTGCAAGAGAAGATATGTGGAATTCTATCCATCCACATCTAGATCTATCAAGTCAAGAAGGGATCTATCCACATTAGTCCTAGTTTCCTTTATAGATTTATTTCCTTCTTCATTAATGTTTTATCTTGTGTTTTTAGATAGAAAGTTTTAGATATAGATATAGTTGTTCCTTCCTAGATTAGCTACATGGAATACTATAAATAAATCCCTAGGGGCTGAGTTTTATTCAATTCCATTTCATACACAATTAGTTACATAGAGGTAGGAGAGAGAGTGCTTGTAGCCGAGAGAAGGTGGAGTGTTGAGAGACGTTTTGGCTTCGATCGGTTGTAAGTTTTGGTTATTTTGAATGCAATTTAGTTTCTTGAAATTATTGATGTGTTTATTCATGATGAAGAGTGAATAGTCACCCAATTTCTAGGGTCGGGGTGAGCCCGACGGTAGCCATGTAGGGTCGGGGTGAGCCCGATGTTGTGAGTTTGAATTCTTCCCCTGAATGACAATTAAAAGTATTGCTTGAGGACAAGCAAGCTTAAGTATGGGGTGTTTGATGTGAGCCTATTTTGCCATGTTTTACATTGACTTTTATATCGATTTCTGCATACATTTCATGCATTTGGGTTAGAATAATACATAATTTGTGTAGTTTATGTTTATTTGCAATATATGGACTACACAAGTTTTTGTTATATTTCGCAGAAATCGGACGCACTTTGGAGCTTAAAGGAAAGTCTAAGCTAAGGATGGTGCAGCTGGAGAAAAGTCCACTTTTCGCCATTCATCATTCTGAATCAAGCTTTGATGTCTTCATGAGAGTTGTATTCCTCTTGGCGACGGTGGATGCCAACATAAGCGTAAGGAAGGGAGTGCTCACTTTCAAGATCAGCGATGAGGTAATTGATTATTCTTTTAATAAAACTGAAAGGCATACAGGTCCCATGGAAGAGGTAAAGTCCATATCAGCCGGTTACATTACTTGCGGGGAGCCAAAGGTAAGAAATATGACCCCCGAGGAGCTAGAAAAGAGGGATATGGAATCCCAGGTGGAGGAGATCATGGCCATCCTAAACGACGAAGTAGAGAATCCACTCGACATAGACCAAGGTACGTCGATATGGACTAACTATTTTTCGGATGGTTTGCCAGGTCTTAATTATGGGGTCAAAATCGACCACGAAAAATCGACTAAGCCACAAAATAGGTCGATATCGATCTCACATACTCGATATCGACCCACCCAAGTCGAGGAATCTCCACCAGGAATCGACCAAGGCAAAATCGAGCCAGACCACTCGATATCGAGTGACCCTACTCGATATCGACCCATCCACACCGAGCCGATTCCACCTGTGGAGACCAAGCAACCCAATTTCGAGCAGCAGAATTCGATATCGAGTGACCCTACTCGATATCGACCAGACCCCGAGGTCCCGGAATCCGATTCTGCGAAGGTAAGCCAAGGTATGAATCTTTCTTCTCCCATTTCCATTAATGATTTATCTATACATGGGAGAGGTTTGCCTTGGTATGTGCGCTTATGCAAGATTTCCAATGATGACCCCAAGGAATATGAAGTTGGAGACAAGGTCTATGTTTCCAAATCAAATGATCATTGGTTTCATAACAAGTTCAAGAAGAAGAAGATGGGCCCCTTCACGGTGAACAAGATCCATTCCGGAGGACTACAAACGATGGACAAGAATGGAGTCCTATTTGAAGCCAAAGCTACATGGGCCTTGCAAATGCCACCTTGAGCTTAAAAGGAGAAAGTCGGCCTAATGACTATAAAACCTAGAGCTTGTAAATAGACTTTTATTTTTGGGATTTTTCGGACATTGTTGCTTTTGTTTTTGGTTTTGGACATTATTTTCTATTGTGGGTATTTCTCTTCTAATTTTGCAGGAATAAGGAAGGACGTAGCACTCGATTTCTGACGTCTTGCACGTCTGTCTAGTGAGTTTCTTTCTTTACCCTTGTTTTTATATAGCGAGGACACTATAATGTTTAAGTATGGGGTGGGGGAAGGGCTTACTTTGTGCGTATTTGATTATATTTGACACTTTGCGTGCATGTTTAAAGTTTATTTCTTGAATTGCTTATACATGGCTATTTTGGAATTCATATTATCGATTTATGTGCTTATATGCATGTTTTCCAAAGTTTATAAAAATGACCCCCATTGAAATTTTTTATAAGTGTCATGGAAGTTTTAAATTGAACTCGACGATGCCAAATTGGATTCATTAGAGATATAGCATGAAATTGCCTAGTAAAGGAAAGTCACAATGAAGTGCATTATTTTATTGAAAACCATGAAAGGAGGTAAAAATTTGATACTGCTTTTGACATGTTGCATGATAAGATGATGGAGGACTTTATATTTCCATATAATCCTCATATTGTTATATCTTAGCCTTACCTATGCTTATGCATCCCAAAAGCCATATTGAGCCTTATTTCAAATATTTGCTCCACATGATCTAAATATTGCCCATTCTTTACCTTATTTCCATCCGGGGATTATGTTGAGAATGAAAGTACATTGTGGAGATTATTATATGGTGTTTGTGTTGTTATATATCATATATGATGTTTGGCAGGAAATTGAAAATATATGGAAAATTTAATGAGTGAAAGAAAATCCGATCACCTCAGGAGATAAAGGTTGATCGACCCTGCTCACTGAGATAATAGTTCGGCGAGATGGGACACACAGGTGAGGAGTCCAAAGTACTAAGTATCCGGGGCCATTCATGACACCCATGTTTGCGACTCGTGAGAAGGCAGTGCTGAGGTTAGAGAGGTTAAAGCATTATATTGAAAAAAAGCAATGAGCGATGAGCGAAAAGTGAGGAATCAAAAGAAGAAGAAATGTGGTATGAAAGTTTGGAAGTGCTCCATTTCCCCGGATTATTAGAACCACATTGCCAAAAATCGCCCACCTTTAGCCTTTTACCAATCTACTCCTTATTTGAGCTAAATTAAAGTCCTCTTGATTATTAATGCTTTGTCACTTATGAATGTTTTTTGCATAACCCTCCTTTTGTGAGTAGATGTTGCTTTTAATTGCACATGCATGGATTTGTGACATTAGTACCTTTTCGAGGATGTTAAATGATTGCAGGGTTATATGGCAATGAATCTAAGATGTTGTAAGTTTGAATTCTTCCCCTGAATGACAATTAAAAGTATTGCTTGAGGACAAGCAAGCTTAAGTATGGGGTGTTTGATGTGAGCCTATTTTGCCATGTTTTACATTGACTTTTATATCGATTTCTGCATACATTTCATGCATTTGGGTTAGAATAATGCATAATTTGTGTAGTTTATGTTTATTTGAATTATATATGGAGGTCTACACAAGGTTTTGTTATATTTCGCAGAAATCGGACGCACTTTGAAGCTTAAAGGAAAGTCATGAAGAAGCTAAGGATGGTGCAGCTGGAGAAAAGCCCACTTTCCGCCATTTATCATTCTGAATCAAGCTTTGATGTCTTCATCAGAGTTGTAGTCGAAAAGAACTTTCCAACGCATGCTCATATGCGTCAATCCGACGAACGAAGACTCGGGAAAGTGCATTTCAAGAAAAGAGCAGCATGCTGGAAACTGATGCAGAGGTCGATATCGACCTAGCTAAGTCGATATCGAGTTGCCCGAAATCGAGTCAAGATCCCGGAATCGACCAGAGCTGGAGCAAAGGAAAAGTGAAGGTCGATATCGACCTAACCTAGTCGATATCGAGTCGAGTCAAGTCGATTTTCACTCTGGAGGCCGAGATCAATATCGAGTTGACCCAGTTGGCCGATTTCGAGCTAGTCCGAGTTCTAATCAAAGTTCTATCCAAAGTCCAGTGGAGATATCCATAAGATCAAATTCTATCAAGATCTATCAAGATGGAAGAGATATTTATCTACTTTAGATATAGTTCCCTTGTAGATATTATTTCCTTTATCATAATGTTTTATCTTATATTATTAGATAGATTTAGATATAGTTGTTCCATCATAGAATAGCTACATGGAAAACTATAAATAAGGCCTTAGGGGCTGATTTTTAGTCATTCAATTCCAATTCAATCTTAGTTCCATTCATATCGAGTAAGTAGGAGAGAGAGAGAGAGCTTGTGGCGAGAAGAGAGAAGGTGTTGAAAGACGGTTTGTCTACGATTGGTTGTAAGCTTTCTTTTAGTTTATTTAATGCAAAGTTATTTCCTTTTATTATTGATGTCTTTCTTTATGATGAGAAGCGAGTAGTCACCCAACTTCTAGGGTCGGGGTGAGCCCAACGGTGGCCGTGTAAGGTGATGCGGTAAAGGTACAATCTTTTGATGCGATTTCGTCTTCTATCCCTACAAGCATGATTCTTTTACGAAAGTTGAAGGGGATCCTTGTTTGTGTTATTGAAGCGAAAGTGATCTTAATGCAACTTGGATTAATTTTGTGAAAAAGGGTTATTAACAATTAGGGTTTATGCAAAAGCCTCTATATTCCTATTTGTTAATAACGAAAGTTGTTTGATGAAAAGCATGATTTTTTATGCCTTTATGTGTTATTTTGCATGGTTATCGTTGTGGTGTTGAAACCCTAAACTTGGAAGTCTTTTATTTTACTGATTTATTTCATAAAATTTCGGTTTTAAAGTTTCAGTTAGTCGATTTCGAGTTGTTTGCATTCGATTTTGTTACTCGATATCGAGTTCACCCAAGTCGAAATCGACCAAAGCTGCTGCTTTGTGTTATTTTCTGCTTTCTTCTGTGTTTTACTGTTTTTGCTGAGTTTGGAACTAAAAAGGAGGGCACTGACAAGCTTCCTCGTGGATCGATCTTGACTACCTTCTACTACAGCGGGAGGAAGTCTTGTAATTAATTTGCGGAGATCAGGGAGACGAATTTGAGATTTATAATTCATACTTGATTTTACTCCTAACAAGGGGCGCGACAGAATCACAAGGACAAAGTTCTAATGGAGGAGGCCCCTGAAGTGTTCACGAGATTTCGCCTATACTTATTACCTCACTTGTGACGACATAATCCTTTTTAGAATACCTGCAAGCCTTAGCCTGATAGAACGATGATCAGATTGTAAGCTTATTTGTCCAAGCGATGAGGGTTATGAGTTTGACTCGTGATGAATTATGTTATACTATTCAATTGTCGTCTACGGAGGAAGTTTGGCGAGGTTGTTATCTCTAGGAACGTTCTTCTCTGACCGAGGATCTCTAGAACTCAACTCCGTGAGTTTTAAGTCCGGGAGATAATCAGAGCTCTTATGCCTTTCTTATCTTTGGAATCGGATCCCTTGTTCTGAGCTCGGAGGAGGGTATTTATAGGGAAACCAAGCGAGCAGCTGACTGGCAACCTCGTGGTTCTACGTAGGACACGTGTAGCGCATGCCCACACGCTTAGGGGCATAGACAATACACGTGGAGCCTTTAAAGGCGAGGTGCCTGAGCCAGCGAGCTACTTGCTTTAATTCGCGAGGGAAGTAAAGATTAATAGATATGGGGAGCGTTAAATCTTGTTATTCAGGTCCGGTTGGATACTTTGTTCGCGATGTACTAATGGTGGGACCGATCTTCCTTTTGCGTTGGGTGACCCATTTACGACGTAATATTTCGTGCTAAATATATAGCCTATTTTCTATGGTATCATCATATGTCCTTGTGACCGGATCGCGAGTGATACTACACTCGCGATTAGGTTTCGACAAGTACGATGCTTTCTGTTAAAGCTGTTAGTCTTGTAGATAAACCTTTCTTGGGCCTATCGTGTCCCTTCGGCCCATTGGGCTGGCTGGCCCCACAGAGACCTATAAGGAGGATTTTCACTCTTGCTTATTCTCATTCCACATTTCTGAATTTCTAAAGAGGAGAGAAGAAAGAGGAATTTTTAAGGGTTTCTTGTGTTTTTCGAAGAACTGAGGTCAGTGTTAGATGGTGGCTTACTCTCAGTTCCCTGAGTTTTTCAGTACTCCATTCCACGGTTGTTTAAGTAAGTTGCCTTTGATCTTTCTTCTGCTCATTCTAATTTCTCAGTTTGCGCTATTTTTTCGGGATTTTTAGGGTTAGCCAGAAAAAATGAAATGAGTGACGGTTATGGGGTGGCGACCGGGGTTAGCCCTGGTGTTCCGTCCCTGACTTTACCCATTGGCCTCCTTAGTCGTAACTGACCTTTGTGGAGCCGTGGATGGGCAGTTTAGTAGTAGGAGGGTGGTATCGAGAGGGGGTAGTACTGTATCTTGAGTTTTCCGGGCGACACCCGACGATTTCTTCGGACTTTGTGGAGTATATCCGATGAACAAGGGTAGAAACAACCCTTCCGATTTCGCCCTTTTTGCCCCTCTCATGGATGATTTCTCAGGAATCGAGAAATCTTTATGAGGGATATGGAAGGGCGTCTTTTAGCCGCCGTCCAGTGGGGGGGGGGGGGAGGGAGATGTCTTTTCAACGTCCCCTAGGGGGGGCGTGAGGCGCCAACATAGGCCTTTAAGAGGGCTTTTTGGCGCCAATTTTATCTACTCGCGATGTTGAAAAGGTAACTTTCCCGTTGTTGATCCTTATTTTTTCTTACGTCTTTTCCAGGAGGTTTTTCTCTTGTTTCTAGAACTAAGATGTCTCAGGAGAGCGATAGCAAGAACCATAGTGTGAGCTACCAGTACGAAGAAGTCAGTTCCCCGCGTACCAATTCTCAGGCCGATGTTGGTTCAGAATCCGCGGCGAGCCCGTCTCCTCTTCCACCAAGTCACAAACCTCGGGAAGAAAAAAGGAAGAGGGAGAACCCTAGGGGTGGTTCCAATGCGAAGAGACGGAAGATGGCAGGGACCATCAAGCGCCCTTTAGAAAGGAACCACCCCGAATATTGTCATACCTCAGAATCCATAAATGACCTGGGAAAGGGCGAGTCGTCTCGTGTACCTAAAAAATCTAAAAAGACTATTCGGGTGGTCCCGGGCGACTTCACCATGCCCCCTTATGATCGAACAGAGGCCGACCCCTGTAGCTTTTGTGAGGGTTATACCTTCGGGGTGCCACTTCCCCTTCCAACAATATCCTCGGACCGCGTATCTCTTACCATACGGAAAACACTGGGCGAGGAGTCGAATTTAGATGCTAAGCACCTGGAAGATGTGGCTAGACTTTATCCGTGGCCGACTAGGGTAGAAATAGGCTTGGCCGTCGGGGGCGGGGGATGTTTAAACGAGTTTGAGAATCACGTGGTAATCCACCTGGGCAGCCTGCTACAAGGGTTTCGTCTCCCCCTCCCCTCGCTGTATGTGGATTTCTTAGCTCATATAAATCAATGCCCTGCCCAACTTGCTTTCAATGTATGGATGTATCTGGCGGTATATGTCATGCGTTGCGCAGTCATTAAGCAAGTGCCAACGTTAGATCATCTGTTTTCCGTTATTTCCTTGAGGCATGGTGAGAGATTGGTGTCCGCCTCCCTGGATGAGAAGATAGTTCAGAGATTGTCCAGTAGTCCGGGATGGAGGAAGAAGTGTTTCCTCGTTCGTGATCCAACCAAAACCATATTGAACTTTGTGACCAAACCTGGCTAGTACGTTGCACCTGGTGATAAACATGATTCCGCGGATAGGTGGAGAGCTGCGTTTAAGAGGGGGGTTGCAGCCGTTCGGGGTTACAAGCAGGTTGTGACCCCAGTTCGCTTGGAAATGGCTAAACTTAGCCTTCCACATCGACCGGGTCGGTGTTCGAGGAACCTTTTATTCCGAATCCTTTGGTGTTTTGACCAGGAGTTTCCTTTTATCCTGACTTGTTTTAATGTTTCCCGCATATATAGTAGTTGACAGGTCGAAAGTTTCTGCACTTGCAAAGAAGAAAAATGCTACCAGAGGTGGGTCAGGGCCGACTCCTACAATCACCCCGCATCGAGGTGGTGGTCGCCAACATGTTCCCCACGAGTCTCCTGTTGTAGCTACGAGCTCAAAAGGGAAAAGACCGGTCGATGATCAGGAAAGTATCTCGTCTGATGATCAACCGTTGGCCCATCACGAGCGAAAACATCTAAAGGCGGGTACAGAGGGCACCACACGTCTTACCTTTGAGCCGGCTGCCCGTGCTGAAGCACAAATGACAGCTTATCAGCTACCTGGGTTTGACCCTATTGATATTAAGAAGTTGGGTATTCCTCTGGGGAACTGTTCGGCCGAAAGAGATTATCTTCATCACTTGACGGATGAAGAGCTAGTTGAACATGGCAAAAAAAGCAGGGGCTGGGTAATCTTCTTCGCGACCTATGCCCTTATTTCCTTTCTCTTTTTATTCTTTAACTTATGCATTCTATTATTTTTCATACATATGTTTCCGCAGGATAATCTGCAATGGTTTGAAATGGGCTTGCGTTTGAGAAATTACGGCGACCAAGTGAGGGAGTTGAGAACCAATGTGGCCACCCTGAAGAGAAAGGTGGAGAAGTTGAAAGATGCGGAGCTTTGGGAGGTGACCATCGAGAGTCTCAATGATGCCCTGACGAAATCCCAAAGAGATGCAGAAGTCGCGAAAAATGAGCTAGATCTGTCACGTGTCGAACTTGCGAAGGCTCAAGAGGTGGGGGCCCGACATGAACTGGAGGCCACGCGTTTGAAAGATCATCTCAAAGATCTTGAGAGGGAACTGGGGGCGGTACGGGAGGAACTGGCCGGTGCGAAGAGCCAACTGGAATGCTTCATTTTTGGGGATGAGACCGTTCTTTCCAAGAAACTACTTCATGAGTTCATGCTTTGTGATGAGGGTCAGAAGTGGCTATCTAGTTTCCTGGGGGATTCCGGTCGGGGTTGGCTTAATCACTACCTCGAGACGGATGGAGAGGATATCCTTTATGACAAGGTCTCCGATGCGTGGATGGACGGGATCATGGATGGGATTACTCAGAGTGTCAATCGCTTTGCTTATCTCAGCGACGAGGTGAGGATGTTTCCCCCTAGCTATGAGGATGAAGATCTGAAGCTGAAGGATCCTCATCACTAGTTGCCATGCCATTACGCTCTTATTTTTGATGCAGCTGTCCTTGATCCTTTGCCAGAAGGTGAAAAAGCCCTTGAGCCCGCTCCTGTAGATTTCCCTCCTTCTGATGTTTGATTTGGCCATTTTATTCCATCTTTTATAAGGATTGTTTGTAGGGAGGTTTTGAAAACATTTCTACCCGTAGTGAGAGTCTCGTACTCTGCTGCAGTTTGTGTCTGTTTGATGAATATTTTTAAACCCATGGTAAGTGACATTTTGTCATAGTTTTTGTTTTTGCGAATACTTTATCTTTTGAATGAATCATGGTTTTATTTATATCCTTTGCCTGTTTTTCTTACTGGCCTATTCTGCTGATTTTTCTTTGTGATTTTTATGTCTGAATCTCGACCTGTTGTTTCTATTTTCCATGTTAGTTTGCGATACCCTTATCCATCTCCTGTCGTTGATCGTTTTATGGAATAAATCATGAGATGACAGAAAGTAGGGTTTGCATATATACTAGTTTTTTATTTGAAATGACAGGCCGAACTCAAAAACTTATTTGCGATGAAACATAACAGGGAATATTTCGGAGTGCTCTTCATGCGATTATATCTCCTCGTAGCACATGTAGTCAGGCAAAGTATCCCCATTTTCGTCGGGATCTGGTTACTCTGTTGCCACACTAAAGTGGGACTCTCTTTCATATTCGAAGGTGACGCGACTTCCTATCCTGAGGTTTGTGATGTTTGCAAAAGATCGCCATCCTTCTGTTAGGGAGAACCAATCCCCCTCATCTCATTCGACTAGGATTAGGAATTCTTGGTTTGAGGGAGAACATAGGTAGATGTGGTTTGTTATTTCCTCCCCGAATTCTACAAATATATATGGTAGTGGGAGCCTGTGTAAGTGGCTTTCCCTAAGGATTATTCTGGCGAATTTAGGATTTGGAAAAAAAATAGTGTTTGTGATGGAATTTGGTGGAGGGGTTTTTGGTGGAGAGGGCTCTCTCGAAACCCTATCGAAACTTGGCATTGCGTTTTTTGGATACTTTAAATTGTACTCCTGATGATTTTATTTATACCAGTTCTACTTGCAGTGGATAGGGATACTGCTATTACGTAGTTATCTCTTTAATTGTGGTGAAACAGGTTGCTGCGTGTTGACGCACTACTAGAAATTTGTTATTTAACATCGGGTAATAGCCGATGTCTTTCAAAAAAAAAATCGATGTCTATGTGGGTGTTGTAAAAAGTCAAAAGTTTTTCACATCGGCCAGAACCCGATGTCTTTGTATGTTATAACATCGTTTATATTTTTAAATACGATGTCTTTGTTATCCTATAACAGTGATTATAAAATATAACCGATGTTATAACATATAAAGACATCGGCTATTACCCGATGTTAAAACATTTTGACTTTTTACATCACCAACATAGACATCAAAATTTTTTTTTAAGGACATCGGCTATTACCCGATGTGAAATGACATATTTACGGTTTTTTTTTTAATTATCGTAGCCTATGCGGGATTTGAACCCACATCTTTGTGTTTGAACGCAATGCTCTACCATTTGAGCTAATAGGCTTTAAATTTGATAGAATGTTTGTACATAATAGCAAAAAGAGCATGTGAAACTTAAAAAGCAAATAAACAAGGGAAATAAACTAGTAGCAAAAGAAGTAAACAATTGTTCTATGAAAATTCAACACAAGTGCTATCATTAGCTTCTATAAATCCCAAGGCCAACTGTTTAAACGGATTGGCATAAAACAACATGCATAATACAACAAGGCATTCATAGTCAATTTGAAACACAAGACTATAAATACCAGGCATAACACCTTGATATTGCCTGCCATAGATATAAGAATGTCTCAAATGAGAAACACAAGACCATAAATAGCAGGCATAACACAGAAAAACTAGCATATGTTGATTACCTTGTATCATTTTAATCCCTTTTGAAAGATTCAGAGTCAATTTCCTTCAGAATAACGGATCGGTTGCTTAGAATCAGAGATGTTGGGATGCCAGAACCCATTAGGCCCCCACCAATATCAGCGACTTTTTTCACATGCCTTGGTTTTAACCCAACATCAGTCACACCAGGTACCTGACAATAACGCATATCAGGCAACTGTCTTTGAGAATAGGCAAGTAAGGGAAATTCTCTATATATAATTCACAGAGCCGGAGGGTAGCTTCTCATATAGTAGCATTTTCCGAACGTAACTCAAGAAATGGAGGGTGGATCAACGACATAAATAATGTGCTAGAAAATTAATTACCTTGGTTGTCATTCGTTGGCTGAAAAATAAATGCACTAGGCCTTTTGAGGTGTCCGATGCAATTACCTCTCTTATCACTTTTACTTCCTAGAGGAGAATAAAAAATCTTCTAGATCAGTAATGTTAAGAGAAACAAAGATCAGGGAAAAAGAGAGAGAGAGAGAGAGACAACAGAACTCTTTCAGAACTCCCATTCCTGGAATAATTATAAGTGACAATGAAATGATGATCAAAGAGCATCAATCATGGTAACAGTAAGTAAAAATGAACTGATGAATTCTACCATGGATTGAGTATACTTACAATGTCAACACAAATAGCTCAATTAATAAAAAAATATCAAAAGTTGGAACTGACTTGGTGATTTGCGTACTAGGATCATCTCCATTGCAACCTAAAGAAACCAAGCATATGAATTGACTATACATACATTAAAAAGCAGAAAGAAATCACAAGAATAAAGAAAAATGAGCACGCCTTTTTGATAGGGTGGGAACTGATTGTAATGCAAATTATAAATTTGATAAGTATGAAATGGAAATAGAATAAATCTGAAATAGTAAGGCATGTCAAGAAATATGGAAATCTACAGAGTAACCCTCAATTTTAGTGTTCATACGAGATTGCAATAAACACAAATAGTCAACTTCTAGGAATCAGTGAGATGCGAAGGGGGATTGCTCATAGTCAACATTAAGACAATTTTGATGCAACATCTGGTAATGCATTTGCTGTAAACAGTTTAACAGAAATATGGTAAGCTAAAAAGGGGGTAAATATCAGAAAAGAAACAAGGCAATTGTTAGCAAGTGATCACACTTTGGGGGATGTTACATTTATTCAAGTATGTGATAGAAGATTGTTTAAATGCATCCAGTGCCGCATTGTAATGAGGACACTAGCATACCTTCATCGTTCATAAGGAGATCCAATGAAAAGTACTCCACGAAAAAATTGTGTATTGTGTCTCAGAGCTTGCCCATAAAGTGTAAGCAACAAAGCATGGCCTGTACGATCAGCGACACATGCACAGCGATATGCCTGCAGCCTGCCCACCTGCAATATAAGCAGTGTCTTTAAGGCTATTATTGATGACACGTACATCTCAAACATTCATCTTCATACCTTTCCCGAAATCCTAGCTTTGGCTGCCAAATGCCAAAGTTTATTCTTCATAGACAGATTTTATTATCTTCAGCGAGAATTGAGACTTCCAAAATTGAGTATTTGATCCGCCATGAAGATTCAGAGTGGAATATCGATTATTGACTACTAGAAGTGGATAACAGACACTAATTAGCAGGGGTGACAAAGATAAAATGTCAAACTAAGAAAATAAAGTTAACCAACAATGATCTCAAATAGATGCAAACCTCCCTGATCAAAGCTGTGCCAGCATTTTCCATTGAATCAGCTAGCTCAATAGCCCGAGCAATAGTAACCCCATCCCTGACCACTTTTGGGCTTCCGAATTCATCCAAAACTACATTCCTTCCTACAAATGACAACAGTTGATCATTAACAGACCATTCTCTGTATCCAATATCTGAAAGAAGCATAACGCTCCGCTCTATGGAAAGGGAATCAGTGTGCACAACAATTGAAATTCAGGAAGGAAAAATCAAGAGAAATACCATCAGATGAAGTCTATAAAAGTTCCTGAATATCAATTAACCTAACAGACTCAGGCAAAATGTACATCACTTTGTACATACCACTAACAATTATAATCCAAATCTAGAGAGGGGATAGCTTATGAACAACAATGCATCACCAACAGATAATGTAAAACGAACAACCACCATATCACATATACAAAATTAATTAATCCATGTATGAATAACAACCTCTAGGGCCAAGAGTGAGCCCAACTGCATCAGCAAGCTTGTCAATACCAGCCTGAAGGGCCTTCCGGGAGTCCTTGTCAAACACAATTTCCTTGAATCAAATCCAATAACAAAAAACCCTAAATCACAAATACTCAAAATTAAAAGGCGGAATTTCATACCTACACACGACGACCCTTACTCTTCTCTTCAGTCTGATAGGCCCAAAATCATAGAACACTTGATAAGTCCCAAATTAGTTTCATTGCGTAAATTAGAGAATACTTCAAAACAAAAGAAACCCTAAATCAAAACTGGGTATCAATTTTAGCTAGCTATACTCAATCAAACCAATTCACACAAACCCTAAATCAAAAATATTGAAAATTGAAGGCGGAATTTTGTACCTGTGATGGAGAGGCAGTGAGGGAGTAGGGGTTTCGACTGTTGAAGTTGGGATTTCGACTTCAACTGTTGACGAGAGTGGGAGCAGTGAGGGAGAGGCAGTGATGGATTTCGGAATTTCGTACCTGTTCAAGGCGGAATTTCGTACCTGTGATGGAGAAGCAGTGAGGGAGCAATGACACAGAGGCAATGAGGGATTTCGACAGCCCGGTTCGATTTCGACGGCGAGAGAGAGACGACCACTGATAGAGGCAAAGCTCGGTTCGACGAAAACCAGAGATCCCGCACTGGAGACACAACGATGAGACAGAAAGGGATTTCACTGCTGGTGAGGAAAGAGCCGAGAGATCGGAACGAGAGCGAAGAAGGGATTTCGCCGGAGAGACTACATCCCAACCGGAGCCACCCTCGAGTTGAAAGCCGGCGAGACTGGAGGAGGAAGGGATTGGGGGTGAACATGGCGAAGTAGTTCGCGACCGCTAGTCGGGACTGAGAGGAAAGAGAGCAGAGTCGGGAATTTCCAAGTGTTGAAGTATTGGGAGGGAGGGGGGTGTTTTCAATTTTTGAAGGTTTAGACCATCCGCAACCATGGGGTAACCTCTTTCCCCCCTTTTTCCCCATCTTCCTACCACAACTTTACAACTCATTTATTTTTTTCTTTAAAATAATTTTTACTTTTTCTACCTCTTTCTAAAAGTTTACCTCTACAACCATGGGAAACCCCTTTTACCTCTTCCCAAATTTATTTTCACTTTTTCTTTTCCTTTATATCTTTCCCTTTATTATATGTGTATCATCATATATTATTGTGAATTATTTTTATTTACAATTTTATAAATAAACAAAAATAGCAAGTAGTTAATGTAAATATATTTTATTACATCTAGATTAAAATAAAAAAAAAGTTAAAAACATTATAAAATACGTAAATACTAATAAAACTACCTATAAATTCGGATCATAGCCTTGGAATTGGTTCCACAAGTGCTTGATGAACTTCGAGGTGCACTCCCTTGAACACCTGGAGAATGCTCAAAATGTTGTTGGTTTGGAAAAAAAAAAAAGAGGATTGTACACATTGGTAGGATTATGTAGGGTATAATTTGGATATTCGGGTGTTTAAGAATTGTTAAACATTTGCAACATCACTTGAAATTGGGGATTTTTTAGAAGATTTGGATCAAAAGACATATTTGGAATGGGTGGAGTATTTGGATTATTGTGATCCATGGTTAAGAAAATAGGTGCAACTACAATAGATCAAGATGAGGTTATATATAGGATAAAATTGGGCTCAAATTATAGAAAAATAATAATTTAAACCAATGTGATATTTTATTTTAAAAAATAATGAAATATAAATATATTTTTATTTCATTTTAAATCCTACTACAACTAATAAATCCAAATGTGAAATATATAAACCTACTTTATCATAAAAAAAAGGAAAAGAAAATTACAAATGGGAAGAGATTACCTCTCTCTACCAAGGTAACCCCTTCCCACCTCTTACCTTAAGGTAGAGTCCACAACCATGGGCTTACCTTTTGGCAACCTTAAGGTTGCTAAAACCCATGGTTGCTCATGCTCTTAAACCCAAATTTCAGAAAAAATTTCTAAGTGTTAAATTACCCTACGTGTATTTGATATGGACGGGATTTTCCGCGCGCTTAATTTTCTTTCAAAAATTAATTTTTAACATCGGTCAAAAAAAAGTGTGGTGCCTGATTTATTTTTAACATCACAAATTTATCAACCGATGTCAAAAATATATTTAACATCACGTGTTTTTCTGACTGATGTTAATTGACCGATGTTAAATGACAGAATTCTAGTAGTGACAATATGTCTTTCGTGCAACTTAGTGTTCGGATTTTTCCTGCAACCTTACCACCGCTTGGGCTGAAATTGTCTTTATCGGATGTGATATGAGTGTTTTTATCTGATATTTGTTGCCCTCGTGGTTGACCTGGGTGGTAGGCGGTTTGCTTTTCATTCTTACTGCCCTCATGGTAGCACCAAGTGATAGGCAATTTTTATTGATGTTTTTCTTTGTAATTAGTATAAAAAGGTATGAGAACCCGAAGCTTTTGTTGCAGTCGGTCTATGATAATGATGCTTGCGACACCAGTTGATATTCCTGGCGTAGTTTTTCCTCGCGTGAGGGGCTTTACCCGGGATATTACCTGGGATGGGCATTTATATAGGATGATAAGTTACATTAGTGTGATTATGTACTTTGGCATATGGACTGTTTCTGATGCTCTTTATTTGTCGTAGCCCTTACCCTCTATCTACCGGGATTATGGTTACGATGCCCTTGAATTTATTCATCTATGGACGTGGTCGGATGAGGATTTTATGGTGAGGGTGGAAGCCTTAGGACCCAACAACTACTGATTTACAACTGGGTGGCCCCCGTTCGTTGTTTCGAATGAATTCCAAATTGGGACACGCCTGATTTTCGAATACGAAGGACACTCCTGCTTTGATGTTGTTGCTGTGAACCATGGTCCTGATCAAAATGGTGATGTGGATTTCTCAGTTCGGTGTTGATCGTTCCGCTTTTATTATGCTTGTTGTGGTTATATTGCTTTGTTGTCAACGGGTGGTTATGTTTAATGTATAGGTACTTACTAAGTTATCGTGGTGCTACCCGTTTTAAGGTTATCGTAAACTGTGATCAATCCAATAAACAAGCAATTTTCAGTGTGACGTTTGTAATTAAATATTTCGATTTCCAGCGCGAGATTTTTGATTAATTATGTCGATCTCCAGCGTGAAATTTGTGATTAAAATATTTCAATCTCCAGCGCGGGAATTTAGATTAAATATTTCGATCTCCAGCGCGAGACTTTTTAAATATCTCAATATTCCAATTTCCAGCGCGAGATTTTTAAATATTTCCATCTCCAGCGCGAGATTTTTAGATTAATATTCCGATCTACAGCGCAAGATTTTAAATATTTTAATCTCCAGCGTTGTTGGATGCTGGGGAGGAAGGGGTTAGGAGATCTTTCTCGCGTGGCTCGCGAATAAAGAAACTTTATTCTTCAGTCGTCTTTGAATATTGGGAATTTTCTTTGTGTCGTTATACAAAGGTTGACGACAAATTAGATTTTAAATAAGCGAATTTTTATTGATAAGCCGAGCTTTTCTTAAGAAACTTAATATGAAAAAACTTCGCTTCTCGAGTTGATCCTAGGAGCTAATGGAAACCATTCGCTATTGGACCGTCGTATTCGCTATAGTAGAGCTTGTCTTCTATGTAGCGGTCTTGCTTGTCGAAGAAGTGGACTTCAAACCTTGCTTCTCCTAGGTGGGTGAACATTATTGCTGTTTCCAGCTCTAGTCCGTGTGATTCGACAAAGTCCCTCCATCCGCGTGCCACCCAGTGAGATCCGTAACTGCCTCCTACGATGTGGACAGGGAAATCATTGACAACGCGAGTGGATAGAAATATTTGCTCGGGAACATGGGGTTGAAAATGTTGGCCGAATTTGTAAGGTAACATCATGCGTATGTATTGCTCGTCTCCCACTAAATAAGTATCAAATATAAAGGGATTGTTTGGGCTTTGATTGCTGTTACTTGCTGCCATTTTTGCATTTTTCCCTGGGAGGACCGGGAATGAGAAGGTTGTGCCTTTTATGTTGTAACGAAGGAGGATCTTTATAGTGGTTTTTTACTGGTTTAAAAAATGATTTTTGCGATATATGACTATTTTTAAGTTTCGAAAAACGCCACTGTATTTGGCCTAGTTCTGCAGGGATTCTTTGTCACGTGCAGGACATGCAGGGTATCTTGAGAAATCCTTCGCAGATTTTTTGTCTAGTTTTCATGTATGTAATAAATGCTTTTTAGACGATTTCCAAAGCATACACCCCTTTTTCTGGGTATAAGAAGGTGTAGTGCTATGATTAAATCTTTGCAGTTATTGGGTTGCTTTTTATAGCATTGGTGTTCTGGAACAAGGACGGCGTCTCCTAATTCTAGCATGCGTGATTTTTTCCGTTGGGTTGATGATGAGGGGAGGATGTATCGTCTTGTAAGTTGTACATATCCGTCGTGATTTATGCTTTTTCTTGGACCTGAACCATGTACTAAGTGATAATGCTTTTTTGTATATAGCCTCTTCCTGGTGCTTTTGAGAGGATGTATGGTCATGTTGTAACGGACCATGTTAGTTTAGTCTCTACAAATGGTGAGACCTTTCATGTTGAATTCTCCAAGGATTGCTCTAACCGTTGGTGGTTATCTGGTGGTTGGAATAGATTTGCGACCAACAACGGGGTTAAGGTTGGAATCTCGGTGGTGCTCTTTCAATATGTAGAAGGAAATTGCTTCAAAACCCTTGATCTTGAAGATGAGGATGAGTAGAGCTTTTGGTGTTTTGTAATCTTAGTAGATATTTGTTTTTATGTTGTGCTTTTATTAACTTTTAATCGCATGCTTTGGTATCTGTAATTGCAAATATTCTTGTTAATAACATTTCGCTGTTTTGAATGATCCGGCCCGGCCCTTTGTGTTTTGTCTTGTTTCAACTTGGATGTGACTTTTGCTAGTGTGATAATGACACTCTGAATCGCAGAGTTGGGTTCTGCGACTTTTGCCACTTGTCTGGCATGCAGTTGGTTCTGACGATGTTGCTTTGGGCAAACCTTTGGTGACGGGACAACACTGTTCTGCTTGCTTGATTAGGTGATAAATATTAGATGCTCGGGTTAATTCTACGGTAGGTGTCCTTGGGCCTTGTTTGATTTAGCAGTATTCTTGTAGTGAGGAATCATGACCTCCCCTCACCCTAGTTGGCGTGACTTTTTCCGTTCCTTTGATTCTGAAGAGAAGATGGAATATCTGGTAGGTTTCTTTACCCCATTTCTGTAATTTGCGTGCTCCTTTTTTATTTGATATTTTGGATTTGTGACTTGTAGCTTTTGCCCGAATCATTTGGTGTTCAATATGCTCGCAGGGGAATGACTCACGTGTGTTTGGTCTCTCCTACTGGGCGGGAGTTTCGAGTAAGGGTGTTTCGAGATAGCCAGGGTCGTCACACCCTCACCGAAGATTGGCGTGCTTTTGCCGTGGACAGCGGTCTACGCGTTGTGGGGTCTCTTATTATCTTTAAGTATGAGGGGAGTAATCGTTTCACGATAATCGTTCCAGAAGCGAGTGAATAAGCTGTGTGTGCGAGTGCGTTGTGTAATCCTTTCTGATATTTTGGTTGTACGTTGGCTTCTATACGTGTTGACACCGCACTTGTTTTCAGGGTCTGATCTTAGCGAGCTTTTTTAATGATTGTTTGATGTCATACTTCGAACAATACTGAATCGCGCATAAAGGTAGAGCAATACATAACGTTCTTATTAAACCTCCAGATATTATTGAAACTTGTAGAGGTAATTCGCAAACAGAGTGATGGAAACTAAACTTACTTCTACGAAGTTCTACTTCAAAGGAGAAGAAAACTAGAAACTTTCTATGAGCATTCTAAATTTACCTCCTCCGATGCCTGGCCGGGATGATTCGAGTCCTGCCCTGGCTTAAGCGAGATCCATTCAGAAGCGGACCTTTTGAGTGAGGAGGAGCCCATTCTGCGTCTACTTCATCCCCCACCGCATCTAGGATATGAACCTCAAAACGAACACCTCCTTTGTGAATAAAGGTGACGGAGGAACCGAGATCGATACTATGTGAGCAAGCAAAATCGTTCCATCCGCTGCTCAAGTAACGAAGCCTATAATCTCCACGAGTAACTTCCACAGAAAAATCCCGCAAAATTCGTGTTGATAGAAGAATGTTCATAGGAAGGTTTGGATGAAATTCATCTTCGAAATGCAGTGGAAGGGATAAGTGATGTAACTGTTCTGGGAAACGGATGGGCTCAGAAAATGACCAAACCGCCTGGTTTGATGTTGTCATAAAGGGAGAGAAAATGGGAGTAAAGAAAGTGACTTAATGGAATGCTCCTTCAATGTATTTTCTTTATAATGGGACGTTTATGTGATCGGCTCATGATCACGGGGGACGTTAAATAGGGCATCCTGTGTGCCGTGGCAGGATAAGGACGCAAAGATCTAAGGAAGTGAAGTCGTGATTTTCTTTGCAAATAAAACGCCGTGCATGGGGATGCCCCAAAACCTTGTGAATTTCATGGAAAATTTAGTACTAATAAGTACAGCCATTTCTGGTGAAGAACCATGGGCGAATTTTGCAGATTAGACCGCTTAGTTTTATTCTCCTTGGAGGCTTTCTTGCATGCGTATCTGTACCCAAAGTGTACGCGATCGCTAAATTTATTCTCCTTGGAGGCTTACTTGCACATCCCCGTGTTCGAAGGACACGTGGTTGCTTAATTTATTCTCCTTGGAGGCTTGCTTACATGCGTATCGACACTCAAAGTGTACGCGATCGCTAAATTTATTCTCCTTGGAGGCTTACTTGCACATCCCCGTGTTCAAAAGACACGTGTTTGCTAAATTTATTCTCCTTGGAGGCTTACTTGCACATCCCCGTGTTCGAAAGACATGTGATTGCTAAATTTATTCTCCTTGGAGGCTTACTTGCACATCCCCGTCTTCGAAAGACACGTGATTGCTAATTTTATTCTCCTTGGAGGCTTACTTGCACATCCCCGTGTTCGAAAGACACGTGATTGCTAAATTTATTCTTCTTGGAGGCTTACTTGCACATCCTCGTGTTCAAAAGACACGTGATTGCTAAATTTATTCTCCTTGGAGGCTTACTTGCACATCCCCGTGTTCGAAAGACACGTGATTGCTAAATTTATTCTCCTTGGAGGCTTACTTGCACATCCCCGTCTTCGAAAGACACGTGATTGCTAATTTTATTCTCCTTGGAGGCTTACTTGCACATCCCCGTGTTCGAAAGACACGTGATTGCTAAATTTATTCTTCTTGGAGGCTTACTTGCACATCCCCGTGTTCAAAAGACACGTGATTGCTAAATTTATTCTCCTTGGATGCTTACTTGCACATCCCCGTGTTCGAAAGACATGTGATTGCTAAATTTATTCTCCTTGGAGGTTTACTTGCATGCGTATCCGTGCTCAAAGTGTACGCGATCGCTGAATTATTGGTATCGACAACGTTTCTTGGGTTTGGAACTTTTATTTATATATATGAAGAGGTGTACCCAATTTCGGAACCCTGGTGTCCCTTGTACATAGAAAATATAAGTCACCAAGTTTCTAATATGTCTAGCTGTTTACGCAAAATATGCTTTGAGATACTTTGTATTCCATGATTTTGCGAGGATCGCTACTTCCGAATTTTGAAGCTTGAAAGAACCTCTGCCTACCTCTTTATGGATGGCGTATGGACCTTTCCAATTGGGTTCAAGCTTTCCCCCAGTTGTTGTTTGTCGTAGGACCATATCTCCCTTTTGCAGGGGTCGTACAAAAACACGCATGTTGTATCCTTCAGTCAGGCGACGTTGATACTCATTTGCTTTGAGACAAGAGCTATCCCTTCTTTCTTCTCGTAAGTGGAGTTCTAGCTCGAGGGCCTCGTCGTTGGATTCTTTGCTGAAATCGACTACTCTGGCCGATGGAATCAGGAGCTCTACTGGTATGACCGCGTCCACCCTAAAAGCCATGGCAAATGGTGTTTCTCCGGTAGGTCTCTTGGCTAAGGTTCTATATGTTCATAGAACGAGGGGCAAGATTTCAGCCCACTCTCCCTTTGCCGTTCCCAATCTCTTTCTCAAAGCATTTAGGATTTGGCGATTTGTGGTTTCGGCTTGTCCGTTGGATTGTGGATAAGCTACTGATGAGAATCGGAGGTCTATACGGAGACCGGCGCATAAATCATGAATTCCTTCGCAATCAAATTGTGGACCGTGATATGTGATGATAGCTTGAGGGACCTCGAATCGGCATACCATATTTTTCCATATGAATTTACGTACTTGTTCCGCTGTAATGGTGGCCATGGCTTCAGCTTCCACCCACTTTGTGAAGTAATCTACTATCGCAATGATGAAACGTAGCTGGCCTAGTACTGTTAGGAAAGGACCCAAAATGTCCATTCCCTACATTGCGAATGGACACGGTGCGGAGATGGTTTTCAGCGGATGAGGGGGACGGTGATTGAGTGACGCATGTCGTTGACAAGGATCACAAATGTGGATGACCATTTCCGTGTCTGCCCTAAGGGTGGGCCAATAATAGCCTAGGCGTGTGATTTTAGAAGCTACGACTCTCCATCCCTGGTGGTTGCCGCAGAGGCCCGCGTGTAATTCTTGTACAAGATTAAATCCTTCCTGGCCTGAGACGCACAGGAGGTCTTGGATTGGTGATGGTGACTCTTCTCAGAATCAACTCCAAAAACGCACTTTTCCGGATTCAGACAGACACGATTTCTTCTCAGTGTAT
Organism: Persicaria maculosa; assembly: GCA_963922045.1. Lineage (NCBI taxonomy): Eukaryota > Viridiplantae > Streptophyta > Magnoliopsida > Caryophyllales > Polygonaceae > Persicaria > Persicaria maculosa. The sequence continues at coordinate 64,551,286 of OY998263.1, read as the reverse complement.
CGATGGTTTCTTGCAAATCTTTGCAATGGTCCTCCATTGCTACGCTTTTGATAACAATATCATCGACGTAAACCGCAACATTTCTTCCGATCTGGGAGGCAAATACTTTTTCTATCATTCGCTGAAAAGTGGCCCCCGCATTTTTGAGCCAAAATGCCATCACCTTATAACAGAAAGTTCCCTGGTTGGTGGTGATGAGAGCAGTGCTTTTTTCGTCACGAGGGCTCATTTTGATCTGATTGTAACCGGAATATGCGTCTAGAAAGCTTAAGGTGGCATGTCCTGCCGTGGTGTCTACCAGCTCGTTGATGGACGGTAAAGGATAACTATTCTTTTGGGCATGCTTTGTTCAAATCTTTGAAATCTACGCACATTCTCCACTTGCCGCTGCTTTTTCTAACTAATACCACATTCGACAGCCAGGTTGAGTCATTAATTTCGCAAATAAACCCTGCTTGAAGAAGCTTGTGTACCTCTTGTTTTGCTGCCTCTGATTTTTTTAGCGGTCATCTTTCTTTTTCTTTGGCAGATTGGTTTTGCCTCGTGATTGAGTCTCAGGGAATGTTCCGCGATCTCTCGGGGAAGCCCTTTTAAATCTTGTGGAGACCAGGCAAAAATGTCTCGCTATCCTTGTAGCAAATCCTTGAGGCGCCCTAAAGCGGGGCCAGTCAAGCTATGGCCGTGGTATACGATTTCGGATTTGTTTGGAAAAGGAAAGAAAGCGACTTTTTCTTCCATAATTTTATCAGCTATTTTCTCTGGTCGAACCTCTAAATCCGCCTGTTGTCGCTCAGATGTGGCTTCCTGTTCATGTCCGCCGTGGGTCTCTTCCTTCAGAGATCCCGAGCCCTTTCTTCAATTGCAAATATTCGGTTATGGCCCATTCTTAGCGAGGATAAGTAACAGACCCTACTTTTAGCCTGCTGTCCTCGTGCTTCGCCCACCTTTCCGTCAACGCATGGAAACTTGACGCTAAAATGATATATGGAGCATGCTATTTGGAATTTGAATAGACTTACATGGCCCATAATAGCGTTGTAGATGGATGGTAGTCGGACCACGGTGAACTCAATCATGTGGGTTCTTCTATTTGGCGCGGTGCCTAGCGTCAGGGCTAACTCAATCGTTCCCGCTACTTAACCCTCGTCTCCGAAAAAGGAGACTAGTTTTCCCGAGTAGCGACGTAGGGCGCTTTTGGCGATCCCGAGTTGCTCAAAGACGTCCCAATAAAGGACATCTACAAACGAACCTGTATCTATATCATGACCCTTTCAACGGTTTTGGTTCCTATCTGTACATGGATGACCATAGGATCTTAGTGAGGTATTCTGAGATCGCGAGCATCACGGGTGTCGAATACAGAGAAACTTAGCGTAGCGCGAGCAGTGGATGCTTGTTTGACGATGGCCTCCGACGGGGGGCGTCTAGCTTCTCTTTCATAGTTTTTTCTTTCTTGATTGCTGGTGCCCGATGTCGCGGGTCCTCCCGCGATGGTGTTGATGCACCCATCCGGAGGAGGAGGTTTTGGGCAATCCCAGTTGGAATGCTCAGGTCGATTAAATGAGGACCTTGCTGCAGGGGCATCCCTTGTGTCCCTGGGAGGAGGTCGGTACCCTCCTCCTCTGCCGTCGTTCCTTCCTCCCCTGTTCTGGGGGTAAGTTCCTCTGCCTCTTTCCCTAGTGGCATACTGGGGATTGTAGGGTCTTGGTGGTGCATTAGGCGGCTTATATTGTCGGGGAGGGACCTCGGGAGGACGGTGTTGCTCTGGCATCGCTACTGGATTACCAGGATTTACTAGTGGGGTACAAATTTGAAGGGGTGTCTCCTTTTGGGTAAGAGCTGGCGGGGTCCGATAGACCGGGGGCGAGATATGGTCGGGATGAGCCATCATCACATTGGTTGGGGCCCCTAGTGGATTTGGTCCCGATCTTTGGGTGTACTGCACTTCTTTGATTAGCGGGCGCGGCGGGATGGCCGGATACTGCCAGGAAGGGTTGCGAGGTTGCTGATCCCCGAAGTTTTTTCTTCCCTGTCACTTGTTTGGTGGCCGGTGGTAAGACGACTGACGGAACAAAGGCTTATACTCGACAGGTCATGAGTTGGAGCTTGCAGCTTCTATAGCGTGGATCTGCTTGGTAACGAGTTTTCTCAAAACATCGTATTTGGCCGGCTCTTTTCGAAATATGCAAATTTTGAAATCTCCTTCGGCCAAATTTCCCATTAGTATCGTGCTTGCGGACTCTTGATTGAATCTCGGGATTTGTACCACCATATTAGTGAATCTGCTGAAAAATTTTCCCAAGGACTCAGTCGCGCCTTGCTTGATGGAATTGAGGTCCAACATGGTTCTCTTTCTTGTGCGAGCGCTGCCAAAATGAGCGACGAATGTCCCTGATAGTTGCGCAAAGTTTTTGATGGATGATCGGGCCAGATTCGTGAACCATGTTAAAGCGACCCCACTCAGTGTGGATGGAAATAAGTGGCAAAACATAGCAACATTGTCCTCGTTCATTCCCATTGCCATAGTGAACTGGTTGAGGTAATCGTTGGGATCGGTATCTCCTTCGTACTTAGTGATGGAGATGTCCCTCCACCTCTTGGGGACGGGTTCTTCGCGTATTTGCCTACAAAAGGCTGAGGGGAAGGTCGGCTCACCCTTGCGAGTTTGCTCGGGTGCCTCAGGGGAGTTTGAACGCGAAGACACGTTTTGGGCCCTGCCAGAACGGTCGACCCTGTTGACATTCTCGGTGGGTTCTGGATCGGGGTTGAGACGGCCACCAGTGGGGTTGGGGAAATGGTTGACTGTTATGGGCACTGGTCCTTATTGTTGATAGTAAGTACGGGGGTCGTGCTGGAGTGGCACCCTGCTCGCCTGTTGGAAAGGCATACCGTTTGCCTGTTGGTTAAAGTGCATGCTTTGCGGGTAGCTCCCCGCGAAGAATTGGTACGGGAGGCAGCCACTTCACATCCCGGGGGGAGCGAACGGAGGGGGTTGCGCAGTGTCCCACGTTGGTTGTTGGGGAGCGCCTTCGTTGCCGCCTTGGAGGGCCTCCTCGTTAGGGATGGTATTGAGGTTGATGCCGTTCGCCTCCTCGTGGTCATGGTGTTGTTGCCCAAACTCATCTCCGAAGAGGGTGAAGTTCATGGTTCTTGCAGAAAAAAACATTAGTCTTTAAAAAAGAAAAATCAACGCGATTATCAATTTATACATTATTTACATAGAATAAAAAGGATAGAGTGGTAAGAAAGGATGAAATAAAAGAAATGGAAAGATAGTAATGTAAAGACACGTGTAGCTAGCTGGCAACATCGTGGTTCTACGTAGGTGATAGAGCATATTTAGTGTTGTATAATAGATTGCATTTAGCATAATTTAGGTGTGAATATTGCATATATTTAGCCACATTTACATTCTCACTTATTGAGTTAGAAGAGGCGGAATCTACATGATCTTATGGTTTATTGCAGGTAAAGTATATTAGAGGTGAAATGAATTTGAAAAGAACAAAAACAAGCTAAGGGAAATGCATAGGAGCTGGTGAAGATTCGGAAGGAGAAGTTCGGAAGAATCGCAGGCCGCCCCGCAGGATCGCTGGCCGCCCCGCGGCTCAAAGGCAGAAACGGAGGACTTCGCTGATCGTCGCCGCCCCGCGGCCTGGCCTGGCCGCCCCGCTGCCCGTGCAGAAACCGAACATTCGATTCGGACTTTAATTAGGGTTTTGGTCTAAGTTATTTGGCCGACTTTCTAAACACTATTTAAGGCTTTTCTAGTTATTATTTTCATTCACCTTATGCACTTTATTCAATTGTTGAGAGCGCCGTTGAGCATGAGCAACTAAACTCTCAAGGTTTCGCCTACAGTTTGGATCTTTGATTGTTGAATTGTGAGTTTCTTAATCTAGTTCTTATTCCTATTGCAATGTTTCGACTTCTTTATGCTTAATTGCTTGAATGTGTTTTATTCTCTCTGGCCTGGCCGACTAGATAGAGTAGATTCATTCAATTGCTAGGGTTTTGTAGATTCCTCGTAGCGAACCTTAACCCAAGTGGCAATCATATCCCTTTAGGACTCGTAGGACTAATTGGATGTATAGGAAGTTGAATATATGTTAAATATCGAGTCGTAGCTTGATATTGCATGTACCTTGGTTAATTCATATTCTTAATGCTATCTCTAGGTTAAATCTTAACCGTGTTGGGGTTATTTAGAGATAAGGGTTGCTAGGACTCGTAGGACTAGTAATTTACATAAGATCTGGACAAGGACATTGATAGGAAAAGACAAGAACTAGAGGCTGAAACAAGGATCGAATTCCTCAATCGAAGTGATAAATTGTAGGTGAATCTATTTCTCTCCACTGCATTCTACAATCTATTTACTTTGTTTGCTTACTTCCGCTTTGATAAAAGGCAGATCTTTTACACACCAAACCCCCCATATTCTCTATTAGCGATTAGAATTATACTTGAATTGAATAAATTTCCCTGTGGATCGACCTCTTCCTTACACACTAAACTAGGTGTGAGTTTGAGTATTCTTTGGCAAGAACAACGACATGTTTTCCTCTTGTCAAAATTTGGCGCCGTTGCCGGGGAATTCTTATTGAATTCTTGTGTTGTTTTAATTGCTAATCTTGGTGTGGACCACCTATATGGTCCACACTCGTGCTACTAACTCATCTTTATTGTCTTTAGATTCAGAGATTGAGAGGACTCTCTCTAGATTGAGGCGAGAAGCTCGTGATCACTTTCGCGAGTTACCTTTCGATCAAGGAGAAGAAGAGAGAATAGAGATGGCTGTTAACGATGATAATCGAACGTTGAAGGAGCTCACAACCCCAAACTTAGCCCAACAACCATTGGCTATCGTGTTCCCTGAACTTGATGAAGGTGTCAATTTTGAGCTAAAGTCTGGGGTGATTCATCTCTTGCCTAAATTCCATGGGTTGAGTGGTGAGGACCCCCACAAGCACTTATCTGAGTTCCATACTGTCGTGGTGGGAATGAAACCAGGCAACGTCACGGAGGAGCAAATCAAGTTAAGGGCATTCCCTTTTTCGCTTAAGGACACTGCCAATGAGTGGTTCTACTACTTGCCACCAGGTAGTGCAACAACATGGATTCAGTTGAAGCGTCTCTTTCTAGAGAATTACTTTCCTGCGACCAAGTTAAACAGTCTGAAAAAGAAAATCAGCAGCATTGACCAGCAGGCTACAGAGACACTCTATGAGTACTTTGAGCGCTTCAAGAAACGTTGCTCTAGTTGCCCTCACCATGGTTTCGCCAAAGAAGGATTTAGTGCTCTTTCTATTTAATGGATTGCTTGACGAGGAGCGCAAGACGGTGAACTCTGCCTGTGGAGGAAACATCTTGAACAAAACACCCAATGCTGCTTGGGAGGTGTTTTCAGAGCTTGCTGATGGCTCTAGACAATTCAGCAAGGGACTTCATGCTAGAGGGGTACTCGCAGTTGACTCCTCAACTTCCGCATTACATAGCGACGTGGCTGAATTGAAGGATATGATGAAAAGGTTCATGCTACAAGGCACCCCACAACAACTAAAGGCATGTGGCATTTGCGCTGATCTTTATCACCCAGCGGACACTTGTCCAATGCTGCAGGAGCCAAATGTAGAGTTGAATGCCATGGGGAACCAAAGGCGCTGCTTGGGAGGCAACCCAAGGTAATAGTTTAGGTATTAGTTTCTTTTTGCATTAAGTTTTTTTGTTTATTTTTGGTTTGGTTTGGGATACTAACTCTGCAGGAAGGAAAAGAAGAAGGAAAAGGGCGAAAATGGACAGGCCGCCCGTCGCCAGCATGGGCCGCCCCGCGGCCAATGCACCTAGCGAAATCCTTCGCGGAATCGCCGGCCGCACCGTCGCCCACCCTGGCCGCCCCGCGGCCCCCACCGGATAGAAAATTTTTTAGGGGCCCATGTGGGCCCCCACTTGCCACATCTAAATAAACCCTATCCACCCCTTTTCTTCTCTTTTCCTTCTTCAGTAGCCGCCCCCTCGCCAAAGAGTCCCCTATCCTCTCCTTCTTCATCCTCTTCAACCTCCATTGAAGCCAACCTCCAAGCTTTCTACTTTCACCTAAATCCCCACATAAACCCTCGTTTCTCATCCTCTTTCTTCACAAAATCCCCCAGATCATCTCTCTTTCCTAGATCTACACATATATCAGCCTTCTCCCAAGAACCTTCAAAGTTTGTCTTCAACGCCACCACGGAAGGAGGAAGTTAAGGACGTCGGAGAGCAGATCCGACGTCGGAGTGAACAGATCTAGAAGATCTCCGGCCGCCCCATCGCTTGTCTAGCCGCCCCGCGGCCAAGCCTGTCGCCGGCCGCCCCGTCGCCACCCTCGGCTGCCCCGCGGCCTCTGCAGTGACTCGCCATTTCGTGAGTTTTTCTTGTCTTTCATTCTTTTGGGTGATTTTCTTAGCTCAGATTCACAATGTCTAGACCACATGGAATGAATAGAAGTCAGAAAGAGAAGTGGAATGCTCTTAACAGTAGAAATTTCTTTGTAACAAAATTCTTTCATGAGCCTACCTTAAGATTGTTACAGATGGATGTATGCACTAGGCAATTGTTAAAGCATGGGGGCTTAGGAGAGTTTTTAGGAAAGAATGCTCCCACATATCCGAGCTTATGTAAGGAGTTTTTAGAAACTTTGAGTGTGGGGCGTACATATATTGAGTTTCGATTGCTTGGGAGGGGTCATGAGATATCGAAGGAGAGATTGGCACAAATTTTTGGTGTTACTGCTGCGCCTACTGCCGGTTGGCTTGATGTATGTAAGGGGGAGGGCCTTGTGGCTTTTTGGATGGCATCTACTAGGGTGCCTTTTGAGGCCAAGAAGGGCCTGTACAATTCCAGCATTCGCCATCCTACATTACGACTGATTCACAAGGTTCTGGCGAACACCTTCTTTGCACAGGCTGAGGTCAACAAGATCTCGCTTCAGGATATGTCATTTTTATGGTGTCTGACGCCAAAGAGCCCAGTGATTCCAGGTTGGGTGGATCTGTTTCTGATGAACTGCAAGGATATCCTAGACAAGCGCAACAAGGCGACAATTAGCTTTGGGGGTCTTATCACCCTCATAGCTTGAGCATGCATTGATGTGAGCGCTGTCCATGATGCTCAGCATGGTTCCTTCTTATATGATGAAGCCCAGCTGTGAAAAGCTGGCCACTTGGAGAGCAGGGCACCGATGTTTATCTGGAGGGTAGGCCATCAGGGGAGGGTTCAGTTGAGATTGGCCCGACATCTCTCTTTTGGCCCTACAACAGCTGATTTTTACATGGGGGATGAGATGGATGAGGATTCTGATGATGATGATGAGGAGGAGGAGGCTCCTCATGCTGAGCAGGAAGGTGCTGATGATGTTCCCAGAGTTCAGACGGATTTTGGATGTAGTGGTGCTGGACCTTCTGGCACAGCTGGAGGTGCTGGTCTAGACTAATACGCGCTGGGGCAGAAGATGGCCGATATGTATCTCCAGCAGAACACCATGTGGGAGCATTAGCAGATGATGTCGCGTCGTCAAGACGCCATGTGGGAGCACCAGCAGCAGATGTCCCAACGCCAGGACCTGATGTGGGAGCAGCAGCAGCAGCTCTATATGGATATTGGCGACATTCGTCGGGATGTCCGTGGCTTGACTTCTCACCTGGAGGATGTCTCTGAGAGCCAGGCAGCGATTCGATGGATGCAGGAGCATATGTGGCAGAGGCAGGAGGACTTCTATCGATATGCATATCCTCAGTTCCCACCTTACCCGCCGCCGCCACTACCTCATCAGTGAGCATGTCAGTAATTTCTTTTCTTTTCCCTTTTCTTTTATTTTGATGTTTTTTTCTACATTGAGGACAATGTCAGATTTAAGTGTGGGGGAGAAGACTTGCATGTCACGTTTGTATTTTGGTTGGCACTACATTTTGACTTTTAAGTTTGCATGTTTATTTCTATTAGTTGTATGCATATTTAGTTTCTACTATTGTTATTCTTATTCTAAAAAAAAAAGAAGAAAAAAAAAACAAAAAAAAAATGAAAAATGAAAAAAACAAAAAAAAGTTTTAGTTCTTGCATTATTAGGAATAGGTCCTATTTCCCCATATGGATGCCGCTTGTCCTCTATTTTTTTCTATTGAGATTTATGCCCCATGATGTGCTTGGATTGTTGAAGCCTTCGATATATGTTTTCTATAATATTTGGTGGGCAAGATTGATTAATGATTGAGCACATAAAATCTTGGAATTTTGGGTGATCTTGAAGTTCTAGACATGTCCTGGTGAGCTTATTTTGGCCTATTCAGGACTACACTTTATTGAGTCCTCTTGCTTGTTGTGTGTACTCTCTTCAATTGCTTCCTCTTTGGCTTGCATTTAGATATCTTTTTCAAGGCTGCATATTATGATTTTTGCACATGACTTAAACATGATTGAGGCACCTTTATTAGCCCTATTTGACTCTATCCCCACCTTACATATTATCCTCTGCTTGAAGCCAGTTTGAGCCTAATTGCCAATTCTTTTATAGCTCCACGAGATTTTCCCATAGCCAATGATAGCCTGACCCCATCCAGGAATTTAGGAATAGTTGGTGAATATCTATAGTGTGGATGATGGTTTGTAGTGGTGGATTGTATCTTTGAGGTGTATTTATGATATGTTTGATTCTTGCTAGTACATTCATTACTTAGGACCTAAGGAGGATAAAATTCACTTAGGGGCAAAAGTCAAGGAAAATCATTTGATATAGCATGAATGAGAAAAAAAAGAAAAAAAAAGAAAAAAAAGGGAAAAAGAATAAAGGAATGAGTTGAGTATGGTTTGTAAAGTTTTATGCTTGAGATTGGTGTTGTTTGGCATTATAGAGATATGGTATGAGAAGTTTATGAGTGGTTTTATGATTTGGTAGCTTCCTTAGTTCCCGGATTATGAGCACCACATGACCAAAATTGTTCCATACCTTATATGTTCTACCTTGGCCCCATTACAACCCAATTGAAAGACCTCATGATTTTTGTTGTGTGTAGTGTCACCAGCGGTGGAGAATTAGAACACTGGTGTAAGACTCTTGTAGCTAAGTTTTTTAAGATTGAGTTTTGAGTGTAAACATTTAAACCTAAACACTTGAGCGAGAGTGAAACACATATCGTTTGTGAGGTCTAGAATGGATATGGTTGTCTGATTTCAGTGATTATTACAATTATGTGCTATGATGTTGTTAATCTATTGTGTTTGCTAGTTTTTCATGCACTTAAAAGAATATTGAGGTGTGGATACCTGAATTGCTATTCTGTGGGGCTGCAGAGTTGAGTTTTCTATTGCTTGAGGACAAGCAAAGGTTCAAGTGTGGGGGAATTTGATAGAGCATATTTAGTGTTGCATAATAGATTGCATTTAGCATAATTTAGGTGTGAATATTGCATATATTTAGCCACATTTACATTCTCACTTGTTGAGTTAGAAGAGGCGGAATCTACATGATCTTATGGTTTATTTCAGGTAAAGTAGATTGGAGGTGAAATGAATTTGAAAAGAGCAAAAGCAAGCTAAGGGAAATGCATAGGAGCTGGTGAAGACTCAGAAGGAGAAGTTCAGAAGAATCGCAGGACGCCCCGCAGGATCGCTGGCCACCCCGCGGCTCGAAGGCAGAAACGGAGGACTTCGCTGATCGCCGGACGCCCCACGGCCTGGCTTGGCCGCCCCGTGGCCCGTGCAGAAACCGAACATTCGATTCGGACTTTAATTAGGGTTTTGGTCTAAGTTATTTGGCCGACTTTCTAAACACTATTTAAGGATTTTCTAGTTATTATTATCATTCACCTTATGAACTTTATTCAATTGTTGAGAGCGCCGTTGAGCATGAGCAACTAAACTCTCAAGGTTTCGCCTACAGTTTGGATCTTTGATTGTTGAATTGTGAGTTTCTTAATCTAGTTCTTATTCCTATTGCAATGTTTCGACTTCTTTGTGCTTAATTGCTTGAATGTGTTTTATTCTCTCTGGCCTGGCCGACTAGTTAGAGTAGATTCATTCAATTGCTAGGGTTTTGTAGATTCCTCGTAGCGAACCTTAACCCAAGTGGCAATCACATCCCTTTAGGACTCGTAGGACTAATTGGATGTGTAGGAAGTTGAATATATGTTAAATATCGGCTCGTAGCTTGATATTGCATGTACCTTGGTTAATTCATATTCTTAATGCTATCTCTAGGTTAAATCTTAACCGTGTTAGGGTAATTTGAGAGAAGGGTTGCTAGGACTCGTAGGACTAGTAATTTACATAAGATCTGGACAAGGACATTGATAGGAAAAGACAAGAACTAGAGGCTGAAACAAGGATCGAATTCATCAATCAAAGTGATAAATTGTAGGTGAACCTATTTCTCTTCACTACATTCTACAATCTATTTACTTTGTTTGCTTATTTCCGCTTTGATAAAAGGCGGATCTTTTACACACCAAACCCCCCATATTCTCTATTAGCGATTAGAATTATACTTGAATTGAATAGATTTACCTATGGATCGACCTCTTGCTTACACACTATACTAGTTGTGAGTTTGAGTATTCTTTGGCAAGAACAAAGATAGGTTTTCCTCTTGTCAGTAGGACACATGTAGCGCATGCCCACACGCTTAGGGGCATAGGCAATACACGTGGAGCCTTTAGAGGCGAGGTGCCTGAGCCAGCGAGCTGCTTGCTAGGTCTTCAGAGGCTAACGAGTTACATAGGAGAGTTAGCTCTGATTCCTATACTGGTTTTGATTCGCGAGGGAAGTAAAGGTTAATAGATATGGGGAGCGTTAAATCTTGTTATTTAGGTCCGGTTGGATACTTTGTTCGCGATGTACTAATGGTGGGACCGATCGTCCTTTTGCGTTAGGAGATAAAATATTTGTTTTCATGTTTGAGAAGGTTTGCCTTGGAGAGAAATGCACGTTTAAGGCTATAACGTTGCTGCTGATTTTCACGAAAAGTGAGCATCCTTTTTGCTCAAATAAGAGGAAAAGACTTTGAAAAAGTCGAGGAAAAGAAAAGAGCTTGAAGATGGAGGTCTTGCCATCAGTTTGTTGTCTAGAAAAACAAGGTTTTGAGGAATCTGTACAAAGAATCTTGTGTGGTTTCCATAATGTCCTCTTTGCAAAGTTCAGAGTCACAATATCATAACTCCTTCCCCCACAAACCCCCATCTACACCCATCCCATAGTTCATCTCCCAAACAGTGATGGCCGATCGGTTGGGCACCGAAGCACTAATTGAAAAGCTGCAAGAGATTTCAACTGCTAGGGAGGCGTCATCTCCTTTGAGAGTCTCAAGAGGAATGCTCCCTATTAGGCACAACATGTTCGATTATAATTTAAGGGTCTTCGGCAATTTCATTAGCGATGGAGTGACTATCGGAGATGGAGTTCTGAATACTTGATGAAGAAAAAGGCCTAAACTTTATATTTAATTCTTCATAACAATTAACAACAATGCGATATCTATGCCCTAGAGAGTGAACAAAAGCAAAGGAATAATTTATGGAGATTAAAGAAAGGTTAGTAAATCAATTAATTGACTTGCCGATTAATAAAGAGATCAAGTGAGGGATTGGAAGTAGCGTGACAAAGAAATGAGTAGAAGAAGAAGAAAAAGGACAGTGATACATTTATACCTAGTGTAAAACTCATTAGAAATGAGTAGAAGAAGAAGAAAAAGGACAGTGATGCATTTATACCTAGTGTAAAACTCATTTTTTACGCTTCAAATTAAATTTAGACAAGTGGCATAATCATATTTGATAACTCCCTCCCTTGATGAAAATCGGAATAAGTTTCAAAGGCCTTGACAGTCTGTTTGTGTCAAAGGTCTTGGAGCTTTAACAGTGTTGATGAAATACAAAACCTGTTCTATATGATATTTTGTTCGAAATATTATTATATACTTCCATTATATTATTATGTATATAACTAACCTTTCAGGAAGTATTTTCGAATGATTTCCTTCCTTGTGATATAATTTGAGAAGATTCAAATCGGAAAGATTGTGGCCTTCGAAGTTTCCAAAGATAGAAGATTCAGCTCAAGCCATGATCTTGACTAGCCGTTGGAGAAGATCCTTGGCGCCGATTTGTCTCAATATAAAGAGAAGGAAGATGAAGACAGAACACACATTCATTGAACACGAGCATTCATACACTCCAAGCCTTCAAGAGAAATCTGTCTTCGTGTGCTCTCTGCTTGTCCTAAGAGTCTGTTATTTCATTTCAAAGCATTTGAGAGTTATACAATGAGCTTATAGGATATATTCAGTTATAGTGTTATACTCGAGAGTTTGTAACTCAGGAAGTGAACACTAGGCGATTGATTCACTAAGTGTAAGAGGATTGTACTAGATAGCATAGAGAGGTGGGGCTCTTCTAGATTGGTCTAGGACTCCAAGGGAACGTGAGTTAACTAGATTGCAATTGTATAGGAGAGAGGCTTCTCGGGGAGCTACTAGGATCCTAAGTCTTGTGAATCAATAAAAGCCGGTTGAATCCTAGGGTTGTGGAAGAACCCATGGCGGGGACGTAGGCCAAGTTCGTGCCGAACCTCGTAAACAATTCATCGAGTCCTTTATTTACTGCTTTACCTTATTTCCGCACTTGGTTCGAATTGTTTAACTTTGTAATTCAGGTTTTCAGAGAAGAGACTAAGTCTAATCTCAAAGGGTTTTGGCATGAGCTTCAAAAGTCTTGAGACTATCTGCGAAAATCCGGCATACTCTATTCAACCCCCCTTCTAGAGTATTTCTATATTACTTAGTTTTATATTATCGAACCTTCAATTGGTATCAGAGCCTTACTCACTGCTTTTGATCTAACAATCTTGTGAGTTTTCGATCATGTCTGGTAAAGCAAGCGGAGGATTTGCACAGGGAAGGTCCACGAGCAGACCACCACTCTTTATAGGAAACAACTTTGTTCACTGGAGATCCTTGATGAAGATGTTCATTATAGATCAAGATCTGGAACTTTGGAGCATTATAGAGAATGGTCCGAAGATTCCAGAGAAAGACGGACCAAATGGAACCAAAGTCGCAAAGAAGGAGTCTGAATACATCCAAGCGGATATTGAACTCGTCTCAAAAAACTACAAGGCTATTAACTTACTTTATTGTGGTCTTAGCACTGATGAGTTTAACCGTATTTCATCTTGTAGGTCAGCTAAAGAGATTTGGGACAAACTGGTCGTCACCTACGAAGGAACGAGCCAAGTGAAAGACACCAAGATCAGCATCTTCCTTCGAAAGTATGAGCTTTTCAAAATGAAGTCTGATGAGTCAATCAAGGCCATGTTCACACGATTCACAGAAATCACCAACAACCTTGACTCTCTTGGCAAGAGCTTTACAAACGTTGAGAAAGTGAGGAAGATACTGAGGTGCCTCCCAAAAGAAAAATGGGGTCCAAAAGTAACAGCTATAGAAGAAGCACAGGACCTCACCACTCTACCCCTTGATGACCTGCTTGGGAAGCTGATCACGCATGAGATGATCCTTAATGAAGACGATGGAGAACTTCCAGCTAGCACCAAGAACTTGGCACTCAAGTCTAAGAATGATGAGTCTAAAGATGGATCTGATTCCGAAGATGAGGATGACGATGAGGATGATCCTTTTGCCCTTATCACAAGAGGCCTTGCTCGAATCCACAAAATGAAGAAATAATTCAACAACAAGGATGGATCAGAGTCTTCTAAATTTCGAGGTAAGCCTCAATACAACAAGTATGACAAGAAGACTAAACCTTTGTCCTGTTTTGAATGTTGTGAAACAGATCATCTAGTGAAAGATTGCCCTCAAAAGACAACAGTCCAAGAAGGGTGACAAATGGAAGAAGAAAGCCATGGTGGAAACTTGGAGCGATTCTGACTCTGACTCCGATGATGAGAAGGCCAATATCTGCCTTATGGCCTCAGAAGATGAATCCCATGATGAAAAGCTAAAAGCAACTGTAAGAGAACTTATGGCAAGTCCAAAAGAGGTATTATCGGAATTCCTTTTAAATATGACTGCCAATGAAGAGAAACTTATTGTCCAGACTAACACTCTTATTAAGAGAACTGTGGACCAGGAAAGAACTATTGAGGATCTGTCTATGAGGGTCAAAAGTCTTGAAGCTTCTTATTCGGGTCTTGACATTAAAGTCAAGACGCTTGACTCAGAGAAATCTGAACTCAAGCAAGATCTCTCCTCTCTAAGAAATGAGCATCATGACTTAGAGAACGAGAAGATCTCCCTGAATAATAAGATTCAAGACCAACAGACAGCCCTCATAAGTTTTACCAAATCCAAAGGCACTCTTGATAGGATGTTGGGTGAGCAACAAAGTTCTCTAAACAAAAGTGGTATTGGTTACAATCCAAGGTTTTTAAAGAAGCAACACATTACCACCTTTGTAAAGGCAAAAGGAAGCAGAACCTCTCCTATATGTCACCACTGTGCTAGAAAGGGACATGTAAAAGAGACCTGCCCTTATAGGAGAAAGGATCCATATATCATTCGCAATACATTTCCTGTTCATTTGAGAAAAGAACGGATAACACAAGTTTGGGTCCCAAAAGGCACTATTTTACCAAATATGGTTTATCCCAATAATGGATCCGAATTTGCTTATTGGTCTAGCCACAAAGGTTGATGTTTGTTTTGCAGGAGATCACCAAGGTGAAGGAGCACAAATGGATTATTGATAGTGGATGCTCGAGGCATATGAGTGGGAAGAGTTCTCTCTTTCATGATCTAAAGGAGCAATTCACAGGAACAATCACTCTTGGTGACAAAGGAAAATGTGACATCGTTGGTATTGGTAGTGTTGGAAGTGATTCCAACCATAGTATTAAAAATGTCTATCTTGTTAATGGTTTAAAGTATAATTTGCTTAGTGTCTCTCAATTATGTGATAATGGCAACAATGTCAGATTTAACAAGAAGAGATGTCTAGTGTGCAGAGAAGATACAGGTGAAGTTATATTGACTGCATATCGTTACAACAATATATACGCTGTAAATGCTGATCAAGTGGCACAAGGAAGCTTAACCTGTCTAAAGGCTTTGACGGACGATCCAAAGCTCTAGCACAGGAGACTCGGTCATGTGAGTCCACATACACTACAGAAGCTTGTGTCCAAAGGGCTTGTAAGAGGGCTACATGAGATGGACTTCAAAGGTATTGATATATGCAATGCATGCACACGAGGTAAACAAACACGTAGCTCTTTCAAACCCAAAAAGGTTGTAAGTTCTTCTAGACCCCTTGAACTTTTACATATGGATTTATGTGGTCCTATGCGAGGCAAATCTCCCAATGGTATAAAGTACATGCTAGTTGTTGTTGATGATTTTTCTAGATATACTTGGGTTGCATTTTTAAAAGAAAAATCAGAGGCCTTATTTAAGTTTTCAAAACTTTGTAAGGAGTTGCAAACTTTAAGAAATGAGCCCATAGTGTCAATTCGGAGTGATCATGGTAGGGAGTTTGATCAACTTCAGTTTGATTTGTTTTGTGCTAAATATGGCATCTCCCATAACTTTTCTGCTCCTAGGACACCTCAACAAAACGGGGTTGTGGAACGAAAGAACCGCACCTTAGAGGATATGGCCAGGACTATGCTTTTAGAAAATGCATTACCTAAAACCTATTGGGCTGAAGCTGTTAACACATCTAACTATATTTTGAATCGTTGTCTTATTCGTTCTATCTTAAAGAAAACTCCTTATGAACTTTTCAAAGGCCGCAAACCACTTATATCTTATTTTAAACCCTTTGGCTGTACTTGTTTTGTTCATAACAATGGAAAAGATAACCTTGGAAAATTTGATGCGCGTAGTGATGAAGGTATATTTCTTGGCTACTCCACAAGTAGCAAAGCTTATAGAATCTTCAATAAAAGGACCCAGTTAGTTGAAGAAAGTATACATGTTATATTTGATGAATGCAATGACGGTTCTTTGAGTGAAAGTGTTGCAGATATAGATCTTAACATTCACGCAGAGAACGAGGAAGGTGATGATGCTGCTACCAAGAACACAGAGAAGAGGAACATGCAGGAACAGATTCTCAACACTGAAGAATTGACCCAAGGTATTTAAGATTCGTCCAAAGCCCTTGGTGTCCAATCCAACAGTGTTGAGACGTCAGAAACTACTGTAACTGAACCTAACAGGACCACGAAGTCAGATGTACCACAAGTCAATCCTGTTGGTGTGACGAATCAAGGAGCTGAGACTAGCAAAAGGAAATTCAAATACTCCTCATCACACTCATTAAAGGATATCATTTCTGACCCTACTTCTAGTGTTCAAACTCGTTCTAAACTTAAAGATCTCTGTGCTTTTCACGCATTTGTTTCTCTTATTGAACCATAGAAGGTAGATGAGGCACTTCAAGAGCCAGACTGGATCATTGCCATGCAAAGTGAGCTTAACGAATTTGAAAGGAACAAAGTCTGGACCTTGAAGCCTAGGCTAAAGCATCAATCAGTCATTGGCACACGATGGGTATTTCAAAACAAGCTAGATGAGAATGGTAAGATCGTGATGTTCAAGGCAAGGCTTGTTGCTCAAGGCTACAATCATGAGGAAGGTATTGACTACGAGGAGACCTTTGCTCCCGTAGCGAGGCTTGAAGCTATTCGCATCTTATTAGCATTTGCATCTTTCATGGGCATAAAGTTATATCAAATGGATGTCAAGTGTGCTTCTTAATGGTTTCTTAGAGGAAGAAGTATATGTGGCTCAACTCCCATGTTTTGAACGTTTAGAATTTCCTAATCATGTTTATAAACTTGACAAAGTGCTTTATGGTTTGAAACAAGCCCCAAGAGCATGGTACGAGCGCTTGTCAAAATATCTTTTAGAAAATGATTTTAAAAGGGGGTTGATCGACAAGACTCTTTTTATCAAGACCAAAGGAAATGACATTTTGGTTATTCAAATTTAGGTTGATGATATATTATTTGGTGCTACTAACACATCTTTGTGCAAGGAATTTTCTGACATCATGTGCAGCGAATTTGAGATGAGCTTGATGGGTGTACTCAACTTCTTTTTGGGATTACAAGTTCATCAATCCAGGAAAGGGATCTTTGTCAACCAAAGCAAGTACACTAAGGATCTCTTGAAGAAGTTCAAGATGGATCAATCCAAAGCAGCCAAAACTCTCATGAGCTCAACATTATCTCTAGATCAAGACAAGACTGGGAAAAGTGTCAATCAAAAGGAGTATCGAGGAATGATTGGATCCTTACTATATCTTACAGCTAGTAGACCTGACATCATGTTTAGTGTTTGCATGTGTGCTAGGTTTCAAGCTGATCCTAAAGAATCTCACCTCGTGGTTGTGAAGAGGATCTTTCGATATCTCAATGGCACTAAGGAGCTTGGACTATGGTACCCAAAGCAAAAGAATTTCACATTAATTGGATATTCTGATGCAGATTTTGCAGGCTATAAGGTGGATATGAAGAGCACATCAGGATGTTACCAATTCTTAGGAGCATCTTTGATCAGTTGGCACTCAAAGAAACAAAACTCAGTCGCTCTATCCACTGCAGAAGCCGAATACATTGCAGCTGGAGCCTGTTGCTCCCAAATCCTTTCGATAGCTCAACAAATGCGAGATCTTGGCATCAACCTCAAAGGCATTCCCATTAAATGTGACAATACAAGTGCCATCTCCATTACAAAGAATCCCGTTCAGCATTCAAGGACCAAACATATTGATGTAAGGCATCATTTCATTAGAGACCATGTTGAAAAAGGTGATGTGTCCATTTCGTTTATTTCAACTGATTATCAATGGGCTGACATTTTTACTAAACCTTTGGCAGAGGACAGGTTCACCTTCATTAGAAGAGAGATTGGGATGCTTAACAAGGATGCACTTTCGTAGGGGGAGCTTTCCCTTTACGAAAGATAAAATCTACTTAGTGTCAAGACCTTTGAGAATTATGTCAAGGTTTGTGAACTAAATGGTAGATCACAGATACCGGATCACTTATTTTTGGTTAATATCTTTCTAGATATTTAATCAATTATATTTTTATCGGATTTCAAAATTGTCTATTTATGTTATATTGTTATTCCATTGAGATATTTTATTTTTGGAACAAAATATTTCGGTTATTTTCCTCCTATTTTAATGGATTAATTTGAATTTTGAATTGGAAATCTTTTCAAAATTGGCAATGATATTATTACCCCCATTGGAACTCTAAACCCGTCCCATCACTCCATCACCATCTCTCTCTACTTAAACCCATTTCTGTACCCGATTTCCATCACACTCTCAGACTTATCCAAAACCTCTCCAACTTCTCCTTCTTCAACCTTTCAAGTTGTTCTAAAAACCCTAGCGATTTCCTCCATGGCTCCCAAATCAAAGAAAGCTTCCACACCCAAAAGACTTGGTGCCACCCCCAAGGGACGTCAGGTCACTGCCACCTCTCCCACACCTGAACCTACTCCTCAAGCCATTGTCCCAACTGTTGTCCAGAGCACCATCGCTGTGAGCACGGCCACTGTTACCAAGAGCTCTCAAAAACGCTCTGCTAAGAAGCCCCTAAGTGCGAAACAGAAAGGGAAAAAGAAGATCATTGCTGAGGAGGTGGACGAGGAAGAGGAGGAAGATGATCTTGACGCCATTCTGGAAAGAGATGCTGCCAAGAAAGCCGAAGAGGAAGCTTTGAAGAAGAAGAAGGCCGAGGAAGAGGCCGAGCTTGTAAGGAAACTTGTCGAGGAGGAAGCTGAGAGGATTCGGAAGGAAACCGAGGCCGAGGAGGTTCCATCTGAAGAGGAGCCCGAGGAAGAGGACGAAGAGCAAGACGAATCTGGAGAAGACGAGGAAGCTGAAGGAGATGACGCGGGGTCCGGTGAGGACTCGGGGTCTGAGGATGAGGAGGAAGAGGAGCCAGAACCTGTTGCCTCTCCTTCTCCTTCTCCTCCTCCCCCGTCTCCAAAGAAGCGGAAAGCCCCAACTGCTGTCAAGCCTCCATCTCCCAAGCGCACCAGGAAGGGCACCCTCAAAGGCTTTGAGGCGCCTGCCAAGAGAGCTGCTCCAACAATGCTCGCAGGAAGAATGCCGATCCACCCGCCTACATCCAGGTAAACCAATCCTTACCCGCTTCTTGGTTTGAAAATGCTGAAACGGCTGGTAAGTGGGTAGATGAGTTTCGAACTCGTAGTATAAGCTGTTCTGATTTTTTGGATCTTGAGTTCTTCGAAACTTTGAAGTTACCCTGCATTGCTCTTCTCAAAAAATCCCCAGCCTGTACCCTTCTTAATCTTGAAACTGTCTACTATCCCCAGCTAACCCGCCTGTTCTACATAAACCTAAAAGCTAAGGACGATGTCGACGGTTGGTCTTTGGAGTCCATTGTCGAAGGGGTTAGAATCTCTTTCAACTCCAATGACTTTGTTGATTTCCTTGGCCTACCTAGACCTTGTCCATCCTCTCCCGAGAACCCCACAAAAGAACAGTGCCTAGCTCTTGCTCGATCCAAATATCTCCTACCCGAAGCATCCACCAGCACCTCAAAGCAGCTAACCCACTCATCCCTTACCCTAGAAGAAAAAATTATTTTCAACATCATTGTTCGATGCCTCTTACCCCGTCTTAACTCTGGCTCGCTCCTTACTGATAATGCCATGATCTTACTTTACCGAATCCTAAATGGCCATGACCTTGATCTGGCCAACACTTTCCTTGGATCCATGGCTCATGCTAGAAAAGCCAAAAAAGGCTCTCTCCTCCCTTTTGCCACCCTTTTGACCCCTGTCTTCAAAGCTTCTGGAATTAATTTCAAAAATGAAGAACAGCAGCGTCATATGGGTAAGTTCGACTCCAAGAGCCTTGAAAAGATAAGCATCACTCAGTCTCCCCAAGGGACCTTGAGTCTTGCCTCTACTTCAAAAGCTCTTCCCACTACCTCAGCCGTTGATGAACGCATGGACAACCTGGAGTTGGGCTTGGAGGAAGTTCGCCTGGACCTCAAGGAGCTGCACAAGGAAGTTGTGATGGAGATGAGCGGGATAACCAAGATGCTGCAAGGTCTGTGGACGAGGCTCACTGATGACGCTCGGGTCGGGGTAAGTGTCAAAGTGGCGTTTTGCAACGGTTAAAAAAGAATAAAAAAAATATATAAAAATAACACATTCGTCCCCTTATTTTGCAACGATTAAAAAAAGGGGCAACTACACTTAACCACCCCTTATTTTGAACTTTATACAAAACCACCCCTTATTACCAATTTGTCAACACTTAACCACCCACTAGGTGACACCGTTACTATATCATTTATAAAATAAGAAACCACGTGATTAACCTCAAAGTATTGATTAAACAAAAGGGTAAACTACCTACATAGTCTTTCCATTAAGTATTTGGATGAAAATCGCTAAATGAAAATTACATAAACCAGTTAGAAATTCCATAAATTCAGGTGAATGGCCTTAATCAAATTGAAGCTTATTCTTCCATTTTAGATTTTTTTCTATAAAATCATCCAAAAAATATTTTGTCCTTCCATTTAGAAAGTAAATTGAAGCTTGAACACAACAAAGATGGCACTTACATAGCCAATAAGAGCTCCCTGATCTCATCACAACCATCATAAACTAAAACCTTATTAAAAGTTGAAGTTGTCCACAATCAATATAAGAAACAAACACTAAACCTTCTCAAACAAAAACTCAAATCGATTTAAACAATAACACAATGATATGAGATGCAACAAGCGCAGTTGATAGAAAATTAGTTGCCCTCACAATCTCTCCTTCTCCTAACTTTCGCGAAGAGAACTAAGAGACCATAACATTCTTTTCTATTGACCTACTTTTGGAAATTAAAAAAAAACAAATAAGATTTTTCTCCTTTTCTATTTTCAATATTTGAGCGCAAGTAGGTCATTTCACATATTATTTATGAACAGAATAACAGAGTGAGACAATGGGTGGGGAAATAATAACAAAGTGGTAGTAAGGGGGGGTTTTGCGTAAACTTCAAAATAAAGGGTGGTTAAGTGTAGAAGGATGAAAATAAAAGGTGGTTAAGTGAAGTTCACCCTTAAAAAAAAATAAAAAGATGCAAACAAAACATCCAGAGCGAAACCCTAAATTCAAATTTCAAATCGGCATTTCCTCCTCCAAACTCCAAACTCCAAACTTCTCTGTTCATCGTTCGAGAGTCGAAACCCATTTCTCTCCGTTTGAAACCGGTATTCTTTGTTCATCATCATCTAGAGCGAAACCCTAATTCCATCGATTTCTCTTTCCAAACTCCAAATTTCTTCCTCCAAACACCAAAATTCTTTGTTCATCAGTCGAAAGTCGAAGCCCTGTTCATCATTCGCTTTTGCGAAGCCCTAATTCATCAAAAATCCCGTCTTTATCATGGATCGAAGGCATGTACTGTTGTTTCTTGAGCTCCTAGTGCCCGCGCTGGCCATTGGAATGACTGTTTACGACATGGAGACTAGTCCTTGCGAAGATCCGGTGCCCAAGGGAGGGAGAAACCAAATCCCCCGTGAGCCGTCCAAAGTCGCGCAATGCGAAAACTCTCACCCACCCCTAATCCTCCGTAAGATGTTGCGCGGCGCGCCAGCGCCCAAGGGACGTAAACCATCTCAGCCCAAGGGACGTAAACCATCTCAGCAATTCCCCTTCCGTAAGGTCCAAAAGGCATTTCGAATCGCATCTTTGGTCATTGCTGCAACTGTACATGTCGGGCTGTTAATGGGCTACTCTCGTCTGAAGAAGTTTGATGAATCACGACGGCTATGGCAGGCCTTGCCTATTACTCATATCCGACCTCCCTAGTCGGAATTTGCATGTCGTTGTCCTTCATCGTTTGGGCCTGGATGTTAGAAACCACAATCAATCTGAAAAACAGACTTGACATCGCTGCTTGTGCCATTGCAATTATATATGGGTACATCTTCTAATATGGAAAAGAGGAGCCTGTATGGATTTTACTAGTCTGTGTTCCAATAATCATCGACTTCGGGCTTAAGCTGGTGTCCCCCTGGTTCCTGTTGTTGGAACCAACAGTCCTAAACCTAGACCTAAACCCATTCGTGTTAGTCCTAAACCTAGACCCAAACCCAACCATGCTGCCCCTCTCCTCTGAATTCGATGTTGAGCACAATGCGTCCCTAACAAAACACATATTAGAGTATCATTGTAGGGGGGATTTGCCTAATGTTTTGAAGTTCTACTCAGAGCTCGACGATGGGTTGAAGATGGAGTATGACGTCCACCATGCTCAAAACTTTAGGGACTACTTTAGTGGCTAATTGGATGGGGGGTTTGGAAAAAAATTTGACTTTATAATCCCCTTTTTCAGTATTGAATCTCTTTGTAATCTGAGATGATTGAATATCTTTGTAATCTGAGTATTGAATCTCTTTCTAATCAGAGATGATTGAATATCTTTGTAATCTGAGCAAGTTAGTAATAACACATTTTACCGTCTTTGTCAATTCTCCTTTGTTGTGTTCAGCAACACCTGGCTTGTTATAGTGTATGCTTCAAGTACATTTCATTGTCTGTCAGCGGTTGTTGTATGTCGAGCATGGAAAAAGCTGCCTTTTCTTGGTGATCTGCAGACATTTCTTAGGTTATTGCTATCAATTTGGTGCTTAACAAATGCCTTATTGAGGCTATTTTCAATATTTGAGCGCAAGTAGGTCATTTCACATATTATTGATGAACAGAATAACAGAGTGAGACAATGGGTGGTGAAATAATAACAAAGTGGTAATAAGGGGTGGTTTTGCGTAAACTTCAAAATAAAGGGTGGTTAAGTGTATAAGGATGAAAATAAAAGGTTGTTAAGTGAAGTTCACCCTTAAAAAAAATATAAAAAGACGCAAACAAAACATCCAAAGCGAAACCCTAAATTCGAATTTCAAATCGGCATTTCCTCCTCCAAACTCCAAACTCCAAACTTCTCTGTTCATCGTTCGAAAGTCGAAACCCATTTCTCCCCGTTTGAAACCGATCTTCTCTGTTCATCATCATCCATGGCAAAACCCTAATTCCATTTATTTCTCTTTCCAAACTCCAACTTTCCTCCTCCAAACTTCAAACTTCTCTGCTCATCAGTCGAAAGTCGAAGCCATGTTCATCATTCGCTTTTGCGAAACCCTAATTCATCAAAGATCCCGTCTTTGTCATGGATCGAAGGCATGTACTGTTGTTTCTTGAGCTCCTAGTGCCCGCGCTGGCCATCGGAATGAATGTTTCGACATGGAGATTTGGCCTTTCGAAGATCTGGTGCCCAAGGGAGAGAGAAACCAAATCCCCCGTGACCCTTCTGTTGTTAGGAGGAAATCGAGTTTAAAATATAATAAAATAATTCAATCCAGATTTGTGCCCCAGCAAATGATTACAAGACTCCCTCTAATATAGTAAGAGAAAGTCAGGATCGATCCACGAGGAAGCGTGTCAGCGGATCCTAGGTAGCTGTAAATCTCATAGAAAAGCAAATAGAAGACAGGAACAAAGAAACAAAGAAAGACATAAATAACCAACGAAAACTGAAAATAAAAGCAAGGACAGACACTGCTCGATCTCGACAAAAGCTACTCGAGATAGAGTAAAAACAGTAGAAACAGAAACTTCAAAAATCGACAACACAGAAACTCGATCTCAGACACTGTACTCGATCTCGGCCAACAGCTAACTAGAGATCGACAACAGTTGCTCTAGATCGACTAAAAACACAGAAAGTATAAATCACAACTTCGAACACAAAACTCAGATTTCGACAGAAATAAACTCAATATATAAAGAACTTCCAAAGTCAGGGTATCAACGCCACAACGATAACCATGCAAAGTAACACATAATGACATAAAAGATCATGCTTTCCATCAAAATAACTTTCGTTATTAACAAATAGGCATATAGAGGCTTTCGCATAAACCCTAATTGTTACTAACCCTTTTCACATAATTAATCCAAGTTGCATTAAGATCACTTTCGCTTCAATAATACAAACAAGGATCACCTTCAACTCTCGCAAAAGAATCATGCTCATAGGGATAGAAGACGAATTGCATAACAAGATTGTACCTTTACCGTGTCACCTTACATGGCCACCGTCGGGCTCACCCCAGCCCCAGATTGTCCGCTTTCGCCTTTCCACCTTGCTTGCCACAAATTCTCTCTCTCTCTACTACTACTTACTTGTTCTCTGAATTTTAATTGGAATATGATGCCTAATGCTCAGCCCCTATGGCTTTATTTATAGCCTCCTATTCCTTGCTATTCAAGGATAGAATATATCTATCTATATCTAAAAAGCTTAATGATAAATAAATTAAATAAAGAAATTAAATCTAAAAGGAAAAGTATATCTAAAATAGGTAGAATATCTTCCATGTGCGGTAAACTCCTCCATAGATAGAACTTGATAGATGTAGGATAGATCTCGGCCAACTCTCAGATTCCTTCGGCTCTAAGGACTCCCAAAGCGCGTAGGTCAGCAAAACCGCGTAACGCGGCTCAGACATGGCGTTCCTCGATCTCGACCAAACTTACTCGGGATCGAGTAGGATTGACCGTCGACTTCGCTTCGCTGGACGTCTCGGGTTGCTCTTCCTCGACATGCTCGGACAGGTGCTGTGCTGGGTCCTCGAGTTCGAGGAGATTCCTCGAGATCGAGTAGACATGCCGACTTCTGTGTGGCCTGGTGTTGTCGAGTAGCTCCTCCTCGGCACAGACTCGGACTAGCGCTATAAAAGTTATTGTAAAACGATATAAAAGTTATTGTAAAGCGATATAAATGTATGCAGAAAACGATATAAAAGTTATTGTAAAACATGGCAGATTCAGCTCACAACAAACACCCCATACTTAAGCTTGCTTGTCCTCAAGCAATACTTTTATTTGTCATTCAGGGGAAAAATTTAAAACTCTCAACATCTTAGATTCATTGCCATACAACCCTGCAATCAATTACCATCCTTGAAAAGGTACTAATGTCACAAATTCATGCATGTGCAAATATAAGAGCAACATCTACTCACAAAAGGAGGGTTATGCAAAAACAATTCATGTGACAAAGCATTAATAATCAAGAGGACTTTAATTTAAGCTCAATAAGGAGTAGATTGGTAAAAGGCTAAAAGGTGGGCAATGTTTGGCAATGTGGTGCTGATGATCCGGGGAAATGGAGTATTTCCAAATTGAATTTCATACCACATTTTTTTCATAAGATTCATCACCTTTCATAATGCTTTTTCTCAATAATAATGCTTTTACCTCTCTAACCTCAACGTTGTCTTCTCGCGAGTCGCAAACATGGGTGTCATGAATGGCCCCGGATACTTAGTGCTTTGGACTCCTCACCTGGTGTCCCATCTCGCCAAACTATTATCTCAGCGAGCAGGGTCGATCTTTGATCGGATTTTCTTTCACTCATTAAATTTTCCATATATTTCAAACAATTCCGCCAAACTCCAATAATGATAACAACAACACAATCACCATATGATAATCTCCATAATGTAACATCATTCTCAATATAATCCCCGAATAAGGTAAAGAATGGGCAAATATTTAGATCATGTGGAGCAATGTATGAAATAAGGCATAATATGGCTTTTTGTGATGCATAAGCATAGGTGTGGCTAAGGAATTTAAACATATGAGCATTATATGGAAATATAAAGTCCTCCATCCTCTTATCATGCAACATGTCAAAAGCAACTTCAAATTTTACCTCCTTTTATGGTTTTCAAGAAAATAATGCATTTCATTGTGACTTCCCTTTACTAGGCAATTTCATGCTATATCTCTAATGAATCCAATTTTGCATCGTCGAGTTCAATATAAGCTTCCATGACATTAATCAAAATTTTTCAATGGGGGTCATTTTTCTCAAACTTTTGGAAAACATGCATATAAGCACATAAATCAATAATGAATTCCAAAATAGCCATGTATAAGCATTTCAAGAAATAAACTCTAAATATGCACAAATATTGACAAATATGGCAAATATGCATGAATTAAGCCCTTCCCCCACCCCATACTTAAACATTACAGTGTCATCACTGTATAAAAACAAGGGTAAAGAAAGAAACTCACTAGACAAGTGTGCAGGGCTTCATAATATGCTTTGGCCGAGTCCGAATATAGCTTGCTTCTATCCATGGACCTGAAAAGTGTAGAAGACATATACCCACAATAGAAAAACTAGAAATGTTCAAAACCAAAAACAAACAAAACAATGTCCAAAAAGTCTCAAAAATAAATGTCTATGTACAAGCTCGAGATTTTATAGTCGCTAGGCCGACTTCTCTTTTATGCTCAAGGTGGCATCCGCAGGGCCCATGTAGCTTGGGCTACAAATAGGACTCCATTCTTGTCCATCAACTGTAATCCTCCAGAATGGATCTTGTTCACCACAAAAGGTCCCATCCTCTTCTTGTTGAATTTGTTAGGGAACCAATGATCCTTTGATTTAGAGACATAGAGCTTGTCTCCAACTTCATACTCTTTGGGCTCATCATTGGAAATCCTACATAAGTGCACATACCAAGGCAAACCTCTCCCATGTATAGATAGATCTTTAATGGAAATGGGAGAAGAAAGATCCATACCTTGGCTTACCTTCGCAGAGACGGAATCGGGGACCACGGTGTTTGGTCGATCTCGAGTACTATTACTCGATCTCGAGTAACTTTCAGCTTCTGGTGGTGGGCTGCTCGAGGACGCAGGAGTTGGTGAGGCTTGGTCGATCTCGACTAGCTTGGTCGATCTCGAGGAGTTCTGGCTTTCTGGTGGAATCAGCGTCGAGGAAGGCGAAGTCGAGGCAGCAGAGTCTTGGTCGATCTCGAGTAAGGTACTCGATCTCGAGGAGTCTGGTGCTTCAGTGTTGCTGCTCGACGACGCTGGTGCTGGTGGAGGCCCCTGGTTTTGGTCGAGATCGACTAGAGTCCTTGATGTCGAGGAATCTTGGTCGACTATGACCCCATATTTAGTTCCTGTCAAGGCATCCGAAAAATAGTTAGTCCATAACGATGTACCTTGGTCCGTGTCGAGTGGATTCTCTGTTTCCTCCATTAGGATGGCCATGATCTCTTCCACCTGTGCCTCCATATCCCTCTTTTCCAGCTCCTCAGGGGTCATATTTCTTACATTGGGTTCCCCGCAAGTAATGTAGCCAGCTGAGATAGATTTGACCTCTTCCATTGGACCTGTATGCCTTTCAGTTTTATTAAAGGAATACTCAATTACCTCATCGCTGATGTTGAAAGTGAGCACTCCTTTCCTCACGCTTATGTTGGCATCCACTGTCGCCAAGAAGGGTCTTCCTAGAATAATTGGACAAGCAGGGTCTTCTTGCATATCAACAACTAAGAAATCAGCAGGGACAAAGAATTTACCTACTTGTACTGGCACATTGTCCACCATGCATGTTGGAATGACTACTGTATTGTTGGCCATATAAAGTCTAGCATCCACAGGCTCTAGGGCACCTATCTTAATCTTGGACCAAATTGTTAAAGGCAGTATACTCACACTAGCTCCAAGATCACATAAAGCATTAATTTTGTATGGACCAAATCCAATGGATATAGCAAACTTACCTGGATCTGGCCTCTTCTCCAGTATGTCCAAATGGCTGCACTCCTTTGTAATTTCAGTCATTGACCTCTTTTTGCTCAGAATCTCCTTCAGGAACTTGACATAGGATGGCATTTCATTGAGAGCTTCTGTGAAAGGAATGGTGACATTGAGCTTCTGAAGCATCTTGATGAAGCACTGAAATTTCTTCTTTGCTGGGTCCCTTGGAGATTTTGTGGGGAAAGACAGCTTCTTTTTCTGATTCGGAGCCAGAACAGACGTCGGATTTGCTGCAACTTTCTCGATCTCGTCCCGACCTTCCTCGATCTCGACCACTTCTTTCTCGATCTCGACCACTGTAGTCGACCTCGAGTTGCTGTGTAGTGCAGACGAGGGTTTCTTCACTTGTTCCTCGAGATCGAGCTGGCCTTTCTTGAGATCGACTAAGTTGTTGTCGATATCGACTTGCTGCTGGTCGACTTCTTCGTTCTGTTGCTTTCCGACCTCTGGCTCTTGCAGTTGATGGCCGCTTCTGAGTTTTAAAGTAGCGATGTGTCCAGTCTTTCCCTTGAGATTTGGCTCTGAAGATCCTGGGAGTGAACCTGACTGTCTGGGGATTCCTGCTACTAGCTGACCAATCTGTGTATCAACTGATTTCCGCCATATATCAATTTCCCCAAGAGTAGAGTTGACACCTTGCATCTGAGTGTAGACGGAGTTGAATGACTGCTTAGTTTCTGAATGATTCCTCCGTATTTCCTCTAGGACTGTCTGTAGATCATCCCTTTTCTGGTCCCTTTCTGGATGTCCTGGAGCTCTGTAGGGCGGGGGATTCCTAGGGGCACCTTGGTTCCATTGTGTTTGCTGAAACCTTTGGTCCCCCATGTAGCGATTGAGACCCCCTGCGTAAGCTGCCTCTTCATGGTATTCTGCCAGCCTGACTTGCTCGGTGTGTGGGCACTCAGTAGTGGTGTGCCTCTGTGATCCGCATTCAATACAAGGCTGGTTGACAGAAAGATACTTTACTTGCTTGAGGAGCTTCTTATTCTAGTCTCTGTAGTACTGCTCCCTAACATCTGGATCAATCTCCTTAGGGGGCTCATATAAGGGCATGGATGGTGCTGGCCTGGCGTAGGGGTTCTCCTCATAGTTGACTTGAGTCCCATTCTTGTTGTCATAGTTGGCCAGCTTGTCGAGAGCAGCCCATGCGTCAGCAGGCGGCATTGTCAGATACTCATAGTGAGTATATGTGTTGATTCTGTCCTTTGCAGCCAAGTCCAGAGAATTGAAGAAGATCTCTTGAACTATGCAGGGTTGCTGTCCATGTGTAGGGCAGGATCGCAGTAGATCTTTATAGCGTTCCCAAGCCTTTGCCAGCGGCTCCCCAGGCTGCTGTTTGAAAGATGTGATCTTTTGGCGCAGGAGTGCTGTCTTGGCAGGAGGAAAGAATTTGTTTAGAAATTCCTGCTTCACTTGAGCCCATGTCGTGAGAGATCGTGGTTTCAGCCCTTCCAGCCATTTCAGTGTAGGACCAGTGAGAGACCAGCGGAAAGCCTTCATTAGGATGTACTCCAAGGTGGTACCTTCAGAAAGAGTACGACACATCTCAGTAAAGTTGGTAATATGCCTTAGAGGGCATTCATTAAATCTACCATGAAAAGCATGATTTTTAATTTCAATAAGGAATTGAGTGCGAATTTCATAGTTGTTTTCAGGGATTAGAATGGCCGATTAAGGCACGACGAGAGTCGGGTGCATATAATCCTCTGCAGTGGTTGGGTATAGGGCAAGCTCAGCTTCTGCTTGCCTCGCACGCTCAGCTTCCTGTTGCTTGCCTGCTCTCTCAGTGGCGAGAGCAGCATCCCTGGCGGCTAGATCCCTCGTGAGCCTCTCGATCAGCTGTTCCTGTGTCTCTGCAGCTGCCATGGCTCTTTTAAGTTTAGCTTGGATGTGTATAAGGCGCTTTGGTTCGTCTAAGGCGTCAAACTTAGGTGTTCGACCAGAACGACGCATATACCTGCAAAGTAACTCAAGAGAAAAGTGAGAACTGACTACCTAAGGCGCGAATGATTGCTTCCCCGGCAACGGCGCCAATTTGTTGTTAGGAGGAAATCGAGTTTAAAATATAATAAAATAATTCAAACCAGATTCGTGCCCCAGCAAATGATTACAAGACTCCCTCCAATGTAGTAAGAGAAAGTCAGGATCGATCCATGAGGAAGCGTGTCAGCGGATCCTAGGTAGCTGTAAATCTCACAAAAAAGCAAACAGAAGACAGAAACAAAGAAATAAATAAAGACAGAAATAACCAACCAAAACTGAAAATAAAAGCAAGGACAGACACTGCTCCATCTCGACAAAAGCTACTCGAGATAGAGTAAAAACAGTAGAAACAGAAACTTCAAAAATCGACAACACAGAAACTCGATCTCAGACACTGTACTCCGTCTTGACCAACAGCTAACTAGAGATCGACAACAGTTGCTCTAGATCGACTAAAAACACAGAAAGTATAAATCGCAACTTCGAACACAGAACTCAGATTTCGACAGAAATAAACTCAATATATAAAGAATTTCCAAAGCCAGGGTATCAACGCCACAACGATAACCATGCAAAGTAACACAAAAAGGCATAAAAGATCATGCTTTCCATCAAAATAACTTTCGTTATTAACAAATAGGCATATAGAGGCTTTCGCATAAACCCTAATTGTTACTAACCCTTTTCACATAATTAATCCAAGTTGCATTAAGATCACTTTCGCTTCAATAATACAAACAAGGATCACCTTCAACTCTCGCAAAAGAATCATGCTCATAGGGATAGAAGACGAATTGCATAACAAGATTGTACCTTTACCGTGTCACCTTACATGGCCACCGTCGGGCTCACCCCAGCCCCAGAAGTGGGTGGACTACTCGCTCTTCATTATTAAGAAAGACATTAAATAACAAAAGAAACTAACTTGCATTGAATTAAATAAAGAAAGCTTACAACCAAACAAGACAAATCCGCTTTCGCCTTTCCACCTTGCTTGCCACAAATTCTCTCTCTCTACTACTACTTACCTGTTCTCTGAATTTTAATTGGAATATGATGCCTAATGCTCAGCCCCTATGGCTTTATTTATAGCCTCCTATTCCTTGCTATTAAAGGATAGAATATATATATCTATATCTAAAAAGCTTAATGATAACTAAATTAAATAAAGGAATTAAATCTAAAAGGAAAAGTATATCTAAAATAGGTAGAATATCTTCCATGTGTGGTAAATCTCGTCCATAGATAGAACTTGATAGATGTAGGATAGATCTCGGCCAACTCTCGGATTCCTTCGGCTCTAAGGACTCCCAAAGCGCATAGGTCAGCAAAATCGCGTAACGCGGCTCAGACATGGCGTTCCTCGATCTCGACCAAACTTACTCGAGATCGAGTAGGATTGACCGTCGACTTCGCTTCGCTGGACATCTCGGGTTGCTCTTCCTCGACATGCTCGGACAGGTGCGGTGCTGGGTCCTCGAGATCGAGGAGATTCCTCGAGATCGAGTAGACATGTCGACTTCTGTTTGGCCTGGTGTTGTCGAGTAGCTCCTCCTCGACATGGACTCGGACTGGCGCTATGGTTGTCCTCGAGATCGAGGAGATTCCTCGAGATCGAGTAGAGTGGTGTCGGCATCTTCAGTCCTTGGCTTCTCGACTTGGCACAGCTCGTCGACTCCGGACATGGCATCACAGTGTTGTCGATCTCGACAAGGTTTACTCGAGATCAAGTTGGCTTCCGGAGTCGGGTTGTCTCTGACTCAATTTCTCGATCAGTGCTCAGTCGACAAGGCCTGTGCTCGGACACCTTCGTCGAGATCGAGTAGAATGTACTCTAGATCGACTAAAGCTGGGCTCCTAGCTTGATTCGACTGGTTTCGCTGCTTCTTGACCTTGGACTTCTGTAGTTGATTTCCGAGCTTTTCTGACCTTTCTCAGAACTGCTATAATTTGCCTCGAATTCTGCGAAATTAAACAGAAACTGGTGTAGATTCCATAATTTGGCAAATAAATATAAACTACATAGATTCTGTACTATTCTAGCCCAAATGCATGTAATGTATGCAGAACACGAAACCCTAATTCCATCGATTTCTCTTTCGAAACTCCAACTTTCCTCCTCCAAACTCCAAACTTCTCTGTTCATCAGTCGAAAGTCGAAGCCCTGTTCATCATTCGCTTTTGTGAAACCCTAATTCATCAAAGATTCCGTCTTTGTCATGGATCGAAGACATGTAATGTTGTTTCTTGAGCTCCTAGTGCCCGCGCTGGCCATCGGAGTGACTGTTTATGACATGGAGACTAGGCCTTATGAAGATCCGGTGCCCAAGGGAGGGAGAAACCAAATCCCCCGTGAGCCGTCCAAAGTCACGCAATGCGAAAACTCTCACCCACCCCCAATCCCCCGTAAGATGTTGCGCGGTGTTCCCGCGCCCAAGGGACATAAATCATCTCAGCCCAAGGGACATAAACCATCTCAGCGAATCCCCTCCCGTAAGGTCCAAAAGATATTTCGAATCGCATCTTTGGTCATTGCTACAACTGTAAATGTCGGGCTGTTAATGGGCTACTCTAGTCTGAAGAAGTTTGATGAATCACGAACTCACCCATCATGGGTTGCAGAGGTTGTATCTTCTGTTCTTACGAAGGCTATGGCAGGCCTTGCCTATTACACATATCCGACCTCCCTAGTCGGAATTTACATGTCGTTGTCCTTTATAGTTTGGGCCTAGATGTTATAAACCACCATCAATTTGAAAACCAGACTTGACATCGCTGCTTGTGCCATTGCAATTATAGATGGGTACATCTTCTAATATGGTAAGGAGGAGCCTGTATGGATTTTACTGGTCTATGTTCCAATAATCATCCACTTCGGGCTAAAGCTGGTGTCCCCCTGGTTCGTGTCAGTGAAACCAACAGTCCTAAACCTAGACCCAAACCCATTCGTTTTAGTCCTAAACCTTGACCAAAACCCAACCCTGCTGCCCCTCTCCTCTGAATTTGCGGTTGAGCACAATGCGTCCCTAATAAAACTCATACTAGAGTATCATTGTAGGGGGGATTTGCCTAATGTTTATAAGTTCTACTCAGAGCTCAGCGATGGGTTGAAGATGAATTATGACGTCCGCCATGCTCAATACTTTAGGGGACTACTTTAATGGCTAATTGGATGGGGGGTTTGGAAAAAAATTTGACTTTGTAATCCTCTTTTTTCAGTATTGAATCTCTTTGTAATCTGAGCTGATTAAATATCTTTGTAATCTGAGTATTGAATCTCTTTGTAATCAGAGCTGATTGAATATCTTTGTAATCTGAGCAAATTAGTCATAACACATTTTCTCTTCTTTGGCAATTCTCCTTTGCTGTG
This sequence comes from Persicaria maculosa, assembly GCA_963922045.1. Lineage (NCBI taxonomy): Eukaryota > Viridiplantae > Streptophyta > Magnoliopsida > Caryophyllales > Polygonaceae > Persicaria > Persicaria maculosa. The sequence continues at coordinate 64,518,257 of OY998263.1, read as the reverse complement.
TTCAGCAACACCTGACTTGTTATCAATGTATACTTCAAGTACATTTGATTGTCTGTCAGCGGTTGTTGTATGTCGAGCTTGGAAAAAGCCGCCTTTTCTTGGTGATCAGCAGACATTTCTTATGTTATTTCTAAAAATTTGGTGCTTAACAAATGCCTTATTGAGGCTATTTTCAATATTTGAGTGCAAGTAGGTCATTTCACATATTATCGATGAACAGAATAACAGATTGAGACAATGGGTGGTGAAATAATAACAAAGTGGTAGAAAGGGGTGGTTTTGCTTAAACTTCAAAATAAAGGGTGGTTAAGTGTAGAAGGATGAAAATAAAATGTGGTTAAGTGAAGTTCACCCTTAAAAAAAAAGAAGCAAATATAACATCCAGAGCGAAACCCTAAATTCAAATTTGAAATCGGCATTTCCTCCTCCAAACTCCGAACTCCAAACTTCTCTGTTCATCGTTCGGGAGTCGAAACCCATTTGTCTCTGTTTGAAACTGATCTTCTTTTTCATCATCATCCAGAGCGAAACCCTAATTCAATCGATTTCTCTTTCCAAACTCAAACATTCCTCCTCCAAACACCAAACTTCTCTGTTCATCAGTCGAAAGTCGAAGCCCTGTTCATTATTCGCTTTTGCGAAACCCTAATTCATCAAAGATCCCGTCTTTGTCATGAATCGAAGGCATGTACTATTGTTTCTTGAGCTCCTAGTGCCCGCGGTTGCCATCGGAATGACTGTTTACGACATGGAGACTATGCCTTGCGAAGATCCGGTGCCCAAGGGAGGGAGAAACCAAATCCCCTGTGAGCCGTCCAAAGTCGCGCAATGCGAAAACTCTCACCCACCCCCAACCCCCCATAAGATGTAGCGCAGTGCGCCCGTGCCCAAGGAACATAAACCATCTCAGCCCAAGGGACGTAAAACATCTCAGCAATTCCCCTCCCGTAAGGTCCAAAAGGTATTTTGAATCGCATCTTCGGTCATTGCTGCAACTCTACATGTCGGGCTGTTAATGGCCTACTCTCATCTCAAGAAGTTTGATGAATCACGAACTCACCCATCATGGGTTGTGGAGGTTGTATCTCCTGTTCTTACGAAGGCTATGGCAGGCCTTGCCTATTTTTCATAACCGACCTCCCTAGTCGGAATTTTCAGGTCGTTATCCTTCAAAGTTTGGGCCTGGATGTTAGAAACCACCATCAATCTGAAAACCAGACATGACATTGTTGTTTGTGCCAATGCAATTACAGATGGGTATATCTTATAATATGGAAATGAGGAGCCTGTATGGATTTTACTGGTTTGTGTTCCAATAATCATCCACTTCGGGATGAAGCTGGTGTCCCCCTAGTTCCTGTTGGTGGAACCTACAGTCCTAAACATAGACCCAAACCCATTCGTGTTAGTCCTAAACCTAGACCAAAACCCAACCCTGCTGCCCCTCTCCTCTGAATTTGCGGTTGAGCACAATGCGTCCCTAATAAAACTCATACTAGAGTATCATTTTAGGGGGGATTTGCCTAATGTTTTAAAGTTCTACTAAGAGCTCAGTGAAGGGTTAAAGATGGAGTATGACGTCCGCCATGATCAATAATTTAGGGGACTACTTTAGTGGCTAATTGGATGGGGGGTTTGGAAAAAAATTTGACTTTGTAATCCCTTTTTGCAGTATTGAATCTCATTGTAATCTGAGCTGATTAAATATCTTTGTAATCTGAGTATTGAATCTCTTTGTAATCAGAGCTGATTTAATATCTTTGTAATAATTCGAAAGTTGAAGCCCTGTTCATCATTGGCTTTTGCGAAACCTTAATTCATCAAAGATCCCGTCTTTGTCATGGATCGAAGGCATGTACTGTTGTTTCTTGAGCTCCTAGTGCCCGGGCTGGCCATCAGAATGACTGTTTACGACATGAAGACTACTAGGCCTTGCGAAGATCTGGTGCCCAAGGGAAGGAGAAACCAAATCCCCCGTGAGCCGTCCAAAGTCGCGCAATGTGAAAACTCTCACCCACCCCAAATCCCCCGTAAGATGTTGTGGGCACGCCCGCACCCAAGGGACGTAAACCATCTCAGCCCAAGGGATGTAAACCTTCTAAGCAATTTCCCTCCCGTAAGGTCCAAAAGGTATTTCGAATCGCATCTTTGGTTATTGCTGTAACTGTATATGTCGGGCTGTTAATGGGCTACTCTCGTCTAAAGAAGTTTGATGAATCACGAACTCACCCATCATGGGTTGAGGAGGTTGTATCTTCTGTTTTTACGAAGGCTATGGCAGGCCTTGCCCATTACTCATATCCAACCTCCCTAGTCGGAATTTGCATGTCGTTGTCCTTCATAGTTTGGGCCTGGATGTTGGAAACCACCATCAATCTGAAAACCAGACTTGACATCCCTGCTTGTGCCATTGCAATTACAAATGGGTACATCTTCTAATATGGAAAGGAGGAGCCTGTATGGATTTTACTTGTCTGTGTTCCAATAATCATCCACTTCGGGCTGAAGTTGGTGTCCCCCTAGTTCCTGTTGGTGGAACCAACAGTCCTAAACCTAGACCCAAACCCATTCGTGTTAGTCCTAAACCTTGACCAAAACCCAACCCAACTGCCCCTCTCCTCTGAATTTGCGGTTGAGCACAATGCGTCCCTAATAAAACATATACTAGAGTATCATTTTAGGGGGGATTTGCCTAATGTTTTGAAGTTCTACTCAGAGCTCGGCGATGAGTTGAAGATGGAGTATGACGTCCACCATGATCAATACTTTAGGGTACTACTTTAGTGGCTAATTGGATGGGGGGTTTGGGAAAAAATTTGACTTTGTAATCCCTTTTTGCAGTATTGAATCTCATTGTAATCTGAGCTGATTGAATATCCTTGTAATCTGAGTATTGAATCTCTTTGTAATCAGAGATGATTGAATATCTTTGTAATCTAAGCAAGTTAGTAATAACACATTTTCCCGTCTTTGGCAATTCTCCTTTTCTGTGTTCAGCAACACCTGACTTATTATCAATGTATGCTTCAAGTACGTTTCATTGTCTGTCAACGGTTTTTGTATGTCGAGCTTGGAAAAAGCCGCCTTTTCTTGGTGATCTGCAAACATTTCTTAGGTTATTTCTATCAATTTGGTGCTCAACAAATGCCTTATTGAGGCTATTTTTAATATTTGAGCGCAAGTAGATCATTTCACATATTATTGATGAACAGAATAAAAGAGTGAGACAATGGTGGTGAAATAATAACAAAGTGGTAGTAAGGGGTGGTTTTGCGTAAACTTCAAAATAAAGGGTGGTTAAGTGAAGAAGGATGAAAATAAAAGGTGGTTAAGTGAAGTGCACCCTTAAAAAAAAATAAAAAGACGCAAACATAACATCCAGAGCGAAACCCTAAATTCAAATTTCAAATCGGCATTTCCTCTTCCAAATTCCAAACTCCAAACTTCTCTGTTAATCGTTCGAAAGCCGAAACCCATTTCTCTTTGTTTGAAACCGATCTTCTCTATTTATCATCATTCATAGCGAAACCCTAATTCCATCAATTTCTATTTCCATACTCCAACTTTCCTCCTCCAAACTCCAAACTTCTCTATTCATCAGTCGAAAGTCGAAGCCCTGTTCATCATTCGCTTTTGCGAAACCCTCATTCATCAAAGATCCCGTCTTTGTCATGGATCGAAGGCATGTACTCTTGTTTCTTGAGCTCTCAGTGCCCGTCCTGGCCATCGGAATAACTGATTACGACATGGAGACTACTCGGCCTTGCGAAGATCCGGTGCCCAAGGGAAGGAGAAACCAAATCCCCCGTGAGCCGTCCAAAGTCTCGCAATGTGAAAACTCTCACCCACCCCCAACCCCCCGTAAGATGTTGCGCGGCGCGCCCGCGCCCAAGGGACGTAAACCATCTCAGCCCAAGGGAGGTAAACCTTCTCAGCAATTCCCCTCTCGTAAGGTCCAAAAGGTATTTCGAATCGCATCTTTCGTCATTGTTACAACTGTATATGTCGGGCTGTTAATGGGCTACTCTCGTCTGAAGAAGTTTGATGATCACGAACTCACCCATCATGGGTTGCGGAGGTTCTATCTTCTGCTCTTACGAAGGCTATGGCAGGCCTTCCCCATTACTCATATCCGACCTTCCTAATCGGAATTTGCATGTCGTTGTCCTTCATAGTTTGGGTTTGGATGTTAGAAACCATCAATCTGAAAACCAGACTTGACATCCCTACTTGTGCCATTGCAGTTACAAATGGGTACATCTTCTAATATGGAAAGGAGGAGCCTGTATGGATTTTACTGGTCTGTGTTCCAATAATCATCCACTTCGGGCTGAAGCTGGTGTCCCCCTAGTTCCTGTTGGTGGAACCAACAGTCCTAAACCTAGACCCAAACCCATTCGTTTTACTCCTAAAGCTAGACCAAAACCCAACCCTCCTGCCCCTCTCCTCTGAATTTGCGATTGAGCACAATGCGTCCCTAATAAAACTCATACTAGAGTATCATTTTAGGGGGGATTTGCCTAATGTTTTAAAGTTCTACTCAGAGCTCGGTGATGAGATGAAGATGGAGTATGACGTCCGCCATGATCAATACTTTAGGGGACTACTTTAGTAGCCAATTGGATGGGGGGTTTGGGAAATATTTTGACTTTGTAATCCCTTTTTGCAGTATTGAATCTCATTGTAATCTGAGCTGATTGAATATCTTTGTAATCTGAGTATTGAATCTCTTTGTAATCGGAGCTAATTGAATAACTTTGTAATCCAAGCAAGTTAGTAATAACACATTTTCCCGTCTTTGGCTATTCCCCTTTGTTGTGTTAAGCAACACCTGACTTGTTATCAATGTATGCTTCAAGTACGTTTCATTGTCTGTCAGGGGTTTTTGTATGTCGAGCTTGGAAAAAGCCGCCTTTTCTTGGTAATCTACAGACATTTCTTGGGATATTTCTATCAATTTGGTGCTTAACAAATGATTTATTGAGGCTATTTTCAATATTTGAGCGCAAGTAGGTCATTTCACATATTATTGATGAACAGAATAACAGATTGAGACAATGGTGGTGAAATAATAACAAAGTGGTAGTAAGGGGTGGTTTTGTGTAAACATCAAAATGAAGGGTGGTTAAGTGTAGAAGGATGACAATAAAAGGTGGTTAAGTGAAGTTTACCCTTAAAAAAAATAAAAAGACGCAAACATAACATCCAAAGCGAAACCTTAAACTAAAATTTCAAATCGGCATTTCCTCCTCCAAACTCCAAACTCCAAACTTTTCTGTTAATCGTTCGAAAGTCGAAACCCATTTCTCTCTGTTTGAAACCGATCTTCTTTGTTCATCATCATCCAGAGCGAAACCCTAATTCCATCGATTTCTCTTTCCAAACTCGCACATTCCTCCTCCAAACTCCAAACTTCTCTGTTCATTAGTCGAAAGTCGAAGCCCTGTTCATCATTCGCTTTTGAGAAACCCTAATTCATCAAAGATCCCGTCTTTGTCATGGATCGAAGGCATGTACTGTTGTTTGTTGAGCTCCTAGTGCCCGCGCTGGCCATCATGGGTTGCGGAGGTTGTATCTTCTGTTCTTACGAAGGCTATGGCAGGCCTTGCCCATTACTTATATCCGACCTCCCTAGTCGGAATTTGCATGTCGTTGTCCTTCATAGTGTGGGCCTTGATGTTAGAAACCACCATCAATCTGAAAACTAGACTTGGCATCGCTGCTTGTGCCATTGCAATTACAGATGGGTACATCTTATAATATGGAAAGGAGGAGCCTGTATGGATTTTACTGGTGGAACCAACAGTCCTAAACCTAGACCCAAACCCATTCGTGTTAGTCCTAAACCTAGACCACAACCCATTCCTGCTGCTCCTATCCTCTGAATTTGCGGTTGAGCACAATGCGTCCCTAATAAAACTCATACTAGAGTATCATTTTAGGGGGGATTGGCCTAATGTTTTGAAGTTCTACTCAGAGCTCGGCGAAGGGTTAAAGTTGGAGTATGAGGTACGCCATGATCAATACTTTAGGGGACTACTTTAGTGGCTAATTGGATGGGGGGTTTGGAAAAAAATTTGACTTTGCAATCTCTTTTTGCAATATTGAGTCTCATTGTAATCTGAGCTGATTGAATATCTTTGTAATCTGAGTATTGAATCTCTTTGTAATTAGAGTTGATTGAATATCTTTGTAATCTAAGCAAGTTAGTAATAACATATTTTCTCGTCTTTGGCAATTCTCCTTTGCTGTGTTCAGCAACACCTGACTTGTTATCAATGTATGCTTCAAGTACGTTTCATTGTCTTTCTGCGGTTTTTGTATGTCGAGCTTGGAAAAAGCCGCCTTTTCTTGGTGATCTACAGACATTTCTTGGGTTATTTCTATCAATTTGGTGCCTAACAAATGACTTATTGAGGCTATTTTCAATATTTGAGCGCAAGTAGGTCATTTCACATATTATTGATGAACAGAATAATAGAGAGAGACAATGGTTGTGAAATAATAACAAAGTGGTAGTAAGGGGTGGTTTTGCGTAAACTTCAAAATAAAGGGTGGTTAAGTGTAGAAGGATGAAAATAAAAGGGGGTTATGTGAAGTTCACCCTTAAAAAAAAATAAAAAGACACAAACATAACATCCAGAGCGTAACCCTAACTAAATTCAAATTTCAAATCGGCATTTCCTCCTCCGAACTCCAAACTCCAAACATCTATGTTAATCGTTCGAAAGTCGAAACCCATTTCTCTCTTTTTGAAACCGATCTTCTCTATTCATCATCATCCAGAGCCAAACACTAATTCCATCGATTTATCTTTCCAAACTCATACTTTCCTCCTCCAAAATCCAAACTTCTCTGTTCATCAGTCAAAAGTCGAAGCCCTATTCATCATTCGCTTTTGCGAAACCCTAATTCATCAAAGATCCCGTCTTTCACATGGATCGAATGCATGTACTCTTGTTTCTTGAGCACCTAGTGCCCGCGCTGGCCATCGGAATGACTATTTACGACATGGAGAGTAGGCCTTGCGAAGATCCGGTGCCCAAGGTAGGGAGAAACCAAATACCCCGTGAGCCGTCCAAAGTCGCGCAATGCGATAACTCTCACCCACCCCTAATCCCCTGTAAGATGTTGCGCGGCGCGCCCGCGCCCAAGGGACGTAAACCATCTCAGCCCAATGGACGTAAACCATCTCAGCAATTCCCCTCCCGTAAGGTCAAAAAGGTATTTCGAATCGCATCTTTTGTCATTGCTGCAACTGTACATGTCGGGCTGTTTATGGGCTACTCTCGTTTGAAGAAGTTTGATGAATCACGAACTCACCTATCATGGGTTGCGGAGGTTGTATCTTCTGTTCTTACGAAGGCTATGGCAGGCCTTGCCTATTACTCATAACCGACCTCCCTAGTCGGAATTTGCATGTCGTTGTCCTTCATAGTGTGGGCCTGGATGTTAGAAACCACCATCAATCTGAAAACCAGGCTTGACATTGCTGCTTGTGCCATTGCAATTACTGGTCTGTTTTCCAATAATCATCCACTTCGGGCTGAAGCCGGTGTCCCTCTGGTTCCTGTTGGTGGAACCAACAATCCTAAACCTAGACCCAAACCCATTTCTCTCCGTTTGAAACCGATCTTCTCTATTCATCATCATCCAGAGCGAAACCCTAATTCCATCGATTTTTCTTTCCAAACTCCATCTGTCCTCTTCAAAATTCCAAACTTCTTTGTTCATCAGTCGAAAGTCGAAGCCCTGTTCATCATTCGCTTTTGTGAAACCCTAATTCTTCAAAGATCCCGTCTTTGTCATGGATCGAAGGCATGTACTGTTGTTTCTTGAGCTCCTAGTGCCCGCGCTAGCAACCGGAATGACTGTTTACGACATGGAGACTAGGCCTTGCGAAGATCCGGTGCCCAAGGGAGGGAGAAACCAAATCCCCCGTGAGCGGTCCAAAGTCGCACAATGCGAAAACTCTCACCCACCCCCAATCCCCCGTAAGATGTTGCGTGGGCGCCCGCTCCCAAAGGTCGTAAACTATCTCAGCCCAAGGGACGTAAACCATCTCAGCAATTCCCATTCCGTAAGGTCCAAAAGGTCTTTCGAATCGCATCTTTGGTAATTGCTGCAACTGTACATGTCGGGCTATTAATGGGCTACTCTCGTCTGAAGAAGTTTGATGAATCACAAACTCACCCATCATGGGTTGCGGAGGTTGTATCTTTTGTTCTTACGACGGCTATGGAAGGCCTTGCCTATTACTCATATCCGACCACCCTAGTCAGAATTTGCATGTCGTTGTCCTTCATAGTTTGGGCCTGGATGTTAGAAACCACCATCAATCTGAAAACCAGACTTGACATCGCTGCTTGTGCCATTTCAATTACAGATTGGTACATCTTCTAATATGGAAAGGAGGAGCTTGTATGGATATTACTGGTATGTGTTCCAATAATCATCCACTTCGGGTTGAAGTTGGTGTCCCCCTGGTTCCTGTTTGTGGAACCAGCAGTCCTAAACCTAGACCCAAACCCATTCGTGTTAGTCCTAAACCTAGACCCAAACCCAACCCTACTACCCCTCTCCTCTGAATTTGCGGTTGAGCACAATGCGTCCCTAATCAAACTCATATTAAAGTATCATTGTAGGGGGGATTTGCCAAATGTTTTGAAGTTCTACTCAGAGCTCGGCGATGCGTTGAAGATGGAGTATGACGTACGCCATGCTCAATAATTTAGGGGACTACTTTAGTGGTTAATTGGATGGGGGGTTTGGAAAAAAAATTTGACTTTGTAATCCCCTTTTTTCAGTATTGAATCTCTTTGTAATCTGAGCTGATTGAATATCTTTGTAATCTTAGTATTGAATCTCTTTGTAACCAGAGCTGATTGAATATCTTTTTAATCTGAGAAAGTTAGTAATAACACATTTTCCCGTCTTTGTCAATTCTCCTTTGCTGTGTTCAGCAACACCTGGCTTGTTATCAGTGTATGCTTCAAGTACATTTCATTGTCTGTCAGCGGTTGTTGTATGTCGAGCTTGGAAAAAGCCGCCTTTTCTTGGTGATCTATAGACATTTCTTAGGTTATTTCTATCAATTTGGTGCTTAACAAATGCCTTATTGAGGCTATTTTCAATATTTGAGCGCAAGTAGGTCATTTCACATATTATTGATGAACAGAATAACTTATGCAGTGAAATTGTCGATGACTCCTGGTGACATTGAGGACAATATGAAGTTACCGTTCGATGGTCTCCTATCACTCGTGCAAGGGCCAAGAGAATACAAGATGCAACCGAAGCCCTTTTTGTCCGTTACCAAGGAACTTTGGAGCAAGGGTTCAGGCCACCCTGGATCACTTGGCTCAGGACTACACCACCGGCACAGGAAGTGAGCTTGCAACCACACACAGAGCTCATGAAGACTCGTCAGCATCCTCCATGACTCACCCTTACTCGGCATCTCCATGGGTCACTCGAGACCACCTATAGTCAAGTGGGCCAAAGGCCTTGTCGAGTGGATGGGCCGAGTTGTTCTTGTGCTTGGGCCGGATCTATCTAGTTAATTTAATTAGTTATTATTTTATGCAATTAGATTAATAAGTTACAAGATTATATCTTTTCTAGATTAATTCTTGTACACCAAGTTATTTACACCAAGTTATTTAAATTCTATCTTTAATAGGAATTATTTATCTTAGGAATGTTTTAGTTATCATTAGATATAATAGATCTATCCAAACCCCTTTCCTTTGCAAGGAAGGATTGGTTAGATCTCCCATATCTTTTATATTTAATCATACCTATGTACTTTGAATTTCTCAGATTGAATTAGAATTGAGAAACCCCTTTATAGGATTAAAGGGTTCTCGATTATCAATCCCAAAAAAAATTATCCGGTTCTTATGTTCCTTCGGCACTTCACAATCATCACCGTCATCCTTGTTCTTCAACATCGCCAAACCCATACTCAACTCCTAACACCGGAGCTGTGCAAGTAGTGCATCCGGCCTTGGTGACACCGGTAACCCTAGACGCTCGCAGTGGGTGCGCGGCATCCCCGGCACCATCGGGTCTCGCTGTCTCGATCTCGCGCACACTCGCTCTTGCTGTCCTGCATTCGATCACCTCCATTCGCCATCAGCAAGTCCGGCACCGTTCTGCGGCCGCACACCCTCAGGAGCTCTCTCCTATGTGCTCGGACTCGTCCAGCAAGTGCGCGCCAGATCCTCACAACCTTTCTCTTCTTCGCTTTCTTTGTTTATCTTTCGCTGTTACTTCATTAGCTTAGGTTTAGTTAATTTAATTCTGTCCACCGATATTTCATTAGTTTAGAAATTGCTTAAGTTAGCACTGCTGCTTTTAATTAGTAATTCATTAGTTTAGATTTAATTAGTTATTTGCCATAGCTTTAGTTTGTGTAAAGTTCTTAAGTTAAGAATTATTGCTTTAGTTAGTGTCCTAAAATAATTTACTTGATTTGTTAATTAAGAGATATTGAAAGAGCATTGCAAGATCGGGCAAATATACGACGTGGTTCTTGATTGAGCCCACATGCGAAGGATCGGGTATCCCAAACGTATAAAGTGGTACCAGAGCCGTAGGTTTCGCAAGTTCTTATTTTTTTCTTGATGTTATTAACGATTTGATTCAATGGTTTGCGCTATCTGGGGCGATTGGGATGATGATCCCGATCCATGGGCTGCACAACAACGACGTCGACGAGAGCTCCAGAGAAGAGCTTTGCAACAACAACAAGCTTTAGAGCGACAATGAGAGGCTCAAAGGCACCGCCTTTGGCTTCAACAGCAAGCCGAACTTACAGCCAAACTTCAAGCCGCCTATGATGCCTATGATGCCAGATTACAGGCGAGAGATGCACAATGTCAAACCGAACGAGATGCCTTTAATGCCAAATTGATGGACGACTTCAAGAAGAACTTCTCGGATGCTTTTCGTCAAGCATTGGAGTTACGCTTTTCCACTACTCCAGCGGTTAAAGTTCCCTCGACCGACGACGAGGTAATTGAGTTTAAGGAGTCTTCTGTTGAAATCGTTGCCACGAATTCAGCACAGCGCGACGATTTTGTTTCACCGATTCCCGTTGACTCCGACCTTGGAATTGAGTCAACTCAAGCTTGTTGCGAAGCTGACTCGATGATCTTTCCAACGGTGGGTCACATGCTACCATAATCCTCCGGGAAGACCTCCAAATCTACGCTGTACGTGGACTACAGTGCTGCGTCAGATGTGGTAGTTGCTTCTGACGACAACGATGAGGACGTGGGGGACACTTCTCTTGAGTTAGCTATTGTACCTCTTGAGAATGTTCCTAATGTTGAGATTTCTGAAGTTCATAGGGTTATTGAGCCTAATGATATTGTTCCTCATGATTGCTCAATGCTCCATATGATAGGTGTTGTTTTTGAGATTCCTTTGCCTCAAATTCTGCTGGCGCCATCTCAAGTTGTTTGTCAAGGAAGTTACTTTTTGGTGGTTGCTCCTTCCCCTTTGATCATCAACGACTCGATTCGAGGACGAATCGAAGCTAAGAAGGGGAGAATGATGTGGATCAAGATGGCCTTCTGTGGGTCAAACAATGATCTTGATCCAGGCGAGCGCTCAAGACCGATTCGAGGGCCATTGATGGCAAAGAATGTCGTCCTCAAAAGGAAGAAGAAGGCTCCACCATGGAAGAGGGTCCAAAGGTAACCAAGGTCCACGTTTTTCGTTCGTTCGGGATCGTTTGACAGCTTTTCGACGTCTCAGTAAAATGGGTCGTTCGAAGTCCATACTTATCGGATGAGGTCGTGCCATACCTTGTTGAAATGAGGATGAAAAGATCTACAACTTTTTTGTTGAAGGTTTCTCAAGAATCGACCTCAAGAATGGTCAAAATTCATCATCTTTGCAGTTGTCCCTGTTTGGATGAATTTCTACATAATTATTTAATTATTTTCTAATTTATTTAATTAAATTAGATTTCATTATTTTATGAATTTAGGGAAATAATGTGGAAATAATTATATCTCTTCTAGATATAATTCTTGTCCACCAAGTTGTTAATTTTCTATCCTTAGTTAGATTTACTTATCTTAGGAAAGATTTACATATCTATAGATTATTGTATTTATCTTTAGTTACCAAAACTCTATCTTTTACACAAAATAGAATTGGTATATTGTCTATTTAAACTCATATTTTACATTCAATAAAAATTAGATTGGAAATTATATTAAGGAACCCTTTTTAGGATTAAAAAGGTTCTTCAATCTCCCAATCCAAAAGCTTTTGCAATTACTTATGTTCTTATTGTTCAATTCAACAATCCCAAACCAAACACAAAGGAGGAACTCATCCTGAGAAACTGTCACTGGATCAGAGAAGCTGTCGCTGAGTCTAGCCAGAACCATCGCCACTGTCCGGCCCGCCCCGCGGCTCCCTTGGCCGCCCCGCGGCCATTCTAGCGTTGTCGCCGCTACTAGTCTTTCCGTGGTTGTTTGCCTTTGATTGGTGTTACTTTAGTTTTATTTACTTGTTTCTCTTTTCTTTCACAATAATCTCAAGTCTTTATTGTAATTGATTGTAAACATCGAAAATATAGCAAGAATAATTGCAAGATCGGGCCATCAACAGTTTGGTGTTCTTGATCCTGAACCCACGGGCGAAGGATCGGTGATTCCAAACGTATCAAGTGGTATCAGAGCAAGGTCGCAGGTTTGTCCCTTTTAACTCTTCTGGTCAATCTAGATCTACTACTAACCCTCCTTTGCAGCAAAAGGGAGTTTCCAACTTACCTCAACAGGGTTATCAGGTTGAAACTAGAAGGGTTGCTGCACCATCTAAGGAGCGCACAAAAGACCTCCGCTGCTTCACTTGTGGTGGTTCTGGACATGTCTCTCGCGAATGCCCTCATAAAAGGAAGGTCCTTCTCAATGATTTGGGAGACCATCACTATGAGGAGGAGACTATCGAGGACCATGTAATTTCAAGCGAAGTGGAGGAGGACCAGCCGTTTGAGCCTAATGGAGAAATCGACACCACAGAGTTCGACGATGTCCTCTGTCTTGTCAATCGGCGGGTCCTACACATTCACGAGTCTCCCATGGCTGATCAAAGGGAGAACATCTTCCACACCAAGTGTGTGGTTCGCGAGGCTACCTTAAGTGTCATCATCGACGGTGGGAGTTGCTGCAATCTCATCAATGAAAAGGTAGTGGATTACCTCCATTTGACTACTACTCCTAGAGCTACTCACTATGGTTTAAATGGCATAACTGATGATGGATCTGATATTATGGTTACCAAACAATGTTTAGTTTCTTTTTCTATTGGATCATATCATGATACTATGTTATGTGATGTTGCTAGAATGGATTGTAGTCATATCTTGCTAGGCCGTCCTTGGTTATATGATCGTTCTGTTATTCATGATGGTCGTGCGAATACATATGCCTTCACCTTTGATGGGAGGAGAGTTACTCTCCTACCCCTCTCGCCTCAAGCTGTTTTGAAGGAACATGTTCGCAAGAAACAACAACAGGACGCTCAAAAGGAGGCCCAACGGAAAGGGAAGCATAAGGAGGGCTCGGCAGGGCACACCGCACTCGCGGCCAAAACCTCCGCGCCCGCGGCCCATGTGCCCGCACCCGCGGCTCCCTCGGCACCGACCCCCTCCCCTTCTGCACCAACTCATCCCTCTTCTCCTTCACTTAAGGGCTCTGTTGAACGCCGATCGCTGGTCTCTCAACCTCAGAAAGAGACCGTCACCTGGAATGCTCATCGACCTCAAATCCTACTGGTAATGAAAGAGGTATTGCTTAACGTTGTGGATTTGAGTCATATTCCTGCACCTATTGCTTCTCTTCTGCAGGATTATTTAGATGTACTTCCAGCTGAGCTACCCCAAGGCTTGCCTCCTATTAGAGGTATTGAGCACCAGATTGACTTTGTTCCTGGAGCAGCCTTGCCTAATCGCGCCGCTTATAGAGCTAGTCCTGAGGAGACAAAAGAGCTTCAACGCCAAGTCACGGAGCTGCTGGATAAAGGCTTTTTGCGAGAAAGCCTCTCCCCTTGCGCAGTCCCTGTCATCTTGGTTCCAAAGAAGGATGGCTCTTGGCGCATGTGTGTTGATTATCGTGCAATCAACCAAATAACGGTTAAGTATCGCCACCCTATTCCTCGTTTAGATTATATGCTTGATGAACTTCATGGTGCTTGTATTTTCTCTAAAATTGACCTTAGAAGTGGATATCATTAAATTAGGATGAAAGAGGGTGATGAATGGAAAACGGCTTTTAAAATTAAGTATGGCTTATATGAATGGTTAGTAATGTCTTTTGGTATAACAAATGCTCCTTCTACTTTCATGAGGCTTATGAACCATGTGCTTAGACGTTACTTAGGAGAATTTGTCGTTGTCTATTTTGAGGATATTTTAATCTATAGCAAGAACATGCATGATCACCTTAGTCATTTAAAATTGGTTTTTGATTGTCTTAGAAAAGAGAAATTATATGCCAATTTGAAGAAATGTTCTTTTGCATCCGAGTCTACCATTTTCCTTGGTTTTGTAGTGTCTGCATCTGGATTAAAGGTGGATGAGGAGAAGGTTCGCGCTATTCAGGAGTGGTCCCAGCCCCAGACTCCTACACATGTTCGCTCATTTCTCGGCCTTGCTGGCTTCTATCGACGCTTCGGCAAGGATTTCAGCACAGTAGCCGCCCCCCTCCATGAGCTGACCAAGAAGGATGTGACGTTTTGCTGGACTGACGCATATCAGAGGGCATTCGACGCTCTCAAGGACCGCCTCATTGCCTATTTCAGTGAGAAGTTGGGCTCCGCTGAGCTCAACTATTCTACCTACGACAAGAAGCTCTTCGCGCTTATCAGATGCTTACAAACATGGCAGCACTACCTTTGGCCTAAGGAGTTTGTGATTCATTCGGACCATGAAGCTCTGAAGTATCTCAAAGGACAAGTAGTGCTCAGCAGGCGACTTGCTCGATGGGTGGAGTTTCTGGAGACCTTTTCCTATGTGGTTCACCACAAGAAGGGAAAGGATAATGTGGTAGCTGACGCGCTATCACGCAGGTATGTCCTTTTAAACCATATGGATGCACATGTGTTGGGTTTTGCTTTGATAAAGGAATTGTATGCTTCTGATGGTTTCTTTAAAACTATATATGCGCAATGTGTGTCCAAAGGTGAAGTTGATTCATATTTTCTTGATAATGGTTATTTGTTTAAGATGGGCAAGCTTTGTATCCTATCTTCTTCTATTCGCCGATTGTTGACTCAAGAAATTCATGAGTCTATGGGACATGGTGGTTTCGACAAAACTCTAGCAGGACTTAAGGAACATTACTTTTCGCCTAAAATGCCTAAATATGTGCTAAGATTTGTCAAAAGTTGTGTCGCTTGTGCTAAGGCTAAGTCGAAAGCCAACTCTAATGGTCTATATCAACCTTTTCCTATTGCTAATGCACCCTGAGAAGATATTTCTATGGATTTTATTGTAGGATTACCTAGAACTTCTAAGGGTCATGATTCTATCTTTGTTGTTGTATACAGATTTTCCAAAATGGCTCATTTCATTCCATGTCACAAAACTGATGATGCTATTCATGTTGCACACTTATTCTTTAAAGATGTTGTTCGCTTATATGGATTGCCTTTATCTATAGTTTCTGATCGTGACTCTAAATTCTTAAGCTCTTTTTGGAAAACTTTATGGTCTAAATTGGGTACAAAATTGCTATTTTCTACTTCTTGTCACCCACAAACTGATGGCCAAACTGAGGTCACAAATAGAACTCTTGGGGCTCTCCTTAGAGTCATGCTACGAACTAACCTCCGGAGGTGGGAAGAATGCCTACCATTTGTCGAATTTGCATATAACAGGTCTAGGCACTCTACAACAAAGCAGACCCCCTTCGAAGTGGTATATGGCCGAAATCCACTCACTCTTGTGGACATGATGCATCGGCCATATGAGGAGAAGGAGAGCTTGGAGCTAATCAAGTGGACTTCATCAAGCGCTTGCATGAGCGTACCAAGGCGCAGCTGGAAAGGAAGACTGCGCAATACAAGGCCGTGAAGGACAAGCATCGCAAGGATGCGCAGTTCAACGTTGGTGATCTGGTATGGTTGCATCTCAGGAAGGAAAGGTTTCCGCAACAACGGAAATCTAAGCTGGACCCCAGGGGAGATGGACCATTAAGAGTGGTTCAGAAGATAGTCCTAATGCATACAAGCTGGATCTCTCTATCGACAAGTACAGTGTTCATTCTACCTTCAACGTCACCGATCTATCCTTGTTCATACCGGACGATGACTCGGACGACGATTTGAGGACAAATCGAAATCAAGTGGAGGAGAATGATGCAATGCAATTGTCAATGACTCCTAGTGACATTGAGGACAATATGAAGGTACCGTTCGATGGTCCTATCACTCGTGCAAGGGCCAACAGAATACAAGATGCAACCAAAGCCCTTCTTGTCCGTTACCAAGGAACTTTGGAGCAAGGGTTCAGGCCACCCTGGATCACTTGACTCAGGACTACACCACCAGCACAAGAAGTGAGCTTGCGACCACACACAGAGCTCATGAAGACTCGTCAGCATCCTCCATGACTCACCCTTACTCGGCATCTCCATGGGTCACTCGAGACCACCTATAGTCGAGTGGGCCAAAGGCCTTGTCGAGTGGATGGGCCGAGTTGTTCTTGTGCTTGGGCCGGATCTATCTAGTTAATTTAATTAATTGTTATTTTATGCAATTAGATTAATAAGTTACAAGATTATATCTCTTCTAGATTAATTCTTGCACACCAACTTATTTAAATTATATCTTTAATAGGAATTATTTATCTTAGGAATGTTTTAATTATCTTTAGATAGAATAGATCTATCCAAACCCCTTTCCTTTGCAAGGAAGGATTGGTTAGATCTCCCATAACTTTTCTATTTAATCATACCTATGTACTTTGAATTTCTCAGATTGAATTAGAATTTACAAACCCCTTTATAGGATTAAAGGGTTCTCGATTATCAATCCAAAAAAAAAAACTATCCGGTTCTTATGTTCTTTCGGCACTTCACAATCATCACCGTCATCCTTGTTCTTCAACAGCGCCAAACCCATACTCAACTCTCAACACCGGAGCTGTGCCAGAAGAGCGTTCGGCCTTGGTGACACCGGTAACCCTAGACGCTCGCAGTGGGTGCGCGACATCCCCGGCACCCTCGGGTCTCGCTGTCTCGATCTCGCGCACGCTCGCTCTTGCTGTCCTGCATTCGATCGCCTCCATTCGACATCAGTAAGTCCGACATCGTTCTGCGTCCGCACACCCTGAGGAGCTCTCTCTTGTGTGCTCGGACTCGTCCAGCAAGCGCGCACCAGATCCTCACAACCTTTCTCTTCTTCGCTTTCTTTGTTTATCTTTCGCTGTTACTTCATTAGCTTAGGTTTAGTTAATTTAATTCTGTCCAACGATATTTCATTAGTTTAGAAATTGCTTAAGTTAGCACTGCTGCTTTTAATTAGTAATTCATTCGTTTAGATTTAATTAGTTATTTTCTGTAGCTTTAGTTTGTGTAAAGTTCTTAAGTTAAGAATTATTGCTTTAGTTAGTGTCCTAAAATAATTTACTTAATTTCTTAATCAGGAGATATTAGAAGAGCATTGCAAGATCGGGCAAATATACGGCGTGGTTCTTGATCTTGAGCCCACAGGCAAAGGATCGGGTATCCCAAACGTATCAGCCCAGGCGTGCATGCCACAGGCTGGACGACGATGCCGAGGGGGCGACCGGACACGACTGACTGGATGTAGAAGGTGGTGTGACAGGGTAGAGCTCCACGGTGTTGTTACATCTCAGGCGAGTAACCCCCGTAGTAGGATCATTCACAGAGAAACCAAAGGGATGAAACGCAAGAGAAATGTTATTGTCAGTAGTGAACCGACGGAAAGAGATAAGGCTTTTGACAATCTTTGGGGCAATAAGGACATTGTTAAGGTGTACTGGGTGGGTAGAGGTCTTTAATTTGGCGTGGTCAATACCCGAAGTAGCAATGCGACCACCATTGCTGACAATAATAGAGTGTGCAGGACCTTTAAAGGAAATAGAAGAGAGGTTTCCTGAGGAGTTCGTCATATGGGACGTGATGCCCATCAGGCGGAACGTAGCCTTGATCAGACGATGTCAGATATGCTTGAGGATCGGCATGTCGAGGGGCAGGAAAGCCGGCGTGCATCCAATGAGGGTTGAAACCAGGCACCGGAGACCATCTAGGGGCGGCGTTCTGAGGGCGTGGGCCATCAGTCCACGTATGCGGCGGGCATTGCCTAGAGTTGCGGCCATTGCATATGCCGCGGCCACTGCATATGCCGCGGCCGCTGCATATGCCGCGGCCGCTGCTTCTTCCGCGCCCGCAACATTCCAGCGGAGAGGTCTCGTGACCGCGACCGGAGGCAGTAGGCAAGTAGATGGTGGTAGGGCTTCTGAAGTGGCAAGAGGCGGGTAGGTGGATGCAATTATTAATGCTGGAGATAGTGAGGGCGGAGTGGAATGGTGGCTTGGGGTTGTCGGCCATGGTGCCAAGAGAGACAAGAGCGGCAGAAGTAGGTAGGGCGGTAGCGAAAAAGGGAGAGGGCGGCAGCGGCGGTAAGAGGTCGGAGGTGGTAAGAGGAGAGGTGAGGGGGCGGCGGGACGATCAAATTAGGGTTCCGTGAGGAAGAAAGGATGTGATACCATGTAGAAACGTATGATTGATACAAAATCCTCCTTAGGGTTTCATTCCTCATAATGTCAATATATGTAGATTACAAGTGAGTAAGACTGGGCTTGAGCCCATAGGCCCATACACTATACAATATGTAAATATGTAATCTATCAAATTGACATAACTAATTATATATAATCCGATAATAAATAATATTATTTTAAGATAAAATGTCATCGGTTTATGACAAAACGCAGTATCATTTTTTCGCACCTAAAATAAAGGAATATAAATATATATAAATGAAATATCCGGAAAAAAAAATTAACTAAATAAGCATAGGAAGCGCAATATAATAAACACTAAGTTAAAATTATAGTTGTTATATGAGCTAAGTATCTAGATATTTGCTCGAGTTTTGCTTAATAAAAGCTCGGTACGAGCATCATTTACAAAATGAGTTGATTATGAGCACATTTTTATGCTTGATTCAAAGCTCGGCTCGGCTCGGCTCGATTGAAACTCAAATAGCACGAATTCTGTGAAATTTACAAATTTTCTTGTAAGTTTCCATGTTATGAGCAAGTAAATTACGTTGCATAATACTTGGAGAAAAAAAACTTAGCTCAAGCTCGTTGATTTATTAAATAAGTCTAGTACGTATGAGCTCAAGTTCAAATATAGGTTCGACTCAAGTTTGACTTGTTTCTAAATGAGCTAAATATGATCAAACAATACAAGACTTGTTTGGTCAAATAACAACTCTAGTTAATATATTGTCTTGGTGGACGGCCTAGTACATTCAAAATCAATGTGTGTTTAGACAGGTCCCTGTACCCCATAGAGATAGTGCTTTACGCATTATTAAAACTCATAAGGAGAACTGGAGCAAAACTTCCCGCTTAGAATATAATTTAGATGAGGACTCCCCCCTACAAGCCCGACCCTCCAATCACCCGAGAAAGAAACTAAAGCATGCCAAAACTACATGGCGCAAACCCCCTAGGGGAATCCTCAAGTTAAATTTTGATGGATCCACAACTGCAAATATTGAAAGCTCGGCTGGAGCCGTAATCAGGGACTGGGATGGACGTCCTATACACATTTCCTATCAAAAAATTGGTAAACAAAGTCCTTTGAAAGCGGAGCCCCTAGCTCTTAAATTGAGAATCCAACGTACATGTTCGACAACTCCGTATCGACAAAATCCACATTGACGGTGATTCCCTCATAATCATAAACCACCTAAAAGAAACAGCTAAATGTCTGTGGGAAATCGAACTGATATTATCAGATGTTAAACTCATTTCATCGACTGTGAAAGAAGTGTCTTTCTTTCATGTTACCCGGTTAGGCATTGGAGTGACGGATAAGTTTGCACATTTTTGCCACTCTGCCTGGGGTGTCGATATTTACAATGACTCTGGTCTCTTAGACCTCATCCGTAAGGATGCTACCGGGTAGAGCTCGCTCTCTCGAATTTTTTCCTAATAAAAATATATATATATAACTTGTTGCACTCATAACATATAATAATATATAACCAGATATATAAATTTTAGACTTGCGTAACTTTTTATTTAATTGTCGAAATGATTAGTATAACCTCTCACTTCGAAGTTTTCAAGATGAATTATGGTATGTGAATGTTAATTTAAGTAAAATATAAAAGCATTATAGCCTATTGCAACAAAATTAAAGTGATTAAGATACTTGTAATTTTGAAACATTCATAACTTTTTACTCAGATGTCGGATTAAGGCGTATTATATATGAAAACGAAGCTATTGACGAGTACAATACACCTAAATAGTTCATCAAATGAGTGGGGGGCATGTGACCCCCTAGCCCCCCCCCCCACCCCCGTCCCCCCTTCAGCTCCGCCTCTGTGTATAAGCAATATATAAAACTAGACGATATTTTATTAGTTCCACAACTTTATGTGACATAGAAACAGGCAAAACAAGTTCATAGTAACAACCTCTCGTTCTCAAATGTGAAATGCTCACAAAGAGCCGGTGGAGGCGGTGGAGACGCCGGAGACGGCGGTGGTGATGGGGATGGCAATGGTGATGGGGACGGTGGAGGGAGGACCGGTGGAGACGTTGGGGACTCAAACAGAGCCGGCCGAGATGCCATCTACAAAGGATGCAGAGGGGAAACACTAGAATCTGAAGGATGATTCTGTGAGTCAGAGTGAGAGGGAAAGGGGAATACATACTCATCAAAAATGACATGACGAGCAATGTAAACTCGTGTCGTAGGGACATGATAGCAACTGTAGCCTTTGTGTTTAGGACTGTAACCGATGAAGACACAAGGAAGCGACCGGCAGTCTAATTTGCTTGTGGTGTAAGGCCGAATGAAGGGATAACACATGCAACCAAAGGACTTGAGTAAGCCATAGTCAGGCTTATGGCCATAAAGACACTCATAGGGAGACTTGTCCCTTAATGTAGGAGTGATGGTTCTTTTATTAAGGTAGATGGTGGTACGTGTGAAATGCATTCTCTCAAAATTGTTGTGGTAATTTAGCATGGGCCAATAAAGCAAGACCTTTTTCCACAATGACTCGATTGCGACGTTCAACAGAGCCATTCTGCCCAGGCGTGTAAGGACAAGAGATGTGGTGAAGGATGCCTCGTCTTTGTAGGAAGCTAGAGACATTGCGATATTCACCCCCCCCCCCCCCTCCCAGTTTGTTTGGAAAGCTTTGACTTGTTTGGAGAATTGTGTTTGGATCATTTTGTGAAAGAGCTGAAGAACCGTCAACAATTGATAGTTGATTGTGAGAAAATAAACCGAGATAAACTTGGTGCAATTATCAATAAAAGAAACATAATAACGATTACCATTAATTGAATCTAAACGGGAAGGTCCCCAAACATCATAATGAACTAAATCAAATGGATGCTGAGCATGTTCAACACGACTAGGTAAAGGTAAACAATGACTCTTTCCTAAATGACAAGAACCACAAACTGAAGACAACTTATTGTTTGTAACAGGCAGCTGATTGTCAAAAAAAAGACGACGCAGGACAAACTCGTGAGGGTGAACCAATCGATGATGCCAGCACTCAGGGTTGGGGCGACATGAACAATGGCAACCGGTAGAGCCCATTCTCAGCTTCACCTTTTAGTATTGTCTGGCCCTGCAAATTCTTAACAAGGCAGTGAGTAGGATGAAATTCCAAATAAACATTATTATCACGTGTGAGTTGGGAAACACTAATAAGGTTCTTGCCAATTTGTGGGAGAAAGAGAATATTGTGATGGACAACAGGTTTATGCAAACTATGCAATGTAGAAAGAGTAGTCTGCCCTAATTTTGTAATAGGAAGAGACTCACCATTGCCAACCATAAGGTTGTTATTGCCATCATAAGGAGCAGAATTGGAGAGCCGTTCGAGATCACTAGTCACATGATGAGTAGCCCCCGAGTACACAACCCAAGGTCCTGATTTACGTCTCAATACTTATGGAGCAACATAGTAGGCGCTACCAACAACGTTTGTGAATCTTTTCCTGCAACGATGAGCAATACTGCCTTTAAGAACATCCTTGTTCAAATGAAGATACAGTTGGACCAAATTATTACTGGCATGTGAATAGAAAAGCTAAGTAAATACTTATTTTTTGCAAAAGGTGAAGGTAGTTGATAACAATTAATTGCCTTCAGAAAGGTCTGGTCATAGTCCTAAATTGAGTCATGGAGCTTGTAATTACCAGGTTTTATGTAATCTGATAGTCCAAAATCTGTGGCCTTCAAAGGTGAATCATCTTTGGTAGATTTAAATAGGAAATTTTGTAAGCAGGTGGGATACACAATTATTACAAAACATGGGGGGGAAGGTTTTCGTTGAACTCAACCAGAGAGATAAACGCTATATACCTCAGGCTTCATATCATGGTGCAAAATAGATCCAACATCTTTCACTGAACATTAAAAAGTAAGGCCATGTTTCTGCAGATTGGAGAATTTAACTGTCCAAAACCTTTGTCCAGTAGAGGATATCAAAAATTGTCTACGGCAAGAAATTCCATAATATGCCAAGAACAGAGCAATAATAATAATAATAATAATAATAATAATAATAATAATAATAATAATAATAATAATAATAATAATAATAATAATAATAATAATAATAATAATAATAATAATAATAATGTCACTCCTAAAACACGTAGGTTGAAGATGCATCAAATTAGTTTACAAATTAGTGTATATAAAGATAATTTTCTTTTTAAAGACAACACAAATGTCATCCAGATGTGGCGTCCATTAAAAGCATGCTAGGCTGAATAACGCACAGCTTGTATCTACTACCCTTCCATAGATCACCATATCCCTTTAACGTAGAAAGATCAGGTTCACCCCAACTGGACTTGTTCCATGAGCTCTCGACACCATACTCCTCCATCACCCACCTCGCCACGCCGGTCCTATCAAAGATGAGATCCAGCAAGGCCTCCACTGACAGCATGCCGCGATAGACAACCAATTGCATGTACATCTCGACACTCCGTTGCTGCTCCTGGTTCACTTCTTGAGGGAGCTCCATGGTTTTAAACCTCCCGCCCCCAAAGTCAAACACAAGCAGTTCCCATATGTGATTGTGATCGTTAATGTATCTCTTTATGATCCAGTTAATGGCGCCGCCTTTCATGATGATACCCTCGCTGGCCATGACCAACTGGCCTAAATGGTCGGTTACCACATTCATCCAATTCCAGTCCCGGGTCGAGAACACCTCAAACATTGGCACAGAGGACGACCACCCTTTCCTCGCGACCTTGAAGTCATTCTTAACCGCATCATAACCAAATCCTACATCCCGTCAGCCGCTTCCACTTCCATGAAAAGTCGACGAGGAGCTAGGGATTTCAAGGTACTTGCTCATCGTGGGGTTCCATAGCACAGTGCCAATGGAGTTGTCGTCCGAATGATAAACTACTAGTAATGTTGGGCGTTCAAAGGGAACGCCCTGAGTCCTTATTTCTCCGGACTCTTGAGGGTTATTATCTACCGCATAAGACCACTCGGTATCACTGAACAGGAAAAAGGATTCATCATTATTATTCATGCTAGAACTGAAGTAGAGGTTATGGATGATGATGAACAATGGGGAGGTGATCAGTGAGTTCCATGACTTGCACACACATCGGATTCGACAAAGGAGTTTGTTGGGTAGTCTCTTGAGGATCTCCATACACAGATCTTCATTCAGGTGAACAAAGGACAACTCCCTCTCCAAACTTTGTTAAACATCAAGTATGTCAACTGGAGACCCAGTCTTTAAATTTACCTCATCTGAGGTGCGTGCTTCAGATATCTGCTTGACTGCATCCTTGTCCTCAGCGAGCAGTAGCAGTAGATTGGGTGCAATAACTACTCTTGACAAAGACTCGTTTTCTGAGTCCATGTCCCTTGCATCACCATTACTTTCCAGTGACCGTTCCTGGGCTTCATGGACTACAAACTTCCCCAAACTTTCAATCGGCAGCTACTCAAATGTCTGGTGATTTTCATTGCGGACATCGTTGCAACCATATCTGTTCAGCAAAGGAATCACAAGTACCCTCGTTATACATAATACAACCAAAGAAATTTAGTAAAGAGCATTCCACTTATTTGTAGACCATGTCTAACTCATTATTTGAATGCAATGGAATGTTGTGCCCAATAATTAATTATTACCGATAAATCCAATCCAAGTGTCGTAAGCATATGCTTTGAAACTATAATCTGACAATTATTTTAAGACTGGATCAAAAGGCTTAAACAACAATTATATGGGAAAATGGAAGGAGCAATTGCTATCTGATGCAGTTCCAGTTGACCAAGTCAAGGAATTTGAGATAATGGAATGATGGCTCAACCACCAGGTCATTCTTGAACTACAAATGCATAAAAGACAAGAACCCCACAAATCCTTAGTTAGACAAAAATAAAATGTGAGGAATCCCAGAAGTTAGCAACAACAGAGGCACAGACACAGTACCTAAATATTAATACATAGTTATGCTACAAGCTTGATTGGAAAATTCCCTCCCCTCTCTCCCTCTTCTCATCAGATAAGTAATCCATATAAATATAAAGCACACACATTCTATCTTTGAGGATAAAGGCTCTTACTTGGCGATGCAGCGAAACATATGATAGCTCTTAGGCCAGACACTCCGGAACAAGAACCTTTCAATTTGAGGGACCATAGACATAGGAACATACTTTAGGCAGACAAATATGATCATAGAGTGAAAAGCAGGGAGACTGGTTAGAAAATGGCCAAATATTGCAGGCATTCCTTTTACAAGCTCATTGTAAACCAAGCCAATTCCAGGAGCACGGACTGTCCCAAGGCTGCAACCCAAGTCGCGAAGAACATTCACTGACATCTTTTGCTCGACTTCAGTTTCATATTTCAGCTTACTCCCACAATTCCAAACATACATTATGAGATTCATGACGATCCCAAAAACTAGCATAATCCAAATACCATCACCGACACTCCACAGCACCGACGAAATGAAAGCTAATTCCACCCCCATGAAGATAACCAGAAAACCCAGAACGATGATGATATACATCTGCCATATAAGAAGCATAACTAAGGTTACTATAACTGCGGTCATCATCATTACTCTCAGCTCAACAATGCATGTGAAATATACAATCAGTATTAGAATGAGTGTTAGATCAAGTATACATAAGCAATATCTTCAATCAAAGAGGTAGAAAATTCCATGTAATAAGAATAAACCTTCCAACTCACAAATGGATGACACCCACCCATACATAAACATCATCATTACTTACACTAGCATCTATTTTGTTTTATTTTTCTACAATTTTCCTTTTCATTTGTCCCTTCTGTGTAATGTTAGAAAAAGTTCTCCACTACAGGAACTGCTTCTCTACATCAGAACAATTATCTTATCCGAAACCATTCAACAAAAGATGCATGAATGAACAAATTTTACTCAAGAATATAGATGACAATTGTTCATTGATTATCCTTCAACCTGTATGTAGAAGTTCTAAATGGAATCGATCCAAGCATAATAAGCTTTGACATAAGCAGATAGTGTCATTCAGTCATATATGTATGGAGCCAGAAATGCATACAGATAGTTCCCTTCTTTTTTCCCAACCCCTTTAGCGCAAACTTAAAGTTTAAACTCAACATTAATCCCCATACTGAAATAAAAGCACAATTTGGAGAACAAGAGGGAAAGAGGAGTTGACGACTAAATACCATATGCGTTCCCCATCTCTGTAATCCTTGAGATTGCACACACTAACAACATGAAAGCTACAAGCAAAAACCAGTTCAAACTGGAATATAGATCTGACCCATAAATTTTCTCGACGTATGAATAATTTTAAGCCGGGGAAGACAACCACTGGCTGTTGAAATTTTTATGCATGATAAGGTAGTTGTTGTCATTAATTGGCTAGTAATCAAAGAAGCAACATTAGAAATTACAAAAACTGGACAAAATGTTTCTCCTGAATGAAATTTTACACCTGTAAACTCGTTGAGCCAAAGGAAAGATAAATAACTTCAACATATTTCTCAAACTTATTTACATGTAGTAAACTTATTCTCAGGCATAGCAGACTTGCTTTACTTTCATTATTGAAACAAAAGATGCAGGAAATGTTACAAACTGACAAAAGAAGGAAATATTATAACAGTCTAAATCTTTCTTGGATTTGAACACTTTAACCGTCCAAATTATATGCGTCCAAATCTTTTATTATTGGAACTAGAGATGCAGGTCATCAATCAATAAAGGAAAAAGATGGAACTATATGGTGAAGATACAGTCGAAGCCAAAGCTCTGGTTGACACATTAGTCATATCTCACCTCCTCTACCCCAGATATGCTAACTGTAAGACGGCCAACAGCAGTGGCCATTGCATCAGAGGAGAAAACAATGATACAAAAGTTATTCACCTCATTGCCCATCGTAATACAAATTTTCAAATCTATTCACTAAAGCAAAAATTTATGCCCAAAGGATAAATGAGGAAAAAACATGTTGCAAATTTAGTTCATTCAATGTTGCATATTTAGTTCAATCCAGTGGGATATGCTGGGTTGACGATGCTGGCGGTGATGATGGTGTTCTATATTGCACTGGAAAACATAAATAAAGGGACAAAAGACAATAAAGCAACATAATAACCTGGGACTGCTAGGGTTACAACACCATCAGCTATAAAACATGGAGGTACCAGCATCTGAAACTCATAAATTCATATATCCTAAAAATAAATGGCTTCTTAGATCGTATAATAAACTTATCCATAATCCTAAAAATAAAAGAGCACAAAGCACAAATTGAATTCACACATCAAGCCCATACCATATTAGACCAAAATCCTAAATTAAAAAAGCAACTACAATTCTAAACCTTATTCAAAAATTGCAAAATCATAAATTCAAAGTCACAACTTCATGCATCAAACTTCTAACCCTATTACAAAATTACAAACTGTATTCAAAATTTCATGCTGAAACTCATAAAACTTATATAAAATTGCAACTACAATTCAGAATTTCGTGTTGAAATCCATAAATTCATATATCAAACTTCAATTGTAAACTGTATTTGAAGATTTGAAGTACGAAAATTACCGTTCGGATGAGAGCAGGATGAACTAACGAACTCCGAAGAACCCTTGCTGTTTGTGACGGGAAATCCAATCAACGCTGTAGAGGATGATAGATTTGATAAATTGGGGATAAATCTCAACCCTTGATGAGTTCGAAGGTGATTATTCTAGGCCTAGAAATCAACCACGAAGGGAGAAGGTCGATTCGAAGGATTTTAGAAGAGAGATTTGATTGAGAGAGTTTGAAAGCTTGGAAAAGGGTTTTTGAAATTGATTGCCGACCATAGCGGTGTTGGAGGATTACATGTAGACAAGGTTGACGACGTTGAACAGTAATACGAAAACATAAACGGGCTTTTAGCCCACTAACCGAAGCCCTATACAGCCCAAATACAGAGTCCAGTTATGAAAAATAAGACAATAAAAGTGATTGAAAATTTTTAATTCTTAAATATGATAATCGTATTGATTGAGTATCATAACTTGTTTTTTGTCATTTCTCTGTCATCAACCTCATTTTAATATTTGGTACTCTATAACCATGGTACTTGACATGGGTATCTTATTTCACCTTTTACATCAAAATTATTTTTTGCAATTTTTTTTTGTAAGTAAAAATCAAATGGGACACACTATTAATGTTTGATTGGGTAATACTCTATGGTATTGTGTCATAATGAATATCATAGGTATGATACTTGAGCTCATTTTTTCTGTTAGATTCTTTCAAAAATATGACATTTTCTTACATTTTTTTTAATTGTTATGGTACTTGGAGTGCCACCATTAAAGATGCTCTCACACACCTGATCCTTCTTTGATTTATTTATAATTTATAGGCACTTACAATGTGTTATTTTGTGCCAAATGTAATACCCGTGCCTTGAAGGCATGAGAGTTTGATCAATTTTAATTTGAACACCATCTTATATATCTATATAATACTATATTAATATATACTCTTGTTTACAACAAAAATATGTATAAAGTTTTTTTTTTATGATTTATAAATTAGTTGGAAAGAGATACGATACAAATTTTAAAAATCATTTCATAAGGTAAAGTAGTAATAATACTCAAACACACCACCTAATATAATTTGAAATAAATATATAAGTACTATCATTAGGATAGATCTAAAAAGGAAAATATAATTAATTTTTGGTGATCTATGAACCGTCATCCAAGATGTAAAATAAGCATTAGTAATGCTTTTAAATCTTAAAATATTATTTATTTTCCGATAGTCATTTAAGATGTCTAAAATAAGTAAATTATAAAAAAAAAAACTTTTTTCTGGCTGTAATTGATTTTTATAATTAATTTTTGAAATCGAATATTCACAAATTGATTATTTTTCCTAACTTCATAAAATAAAATTTGCAACCCTTAAAATAGTGAAATTATAATAAGAGTCTTCTAGGTTGTATAAAATAAATAGGGGTTTTTTGCTAAGTGGCCATTTTGGGTCCAATTTTTAAGACATAGGCCACAAGGGTGGCAATATTAGGTAATAGGCCATAATTTCCAATTATACCCCTATGTTATAATTTCCATTTTTGTTTCCTTCTTCCCCCAAGCGAACAGATCTACAGATCTGTGCAGTGAAGCATCGTCAGATTCGACTCCGCCTCCTTGGGATCTCTCGCCGGCCTCCGGTTGCCGACGAAATCATTCGGATCTAGGTAAACGTGGTTGCGCCGATGATCGTTGGGATGGGATGGCTAACCGTCGGTGTCGGCGACGGCGGAGTTCCATCGCCGAGAGAAAAGGGAAGCGAGAGGTGCGGTGGCGCTTTCGAGGAGGTGCGAGCTGATCGTGACAAGGCCGTCGCCATAAGTGTTCGACGCAAACGTGCTCGCGCTCCTGTCGGAGGTGCTATCCGCCATTTTTGCCGAGGTTATGCAGGGGAAGCCGGAGTTCGCCGATCACCTGACTCTCAAGCTTACAAATTGAAAGTTAATTTAGCAAAAGACAAACGCATATTAATTGCATTCATATTAAACAAAAGTGATTGAAATTCAGCATTAATTACCATTGAAAGTGAATTCAGTCAAAAATTGAAAGTGAAGGGTGGCATTATGCGTACTGTACAATTTAGGATTAATTACCATATTGTATCGGTAGTATCTTCTTTCAATTTTTTTTTTTTAATTTTTCATTAAAAAAAAAATGTAACTACTGTCACCGCTATAGGGCTAATGAGAACCCAAAATAAATGTCATAAACAAAAATAAATTCATAGATATTGCCACCACTATAAAAACATGGTCATAAACACTGTAATCAAAGGGAAATCATATGATAAGAGAAGCACAAACACTATAGGGGCTAATGAGATATGAAAGACTTGAGAACTTGACAAGTCTCCTTTAATATATGAATGTGTAAGAGGGTCATATACGTTGTAACCAAAATAAAAACATGGTCATAGACACTGTCATCACTATAAAAATAGGGTCATAAACACTGTAATCAAAGAAAAACCCTAGGACAAAAAGAAGCACAAACACTATAGGGGCTAATGAGAAGCCGATTTTCATGTGGTGATAGTTCTCTTCTAATATATGAATGGGTAAGACGGTCATAGACGTTGTAAGAAAAATAAAAATAAGGTCATAGACACTGTCACCACTATTAAAATAGGGTCATAAACACTATAATCATAAGGAAAACCCTATAGACGTTGTAACCAATAAAAAACAACTTTATAGACACTGTCACCACTATAAAAAAAGGGTCATAGACATTGTAATCAAAGGAAAACTCTAGGAAAAGGGAAGCACAAACCCTATAGGGGCTAATGAGAAACCAAAATGCATGTGGTGACAGTTCTCCTATAACATATGAATGGTTAAGAGGGTCATAGATGTTGTAAGCAAAATAAAAATAGGATCATAGACACTGTAACCACTATAAAAACACGGTCAAATACACTGTAATCAAAAGGAAAACCCTATAGACGATGTAACCAAAATAAAAACAGTTTTATAGACATTGTCTCCACTATGAAAAAAGGTTCATAAACACTGTAATCAAAAGATAATCCTAGGAAAAAGAAAGCACAAACCCTATAGGGGCTAATGAGAAGCCAAAATACATCTAGTGATAGTTGTTCTCTAATTTCTAATTTCTAGTTTTTAAAATTTTTTTAAATTAGTGTCACCACAATAAAAAAAATTAAAAATGTAACTACTATTGTAACCACTATAAAAAAAATAAAGTCATAGATACTATCACCACTATAAAAACATGGTCATAGACACTGTAATCAAAGGAAAATCATATCATAAAGGAAGCACAAACCCTATAGGGGCTAATGAAAAGCCAAAATAAATGTGGCGACAGTTCTCCTCTAATACATGAATGGGTAAGAGTGTCATAGACACTGTAATCAAAATAAAAAGTGTCATAACCACTGTCACCACTATAAAAATAAAGTCATAGACACTGTAATCAAAAGAAAAACTCTATAGGCGCTTTAACCAAAATAAAAATAGATTTATAGACACTGTCACCACTATGAAAAAAGGTTCATAGACACTGTAATCAAAGGAAAACCCTAGGAAAATGAAAGCACAAACCCTATAGGGGCTAATGAGAAGCCAATATTCATGTGGTGACAGTTCTCCTCTAATATATGAATGGGTAAGAGAGCCATAGACGCTGTAATCAAAATCAAAACAGAGTCATAGACACTGTAACCAAATGAAAACCCTAGGACGAGGGAGCACAAACCCTATAGAGGCTAATAAGAAGCCAAAATATAAGTGGTGATGAATGGGTAAGAGCCTAAGAGGGTCATAGACGATGTAACCAAAATAAAATCAAGGTCATAGACACTATCACCACTATGAAAAAGGGTCATAGACACTGTAATCAAAGGAAAACCTTAGGAAACGGGAAGCACAAACCCTATAGGGGATAATGATAAGTCAAAATACATGTGATGACAGTTCTTCTCTAATTTCTAATTTATAGTTTTCTAGATTTTTTTAAAGTAGTGTCACCACAATTAAAAAAAATTAAAAATGTAACTACTTTTGTCACCATAATAAAAATAAAGTCATAAATACTGTCACCACTATAAAAACATGATCATAGACACTGTAATCAAAGAGAAAACATATGATAAGGGAAGGACAACCCCTATAGGGCCTATTGAGAAGCCAAAATAAATGTGGTTACAATTCTCCTCTAATATATGAATAGGTAAGAGGGTCGTAGACACTGTAATCAAAATAAAAACAGTGTCATTGCCACTGTCACCACTATAAAAACAAAGCAATAGAAAATGTAATCAAAAGGAATACCCTATAGACGCTGTAACAAAAATAAAAACAGCTTTATAGACACTGTCATCACTATGAAAAAAGGTTCATAGACACTATAACCAAAAGGAAAACCCTATGATTAGGGAAGCATAAACCCTAAAGGGCTAATGAGAAGCCAAAAGAACATGTGATGTACAGTATGGTTTAGGGTTTAGGGTTAAGTCTTTAGGGTTTAGGGCCAAGGCCCTAAACCCTAAATCCTAAATCCTAAACCCTAAAATGTTAAGTACAATACGTTGTTAAGAGATGATTGTTGTCACCAAATGGAAAACCCTAGGACAAGGTAAGCACAAACCCTAAAAGGGCTAATGAGAAGCCAAAAGACATTAGGTGGACAGTTCACCTTCAATATATGAATGAGTAAGAGAGTCATAGACACTGTCATCACTATAAAAATAAGGTCATAGACACTGTAATCAAAGGTCATACACACTTTCACTCAAAATACATGTGGTTTCAAGGTCATAGACACTGTCACCACTATGAATAAAATAGGTGTAGGCACTGTCACCACTATGAATAAAAAGATCATAGACACTGTAATCAAAGGAAACCTTAGAGACGTTGTAACCAAAATAAAAACAGGGCTATAGACATTGTCACCACTATGAAAAAAGGGTCATAGACACTGCAATCAAAGGAAAACCCTACGACAAGAGAGGCACAAACCCTATAGGGGCTAATGAGAAGCCAAAATACATGTGGTGAAAGTTCTCCTCTAATAAATGAATGGGTAAGAGGATCATAGACGCTGTAATCAAAATAAAAACAAGGTCATAGTAACTGTCATCGCTATAAAAACAAGGTCATAAACATTGTCACCACTATAAAAAAAAATAGATACTGTAACCAAATGAAAACCCTTTCAATATATGAATGAATAAGAGGGTCATAGACGCTGTCACCACTGTTAAAATAGGGTCATAGACACTGTCACCACTATAAAAACAGGGTCATAGACACTGTCACCACTATAAAAACAAGGTCATAGACACTTTAATCAATGAAAATTAAACCCTATAATAATGGACACACAAACCCTATAGGGCTAAACCTAGGTAATATAGTAGTTTAATATGGAGACCGAAGCTAGGTAATATACTTGTTGGTAATTTAATCTTAAAATGGAAGCACAAGCCACGTATGTTGGTAATTTAAGAATTAATTTAATCTTAAAATGTGAAAGAGATGGACTAAGGAATAAGGATTGTAATTGTGTCACGTGAAGGCACGTGGAGATGCTTTGGGGCCTCGTGTGCCGGGCGTGCTTTCCATCTTCATCTTCTTCGACATTGCAATGTGTATAAACACCAAAAAAAAAATTGAAATTGCAGTATGTATCTCCATCAATTACCAGGCCAAATCCAGTGTGCATCTCCATCAATAAACAGGCCAAATTCAAGAACAACGACGAACAAGACGAAAACGCCATTACCACAGATCTGAAGAGGAGGAAAACGAAGATGCCATTGAAATAGATCTAGAGAAAACGAAGTTGCAGGAGTCCCGTAATTATGTAGATCTAGAGAAAACGAGACGCCACCTCCCTCCCCGACTGTCCTCCGCCGTCAAGGTCGCCGGGCGGTGAATCGGAAGCGAAATCAGATCTGGCAGGGAGCCGACCTGGTGCTGTTTGGAGTATCGGGCCGTGGGAGCGAAATCTGCGATTTACCTTAGAATCGAGTCAGATCGGAATCGGGGTTGCAATCGTGGATCCTCTCAAATCGGAATCACCAGGTAAGAGGAGAGTGAGCTCCGTCTCTTTGAAGTCAACAACGGCAGAAGAGCACTCCGATTCCGGCGAGGCCATGTCTCTTTTGCTCCAGATCAACGTTTGGACGAGAAAGGGAAGCGCAAAGCGAGGTTTGAAGGATAGAAGCGCAGAGGGAGGGATTAATAAGTAAGGGCAAAAGGGGGATTATGAAATTATTTTGGCCATTTACTAGCAAAGAAAAGCCTTTAGGACATTTAGTAATTGGTCCAAAGGCCTTCGGCCTTTGGACCAAATTACTTCAAATAAATATAGATATAAAATATCTTTTGAATTTTTTTCTTCAATATTTGAAGCCAAACACCCAAAAATAATTATAAAAGAGTGTTTATAAGAATTCACTAACCACTGAAGAGAGGGTTTCTCGACCAAATAAATTTATAGTCAAGACCCCGCTATAGTATAGGGAGTCAGGATCATCCACAAGAGAGAGTCATCGGTTCTTTATTTAGTTGTTTTAGGGCAAAGAGTAACAAGAAGAGGTGAAAAGTAGCGATTTATTGGGTTTATAGTTGCTGAAATTTGGGAATAAAAAACAATATGAAAGATATCTAGGGCATAGGGATTACCACAACAACAATCATGCATGCATCACAATAAATCACATAAAAATCATGTTTTTATCTATTAAAGAGGTCAACTTGCATCAACCCTAACAAGGCAATCAATTTATTTTCACAAATTAATAAACTTTACTATCAATTCTTAATTAGGTTGTCAAAAATTTCGTTTCAAAACTCTAATTACTATCCAATTCACAATTCAATCTTTCAATTTAATTTCAAAGAGGAATTTCCCCAATTTTCATTGAGTACTTAGGCAAATAATATAGATAAAACCAATCAAATCATCAATTCATAGCAAATTCGCACACACAACTATTGTTGGGATCACCCCAACCCTAGAAAAGAGGAGAATCACTCACAATTCATGGAAGAAAGCATAAACAAAAGAAATAAGAAAGAAAACACCTTGCATAAACTTCAAAACATCGAAAATCGTCGCTGAAATCTGTCACAAAACCAACGTCTCTCTCACACGTATCTCACGCCCCCTAGGGCTGAAAGTCTCCAAAAGAATCCCCCTAGGGTTTCAACATAATGTTCTATTTATACTAAAATAACTTAATTTTATTTGAGGAAGAAGAAATAAATCAATTTTATCTAAATTCTATCTAAGAAAAGGGGATAAAACAATTAATTTCGGACCAAATCTTCTCGCAGACGGCCCATACCGAAGCGGAGGACCTCGGTACCGACTCCCCTTAGGGTCGGAATGACCACTGTTGCTCATCTTGTCTCGCTGGTCCAGAAATGGCCTCGTTACCAACCCAGGTTGGGTCGGTACAGCTCGGAAAAATGCTCATATCTCCTTCGTTTGAACTTCGATTGCTTCCGTTCTTTTTCCTATGCGCTCCTTATTCTTTTCCGCATCTTTTCATGGTTGAACATTTCTCCAAAACCAGCTTCTAAATTCCTGTAGAATACACAAAGGCTAGTGAAGACATCTATTTCTCATTAAAATATGAAAACACATGCAAAATACACTAAACCCAATGCAAAACTTCTGAAAATGACTCAAATTAATGACAAAACACATGAAAAAATATGACTAAAAACATGCACATCAAAATACCCCATACTTAGACTTGCTTGTCCTCAAGCAATAACCAAGCAATAACCAATACCTACCACACATCCTTCAAGTCTTCGCCTTTGTCAAAAGCAACATCATAAAGTTGTAGCAAAGTAAAGCAAGTGAATTTAACGTCATCACACATATATGAGCGATCCATAGGCATAGGCAATATAAATCCAACCTCGCAGGGATAATGTGTTTACACTCAACTCTCAATGTGTTTAGGCTATGAAGATCAACTCTCAACTCAATTCCATATACAAACTCATAAACATTGCAATTTAAATGTAAATCCACTTCGCAACCAACTATGTAAATGCAAACAAGAACCATCAGGAGGACTTTCGCTCAATGGAAGACTTCAAAGAAGAATCCATTCGGCGGGGTTGTAATGGGGCTTGGTGAGAAATAGAGGGCATAGAATTATTTGGCTATGTGGTGCTTAATAAAATCCGGGAATCAAGACTCCTAAATTTCCAATACAACTCAACCAAACCATAACTCTGAATCATATGAATCAACCAAACTCTCCAACTCATCTCAATGAATAACACAACCTCTCTAACTCAATAAACCTCTCAAAAGTATAAATCTTGCAAAAGTAAAGGAAATAAGGTAAATTTAGCTCATGCACTTTATTCATAACGTATACTTCTCTTTCTTTTTTTAGAATTTTTTTTCTCTTTTTCTTTTTTTTTAGAATGAAAATAAAACAACACAAATAACAATAGTGCATTTATAGGTTGAGCCAAAAATCCTTTTACATAATATGCATAGCAAGATAAAAATATAAAACCAACCCATAACTTAATAAATTCAAAAAATCCTTCTCACTTGAAATCAAACACAAGCTCATTCCTTCCCCAAACCATCATTCCAACCAACTCTAAGTCTTAATTCCCAAAAGGAGGTCAGGCTCAATTTGGCTAAAGATAATTTTGTGGAGCTTATAAATAAAGGTCTCATGCTAATGTTCTGGCTTCAAGCAAAGATAATGTAGGGTATGTAAAGATAGGATAAAAGTGGCTTAAAGGTGCCTCCATCATTTAATTCTCATTCACATAAACATATAAATGCATTGGCTTTGAATAACTATCACAACATTTAGAGATGCATAAGAAGAGTAAATACACTCAAGAAAGCAGAGGGATTTTTTTATGTTCTCCCTATAAGGCCAAAATTCTCACTGGGACAAATTTTGTTGGATTTCAACCTTTAGCCTAGGATCATATGTGCTCAATTTCATCACAAGTTCACAATCCAAATAAAAACAATTTTCAAGGACTTAGGCTAAACCTTCCAAACATGTCATAGGATTTACATGATCAAGTCAGTCATTATTTATCATCATAGGACATCTAAGTTAGGGTATAAAAACCAAGACAAAATGAAAATAAACATGCATTTTTTTTTTCTTTTCCAACATTTTTTTCAAAAATTTTTTGTATTTCTGTTTGTTTTATGTAACTAAAAGCAAGACTAAAGTGACTAAAACATAAAATGCATAAAACGTAAACATGAATGCATAACATAATCCATAAAATAAGGTGCAACACATAAAACATGATCCAAAACACATAAAAATGACACAAATAAGTTTTCTGAACCCCCCGCCCCATACTTAAAGATAGACAGTGTCCCTACTGTCAAAAGAAAAATCAAACTAAAAGGGAAAGATTCAGAAACTCATAAAATCAAGATTCAGAAGCCGTTGAAGATCAATAATCTCACTATGAAAAGGGTGGCGGCGGATCAAAACAATATGTGCTCAAGCCACACCTAATAACCACGTATACCAAGCAAAATAACAAGAATATTATGCACTAACTAAATCATATAAGCATAGAAAAGCAAGTGCAATAATTTAAGCTCAAAATAAACTCCATAAATAAACAAGTGCATTCTTAAACAAGTTCAATAAGCTCAAATGCACAATAACTCACCACAATATAAAATATAATGCATCACCTATAAAAATATTCTCAATATAAACCATATAAGTAATGTAAATCAATATGAACAAGTCAACCACCATAACCCCATACTTAAGATCAAAACAAGTAAGATAAGTATGAAATATATACAACTTGTTTGCATATGCCTAATCATGGAAGAATATAATTTTCATGCTAAAATAGAAGAAACTAATCAACCAAAAGCATAAAAATCAATTCATAAATCAAAGCCTGAAACGGATCGCAATGAAATCTTAAAATTTCAATTAGCACAAAATCCATAAACAATTGGACAATGCTATGAACATGAAAATTGCTCAAAATCAACCCAACAACACAACCATATCATCAATTTTGACCAATTTGACTTTTGGCAAAAAGCCCCAAATTCCACTCCTAAATCAAACCCTAGGTTTCAATATCAACCTAAATCATCAAATCAATCAAAATAATTGAAATAACCAGTTTAGGGTTAGAAATCATACCAAAATCAAGTAGAAAGAGGAAGAACATTCGGCATTTCGAAGGTGTAACGAGCCAAAAAGCCGAGCAGGTCTGTTGGGCAAAAGTAGTTCGGCTAGGGTGCTGCTGGGCACGAACCGGGGTGGTTCAGGGCTCGTTGGGTGCGACCGGGAGTGGTGGTTCGACCGGTGGTGGTGGAGGGCCCGGAGTGGCTCGTGGGTGGTCTGGGAGGCGAAGAGAGAAGAGGAGGTTGGGCGTGGTGCTCTCGGTTCAACAATAGATGGGGGCTCGGTGTGGGGGCTGCAGGGCTCGAACCAGGCCGAGGTCGGGCTTGCTTGGTGCGGCTGGGAATGGTAGTCCGAGTGGAGGTGGTGTGGTGGCCGGAGGTGAGCGTGGGCGGTGCAGGTGGCCAAGAGAGAAGGGGAGGCGGGGCGGGTAGGTGTTGGCCTAGGCTTGGGAGAAGAGAGGAAAAATAAATAAAAATAAAAATTCGGAAAATCCATAGGGGTCGGTACCGACCCTAGTGAGCTCGGTACCGGGTCGGTACGCCTTCTGGATTTTGAAATTTTTTCGAAAAATACTTACCTGGACCGCCAGAAGGTCGGTACCGACCCTATGGACATCGGTACGACCTCGGTATAGATTCTGCTCCTTCTCTTTTCGTCGTTTCTCTCCCTTTTCCACCGCGGTTTTCTCTCTAAGACCTGTGTGGTTAATGCAATATATTCTATCCATGCTATTCTACCTATCCTAAACCCTATGAAAATAAAAATAAAACTTAAAAAGAAAGAGAAATAAAGCGGGTTGCCTCCCGTAAGCGCTACCTTTAACGTCATTAGCTTGACATGACATACCTTAGCTCTCAAGGTGGGTCTGGTGGTTCAGTCGGCGGAGATGGTGGTGGAACGACCTTTGGTGGTACATCGTAATAGGCCCCCAAGTCACATGGTCCTTGCTCATTCACTTTGTACTTCCTTGGACCATCTTTCCTAGTCTCACGAATAAGCTTAAACCTTCCTGAATGGACGCTCCAATCTTCCACCCATTCATCCTCGCTGGGAAAGCACTCAGGAGGTGTGCTTCCCTCATATATAATCCTCTTCCTCTTCATTGAGTTGACTTTTCGAGCTTCCTCACCATCATACACAAATAGATGTGTTGCTTCTTTGTGTTTGGTGTACAATGGTGGAGGGGGAAGAGATTTCTCAACCTTGTCTTCTATCGCCTCATCTTTGATGTGCCACTTCGCAAGAACCCCATACTTAAATGCAACAGTCGGTTGCTTGAAATCGTCGGGTATCACCTTCACCTCGAATGGAAAAGGTGGTGGTGGACTGGTAGTAATGGTAAAGCATGCTTGTTCATCATGAGAAAAGAGGTTAGGGATCATACCTGAGCTTACCTGTGGCTCGGTAGGATCTTGGCAATTCTCTACAGGAGGTTCCTCTTTCTCTTTGAGCACTTCTTTCTTTTGTTGGGGTTCCTCACATGGCTCCTCCTGAAATGTCTCATCTGCTTGTTGGGGTTCCGCCATCTCATCCTTCATCTGCTTGATGGTTTCATCATCTAGGGATTGCCTACACTTTTCAGCATCGACCTCTATTGATGGTTCATACATATTTCCCCATGCTGGCTGGTAAGGCCAATACGGGTCCCTGTTATCGTAATGAGTATAATACCCCTCCTCTGGTTGATAGGACCCATATTGCTCTTGGGCTTTCGTTGAATCCTCGGAGGACTTCTTTGCTTTCCAAGTATCAAAATCAGTGAAATCTTCATCCTCCTCATCAACCTCGGCTAGATAGCTCGCATACTCCTTTTTCCTTGCTTGCCGTCTTTCTTGTTCAGCCCTTGTTTCAAAATAATCATATGTGTACTGCATCTTATACCTAATCTTGAAAACTCAAACAAGCACACAAATCAAATAGCAAGGCTCGACACAAAATCGGTCCCGATGAGGCGAGTGGTGGATGGTGTTAATTTTTTTTTTTTCCTTTTTTCAGATTTATATAAAAAAAAAACTAACTAGAAAAAAAAGAAGAAAATAGAATATTAACAAGAAATAATATATATCAAAGAAAAGGGATGGGCTATTCCCAAACCCTAAACACAACT
The DNA here is from genome assembly GCA_963922045.1 of Persicaria maculosa. Lineage (NCBI taxonomy): Eukaryota > Viridiplantae > Streptophyta > Magnoliopsida > Caryophyllales > Polygonaceae > Persicaria > Persicaria maculosa. The sequence goes on along the minus strand of OY998263.1, from coordinate 64,478,628 downwards.
AAACAAGGCACGATTGAACTCTCCCCGGCAATGGCGCCAAATTGACGAGAGGGTTTCTCGACCAAATAAATTTATAGTCAAGACCCCGCTATAATATAGAGAGTCAGGATCGTCCACGAGAGAGAGTCAGCGGTTCTTTATTTAGTTGTTTTAGGGCAAAGAGTAGCAAGAAGAGGTGAAAAGTAGCGATTTATGGGGTTTATAGTTGCTGAAATTTGGGAATAAAAAGCAATATGAAAGATATCTAGGGCATAGGGATTACGACAACAACAATCATGCTTGCATCACAATGAATCACATAAAAATCATGTTTTTATCTATTAAAGAGGTCAACTTGCATCAACCCTAACAAGGCAATCAATTTATTTTCACAAATTAATAAACTTTACTATCAATTCTTAATTAGGTTGTCAAAAATTTCGTTTCAAAACTCTAATTACTATCCAATTCACAATTCAATCTTTCAATTTAATTGCAAAGAGGAATTTCCCCAATTTTCATTGAGTACTTAGGCAAATAATATAGATAAAACCAATCAAATCATCAATTCATAGCAAATTCGCACACACAACTATTGTTGGGATCACCCCAACCCTAGAAAAGAGGAGAATCACTCACAATTCATGGAAGAAAGCATAAACAAAAGAAATAAGAAAGAAAACACCTTGCATAAACTTCAAAACGTCGAAAACCGTCGCTGAAATCTGTCACAAAACCAACGTCTCTCTCACACGTATCTCACACCCCCTAGGGCTGAAAGTCTCCAAGAGAATCCCCCTAGGGTTTCAACATAATGTTCTATTTATACTAAAATAACTTAATTCTATTTTAGGCAGAAGAAATAAATCAATTTTATCTAAATTCTATCTAAGAAAAGAGGATAAAACAATTAATTTCGGACTAAATCTCCTCGCAAACGGCCCATACCGAAGCGGAGGACCTCGGTACCGACCACCCTTAGGGTCGGTATGACCACTGTTGCTCATCTTGTCTCGCTGGTCCAGAAATGGCCTCGTTACCGACCCAGGTTTGGTCGGTACATGGTCGGTACAGCTGGGAAAAATGCCCATATCTCCTTCGTTTGAACTTCGATTGCTTCCGTTCTTTTTCCTATGCGCTCCTTATTCTTTTCCGCATCTTTTCATGGTTGAACATTTCTCCAAAACCAGCTTCTAAATTCCTGTAGAATACACAAAAGCTAGTGAAGATATCTATTTCTCATTAAAATATGAAAACACATGGAAAATACACTAAACCCAATGCAAAACTTCTGAAAATGACTCAAATTAATGACAAAACACATGGAAAAATATGACTAAAAACATGCACATCCACCACACAAAATATAAGTATATGGAAATGATCAAACACTAGGGACTTTGGGACTAATTTGTACTTAAAGCTAAGGTCTGGTTTGGTTATAATTTTACTTCTCAGGAAGTACAAGATCTCAGGATTTGGTTTACAATATGTGCGTTTGGTATAATTAATTTTAAACTAAAAAACTCTTGAATTAGAATTCCTACAAAATGAGGGAATTCAACTTACCATGAGGGGTACGGTGTGTAAGATATATTTCCCCTTTCTTCCCCAAATCTTTATTACACTACTTTATTTACTTTATCAAAAACTACGACTAACAACCCACTAATCATCATGGCATTTTTTGTAAAGTAAAGCAAAAATACCTAAAATGGCATGTTTTTCTGAACAAAATTAACATTCTAAAATGATACTAGTTTTTACCACAAATAGAGAGTAATTTTTTATTAATTTTTTTAATATAATTTCATTCGATATTTCATGAAACCAAATCTTTGACTCTTGATCTAAGGTTGGATGCCGGGAATGGACACTCAACTCTTTTTTTACTCTAACCTTAGCTACAAGAAACTAAAGTTCAAAGACTGAAGAGTGACACGGTAAAATATAATAGGTGGCATGTAATTAACTAGATTTTAAAGCCCTATTTCAGTATACCAGAGCTTCTTGCTACTCCATTTTTCATTCTTCTTAGATTTGTGTAGCAGACTAATATGGGCAGAGATTTTAAGGCTAATTTCTAAACAAAGACATGATAACAAAGAGGTCGACCAATTCTTGAGGTAGAGAAGTTCCAGAATTAAAGGAGAAATGTCTAATATTCAAATCAATATCGATTTGACATTTAAAAGTATAGGTTTGTATATGAGACATGGTCTTGACGAGCAAAAATTAATCAATCCAGCAGAAAGAAAGTGTCCCATCGTCAAAGTGGAACTTGCAATCGGAACTAACCCCCACCTTAACATGATTCCTGATTGATCTTCCACTTTCATCATCATATCTCCTTTCTAGCTTCTTCCAATTCTTGATTCGCCCTTTTCCACCTGAAAATGAAACGAGGGATGAGCTTCGAGTCCTGGGGTTCTAGTTTTTGCCTTATATGAGAGTGACACAGTCCAAGCCTTTGCCACCTGAAACATGAAACGAGAGAACAACTATGAGATTTGAGAAGAATATGGAAAAATCAATGAAAGAATTGTAGAAATCAAACCTTGTTCTTCCCCTTTGCTACTTTGCCTCCTTCTTCCTGGGCTCCAATTCTAAAAAATCCTCAGATTCTATTGAGTGGCAGATGTTCTGCAAGTGGGACTCTAAAAGTTTAGCTCTTCTTCCATGGTGCAGCCTCTGTCCGGTGATTTTGCGCTTCGATGTTGATTTCGATTTTGTAGATCTGATTTTGCAGATCTGATTTTGTTTTTGTTCTTCATTCTGCAGCCCAAACCGACGAGCAGCTCTTTCTCCTCCCCTCCCCTGTGTTTCCATTTCTCCGGCGCAACCTTCACTAGTCACCATCGGTGAGTGCTTTCTCTCGTCTATTTCCTTTTCCTGGATGTTTTTCCGCCTTTGTTTCTATAAATTTGTTGTTGTGTTTTGGTGATTGCTGAGTCTGATAGCTTTGTTGGCTATGAATCTATTTCTGGACTTCCAATGTTGCTATTGCTGGATTTTTAGTTATATTGTTGCTGCTTCTGGACTTCCAATGTTGTTGTTTTGGACTTCCAATGTTGATGTTGCTGGAATTTTGTTGTTGCTGTTGTAAGGTGTCGAAAGTTGTTGTTGGAGTGTTGCAGCTGTTGTAAGGTGTGGAAAGTTGTTTATGGAATGTTGCTGATGGCCGTCGCTGCTGCTGGATTGCCGCTGTTGTAAGCCGTCTAGAATGTTGCTGCCCATTCTACTTATTTTCTCTTAATCTTGTGTTGTTGAACTTTCATTTCAAGCTATATGTTTGCTAAGCTGTTTGTAAGCTAGATTGGTGGACTAGAATGTTGCTCCTTGAATGTTGCTAATGTATGTTTGAATTTCAATTTTGTTTTTTTTTAATTTCAATTCCAATTGGGTTTTGTTTGCTATTGAATTAATTCGAATAATAACGAGCTCATCGAGCCCAAGTTTGAGCTCGTAACGAGCCCAGTCGAGCTCATCGAGCTCGAGTTTGTGTTCAGGCTCGAGGACAAGCGAGCTCATCGAGTCAAGCTCGAGTTCTATACCCTGCTCGCGAGCCGAGCTTGAGCGCGCGCACACACACACACACACACACACACACACACACACACACACACACACACACACACACACACACACACACACACACACATATACTCGAATAGAAATTGAGTTCGAGCTCGAGCTCAGCTCGTTTATAAACGAGCCGAGCTTGAACATCCAGTACTCGAGCTCGTAGGCTCGTATATCAGGCCTACTCTCCGCACACCCATACTCCTATTTATATCCCTTTACACATGTGTCACACACATAGCTACACTTAGACTATATAGGAGTAGGTACATGACATTGTATTGTACTTAATAATTTTATTTGAACGTTTCTTCCTTTTTCATCCCCTCTTACCGACCTCAATCTTGTACACTTTCTCCTATCACCCCTCCCATTCCATAATCTCTCCTCTCTCATTCTCCTCTCCCACTCCACACTCTCTCAGATAGCACCAGTAGGCTACTCTTCGTGACCTATTCGTCTCCTTCCCGAGCAACTCACAAAACCATTGCCCAATTAATGTTGTTGTTTTGCTGAACCTGAAAGAACTATCATCCAATGCTCACAGGCTACTTGCATAAGGTAATTTTCAGAATTCATTTTGATATTCCTCGGTGCTTGAATCCTCGTAGTGATAGCATACGGTGGATATACACCTGCTCCTGCTCTGAAATAGATACCCGCTTAGCTATGACTGTCCTCGGTGATGAACCTTTTGAGGAATTGGATGCCCTTAAAGGCATAGATCTAATAACGATCTTTCATAGCTTGTTATACACTAAAGAAAACATTGGCAAAATGCATGCAACAAGAAGGTAAAATCTTCATATGCAATGGTAGCCTCTTTCATCACCAAACATTTAGTAATATATGAATGATTTTATGCATTCATCAGTTTCTTTATCATGTTCATTGATTTGATAATTTGAACTTATTTTTTTATGTATTTGTGCATGCAATAGACCATGTAGATGCAGGTTATGATTATTGTTGCGCCAGCAGATGACCTATTTCCTTGCATATTTCACTTTATGTTGATTCTATAATCTTGCTTCTTTGCAGGTTGTTTGAGGACCTAGGAGATAATGGCTTGAACTTCCCTATAATTCACCATATACTGTTCCCGGACAATACTTGATATAATCGGTTTTAGCTGGGAATCTGGCTTTAGTTTACTTGAATAACTGGATGTTTGAGAGACTATTGAGATTATGAGGAAAGTAAAGTACACTGGCCAACAATAATTCACATGTCAAGAGGCCAATATATTCTTTTCTACTACAGAGTATAATCTTGTAGATAATTTTGTTGCTAACGGAGAGAGTAGGAGAATGAAACTAACTTTTATGTGTGGTTGTTGTAGAGATATGGGAAGCTCTACAAGCAGATGCAGAAACAGACTTAACACTTGTGCAAGCGATCATTGACAACGCTGGTGTGATCGTTCAAAATCCCGAGCTGAAGATTTGCTATGACGAGAAAGGTAGTTGAGGATTTGGAGGACAACTTGGTTTGACAGCCATATGAAGCCTGTAAAATATAACTAGATATTTTTTGGTGCAGGTGCAAAGTATGAGCTTTCCATAGTATGTTTTGAGTGACCCGACCAATTTCATTAGAGGCAATTGAAAGGCAAAACTTGAGAACTGCGGGCGGTTTAGAAGAAGGGAAAGGAAATCCCTAAAGTGGAGACTCATTGTTAGTATAGTTAACTAAATCCATCTGTAAATTGAGTTTGTAAAATGAGTGAGTAATGACAATGGCGAAGAACTCCTATTGAAAAAATATTCGTGGAATTAACTTATTTTAATGCAATGGCTGTCCCAAAATTTAAGTTATTTTAAACTAAATTGGTTGTATCAAATTCATGTCGTTTTAGATCCTTTCAATATTTGACATTTGATAAATATTAGATCCTTTTATTTCAAAGGGTCCAAAAAATATACAATAGAGATCAGATATGAAACATTTCCTATATTCTTACAATATTACATTAATATTATACAACCAAAAGATTCCCTACCTTACATTAGTATATAATTATAAATTAGTCAGGTCAATTGAGTCAAACTTACTGAGTCAATTGAGTCACCGGGTCTAAACACAGATGAACCGAAAAATTACCGGATTTTCGGGTTCAGGTCAAAAAAAAATCAGGACACAAATTTCGGGTCTTAACCTAGAATTTTCCAAGCGTACGGATCAAGTCAATCGGGTCGGGTTGGGTTTTGACAGGTCTAATCCTATAAAATTAGGAATGATACAATGTACCGATTTTATTGTATACATATAGAATATGCACTGGTTTTTTGTAGACATTTATATTTACTGGTTTTGTTCAATTTTAGGTTGATTATTTGTGAACATTCATTTATGTGTAATATCGTCAAAGTGGAATGATTATATGTACAAATGAAAATAATCTAGGGTAAATTACACATAACCACTCGTAAATTAGATTAGTTTTCACATAACCACCCATAAAATTATAAATTACATAAAATCACCCATAAATTATATTTGTTTTCAAAAGACCACCTATTTGTTAATTGTCCATTTGTAAAAAGGAAAATGCCCCCATATCTTAGTTTTTAAAAGTAATAATTTGGGTTTTTAAAATTAATAATTTGGGGTTTTCTAATTATTCCCTCCGTTCGACAAAAAATATTCATGCATGCTTTTTTAGAAAGATAAAAAATGCATAAAATATTCATCTTTTTTATCAATTTTTTTATAATTTCATACAGTAAATAAGTATGAATTGTTATTTTTTTTTTAATAAAAAATGGATATTTTATACTCCCCCGTTTCCAAATAAGTGAGTTTTTCAAGTCAAACACGTATTTCTAGGAGGGTAAAAACTGTATAAAATTTTAATTAATTTTTTAATAATATTATACTTATTATTAATAAGTATGAGTTTATCAAAAAAAATATTAAAAAATTAATATTTTATAGAGTAAATTACACATAGCCACTCATAAATTATGCAAGTTTTCACATAACCACCCATAAAATTATAAATTACAGAAATCCACCCATAAATTAGATTTATTTTCAGAAGACCTCCCACCCAACTCCATTTATTTTGTTTGAAAAGACTAAAATAGCCATAGTTCAAAGCTTATTTCTTTTTAAATGAAAGTCATTATAAGTATTTTCCTTTTAAATTTGTCATTTCCTATTAGATTTGTCTGGGTCAAGGGTCAAGCAATTCAAATTTGAAATCGAGTCGGGGTAAGTGTCAAAGTGGCATTTTGCAACGGTTAAAAAAGAATCAAAAAATATATAAAAAATAACACATTCGTCCGTTCATTTTGCAACGATTAAAAAAAGGGGCAACTTCACTTAACCACCCTTTCTTTTCATGCTTCTACACTTAACCACCCCTTATTTTGAACTTTATACAAAACCACCCCTTATTACTACTTTGTCAACACTTCACCACCCACCAGGTCACACCGTTACTATATCATTTATAAAATAAGAAACCACGTGATTAACCTCAAAGTATTGATTAAACAAAAGGGTAAACTTCCTACATAGTCTTTCCATTAAGTATTTGGATGAAAACCGCTAAAAGAAAATTACATAAACCAGTTAGAAATTCCATAAATTCAGGTGACTGGCCTGAATCAAATTGAAGCTTATTCTTCCATTTTAGATTTTTTTTTCTATAAAATCATCCAAAAAATATTTTGTCCTTCCATTTAGAAATTAATTTGAAGCTTCAACACAACGAAGATGACACTTACAAAGCCAACAAGAGCTCCCTGATCTCATCACAACCATCATAAACACTACAAAAAAAAAACATTTTGGATTCGGACAGTAGCTTCGGGAAGGCTTCAACGTAGCCGTTGGGGTTGTTGTAGCTTCGGCTAGGGTTTGCCGTAGCTGTTGGGGTAGTTTTAGCTTCGGCATTGCTACGGCTGAGGCGTCATCGTTTACATTTGCTTCGCCAATGGGTATCCCGTAGCTACCGATTGCATTTTTGCTTCGGTAGGTTCCTTACCGTATCTAAACTTATTAATTTAATTTGTTATAATAAAAGAAAATATTATCATCTTGATTAAAAAAAAATGGAAATTGAAATTGGGTGTTTTTGCTAACAAGCCTATTTTGAATTTCTAATTAGGTGATTAGCACCCAAACTAATTTAATTAGTTAAGGTAGCACCCATACCAAATGGAGTAATAATGGTCAATGGTCAACTGTTTGACCGCTGACCGGTCAACAGTTGACCATTGACCGATCAATGTTGACCGTTGACCGGTCAACGTTGACCAACTCATTCGGTTTTTTTTAAAATTTTGTGATGCCATTTTTTACTGTTTTGATGCCATTTTTTATTACGTTTTATTTTCGCTTTGATGCCACTTTTCTAATGAAATGGTTTGATTACACTTTTTTAATGTCATTTTTTTCAAACCTTGATGACATTTTTTGTTCACTGTGATGTCACATTGACCATTGATGCCATTTTTTTTATTGTTGACTACTGATGACACTTTTTTATGTCAATTAGAAAAATGGCACCATTGATGCCCTTTTTGTTTACTGTAGTGTTTTGATTACATTTAAAAAATGTGTGTTTTGATGCCATTTTTCTAATGTAATTATTTGATGCAACTTTTTTAATCAAATCGTTTGATGCCACTTTTTTTTTAATTTAATCAAGTGTATATCAATATATTTTCATCGATTCTACTTTTTTTGCACTGATGACACGTTTGTAATTACGCTTCATTGATGCAACTTTTTCAAAACAGTGTTTTGATGCCATTTTTCTAATGTAATTATTTGATGTCACTTTTTTAATCAAACGTTTGATGCGACTTTTTTTTAATTTAATCATTTGTATATCGATATATTTTTATCAATTATACTTTTATTCACTGATGACATGTTTGTGATTACACTTTATTGATCCAATCACTTATGGTGACATGTTTATTACAATTTTATACATTTGATGACACAACAGCATGAAATGTGATTAAACTTCGTTGATGACGTCTTTTATTGATGACTTTTATTCATTGATTACATTTGTGATTACACTTATTTGATATCAATCATTTTATGATGCCATTTTCTATTGATGCCATTTTTATTTGTAACATTTTTTTACAAGAGGAAATTTGATGAAATTACTAAAATTTGAGTGCAAATGCTTATACCAAGTCATTACTAAAATTTGAGTGTAAATGTCATTTCACAAATTCCGCTTTGCTGAAGATAGAATAATGCTTGCTAGTAAATCCACATAATGAAGCAATAAGTAGCACAATGCCTCCTCTTGGCATAAGTATCTTTTACCCTAGACATCAACCAAGAAACTGAATCATGCAGTCCAAGAACAAAAAAAAAAAAAAACAAGTTTTCCACTTATTTTTTGTTGTACACATCAATCCCGATTCCACATGTTATTACTGGCCTCATTATAAAAAAACACATACACCAGTTCCATATAAAACTCCATCCAATGTCATATTCATTAATAATGCATCTAGATACTAGGGGAAAAAAAACTATTTTGTCACCAGCTAACATTTGTTAGTTGGACCTCATTTCCTCCTTGAACAATCAGTTTAATCCTGGATCAAAAACAAAAATTACCCCAACCTTTAGACCACAAGTTGACTTCCGAAAATCCAGCTGCTCATGAAGAATATCTCTGCTAGATTTCCCTCTGTCATGTATCCTGTTACAGGAGCTTCTGGTGGAGCAATGCGCAAACCTGTTGGAACATTTCGTGGAATCAACCACTACTTCTATACAAAAAAAAATTGAAATCTAGAGGATATGAGGAACATGATGCCTAAGCAGCAACTGGAGCACATAGGACTTCAACCATTGTTCCTTAAAGCTGTTTGAGATACAACAATTCACACCTCCAATTCCAGAATACAGTAAGAATAAGCCATTGAAAATGAAGCATGAAGGACTCTCAACTATTTTCAAGTGAACAACATAGAAATGCCAAGTAAATTTCTAAAAGGAAAGTTTCTCACGATAATTCCATGTGCCACACGGTAGTAACGACTCGTAATAGTACGGAATCGCTCATGCCCAGCATTATCCCACTGAAAAGAGGCACGAAAATGAGTCACTTCAACAGCAAAGCATTTTATTGCGTACAAGATTCAAAATTAAGAGATCAATTTATCACTGTTCATGGAGTTCATGCAAGAGAAGTTAAGAAGCCAATGACAGTTCTAGAGAATGAGTGCACAAGAATGGCATCAAAAAAATATACATTGCATCCGTCCCTAGATACCATTAAATATCAATGTTGTTTATGAATCACAAAGAAAAGAAAGTGCACTTGGAAATACACCAGTAGAATGCCACACTTTATCAGCTTAAAACTAAATGTATGGACTTGCACCTCCCTCGTTCCTGTAACATGTGGAAAATCAATAAACAAACTTGCACAAGGAAATCCATTTAAAACTAAAGCTATCTCTATCACAAATCCAAGGAAGATATGAAAAAACAAAAAAAAAACATGAAAAAAGAGAAATATTTCACCAAATTGTACATGAAAACATGATAGATCAAAAACTGATTTTCCAAGCATCATGACAATCTTCCTCTTCTGAATCATTGAACTTGCAGCAAAAAATCACATCCACGAAAGTTGGAATCCAAATTTGATAATGACCAACTTGTTTTTTCCCCAATGTTTCACATCGATCTAACACCATTTTTCATAGAGAAAAGTGTACAGAGACATATTACAATAGAATGCCACCATCTTGAAATCCTAAGCACAAAGGTTATTTTTATCAACTAAAAACAAAAAAAATGGACTGGACTTCTTGTTCCTATTGCTTATGCAAAGTCACTAAACAAACTTGCACATGAAAATTCATGTGTAACTCTTGTCCTCTCAATCCCAAATCCAAGGAAAGGAAAAGAACATGAAAATTGCCAATGGAAACATGACAAATCAAAAACGCATTTTCTAAGCATCAATAACGAATCTTCGTTTAGGAATCATAGAACTCACAGCAGAAATCAGATTCATGAAAGCTGGAATCCAAATTTGATAATCACTACTACTATTTTTCAATTTTCACATCCATATTAGTGTCATTTTTCACACAGAGAAGGATGTGCACAGAGAAATACAACATCATGTTGAAAATCCTGAGCACATAGGTTAGTTTCATCAACTTGTAACTATGGATAATGGATAAGTAGCTCGTTTCTATTCCCTACGCAAAATCTGTTGAGAAACCAATGTTGTCTATATCCCAAATCCAAAGATGAGAATAAACACGAAAAGAACAAAACATTTGACCAGATTGCATTGTTCATTCGATTGATAACAGAGACAAACAAAGGACGCATGGAAGATGGGGGAAAAAAGGCATTTGCTAAGCACCAGTAACAAATCTGGCATAGCAGAACTCACAGAAAAATCACATCCACGAAAGTTGGAATCCAGAGTTGATTATCACAAAAAATGTCACATTTTCATACCGAACGATCTTCACATAATATTCTATTCAACAATTAAGATAAGAACAGAAATACCGAAACGAAATGAATTGAAGGAACAGGAAACCCTAAAAATCCATCACCGAAACAAAAAAAACAGATCAAAGAGAAAGCGGTCAAACCTCGGCTAGGAATATGAAATTGAAAGGCGAAAGAGGAATTATAGAATGATCCGGGGACGGAGTTGGCAGAGCTGCAATCGGAACCGGAACCGGTGCCGGAGAAGGGAGATTTGTAGATGGTGGCGGCGGTGGAAGATTGAGCCGACCTGATAAAAGAGGAAGGCGAAGAGGAGAGAGAAAAGAGCCTCCTGGCGGCGATTCGAAACATAGCGTTTGAGAACGGCGTCTGGTTTTCGCCTTCGCTGAGAGAAAGCGCAGAGGAGATGGGGAGAGAGAAACTGATCGCATGACACTAGGGTTTGGGATTGACGGAAGGGGTACAGCAGAGCTAAAGGAGGAGATGGAAGATGAGGTGGCAAAGGAGGAGGTCTGGTGATGGAGGCGGCCGAGTGAGGAGACGGTGATGGAGGCGTCTGACGGCAAGTGTGAGCGCGGGGTTGAAGGATTCAATCGCCATGGATGGGTCTGGAAGGGAGGAGCTATGTACCTAATTAATTTTGAAGAGGTGTTAGGACGTCCAATAAAAATTTTAAAGGTGCTAAAGACATAATCAAAAGTTCAAAAGGTGATATTCTACCAAAATTTCCAGCTTTCGGCTTCTCGACTTGGCGTTGCTTCCTCGACTCTGGGCATGATCTTCAAGGTTTGTCGATATCGAGTAGAGCTCCAGATTCGGGTTGGCTTCGTCTCTCAACTCCTCGATCAGCTCCTACTCGACCAGCACTGCTCGGACATCGTTGGTCGATATCGAGTAAATGTACTCGATATCGAGTAACTCTTGGCTCCAGCTTGATTCGTCCTGGTTCTGTCGTTCTTTAGACCTTGGACTTCTGTAGTTTATTTTCGAGCTTTTTGTCCTTTCTCAGAACTGCTGTAAATTTCCTCGAATTCTGCGAATTTAAACAGAAACTGGTGTCGATTCCATAATTTGGCAAATAAGCATAAACTACACTGATTTGGCTACTCGACGATGCTGCTGCTGGTGGAGGAGGCTGAGTTTGGTCGATGTCGACTAAATTACTCGATGTCGAGGAATTTTGTCCGACTTCGACCCCATACATGCATCCTGTCAAGGCATCCGAAAAATAGTTAGTCCAAATCGACGTACCTTGGTCTGTGTCGAGTGGATTCTCTGCTTCTTCGTTCAAGATAGCCATGATCTTCTCCACCTGGGCTTCCATATCCCTCTTCTTCAGCTCTTCAGGAGTCATATTTCTTACCTTAGGCTCCCCACAAGTGATGTAACCAGCTGAGATAGATTTTACCTCTTCCATTGGACTTGTATGCCTTTCAGTTTTATTAAAGGAATACTCAATTACCTCATCGCTGATGTTGAAAGTGAGCACTCCCTTCCGTACACTTATATTGGCATCCACCGTTGCCAAGAAGGGCCTTCCTAGAATAATTGGACAAGCAGGGTCATCCGCCATATCAATAACTAGAAAATCAGCAGGGACAAAGAACTTACCTACTTGCACTGGTACATTGTCCACCATGCCTGTTGGAATGACCACCGTGTTGTTGGCCATATAAAGCTTAGCATCCACAGGTTCTAGGGCACCTATCTTAATCTTGGACCATATCGTTAAAGGCATTATACTCACACTAGCTCCAAGATCACATAAAGTAATAAATTTATATTGACCAAATCCAATGGTTATAGCAAACTTACCTGGATCTGGCCTCTTCTCAAGTATGTCCATATGGCTGCACTCCTCTGTAATCTCAGCCATTGATCTCTTCTTGCTTAGAATCTCCTTGAGGAATTTGACATAGGATGGCATTTCATTGAGAGCTTCTGTGAAGGGTATGGTGACATTGAGCTTCTGAAGCGTCTTGATGAAGCGCTGAAATTTCTTCTCTGTTGGGTCCTTTGGAGATTTTGTTGGGAAGGGCAGCTTCTTTTTCTGATTCGGAGCCAGAACAGATGTCGGAGGTGTAGCAGCTTTCTCGATCTCTACTTGATCTTCCTCGATATCGACCACAGTCTTCTCGATATCGACCAGATTTTTCAATGTCGAGTTGTCGTGCTGTGCAGACGAAGGATGGTCCACTCTGTCGTCGATATCGAGTAGTCCTTCCTCGATATCGAGTTGCCTCTTCTCGATATTGACCAAGGTCTGGTCGATATCGAGTTGCTGTTCTCCTTCGTCCTGCTGCTTTCCGACCTCTGGCTCTTGTAGTTGATGGCCGCTTCTGAGTTTTACAGCAGTGATGTGTCCGGTCTTTCCCTTGGGATTTGGTTCTGAAGATCCTGGGAGTGAACTTGACTGTCTGGGAACTCCTGCTGCTAGTTGGCCAATCTGTGTATCAATTGATTTTCTCCAGACATCGATCTCCCCAAGCCTAGAGTTGATACCTTGTATCTGAGTGTAGACTGAGTTGAAGGATTGCTTGGTGTCTGAGTGATTCCTCCGTATTTCCTCTAGGACGGTCTGTAGATCATCCCTTTTCTGGTCCCTTTCCGGATGTCCTGGAGCTTTGTAGGGTGGGGGGTTCCTAGGGACACCTTGGTTCCATTGTGGTTGCTGAAACCTTTGGTCCCCCGTGTAGCGATTGGGACCCCCTGCGTAAGCTGCCTCTTCGTGGTATTCTGCCAGCCTGACTTGCTCTGTGTGTGGGCACTCAGTAGTGGTGTGCCTATGTGATCCGCATTCGATGCAGGGCCGGTTGACAGAAAGATAATTTACTTGCTCGAGGAGCTTCCTATTCTGATCTCTGTAGTATTGCTCCTTGACATCTGGATCAATTTCTTTAGAGGGCTCATAGAGAGGCATGGATGGTGCTGGCCTGGCATACGGATTCTCTTCATAGTTGACTGGAGTCCCATACTTGTTGTCATAGTTGGTCAGCTTGTCAAGGGCAGCCTATGCGTCAGCTGGCGGCATTGTCAGATACTCATAATTGGTGTAGGTGTTGATTCTATCTTTAGCAGTCAGATCAAGAGAGTTGAAGAAGATCTCCTGAACGATGCAAGGCTGTTGTCCATGAGTAGGGCAGGATTGCAGTAGATCCTTATAGCGTTCCCATGCCTTTGCTAGCGGCTGTCCAGGCTGCTGTTTGAAAGATGTAATCTTTTGGCGAAGGAGCGCTGTTTTGGCAGGAGGAAAGAATTTATTGAGAAATTCCTGCTTTACTTGAGCCCATGTTGTGAGAGATCGTGGTTTCAGTCCTTCCAGCCACTTCAATGCTGGACCAGCGAGAGACCAACAGAAAGCCTTCATCAAAATGTACTCCAAGGTGGTACCTTCAGCACGAGTACGACACATGTCAGTAAAGTTTGTAATATGCTGAAGAGGGCATTCATTAAATCTACCATGAAAAGCATTATGTTTAATTTCTATTAAGAAAGGAGTGTGAATTTCATAGTTATTTTCAGGGATTAGAATAGCCGATTCAGGCACGACGAGAGTCGGGTGCATGTAATCCTCTGCAGTGGTCGGGTACTGGGCAAGCTCATCTTCTAATTGCCTCGCACGCTCAGCTTCCCGTGTAGTGCGTGCTCTCTCAGCGGTGGGAGCAGTATCTTTAGCGGCTAGTTCCCTCTGAAGCCTCTCAATCAGTTGTTCCTGTGTCTCTGCAGCCGCCATGGCTCTTTTCAGTTTTGCTTGGATGCGTATAAAGCGCTCCGGTTCGTCTAAGGCGTCAAACTCAGGTGTTTGACCAGAACGGCGCATATACCTGCGAAGTAACTCAAAAGAAAAGTGAGATCTGACTACCTAAGGCGCGAATGATTGCTTCCCCGACAACGGCGCCAATTTTTTTGTAGGAGGAAATCGAGTTCAAAATATAGCAATAAATCAAACTAGATTCGTGCCCACGCAAATAATTACAAGACTCCCTCCCTATGCAGTAGTGGGAAGTCAGGATCGATCCACGAGGAAGCACGTCAGCGGATCTCAGGTAGCTGTAAATCTCACAGACAGAAATAACAGAAAGAAGACAGAAATAACAAATAAAAGCAGAAAAGAAAACGAAATCACAGAACCTACTCGATATCGACAAGAGTAACTCGATATCGACTAAACTCAGCGACAACAGAAACTCAGAATCGACAAACAGAAAGCAAGACTCAGCAGAAGTAACTCGATCTCGGCAAAGTCTCCTCGATATCGAGTAAACAGTACTCGATATAGCTTGGACAAGCGGTGTTGGGGTCCTCGATATCGAGTAAAGTCATCGATATCGAGGAACTTGGTTCGTCGACTAGGCTGGCCTGGTGTTGTCGAGCAGCTGGTTTTTGATCCGGCTCGGACAGGTGGTGCAGATCTTGTCGATATCGAGCAAACTCGTCGATACCGAGTAACTAGTGCCCGGCATCTCCAGCTCTCGGCTTCTCGACTTGGCGTTGCTTCCTCGACTCCAGGCATGATCTTCAAGGTTTGTCGATATCGAGTAAACTACTCGATATCGAGTAAAGCTTCGGAGTCGGGTTGGCTTCGTCTCTCAACTCCTCGATCAGCTCCTACTCGACCAGCACTGCTCGGACATCGTTGGTCGATATCGAGTAACTCTTGGCTTCAGCTTGATTCGTCCTGGTTCTTTCGTTCTTTTGACCTTGGACTTCTGTAGTTGATTTCCGAGCTTTTCGTCATTTCTCAAAACTGCTGTAAATTTCCTCGAATTCTGCGAATTTAAACAGAAACTAGTGTAGATTCTATAATTTGGCAAATAAGCATAAACTACACTGATTCTATACTATTCTAGCCCATATGCATGAAATGTATGCAGAAAATGATATAAAAGTTACTGTAAAACATGGCAGATTCAGCTCACAACAAATACCCCATACTTAAGCTTGCTTGTCCTCAAGCAATACTTTTAATTGTTATTCAGGGGAAGAAATCAAAACTCTCAACATATTAGATTCATTCTCATATATCCCTGCAATCAATTACCATCCTCAAAAAGGTACTTGTGTGACAAATCCATGCATGTGCAATTTAAAAACCAACATCTACTCACAAAAGCAGGGTTATGCAAAACATTTTATAGGTGACAAAGCATTAATAATCAAGAGGACTTTAATTTAAGCTCAATAAGGAGTAGATTTGGTAAAAGGCTAAAGGTGGGCAATTTTTGGCAATGTGGTGCTAATAATCCGGGGAAATGGAGTATTTCCAAACTGAATTTCCACATTCCTTCTCCATAAGATTCATCACTTTTCATAATGCTTTTTTTCAATAATAATGCTTTTACCTCTCTAACCTCAGCACTGCCTTCTCGCGAGTCGCAAACATGGGTGTCATGAATGGCCCCGGATACTTAGTGTGTCGGACTCCTCACCTGGTGTCCCATCTCGCCAAACTATTATCTCAGCGAGCAAGGTCGATCTTTGATCTGATTTTCTTTCAATCATTAAATTTTCCATATATTTCAAATAATCCTTCCAAACTCCAATAATGATAAACACAACAACCATATAACATCTCCATAATGTAACATCATTCTCAACATAATCCCCGGATAGGAAATAAGGTAAAGAATGGCAATATTTAGAACATGTGGAGCAATGACTGAAATAAGGCATATATATGGCTTTTGTGATGCATAAGCATAGGTAAGGCTTGGAATTTAAACAATGAGCATTATATGGAAATATAAAGTCCTCCATCCTCTTATCATGCAACATGTCAAAAGCAACTTCAAATTTTACCTCCTTTCATGGTTTTCATAAAAATATGCACTTCATTGTGACTTCCCTTTTCTAGGCAATTTCATGCTACATCTCTAATGAATCCAATTTTGCATCGTCGAGTTCAATTAAAGCTTCCATGACATTATTCAAAATTTTCAGGGGGGTCATATTTTTTCACAATTTTGGAAAACATGCATGTAAGCACATAAATCAATAATGAATTCCAAAATAGCCATGTATAAGCAATTCAAGAAATAATGCACAAATAATGTCTAATCACTACTAGAAAAATGCAATTAGACAACTGTTGTCAACAGATGTCTTTCAAAAAAAATCCGATCTCTATGTGCGTGTAGTAAAAGATCAAAACTTTTTGTTGTTGCAGGAGGATGGTCAAGTATGAAATAAATATAAAGTATAGATCAGACTGACTTCCCTGTCTCAGCAAATAAATACAAGACTTCCTCCCGTTGTAGTAAGAGGTTGTCAGGATCGAATCCACGAGGAAGCACGTCAGCAGTTCTCAGGTAGCAACAGATCTCACAGACAAGCAGCAGAAAGACAGAAATAAAAGCAGAAAAGACAAAGCAAAACAGAAACAAAAGCAAAGACAGAAAATAGCGAAAGAAAGTAAAGAACAAAGCAAAGCAGAAGCTCACTCGATCTCGACAACTACCTACTCGAGATCGACAAAGGCAGTGAAGACAGAAACTGGAAATCGACAACAACAACAGAAAACTCAACTCGACCTAGACAAACCGTACTCGATCTCGACTACAGGCTACTCGATCTCGACAAGTGCTTTGTCGAGATCGAGTAGAGATGTGCTCGGCTTCTTGTCCTCGGCTTCTCGATCAGCTCCTCTCCTCGTCGACTCCGGGTGTGACTCTGGGCTTTGTCGATCTTGACTAGGTCTTGTCGAGATCGAGTAGACTTCCGGAGCTGGGTTGGTCTGGCTCTCGACACTGCTCCTAGTCGACAAGGCTGTGCTCGGACATGCTCGTCGAAATCGAGTAAGGTCTACTCGAGATCGAGTAACCTGGGTTCTCGGCTCGATTCGACTGGTTCCGCTGCTTCTTTGACCTTGGACTTCTGTAATGGATTTCCGAGCCTTTCCGACCTTCTTTAGAAATGTTGTAAAACGCCTCGAATTATGCGATTTAAACAGAAACTGGTGTAGATTCCATAATTTGACAAATAAACATAAATTACACAGATTCTGTATTATCTTAACCCAAATGAATGCAATATATGCAGAAATCGATATAAACTTAAATGTAAAATATGGCAAATTCAGCTCACAACACTTTTCACATCGGTTTTAAACAGATGTCTTTTCTTAGATAAAACATCTGTTTTATTTTTAATATAGATATAAATCAACCCCTCAATTTTGTTTATTACAGGTTCAATTGTTATTAAACCCTCGTTATTTTTCATTTATAAGCTTTTGAAGATGTCCACACCAAGCCTAAGTTTTACATTTACATCACTTTTTTCAAATAACCAACGTATTAAAATAAAATAGACATCTTTTTATTATATTGATTACGTTTATATTAATTTCATATATATAATTTATGATTTTATATTGTTTTCAAGCAATATACCACATGAAATATGTGCACATCCGATGTATTAACATGATATAGACATCATTTTAGATTTTTATAAAGATGTTGTTAGAAATATATATCAATTTATATTAACATTGTGATGTAAAAATATATGTTACACATTAATTTAGATTATTTAGACGATGTCTATAATAATACTGGCATCCGTTTTTATGTAGTGGTTCGATTTCACATCTATAATTAGATGTTAATTCGTTTGATACACAACATCCTTTTCTCATAAAATAAGATTTTGCAAATGATGAGTAGTTTAATGAACATGTAGATAAACACGAAATCAACATTTACAAATGTTTTACAAAGGATAGGTACGAAACATACAATTTTACGAATGAAGAGGACTTTTAAGTCATAATTGAAGCAAGAGTTGCAGATTAAGTAACACTGAGTTTCAAACTAGATGATCTAAAGATCAAAATACAACCTTTGACAGCTAGGTTCTAGCATCAAGAGCAAAGCATGCTGTCATTACTAGCGCTCAAAGGAGTGTTGGAACTACTTTTGCTTAACTTGTCGCAGCTTTGGCTGCAACAATAAATATTGGCACTATAAGTCCTATTCTTATTTCCTTGTTGTCCACAAACATAGATTCTCTACGTTTCTCTGACCTGCTCTTTTTCCATTTTTTCAGATGAAACTTCATCTAACAGCTCAAAATTTTTATTCTTTAGCAGCTTCCAGAATAACTTGCTGGCAGATGGTCTAGACACAGTTGATGAAGATCATCTGAAATCTTACTGTAATTCATGTCAACCAAGTACTGTCAAAGTCCCAATTTCATCAATGTGATACTAGAAAAACTAGTTTTGGTTTTGTAGTATGTAAAGGTAGCCATTCTTCCTTTTATTAAAAATGGACAATTGAAAGAACTAGAGAGGGTACAAACCACAACGCACACGAAACACAACCCGTCGATAGCAGGAACTGAACACAATCTTTTGACAGAAAATGACTATTGAATCATGGAATAGCATGTCACATACACCAGCTTTTCTTCATATTGAATCAGGAGAAATTATAGAAACTACTCGCTATATCACCCATTTTTCTTCCTATTCTTACAAAATGCAACGACGGTTTTCATTAAAGTGTAGCTATCTACATGTTGAAAGGAGAGTAGTGGACGAAGAAAAAATTACCTCTTTAGCAATCTATTTCAGAGTCTCTGTGATCTCGGAGGAGTCAGGTCCTACCGTTGGATCTTTCTGCTAGCATCTTTCGAGCAGGTGAGGAAGCTTTGGAAAAGTACCCTTTGGAATAGGCGGGCGCAGATTTTACTTTATTTTTACCTTTTGCACTAAAAACCTGGGGTAATTGTGCCAATAAAACAGACCACATAAGTGTAAAATAGCTCTTGAAAGCATCACCTAAAGGCAAAAATAGTTCTAGAACTAAAAAAAGTAACAGCTCCAAATAGCACTGCATTCTGGCTTTCCTGGAGAGGCTGCACATTTAAATAAAAGACAAAACAAAAAGGGTGTACCAACAAAGTCAAGACAAAAGGAATCTGCCAAAGTGTGCAAATTTATTAAATTCTTATAATTTCAAGTATAACAAAAATATATTGGTCTGATATATAAAAGCCATTGGTTGTCTACAAATTCAACATAATGTACCTATTGATCTTATAATTTCAAGTTGGCAAAATATAAAAGCAATTGGTTCTCTGCTGAAGCTGTAAGGGTAAAATATAAGTTTTTCAAGTTTTCATGAAATGACAAAAAGAGTCTGACATGCCAATTACTTCATGTTAACAAAAAAAAATCCTTCAAACAAGCTGCTTAGCATCCTACTACACGTCAGATCTTGTAAAATTATTTTATTATAAACCGAAAAAGGCAAAAGGATTAGCGATCAACCATCACAAGAATGCTAGAATTCCCTGGGGTTATAAGGTTATGCATTAAACACCAGAACCAACTAATACTACTAAGTACTAATAGCACCCTTAGCGTTTATTTATATGGCATGCTAATAGGCAAAGAAGACGGGTAACCATAATAGAGTAAGGCCGTGACTAGCTGATTTGCTTAGAAGAGACAATCATGTTTTCATTTTTTCCTAGGAAAACCCCTAAATATCAAGATATACCCAAGAACAAATGAATTCTAGCAGATTAGAAAGACAGAACCCAAACAATATTTGAAATTACCCACGATAAACTTATGTTGCACACTATCTGGAAATAAATAAATTACAAAATAGTTAAAACCAATCTACGGTGAGTGTTCAGTTTTCATCTTATTATATTTGGTCAAAGGCAAGGGAGCTACAGCTTGAATACATCAGATATATAACTATGTACGCAGTTTAGATATGATCAATGCAACAAAAGCTCACATAGGACAAGTACTAGGATACTTCGTTCCGAGGTTAAAACGAAAGCTCACTGTGGATGGGTAGGCTTTGTCTTAAAATCTGCTCCTCTATGGCTGAATTTGACGCCATAATCTCCAATCATGTTCAAAATAAACTAATTCACATTTCATCTCAGTTTCAAAGGCACATAAAAGATCATAGGTGCCCTTTTCATTATCAAGCTCCCAAATCAGAAAGGAGTAAGAGAGAGCCAACCTATGGGAAGGAGTCGATGAGGATCACCAATTGGTGAAGACAAACACGCCTTTGAAGAGCCTGCACCAACTGCACACCTGCAGAATGATCATTCATAAGACATGGTAAAGTTAAGTATATTACTCTTTATTCTCTTCTATTTTTTATGATATTTATGACCCAGAATATCACAATCAGATAGCAACCAACAAAACCCTAGAATTCGTGCTTTAGCTGGCAGAAGCACCAAAAGATATCAATAAAAAAAAGCAAGAAAGAAAAAAAAGAGACACAAACCGAACTTCTCAAGGATTATCAGTTACCGTATGAAAAATTGGTAACGGACGATGAAGCCTTTGGTTCCTAGGGATAAATCAAACACTTACTGTAGCAGTTCGCCAACAAAAATTCTAGAAATCATTCTCAAGCATGGAATACTAGACGGTTAAGATTCTCTGCAGAGAGGAAAAAAGAATATACATGTGACACTTGGGAAAAAAGCAAGATTGCAGGACATCATGAAGATTAAATACAGTATGAATAGATAGAATCACCTGAATCATCTTCCTGAAGTCCTTCGGTTCCTTCGGGTCCTCAAAGGGATATCCTCCTACCAACATGACGTATAAGGTCATACCGTATGACATATGCAATCTATAGGTCTCTAATGGAGCATTATATTAGCTAACATATCTCCTAAGTTAATACAAACAAAATGTCACAATAATCAAAAATCAAAATAAAGTGATGAAACACCATCAATCATCCCAAAGCCATTCAAGGCTGCAATTAACTTTGTTACATGCAAAAGTCCTATTCGATACTCGTAATTATACTTTGCAAAGAAAAAAGGTATAGTTAATAGAAAAATCTACAAGGACAGAACAAGTCTCTTGGGATTAAGAGACAAAGATCCCTCCCATTGTAAATGAATTATCTAGTAAAAATATATACAATGGTGCAAGAAGATTGTTAAAGAGAAGTTGCAGAGGCCTGGGAGCCAAATAATTTAAACACTCAAGTAACTAACGGATAGCTCTATAACTATGAGAGTAAGAGTCATCCTCGGGAAAAGCAAGTTAAAGTGACAAGAGCATCAACTGCTTGAACGTTATTAGTCAAATGCACAGACCTCTTAACAAGGCACAACACAACTAACATATAAAGATAAATTGTTGACAGTCACCAGACCTCTTAGCAATAGTTTTTAGAGGCCTCTGGGTGAAAGCATAAGGAAAGTAGGATGAACACCAGACAATCAAATAAAGGGGATGGTTTGTGTAATATAAAAACATTCCAAACTTAACTGACTAGTGAGGGAGAGATGTTCAACAGTTGATGAAACACAGTAGCTCTAGCAGTAACAACAATAAGTGAGTGCCTAGAGTACAAACTTGAATCCCATCAAAAATATTTCCCAATATTCCAGGTCCCCGATCGACTCACAAGGACTGAATATGGCAAACAATGCAAGCAGTATATATGAAAATTGGAAACAAGTCTAAAATTTCATACCACCACCAAAACAAAATCAAATAACAATAGCTTGAAAAGATAATCACCTTGTGAGTTCGGAGGGCAGGATCATAGACCAGCAGTTTCCTCATAAACTGGAAGTGGCATGCGTCACAATTTATAAACAAAATGCTTAAGATGTCTTGAACATAATAGAAAAAGATACCAAAAGCCATGATACATGAACTATGATCCAACTAAACCGCACATAACAGGAAGAAAAAGGAAAGGAGCGTAACAAGGACTCTTAACAAGAAAAATTTTAAAGCTAGTTTAAGTACCTTGAATGGTTGTAGAGTCGCCTTCTAGATGAATAATTTCACCTATATAATTGTCATTGTCAACACGAACCAAGTCATACATAGCAGCCCCGACCATTCCATCAGCAACAACCACTATCCAGCATCACAGAAAGGAAGTCATATAATACATTAAAGTAACTAAACCATTTAGGATACTAATTTTCCTAATGTGTTAGCTATTCAATTGAAAGATCAATCAATAAACAAAAGTATACAGCAAATAACCACTATCAACAATGAATCAACTCCATAACAGGTTTGGGTAATAATTCATGGATTTATTATAGTACCATAAAGCAAATAACAATGATATCTCCTCCCCTAAAAGTTCAAGTGCTCGAATGATTTGCAAGACAGAACAATCCAGTCCAAACAACTATCCCAAAATCAGAATTTTCATCTATTTATCATTGAGAAGTTAAGAGCTTGCTCCCAATGCCCTGTAATGAACACAAAATTGGTGGAATCTCACAGGAAAAAGTTTATATATCCCACAAAGAAACCCTAAATTGAAGCCCTAATCTCAATCATGCAAGAACAAGTCCAGATTTCAAAATGACAAACCCCAAACAAGTTCAAATCAACGAACTGGGAAAACTAAGAAGCATAGAACTCAAAAATTCGAACAAATCAAACGAGTAAACAACTCAATGAAGTTGAACAAAGTAACAGGAGGAGAGTAGCGCCCTACCATAAAGGCAGTCGGTGATGAAGCGGTGGTCCTGATGGCGGTCGGTGATGCGTCGTCGTTTGGGAGCTTGCGCCACAGAGAGTGATCGTTGAGAGAGTAAGAGAGGCAACAGAGGAAGATCGAGAGAGGGAGAGAGAGAGGAGGGGGGGAGATCTCATCTCGAGTGTGAGAGATAGATCTCAGATCTGGGGAGAGAGGAGGAGAAGCCGAGGATGAAAGCTGGGAGAAAGAGGAGAGATGGTGGTGGCGGCGGTGGCGACAGCAGCGGTGAGGGTGGTAGTGGCGACTGTGGCAGTAGTGGTAGTGGTGGTGACATCAAGTATGAGGAGAGATGGTGAGACAGAGAGCTCGGAGAAAGGAGACATTTTGTGGACTTCAATCTGTTCACACAAGTATGAGGGAGCTCTTGTTTTGACCAAGTATGGGTGGGTGTTTAAAAAAATTTTCTAAGTATGGGCGGGCGTTCAAACACTTATAAAATTTCATGTGGCGCGCGTTTTAAGCTTTTTCAAAATTACTATTTAACGTATGTCAAAAAAATCAACTGTTGTCTTAAGTTTTTTTAACATCACAAATTTATTATTTAATGTAATAGACTAAATCAACATCGGTTGCTTTTTTGAGAGACTTAAATTACATGATGTCTAATTGCAGTATTGTAGTAGTGAATATGGCAAATATGCACAAAGTAAGCCCATCCTCGGCAACGGCGCCAATTTGTTGTAGGATGAAAATCGAGAATTACAATAAAATATAAATAATGTAAAGCAAACCAGATTCCGTCCCTTGCAAATGATTACAAGACTCCCTCCCTATGCAGTAGTGGGAAGTCAGGATCGATCCACGAGGAAGCTTTTCAGTGGATCTCAGGTAGCTGTAAATCTCACAAACAGAATAGCAAACAGAAAGACAAAAATAACAAGCAAAAGGAGAAAATAAAGCAAGGACACAGAAGCTACTCGATATCGAGCAACAGTCCTCGATATCGACTACAGCAAGTCGACAACAGACAGCAGAAACTCAGAAAATACAGTGTCGAGTAAACCCTCCTCGATATCGAGTAAAATCAACTCGATATCGACAAGAACTCCCTGAGATCGACAAAGACAGAAACATAAATTGCAAAGCTTTCGAACACAGAACTCAGATTTCGGTGAATAAAATCAATAAACTAAAAGACTTCCAAGGCCAGGGTATCAACACCACACTACTAGAAAAATACAATTAGACATCTGTTGTCAACAGATGTCTTTCAAAAAAATTTCCGATCTCTATGTGCGTGTAGTAAAAGATCAAAACTTTTCACATCGGTTTTAAGCAGATGTCTTTTCTTAGTTAAAATGTCTGTTTTATTTCGAATATAGATATAAATCAACCCCTCAATTTTATTTATGACATATTCACTTGTTGTTGAACCCTCGCTATTTTTCATTTAAAAGCTTATGAAGATGTCCACACCAAGCCAAAATTTAACATTTACATCACTATTTTTGAAATAACCAATTTATTAAAACAAAATAGACATCTTTTTTATTGTATTTATTATGTGTGTATTAATTTCATATATATAATTTATAATTTTATATTGTTTTTAAAGTAATACACTATATGGTATGTATATAAAACTAATATTGTTATTCATATTGATATTGAATTATTTTAAAAAAAAGTGATGTCTTTTTATTATTCAACGTCATTTTAGTTTTTTCTAACGATGTTATTGTTATCAATATATATCAATTTATATTACCATTGTAATGTAAAAACATGTCCTAGACATTGGTTTGGGTTAATTAGATGATGTCTTTAATGATATCGGTATCCATTTTTACATAATGGTCTGATTTTAAAGCAACAAAGGCACTACATTTTTCATTTATAATCCGGTGTCTTTTCGTTTGATACACAACACCTTTTGCTCGATAAAAGATATGATTTTGCTTATGAAAATGAACAGATCAATACTTTAATCCACTTATAAAACATACTATATACGTACATTAACATAGAGGCAACATCGATAAAATAGACTAGACAACAACACGATTCAACGTCAAAATACATATTACATATATCTTAGTAGCTCCCATAACAATAAACAACCAATGGCTCAAGCAAGCAACCCCAAACATTGAATTAAAATGGCTGAAAATCAAGTAAATCATCTCCTAAAACAACCGAAAATCTGGGGTAATTGCGCCAACAAAACAACCCATAAAGCTGTAAAATAGCTCGTTCTTCCAGAACTGAAAAAAAGACCTTACTTCTTGTTAAGCCTTCGGTGGACCCAATTAAATACTAATTAGGAAGCTCTCACAGGAAGCAGGAATTTGATCATATGTCCAATTGGTCACCTGCTCTTCCAAACATAACATCATATATTCAAGAGAAGTAACAAGTTAGACAGCGTAAAATTTAAAATATTAAGAGAAATAATTAACAACTAAAGAAGACTAATCTAGATATGGAAACAATATAAAAATAATACTAATAAAAAATAATACTAATAAAAAATAATATTCTAATTAGCACCGACAAAAATCAACGAGAAGGAGATTGAGTTTCTTTATTCAATTATAGTATTTCAGAAGAAGTGAAAAAGTTCACTTGTTGCTAACCAAATGAGTGTTGCAATTTGAATTTACTAGCCCACTAGTTATCCTTAATAATACTAATAAAAAAAGGCTAGCTACTCATCCGACACAAACTTAATGCAATTTCATAAAATTGGCATTATAAATATGCAAACATGATTAGTATTGCAAGCACCAGCTTCATATTCAATGGAGAAATGCCATGATCTATTTTATAAAAGATAAATTTTAGGAAAGTGAATACGTTTCTTCAAGAAAGTGATATAGGATGGGGAAAATTTCTTACCTTTTGCAAATGGAAGCAACCAATTTCCATGTGAAGTCACTGAGTTTCCAGTGTCAGCAAATCTATTTCCTAGTCTCTTAGCAACGAGGCAGGTTACAACCGATGGCATGAGTTGGTGTAGCTGTAAAACAATTTAGATTTGCAGAAACATGGCTGGGAATTGGATTCAACTCCAACATCTATTCAAAGCAGTTTATGCTAAAAGAGAGCGCTAACATACCTCGCTGATAGATTCAGAGCCTTGAATAATGCCACAGAGAGCACAACCACCTACAAAATACAGTCATTTGATAAACTTGTTCTTTCTGGCAGAAGATGAAGCACTTCTATTCTAATTTCACTGCATAAGGCCTTCTAAATATGAAGCTACGCAGATAAAGTGTTTTTATATATAAAAAAAATGCTACTCCAATTTTTTATTTAAGTCTTATCTCACTGCTTAGTAACCAAAGGCCAATTTTAATCTGAAAGGGGGGAGGGGGGAGACAGGCCATCAAGAATTGTGGATGTGAGCCTCGTTGATCTATTTTAATTTTTATTCTTTTCTAGTTATCAAAATGAATCTGTTGAAAGACAAATAGGATGGCAGGAATAAGTTATCCTCCTAATAAACAAAAGATATAAGAAATTTTCATGGTAGAGGGCAGATAAACAATTTCCCAGATTGGAACTAGCATCAAAGCAAGAAACGCGATAAATGGTTCAATTAAACTCATCCATAATCCTTGATATTATTTCATGCTTATTTACCAGTGCAAAGTGAAAGATCTATCAAACAAAGTTCAAAATCTGTGTAGATAGCAAAATATTGTGAATATATTGTAGCAAAACAAAACATGCATTCTAGTTTATGCTTTCTTCAGGTTAGAAAAATTTCCTCTCAAATTTGGAGTTATTCACAAATAAAACTCAAATTTCTCTCAATTTATTCACAAATAAAACTCAAATAGCTTAAACAAAAATGTAAACTGAAACCACCACACTGAAATAGCAATTACAACGTCCAAGAGACCGGTTTTGCTAAGATCGTGCCTTTTATGTGGTAGGAGATGTTTTAAGGAGAGTTCTCAGTGCACGAATAATCATTTCCCAGCAATCGAAGTTAAGAGGGGGGAAATGTTAAATAAAGGACAAAGAAATAGATAAGAAATTTTGATATAAGATAAGTGAACATACTTGATCAAATTTGATGCCCAAATAGCTGAAAATGAATGAACCGGTCCATGCACTATCTCATCAGAAGGTAAGAAAATAAGGCAGGGTAATGGGTGTTCTTGGAAAATCTTCATTAATTATGCTCCTACAGCACCCAAATAAAAAGAGGGGGAATGATCTTTGAAGCAAATTTTCATTAAATGGGATAGTAAAAAGGGAAGGAATTTCAAGCTTTACCCAATAATATAGGGTTTCTCCTCTTCTCGGCTCAAACAAATTGGTCCAATGGCATCTTTGGAATTCTTCTCTGGAAAAAGGTACCACCTGCACATGGAATACTGAGGGGCTTAAACAAAGATTTCATGAAATCTTTTTAAAAAAACACTTGCTAGAGAGACACACTAACATAACAGAAATTCACACAGAGAAAAGGTATACTGAGGGGCTCACTAGTCAATAGCCTAAGGCAAAGCCTCTAACCCTTATTTAAACTCATGTCCATGCTGTGTCAACAAGTGTCTTTTAGCCTCACTCTTAGTCACATAAAATCCAACAGAACAGATCCTGAATGATTCTAATGATTTGCTACAAAATCAAGATATGAATACATGTAGAAGCATAAATTAAACGAAAGCATCAATGCATCCAAATGAGAATCACATCATAAATTTAATATTTATTTGTCGACTATCACCAGAAGTTGAAGGTCAATCAAGTATGATCCACAGATGCCAGGCCTTTCTCCATTAACATGCTCATTTTATTTATCTAGCTTCAATGCATCTACGACTGCATTATGCAATACACAATAAAAATTGGGTTTGCTAGTAACACGCTTTGCCCCCTTTTTATATGTAAAAATTATTAATTATAATTTTGCAAGTTTGTCAATTTTCAATGACAAAAGAAGGATGCAACAACTGTAAATTCCAGATTAGTGGTATGCATACATGACACACAACATCAGAGAGCCAATGCATGATAGTGATGAAACTAATCTCATAACTGGGTACATTGCACATATCAGATACTAAATAGCCCACTTGTCATCAACTGTGAAACTTGTGCTGAAATCCCACCACGGGATAAGCCTTTCGGTTCTGGCAATTCTCCGGGTGCACTAGCCTCATGTCTGTACAACATCCAAAGAAAGAGCAAAAAAAACAGCGATGCTAAACTGATGACAGAAAAATAAATTTTAGTAATTATTTGAATATGAATGTATCTCTACGCAATAAGTTCAATATAGGCTACGTTGTTCACCTCGGTTCTGGCAATTCTCCGGGTGCACCAGCCTCATGTCTGTACAACATCCAAAGAAAGAGCAAAAAAACAGTGATGCTAAACTGATGACAGAAAAATAAATTTTAGTAATTATTTGAATATGAATGTATCTCTACCCAATAAGTTCAATATAGGCTACGTTGTTCACCTCAATGAGGAGTTACCCAGATGGATCATGCTGTTCAGCTCTGTAAGCTTTTGCTGTCCCAACACCCTAATCTCCTGGGTCTGTAGAAGATACCATACACACACAACAATCACATTAGACATTTAACCTGGGATTCGTGGTTAAATTACATGGAACTCTCCATTGAATTTTGGATAAAATAACATGAATTTATGTTGTCCAAAACATTTAGATTCTGCTAGGATATTCACAAATGGGTCAAAATAAAAGGAAATGGGAGTAAAGAAAGACTATACCTTTTATGTAGAACTTTTGTTAATATAAACCTTGATAAAAAGAATAACCTTTTCATCGTAAAAGATGCTACCTACTATCCAAACACAAAGTTTTAATCAATAAAAGGCCATACAAAAAAACCAAGGAAATAAAAGCAACTAACATAAACTTTTCTAGTTAATGTATTTAGAAAAGTTTATTTCTAGACAACCTTTTTCCCTATTAAAATCCACTACCATAAACTTTTCTAATGCATTTAGAATGTTTCCCTGAAAAATGAGACCCTTAGATTGAAGAAAGTCATTGATTAAGTTCATTATATTTTCCTCCATTGTTAAAAGGCCACCAAGTTAGTTCATATAATTATTTGTTTCCTATTACATTGCTCAAACAGATACCATTCGAATCAATCCAACTAGTTAATATCAGAATGTTTCTCACTTCCAAGTTCAAATGGAGTTTCAAAGCAAAGCACATGATTGACTAGAAACATCGCGAATTTCCCAAATGAATAGGTCTAGGAATAGAATAAACTAATGCAATCCCAGAAGGAGCTGCTTAACAGAAACAATTTCAAAATACCCTAAAAATCCAAATCCCTGATGGATTCGTGATGGCAAAGAAGAAGACAAGAACTGGTTCATGAAATGTAGAAATCCAGCAACTGATCAGAAAGACCCCATTCTCAATTCCATAACAACTAATCAGAAACACAACCAAAATCGCATCAATCTTCATAAATCAGAAAATTTGCTAAAAGAGAGAGGAAATTAAAAGAAAGCGAGGAAATCGACCTCATACTATCATCAACAATGGCTATAAATTTGGAGTTATTCATAAATTTCAGAAGGAAATCGACCTATTGCTCAACGATGACTGTTGGAAACCATTTAATAAATCCAACCCTAGCTTATCCCTGGTAGAGCGGAAAGGGAGAAGGGGGAAACCTGGCGAGCATCTTTGGCGGCGACGAGGAGGGAGGGAGACGGCGGTGAGGACGAGATTAAGAGACGGTGTGAGTGGCCAGCGAGGAGGAGGATATCTCAGATCTGAAGGGAGGGAAGCGAATGCGAGGAGGAGGTGAAGAAATGGTGTGAGTGGCCGGTGAACAGAAGGAGATCTCAGATCTGGAGCGAGGGAGACGGCGGCGAGAAGGAGGTGTAGAGATGGTATGAGTGGCCGGCGAGGAGGAGGAGATCTCGGATCTAGAGGGAGGGAGACGGCGGCGAGGAGGAGTAGAGGAGGTGAAGAGATGGTGTGAGTGGCCGGCGAGGAGGAGAAGATCTCAGATCTGGTGGGAGGGAGATGGCAGCGAGGAGCATTGAACCCAGGAGGACGGTCGTCGGAGAGAAAGCTCGGATCTGAGCGAGATGATTGAAGATGGTCGATGGAGTTGGAGATTTGGGGGTTCGGGTCTGGGAGAGTAGAACGAGGTTAGAAGGAGTGAGGGGAGAGAGAGAAAGCTCCAATTTTTTTTTTAAGTGTATCTCCAAATTTGAAAGTCCGGCCTACAAATTTGAAAGGCGGGCCACAAATTTTTTTCTAAGTCTTTTAATCCCGCCTTTTGATGTGTTTTTGCTTTTTTTTTTGAATTAACAATTTTACATCTGCCTATAGATTTGACCATTGTGTAAACTGTTTTAAACATCACTAAAAAAAATTGATGTGATAAATTAATTTAACATCTGTCGATCTGTTAACAGACTTAAATCGTGTGATGTCTGATTGCAGTATTCTAGTACTGCCACAACGATAACCATGCAAAATAACACATAAAGGCATAAAAGATCATACTTTCCATCAAATAACTTTCGTTATTAACAAATAGGAATATAGAGGCTTTCGCATAAACCCTAATTGTTACTAACCATTTTCACATAATTAACCCAAGTTGCATTAAGATCACTTTTGCTTCAATAACACAAACAAGGATCACCTTCAACTCTCGCAAAAGAATCATGCTCATAGGGATAGAAGACGAATTGCATCAAAAGATTGTACCTTCACCGCATCATCTTACATGGCTACCGTCGGGCTCACCCCGACCCTAGAAGTAGGTGGACTACTCGCTCTTCATTATCAAGAAACTCATCAAATAACAAAAGAAACTAACTTGCATTTGAATAAACCAAAGAAAGCTTACAACCGAACAAGCCAAATCCGCTTTCGCCTTTCCACCTTGCTCGCCACAAACTTTCTCTTTCTCTATGTAACTACCTACTTGTTCTCTCTGAAATTGAATGACTGAATTCCAGCCACTAAGGCTTTATTTATAGGGTTCATTCCCTCTCTAATTAGGAAAGAAGATCCTATCTATATCTATATCTAAATATCTACTTACTTAAAGATAAATAAATGGAATAAAAGAATTAAATCCATAAAGGAAATAAATCTAAAATAGGTAAATCTTCCATGGTGTTGATGGATCTTGATAAAACTTGATAGATGTGGATAGATTCGGACTCCTTCGGCTCCAAGTAATCGCAGCTCGACACGGACAGCAAACCTCATAACGCGGCTCCGGATAGATCTCCTCGATATTGAGTAAAGTACTCGATATCGAGTAACTCTGGCGTCGACTTCAGCTGGCTGGGCATCTCGGGTAACCAGTCCTCGATATAGCTCGGACAAGCGGTGCTGGGGTCCCCGATATCGAGTAAAGTCGTCGATATTGAGGAACTTGGTTCGTCGACTAGGCTGGCCTGGTGTTGTCGAGCAGCTGGTTCTCGATCCGGCTCGGACAGGTGGTGTGGATCTTGTCAATATCGAGTAAACTCGTCGATATCGAGTAACTAGTGCCCGGCATCTCCAGCTCTCGGCTTCTCGACTTGGAGTTGCTTCCTCGACTCCAGGCATGATCTTCAAGGTTTGTCGATATCGAGTAAACTACTCGATATCGAGTAGAGCTCCGGAGTCGGGTTGGCTTCGTCTCTCATCTCCTCGATCAGCTTCTACTCGACGAGCACTGCTCGGACATCGTTGGTCGATATCGAGTAAATGTACTCGATATCGAGTAACTCTTGGCTCCAGCTTGATTCGTCCTGGTTCTGTCGTTCTTTTGACCTTGGACTTCTGTAGTTGATTTCCGAGCTTTTCGTCCTTTCTCAGAACTGCTATAAATTTCCTCGAATTCTGCGAATTTAAACAGAAACTGGTGTAGATTCCATATTTTGGCAAATAAGCATAAACTACACTGATTCTGTACTATTCTAGCCCATATGCATGAAATGTATGCAGAAAACGATATAAAAGTTACTGTAAAAAATGGCAGATTCAGCTCACAACAATGGCTAGGGTTCAAAAGGGGATATGGCTCAGTTCATCTGAAATTGAAAATCTCTGAAATGTGAAGAATGGTTGTCCCCATTCTTCACATCGGCAAAGTTATGTCGAATTTGGGTTTGGCTAGGGTTCAATTTGGGCACAATGGTCGAATTTGTGTTTAGTTATGATTTAATTTGGGGATAGTGGTTGAATTTGTGCGTGGATAGGGTTTATATTGGTAATTTGGAACAATTCATAAGTGTATTACGTATTTTGCAAATTTGTTGTTTTATTGTTGTTTTCTAGCAAGATGAATTAGGAAATTTGAGAAACTGGATGTGTGTTGTGTGGCCATTCAGAATGAAATGAGGAAATTGCAGCCTTGTTTATTGATTTGTTTGTACAGGGGAATGAAGCTTTGAGGAGTTACATAGAAGAAAAGATTGGAAAGGCAGTGAAGAACGAAAGCAACTTAGTGGGAGAAGTGGATATCAGGTTGTCTCTTAGGGAATTTGGTAAAGGATCCAAGAGGAGATGTGAGGTTGGCTACCTTTTCTTGCCTGTTTATTATTATCGGTTTTTTTTCTTTGCCTGTTTTTTTTCCCTGAATCTGGCAATTTTTGCCAAGGAACGTGCAGTTAATTTCTATTAAAAATCAGAAGCCTTCACTTCACTTTGCAGAAATTTTCTAGGTAACTGATTGATTTCCAACAAATATATTTGTATGCATAAAGGACAATACTTTGTGGATGGAACTTGAATATATTTACCACGTTGTTTGTCAAGCTTGAAGGTAAGATATTGTGTTTTTTTTTTAATTGATGAGTTCTGATTATTGTTGAGGACAACTTTTTTCAACTGTCACTTTTTTCTATATACAAGCTGATATGTCAATGGTTGATGGATGATCTGTTAGCTACTTGATAGTACAGAAATATGCTCTGATCATAAGAGATTGCTAAAATATTATGCTTTTAGTGAGTTTTGGACCTTTGTTTAATTAAACAGCAACATAAACTGCAATAATCTGCCTTTGAGGTAATTTTGTGAGCCTGGCATCTAGAA
The DNA here is from genome assembly GCA_963922045.1 of Persicaria maculosa. Taxonomy (NCBI): domain Eukaryota; kingdom Viridiplantae; phylum Streptophyta; class Magnoliopsida; order Caryophyllales; family Polygonaceae; genus Persicaria; species Persicaria maculosa. Next base: position 64,445,067 of record OY998263.1, on the reverse strand, counting down.
AACTGGAGCTCAAGATATCTGAAATCTATATATATTTCTGAGCTGCATTTTACCATTTCTCTGTTTTTCTTATTTTGTTGATTGTCTGGAATTGTACATCAGAGATAACTATGTTCGACAACAACGTCATTGTCTATAAGTTCAACCAAGACCTCCACTTCTTTTTCATTGGAGGAGATGATGAAAATGAGCTTATTCTGGATGCAATCCTCAATGGTTTATATGAAGCAGTGAACATTCTTTTAAGGTAGACGATGCAACATATCAGTATGTAGCCGCCTATCTCTTCACCCCATGCTTCTTGGTCTTCTAATATAGCACCAAAATGGTTTCTTCAGGAACAAAGTTGACGAGTAGAGGCACTTGAAAACTTGGATATCATTCTCTTATGCCTTGACGAGATTGTTGATGGAGGGTAAATAATATTTCTCAACTTTTATGCTATGCATGTAGTGCACCGTTGCTTAAGTCTAGCTTATCTATCATGTACTTTATATCAAGGCTTTTTCGTCCAATTCATTCTCGGTGAATTTGATATTGTTTAATTCGGCTGATTGCAATTGAAAGAAAAGATCATGCTTAATGAAAACTGGAAAGGTATATCACCTACTTAGAGCAAAGAACCTGTAAGAGACATCCTTTATTTTATTTGTCATTGTTAATGCTTATTGCATTACCTCTTTCATTGCATCTATCTTTTGAATAGAACCTTACATATCTCTTTCTTTCCTTTCACATTGATGTACGAGTCAACCTTTTGTAATCAAAGTCTTATACTATTATATTATCTAAAGGAAAATATACTCCATTACATCTGTCTACTTGGTGGCTCAATATGTTCGCTATGAAATGAGAAGAATGGATGCGGTATGGAGTCATCTCATTGCTTACCATCTTCTGTTTTCGATAAATTGTAGTTTCTTTTTTGTCATGCTCTTATCAAAGTACAGTAGCTTAGTAATAGTTTATCCTTTTGTCCTATGCAGCTGTCCTGTGCCTTTATTGCATAATCCTGATTGCCTATAGGATCTGCTCCTTGTGCTAGAATTAGGCACTCTAGTGTTTTGCAACGAAAGTACAAAAGTTAATTATGAAAACACTGATATTCTTGTTCCTCATACTTCGCTGCCTATGACATTTCTGATTTAACTCCGATTTTGCTTTAGCCCTTGCAGTTGCTTGATTAAACCCTGGATCCTAATCATGTTCTTATCTTGTACCTTTTTTCGTACCAGGAGTTGGAGCTAAAAAAGAAAGCTGAAGAAAAAGTGAAAAAGAAGAAAGCAGTTGCTGCTAGGAAGAAAGAGGGTTAGTCTGTCTTGGAGCCCTTAGATATCAAGGAAAGACTACAGTCATCGGCATGGCTCTGCAGGTTCTAGCCCAAACCAAATCAGTGAGTCGGTTAGATTTGAAAAGACTCTTCAATGATGACTTTGTCAAAGCAAGTGAAAGAAAGAACTTTGGCAAAATCACAAAAAGTAGAGTGATATAGGTATGAAATTTATCCTTTTTTAAATCTATTTAGATTTATCAATTTTGAATTGAATCGTTTTTGAATCCTGAAAGACTGCAATAACCTTTAGTCGTTTGGTAATAGTACATCTGTTTTGATATGCATGTTAAGAGTGCAAGTCAGCATAGCCACCGCGTGCACGCGGGTATATAACTAGTCGTTAGTAAAAGGTGCTTTCTCTTCTTTTGACAAACTTGTTGTTTATTAAATTGTTAGGCAGTAGACACTGTTTAAGTGAATAGAGTGATTTACTCGTATTTCATGTAGCTTGTTCAACTTTAAGAGTTTGATGCTATTTTGTATTGTATAATTAATGTATGTAAATTATGTAGTTTTTGACATTTTATTATATATGTAAATTTGTATAATTATGTATATATAAATTTATATAATTAATGAAATTTTATTATATATGTAAATTGTGTTTATTTTTTAAAAAAAAAATTTGGGACTTTTTAGCCCGGACCGGAAGAATTCGGGCTAAAAACAGTTTTTTTTATGTTTTCGCAAATAATTTAGCTACGGCAACGTGCCGTAGCATAGTTGGTTGTCTCTAAGCAAGCTTCACCTAGCTGTCGCTTAGCCGTAGCTAGATTAGTAGCTTCGGCTATCTGCCGAAGCTAGTGTCTATTTGCTACCGTCAGTTGGCTACCCCTTGGTTTCCCGTAGCTAAGCCGAAGCTAAAGCCCTTTGGCTACCACAAAGAGGCTTTTGGCTACAGTTATTTGCCGAAGCAAATATGTTTTTTTTTTGTAGTGAAACTAAACCCTTATTCAAAGTTGAAGTTGTCCATAATCAATCTAAGAAACAAACCCTAAACCTTCTCAAACAAAAACTCAAATTGATTTAAACAATAACACACTAATATGAGATGCAACAAGCGTAGTTGATAGAAAATTAGTTGCCCTCACAATGTCTCCTTCTCCTAACTTTCGCGAAGAGAACTAAGAGACCATAACATTCTTTTCTATTGACCTGCTTTTGGAAATTAAAAAAAAAACAAATAAGATTTTTCTCCTTTTCTATTTTCAATATTTGAGCGCAAGTAGGCCATTTCACATATTATTTATGAACAGAATAACAGAGTGAGACAATGGGTGGTGAAATAATAACAAAGTGGTAGTAAGGGGTGGTTTTGTGTAAACTTCAAAATAAAGGGTGGTTAAGTGTAGAAGGATGAAAAGAAAAGGTGGTTAAGTGAAGTTCACCCTTAAAAAAAAGACGCAAACAAAAAATCCAGAGCAAAACCCTAAATTCAAATTTCAAATCAGCATTTCCTCCTCTAAACTCCAAACTCCAAACTTCTCTGTTCATCGTTCGAAAGTCGAAACCCATTTCTCTCCGTTTGAAACCGATCTTCTCTGTTCATCATCATCCAGAGCGAAACCGTAATTCCATCGATTTCTCTTTCCAAACTCCAAATTTCCTCCTCCAAACTCCAAACTTCTCTGTTCATCAGTCAAAAGTCAAAGCCCTGTTAATCATTCGCTTTTGCGAAACCCTAATTCATCAAAGATCCCGTCTTTGTCATGGATCAAAGGGATGTACTGTTGTTTCTTGAGCTCCTAGTGCCCGCGCTGGCCATCGGAATGACTGTTTACGACATGGAGACTAGGCCTTGCGAAGATTCAGTGCCTAAGGGAAGGAGAAACCAAATCCCCCGTGAGGCGTCCAAAGTCACGCAATGAGAAAATTCTCACCCACCCCCAATCCCCCGTAAGATGTTGCGCGGCGCGCCCGCGCCCAAGGGACATAAACCATCTCAGCCCAAGGGACGTAAACCATCTCAATAATTCCCCTCCCGTAAGGTCCAAAAGGTATTTCGAATCGCATCTTTGGTCATTGCTGCAACTGTACATGTCGGGCTGTTAATGGGCTACTCTCGTCTTAAGAAGTTTGATGAATCACGAACTCACCCATCATGGGTTGCGGAGGTTGTATCTTCTGTTCTTACGAAGGCTATGGCAGGCCTTGCCTATTACTCATATCCGACCTCCCTAGTCGGAATTTGCATGTCGTTGTCTTTCATAGTTTGGGCCTAGATGTTAGAAACCACCATCAATTTAAAAACCAGACTTGACATCGCTGCTTGTGCCATTGCAATTACAGATGGGTACCTCTTCTAATATGGAAAGGAGGAGCCTGTATGGATTTTACTCGTCTGTGTTCCAGTAATCATCCAATTCGGGCTGAAGCTAGTGTCCCCCTGGTTCCTGTCGGTGGAACCAACAGTCTTAAACCTAGACCCAAACCCATTCGTGTTAGTCCTAAACCTAGACCCAAACCCATTCGAAAGTCGAAACCCATTTCTCTCCGTTTGAAACCGATTTTCTCTGTTCATCATCATCCAGAGTGAAACCGTAATTCCATCGATTTCTTTTTCCAAACTCCAAATTTCCTCCTCCAAACTCCAAACTTCTCTGTTCATCAGTCGAAACTTGAAGCCCTGTTCATAATTCGCTTTTGCGAAACCCAAATTCATCAAAGATCCCGTCTTTGCATGGATCGAAGGCATGTACTGTTGTTTCTTGAGCTCTTAGTGCCAGCTCTGGCCATCGGAATTACTGTTTACGACATGGAGACTAGGCCTTGCGAAGATCCGGTGCCCAAAGGAGGGAGAAACCAAATCCCCCGTGAGCCATCCAAAGTCGCGCAATGCAAAAACTCTCAAATTTCATTTCCAACTTCATTTTCAATGTAGGAAATTTAGGAAACAAGTGAAGTGGGAGAAATAAGATAGTGAGTTACATATATATATAACTTCATGGCTTCTCATTCTAACCCCATATTTTCGATGTGGGATGTAGTGTTTGTCCCACATTGGAAATGAGGGGATGGATGGAAGACTTTCAAGTCTATAAAAGGAGAAGAATGGGGGTTCATTTGTCCCCCATATTTTCGATGTGGCATATTAGTTTATGTAATATTATGAATTATTCTATGAATAATTTATATAATTTACACTATAATTATAGATTTATTTTATTAAAAATAAATTTTTCAAAAAAAAAAATTGAAATGGCGGGTTGACCTGGCGGGTCACGGGTTATCTTTTCCCCGACCCCAACCCTGACCCTCAACCCGAGTCGACCCTCGGACCCGTGGACCCTGACCCGGTGGGTCACCAACCTGGTGGGTCACGGGTCGACCCGCCCGGCCCGTGACCCGTGGCCATGTCTACCTAGATGTAAGATCATCCCCTCATGTTACCAAGGCTGGTTGCATTGAGGCTCAGGCTGGGCAAAATTTCTGTGAAAACTGTATAGTGAACTTCACAGGGAGCCTCACTGAGATTGACGTGTTGATCTAAGGGAAAATTGAAAGTTCATTATTGTTTCTTCTTATTTGACCCAGATGATACAAAATCTTCCCTGGCTGAGAGCCAACATGTGAGGAGGTTTGGTCTTATAGCATGTATCATTTGTGTATTCATAAATGCTTTTTCTTTGTTCAGTTTGTTTGTCCTGATTATTACCCTTTAAAACTTCAAGTACCTATCATTTGGAAAAGTGTATCTTTCAAGTACCTATCAATTGTAAAACATTCGTAAATGTTGATTTCACATTTATCTTAATCTATATGTTCATTAAAGTTCCCATAATTTGCAAAATCTTATGTTATGAGCAAAGGGTGTTATGTATCAAACGAAAAAACATAGTAATATAAACGAAAAGTGTTGTGCCTTAATAGCTAAGACATCGTCTAAATAATCTAAATCAATGTGTAACATATATTCTTACATCACAATGTTAATATAAATTGATATATATTGCTGACAACAACATCTTTATAAAAATCTAAAATGATGTCTATATATATTAATACATTAGTTATGTACATATTTAATGCTATATATTATTTTAAAACAATACAAACTAACAAATTATACATATGAAATTAATATACAGAAAATCAATATTAGAAAAAAGATGTCTATTTTGTTTTAATACATTGGCTATTTTAAAAATAGTGATGTAAATGTAAAATTTAGGCTTGATGTGGACATCTTCAAAAGATTATAAATGAAAAATAATGAGGTTTTAACAACAAGTGAACATGTCAAAAATAAATTTGATGGCTTAATTTATATCTATATTCAAAATAAAACAAATGTTTTAACTAAGAAAAGACATCGGCTTAAAAACGATGTGAAAAAATTGATCTTTACTACACGCACAAAGAGACCGGAATTTTTTTTGAAAGACATCTGTTGACAACAGATGTCTAATTGCATTTTTCTAGCAGTGGGTTGAAGGATAATCAATGAACAATTGTCATCTATATTCTTGAGTAAAATTTGTTCATTCATGCATCTTTTGTTGAATGGATTCGGATCAGATAATTGTTCTGATGTAGGGAAGCAGTTCCTGCAGTGGAGAACTTTTTCTAACCTTATACAGAAGGGACAAATGAAAAGGAAAATTGTAGAAAAATAAAACAAAATAGATGCTAGTGGAAGTAATGATGATGTTTATGTATGGGTGGGAGTCATCCATTTGTGAGTTGGAAGGTTTATTCTTATTACATGGAATTTTCTACCTCTTTGATTGAAGATATTGCTTATGTATACTTGATCTAACACTCATTCTAATACTGATTCTATATTTCACAAGCATTTCTGAGCTGGGAGTAATGATGATGACCGCAGTTATAGTAACCTTAGTTATGCTTCTTATATGGCAGATGAATATCATCATCGTTCTGGGTTTTCTGGTTATCTTCATAGGGGTGGAGTTAGCTTTCATTTTGTCGGTGCTGTGGAGTGTCGGTGATGGTAGTTGGATTATACTAGTTTTTGGGATCGTCATGAATCTCATAATGTATGTTTGGAATTGTGGGAGTAAGCACAAATATGAAACTGAAGTCGAGCAAAAGATGTCAGTGAATGTTCTCCGCGACTTGGGTTGCATCCTTGGGACAGTCCGTGCTCTTGGAATTGGCTTGGTTTACAATGAGCTTGTGAAAGGAATGCCTGCAATATTTGGCCATTTTCAAACCAGTCTCCCTACTGTTCACTCTATGATCATATTTTTCTGCCTAAAGTATGTTCCTATGTCTATGGTCCCTCAAATTTAAAGGTTCTTGTTCCGGAGTGTCTAGCCTAAGAGCTATCACATGTTTCGCTGCATCGCCAAGTAAGAGCCTTTATCCTCAAAGATAGAATGTGTGTGCTATATATTTATATGGATTACTTATCTGGTGAGAAGAGGGAGGGAGGGGAGGGACAGGGAATTTTCCAATCAAGCTTGTAGCATAACTGTGTATTAATATTTAGGTATTGTGTCTGTGCCTCTGTTGTTGCTAACTTCTGGGATTCCTCACATGTTATTTTTGTCTAACTAAGGATTCGTGGGGTTATTGTCTTTTATGCATTTGTAGTTCAAGAATGACCTGGTGGTTGGGCCATCATTCCATTATCTCAAATTCCTTGACTTAGTCAACTGGAACTGCATCAGATAGCAAATGCTCCTTCCATTTCCCCATATAATTGTTGTTTTAGCCTTTTGATCTAGTCTTAAAATAATTGTCAGATGATAGTTTCAAAGCATATGCTTACACGACACTTGGCTTGGATTTATCGGTAATATTTAATTATTGGGCACAACATTCCATTGCATTCAAATAATGAGTTAGACATGGTCTATAAATAAGTGGCATGCTCTTTACTAAATTTCTTTGGTTGTATGATGTATAACGAGGGTACTTGTAATTCCTTTCCTGAACAGATATGGTTGCAACGATGTCCGCAAAGAAAATCACCAGACCTTTGAACAGCTGCTGATTGAAAGATTGGGGAAGTTTGTAGTCCAGGAAGCCCAGGAACGGTCACTGGAAAGTGATGGTGATGAAAGGGACATGGACTCAGAAAACGAGTCTTTGTCAAGGGTACTTATTGCACCCAATCTATTGCTGCTACTCCTCGCTGAGGACAAGGATGCGGTCAAGCAGATATCTGAAGCACGCACCTCAGATGAGGTAACTTTAAAGACTGGGTCTCTAGCTGACATACTTGATGCTGAACAAAACCCTAAAAGCACAAATCCCACACCTCAATCACAAATTTCCAACTTCAATCCTCACAATAATAATCGAAGAAGACAACCACACACAACATCAAAACAAACCACAAACTTTGAACCTGGCGGCGGGACTGGGGGCGGCGGCGGGCGCAGTAGGGAGGCGGCGGGCACAGCTGTAGATCCGGGGAGATCCGGCCGAGGGCGGTCGTGTGGGTTGGTGGGTGCAACTCCGGCGATGTTGGTGGGGTTCCGGCGAGGAGAAGGGTGCTTGGGGTGGAGGGTGATGAGGATTGGCTATGAAGTAGAGGACAGAGAGAGCTTGGGGGTTTGGCAATGGTGGTGTCGAAGGTTGAAGAAGAAGAAAGGAAGAAGACATGGGCGGCGGCTGATTTAGGAGGGATGTGAGGTAGAGTTAGATAGAGAAGATAGAAAAACATCCCGTGACCTATCATGTATCTATTTTATTTTATTTTATTTTCCTTTTTAATTGGGGAAAAAGGGCTCATGGACTCAATGGCTTAACTCTATGCCCATTGACCTTAAAGAGCTCATTAGACTTAGGATCATAGAGTTCAATTGTTCCGTGAGGGAATATTCTTGAGATGGTGTAGGGTCCTTCCCACCTTGATCTAAGCTTTCCAGGGAAGAGTTTCAGGCGTGATTTGTATAGAAGGACCTTGTCTCCTATTGTTAGCTCTTTCCGCAGGATGTGTTTGTCATGCCAAGCCTTTTTCTTCTCCTTGTAGATCACTGCATTATCATAAGCATCCAGACACAATTCCTCTAGCTCTTGCAATTGAAGCTTTTTGAACTCCCCTACTTCATCCAACCTCATATTGCAATTCTTTACAACCCAATATGCTCTATGCTGAAGTTCTACAGGGAGATGACATGCCTTTCCAAAGACAATTCGATAAGGGGACATACCAATGGGAGTCTTATAGGCCGTCCGATAGGCCCATAGAGCGTCATTCAGCCTTAGACTCCAATCCTTCCTGTTAGGTGCCACTGTTTTCTCCAGAAAGGTCTTTATCTCTCTATTTGATATCTCCGCTTGATCATTGGTCTGAGGATGATAAGCAGTGGACACTCTCTAGGTGACATGGTATTTCTTTAACAAGGCAGTGATCGTCCTGTTGCAGAAATGTGTTCCTCTGTCACTAATTATAGCCTTAGACACCCCAAATCTTGAGAAAACTGTGTCTTTCAGGAAATCTGCAACCACTTTAGAATCATCAGTTCTGGTGGCCTTTGCCTCCACCCACTTGGAGACATAGTCCACCGCAAGCAAAATATATACATTCTCAAAAGAATTAGGGAAGGGACCCATAAAATCGATACCCCAAACATAAAAAATTTCACAAAATATGACAGTTGTTTGTGGCATTTCATTCCTAGCAGATATGTTCCCAACCCTTTGACATCTATCGCATGATTTACAGAAGGCATTAGCATCCCTAAATAAGTGAGGCCAAAAGAAACCTACTTCTAAAACTTTCCTAGCAGTCTTTTGAGGACCAAAGTGGCCTCCACATTCATGAGCATGACAGAAAGTAAGGACAGATTGTACCTCATTGTCCGGCAGAAACCTCCTGATTACCTGATCAGCACAATGTTTCCAAAGGTAGGGGTCATCCCAAACATAGAAGCGAGAGTCATGTCGAATCTTGTCCTTCTGAGCTTTCGTGAAGCTCGGTGGAAATTCTCCCGTGACCAAGAAATTCACCATATTGGCAAACTACGGTCGAGGAGTATGGACACCCATCAGCAATTCAGGAATATCAGAACTTACCTCGTCAGATAGGAGGGAAAAAGATGGAATGGGGGCCTGAACAGCATGCGGCGGCCGTGGCATGGTTGCTGCAGCCACGGCACGATTGATTGGTTGCGGCCGCGACATGGTTGTTGCGGCCACGGCATCCTCCGTTTCCATAGCTTCCTACATCTGCAAAGATAACATGTGGGTTAAATAGAATAATGTATCATCAGGGAACTCACTATGAATAGGGTCTATGATCTTCTGGCTTGTCCTCTCCTTGGACAAGTCTGCTTAGGTGGTTCGCTACTAAGTTCTCTTCACCTTTCTTATCTTTGATTTCAATGTCAAATTCACTTAAAAGTAAAATCCAATGAATCAATCTTGGTTTCGCTTCTTTCTTAGTCAATAAATAGCGAAGAGCAGCGTGATCAGTGAAGACAATTACCTTAGCTCCTAGGAGATAGGAGCGGAACTTTTCCAGTGCAAAGACCACAGCCAGGAGCTCTTTCTCAGTGGTTGAGTAGTTCCTTTGTGCTCCATTCAGAGTCATGGAGGCATAGTAGATAACATGAGAGCTCCTTCCTTCCTTTTGTCCCAAGACAGCACCCACAACATAGTCGCTAGCATCACACATAATCTAAAAAGGTTGAGACCATATGGGTGCTTGAATTATAGGAGCGCTAGTCAGGCGACCTTTAAGCTCATCAAAGGATACTCTACACCTATCATCAAACTCAAAAGCTACTTCCTTTTTCAATAAATCACAAAGAGGTGCAGAAATCTTAGAAAAATCCTTAATAAACCTACGATAGAACCCTGCATGGCCTAAAAAGGAACGAATTTCGCACACATTGGTGGGGTAAGGCAGAGACTGAATGACATCAATCTTGGCTTTGTCCACCTCAAGACCCCTGCTAGACACAATATGACCCAAAACAATGTCTTGCTCAACCATAAAATGACACTTTTCAAAATTAAGAACTAAGTTGGTGTCCACACACCGCTTAAGCACAAGTGACAAATGGTGTAAACAAGTATCAAAGTCATCTCCATGCACAGTGAAGTCATCCACAAATACCTCTATGAAGCGCTCTACATACTCAGAAAATATGTTTACCATACACCGTTTAAGGGTCCCAGGTGCGTTACATAACCCAAAAGGCATGCTGCGATATGCAAAAGTGCCAAAGGGGCATGTAAATGTCATTTTTTCTTGATCCTTCGGTGCTATTGGTACCTGAAAATATCCTGAGTAGCCATCTAAAAAGCAATAAAAGGAGCGGCTGGCAAGGCGCTCAAGCATTTGATCAATAAAGGGAAGGGGGAAGTGGTCCTTGCGAGTAACTGCATTCAATTTACGATAATCAATACAGACTCTCCATCCAGTTTGTACCCTGTTACTCTGCTAGGGACCAATTCACCATCCTGATTCTCAACAACAGTAATACCTCCCTTCTTAGGGACAACCTGAGTAGGACTCACCCATTTGTTGTCAGATATAGGAAAGATCATACCTGCCCGAAGGAGCTTCAGCACCTCCTTCTTTACCACCTCCATCATTGGTGGGTTGAGTCTCCGCTGAGGTTGTCTAGATGGCTTGGCATCATCCTCCAATAGTATCCTATGCATGCAGAGGGTAGGACTGGTGCCCTTAATGTCTGCTATCGTCCATCCTAACACTTCCTTGTTCTCCTTTAGAACAGTCACCAATCGCTCCTCCTGCCCAAAGGTCAATTTGTTAGAAATAATGACAGGCAAAGTATCATTTTCACCAAGAAAAGCATATTTAAGATGATTAGGGAGTTGTTTCAATTCCACATCAGGCGCTTGGATAATAGATGGAAGAAGCTTTTTAGTAGGCATGGTCAGCTCAATGCGGTCTCCCCTTGGTGGTACATATGTGGGAGATCGATGGTCTAAAGCCAAGATCATAGCCTCCTGCAAATTAGATGACAAGACATAATCTCTAGAAATTTCATCTATAGGGGCTTGTAGGGCGACTTCCATCTCATCAACACATTCCAAATCAAATCAATCTTTTGCCATAGTATCAATAACATCCACAAAGCATAGAGAAGGATCATCAGATGGGAATTTCATGGAATCATAGATATTATATTCAACTCTTTGACCATCAAATTCCATAGTAAGAGATCCTGAATAGACATCTATCTTGGTCTTAGAAGTTTTCAGAAAAGGTCTGTCCAACTGAATAGGGCCTTCATTGTTAACAGGACCCATGTCAATCACAAAGAAATCAGCAAGGAATATCAAGTTATCAACTATAACCAAGACATCTTCAACAATCCCTTTCGGGTAGATAGTAGATCGATCAGCAAGTTGAATTACTACCCGAGTATCATTCAGAGGTCCCAACCCCAAAGCATGATAAACATTAGAAGGCAAAACATTGATAGATGCTCCTAGATCTAACATGGCTTTGTCAAATTTAGTATCACCTATCACACATGGAATAGCAAACATACCAGGGTCACTACACTTCTCGGGCATACGCTTTTGGAATACAGCAGTGACATGTTCGCTTACCTTCACCTTTTGCTTACCTTTCAGCTTCTGGTTTCGCTTGATAGTGCAAAGTTCCTTCAAGAATTTAGCATATCTAGGAATGCTTTTAATCAAATTAAGCAAAGGAATGTTTACCTCACACTTACTGAATGTCTCAAAGATCTCCTTGCCATTCTCATACCTTCGTGTATCCTTCAAGGCTTCCGGGAAAGACGGGACCGGCTTTGGAGTCTCCATAGGTAAGGAGGAAGAAGGAGGAGAAGAAGAAGGAGGAGGAAGAGAGGGAGAAGAAGGAAGAGGGGAAGAAAAAGAAAATTGAGTACTTGGCACCGAAGTGGCGGCGGGTTCACTGGCGTCGGGCGCGGCATTGTGTTGCGGCCGCAGCACGTTTGATTGGCCGCGGCATGGTTGCTACGGCCGCCGCACAGTAACCTGTCCGTCTTCTCCTTCTATCACTTCTATCTCCTCGTCCATTATTTCCTCATCATCCTTTTGAGGCGTGACAATCAGTTTCTTGCCACTCCTAAGCGTTACAGCACTGACATTCTCCTTATTAGGATTCTTGATGGTCTGTGATGGAAGCTTTCCTGAATTGTTTGCCTCCTTAGCACTTAAGATTTGAATGAGTTGACTCATTTGATTCTCAAGATTTGTCATCCGATCGGATTGCTGCTTCTCTAGATTTGCAATCCGCTCTGACTGTTGTTTCTCATTCTTCAAGACCAATCGTGACAGTTTCTGTAGTGGATCCTCATTATCCTCATTCGATTGCTGCTGACCTCCCTATCGAGGTTCATATTGTTGTTGGGGCCTTGCCTATTGCCCCCATTGCTGATTGAAAGAGGCTTGGTAGTTCCCATAGCCTTGCTGATAGCCTGTGTTATAATTGTTGTTGTTGAAATACCCAAGATTTCCATAATTGTCTTGCCTAGGCCTTTGTTGAGCGAAATTCCCAATGGCATTCAAATCTACATTAGGATCTTGCAGAAACGGGCACATGTCCATAGGATGAGTGAATTGATTGCGAAAGCCACATGCTTTCAATTGTTGAGGAGTTTTATCAGCTACCAATTGCTTGATCATCTCCTTCACCTCTGTCATGTCGGTCTAAAGTGCAGCCACAAGGGCATCAACAGAGAGTACACCCCTAGTACGAGGGCTCTTGTTGAACTGTCTAGAGCCCTCAAATAGCTCCTTAAACACATCTCAAGTTGCGGCAGGCGTCTTGTTCATCATGTTTCCTCCACAAGCAGAATTCACTGTTTTGCGCTCTATATCAGTCAGCCCATTGAAGAGAAAGATAAAAAGATCCTTTTGAGAGTACCCATGGCATGGGCAGCTGGCGCAGAGCTTCTTGAAGCGCTCAAAGTACTCATGTATCGACTCCGTCGCGTACTGCTCAATGCTGCTGATTGACCTTTTCAAAGCATTAAGCTTTGTTGCAGGGAAGTACATCTCTAGGAAGACTCTCTTCATCTCAGTCCAAGTAGAAATAGATTTAGGTGGTAGATAGAAGAACCATTCATTCGCCTCATCCTTCAAAGAGAAGGGAAAAGCTCTCAGCTTAATTTGATATTCAATTACGTTCTCTGGTTTCATCCCAACAACCACCGTATGGAACTCAGACAGATGCTTGTGGGGGTCCTCCCCACTCAACCCATGGAATTTGGGTAGAAGATGAACTACCCCAGACTTCAGCTCAAAATTGACTCCTTCCGCTAGAGCAGGGAATTGGATTGCCAGGGGTTGCTGTGCCAGATTAGGAGCAGAAAGCTCCTTAAGAGTGCAGTTTGCGTCGTTAGCCATCTCTGTTGTAGTTTCTCCTTGATCAAAAGAGAGTTCGCAAAAGCGATCACGAGTTTCTCGCCTTAGAGAGGCAAGGGTCCTTTCAATCTCTGAATCAAACGGCAACAAAGAAGAATTAGTAGCACGGGTATGGACCATATAAGATGGTCCACACCAAGATCAACACTAAAAACACACAAGAATTAATAAAAATTCCCCGGCAACGGCGCCAAATTTGATGGAGAGAAAACCTGTCATTGATCTGCCAAAGAAAACTCAAACCTATAGCAAGTATAGCAATAAGCAAGAGGTCGATCCACAGGGAAAGTTATAATTCAAGTGTTAATCAAAGTAACCAATTTGGGGGGTTTTTGTGTGTGAAAGTTCCGCCTTTTATCAAAACGGAGTAAAAAAAGCAAAGTAAATGAATTTGGTTTAGACAATTAGGAGAAGCAATTCTACCTACAATTTTCCACTTTATTGGATTCAAGCGATCCTTGTAACTTATTCTCGTCCTATTAAGTTTTCTATGAATGCCCTTGTCCCGACCTAATATAGTTACTAGTCCAACTAGTCCTAGTAACCCTTATCAATCGAACAGTCCTTAAAGAAGGATTTAACCCAATTGATAGCTTTAAGTTCAGAGATTAGCCAAGGTATTTGCAGTCCCTAAAGAGGGATTTAACAACACATTCAACTTCTTACTCATTCAATTAGTTCAACCAGCCCTAAAGGAACAAGTTTGCCACTTAGGTTAAGGTCCACAACCAGGAATCTACAAAACATTAGCGATTGAGCTCATCTAACAAGTTGGTCGGACAAGATAGAACAAAACAATAGACAATCAAGCACAAAGAAGTCGAAGCATTTAAATATAGGAAACAAGGAACGAGAATTAGAAACTCACAATCAATCCAAATAAAGCTTCAAATTGCAGGCAGAATAGATGAGTTTAGTTCCTCATGGAAAACATCGCTCAAATCTCTAAAGTGTCTGATAAACGTAAGAATATAATAGAAGTGACTGAAAAATAACTTAATTCGGCCTTATAAAAGATCCCAAGTCGTCCATGAAACAAAACAAAAGCATCTAGGGTTTTTAGTAATCAAAACACAGCGTATACGCGTTGAAGACCAATGCTGCGGCCGCGACATATGCTGCGGCCGCGGCATCAGCAACTTCCTCCAACCCGCTGCAGCGGTACTTGCTGCGGCCGCGGCATGCATGCTGCGACCGCGGCATCTTGTTGTCGTGTCCTCTTGTCTTTGTCGAGAGTAGCTCCACATTGCTTTACTCTTTTCTTTCCTTGCTTCTCTCCAATGTCTCTTGTACTCCACTTCGAGATATTACATCTCCCAAATGTGTTCTGATTCAATCTACAAGATAAACACAAAATTGCGCAGAATCCGAACTCTTCTAAAATAATCAGAAGATGCAATTTAGCAACAAAGTATGAAAGAAATGCAACCTAACTAAACTAAAAATGCCTATAATGCCTATCTAAGATATGCATTCTCAGCGGTCAAGCAGATATGTGAAGCACGCACCTCATATGAGGTAACTTTAAAGACTGGGTCTCCAGCTAACATACTTGATGCTGAACAAAGTCTGGAGAGGGTGTTGTCCTTAGTTCACCTGAATGAAGATCTGTGTATGGAGATCCTCAAGAGACTACCCAACAAACTCCTTTGTCGAATCCGATGTGTGTGCAAGTCATGGAACTCACTAATCACCTCCCCATTGTTCATCAGCGTCCATAACCTCTACTTCAGTTCTAGCAAGAATAATAATGATGAATCCTTTTTCCTGTTCAGTGATACCGAGTGGTCTTATGCGGTAGATAATAACCCTCAAGAGTCCGGAGAAATAAGGGCACAAGGCGTTTCCTTTAAACGCCCAACATCACCAGTAGTTGGAGTAGAAGTCGTCGGTGTGACGTAGGGCATTTTTTGCCTGTCCCCAGTAGTTTGTCATTCGGACGACAACTCCATTGGCACTGTTCTGTGGAACCCCACGATAAGTGATGCGGATCAAGATGACCTTCTGTGGGTCCAACAATGATCTTGATCCAGGCGAGCTCTCAAGACCGATTCGAGGGCCACTGATGGCAAAGAGTCTCGTCCTCAAGAGGAAGAAGAAGGCGCCACCATGGAAGAAGATTCAAGATGTATATCGAGTGGGCCTTGGCCCATGTCGAGTAGCTTGAATGTGTGGGCCGGTTCTAGTCTTCAAATTAGTTTATTATTTTATGCAATTTAGATAAATAAGGTGGAAATTAATTATATCTCTTCTAGATATAATCCTTGGCCACCAAGTTATGAAAACATTTATCTTATTAGGATTTTATTTATCTTAGATTTATTTTATTTATCTCTAGATATAATAGATCTATCCAAACCCCTTTCCTTTGCAAGGAAGGATGGGTAAGATCTTCCATAGCTTTACTATATATTCATGCTTATGCACTTTGAATTAATCAGATTGGAATTATAATTGAGGAACCCTTTTAAGGATTAAAAGGTTCCCTCGATTCCCAATCCAAAAGCCTTCGCAATCAATTTATGTTCTTGTTACTCGACATCACAAAGATCCAAGCACAATCCCTCACAAAACCCACGGCAAACACACAAACCCATCCTGAGAAACCGTCGCTGGATCAGAGAAGCGGTTGCTGAGTCTGCTAGAACCGTCGCCACTGTCCGGGCCGCCCCGCGGCTTCCTTGGCCGCCCCGCGGCCATCCCAGCGTCGTCGCTGCTGCGTTGCTTCTGTCGCTGTTTCACTGTTGCCTTTTTACTTAGTTTGGATCTATAATTTGGAAGATATTGAGTTCTTGACTGCAAGTTGTGATCTTTTGTTCCTAGTTGCTACATATCATGCCTATGACTGTGATTCTTGGATTAAAAGCATTATATAAACTTGCACCACAAAAGAACCCAAATTTCTCCAGTTTCTAGCCTATTTTTCCCTATTTTCTTTATTTTCGCTTACTTTTAGATCATCATAGCTTTTTATTTTTTTTATTTTTTTTCTTGCTCTTAATTTTCGGTTGCTGCCCTTCTTTACAGCAGCTAGTTCGTAGTTAACAAAAAAAAAAACAGAAAATCCGAGCATAAATTCAAAAAAAAAAAAAAAAAAAAAAAAAAGAGCATTCCTTCATTACATTGTTGAGTTAAAAACTCTTCCTTGTTAGTTCTTTGATTGCTACATGTTAGATGATCTAAACGGTTTAAAGCATTACAAAAGAACCCTACTTGTGTGATTTTGTGCTGTGCCGACACTGGAGCCTTGGTCACACCCCTTTTTCTCTGAACCGTGTTGCAACCGTCAGATAATAGTTGACGGAGTGTGTGCACTTGATTGCCCTTGTGATTGCTATTGTCGATTATTACACATTCATATTATTCAAGCATCACATTGTAGTTCTTTTTCTATACACATTCAGCCGCTTGTTTATACTTGCTATCCTTGATATCCGACTTTGTGGCTGATTTAAATTGCAATTTGGATTATTACTTGCTGTCTTCAATATTGCAAAATTCTGTGTCCAGGGGAATTGCTTGAATATTGTGCCTTGTTTTCTCGCTCTTTGATTTCTAAACCTGAATCACTCTTAGGAATCAATAGGGCTTGCATTACTTGGTTTCTGGTCTTTGCTCCGTTTACTTGTTTCTCTTCTAATATTGTAGGAACATGTCGAACGACAATAACCCCAACCCTTCCCCTTCCCCGCCTACTATCGCCGACGTTCGTTCCCTCTTTCAAGAGGAAATGGCCCTATGGACCAATCGCTTAGCCATTGAAATGGCGCAAGAACGTGCTGATTTCTTTGCCCTGATCAACAAAACCAAACGACGTGTACTTCCATTTCAGGAAGCGCTGACGGCTGATCAAATGGAGCACACCTTTCACACCAAGTGTGTGGTTCAGACATCCACACTTTCGGTCATCGTCGATGAACAGATCTCTTGTAACTTGATCAACGAAAAGGTGGTCGAGTACCTCCATCTAGCAACTGCACCTCCACTACAACACGATGATTATAACGGTATGACGGACGGTAACTCTGACCCTCTTGTTCCTAGACAATGCTTGGTTTCGTTTCAAATGGGTAATTATTGTGATAAAGTGTTGTGTGATGTCGTTAAAATGGATTGTTGTCATATTCTTTTAGGCCAACCTTGGGTAAATGATCGGCAAGTTATTTATAATGGTCGCTTAAATACCTTTGCTTTTAAGTTTGCTGGGAGCAGCCTCACCCTCCTACCCTTATCGCCTCAAGCTGTTTTGAAGGAACAGGTACGACAACGCCAATACAAAGCCCAGAAGGAGGCTGCTGCAAGACGGGAAGCGCCCTGCAGCACAGACACCAATCAGGCTGCACCCGTGGCCATCCCGTCTATCCCTCCTGATTCAGTCGCGCCCTCCGCCCATGATGAGATCACATTCGTGGGCCCAGATTCAGCACAGCGCATCGAACTTGTTTCGCCGATTCCCGTTGACTCCAACATCGGAATTGAGTCACCTCAGTCTTGTTGCAAAGCTGACTCAACGAGCTTTCCAAAGGTGTCTCACACCTTAAAGTAATCTTCCATTAAGGCACCCGAAATTGCTCTGCAAGTGGACTGCAGTGCTGCGCATGATGTGTTGGGTGCTTCTGACGACAACAATGATGACGTTGGGGACACTTCTCTTGAGTTAGCTATTGTACCTCTTGAGAATGTTCCTAATTTTGATAATTCTGGAGTTCATAGGGTTATTGGGCCTTTTGATTTTGTTCCTTTTGACTGCTCGATGATCCCTATGACAGGTGTTGTTTTTGAGGTTCCTGTCCCTCAAATTCTGCTGGCACCACCTCAAATCGATTATCAAGGAAGTTACTTTTTGGTGGTTGCTCCTTCCCTACTGCTCTTTAATGACTCGATTCGAGGACGAATCGAAGATAAGAAGGGGAGAATGATGCGGATCAAGATGACCTTCTGTGGGTCCAACAATGATCTTGATCCAGGCGAGCTCTCAAGACCGATTCGAGGGCCACTGATGGCAAAGAGTCTCGTCCTCAAGAGGAAGAAGAAGGCGCCACCATGGAAGAAGATTCAAGATGTATATCGAGTGGGCCTTGGCCCATGTCGAGTAGCTTGAATGTGTGGGCCGGTTCTAGTCTTCAAATTAGTTTATTATTTTATGCAATTTAGATAAATAAGGTGGAAATTAATTATATCTCTTCTAGATATAATCCTTGGCCACCAAGTTATGAAAACATTTATCTTATTAGGATTTTATTTATCTTAGATTTATTTTATTTATCTCTAGATATAATAGATCTATCCAAACCCCTTTCCTTTGCAAGGAAGGATGGGTAAGATCTTCCATAGCTTTACTATATATTCATGTTTATGCACTTTGAATTAATCAGATTGAATAGAATTGAGAAACCCCTTTATGGATTAAAGGGTTCTCGATTATCAATCCCAAAAAGCCTTCGTGTTCTTGTGTTCTAAAGTCTCTCGGTATTACACTCATCAACGTCATCTTCATCACCATCACCGTCACTCACCTTGGTCCTTGATCAAACCCAAGAGCGCAATCAGGAAGAGGAGCATCGGCGTTAGTCCCCGGACACCGGCGTCCCCGGCTTCGGCGCTTGGCGCCAGGAGCGCCCTTGGCTCTCGCATCCTCTTCGCTCCCGCGGCCTCGCTCGCAGCTTCCAGGTGCTCGCTCGCAAAGTCTTCGCAGCGTCTTCGGCTTCGTCCCGCGTCTGATCCTACCGGATCCCTGAGACGCACGCTGTCTCACTCTCGATCGCTAGTCTCGCGCCCAGCAGACCGGATCCGCCCTCGAGAGCTTTTGCTCCTGCGTTTGCCTGCTTTCCCTTTAGCCGCTAGTTCTTAGTTTAAATCTAATTAATTTGTTTCCATCGCTATATATTAGTGATCAATTTGTTAAGTTATCAATACTGCCTTTTAATTAGTAATTCCTTAGTTTAAGATTTGCTTAGTTTAGTTGCCGTAACTATTAGTTTGTTAGGATTTCTTTAAATTAAGAACGGTTGCGTTTGTTTAGTTTATTAATTAGTTTAGTTATTTGTGTTAAATCGAGAAGAAATTCAAAGAGCTTAAGCAAGATCGTCCTTTTAGTTTAGCAATTGGCCGGCCTAGCCGATTGCAATACATCAATAAGCAAGTACCTTGAAATCCCTAGCTCCTCGTCGACTTTCCATGGAAGTGGAAGCGGCTGGCGGGACGTAGGATTTGGTTATGATGCGGTTAAGAATGACTTCAAGGTCGTGAGGAAAGGGCGGTCCTCCTCTGTGCCAATGTTTGATGTGTTCTCGACCCGGGACTAGAATTGGATGAATGTGGTAACTGACCATTTGGGCCAGTTTGTCATGGCCAGCGAGGGTATCATCATGAAAGGCAACACCATTAACTGGATCATAAAGAGATACATTAACGATCACAATCACGTATGTGAACTGCTTGTGTTTGACTGTGGGGACGGGAGGTTTAAATCCATGGAGCTCCCTCGAGAAGTGAACCAGGAGCAGCAATGGAGTGTCGAGATGTACATGCATTTGGTTGTCTATCGTAACATGCTGTCAGTGGAGGCCATTTTGCTAGATCTCCTCCCTTGATAGGACCGACGTGGTGAGGTGGGTGATGGAGGAGTATGGTGTCGAGAGCTCATGGAACAAGTCCAGTTGGGGTGAACCTAATCTTTCTACGTTAAAGGGATATGGTGCTCTATGGAAGGGTAGTAGATACAAGCTGTGCGTTATCCAGCCTAGCATGCTTTTGATGGACGCCACATCTGGATGACATTTGTGTTGTCTTTAGAAAAGAAAATTATCTTTATATACACTAATTTGTAAACTAATTTGATGCATCTTCAACCTACGTGCTTTAGATGTGACATTATTATTATTATTATTATTATTATTATTATTATTATTATTATTATTATTATTATTATTATTATTATTATTATTATTATTATTATTATTATTATTGCTTTGTTCTTGGCATATTATGGAATTTCTTGTCGTAGACAATTTTTTATATCCTCTACTGGACAAAGGTTTTGGATAGTTTAATCCTCCAATCTGCAGAAACATGGCCTTACTTTTTAATGTTCAGTGAAGGATGTTGGATCTATTTTGCACCGTGATATGAAGCCTGAGGTATATAGCGTTTATCCATCTCGTTGAGTTCAACGAAAACCTTTTTTCCCGCCTATGTTCTGTAATAATTGTGTATCCCACCTGCTTACAGAATTTCTTATTTAAATCTACCAAAGATGATTCACCTTTGAAGGCCACAGATTTTGGACTATCAAATTACATAAAACATGGTAATCACAAGCTCCATGACTCAGTTTAGAACTATGATCCGGCCTTTCTGAAGGCAATTAATTGTTATCAACTACCTTTACCTTTTGCAACAACTAAGTATTTACTTAGCTTTTCTATTCACATGTCAGTAATAATTTGGTCCAACTGTATCTTCATTTGAACAATGATGTTCTTAAAGGCAGTATTGCTCATCGTTGCAGGGAAAAGATTCACATACATTGTTGGTAGCGCCTACTTTGTTGCTCCAGAAGTATTGAGACGTAAACCAGGACCTTGGGTTGTGGACTCGGGGGCTACTCATCATGTGACTAGTGATCTCGATCGGCTCTCCAATTCCGCTCCTTATGATGGTAATGACAACCTTAGACCAAATGTTGGGGGTTCAAGTCCCACTAGCCTCATTTTTTAAAACAAATTTCACCTCCCTAAAAATAGCTTTTTTATTATTTGTTCAACTTACACCCCACTTTCTTTGTTTCTATCCCTTATTTAATTATATTCCCACTTCCCGACTTTCCTATTATATACAAATTATCTAGCTATAACTAATTAAACCCCATAAAATTGGTGAAATTAGCCTCTTTTTTAAAAAAAAAAAAATTCGCCTCCCTCAAAAAAGTTTTTTTTTATTCTTTGTTCAACTTGCACCTACTCTCTATGTTTCTACCCCCTTATTTAATTATGTTTCCACTTCTCGAGCTCCCTACTATATACAAATTATCTAGCTATAAACTAATTAAACCCCATAAAATTGGTGAAATTATTAGAATAAATTTTGTGAAATTTTCAATAGAGTTTTGATTTTGAGAATAAATTTTGTGTTTTAATTATTGTGTATGTGATTTTGAGAATGAAATTTATGAATTGAATTTGGGGTTTGTGAATTGAATTTGAGAAGTTTTATGCAATATTTATATTTTCGTAACCTACATATTCAAATCACAATTTCTATCATGTCTTTGGGAACCAAAAGATATTATAAAGTTGGTGAGTTTACAATCCTAGCTAATATGCAAAAGCCTTGAATTTAACATGATTGAATTTCAATAAGTTTACACTCCTAAATATGACAAATGCCTGAATTTCCAATGAATGACGAGAAACAACTATCATAGCAACAAAGCAAATGTAAGCCTACTTTTCTATAATCCACTCCTAAGTTGAAAATCGTAGCTTAGGTAAAGGAGTTTATTCAAGGCCAATATCTCAGTACACACTAGAAAATTTCACCCCACCTTTCGGAAGATCCTGCGGCCGCCACTGGCTATGGGGCATTCACGGTGGTTTCCTGGGTGTTGGAGGAGACCAGTGGTGGCGGCCTTCAGCCCTGGTGTCGTCGGAATCACGGTCGAGAGTGATCGGAGGTATTTGGTGTTCTGTGCTCTTCAAACCAACAAACAGCGACCGAAGAGCACAGAACACCAACTACCTCAGATCACTCTTGACAAGCCTACTTTCAGGCTTCGCCACCACCTTGAAGGCCCCATAGCAGCAGATCACCGTGAGGTATACGAAAACGCGATCGGAAGTTTCTGCGGAACTTTGTTCGACAAGCTTACTTTTGGGCTTCACCGCCACCAGCACCGTGGTTCGACGCCAACGAAGCCGACTGCATCAGAAAGCTTGCAAAACCCTCTGTCTAAGCCATCTGTCCTTTCTTTCATAACTTCTTCGAGGCGATCGCACCACAGCCTCGAACTTGACTGGTGAGCAATGTTTCTGTTATGCAGAAAAACGTGGTTTATATTCGTTTTTCCTTCTTTCCTTCAATCCAAGGGTTGTTATCTCACCAAAATTATTCCTTTTCAGATTCATATCATATCAAGGGATCATAGGCTCGAAACTTGGACGTTTCCGAGTCCCGTTTGGGTAAGATCCGCTCTATTCATCGCAAATTTGTCGAGTTTCGAATAAGTATGCGATGTTTAATCTAACCTACATACTGTTTTGGAACAGTTTATAGCCTTTATAGCTCTTGAGATTTTGTGAGTACAGAATCGGGTTGGCTTTTGGGAAAAGCAAGGGTAAGAGTTGTACTTTTTAAAAGTTACGGTGCCGTTTCCGTAATTTCTGAAAAGTTACTAATACCCTATTTAATTCTGTAAAATCTCATTTCCATTATCAAATTATTTTTCTCAACCACGAATAAGCATTTCATCGGATTAAGGCAAGTAGTTTGGTTCAATCAGTGTATTTCTGCAATTTCGTGCCTTTTTCGCAATTATTGCTTTTGTGCCGTTATAAATTCCATGCTATGAGTTTGTGATAAATATGTAAGTTATTTCAGTTTGTTGCTATTTATCAACCCCTAAATCTGACATAGCATGACAACTCGGGTAATTATAGTTTGATCCCATAATTTGATAAAGTTATATTAGATGCCCGAACTTCCTAAAAACTAAAAAGCATGATTTGTCCATTTTGTTCCTTCATACTAGTTAAGTATGGTATATTATTGGTTTTGAATATCCATGCTTGTCAGTTATATTATTTCGTGCACTTTATAGATCTATAATGTACATTATGCCTTTTGTAGTCAGCTATGATGTATTTGTGGATTGGTACTTATACCATTTGTGTTATTATTATTGTTGTTGTTGTTATTATTGTTATTATGATGTGTCTTAAATAATGGAAAAATGGTAAAGTCAAGTCAAGGTTCGGTTATACCTTGCTCTATTAGGTTCGGGTACATCTACCTAAGGGTAGTAGGTCATTCGCCCAGTGTATGCGGTCGAGGCCGATATCACTTACCTTAAGTAAACGATAATGTTGTGTATAATTGTGTTATTACTATTAATGTGTTGTACATTACTTACTAATATGTGACCCACTTTTAGTGATGTTATATCATATTCTTTCCGTACTCGGAATATGATTCCCTAGGATCTCCGGATCCGCATCCCATTCAAACACTCGATCCTTTTTGGATCATTCTGTTATTTTATTTTATTTTAATCAAACGAGTCAGGTTCCACATAAATATTTACTCCTAATTCATTTTTAGTCTACAATCACCAATACCCTTTTATGGTCAATGGGTGGTAGACGGAGTCTTGAACATTTTACTTTTTGCTACTTGCAAGTCGTAAAAGGACTAAACGTCCTATTTTTCTCCTTTGGACGGTTGGGGTCCCTGGTCTGTATACTACACATCAGCCTTCGATTCGCAAGTTTAGGTAAACGTTCTTGAGGCGCTGAAGAATAAAAGATTTCATTGTTTTCAGTTTTATTTTGTTTTTGATAAGGTACAAACTGTTAGAATTTATGGGATTTATTTTATTTATTCCGCTGCTACTATTTTATTATTTCGGTTATTGTATTTGGACCCCTTTGTTTTGGGTAACTTAATTTATTTCGAAATATTATTTTAAATTTAAGTCTTCCGCTGATTTAATATTGTATGTTATCATCTTGTTTATGTGAGCATGGTTGCATGTCCCTATAAGCCTAAGGCGGTTACAAAGACATTAAAGTCTGCGTAATTGCTGGCACTACAACATCTCTTCAATGTATTAAGAAGGGGTGTTACAAATTAGATATATACAAATCTATCCTAAAATATCATGAGGATCGGACATAGGACCGCACTTTTGAACCAAGCGGGAGCCAGGCTCGGCAGGAAAGGCAATAGGCTTTGCATTAGACATCTTGATGCGATCAAGTATATCACAAATGTATTTCTTTTGGGAAAGAAGTAAACGGTCAGATGAACGCATAATTTCAATACCCAAGAAGTAATGGAGATCACCAAGAACCTTAAGCGAGAACACAGAATTGAGAAAAGCAACGAACTTGGTGATGAACGGAGCATGAGACCCAGTAATGATGAGATCATCAACATACATAAGGGCATAGATCACTTGAGACTCGTGTTGTTTGATGAAGAGCGTGGTGTCGGACTTGCAAGAGGTAAAGCCATGGCGAAATAGAGCCTACTGAAAGCTTGTGAAACCACGTCCGAGGCACTTGCTTGAGACCATAGAGAGCCTTTCGAATGCGGCAGACCATATCTGAATGCTGAGAGGAGGCAAAGCCAGGTAGCTGACTCATGTAGACTGCCTCAAAGAGATCGCCGTTGAGGAATGCATTGTTGATATCTACATGTCGCAAAGGCCAATTCTTGGTGACGGTAATGCTAAGAATCAATCGAATGGTTGTAGGCTTGACCACTAAACTGAAGGTGTCAAAGTAGTCAACACCCTCTTCCTGATGAAAGCCTTTAGCAACCAGACGAGCTTTGTAGCGATCAAGGGAACCATCTGCTTTGCGCTTAATCCCGTAAACCTAGTTGCAACCAATGACATTAGAACTCGGAGGCCTGGGAATCAAATCCCAGGTCCCATTACGAATTAAAGCATCATAATCTAACTGCATTGCATGCTGCCAATTGGGATCTTTTGAGGCTTGTATAAAAGTTTTGGGTTCATAAGGAATATGAGATGTAGGAGCAGGATGGTTAGTGGTAAGTAAAGATTTAGGTTATGGGTGGAGTCCTCTGCAGGGCGATAATACGTAGGCGCATGAGAATAGGAGCCACCAGTTGCTGACGGAACCTCATCTGGCGAGGGCACTGATGAGGAAGGGGCAGGAGAAAGCTCCAGTGGAGACGGTGGGGAAGAAGAGGTTGTAGGGGACGACAGAGACAGCGGTGGTGATGGGGACGGCGATGGTGATGTGGACGGTGGAGGTGGAGGGAGCAACGATGGAGGCGGTGGAGACGGTGGGGACTCAAACAGAGCCGGCCGAGATGCCATCTGCAAAGTATGCAGAGGGGAAACATTGGAATCTGAAGGATGATTCTGTGAGTCAGAGTGAGAGGAAAAGGGGAATACAGACTCATCAAAAATGACATGACGAGCAATGTAAACTCGTGTCGTAGGGACATGATAGCAACTGTAGCCTTTGTGTTTGGGACTGTAACCGATGGCGACACAAGGAAGCGACCGGCAGATAAACTTGGTGGAATCATCAATAAAAGAAACATAATAACGATTACCATTTATTGAATCTAAACGAGAAGGTCCTCAAACATCATAATGAACTAAATCAAATGGATGATGAGCATGTTCAACACGACTAGGTAAAGGTAAACGATGACTCTTTCCTAACTGACAAGAACCACAAACTGAAGACAACTTATTATTTGTAATAGACAGCTGATTGTCAGAAATAAGACGACACAAGACAAACTCATGAGCGTGAGCCAATCGATGATGCCAGCACTCAAGGGAAGCACGAACACCAAGGAAGACTCGGGGTGGGGGCGAAACGGACGATGGCAACCAGTAGATCCCATTCTCGGCTTCACCTTTTAGCATTGTCTGGCCCTGCAAATTCTTAACAAGGCAGTGAGTAGGATGAAATTCCAAATAAACATTATTATCACGTGTGAGTTTGGAAACACTAATAAGGTTCTTGGAAATTTGTGGGACAAAGAGAATATTGTGAAGGACAATAGGTTTATGCAAACTATGCAATGTAGAAAGAGTAGTCTGCCCTGATTTCGTAATAGGAAGAGACTCACCATTGCCAACCATAAGGTTGTCATTACCATCATAAGGAGCGGAATTGGAGAGCCGATCGAGATCACTAGTCACATGATGAGTATCCCCCGAGTCCATAACCCAAGGTCCTGATTTACGTCTCAATACTTCTGGAGCAACATAGTAGGCGCTACCAACAATGTATGTGAATCTTTTCCCCGCAACGATGAGCAATACTGCCTTTAAGAGCATCCTTGTTCAAATGAAGATACAGTTGGACCAAATTATTACTGACATGTGAATAGAAAAGCTAAGTAAATACTTAGTTGGTGCGAAAGGTAAAGGTAGTTGATAACAATTAATTGCCTTCAGAAAGGTCTGATCATAGTCCTAAACTGAGTCATGGAGCTTGTGATTACCAGGTTTTATGTAATCTGATAATCCAAAATCTGTGGCCTTCAAAGGTGAATCATCTTTGGTAGATTTAAATAGGAAATTATGTAAGCAGGTGGGATACACAATTATTACAAAACATAGGGGTAAAAAAGGTTTTCGTTAAACTCAACGAGATGGATAAACGCTATATATATCTCAGGCTTCATATCACGGTGCAAAATAGATCCAACATCCTTCACTGAACATTAAAAAGTAAGGCCATGTTTCTGCAGATTGGAGGATTAAACTGTCCAAAATCTTTGTCCAATAGAGGATATCAAAAATTGTCTACGGCAAGAAATTCCATAATATGCCAAGAACAGAGCAATAATAATAATAATAATAATAATAATAATAATAATAATAATAATAATAATGTCACATCTAAAACACGTAGGTTGAAGATGCATCAAATTAGTTTACAAATTAGTGTATATAAAGATAATTTTCTTTTCTAAAGACAACACAAATGTCATCCAGATGTGGCGTCCATCAAAAGCATGCTAGGCTGGATAACGCACAGCTTGTATCTACTACCCTTCCATAGAGCACCATATCCCTTTAACGTAGAAAGATTAGGTTCACCCCAACTGGACTTGTTCCATGAGCTCTCGACACCATACTCCTCCATCACCCACCTCACCACGTCGGTCCTATCAAGGGAGGAGATCTAGCAAAATGGCCTCCACTGACAGCATGTTACGATAGACAACCAAATGCATGTACATCTCGACACTCCATTGCTGCTCCTGGTTCACTTCTCGAGGGAGCTCCATGGATTTAAACCTCCCGTCCCCACAGTCAAACACAAGCAGTTCACATACGTGATTGTGATCATTAATGTATCTCTTTATGATCCAGTTAATGGTGTTGCCTTTCATGATGATACCCTCGCTGGCCATGACAAACTGGCCCAAATGGTCAGTTACCACATTCATCCAATTCCAGTCCCAGGTCGAGAACACCTCAAACATTGCCACAGAGGAGGACCGCCCTTTCCTCACGACCTTGAAGTCATTCTTAACCGCATCGTAACCAAATCCTACATCCCGCCAGCCGCTTCCACTTCCATGGAACGTCGACGAGGAGCTAGGGATTTCAAGGTACTTGCTCATCGTGGGGTTCCACAGAACAGTGCCAATGGAGTTGTCGTCCGAATGACAAACTACTAGGGACAGGCAAACAATGCCCAGCGTCACACCGACGACTTCTACTCCAACTACTGGTGATGTTGGGCGTTCAAAGAGAATGCCCTGAGCCCTTATTTCTCCGGACTCTTGAGGGTTATTATCTACCGCATAGGACCACTCGATATCACTGAACAGGAAAAAAGATTCATCATTATTATTCTTGCTAGAACTGAAGTAGAGGTTATGGACGCCGATGAACAATGGGGAGGTGATCAGTGAGTTCCATGACTTGCACACACATCGGACTCGACAAATGAGTGTGTTGGGTAGTCTCTTGAGGATCTCCATACACAGATCTTCATTCAGGTGAACAAAGGACAGCTCCCTCTCTAGACTTTGTTCAGCATCAAGTATGTCAGCTGGAGACCCAGTCTTTAAATTTACCTCATCTGAGGTGCGTGCTTCAGATATCTGCTTGACTGCACCCTTGCCCTCAGCGAGCAGTAGCAGTAGATTGGGTGCAATAAGTACTCTTGACAAAGACTCGTTTTCTGAGTCCATGTCCCTTTCATCACCATCACTTTCCGGTGACCGTTCCTGGGCTTCCTGGACTACAAACTTCCCCAAACTTTCAATCGGCAGCTGCTCAAAGATCTGGTGATTTTCTTTGTGGACATCATTGCAACCATATCTGTTCAGCAAAGGAATCACAAGTACCCTCGTTATACATAATACAACCAAAGAAATTTAGTAAAGAGCATGCCACTTATTTGTAGACCATGTCTTAACTCATTATTTGAATGCAATGGAATGTTGTGCCCAATAATTAATTATTACCGATAAATCCAAGCCACGTGTCGAAAGCATATGCTTTGAAACTATAATCTGACAATTATTTTAAGACTATATCAAATGGCTAAAACAACAATTATATAGGGAAATGGAAGGAGCATTTGCTATCTGATGTAGTTCTAGATGACCAAGTCAAGGAATTTGAGATAATGGAATGATGGCTCAACCACCGGGTCATTGTTGAACTACAAATGCATAAAAGACAAGAAACCCACGAATCCTTAGTTAGACAAAAATAACATGTGAGGAATCCCAGAAGTTAGCAACAACAGAGGCATAGACACAGTACCTAAATATTAATACACAGTTATGCTACAAGCTTGATTGGAAAATTCCATGTCCCTCTCCTCCCTTCCTCTTCTCATTAGATAAGTAATCCATATAAATATAAAGCACACACATTCTATCTTTGAGGATAAAGACTCTTACTTGGCGATGCAGCGAAACATATGATAGCTCTTAGGCCAGACACTCCGGAACAAGAACCTTTCAATTTGAGGGACCATAGACACAAGAACATACTTTAGGCAGACAAATATGATCATAGAGTGAACAGTAGGGAGACTGGTTAGAAAACGGCCAAATATTGCAGGCATTCCTTTCATAAGCTCATTGTAAACCAAGCCAATTCCAGGAGCACGGACTGTCCCAAGGCTGCAATCCAAGTCGCGGAGAACATTCACTGACATCTTTTGCTCAACTTCAGTTTCATATTTGAGCTTACTCCCACAATTCCAAACATACATTATGAGATTCATGACGATCCCAAAAACTAGTATAATCCAAATACCATCACCGACACTCCACAACACCGACGAAATGAAAGCTAACTCCACCCTCATGAAGATAACCAGAAAACCCAGAACGATGATGATATTCATCTGCCATGTTTTTCTTAATTGTGTAATTTCAGATTTTGTAATGTTTTTCTTAATTGTGTAATTTCAGAGTGTGTAATTTGAATATTTGTTTATGAAATTTTTTTTTTATCTGAATTATATTTCAATTGATCGCAAAAAGCCAAAAGTTAAGCAACAAGATAACTATGCAAGTGCACATAACCATAGATAGTTTATACGAGATTTGAACTCGCATCTTTCTGTGTGAGCATATCGCTTTACAATTTGAGTTAATAGACTTAATCAAAACCTCTTGAAAATTGATTTGAATTAATAAATCAAATTGTAATGTTATAAATCAGTTTATAGGATTATGAAATCTTCTACCAAGTTTATGTAAACCTTCAATATGTAAAAGCAATCAGACTGTTATATAAAGAAGATAAGGAATTGATATGTTTGTCTATATCCAAACAATTAAGACAAAGAAGAGATGAAATCGAATGTTTTCCAAACAAGTACTATATTTTATACATTATTTAGAACACATTGATTAATATGATAACATCTAAATAATAAGATGATTGTACTTATATTAATTTTAAAAATCCCGTGAGTAACGCACGGGGTATAGGCTAGTTAAAAATTAAAAGGGTCTAATTTACAATAAAAATATGAAGATTACCTATAGTAATTAATAGGGGTGGGCACAAATCCCACAAATCCCGATCCCGTCCCGGTCTCGTTCCGGTCTCGGTGGGATTTCAAAAAAAAAAAAATAGTGAATCCCGTCCCGGTCCCATCCCGCAAAAATTATGTGGGACGGGACGCGCGACGACCCGTCTCAATCCCGCAAATCTCGTCCCGTCCCGCATATATAATAATAATAATAATGATATAATAATGTTAATAATACCGATAATAATAATAATAATAATAATAATAATAATAATAATAATAATAATAATAATAATAATAATACATTATATTATGTTATACACACTGTAATACATATATAATCTATATAGATTAATATACATACAGTGTGTATATGCATACTTATATTATATACACACAATATGCTACTGCATTCCACCAAAAAAAAACTAATGCTACTGCATTTCACCCAACAAAAAAACTAATGGCACTGCATCAGTGTATATATACACATATGAGGGACAATATACCAGAATATTTTTTATTTTTTATAATCTTTATTATTTGAGGGACAAGACCCGTCCCGTCCCGCGAAGAACCAGGCCCGTGCAGGACGAAGAAAAAAAAAAAGAGTAAATCCCGTCCCGGTCCCGTCATACAAAAATTACGCGGGACGACCTCGGTCCCGTCCCGTCCCGCGCCCACCCCTAGTAATTAATGAACGGGTCTCTCTCAAAATAATGCGGGACGACCTCGGTCCCGTCCCGTCCCGCGCCCACCCCTAGTAATTAATGAACGGGTCTCTCTCAAAATAATTTGGTGGCTTAAAAGCATCTGCCACTGGTCAGGAACAAAGCACTGTCTTCTTGCATTTGCCTTGCCCCTTCAATTTTCATCTGGCACCACCATTGAACCAAAATTATAGGGTTTCAAATTCAATATGCTCTCAATCTCATCCTTCATCCGAATCCCCATTTCTCCATTTCATTATTCCGAATTCCTTATCTGAAATTTCTTCAATTAGTACTGTATTTTGTTTTATATAAAAATAAAATTCCATGAGGACTCGTAACAGCGAAAACCCTAAACCGGCGGCCGCCCAGAAGAAGACCCCGCCGGCGAAGAAATCGGCAACTCCCAAACCCCAAAACAAATCCACTACTCCTCCGAACCCGACTCGGATTCTGAATTCCGCTGAGGCTCCGCCTCCAGAAACGACTACGCCCAAGTCTTCTGCTTCGAAGCGCACTCCATTAGCCAAGGCTACGCCGGCGAAGACCCCCGACACGGTGTCCCCGTTGTCTGCGGCTGCGACCTCGAGTTCTGACTTGAAGATGGAAACTCCAGGTATTCTAGTTTTTTGTTTGGTGTAGTTTGATTTTGATGATTTTTAGTATGTTTTTGTCGGGAGATCTGTTTGCTTTATGGTAGCAATTCATCATTGGTTTTTGAGAGTTTGAACACGCGATTATCCTGGAGTTGATTGTGCATAAAAATGCTTACTCAATAGATAAACTCTTGTGCTGCATCTATTCTCAGTTTTTGGTGTGTTTTTGAGGCTTGATTAGTTTTTAAACGTAGATAGTGACTTAACTATACTATACTATGATGAAGATCTATAAAATGTGGAATGCAGGGATGCAGTGATGGGGTTGGGGGTTGTTCATATTTTTATTTTGTGGATACTCACCTTATATGTTTGGTACAGTTGAACTTGAAGAAACAATTTTGTCCGCCGAAGATGTTGAAGTTTCCCCACCAATTAAGGAGGCCCAACCAGCAGCATCCACTACAAAAAGAGTTACTAGGAAGGTGGTGAGGAAGAAAGTGGCGAGGAAAACTGCCACTTCAAGTAAAGCTGTAGCTGCACAAACTCCGACCCTGACTGAACCTGAAAAGGATAAGACTGATGAAGTACCTGAAGAGAGGACCACCTCTGTGAAGGATGTAGAACCCCCAACAAAGGAAGATGATCCTGCTAAGGTGGAGGTGGAATCTCTGGATCATAAAGAAGAGGCTGAACCTGCTGCTCAAGCTGTTGAAGATGAGGAAATGATACAAGACAAGGGAAAAGCCAAAGTGGATGTTGAAGAGTTGCCAAGTGTGGATCCTGTGGAAGCAAATTTAGTACCGGAGTCTGTTGAGACAAATGTTAAACCCATAGAGAGTGAAGATCCTAGTTTGTCAGAGATGTATGAATCTCAAGAGGTGGAAGAAGAAAAGAAAAATGTGCCAGAGAAGGAAGAAAAACCTCAGAATAAAGTAGATAATGTGAATGAAATCCCTAATGGGGACACAAAGCAAAAAGAAAATGAGGACACTGAGAATAAAGACAATGAGGATACAGAGAAGAAAGACAATGAGGGTACAGAGAATAAAGACAATGATCACAAAGATGATGAAGACGATGCTGGTGAGGAGATGGTTGAGTACGGGGAGGATGAGGCTTTCATAGAACCTTCGGAGGATGATTTTCAAGAAGATGATGGCTTGGAGAATATTGAGGAGGTTAAAACATCAGAAGAGGAGCATATGGAACTAACTGCTGATCTTAAAGAGCGTAAAATCAGGAAGGAACTTGAAGTTTTTGTTGGTGGTTTAGATCGTGACGTTGCTGAGGATGATGTTAAAAGAGCTTTTGATAGGGTTGGGGAGGTTGTTGAGGTCCGGCTTCTTAAAGATCCTTCAACCAACAGAAACAGGGGGTTTGCATTTGTGAGGTTTGCAAATAAGGAACAGACCAGCCGAGCTTTGTCGGAAATGAAGAACCCTGTTGTATGGAACTTTATTCTTGCAAGTTTTTCTGGTTTCCAGTTCTTTTATATATCCATTAACGTTTCCTTTTGTTTGGTTAGATATGTGGTAAGCAATGCGGTACTGCACCTAGTGAGGATAATGACGTTCTCTTTTTGGGCAACATATGCAACACATGGACAAAGGAAGCAGTTAAGATCTCCTGGTTTGCTTTATGAAATTTTCTATTTTTTTTACTCAATCACAGTGGGGGTAGGGGAGGCAGGATTGGTTAATGACTAGATGCTGATATATGTTTTTACATTTTTCTTACTGATCCTGTTTGACAGATAAAACATAAACTAAAAGATTATGGAATAGAAGGTGTTGAGAGTATCACGCTTGTCCAAGATCCCAGGCATGAGGGCTTGAGTCGGGGATTTTGCTTTGTTCAGTTTGCCTGTCATGCTGACGCAATGATTGCGTATAAGAGGCTTCAAAAACCTGATGCAATCTTTGGGCATGCTGAAAGATCTGCCAAAGTTGCTTTTGCTGAGCCTCTACGTGAGCCTGATCCAGATGTTATGGCCATGGTTAAGTCTGTGTTTGTTGATGGACTGCCTCCTTACTGGGACGAGGACCGCGTTAGGGAATGCTTCAAGTGTTATGGGGAGATTGAACGGATTACGCTGGCACGTAATATGCCATCAGCTAAACGAAAGGATTTTGGGTTTGTTGACTTTTGTACACATGAAGCTGCACTTGCTTGCATTGAGGATGTAAACACTAGGGAATTGGGCGATGGGAATTCCAAGGTATATTTTTTTGTTAGCATTTGTGTTAATGAAGCAACTGGAAGATGGGTTGAATGCTAGTGGTTTTTAGTTTCCCTGAATATATATATTTCAGTTTTAATTTTGGTGTACCCGGTGATGACAATATTGTTTTCCCTAAATAGCTATGTTAATTGTGGGTTCTCAACAGATGACAATTTAAATTTTAAATTACACCCATGACCTTGTAATTATGTTTTGTGGTCACTCCCAGCCTGCAATGCACTTCCTTCAATTGATATATTTGTATTGGGTGCAAATTAATTTTTTTGGTAGTTTCATGAATCAAATATGGATGCTGCAAATATACTATTTGATTCTTCTCATTTCTAGGCAAGAGTGCGAGCCAGACTCTCTAATCCTATGCCAAAAACTCAGGCAGTCAAAGGTGGCATGTTGGGTGGATTTCGAGTTGGTCGTGGTGGTGGTAATGCTAGTAAATTGAGCCTTTTCTCTATCATCATTATTGATAATCTTCCTTGATTTTTTGGTTTTGTTTATCTGAAATATTTATTTTGTAGTTGTAGGGAGGGGCTTTGGACGTGGTAATCGCCCCTTTGACAGGCCAAATTTTCAATATGGTCGACCAGGGTTCTATCAACATGGGCGCAATCAGTTCAGTGATCCTATTAGGCAATATCCTGATTTCCATGATCGACGGCAGTTTGGTTTTGGTAATTTACAATTCCTGAGTTTCACTTGTTATCCTATTAAAGTTGCTCTTGATGACATCATTCTTCTATACTTGGATGTTATGTTATCATGGCAGGTGGTTGGAGAGGCCCTATGCGGGGCCATCATTTGGCATCAAGTGGCAGTGGCAATATGCGGAATAACTTTAGCGGACCCAGACAAGGGGTACCTAACAGGGGACTGGGCAGGCCTCCTGCTCCTGTTAGAGAACCCTTTCTCCCGGAAGATGAAAGGTATTCAAGGCCTTACATGGGGAGGTACATGGACGACCCACATATGTATGATGATCGGTCTCCAGGCATGAAGCGTCCCTTTTACATGGCTGTGAGTAGAGACATTAGTGTTGGATTCATTTCCACAATCAATCATTATTTATAACTTCCAACTTAGGCTGACATACGATTGTAGGATCAGGACCCTGGTTATATGGAGCCAAGTCGAGTTAGGCCCCGTTTTGACTATCCTGATCCAGCTCGTGGCAACCAATACAGAGGTCAAAATTTCACTGTTATTTTAGCTTCCCATAAGCAAGTTCGGTACAATTTGTTTGACGTGCCTGCTTCTTTTGTATGCATTTCATCAGATAACTATGGAGCTGGCAGTAGTATGTATCCTGGCAGTGGTTACTATGGCCCCGATGTAAGATTATTGGACATATTTTTATGTGGATTTGCTGTTGTGTTATCTGGCTTATAAATCATAAGACTCTTACGTTTTTGTTTTACAGTATGGGGGCGGCCCTGGTGGGCAGTATCCACCATTTCGTGGAAATGATCGATCTTTCAGAGGTGGCGGCTATTACTAAGAAACTTGTATTATGGTGAGCTCCATGCTCTATCGGCAACTTCTGCAATCTTGGAGTAAATATGTCTTCCTAAGTTCCTCTTGCTTTTCCCTGTACTACTTTTTCAGAGTGTTTTCATGCAATGAACCAGACGCTGGCGACTTCACAGTACTGCTGACACCAGTTATCTTCTTCCAAACTCTCCTCAACCCTTTTTGCCATCTGCTGTTAGCCTTTTGCATTTCTATGTGGAGTTGTTGGTATAGTACATTGAGGCATCTCAAGTCTAGTTTGGGTTTCCCTATGGAGGATCTCCTTTAGATTGTTTTACTCTCTTTATATGTTGGGTATTTCAGTAGATTTAGCTTTTGGTTTCTTTGGGTTTGAACTATTAGAGGATATTTTAAAAAGAGCACTTGGGTGGATAGGCATTTGCTTATTGAAGTTTGTCATGATCTACATTGAAATGGGTATGTGTGTAGGATTTGAACCCTTGTGAAAATGGAACAGGTGGCTGCCTACTCTGAAGAATCAAAAGTTTTATTTGTGGCTTTATGAAAAAATGACTGGAATACTGGATGTTTAAATCCTCGGCATACAATTGGGTTTATTTGGAATGTACTTTTATCACTTTATGGATATAGACCTAGGTTGACAGTCATTTATCGTTTCTAAACAGGAGTATGTTAGGTTTGACCTCACAATTGGATTTAGTTTAGATCCTTGTGTACGAATGGACATCTTTATTAGAGTTACTTTTCAATTTGAGTGGTGAACTATGCAGTGGAATCTAAACCACAAGAGTATGATTGTCTCTGCTTCATCACTAGATTTATTGACTGAATTTATAAGGTGATTTGCCTTCAATGTGAGATCAAGAGGTGATAGGTGAACTTAATATCTTTGGAGTAGGTAGTGCTAAGCTGCATAAATGGGTCTTGGGTTCTTAGTTTTGAATCCTTAATGAGCAGATACAGATGGTTGGATACTAGGGAGTAGCTGAGTGAATTCATGTTGCCTGTTTTTTGACCTTATCATAAGTTGCCATCAAGTTAATCTCATAAATGGAGAATTTGGGCTATGGATGGTTCTTTTGAAATGCTTATGCTTTTTTATATTATTGATAGTGGCGATGCTCCTTATTTGAGGGACTGAAATTATTTATAGTTCTCCTTTATCCGAGGAAGATAATTGCAATTGCGTCAAAGCAATGGGTTTGTGTTCTTGTTCTTGTATGTGGATGCTTCAAAAAGATTAACCTTCAGGTTCTGTTTGGTCTTCAGATTCTTTTCTCTGAGATAACCATAGTTTTAGACATTTATTTCCTCTTGTTTCCATCCCATGGCCATTAGGTACAAATGGAGCCTCTTCATCCTTTAAACTGCTTTGTGCTTCAACAACAACGGTGTTTAATTATTATTTTTTACTAACTCTTTTAGTGGTTAACTAAGTTTCACGTTGTGTCTTATATATGGTATTTAGTAATTAATTAATAGTAGGACTCAACTTCCAAGTATTTTTCCATTTTCATTTTTTTATACTTCAGAGCTCAGGTCTTTTTCTTTTATTCATATATTTATGTATCTACATAGCCTAAAAGTATCAGAAGAGCAAAAACTTTTGGGTGCAGCAGCAGCCATCAGGAGCTTGTGATATGGTTCCTTGATCCCAATTTCAACAACAAGCTTTAGGTGATGTGTTGAACTGTTTGTGGCCTGTTAAATGATAAACTTTATGTTCATCTTCATCATCTATTGTTTTTGGGTGCATTCATGTTCCTCTTTTTTGTGGTAGATATCAGGTGTAGTGTTGCATTCCCCTTATGGATGTAGATCATCTTGTCAAAAGCATCTTTGGAATTTATTGGTTCAAGCAGTTACTTGATCAACTGATATTTGGTTCTTTGCATTTATCGCTGTTGTGTTGGGGGTGCTTTCACGTGTGCCATGCTTCTTGCTCTCTTTGTCCTTACAGTATCTTTCATAAGTGCAGTGGAGATAGTGTGTTGTTATCTGCTTCAATTTCTGTCTCTTGTTTGAGTGCAGTGGATTGCTGCCAAATAGAAATTTCTTGGACCTTTTTTTTGCCATTCCCGTTGATAGAGTATTTCTTCTGATGTCTGATTTTGTTATTGCTTCTTAGTTCCCTTTTTTTTTGGTCATCACTCCTAATTCCTATTCCAGTGTACATGTATTTGATATGTTGATGTGAATGTTCCAAGGGTTATGTTTTTTTTTTGTCTGGTTTAGAGGGAAACATTCAATTTCTGCAGAGTGTAAATTTTTTTTTTGGTTCAGTGAATTTTCATATTTGCCTCTTTACGTGTTTGAGTTGACAGAATTGGAAAAAAAAAAAAAAAGGATTTTTTTGGTTCGTCGAAATATATTTGTTACATGTACTTTTACGTGTTTTGTTAATAAAGTATGTTTTATTATATTAATTATATTAAAATTATTTTTATTAAAATATGTTAAGATTAAAATAGTTTACTTGAAATTTTTTAATTAAAATTATCAACAATGTGGATTAGAAATATTAGATCATTTAGCACCCAAAAAAGAAATATTAGATCATCATTAATGGACATGTTAAAAAAAACTAAGTTGGATTGCACTAGAAAATGATGCATGGTTGAATTGCATAAGCGAAAACTTAAATCTCTAATATTTGTTTTAGTATTTTATATATAGATTACACACCATATTTTGTCGGCGAGCTTGGGGTGATAAAAAAAAGACTGAATGTATGATTGTATGGACGTAATAGGGTTTTGTTATGAAATAATTATTACAAGTATTGAGTCATAAAATAATTATTAATTACGAGACAATAGACGACACGAATCATTATTTAAGTGTAAGTTATTGAAAGCCATATGTTAATTATTTTCTTGCTAATATTTACATCTCATCCCATGGTTAAAATAGTGTTTTGCCGATATTTTACCCATTTCTTTTTTCTTTTTTTGAAATTATTCACCTACATGTGACATGTTACATTATTTACTTTCTTACAAGGTCCCAAAAAAAAATTACAATCCGTTTGGATTCCCATATATATATATATATATATATATATATATATGGAAGCTTTAAAATATAAAACATCCTTAACGTGTAAAATTTGCTTAACGTGTAAAATTTTGGGTTTAGGTGAAACTGGACACGCGGACCTGGTTTTTTAAATTAAAAAACCGAACCGGTGTTG
This sequence comes from Persicaria maculosa, assembly GCA_963922045.1. Lineage (NCBI taxonomy): Eukaryota > Viridiplantae > Streptophyta > Magnoliopsida > Caryophyllales > Polygonaceae > Persicaria > Persicaria maculosa. The sequence continues at coordinate 64,406,466 of OY998263.1, read as the reverse complement.
GACCAGCCAAAAGAAATTGCTTCTTCAACATCCTTAACGTGTAAAATTTGCTTAACGTGTAAAATTTTGGGTTTAGGTGAAACTGGACACGCGGACCTGGTTTTTTAAATTAAAAAACCGAACCGGTGTTGGACCGGCCAAAAGAAATTGCTTCTTCATCGTCTCGCCTGCACACGCTTCTCCATCCGGTCTCAGATCTCACTGCTTCAAGCCTTCAACCTCCACAACCGAGGCGGGCGACGGAGGCCAGCGCATCCATGGCCGGCCGCCATGGTCTCAGATCTCTCTGCCTCCGTCTCCTCCATGGTCGGCCTCCTCGCCTCCATCAGTCGCCCCGACCTCTTCTCCAACCTCATCCCCATCGACGCCTCTAGGTATCGCATCAATCACTCAATTCCACTCAATTTCTTCAATTCGATGCGAATTCTTGAAATTCGATTGCGGAATCGCCAATTTGGGAGCCAGATTAGGTTCTTGAATAAGGACGACTGCGTGACCGGGGTGAATGGATTCGCGCCGCTGGCGGTGGACTTCGACGACCACCACATCCTCCAACCCTCTTTCTTCCCTCCACCCTCCTTCGACCTCTCCGTCTCGCCACTCCTCCACCTCCAGTTCAGATCCCGAGTCGAAGCAAAAGCTAAGTTTTACTGCTCATGAAAAAATTTGCCACCAACGGACTCGCCACACCACCACGGTCCCGTATCTCCCTTCCCCTTGCTCCGCCGTGCCCTAGGCTGCCACCGGGAGCTTGCCGAAGTCCACTGCGCAACCGTCGTTTCTACAAAGAGGGTTACTGGGTTGATGTGAGGAAGATGATGATGAAATTACAATTTTGACCCATATTTTCCCTTTCTTCCCAAATATGCCCTTATTTAAATTTAATAAATTACAAAATTATTCCGTAGTTTATAAACGCACAACATAATATTATATTTGCACAATTTAAAATTATATTTGCACAAAATAGTGTTTGAATGATTTAGGTTGAGATTGAAAACCTAGGGTTTGATTTAGGAGCGGAATTTGGGGTTTTTTGCCAAAAGCCAAATTGATTGAAATTGATGATATGGTTGTGTTGTTGGGCTGATTTTGAGCTAATTTCATGTTCATATCATTGTCAAATTGTTTATAGATCATTAGCTAATTGGATTTTAGAATTTTAGAATTTGGGGCTTTTTGCCAAAAGCCAAATTGATTTAAATTGATGATATGGTTGTGTTGTTGGGTTGATTTTGAGCTAATTTCATGTTCATATCATTGTCAAATTGTTTATGGATCATGAGCTAATTGAAGTTTGGAATTTTATATTGCAATATGCTTTAGAATTTGGGGTTTTTTTGCCAACAGCCAAATTGACTGAAATTGATGATATGGTTGTGTTGTTGGGTTGATTTGGAGCTAATTTCATGTTCATAGTATTGCCAAATTGTTTATGGATCATGATCTAATTGGATTTTAGAATTTTATTGCGATATATTTTAGAATTTGGGGTTTTTTGCTAACATCCAAATTGATTGAAATTGATTATATGGTTGTGATGTTGGGTTGATTTGGAGCTAATTTCATGTTTATAGCATTGTCAAATTGTTTGTGAATCATGAACTAATTGAATTTTAGAATTTTATTGCGATATGCTTTAGGTCGATTAAGTTCTTCTGTTTTAGCATAAAAATCATAATTTAGCCTATTAGCTCAATTGGTAGAGCAATGTGCGTTTGCACAAAAAATGTGGGTTCAAATCCCCCATAGGTTACATAATAGACAAGAGCGCAACAATTTCAAATTGTTAATCATGCACATTATAATCTTAGTTATGCACTTTTTAACCTTAATTATGCACATTTTAATCTTATTTATGCACTTTAATTTTAAAAGCTTATACGTAAAAAAAATCGATTTCAAACTTGCATCTATCAACCTAAATTATCCGAGAGGTGAACCCAAACTCTCAAAAGTAAAAAAAATAAAAAATAAAACATCGATTTCAAAAGCACATCTTTTGTCTTATTAATGCACATTATGATCTTACATTTGCACAATTGTATTCTAAATCTGCACAATTATATCTTACTTTTGCACAATTGTAGTTTAAATTTGCACAATTGTATTCTACTTTTGCACACTTGTATTCTAAATTTGCACATTACAATTTTATTTTCACACTTTATGTTCTTATATTTGCACTTTAAAGTTGCACAAATGTACTTTACAGTTGCACAAATGCACTTCACAGTTGCACAAAAGGTGTCGAAAACGGGAAAAAATGCATTTACCCATAAAATTAGACATATTTACCAATTTACTCATAAATTAAACATATTTCAATTATAAATTTTTATAATTGAAATAGGCACATTTACCTATTTACCCCATAATGAATTATTATATATGTCTGCACAAAATAAACTTATATTTGCACAATAAGATGTTATATGTGCACAAAAGCAAGTTATACTTGCACAGCAGAAAGTGTTAACACGAAAAAAAAATTCTGGGATTAAAAAAAAAAAAAAAAAGGTCCGAGAAGGGGGGGCAAGGGGGGGCACACGCATGGGCAAGGGGGGCAGATATTCTACTAATGAAATTAGGCCCATTAGTAATTAAATTAGACCCATTAGTAATTAAATTAGGCTCATTAGCAAATTTTACGCGATATGCAAATTTTACACGTTAAGGAGTTTTTACATTTGAAGTAAACCATATATATATATATATATATATATATATATATATATATATATATATAGAGAGAGAGAGAGAGAGAGAGAGAGAGAGAGAGAGAGAGAGAGAGAGAGAGAGAGAGAGAGAGAGAGAGAGAGAGAGAGAGAATTGGTAACTTGTGCACAAGGCTTAGGATGTGCATTGTGCACAAAATATTATTCGGTGAAATGTGAGTATTGTTTAGGGGAATGTGAAACATCATTTGGTGAAATTTGAGGCATTTCATATAAATTGTAACTATTGTTTAGGGAATTGAGGTTTCTTTTATTTGAAAGTGATAAATAAAAAAACTAAACATTATTCGGTAGAATGTTATAAATTATTCAGTAGAATTGGGACGTTTTCATCTGAACTGAGCGGAAAAAAAAAACATAACAGTATTCGGTAGAATGATTCACATTTCACCGAATAATTCTTCAAATTTCACCGAATAATATTTCACATTTCACCGAATAATATTTGTGCACAATGCACACCCTAAGAGGTGTGCACACCCGAACCACACCATATATATATATATTAGAATTATAATGCAATTATAAACTTAAAACAATTTAAAATTATTTGCTTATAAAATTTACAACATATATAAACTAATCTAAATTTAAAATAAAATATATAAAGTTTATAATTATATTAAAAACTATTAAACTTTTTTTCTTAGTCAGTGACAAGCTAACCCAAACCAATAAAAGCGATAAAGAAGTGGGATTTGAACAGAGCAAGGGATCATTTATCTGTTCAACCTATCTTAATTAAAACAATTCATATTATACACATAGTATAAAACAAAGGAAAAATGACCGAAAATAATACAAACTATTGACGGTGAACCAAAAATAATACGAACTTTTAAAATGACAAATTCATATACAAACTATGCCTACTTAAACCAATAATAATACAGTGGGTATAACTCAAAACTAAAAAATTAATTTGGATTGAAAATGTAAATAACAAAAAAGTTGGGAAAATGTACAATTAAGAGGGAAAGTTTTTCACAATTGAAATCCCGGTTTCTGTTCATCATCTTCTACCCCTGCCAAAGAATGAAACACCAGACCACCACCGGTCCCCGGCGAAGAACGGGCCGGAGGGAGGAGATCGCCGTCGCTGGAGGCCAAAACGATGGCTGACATTGGCGATGGTGGAGGCGGACGAGAGTCGAAGGTTGCAAGGCGGTTCATTGTTGAAATGGAAGCAATTTCAATTCTCGACCTGCATGTTTGAATGAAAAATTCGTTGAGGGGGTTTAATTAATACGTGATTTGAAGCTTCTAACAAACAATTCGAATCATATCTGTTATCAAATTGGATTTTAATTTCTAATTCGTTCTTCTTCTATAGGAAACCCTAGATTATCTAAATTTACTTTAGCTTTAATATTGGACACAAATTGGATGGGTAGGAGAAACCGTTGTAGGATTAGAAGCAAGATTGTTGGTCGATCTTGATCTAAATCGAGTGGTTCGTGTTTATAGCGGAGACAAATTTAGTTTAATATGTTTTAGCTTCGGGGGAGACGGTGATCTGGGCAGTGGATGAAGAAGCTCCAGCGAGAGATGGGGGCAGTGGATGAAGAAGCTCCAGCGAGAGATGGGGGCAGTGCCGCGCGTTTTGGTCTCCATCGACGGCGATCTCCTCCCTCCGGCCCGTTCTTCGCCGGGGACCGGTGGTGGTGGTCTGGTGTTTCATTCTTTGGCAAGGGTAGAAGATGATGAACAAGAACCGGGATTTCATTTGTGAAACTTTGCCTCTTAATTGTACATTTTCCCAACTTTTTTGTTATTTATATTTTCAATCCAAATTAATTTTTTAGTTTTGAGTTATACCCACTGTATTATTATTGGTTTAAATAGGCATAGTTTGTATATGAATTTGTCATTTTAAATGTTCGTATTATTTTTGGTTCACCGTCGATAGTTTGTATTATTTTCGATCATTTTTCCTAAAACAAATCATAATTAAACGACCTCACATCATTGAATCCATCGTAATTCAAACCAATATCATCCCCATTGAAATCCCTCAAAACATCGGGCAAGAAAAACCCTCAACAAAACCAACGCCAAAAACACAATGCCTCTTGTTTCCTCCCTCCCTCAAATAACCATTCCCCTCACTAAAAAAACACACACACACACTTGTATGATGTATCACTTATCCGAAACCCCAGCTGAAACATACGCCCTCAGATCACTCGCCACGTGTACGCTCACGATTCCTCCAACCCCTTACTCTGGCTATCCCATGCCTTCCAACGCACCAATCAAATCCCTTCTCCGGTCCCAAAATATCAGCCCCGTCTCCCCCGACTATAAATTCCCGGCCCCTCCGTTTCCCATCCATCATCATAGATTAGAGAGTTCCAGAAGAATTGCTACCTTTCTACTTCGAGATGACGATTGCCGGTGAAGTCCTCGCTGCGGAGCCTCAAGCTCCGGCCGTTGAAGCTCCTCTGCCGCCTCCGCCGGAGGTCAAGGAGAAGAAGATAAAGCCTCAGAAAGACAAGAAGCCTAAATCACACAAATCTGCTGCTCATCCTCCTTACTTCCAGGTACAGCGATTCATCTCTATTTCGTTTCCTTTTTCGGAAATTTCAAACTCTGAAGCCTTATCTGAGGGATCGTCGTTTGAAGCTCTGAAATCTGATTTTATAGTCAAATCCTGTTGCGCTGATTGTTATGTAGATGATCAAGGATGCGATTACAGCGCTAGGGGAGAAGGGCGGATCGAGTCCCTACGCGATAGCGAAGCACATCGAAGCGGAGCACCAATCCGTTCTGCCGGTGAATTTCAGGAAGATCCTAAGCCTCCAGCTGAAGAATTCGGCCGCAAGGGGGAAGCTGATCAAGGTCAAGGCCTCCTACAAGCTTTCCCAGGCCGGGATGAGAAAGAGAGTCGCGGCGTCAAGGACGCCGACCACGCGATCCGCGAGAGCGAACGCCGGGAAGCCGGAGGAGACCGCGACGAAGAGGCGCCGGAGCTTGCGGTCAAAGTCGGTCAACCAGATTGAGGCGGCTGCGAAAGTCAAGGCAGCGGGAGGGAGGAGGACAAGGAAGCCGGCTCCGGCAACCAAGGCGAAGCAGCCTAAGTCGATCAGGTCGGCGGCAAAGAAGGCTAAGAAGACGGTTGCTGTTTGAGCGCTTGAGTTTTCCAACAATGGCGGTTTTTGGTGTAAATATGTTAGCTAAATCCTTGGCCGTGGTTTGTAGTATGTGACTATGTGTTATGTTTTCTTGGCTGCTAGGTCACTGGGTTGGGTTGTAGTATGTAATGTGCGGGGTTTAGGGGTTAGGGGTTATGTTTTGTTGTATAAATTTTAGAAATTCCACCCCAAATAACCATGTATTATATTACCATGTATTATATTACGATTACCCTTTTTTTTCCCTCGGTAATCAAAGAGTTGGATGTACTACCGACATTATGATCATCGGATGATATTTTGAAACTCACAATAAGAACTCAAAATAAAATTAAAACTCAATTGAGATTTCGCAAGAAAATCAGAACCCGTAATTGAAGATATAATAAAAAGAAATAATAGAAAAAGAGATCTAGTATAAACATCTTCATTAGTGCGTAAACCGATTGTATACCACCACTGATAAACACCAGAATAAGCAATATTCACTGGACTAGGAGCACCGCCTCGAGTCACTGGACTAGGAGCACCGCCTCGAGTAAAAGCTTCCACGGCCGGTTGACCAAAATGAGGATCCCAACAACTGGCATGCATCCTGGCTCCCGGGACTCTTTCATAGAATTCCAACAATTTCTCTCGCTCCTCAGAAGCCCACAGGGACGGAGTTATGCATGGACAATAGGTCTTACATGTAAAGGGTCCTGTACCCATGACTCAAAATTTTGAAAAATTATTGCTAATTGCCCAAAATGAGAAGCAAAAATATTCTGATAAAGACGTTCTTCAGTAATATCATCATGACTCTCGAAATCCTGTGCGGTAGCAATGCCAAACCAAATACGACGCGTAGTGGGGTCCTGAGCTAAACCTTGGAAATCTTAATGCCATAATGCCTTTCAAATCCTCCTAGCCATTATCCTACTGCAATAATTCTTGCTAAGAAGAATGCCGAGGCAATGTTGGAATGTAATCATCTCAAAATCTTCGCTTAATGAACGAATTTCTTGAACTAAATGCACCACCTCTCATGGTATATTGTTTATCTGATTAATGACATTAATAACAATTGAGCAATCACATTCAGGTATGACTTTCCGTATCCCAAGCTCCGATGTCGGTCTTATACCTCCATATACTGTAAACGCTTCTGCTAGGATGACATAACTCATCCTAACATTACATTTATGTATCCGAATAACTTGACCATAATTATTCCTCAAAATGCACCCAATCTGAGGCTGACAACCAATTTTGATTGAAACATTTACATTAATCTTAACGACATTTATTGGGGGACATGTCCAAATCATTTTACTAGGAGACCTACTACGTTGTGGTAATTTGGTTTTTACCCGTTCTTTACTCCAGCATGAAATATTATCAATAGTTTGTTAAAACATTGATAATTGATGAAGGGAAAACGAGTGGTGCTTATCAACAAGTTTAAATCATTCAGCGTATTTGACAGCTTTGCGACGTCTCTGTAAAACGGGTCGTTTGGAGTCAATATTGATCGGATTGGTTCGTGTCATACCTTGTTGAAACGAGAACGAAGAGATCTACAACTTTGATGTTGAAGATTTTTTCAGAATCCACCGGGAACATGGCTGAAAATCAACATCTTTGCAGCTGTTCATTTTTTGGACGAAAATAATTATCTTTCCCTATTTAATTTATCATTTTATCCTTATATTTATTTAGGAATAATGTAAATTAGAATAATATCTATTAGTTGACTTTTCAATTAGTTGATATTATATTTAATTAGTTTTTATATTTATTTTCTAGGATAATAAATAAAGTGGAAAAGGGAAAATCTAACTTTAAGATATTTCCTTGGCCACCAAGTAGTTTGATTTTATCTATGATTATGTTTTCTATTTAAGATGTTTTTATTCATTTAATAAAATCAGATATTAGAATTGAATTTTTGACAAAAGTCAGATTTGGAGAGTTCTCATAGGGAGGAACCGAGTTCCTCTGCGTGGGATAGGTTTCGATGTGTTGTTCTTAGCTTGGTTTGTCTTTTGTGTGTCGATCCTCTTTGGTGGGTTGGTGCTACAACATGTTTGGTGTGTGTCGATTCTCTTCATAGGATTGGCGCTATCCATCATGCATGGTGTGTGTCGATTTGTCGTCATAGGATTGGTGCTATCAAGCATCCACGAGTCCCCTCCTTGTGCGTCCAAGTTGTCCGCTTGGTTGTGTAAGGTTGTAGAGGCGGGCTTTATAGTCGTTGGTATTTGGTTCCTACCCTTTAAGGAGGCATGAGGTCTTTATCTCGTTCTATTTTAGTTCGAATCAGTCCTTATCGGTCGTGTCTTTATCAAATTTCGAGTCTTTATTGTTTCTTTTGATCGAGTCTTGTTCTTTTTCTTGACGATATGGAGTCTTGCTTATTTCTTTGAGTCTTTGTTTGATTGTCGAAGATCGGGCCATCCTACGGCTAACCCCGTATTAATAATACTCTTATCAGAACCGTTGCGAAAGATAATTCTCTTTCGCAACTCCCAAATAGAATGTCATAAATGGCACAGGTATGTAAAATCTATATTAAGAGATCTAGTATTTAGAATATTTTATGAGACTTCACTTGTTAAATTTGGTATAATAAAACATTTTTTCAATTTAACACCCAAATTTTTTAATAAGGGGTCTAGTAATTTGACAATTAAATAAATATTTATCACCTTAATCCCAAAATGCGAAAATCCATCCACAACTAGCAACTACAGACCAATTAGCTTGTGTTCAACTATTTACAAAGCAATTGCAAAAATTCTCGCGGAAAGAATGAAAAAAGTTCTAAGGAAAATCATTCACCCACTTCAAGGAGCTTTCGTGGCTAATCGAGCTATTCAGGATAATGTGCTTATAGCTCATGAAATTTTTCATTCATTTAGAACAAGAAAAGGAAAACAAGGATGGATTGCAATAAAACTTGACATGGAAAAAACCTACGATAGAGTGGACTGGTGATTTCTCTTAGCGGTCTTGGAGAAATTTGGTTTCTCTTCTAGATTCGTTGGGTGGATTAGCGAATGTATTCAAACCGTGTCTTTTTTAGTATTAGTGAACGATGAACCCACTGAGACCTTTCTCCCACAAAGAGGGATTCGACAAGGTGACCCGATATCCCCCTACCTATTTATCATTGGCGCTGAAATTCTCGCCAGAAAATTACAACAACAATGTCATGAATCGACAGACTCGATAGGGTTTAAAATGACCCCAAATGGATCACGGATTCCATTTCTATCATTCGCAGATGATATCATGATCTTTGCCAAGGCATCTCAGGAATCTTGCGCGAAGGTGAAAAAGATAGTTGACGAATATTGTCAAATTTCGAGACAAAAAGTAAATTTCAACAAATCAGCTTTCCAAGTAACTAAGGGGGTTTCCACGAACCAAAAACTCCAAATCCAGAGCACCCTTCTTATAATGAACCAAGTTGCGTTGGACAAATACCTAGGATGCCCCATAATAAACGGTAGAGTCAACAAAGAAACCTTGGAAGATGTTACTGGACAAACAAAAATGCAACTGACAAAATGGAAAGCGAACTCTACCTCCCAACAAGGAAGGGCAATTCTTATAAAAGCGAACCTTTTGGCTAAACCCAACTACGTCATGCAAAACTTTATGCTTCCGACAGGTGTGCACAACGAATTAGACAAAATAAATATATGCTTATTCTGGAACAAGGACCAATCTTACAAACCATTGGTAGGTTGGGACAAAATATGTAAACCAAAGAGACAAGGAGGCTTGGGAATTAGTAAAACAAAAGATATAAATAAAGCATTGCAAATGAAACTTTTATGGAAAATCCTAGCGGAACCCCATAACCAACGGGTCAGAATAATTCGAAAAAAATACTTAAAAGTAGGGCTGGCAAATGGTACGGAAATTACCATACCAACCACGTACCAACCACAAACCGACTATGTTGGTAACCACACTTGTGGTAACCAACACGGTGGTAACCATCTTGGTGGTAACCACGTGAAGATGGTACGGTAATGGTAATGAAATTTGAATACCATGGTTACCATGGTTACCAAGTATATATATATATATTTTATTTAATGTTTTATTGTTATTACCTTTAAGTTTTAAGTTTTTTTTATTTATATTTTGTGTTTTGATTTTGACCTAAATTGGTCATTTCTTCTTTTTCTACTAAAAACAGTAGGAACATTTTAAATGTTTGAAGACTTTGAACTTGCAGGAACATTTTAAATGTTTGAACAATTGAACTTTGTTTGTTTCAAGATTTTGAACTTGGTTGATTTGAATTGGTTTGTACTTTAGGTTGTGAACTTGATATATTTGAAATTTTAATATTTGGTAACCATATTATTTTTTGTAACCATATTTTTTCGTTCGATAACTTTGATGACCACCGAAAGGTAGCCAAGGGGTTTCAAAAAAATACAAACAGAATTACAACTTGGTAACCATGGTAATGTACCGATGGTAACCACACAAGTCGTGGTTACCACATATGCGGTAACCACGACTTGTGGTTGGTACATGGTATGAAAATTTGCGTACCACCCGTTTGTGGTTGGTACGTGGTAATCACCATTTTTTGGTGGTTACCGTACCATGCCAACCCTACTTAAAAGAAGACCATATTTGGGATTACAAAAGGAAGAAAAATTTATCTTGGCAATGGGCCATGTTGATTGACCTACGGGATGAGTTCTGCGCTGGGCTCATCTGGCAAATTGGAAATGGAAAGACAGTAAAATTTTGGAAGGATAAATGGCTAAATGACAATAGAAAACTTAAGGATCACAATCTAATCCATCAGATTGATGAACAAGAAAGAGTTGAAAACTATATCCTACCAAATAAGACATGGAATGAAGAAAAGTTGCGAGAAATCCTACCTACCGACCTTGTTGAGACAATTACAAGTACCCCCCTTCCGTCATAGGAAATTGACGATAGACTATATTGGGAACCTAGCCACGATGGGTGGTTCTCAACATCTAGCGCTTTAAAATTAATCACTAACTCCAATAACAATGAGATAGAGTTATTTTCGGGACTATGGAAAATTGATTGTCCACCAAAGGTGAGAAATTTCCTATGGAAAATAGGACTGGACGGTTTACCTACTAAAGTTAGACTACGAAATAAAGGAATACACACACCCATGGACTGTATCTTCTGTAACACCAAGGATGAAGACGTTGTCCATCTCCTTATGGAGTGCCCCACAACATTAAGAACTATTGGATCTTTGGATAGACAAATTGAACGGCAAATAGCAAATGCTGACAAAAGTAATCAAAGTATAAAGACCATTACCAATGAGATTTTTCGACATCTAAACCCGGAACAAAAAGCTACTTTGGCTTTTTCTTGGTGGTGCATTTGGACTAAAAGGAACAAGATTATATTTGAAAACCAGAATCTACATACAATAGATGAGCTGGTAGTCCTAATAAAAAACCACATGAAAAACTGGAAAACAACTAAACAAGACAACTCAGACGAAGATGAGGAACAAATAATGAGATCAATACCCAGAAGCAACCCCCGCAAAAGGAATATCATAAGATGGCATAAGCTTGAGATGGGCGTCTTTAAACTAAATTTTGATGGCGCTAAATATCTGTCTGGGTTTGCTTCTACAGGGTTTGTAATAAGAGATAACGAAGGTAGGATGATTGCTTGCGATGCTAGTAGGTGTGGGAGGATGTCAGCTGTCCAGGCTGAAGCTGTTGGTTTGAAGCTTGGATTGCTGGAATCTCGGAGGCTGGGGATTCGAAGAGTTGCAGTGGAAGGAGACTGCATCGCGATCGTGAATGCGATTAACGGTGTTTGGTCGACTCCTTAGGAGATCGAGATCCTTATTTCGGATGCTCTCCGTCTGCTTCACTCTTTTGAGTCTGCCTCCGTGTCCCACATTTTCAGGGAGGCGAATAGAGCGGCGGATCGGCTCACCCATATGGCCTTGGAGTCCGGCTCGATGTCTTGGAGTTCTGACTTAGAGTTACAAACTCTCGTCCGGAAGGACGCTCTTGGGTGGTGGTACAACCGCGGTTGACACCCTCAAATTCTCGCCTGTTTCAGAAAAAAAAAATTAAATAATAAATGATTTGTATCTTCTATATCAGAATTACAAAGAGAACAAGTACTCGGAACTCTATTTATATATCTATTTAGGCGAACAGTAGTAGGTAAGATGTCTAAAATAATCTTCCAGATGAAAATTTTAATATTCGGAGCAATATTAAGTTTTCAAGTCCAGTCTGTTGAGATTTTTTTTTGTATTCCTTGTATTAAAGAGTGATGATGTGGCTTTAACTTGTCAGGAAATATATTGTTATAAATCCAAATTAACTTGTCAGGAATATCGGTTACTAAAATATGGATATTAGTAATCATATGAATAATATGAGAGGGAAATATATTGTTTAATTTATCAATATCCCAAGAATTCGGATTTGTAAATAAATCACACACTTTTAAATTAGGGTCACAATCATTCCTAAAACTCTCTATGTATTGAACATTTACCTAAATGTCAGACTATATATTGATAGTTTTCTCATTACCAACTAGCCATAGCAAGCATTTAGAGAATAGATCTCTGATATTAAGAAGTCGTCCAAATTGTCAGGAAGTTTTGAATCTTCCTCTTTCAATTAAAGATTATATTATTATGATTATCCTTAAATCCTCCTAACAGTGGCGGTCGCAGGATCCTCTGAAAGATGGGGCAAAATTTTCTAGTGTGTACTGAGATATTGACCTTGAATAAACTCCTTTACCTAAGCTACGATTTTCAACTTAGCAGTGGATTATAGAAAAGTAGGCTTACATTTGCTTTGTTGCTATGATAGTTGTTTCTCGTCATTCATTGGAAATTCAGGCATTTGTCATATTTAGGAGTGTAAACTTATCGAAATTCAATCATGTTAAATTCAAGGCTTTTGCATATTAGCTAGGATTGTAAACTCACCAACTTTATAATATCTTTTGGTTCCCAAAGACATGATAGAAATTGTGATTTGAATATGTAGGTTACGAAAATATAAATATTGCATAAAGCTTCTCAAATTCAATTCACAAACCCCAAATTCAATTCATAAATTTCATTCTCAAAATCACATACACAATAATTAAAACACAAAATTTATTCTCAAAATCAAAACTCTAATGAAAATTTCACAAAATTTATTCTCATAATTTCACCAATTTTATGGGGTTTAATTAGTTTATAGCTAGATAATTTGTATACAGTAGGGAGCTCGAGAAGTGGAAACATAATTAAATAAGGGGGTAGAAACATCGAGAGTAGGTGCAAGTTGAACAAAGAATAAAAAAAACTTTTTTGAGGGAGGCGGAATTTTTTTTTTAAAAAAGAGGCTAATTTCACCAATTTTATGGGGTTTAATTAGTTATAGCTAGATAATTTGTATATAATAGGAAAGTCGGGAAGTGGGAATATAATTAAATAAAGGATAGAAACAAAGAAAGTGGGGGGTAAGTTGAACAAATAATAAAAAAGCTATTTTTAGGGAGGTGAAATTCGTTTTAAAAAATGAGGCTAGTGGGACTTGAAGTCTCAACCTTTGGTCTAAGGTTAGTTTCATTCCTTCCCACCAACCAACTAAGCAAAGTAAATTAATTGATTCTATATTCATCCTAATTTTACTTATTACAACACTTATATATATAAATTATTTTTTATTTTTTTTCCTAAACCTCGGGACACGTGGGTCTAAGGGTGGGACGGCCGCGTAAGCCCGCCCCACCTGGGGCCGCTTAGGAGTCCTAAGTCCTAACGTTTTGAATCGCATCTATGTTTATCATATTCATCTCAAAAAAGAAAATAAGTTTTTGGTTATATTATCAATTAATTTAACATTACACCGAGAGTTAGAATTTAATTAGTACTCCGTTGTAAATTTAATAAATTACTGTATGAAATAGAATATTCTTCAATTTAAGTATTCTTTTTTTTTACATATAATAAAAATTACATAATATATTACTCCGTATTTTTTAATTAATTATTTTATAATTTTAATATTATTAAAAGAGTGAATAAATATTTTATACAAATGACAATTAAAAAGAAAGGGAAGGATTAATATACTCCGCTAAAATATCTCTAACCTAATCCTAATCTCAATCCGAAACCGACTCTTCCGCTTAAACCGCTGTCATTATAAATTTTGGGGTTTCTGGCTTCTCGAGGGTGCTATTGTCATCTCCATATCTCTCAATCCGCAAGACAAGTTCCGATTCTCTCTTCCCTCTATCAGGTAAACCACATTTGAAACCCTAGAAATCCCCCTTTCGATCCTAATCGGATTTCAGTCCCTCCTCCCTCAATTTGATCGCTAATCGTCTTGATTTTGATTTGTCATCTCTTTCTCTCTCAGTTTCCGCAGTTCCTACAATAATGGCTCGTACCAAGCAAACCGCTCGCAAATCCACCGGCGGTAAGGCCCCTCGCAAACAACTCGCCACCAAGGTAATCATCTCTTCCCTCCCCCTCTTTCTCCTCCACTTGTTAATTTTCTGGTTCCATGAAACTGTCGGGGCGAGTTTGTCCTTTCAATTTTTAGCATCCCTCTCTCTCTCTCTCTCTCTCTCTCTCTCTCTCTCGATTAAACCAGATCGATTTGTGTTTATAATCATAATTGTTGTGAAGGCTGCAAGGAAATCTGCACCAACCACCGGCGGTGTCAAGAAACCTCATCGTTACCGCCCCGGAACTGTCGCTCTTCGGTAAGTACTAATTAATTCCATCTTGTTTCTCTTCCAATCTCTCTTAACTCTTTTGTTCGTTTGATTGATTGTTTGTTTACGCCCTTCAAACAGTGAAATCCGCAAGTATCAAAAGAGTACCGAGCTTTTGATCCGCAAGCTCCCATTCCAGCGTCTTGTTCGTGAAATTGCTCAAGACTTCAAGGTATACTAGACCTCTGATTATGTTTCCTTCCGGATAAAAAAGTGCAAGTTTTTGTTTTTAATGGTTTGGACGTTTGTTTTTCCTGTGATGTTTGATTTGTGTGCTTCTTCAATTGTATCTCAGACTGATCTGAGGTTCCAGAGCCATGCTGTTCTTGCCCTGCAAGAGGCCGCAGAGGCTTACCTTGTGGGTCTCTTTGAGGATACCAACCTGTGTGCTATCCATGCCAAGAGGGTGACCATCATGCCCAAGGACATCCAGCTTGCCAGGCGTATTCGCGGCGAAAGGGCTTAAGGAAGATGATCTGCTGGTGGCGGTATTGATTTCTGATTTCCTATGAATGGATTTACTTGGTATTTCGGAATTCGTAAATTGAGTTTCTGTATATTGAATTTTCATTTTCGCATTACTACTACTACTACTACTTATCAACAAGACACAGTGCTTTCTACTTTAGCCTTTGGCTCTGGTTATTGTGGTGAATGATGATGGTTGTTAACTAATTTGTCAGTTAATTGTGTTAAGTTTTAGTATGAAGTTAGATAGATTGAGAATTTGATTTTTGAAGTAAATGTAGTTCAGGAATCTGGGTTTAGCTAGGAATCAGGACAAGCTCGAGTTGAGGAATTGCGTTAGGGAGAAGCTGAAGTTTGATGTGCAAACACAACTATGGCATTGGGTTGAATGGTATCAATCTGACCCCCCCCCCCCCCCCCCAGATTCATCAACCAAATGCCGTCCAAATCTTGTATCGGTTGATGATGATAACACAAAGTATCTTACTATCTTTCGTGTCATGGTTTTTGCCAAGCCAAAGCAGGCAATACAGGAGTTCTGAAAGAAGGGGACGTACACAGTAATGGTAGATTATATGATACCTTGTAATTGATTTCTGAAAACTACAAGGTATACTCTTGGAGTAACTGGGAGGTTAATAATCTTTAAGTCTTAACCATATGAACTTCCAGGCTTCCGCCTTCATCAGTATCTTGAAGTGAGATGGGTCTTGGGTATTTGGATCTATATTATAAGACAGGACTTATGTATACGAAAGATGGTGGGGGAGGGTGATTGGCCTAGGTTCTGAGCTGAACTTTGTTCGAGATGAGTCAGTGTTTAACTTTGAGCAACAATATCAACCAAACAATATGGATGATTTTTCGGATGCGAAATCCAGCAAACTCGAATACTCGATGATGTGGTGCTGAAGGAGTTATGTCGACCCATGTTGGCAAAAAAAAAAAAAAAAAGGGATCTGAAAAATCAATGGGATTTCCCATTGATATTTGTATTTTTGGAGCTTCATCAACAACATCTATCTTTGTTGAAGAAGTTCAACAATTGAAAAATCAGATTTCACAAAGCCAAGATTCACAAAGTTAAACAATCTGAAAGCTTGCAGTTAAGTTGCAAAAGATCCGAATGAGTTTGGGTGTAGTTGGCCTTCGATCCCCCGATTTGTCATTTGAGCTCCCTCCCTCGAACTCGATCGCCTTTGCAAAAGAATTAAGTGCAGCGATTCGATTAAAAGAAAACTTGAAAAACAGGTTGAAGATGTTGTAAACAATTGCCCTCAAGCCAAAACTTGAAAAACAGGTTGAAGATGTTGTAAACTCAACTCTAGTGGCAGGAATCCTAAATCAAACTATTAATTAATTTCACCCATTTCCTTTTATAATATTCAAAGTCTGTATTTGTTATTCATTAACATAAATTTATTAGCATGATAAAAAGTTGTATTGACAAAATATGAAATTAGTTTTTCAAAAATACTTTATTGTTCTCACTGTAGTTAAAAATTTTTCAAGATAAAACCTCATGACTGTGTCTTTTTAACTTGAAGATTTGTTTATTATAAGCAAGATGTCAACAAAACAAGAGAAGATGACATAACATCTCCATCTTTTACATATGCCACGTTGTTTACCTCCCTAAAACAATGATGTTATGTATTAGATCAATCAAGTTTAAGTTTATTGCTCGGTTGGTAATTCAAAAAGTGTATATATTCACATAGAAAGATAAAAAGAAAAAGAGAAGCAAATTTAACAAAAATGTATACTTGGTTATGACTCACAATTTTACATAAAATAGAGACACTGGGGAGCAAAAGGAATTTTATACAAGAAAGCCGAAAGGGCTTTTGCTTGCACTGACTTTTTACCCCTACCCTCGGAACACAAGTACAAACACCTCCACTTTTGTAATGGCATTGGCAACTCTTGATATATTGCTTTTTTTTTTTTTTTACTGCAGTTAATTTGAAGTGTATAGGGAGGTAAGGTTTCAGAAGGGGAAATCAATTGAAGTACGTGGTAGCCAATTAATTGTATGGAAAACTGAGTTTCATGAAATAAAGGGGTCTAAAAACCCGCATGGTGAGTGATGCTGATGCTTCATTTCTGAAACAGGCACTTTACGTACTTGGCCTCTCAGAAAGCTTTCTTCCTTTGGATCTACTGATCGAGTGCTTTTAGTGTTGAGTGCAACGGTAACCCATTCCATCTCTAGCTTCATGTAAAATTTGAATATATTCAACTTCTAGCCTTGGCTCCTCACCAAAAAAAAAAAAAAAAACCCTTCTAGCCTTGGCTGAGAGAATTTCAGATGAAAAAACTTGGAAGAGTGCAAGATTTGACAACACTTTCTGGACCTTAGACCTGAGCATGGGCCGGGTCTTGACCAATTTTTCGGCCCATTACACCGGGTTGGATTTGGCACGGACCCGATATTTGGGCCTAATGCCTCGTCTAAGCCTGCACTATTCGTCGGGCCGCCCAGCAGGCCTAGCATCTCAAATTCGTTTTTTTTTTTCCTGAAATCGAACTAAAAAAATATATATAAAAAAGGGGCAAATCATAGCATTATATAAATACTTTCAAATGCGAAGCAAATCTAAACAATATTAGTTTACTACCAAATGCAAATCAACGTTATATTGTACATTTGTACCAATACTTTCAAGCGACACTCGGGCTATGCGAGTGAGAGCATTTAATGTTCTTATTTCTCAATTGGATTTGATTTTGAAGATGAGAGCGTGTAAGATTGAGAATATTTAGCACTTATGAGTAGTATGACACTCGTAATATAGTTATAAATTATAGAAATTATGTATATATTTTTTATAATACTCTATATAACTTATATAATTATAATTATATATGGGGTGCGCTCCGATGAAAACCAAAATTGCGGTAAAAACCTGTGAGGACCGGCTTTTTAGCCCGATTCACATGCTTTATAGCCCGGTTATAAATAGAACCGATCTATAAAGTCACAAATTTTAGCCCGATTCTGAATAAAACCGAGCTATAAAGTCACTATGTAATTTTAAAACATGAGTTTTTTAGCACGATTTTTAGGCTTAACCGAACTATAAAGTCATGTGTTATTTTAAAACTGAAGTTTTTAGCACGGTTTTTAGGTTGAACCGAGTTATAAAGTCACTGTGTGATTGGGATTTTTAGCACAGGTTTCAAATAAATTAAGCTATAAAGTAGTCCTCATGGTTTTTACCACAATTTGAGGTTTTCACCGGAGTCAATCCCATTATATATAATATAAATATAAAACCGGGCCGAGCTCGTCGACCCGCTTGGGCTTCACCCTTTTCCCAAGCCCGGCCCTTTGGACCTACTGGGCTGTGCCTGTACTCTGTCCAAGCCCGCATATTTTTCAGGGCGGGTAGGCGGGTCGGGCGGGTTGACCCATGTTTGCTCAGGTCTATTCTTGGTCTCCCCCAGACTCAAGGAACAGGAGTTTTTATGGAAGACCAATCATCTTACTCATAAAACTACCTCACTTGAGATTCAATTACCCATGATTGTTGCTATTAGATAGGGCAGGACCTGAGATTTCAAACGTCTGAGGCGAAATATAAAAATAGGCCCCTCGACTATTTTTAATAATAAAAAAGGGAATACTACACTATAAAAAAAACATATCACTAGTCAAATGTGCCATACGAAAATAACATATTAATGTATATAAAGAGTTAAATTGTAAAAGTTTCAAGATGCATCATTAACAAGTTAATGTAATACGTTTTAAAAAAAAGTGATGCGCGGTTACAAGCTGGGAGATTAATCCCATATTTGTGTATACAAGTTACTCAAATGTATGCTTTATAATGAAGAACATGACTAGTTTTATTGATCTCTAATCAAACCTTCAGAGTCTAGTGAAGGCTTAATTAGTTTATATTATGATTTGTTGGTGTATGGAATTAGGGAGATTAATCTCATATCAGCGTATACAAAACTACGAAAAAAAATTGATGTTTTATTTGTACATGCTAGTTACAGAAGACATCAAGAAGAGCACACCTTATAATTATATGGCTATTTGTTTCATATATAGCTCAAACCAATTGCTTTCACATTTGAAGTTTGTAAATTACACACAAATTGCCCCCTTGTTGACGAAATTACTAATTCAAAATCTCTCTCCTTCCGTTCGGGTTATAAAGGCCTAACTCTAATACATATCGCCATGGCCGGGCTATTGTGGTAATGGTGAGTCGTTTGTCATCCACGGTATTCCTAGACTGACTGCTTCTCCATATTCACTGGCTCCCGACTGCCGGTACTCTGACATACCTAGGTTGAGGGAATTGGTTTAATGAGCACTTGTTTGATCGTTTCCTTGAGCGAAGGTTTGTGACCTCCAAAGTATTCACTACAAGCTCCATCTTGAGTTTGGGAGGGTGTATCTTGAAGCTCTCTCTTGCTCAACCATATTCAAATGTCTCTTGTTGGGTTCAAGTGTTCTTAATATGACTTAATATGACTGCTTTGCGAGGTCATCCTAAAGGCATCTCTGATGAAAGGAAGAGGGATCAGGTTGTGTCTATGGCAGCTGTCTTGTGGAGAGAGAGCCGGGGAGGATGCAAGTTTGATTCAAGATAAACTCACTTCGTCTGCCTTTTACGACTCTGGTTTGGTAAAGAAGAAAAAAGACTTGTCCGACATTTGAGCTGAATGTGGTTCAATGCAAACGTAAAATGGGGGGATGGCCATTATGCTGCTGCTATTAGGTTCCTCGCGTCCTCTAGGGTGACCCCTTCAATGATGACAAGGTTGCAGAGCTTCTTGCTAATTAAGCATCCTATTTCTCCCCCACCGGTTGTTTCATGTGATTCTCTCTTGGTGTCTGCATTAACTAGTAAAGAGTTAGTCCTAAATCAGATTAGAAGCTTCCCCAAGGGTACTTCTTACGGGAAAGATAGGCTTAGAGCGCAACATCTCGTCGATATTATGAGTGGGGTCTGTGATGGCATTGCTAGTGAGCTTCTTAGAGCCATCACGGGGGTTGTTAACCTGGTTCTGCTGGGTGCTTGCCTTCAGGTACTTGCAGAATTTGTTGTGAATGCTCTCCTGATGCCATTGTTGAAACAAGGAGGGGTGTTCACTATATTGCATTAGGTTCTATCCGGAGGAGGTTGGTTTCCAATCGGATGCTTCTATCGTCACTAAGAAGCTTAACAGTTATTTGGGCACACACTAGTTTGGCGTGGGTGTGTCGGGGGCGGCTAAGCTATCCTCCACTTGGTTAACGGGATTCTGTTGGATAACTGTATGGATAGTGGCATGTCCTTACTTCTTGTGAACTTTTCTAACGCTTTTA
Organism: Persicaria maculosa; assembly: GCA_963922045.1. Classification (NCBI taxonomy): domain Eukaryota; kingdom Viridiplantae; phylum Streptophyta; class Magnoliopsida; order Caryophyllales; family Polygonaceae; genus Persicaria; species Persicaria maculosa. The sequence goes on along the minus strand of OY998263.1, from coordinate 64,386,019 downwards.
ATCTCGTCGATAGAAGTGCTTTGATTCGGGAAGTGCGCACCCGTTTCCCCTCCATTGCTCCGTGGGTTAAATTTTGCTATGCCTAACTTGCTAGTCTTTATTGACAGGATATTCCTTTGTGTTTTGTCAAGGTGTGCAATAGGGTGATCCGCTAGGTCCGGTTTTGCTTGCTTTAGTGTTGAATCCGCTTGTTACCAAAATTAATACCTCGTGTGCTCTTAACATCAACGCTTGGTATTTAGATGCAAATGAGATCCCCTACAACACAAATATACTCCCCTCCCTACATCACAAAAATATTTTAACATTTATATTATCTTAAAAAAATTATAAAAATTACATTTATATTATAAACATCTACTTTTATATATTTATAAAATTTTATTTTGAAAAATCGTTTTTATTTATAAAACATAGGATAGAAAAAACAAAATAATGTAGACAATTTAGCTGAGTTGAATTGGTAAGATGTGTGAGGTCATTCAAATCCATTCAACCTAATACAACGAATCATTGGCACAATTAATTATAGAACAAATAATTAATTAGCACCAAAAAAAAAATAGAACAAATAATTAATAATATCAATAATTAGAATAAAGGAGCAAATTTGCCGGACAAAGGGGCTTATCATGCCCATCAACCAAGCCGATATCGACCTTCTTATCGGCAGAAATCCCAGACATGTAGCAGATATCCAATAAGGTGTCACGGATGAGGTTATGTCGATGTTTAATGCCCACGGAACCAGCGCAGGACACAACATGGTCACCGTAGACATCACCATCAAAGACTCGAGAACAAGCAGGACAAGGCCTGGACACCGTGAAAATTGGAACTCCCAGCCGATAGCTAAGCACACTACGATAGGTCCTTCCATTCATAGTATGCCCGAACCCGGAAATAGGAAATGCACGCAACCAATTAAAGGAGTGAGCACCCTAGTGAGACTTCCATAATGCCACTTGCCGCGGAGTCAATGAAAAAACAGAGTCTGATGTAGCAGCAACCTTCGCGAAATATATATCTACCAGTTTCTTCATAAGTTTGGGGATAACGATTTCACTAGGATTGCGTAGAATATCAGAACTCGTGACCTCATTACAAGAACGACAAGCATCATCAAAAGTAAGGCCAACAACAATGATACCAGAAGGATGTAAGATCTTAGCCTGCAACTCGGCAGACTACAAACGGGATGTCAAAAAAGCATAATGTATGACATCGCCAGCAGCATACACTTCGACCCCTTTTAAAATAGTAAAACCAACTCTATGAAATATGAAATCACCATTATTAGACCTCGCCCCATAACTTTTTGTTACCAATTGAACCCGCTTCAGAAACCCAATTGCATCAACTCTCAATTCCCCAAATATAGAAAACGCAAATGCCACGAAGTAATACCCCTTAGCAGCACAGATATTTGCGTACTTCTTCTCCTTCATTTCAGTGGCTTGGAAAACCACATTGCTAAGTATAAAGCAATCATTGGCTCTAGTTGCGAACGGTGAAGCCCCAACCACATCAACACAAGTATCTCTACCTTTGTCCCACTCATAAACCAACAAATCACCTAGCCTCAACTCAACACCATCATCACTGCTCATACCAATACGTGCTTCCTTTTGAACTGCGATGCCCGCTTTATAACAAATGTCTGCCAAAACATCTCAGACCATGTTGTGTCGGTGCTTAGTCTTGATGCCTCCATTACAATGCAAAGCGTCATCTCCAAATGGGTCCATCCTATCAAGCTCACAATTGTGACGGGTTGGATAGCCACTAAACATAGGGATCGAGAGATGGTATTGGAGGACATACCGAAATTGGAGAGATGGCATGGTCTGAGCAAGGCCCTCAATGGGAGTAGTTAACAAAAAAATCTTGCGCTCCCCCCCCCCCCCCAACAGCTTGTAGAACGTGCAATTGCCTTGGAGTCGGATTGAATGTGGACACTAACTTGTCATCAATGATCATGAAGTATCGATCTGCCAATACTGACATGAATTTTTTAGGGGCGGGGGATACAAACAAGTCATCAATATTCGAACCAACCAAGCGACATATCTCGAGATATCTTGGGTGAGAACATTGTCAAGGCTAATGTCAAAACATCTAGAAGGTGATGTCGCTGACTTACTCAAAATGGATGTTTGGAGTTTATTTGTCTGGACACGAGATGCGATGAAAGCAAAATGATCAACATCCTCTGTTGTGAGCAAATCAAACCCACCAAGTTTTAAAGGAAGTGTGGTCGGATGCCACAACCTCGGGCCCCTTGCAGTAATAGCATGCTCAAGGGAGGCCCGAAGCTCATCATTAAAACACCTTATAGTGTCGGAGAGGGCATGAGGGGGGCACGTTCGAAGAGCAAACTTCAATCTGGAGACCACTTAGAAGGAGCAATTCACATTGGGGATCCTCTACCTTCCTCACCGCCTTTAAAACCTCTATCGACTTGTTAATCCTCTTCATAACCAAGTTGTAATAGAATGTAGCATTGTTGTTGGCCGGTCCGCCTAACAGTTTCACACCCAATTTGGGCCTAGAAAGGTCAGATTGGAACAAACTACCTTCAAAGCTCCTCGGATCTTCAGTCGACCAGAATAATTTAGTTTTATGAATGTTAATTAATATCCCCAACTTCGGACCCTCTCTAACCACAATCTCAATAGCCTTATCAACCTCCCTGGCATCACCTGATAGGGTACCATCATCTAAATCAGTGAAGATCTTCTACATCACACCCTACTCCCCTCCCTACAACACAAAAATATTTCAACCTATATTTTATCTTTAAAAAAATTAAAAAAATTATATTTATATTATTAACATCTATTTTTATATATTTATAAAATTTTATTTTGAAAAATAATGTTTTACCATTTTTAAAAATTAAAAAGGCACTATTTAACAAAATACAAATATTAAAAACTTTAAAACACGATTTTTCAAAATAAAATTTTATAAATATATAAAAGTAGATGTTTATAATATAAATGTAATTTTTATAATTTTTTTAAGATAATATAAATGTTAAAATATTTTTGTGATGTAGGGAGGGGAGTATATTTGTGTTGTAGGGGATCTCATTTGGTCCCAATGGCCTAGGATAAGAAACTCAATTGGAAAATATTTTCCCTATATACACCCGGTTTACCCATTTTTATATTAGATTATGGATAAGAAGCTCAATTGAATTGCGAAATATTTTAATTTCCCTAGATACACCTGGTTTTAGCCATTTTTAAGTTATATTTTGGGGTTTACCCATTTCATTTTAGGGTTTTTTTCCCAATATAGTATCCTTATCCTATGCCCTAAGATACAATAAATAAACCGATATTATTTTATTTTTAGAATTCTTTTATCTCTAAAATTACTACAAATAAATAAAACAAACAACTATGTTTCTTCTTGATTTTTTTTGTTGGGCTAGGAAGGAGGCTTCAATCACCCCGAGCCTCCTAGATCCACCACTATTTGAAGCTAACAATTGCCTTATTTTCTACCTATAAATATGTATCCCTTAGTGCTTTCTCCTACCTATAATTATTTAACACTAATTAGCCTTGAAGTCCAACACAACTACTGGTATTAGCTAGGTAATTATCCGTTTCAATTATGTCAAAGCTCACCACGGTTAAGATGGCATAAAAGAGGGGTTTAAAACAAAGCACCGTTACTTTACATAATTATTACATTAGTTGTATAACAGGCAAATTTTTAGGGTGTGACTGAAAGGATATATGGAGTCACCTTTTCTAGGTAAAGAAAGAAGAAGAGATATTGTAGCTAGATTTCATGATATAATATAGATGCAGCAGCCAGTGGTCATGTTGAGAGGACAACCAAATTATTTGTGAGCTCAGACTCCAAAGACCAGACTTTTGATACCCCATGAAAAAGATCCCTTTTAACCCCAAAATTGGAACTGTTCCCTAATTCTTTAACTCAGTTTTTACACTATTACAACGGGAATTCATTTGAAAATGATTTTTCGTTTTTTAGGGTCTTAAGTTTATTAAACTGTAAGATTACAAAGGTTAAGTTGAAACCCTTTCTAGAAGGCAAGACAACCCCTTGTGGGAATATTACTCCCTGTGACAAACACCACCGCATTCCAGCGGCGTTGTCTCCACCGCTGGTGTAATCCACCACCCCCATCACTAGCAAACTCGTCACTTGTCACCACCACCACCACTACCACCACCACCTTCATCATCATCCTCTTACCGAGTCTTTCAATTAACCTCGCTCAGTCAGACTTTTACTCGATTCATAATATGAGGACTATTATTTTCTTCGTCTTGCTTTGATTGATTCGTTCATAGATTGTGGGTTGTTTTGATTTTTCCATTGTATCATAATGGTTAGTCCATGTGACATTCTTGTGCCCTATTGATTCACCAAATTCTTGTCTAGTATTTTGAATTATTATTTGTATAAGAAAAAACTAAAAGATCAAACCTATAAAGAAAGGGAACGAAATCCCTCTAATATCTTTATAAAGTATATTACAACAACTTGGAGGAGAGTAATCTAAGAGCATCTTTAATGGTGGTACTTGGAGTACCATAACCCTATTTTTAAATAAAAAATAAAAATAAATGTAAGAGTTGGGGTGTAAATCAAGACAATCATTACAAGTGAGTACCATTTAGATGATACTGACTCTTACGCAATATCATAAGTTTTATCCAATGAACAATAACATGTGGGGACCACTTTTTTTTTTCCGCCGCTACAAAGATTTAAAAATAAAATGAAATATATGTTAAGATACTTTTGTGAGTATCATGGTTGTGTATTCAAGTATCTTAAAATGATGTGGTAAGAAAAAATATAAGATATGATACTTGAATTGGGTACCATGGATAAAGATGCTCTAACAAAACTACAGTAGGAGGCAAAAAAGTATTATAGCTGGTAAGAAAGTCGACCACTCTGTTGGCCTCACGGAACACATGTCGAAACCAGATACACCAATTCCTACGAAAAAGCCTTGGCATAAAAATAACAAACTGGACAATAAGTGAGATGGTAAGATATTCTTCTGTATGAGACATAAGATAAGGCTTGAGTCGACTTCCACATCTAGCATGCGATAGCCTTGTTCCCATCCAAAGTAAAGTCCGTAATAGAGTAACCAAAGCTCTACAAGTAAAACCAATTATCTTGTGTCCCCACACTGCCACACATCTCGAAAAACACCACCAACACTTGCTAAGCCAGAAGAGGTCTCCACCGATGCATCTGTATTGATTTTGATGAAGTTAGGTGCAGGAGTCTTCCAACTAACATCAACCGCATGCTTGATACAAGCAGGAGTAGCTTTGTTGTTTGTAGAGAGGGAATCCTGCCTGAGAGAGTGTTTTTTTTTTGGTACGTAGTGAGAGAGTGCTTTGTTAAGGAAGAGCTTAGTGTACCGGTTTAGAACTCTTTTCTGCCAGAACATTTGTTTTGTGCAACCTTTTTCACCGGTGATGAAAATTTCTACAGGTATCGTTTATCATTTTTTTAAAGTTCGTTATTTTTAGTTACTACTTTTTTATTTGTGTAATTGATTTACTTATTAATAAATAATAATTATTCTAATGGAAAAGAATATAAGTGGGGGTGGTACTGGAAAGTGGTAGCTATGACAAAGTTGTTCAGTGAGTTTTTTTTTTGGTAACTTCCTTTACCTGTTTGTCGCTAATTTCTCTTTGTTTGAGAAATTAGCGACACCGCTTTTTTGTTTATGAATGTTGTATACTTATCCCAGGTTATATTTCTTCCATCAATTTTTCTTCCCTTATGTTTTCTATGTTTGTAGAGTAACAATGGTGCCCCTCCTGCGATTTACAAGGCCTACCATTTATGTTGTGACAACTTTGTTATAGAAGTTCATCCTCTTTACCAACAAGTTTTTGGTCCAAGTCACATTTACCTGTGTGTGCTAGGGTGTAGGTATGTATGTGAAGGATTGACTTCTATAAGGATAACTGAACCCAACAGTTCGGTGACAAAACCTAACGTTTCTCCTCAAATATGTGATATATATTATTGATTTAAAAAAAGATATTAAAAGTTAGGTACAAATTAAATCTAAAACTACGAAAGTTTATTAAATAAACTTTTAAATTCATCTAATTTAATTTTATATGTTTTATTTGAATTGAAAATACATGAGTAATACAAATATACAATACATAAAATAAGAATTTTATTGGAGAGAAATCGTTATGATATTATATTACCATCCCTTATAAAGATCAGGATATTTATTTTACCTTTGAAAGATTGAGATATATTTTTAACACCCTTTAAAGATTGAGTTATTTTAATTAGTTTTGCCAACTTTAATTAACGACCACCTAAGGAATTCACTCTTCATTTTATTCAATTCATTGGAAAACTGTAATCATGTAATGCTAACTGACCTCTACGGCTCTACCTAGCTAGGGTTTTTATTTTATCCCCATGAATCTTTCTTGGGGAAATGAGTCTTTCAGTGGTGATGAGGTGATCAGTGAAAAAAAATAAAGTTAAAATTGGGGTGCCTTAATTAATTGGTGGGTAGATGAATCCATGAATTGATACAAGTAATTCCTGGGCATTAAATCAGGACTCATGTACACAATGAAAGTTGATTCATCTGAGTACCCCATCCCACCATTAATTGCTTGAAGAAGACATGCTCTCTGAAACTGAAATACAACAACTTTCCATTTCCAGTAACAGAAAAACACTGTTTTTGCTTCATATACAAGCACCCCCACATACATAAATAAGCACCAGATCAGATGATACCTCATCAACAGACCAGGATACATTATGAAACTGATACCATATATATATACATTTCAAAAAATATCTTTTAATTAATCTAAACACATATATGCTATAGAAACTACGTACCTTATAAGAGCTTAATTTAGAAGTCACCTTCCTTGAGTAGTTAATTAATCTAAACGCCACCTAATTTAGATAACACTTGCCTTAATTTTCCCCTCGGATGGTTTGGCATACGAGTACTTATGCATTATCTGCTCCTTATCGGTACAAATAAGCTTATATTATATAAACACAAATAAGCTTTTGTTCGCACAATCAAGTGCTGCACACGCCAAACAAACCCTAAGAAATTTGAGAAGAAATAAAGGAAGGAAAGGAGAAATACACCCTTACAAATTAAAAGATATAGATGTTCCTTTTTTCAATCTTAGTTTAATTTCCCCTTTCCTTTTTCTCTAAATCATTCAAATATTTTAATCATTAATGCCCTAAAATGGGCATATATATATATATATATATATATATATATATATATATATATATAGCCAGCTAGGAATAGCTAGAGGTTTAGTCACTGGTCTCCATAGCAGTTGAGGCTAAGCTCAAGGGAAGTGGTAGTGGAAACAGAAGTGTAGCAGTTACTTGTTGTGGCACTGTAGCAGTTATCAGGTTCAGGCCTCATCATCATGGTCATGGTCCCACACAAGCTGCTGGCTGGTGGTTGATCATCATCATCATCACCATCATCATCACCATCTCCATCTTTAGCATTGATTGGAAACAAGGGGAGGGTCTCTAATTCTCCTGTAAGAGTCTCATACTGATACTCTTGATCTTGATCTTCATCTTGGAATTGGAATTGGGTTTCATGATAATCAGCTGAGGATCTATTTCTTGTGTCCTCCATGAATGAATAGGACTGATGGATGTAAGGGTTCACACCTGCAGCCCATTGGAAGCTTTGATTTGGAAATGTACATATCCCTCCATTGCCTGCACATGCTGAAATTGCACACTCCTGCTTGGGTTTTTTTTAATTAGTTTTGGGATTAGCTATATAATTAGATGCATGATAGTACACATGAGAAGGAATTTAAGCATTGAGGGGGTTTTGCTTTCCCCCTTTTGAATAAACTAAATGTGAAGTCTCAAATATATACTAATTGGGCTAATTTCTACAACTATGGCCATTTTTTGTTGTTGTTGTTGTTGTTGTTGAATATATGGAAGATAAAATTCATATATTCATGGATGGGGTGAAAGCTAATGTAGTTACAACAGAATGAAAAGCCAATCTACCATAACAACCGGATCGATGCAACGGGCAAACCCAAGTCACACTCCAGAAATATACATTCAGAAATGATCAATTGGCATGGACTCTTTTATTTATTTTTTCTCAAAACAAGATGGGTTTTCTATATCAAGATAATATATTAATGGATATATACAAAAACATTTCTAGATGGGTGAAGTTTTATACCAATTACTCATTATGCACCAACTATTTTGTGTATATCTCTTTGAATATTTCAATATGTCTCCTCTTTTAGAAAATAGAATAGAACTCTATACACCTTCAATATATTTAGTTTTGGGCAAAATAGGGGAAAAACCCATTAGTAGCTTTTAGCTTATTGTAGTTATACAATTACCCATTAGTAATTAGTTAGTTATAGTTTCATAACAAACATGGAAAACACAAAGCTTTTTTCAGTAATTTAATGATCCCAAAACTTACCCTAAAGTTTCTTTCCATGCTCATGTGCCCATATCCACAACCAGTAGAAACCACCCCAGCTGATGGAGGAGGATAAGCCATCCCTGCAATTTTTTTTAAATTTTTTTTTTATATATTCAATTTATGATCTCCAAAAAAACAAAGTCCCCAAAAACTTCCTCCTAAATAAATATTAATATTCTATATGTATAGAAAGAAAGAGGAGAGAGAGAGAGAGAGAGAGAGAGAGAGAGAGAGAGAGAGAGAGAGAGAGAGAGAGAGAGAGAGAGAGAGACTTAACCAGTAGGGTATCTGATGTTAGGATGAGGCCTTTGCAAGGGCAAATGATGGTGTTCAGTTGTAGAGGAGAACCTCTTCTTCTGCCTCTCCCTGGCCTTGTGATTCTGGAACCAGTAGAACACATTCTTGCCTTCAATCTTACCATACTGCCTAAGCCTTGCTGAGATCTTCTGAATCTGATCAGCAGTTGGAGACCTAACCCCATTGTTGTAGTAGAGATCCTTGAGTATCTTGATCTGCTCACTTGTAGGTGTCCACCTTGTGCTGCTTTGCCTGCATAGGTAGTTGCTTGTCAATTTGGCGCCGCCGCCACCGCCTTGATCATGATGCTGATCATCATTTGCTTGTAGTTGTTGTTGTTGTTGTTGTTGAGGCTCCATTGAATTGAACACACAAATTAATTAAAGTGGTAATGAGCTAGGAGAGATGTTGTTTTTGATTTAATTTTGGAGAGACAATTGAATAATGGGTGTGGAGGAGGTAGAAGAAGAGTTTGAGAGGGTAATAAGGTGAGGAAGACAAAGCACATGGAGGAGAGTGGGTATGGGGATATGATATTAGGGAAATCTGAGGGAGAAGGACTGAAGGAGACTGAGATTATCATAAAAGGAAAAGGAGACAAATCAGTGTATAGAAAGGTAGAGCCTCAGAGGATATATTGCTTGGATTAAAAGTCATCAACAGGTATCATTATGTAACCTCTGAGAGATAGATAGCGATAGAGAGATTCAAACCCCATAAATGAGAGATTGCTACTACATGGAAAAGATAGAAAGGTAGGCCCTTCAATTCTTTTTTCTTTTTCTTTTTTTCCCCCTTTTATATTTTCTGCTTGTATGTGCATCTTTGTTTACTGTATTAATCTTGATCCTCCGGTTCCCGCTAATTTTGTGTAAAGAAATATAATAATTCATATTTAAGTTCGGATTCATTGATAACTGCTCTAACCATTGCCCTTCTTTCATTTTTCATATAAAATTTGTTACTTTTTCTTACCTTTCATTTCCAAATTTTAAAGAGTAACTATTACCTTTAGAATGCTCAAATCATTTCTCCCACCCTACTCTAGGCTCACAAAAAACGACGTTTATGTACATTTTATATGTAAAATTTAATTCATTTTCTTTCCATTCCCTCCTATAGAAACAAACTAGCCCTATGAATGAATGTAAGTTACAAAATGGATGAAGATATGCTCCTTTTTGTACATATGTTGTTATTTGGGCCGTTCCATGTATCATTAATTTAGTAATCTTAGGTGCCTGTCAACAGTGATTTGGAAGAACTTTAGGGCATCTGTGTGAGAGAGTGATCACCCAACATATATTCTTCCTTTCTTTCATTTGGGTCCCATTCAAATTACAGTCTTCCTAACTTTATGTTCCAAGACCTATATTATCTACTAATTAAATGTACTAAATAATGGGCGGACCTTAAGAAAGATATGACCTAAATTTTATTTTTATAAGTTAGTAAGATATTTGGTAACTCGATTGATTTAGTGGATGAGAGATTAAAGAAATAATGGATTTGTAAATAAAAAGAAAAACTCTATAATTTTTGGGATGAATAGCTATTGAAAATCAAATTAAGCTAATATAATTTTAGCTTTCATCCATTTAAAATTATTTAATATTAAAATCACAAGTTTTGAAAAGTTTCTAACATTATCAAACGAAGCTAATGCTCTTAATTAATCTATTTAATTCCTTGATTATATTAGGAAAAAAAAAGCAGTTAAAATAATTAAGGAGTGATGAAGGAAAATCAATATCGAAGGAGGGGGGAAACAGTGCATGTTTTATCAGATCAAGTACAAAATTCAGATTTGGTATATATATGCTGAAGATGCTTTTAAGTTCAGCCTTAGCTTCTCACTGTACTGACTACAAGAAAGCTACAAGAATAATACAATTATTGATAACAAATGCGTCCATGGTTAAATAATTGTATTGTTTAGTTTGTAATTAACTGGTGAGAATCTTATAAATTTTCGTGAGTTTTTGGATCCTCATAACCTTATCTTATTCAATACGGAGTAATAATATGATTAAGAATCTTCCGGCACTACGCCAATTCAAATTTACATTCGAACGACGAATCCACGTACGGCGTCGCCAGAACCTAGTCTCATGTAGTCCCGGACGATGACCCGTCCGTCGCTTAAAGGATCGTCACTTCGACACCGTCCAACTAGTATCCATATATGCAACGAATTATGTTTTCATGCTGCCTGACTCAACCAGGTGACGGGTTTTGTTGTCGTTCAGTACAAAATGTTGTCAGAGGTATATGGGACATATGCATTCATGCGACGAACAATATTTGTCGCTTCAAAGTGCCAGAGCTGTAGTGCATGAAACTTGAAGCGACCAAAGATATACATTCATCACTTCAAAGGGTCCATTGTCTTTTGGGCTTGTACACTCAGCAACCATTAAAGTCATTGCCTAATATGCAATGAGACGAGATAGGGTTGTATATGGCTTTCGTGTTGTGTGTTAAGGCGACAAAATGGATTGATTATTTTCATAGCGTATGTTTTGGGGTGGCAGATTTATGGTCAATGCTCGTCGCTTGGATTCGTCTGCGTTTTTAAGAAAAGTTCAGGAGACCATAAGAGGCGACGTGATATGATCGGAAGCTCTTCGACCTAACAGGATCGACGGCGAGATTCCTCCATTAATATTTGAAGGGATAAACTTTTCTACTAGAACCGGATATGTATGCAAGATTTGCAAGTCTCTGATCCTTGAACCTCCCACCACCCAGGGTGTCTCCCTCGACTTTCACCATAGGGTTTTGTTTTTTTATCATCTCTCACAAAAGAGTTTTGTTTTTATCATCTCACCAAAAACATGTTCCTTAATAATTCAACATGACTTAGAAAATGATAAGCCTTACAAAACATATAAGAGAAAATTGTTGCCTACTAATTGTTTACAACCAACGTGGGACATTTTTTTGATAGAAAACAACAACAACAACATTCCCAGTTTTTTCGCTGGAGCAGGGTCTGGGGGGGGGGGGGGGGGGGGGAATGTACGCACTCTTTCCCCGACAATGTCGAGAGAGTGTTTCTTTTTTGATAGAAAAAATGAAGAAAAAATTTATGAGCCTAGATCACATCACGTCGCCCTATATCTTAGGAGACTAAAACTATTCGCCGCCTGAGTCTGTTACCTGATAAGTTGGAACTACGCCAAATTTACATTCGAACGACGAACCCACGTACGGCGTCGCCACATAGAGAACCTAGTCTCATGTAGTCCCGGGTAGACATGGCCACGGGTCACGGGTCGTGTGGGTTGACTCGTGACCCGCCGGGTTAGGGTCAAAGGGTCGAAGGGTTGACTCGGGTTGAGGGTCAGGGTTAGGGTGGGGAAGAATATAAAACGTGACTCGGCGAGTCCGACCCGACGGGTCAACCCGGTGGGTCAACCCAATGGGTCATAAAAAAAAATTTTAAAAATATTTTTTTAAAAAAAACTAGAATTTATATTACAATTATAATGAATTATGAATTTAATTTAATTTATTCATAATTCATAATATATAAATTCCCATTCATTGCATGTTGTGAAAATGCTACTCAACCTTTGTTTTCTGTTATAGGCTTAGCACTCTTCCCTAGACCTGTCAAAATACGACCCGACCCGAATGACCCGAAAAATTTCCGACCCGAACCCGGAAATTTTGACCCGAATTTCTTTTTCGACCCGAACCCGAAAAACTCGAAATTTTCCGGGTAATCTGGGTTTCGACCCGGCGACCCGATTGACCCGGTAATTTTGACCCGATTGACCCGGTGACCCGAATGACCCGATTGATTTATAATTATATATAATTAATTTTTATATATATAATTAAAATTTATCACAAAATTTTCAAATCTTGAATTTTTTAAATTTAAAAAAGAAAAAATTGACAAACCCGAAATCGACCCGAAACCCGGTCAAACCCGAGTTCGGGTCAACCCGAAAATACCCGAAATCCGTTTTACCCAGAACCTGTTTTACCCGAAACCGGAAGTGACCCGACCCGAACCCGACCTGAATGACCCGTTTGACAGGTCTACTCTTCCCCCTTTCCTCTAGTTTTCAATGTGGGATGGGATGTGGGACAAGAACAAGTAGAAACTACACAATGTCTTCAATCTCTACCATTCGTTTTTTCATGTCAATCCATACTTATAAATTTTTATCATATACAAACACTAGTACTACACTTTATACAAATATTATTTTTTTAAAAAAAATTTACCTATCAATTATGAAAGATTAAAATAACGAGCGCGTAACAAGAAAGTGTGAAGTTCAACAAAATACCTTAAACATTTGTGTTATTTGGTGGATCCACTATTAAATCATTCTATATCATTCTATATGATACTAAGTTAGGAGTCTTTATGATATAATTTCAAATAATACAAATATTGTTGTTGATATAGCCGTTATACTTGTATGGTATCCTTAATGTCAAGTTTTCGTTTATTTTGAAAATGATATAGAACTTCGGATTTTCAAACACAAGAATGAAATATAATATTGGCTAATACTTTTTCAATGTGTCTTTTCATGTCATAACAAGCAACCCAAGTATGTAATTCCAATAACATCATCATTTTGTGTATACACAAAATGTGGCTAATTCAACTTTAAACGAGAAAGTTTAACATATCTATATGAAGATAAACCTAGATTTGAAATAATTGATCAAGAAATTAACATAATAATGCAAGTAAAATAAAACACTTATGATTGATTAATGGATCAACACAACTATCAATTAAATTAAATAGAAAGATTAATCCAACATAACTTGATATATTGTATCATGATGTTTCATTACCATGTGTTATTGATTTCATTAAATCCTAAGAGGTAAACACTTTAATTATATTATATGTTACATCATATAATCCAAAGACTTAAATTACATTATATTCCACCATATAATCCAAATACTTTAATTACATTACATTTTACATCATATAATTTGATTCGTCGAAACATCAATTTCTCACAATTTCTTTCATATCCCATATTTCTGTCCCACATTGAAAGTGTGCTATCTACCTCTATTTTCTCTATATATAGATCCTCATACCTCTACTTGTCATTCCCACAATCCAACCTTTTCTTTCCCACATCTAAAGTGTGATGAAATGATGGAGTGTAAATTTTTCCATTTCGAAAGTGTGGTGAAAGACTTGGTTGAGTTTTATTTTGGGTTTAAAACCAATTTTTTTTTAAAAAAATGGTTAACCCGGCGGGTCAACCCTCAAAACCCGTTGGGTACCCAGTTTGTTGCCACGTGGCCAACCTGGCGGTCCGACCCGTCGACCCGTCGGGTGACCCGAACCCGTCGACCCGCCGGAATCCCGGGTTAGGGTTCGGGTCATGCCCCACGGGTTCTCGACCCGGTAGGTCCTACCCATCGCTTAAAGGATCGTCACTTTGACACCGTCCAACCAGTATCCATATATGCGATGAACTATGTTTTCATGTTGCCTGACTCAACCAGGTGACGGGTTTTGTTGTCGTTTGGTACAAAATGTTGTCAGAGGTATATAGGACATATGCATTCATGCGACGAACAATATTTGTCGCTTCAAAGTGCCAGAGCCATAGTGCATGAAACTTGAAGGGACCAAAGATATATGTTCATCACTTCAAAGGGTACATTAATGTCTTTTGGGCTTGGACACTCAAGCAACCATTAAAGTCATTGCCTAATATGTAGTGAGACGAGATAGGGTTGTATATGGCCTTCATATTGCGTGTTAAGGTGACAAAATGGATTGATTATGTTCATAGCGTAAGTTTTGGGGTGACAGGTTTATGGTCAATGCTCGTCGCTTATATTCATCTGTATTTTTAAGAAAAGTTCAGGCGACCATAAGAGGCGATGTGATATGATCGGAAACTCTCTGACCTAGCAGAATCGACGACAAGATTCCTTCATATATTATTTGAGCATGCCTCTCATCCTCCCACCAGGGTGTCTCCCTCTCACCAAAGGGTTTTGTTTTTATCATCTCATCAAAAATATGATCCTTAACTCAGAATCAAAGGAAGCAAACTTGCCCAACTTTTAACTAAAAAATTCAACGTGACTTAGAAAATGATAAGCCTTACAAAATATATAAGAGAAAATTGTTGCCTACTAAGTGTGTACGACCGATGTGAGACATTTTTTTGATAGAAAAATGAAGGAAAAATTTATGAGCCTAGATCACATCACGTCGCCCTATATCTTAGGAGACTAAAGCTATTCTTCGCCTGAGTCTGTCACCTTATAAGTTGGAATATGGTTTTGGTGAATGTTGAGGCGACCAATATGAATGCTTATGTTCATAGCTCAGATATTTAAGCGACAGAGTTAGGTGTAATGGTCCTGAGTATGTATTGTATATTTGTTAAGTTGTGGAGATTAGTATGTTTTGTCCGTTGTCTGAATAGGGTGTTAATTAAAAAAAATTGCAATTGTCCCAGCCCTCTGTTCCACTTTGATAAACCAACAACAAAAACAAATTAACACACCAACCAATTCATTAAAACAAACATGTTTTGAACATCAGGGTGTATGTATGCATAAACTAGCCTAACTAATTCATTCAAAAACCAACCAAACTAATTCAGAAATCAACCAATTCACACCACTCCCAAACTAACCAAACTAAACCTAAAATACCCACTAATTCAGTCCCAAAAAAAAAAATCGCTTGCACGTGACCTTTTTAGCCCAAAAAAAACATGTAATGTAGTTTATATATGCATACCAATTCACATTTTAACTTGCTAAAAACCTGCACAACCTTTCCCAAAAGCCTACAATTGTAGGTTCATTTACCAGTTTAGAATGCTCCAGGGATAAGATGAAGCATCTACTACTTGAGATGAAAGCTGTAAACTAGACTTCGAGGCCACAAACTCTGCCATCATCTTCTCGAGGCCACATACTCTACCACCGCGCACGAAATACAGATCGGACACGATGGTGTTGCGCGAATGTGACTCTCTTATTCCTTCTCTCAATGATAGAGATGGAACAAATATCTTTATAGAAAAATATCTTTACATGTTTATGGCCACTAAGATATGTAAACAACGTGCTGAGTGATTATAGCTAAATCCATTATTGGGGGCCTTAATCCAATATAGTAGCAATCATATCTTGATGTACAAGTTAGAATTCATGCATATGAAAGAGTAATGGCAGGTGTAGTTTAATGTTATTCTTAGAGGATGCGATAGCTGGGTTCACAACCAGGACATGTCAAATATGCGAGAATTACATGAATTATGTGCTTATGTGATTAGGGACTTATTACCTCTCGAATCCCATGCAAGGGTTTGAGGAGTTGATAGTGATTGAATCAGAAAGCTATACAACTCTGTGCACAAACCGACACTAAGATGGCCAAGCATAACCGAAGAACCCGATGATCATGAAATTACCTATGTTGTAAATATAAGTAGAACTATGTTCTCATTTTATTATTATTATTATTATTATTATCTTTGTTTCAACCATTGCTCTACTCATTGCCTTTCTCTTACTACTACTATTGCTCTTCTTACAAACTGTTTGCTTACTTACTACGTTTATCCAAAGTCGCACGCACTTTTCATGAGATCGACCTGTACTTGCTGCTAATAGTCGCACACACGACATTCTAACGTACCCACATACATGTTTTTTCCCTCTCGTGGGCTTAGGCAAGGCGATCCCCTATCCTCGTTTTATTTATTCCAGGGGCCGAAATTTTAGCACAGAAACTCTCAGTAGAAACAATTATGGACGGTAGCCCTATTGGTTTCTCTTTCGATAGGAACGGTCCCCGTGTCCCTTTATTATTCTTTGCAGATGACATACATTATCATTTTTTCTCAAAAGGAAGCATGGATGGTGCCTATAGAGTCAGAACAATAATTGATTCATATTGTAAAGTTTCAGGCAAAAAGGTGAACTATCATAAGTCGTGCTTCCAAGCAACAAAAGGAATTTCAAGCTCCAGAAATATTGCAGGGCTTTGTAGTTGCCTGAATACTACAAACGAAAAATAATTGGAAAAATATCACGGTTGTCATATTATTAACGATAGAGTTAACAAACAAACATTTGAAGATATCATACGTCAATCTAAAGAACAACTAAGCAAATGGCGTGCAAATGCTTTATCACAACAGGGGCGGGCAACCCTTATTAATACAAACCTGTCAACTAAACCACTATACACAATGCAAAGCTTTATGTTACCCAGTTCAATACACAAAGAGCTTGATCAAATTAATAGAATGTTTTTCTGGAACAAAGATATTCAACATCGGCAACTCATCAGTTAGGACTTAGAAAATCAAAAGAAATGAACGAGGCGCTCCAAATGATATTACTATGGAAGATTTTGGCTGAACAAGATAATATTTGGGTACAACTAATTAACTATAAGTACTTAAGATCTTCTAACATCCTGGAGTACAAGAAACGTGGCAACTCATCCTGACAATGGGTTAAAATGGTTACTCTCATTGATAAATTTAAATCTGGCCCCATATAGTCAGTTTGGAATAGAAAATCTATCAAATTTGGGACAGATAACTGGATTACAATTTCCTCTTTGCGATCTAGGGGCGACTTCCCCCTAGGTGGTAATGTCGAGGAGACGGTTAGTGACTATATTTTAGGAGGAAGATGGTGGACGGAGAAACTAAAAAAAGTGCTTCTGATAATGCATATTTTACATATGCATTATAGGTGGTTCTTATTGCATTTAGATAGGAGTTTTACATATGTTTTGGTCTAGTTTCGTATCTTTCTTGTAAAGTGTTCGAGTTTGGAATCTAGTCGTTTTTAGTGTTTATTCTGCAGTTTTACATTTTGACCTTGGATGGGATCTTGTAGGAGCTTAAATGACATATTTTGGAGCATATAAAGGCTAAGGAAGGAGCTACAAAGGAGTAAGAAAGCACAACGTTGAAGCTAAGAAGAAAGTTAGTCACTGTTGGGACCGGCGCCCACCGCTTTTCCACCGGCGCCCGTCGCTACCCCGTGTTCAGCATCGCCGACTTTAAGTCCAAAGATATTATTATTATTATTATTATTATTATTATTATTATTATTATTATTATTATTATTATTATTATTATATTTCCTAGGGTTTCACGACTCTATTTAGGTTTTATTTCTTCCATTTCAGCCGTGTGTGGCATGTGGAGTGAATTAGGGTTAGCCAATGAGAACAAATAGAGAGAAGAGAGTTATTTGGCCTATGATTTGCTAAGCTCATAGTTTTGCATGTGATTCGAAGACATGGTTGAATGAGTTGTGAGAATTTGATTTCTATTAATTATTTATAAGTATATTTATCATCTTGTTCTTATTGATTACTCCCTCCGTTAATTAAAACTTGACATTTTACTATTCACGCGCGCTTTTTGAGGTGTTAAAAACTATATAAAATATTAACTTTTTAAATATTGGAGTATTTTTTAATAATTTTATACTCATTACTATTAAGTGTGAATTTATAAAAATAAATGTACAAAAAAGTTAATATTTCATATAGTTTTTATCATTCTACAAAAGCGTGCATGAATAGTAAACGATAAGTTTTAATTAACAGAGGGAGTATATTTGTGTTCCTTTCTATAATTGATCACCATGTTAGGAATTGCATCTATGTTATGAATTCGTTGTTGTTTTCTAGATAGCAAACGAAGCCAATGATTTAGTGATATTTCTATGTCTTTGTAGTGGATGATTTCGATTAATCTATGTCGAGTAGATGCTATAGGGCCGAATAGGGTTGTTCCTTTGTCTTCTATTTGCATTGAATCGATATGCCAATTGGTCTTATAACTTGAGTGTTTAATGCTATTCTTTAGTGGTATTGAATAAGAAGATTGTATCTTTGTTGATCTATCAACTTTATTCAAGTCGACATATGCTTGAAAATATCTATTGAATCAATCCTAGGATCTTGAACCTCAACCATTGTCGAGAATTACAGGTGAAATACTTCTCTATATTGTTATCACTACTTTGCAATCATCGATCTCTTTATTTTACATGGTCGTCAATTTGCCATAAACCATTGTTTTTGTCATAAGAATCGTTGTTAGAAACATATATTGCATAGCAACCGTCTCCCTGTGGGTTCACTAACCATGGAGTTTGACTGTAGAAAGATTGAATTTTCTATATTTGAGCCTATTACTCTTTCTCCTAATGATTCTTTGGATGTTCTTGACTCTAATGATGTTGATTGCAGGAATGAATCAAACAATTTGTTAGATGCTTCTAAGGAAAATGAATCATTAATTAATAAGTCTTCTAACAATGAGAAATTGGAATTAGGGAAAGATGAAATTGAAATGAAAATTGAGAATTTGTTTAAGCCACATGAAAAGGTGTCTAATTCAAATGAGCCTATTATTCTTCCCTATGAGAAATTGATTCATAACAATATTGAGGTTTTTGCAATTTCAGGGCAACCCCGAGGAGAAATTCATGCTAGTAAGGAATTGATTGATGCAATGGATTAATACATTGGAGAAATTCCTAAGGTTCTCTCTCTTGTCAAGAAAAAGACAAGTGTGGAGGATCTTGATGGGATAACTTGATCAAGAAATGCATCACGTCGAGCCAAAGACGTGAAACAAAGGGCTTCTTGGGAGGCAACCCAAGGTAAACTAGGTAATATTATTTCATTTTCGCATTCGTTTTTCAATTCAATAAAGTAGGACTAGTCTATTTGTTGTATATTGGAGTAGTTGTGTGTTAGAACCTCTTGGTAGGCGAAATTTGCTTGATCGAATGACGGAGTTGGCGTTCTACACAACCGGCGCGCGCCCGCCGCCCACTGTTCACATATGCAGTTTCGAATTTTTGGTAACATTGGAAGGGAGAATCTTTCTATCCTATTTTATATATTTTTGGTTTTAGGTTAGTTTTATATCTTTCTATCTTATATATGATCATATATTCTATCTATCTATATTAGGACTAGATTTTATCTTTATTTATTATTTATCTATCTTCATATTTATATCTACAAGATTTTATTTATCTTAGGTTATTTTCATCTATCTTAGGTTATTTTTATCTATCTTAGGTTATTTCTATTTATCTTAGGAGCAGATTACTTATCTATCTATTCATATTTTATATCTTATTATACTTCTATTATTTATAATATTTCTTTTTCTTTTTGATAGATGATCATTTCCCTTTCAAATTAACCATATATCCCAATTCCCTAATTTTGATCGTTCAAGCCTTTGTCTCCAAGAAAACACATAAACCCTAACTTCCTACTTGAATCCATTCCAAATACCTAAAGAGCCTTGTGTTTCGATCAAAGCTTTTCTTGCCATTACCCATCAAAACACATCCATCACTATCTTCATCCATCAAAATTCAATCCTTTCCATACCACTACCATACCACAAAAGAAAGCCTTTGAAACCAAGTTTTGGTCGTCACTTTTCAGTTTGGAGGGAGTTGGACGTTGGGTTCTCAACGTCTTTCAACTCGGATTCATACGTCTGCATCACCGGCGCCCGCCGCCCTCATACCGGCTCCCGCCGCTACTTATAGATGAGGTTTTTGGTTGTTTTGTGGTGTTCTTTTACATTCTTCCTTAGTTTCGTGCATCATGTCTCTTGTTCCTGCTATGGAGATGCATCTCTTTATGACGTGGGAGCAGAAAGAGTGTTGGCGGAAGCTTGAGAAGAGGGATTATTGATCCACGTTGTTCTTTCATCCTCCGACTTTGCGTCGTTTGGGATTGTTTGAGGATGTCTCTCAGCTTCTTGAGAAAGGAGGTTTGGGTGATTTTATAGATCTTGCTGAGTTTACCTATCCGACGTTGGTGAGAGAATTCTTGGCTACCTTGGATTATTGTTCTGATTTGGAGATTCGTTTCCAATTGAGGGGAAGGAAGTTTGTAGTGACTAAGGATCTCATTGCACAAGCTTTTGGCGTTACTAAGACGCCTGCTGATGCGTCTGGGTTTATAATGGATGCTCCATATCCGCAGGACACGTGGAAGGAGGCTACTAGTCGATCCTATGAGTTGGGTGGTTCGCACTATGACTTCATGATTACCCATCCTGCTTTGAGATTGTGCTATTTGGTGTTGTGCAGTTCTTTCTTGGGTATGGAAAACACTACTTTGGTTACTATGAGATCCTGGAGCTATATCTATGGTTTGATCCCTGAGGCATTGCATATTTCTGATTAGGTTCAATTATTTCTGGGGAGTTGTATGGAGATGATTAGGGCTACTCATGTGAGGGCTGAACATACTATTATTTTTGGGGGTTTAGTGTCGCTGATTGCTCGATGATTGAGAGTCTGTCTTGATGATTTGCACCTTTTTTATCATGAGAAGGTCTACAATATTGCCTCCCTGAACTAGTGGGACATTACTGTGCATATCCAGCGTCCTGATGGAACGGAGTGTTTCAGATGGATTATAGGAGAGAATTCTGATCATCATCTATACCTGCTTGCGGAGCTACCTTATTGTTATAGGATATCAGAATTCAATATCAGACACAATAGTTTTCCCTTGCCACTGCAGCCAATTGAGGATGATTATGAGGGACATGGTCCTGAGGAATATGGTTGGGCGAAAGGGAATGACCAAAGTGAGAATGAAGAAGAAGAAGAAGAAGTTCTTGTTGATGACGTTGAGCCTCTTTATGTTACTATGGATGATCTTGAGCGTCGATTTGCTGTTTTAGAGACAAGAACTATGGAGAAGCTCACTAGTATTTCTGAAATGATTACTGGTTTTCAGATAGTGATGTTGAGCGTAATGGATAGTATCCAACAACGATCTGGATCCCAGACCCCATCTTCACATTGATTGTTAGTGTATTTGCTTCCTTCATCCTCTACTTTATATTTTTTACTGTTCATGTTTTTGCATTGAGAACAATGCAACATTTAAGTGTTGGGGGGGGGGGGGGAGTGAAATCAATTGTTAGTTTAGATCATGTTTATTTTTGTTTCATGTTTAATTTCTTAGTTATTTATTTTATTTTTATTTGAATTTTAGTTGTAATTCATGCATCATGTTTAGTTTATTTGTTTTATAAAATGTCATAAATAAAAAAATAATAGAAAATATCGAAAATATTGAAAAAAGAAAGAGTCTCATGCATTGTATATATGTGTTATTAAAGATACCCATCTAGTTTAAGTTTGTCCTATCAACTTTATGCTAGCATGATCTTATATATCCCATGGAATTCTGGAATGATTTGACCTTGTCTTTAAATTTGTTTTTATGTGAAATATGATTTGGCATAGGTAATTGAGCATGTATGATCTAAGTTTGTGAGCATGCTTGATATTCAACAAAAAATTTCCCTAGTGAGAATTTTTTGCCTTATAAGGGATTACATATATATATATTTCTTTTGCTTTTGTTGCGTGATTTACTCTTCCTATGCATTTATCTTTGAGTATTGACATGGTTATCTATTTTCAAGACCGATTATATACATAATCATTGCTTGATAAGTTCAAATGATAGAGGTATCTTTTAGCCACATTTTATCCATGTCTACCCTATGTTATATCTTGTTTTGAAGCCAATTTGAGCATTTAGCCTATTTTATTTGTTAGCACCACAAAATTTCATTATTCCTAGCCGATGATAAGCCTTACCCTTTTCCGGAGAAATTAAGATTTTGAGTGGGTTATGGATATCTATTTGGAGTTGATGGAGGAAAGAAGCTAAAGTGTGAGTTATTATGGTTTATGGTTTTGAGAAGATGTAATGTTATGTGCTTATAGTTCCCTCATTTTATGCATACATTAATAATTATTTTTGGCTCAATAATAAAAAAAACAGTTTGAAAAAAGAAACAAAAAAGAAAAGAAAAGAAAAAGAATAAAGAGCAAAGTTATTCATTTTTGCATATGAGGAAGATTGGATTTATGTTGGTTGATAGATAGATTGGATGGGTGTTGTATATACATATGTGTGCATAGGTGATAATGCATATGTATTTCTTATTACATTTAGATAGGAGTTTTGCATGTGTTTTAGTCTAGTTTCATATCTTGCTTCTGAAGTATTCGAGTTCGGAATCCACACCTTTTTAGTGTTTATTCTGCAGTTTTACATTCCGACCTTGGATGGGATCTTGGAAGGGCTTAGGAGACATGTTTTGGAGCATATAAAGGTTGAAGAAGAGGTTATGAAGAAGCAAGGAAGCACAACATTGAAGAGAAGAAGAAAGTCGGCCACTGCATAGGGTGGTGCCCGCCGTGATGTCGTGTTTAGTGAATATGATTTGGATCCAAAGATTCTATTTCCTATTATAATATTATTATATTTCTAGGGTTTTACACGACTCTTTATTAGGTTATTTCTATTGTTTCCAGCCGTGTGTTGGCAATTATTGAGAGAGGTTAGACAATGAACGTTTTGAGAGAGAAGATAGGTTTTTGGTCTATGAGTTGCTAAACTCATAGTTTCGCCTGTGTTTCGAAGACATGGTTGAATAGATTGTGAGGATTTGATTCTTATTAGTTATTTATGAATATATTTATCATCTTGTGTTTATTGATTATATTTGTGTTCTATTCTATGATTGATCATCATGTTAGAAATTACATCTTAGCTATGAATTCGTTATTGTTTTCTTGATAGCAAACAAAGGACGTATTAAAGTAGTGATATTTCATTTTCTTTGTAGTGGATGATTTCGATTGATCTATATCACTAGGTGTCGATTAAAGTCGAGTGTGGTTTGCGCCTATTTGTGTCTTAATTGCATTGAATCGATATGCCAATTGATCTAAGTACTTGAGTTCTTAATGCTATTCTTTAGTGATATTGAATAAGGTGATTGTATCCCTGCGGATCCTTCAACTTTAGTCAAGTAGACATATACTTATGAATAATTAATTAATCAATCCTATGACCATGAACCTCAACCATTGTTAGAGAATTACAGGTGAAATATTTCTTCTATCTTTATTATAAATCACTTCGCAATCATTAGTTTACTTTACTTTGTTATCAGTTTGTCACAAGTCATTTCTTTTGTCATAAGAGTCATTGTTAGAGATATTGCATAGTAATCCACTTCTCTCCGTGGGTTCGAATTCGGACTTCATCACTATACTAGTAGTTGTTTGGTTTATCAATTCATTGGTTTTAATCTATTGGTTTTGAGCTTTGAGTTATGATATTATTACTATTTGGCAAAGGGCGAAAGTGTCAACGACGTTCGTCCCGCACTAATACGTATCAGTATGAGATGATGATTATGAGATGATGAGTTTATTTTGAAATTTTAATATTTTTATTTTTGAGATTTATGGAATTTATTGATATATTAAGAATTGAGATTATATGGAGGATTTTGGGCTTATTGTTATATGTATGAGATGTTGTGTTATTGAGAGCTTGATGTATTTTTGAGTTGGTTTGTGTTATGTTGGGAGTTTTTAGAATCTTATTTTCCCAGAATTAATAGCACCACATGACCAAATACAATTTTTTGCCCTTATGTTCTTATCAAGCCCCATTACAACCCCGCTGAATGGAATCTTCTATGAAGGTTTCCATTGAGCGAAAGTCCTCTTGATTTTCTTATTTTTGCTTTGATGTATCTGATGGAGAATTTGTGATATAAATGTCAATACTTGATTTGATGCTTGTATATTGAATTGAGGTGAGTGTATGCTTAAAGCCTAAACACATGAGAGTGAGAGATACACATTATTTTTGAGCATGCAAGCTACTTGATCCCATATATACATGTTATGACGTTTATATGCCTTATTTATATTTGCACTATAAGTGAAGTTGCTTTTGATGAGTATAATTGTGAAGGAATCTCCTGTCGGATGCATAGATGCTGATTTTGTGTTATGGTTGCTTGAGGACAAGCAAGAGCTTAAGTGTGGGGGGATTTGATAATGCATATTTCATATAGGCTTTATAGGGGGTTCTTATATCATTTAGATTTTAGTTTTGCATATGTTTTGGTCTAGTTTCGTATCTTTCTTGTAAAGTGTTCGAGTTCGGAATCTACACGTTTTTAGTGTTTATTCTGCAGCTTTACATTCCGACCATGGATGGGATCTTGAAGAAGCTTAAATGACATGTTTTGGAGCATATGATCAAGGCTAAGGAAGGAGATACAAAGGAGCAAGGAAGCAGAACGTCGATGCTAAGAAGGAAGTTAGTAACTGTTAGGATCGGCGCCCGCCGCTACCCCGTGTTCACCATCACCAACTTTAAGTCCGAAGATATTATTATTATTACATTATTATTATATTTTCTAGGTTTCACGACTCTATTTAGGTTTTATTTCTTCCATTTCAGCCGTGTGTGGCATGTGGAGTGAATTAGGGTTAGCCAATGAGAACAATTTAGAGATAAGAGAGTTATTTGGCCTATGAGTTGCTAAACTCATAGTTTTGCATGTGATTCGAAAACATGGTTGAATAAATTGTGAGGATTTGATTTCTATTAGTTATTTATAAGTATATTTATCATCTTGTTCTTATTGATTAATTATATTTGTGTTCCTTTCTATGATTCATCACCATGTTAGGAATTGCATCTATCCTATGAATTCATTGTTGTTTTCTAAATAGCAAACGAAGCCATTGATTTAGTGATATTTCTATGTCTTTGTAGTGAATGATTTCGATTTATATGTCGGGTAGATGTTATAGAGCCGAATAAGGTTGTTCCTTTTGTCTTCTATTTGCATTGAATCGATATGCCAATTGGTCTTAGAACTTGAGTGTTTAATGCTATTCTATAGTGATATTGAATAAGAAGATTGTATCTTTGCGGATCTATCAACTTTAGTCAAGTCGACATATGCTTAGAAATATCTATTGAATCAATCATAGGATCTTGAACCTCAACCATTGTCGAGAATTACAGGTGAAATACTTTTTTATATTGTTATCACTACTTTGCAATCACTGATCTCTTTGCTTTACTTTGTCATCGATCAATTTTCCATAAACCATTGCTTTTGTCATAAGAATCGTTGTTAGAAACATTGTATAGCAACCGTCGTCCCTGTGGGTTCGACTCCGGACTTCATCGATATACTAGTTTTGTAACATCTCAGAATATAGTCCGAAATGCCCAGAAATTGTGAACCTAAATAGTCCACAAATTCTTGGAGAACAACAAACTTATGATCTTCCAACAAGAGCTTCACAATTCACATATGAAAATAACTAGAAATAAAACATCCTCTTGTGTGAAGCAAAAGTCCAAAAATAAAAACAAGTAGAAACCCCAAAATGAAATCAATAGTGCTTGGTCAAATAACGTAAATTTCAAATCCAAGTACCAATATCAAATGCAATATAACCCTTATTTCTCCCAAATCTGTCTAAAGGTAACACCATGCTCAAGTAGCACCACCGGTCGGACAACTCCTCTGCTCACCACTAGCACCTGCAATTGCACCCGAAACCTCCTTGACTCGAATCCCCTAGGCTGCCGATTAGGAACCGCCGATTGCAGATTAAGGAGATCAAATGCCCCTAGAACGCTAATGACGGCTGCCGCCTTCCCACTTCAACTACGGAGGGCTTTCTAGAAGAAAAATAAATTAAACCCCTCTAGGTCAACTCCTACCATTCTTTTATATCTATAAATATATCCTAATTAAACCTGATTAATTCTACTAATCTCCTAAGTCTATCTTTAATCGATAAATCCTTAATTCTCCTCATGCCCACTTTAATTTGTTCCAATAATTTCCGTAACTCCCCCACCCTATGACTCCAGCTATATATATATATATATATATATATATATATATATATATATATATATATTACAATCTCAATATTTCTACTAAACTAATAATTATTTTCGCATGTTTACTAGCTAAGAGTCAAGGAGAGTCGTAATGCATTTGAAATCACACAGTCCTAAAAAAATAATCTATAGCCCGCACATCTATACCGAGTAATAAACTAAGGTAAGGTTTAACATAATTACCAGGGATTACATACTCCCACCCTTATAAATAGTCTCGTCCCTGAGACTACTGGAACAGGCTAGGATACCTCTCCCGCATAAACTCTTCTGTCTCCCAAGTTTCTTCCTCGACCCCGTGGTGAGAACATTGCACCTTGACCAAAGGAATGACTTTATTCCTCAATTGTCTTGTTCGGCTTTCTAGGATTGCGACCGGACCTTCTTCATACGTGACGTCCTCAGCTATTGTGAGATCATCGTAACTAAAAACATGAGTTGGGTCCCGAATATATCTCCTCTGCTGAGATACATGGAACACTGGGTGAACACTTGCTAGCGATGGCGGCAATGCCAATCTATAAGCCAAGTCCCCAACTCTCTCTAAAATCTCAAACGGACCAATAAAGCGAGGGCTCAGCTTTCCTTTAACCCCAAACCTCCTGATGCCACGAGTCGGTGAGACCTTTAACCAGACATGATCTCCCACCTCGAATTCCAACGGACGCCTTCGAACATCAGCATAATACTTTTGACGGCTCTGCGCAGTACGCATTCTTTCTCTAATCAAAGCAACTTGCTCTACTGTCGACTTTACTAAGTCCGTTCTATCCCCTACCCAATCAGCTGGCTCATCCCAACACAATGGTGTCTTACACCTACGCCCATATAAAGCTTGATAAGGCGCCATCTGAATAGAAGCATGCCAACTATTATTGTACGTGAACTCAACTAATGCCAGATGATCAGTCCAACTTGCTCCCCAATCCAAAACAAAAGCTCTAAGCAAATCTTCCAAGCATTGGATTATCCGCTCCGTTTGTCCATCCGATTGAGGATGATATGCTGTGGAGAAATTCAGTCGAGTGCCCAAGGAATCATGAACAGCCTTCCAAAAATGTGATGTGAAACGAGCATCTCTATCTGACACGATTGATGCAGGAACCCCGTGAAGTCGCACTATCTCCCGAATAAATAATGAGGCAAGTCTTGATGTAGACCAATCCATCCTAATAGGTAGGAAATGGGCTGATTTGGTTAACCTATCTGCAATCACCCAAATATCATCAGGGCCCGTACCCTTAGACGGCAATCCCGTCACAAAATCCATGGAAATCTCCTCCCATTTCCATTCGGGAATGGGTAAGGGCTGAAGCAGCCGTGCTGGTCTCCTATGCTCAATCTTCACTTGTTGACATACCATACATCTCGAGACAAACTCCCCCACATCGCTCTTCATGTACTTGACCCAGGGTGGAATGCGCCTCTTGCATGATTTTTTCCCTCAACCCTATGTCCAAGGGCACACAAACTCGATTACGAAATCGTAGAGTCCCATCCTCTTGCACCACAAACCCATGTGCTTTACCCTCCAATGCATCCCTACAAATTTGCATGGTTATAGGATCTGCTTCTTGCTTTTTCCTAATCTCCTCCATAAGCCCCGAGGTGATCTCAATGGTATTTAATTGACCCTGACGACGCTGATCCCACACTTCAATTCCATTTCTTATCAATTCCATCTGAAGCTTTTCTTCACTAGTAAGTCTGGCTACTATCTTCTCTTGGGCAGACTTCCGACTGAGAGCATCAGCCACCACATTAGCCTTCCCAGGGTGATATTGAATTTCTAAATCATAATCCTTTATCAACTCTAACCACCTTCTCTGCCTCATATTGATCTCTTTCTGCGTGAAGATATACTTAAGGCTCTTATGGTCAGTATATATTTTACAAGTGGTCCCATACAGATAGTGTCTCCAAATCTTCAAGGCAAACACCACCGCCGCCAACTCAAGATCATGTGTTGCATAATTTACCTCATACTGCTTCAACTGGCGTGACGCATATGCAATCACTCGATCATTCTGCATCAGCACACAACCTAATCCCTGCTTGGACGCATCGCTATAGACCATGAACCCGTCATTGCCCTGTGGCAATGCTAAAATCGGTGCTGTAGTCAATCTCTGCTTTAGCTCCGTGAAACTTCGTTGACAATCCCCATCCCACACAAATTTCTTGGACTTTTGTAGCAATTGGGTCAGTGGTTCAGCTACACTAGAAAATCCCTCCACAAATCGCCTATAGTACCCTGCAAGCCCAAGGAAACTTCTTACCTCCCTTACATTCTTCAGGGGTTCCCAGGCAGCTACCGCGTCTATCTTCTGTGGGTCAACCTTGACCCCTTCCGCGGATATAACATGACCCAAAAACTCAACTTCTGTCATCCAAAAGTCACATTTTGAAAGCTTCGCATACAGTTGGTACTGCCTTAATTTAAATGATCAGCATGCTCCTCTCTACTTCTAGAATACACCAAAATATCATCTATGAATACCACACCAAATCGATCCAAGTATTCAATGAAAACCCGGTTCATCAACTCCATGAATACCGCTGGTGCATTTGTTAACCCAAATGGCATCACTACAAACTCATAATGGCCATACCGTATACGAAATGCTGTCTTTGGTATGTCTTCATCTCTAATCCTCAACTGATGGTAGCCGGATCTGAGGTCAATCTTTGAAAATACAACAGCTCCCTGTAGCTGATCTAACAAATCGTCAATTCTTTGTAGTGGGTACATATTTTTAATTGTCACTTGATTTAACCCTCTATAATCAATGCAAAGGCGAAGCGAGCCATCCTTTTTTCTTACGAATAATACCGGAGCACCCCAAGGCGAAGCACTCGGGCGTATGTATCCCTTCACACTGAGGTCTTCCAACTGCTTCTTCAACTCTTGCATCTCTATAAGAGCCATCCTATATAGTGGCTTAGAGATTGGGCTCGTGCCAGGCTCAAGGTCAATAGTGAAATCCACCTCTCTTCTAGGTGGGAGTCCAGGTAGCTCCTCTGGAAACACATCCTCAAACTCTTTTACTACATCAATGGTAGCCACACTAGAGTTTTCTTGCTCTGCCTTCGCTACATAGCACCAATACCCCAAACACCCAAGTCGCAACAACCTCTCAGCCGCCATTCCACTAATTATAGTTCCTGGCTTCCTATCTAGCCCCCACATCTCATACCTTTTTCCATCATCTGCTGTGGCAGTGATAGTCTGCTTCTCAAAGTATAGGATTGCATTATAATGGTCCATCCAATTAACTCCTAAAATCACATCCTCTTCTGGCAGATTTGTCACCATAAAGTCAGGATACCAACTCCCCTTCCCCATCGTGATTAAACAATGCTTAATCTCTCTATCATTTTGTGTCCTACTTCCATCAGGAAATCTAACAACAAATGGTTCACATATACTAGTTTGTAGTCCTAACCTTGTCACACAAGACTCCACAATAAAATAATGTGTGGCTCCAGTGTCAAACAAATAAACAATTGCTTCAGAATGATTCCGAATCGTACCTGTAGAAGTTGGTGCACGTGGGTCACCTCCTATGAGTTCAAAATGCCTGGCTTACCCTTTTCCCCCACTGCCACCACCATTGTTGCGGTCTCGACCCCCACCCTATCCCTGCCGAAAAGGCGCAGGTGCCTGTTGTTACGGCTGATCTCTATGCATCCCTGAACCGGGTGAGGAGCCCTGAGATGGTGCAATTGTCTTCTGGCGACAGAAGATCGCAATGTGTCCTTCCATTCCGCACTGGTGACAACGTTTCCTCGGTGCCCCACATGCATCCCTAAGGTGACCTTCACTACCACAGTTGTAGCAACGTCGTCGACTAGTCATCGATCTAGAGCTCTGGTTGTGAGTCATTCCTCCTTGGTTGGGTTGCGCTCCCGATGCTACACCTAATGGGCCCGATGTAGCTCTCCCTGAACTCCCTTGGTTGGTTAGTGTCTTCTGCCTCTTGTTGTTCGGATCACTTTCTTCCCTGGCAGCTGACATCTCACATGCTAAGGCCTTGTGCTGATATTCAGTTAACGTAGCACACTCAAACCCAATAACATATCGCCTAACATCCTCCTTTAAACGTTGCGCTAACGTAGCAATCCTCTGCTCCTCTGTTGTCACTACATGAGCAACATAAGTCAGCTCCTTTTTGTGCTTCTTGATTGCATCCAAGGTTGAAATATCCTCGGGCTGGGCAGCAAAGAATTCTTGAACCCTTGCTTCTCTAACAGCAGGAGGGCAATACTCCGCTCGGATCATCCTCGTGAACTCCTCCCAAGTAACAACTCTGCCGGTGGGTCTCATTGCATTCCACCAATGAAAAGTTGATTCTTTCAATCGATTTTGCACTAGGAAGACCTTCATGTCATCTGGAACATTCATCCCCTCAAGTATAAAAGTGATTTCCGCAAGCCAATCATCAACCGCCCCACCTGGCTCTCTGGTA
The DNA here is from genome assembly GCA_963922045.1 of Persicaria maculosa. Classification (NCBI taxonomy): domain Eukaryota; kingdom Viridiplantae; phylum Streptophyta; class Magnoliopsida; order Caryophyllales; family Polygonaceae; genus Persicaria; species Persicaria maculosa. The sequence goes on along the minus strand of OY998263.1, from coordinate 64,354,914 downwards.
AATTTAGGGGGTTTAAAACCCATAAACTCCTTCATATAACAATCCGGTCTAGCGTCTTGTTGCCCTCGCACCTCTTGATGTAAACTCTGAGACTGAACTTGGGCAGCCGGTTGTTGAGATTCGGCAGGTGCACCTGAAGCAACTGCATTAGCTTGTTGGCCTACCCCAACTTGCAGTAACCTCGTCACTACCTCCTGACATACAACCGCTATCACAGCAGGATCTATCCCTGGTGGAATATTTTGGTTGCCCGCAGCGGTTTGGGCAGGAGCACCTAATCGTTGTGAGCTTTCTAGTGCTGCATTACCTGCCGATCCTCGACTTTCTGCTGTACTTTCCGTAGGGTGAGGGTCTGGTTGGGGCACTCCTCTACCTCTCCCCCTACCCCTACCTCTCGCTCGACCAGCAACAGGTGGTACTGGGGGTCGCCCTGCCCGCCCCCTTCCAACAGCCCTCCTTGGAGGCATATATGAGCATAATCATCATTTATCTTATTATTTTAACATCAACATACTCTAGGTTACCCACTAAGTCAAATTAATGAAGGAAAATTTAAATGCGGGTTACCGGGGTGGGGTACTTGCCATGGGAGCCTTCCTATCCCAATATCCATGTAAATGCAAATGGAAAAAAAATTCTTTCACATTTTATTAAAACAAAAAAAATCAAATAAATGGAAATCAAATAGTTCATCAAAAGGGCACATAAATTAGGTTGCGCATCACTTTACATATATAAAATGTAAAATCTCGATTTGACCATTGTCTTGTGATATAAGTTTCTTGTTGTAAACCTGGCTCTGATACCAAATATGTAACATCTCAGAATATAGTCCGAAATGCCTAGAAATTGTGAACCTAAATAGTCCACATATTCTTGGAGAACAACAAGCTTATGATCTTCCAACAAGAGCTTCACAAGACTTCACAATTCACATATGAAAATAACTAGAAATAAAACATCCTCTTGTGTGAAGCAAAAGTCCAAAATGAAATCAATAATGCTTGGTCAAATAACGTAAATTTCAAATCCAAGTACCAATATCAAATGCAATATAACCCTTATTTCTCCCAAATCTGTATAAAGGCAACACCATGCTCAAGTAGCACCACCGGTCGGACAACTCCTCTGCTCACCACTAGCACCTGCAATTGCACTCGACACCTCCTTGACTCGAATCCCCTAGGCTGCCAATTAGGAACCACCGATTGCAGATTAAGGAGATCGAATGCCCCTAGAACGCTAATGACGACCGCCGTCTTCCCACTTCAACTACGGAGGGCTTTCCAGAAGAAAAATAAATTAAACCCCTCTAGGTCAACTCCTACCCTTCTTTTATATCTATAAATATATCCTAATTAAACCTGATTAATTCTACTAATCTCCTAAGTCTATCTTTGACCGATAAATCCTTAATTCTCCTCATGCCCTCTTTAATTTGTTCCAATAATTTCCGTAACTCCCTCACCCTATGACTCCAGCTATATATATATATTACAATCTCAATATTTCTACTAAACTAATATTTATTTTCGCATGTTTACTAGCTAAGAGTCAAGGAGAGTCGTAATGCATTTAAAATCACACAGTCCTAAAAAAATAATCTATAGCCCGCACATCTATACCAAGTAATAAACTAAGGTAAGGTTTAACATAATTACCAGGGATTACAAGTTTGTTGGTTTATCAATCTATTGGTTCTATTGGTTTGAGCTTTGAGTTAGGATATTATTGATATTTGGCAAAGGACAAAAAAACCAACAACGTTCATCCCGCACCAGCTTCCTTCCAACATAGTCACAGTAATAATGGACATTCAACTGCCAATATCCTCGTTCGAGGATCGGTTATATTGGTGGCCTAATAGGGCTGGTTGGTTTACCACTTCAAGTGCCTACAAGCTAATCATAACACGTTCATCCTATGACATTGACACCAACACCTGGATTTGGAATATTAATGTTCCGCCTAAGATAAAAAAATTCTTATGGAAAATTTTTCAGGACGGACTCCCCACTGCCTCTAGGCTAGCCTCTCGCGGGGTGTCTATACCTTCCTCCTGTTGCTTCTGTGATGAGCCTGTTGAAGATGACATTCACCTTTTGGTTGAATGTCCTTACGTACGCTCTATTCAACATTTTCCTTCTCTAGTTGACTCAACCATTTCCAATATGACAAACCAATCTCGGGACATTAAACCTGTTTTAGCCTTCCTTGGGAATAATCTTACTCCACCGGTCAAGATGAAGCTTGCCTTTGTTTGGTGGACAACTTGGTACACTCGAAACCAACACGTATTTAGACAGATTCTCTCCCCATGTAGGGACGCTACAATACGCTTGATTAAAACTCACATGCACAATTGGATGGAGAGTGATTTTGATGAGGACCCCCCTTCGCCCGCAAAACCCTACACGACCAAAAAAGAAACACATAAACCGAAAACACAATGGCGAAAACCTCTAACGGGAACTCTAAAATTAAATTTCGATGGGTCTACCTTGAAAAAGTCGGACAGCTCAGCGGGGGCTATTTTTCGGGATTGGAAAGGTCGACCAATAATCATATGTTACCAAAAACTAGGAAAACAATGCTCCATCAAAGCAGAAGCGTTAGCCTTAAAATTAGGAGTCCAACACGCTATCCGACTCTGATTCGATAAACTCTATATCGAGGGTGACTCCAGTATAATCATAAATCATTTAAACAACCGCACTAAATACCCTTGGGAAATTGAGCTTATTTTGTCAGATGTTAAAACTTTACTATCGACTATGAAAGAAGTTTCCTTCTTTCATGTTTCCCGTATTGGCAATAGAGTGGTTGATAAGGCACTCTGCCAGGAGGTCGATATCTACAACAATTCTGGTCTTTCAGACCTTATCGGTAAGGATGTTGCCGGTTAGAGCTTGCTTACCCGAATTCTTTCCTCATCAAAAAAAAAAAATTGGGTTTGGTCTACACAAGTCAAATAAACTAGCTAGTATATATAGACTGAGGGTATAATATCTAGCTACCTCGGATGTTATACTATGTTTGATTCATAAGAAGCAATTGAGGTTTTTTTCCTTCACAAAACCCTAAACGCTCTGATCGAGCTCCTCGGTTTTCCGCCGCCGCCTCCTTCTTGCCTTCCATGGCCTTCTCTCTTTCACTTCACCGGGTTAATCATCATTGACTCCATCTCCCCATCCATCAACAATAGCGCTGGCTTCACACCGCCGCTCACCGCGGCCGCCTTCCTTTGGTTTCTTCCCCCTTGTTATGCCCCCATCCCGGCCCCACCTTGGTCTTCGCCTGCGTTTTGGTTTCCGTTTGGTCCGAGTTCTCTCGGCGTTTCTTGTTGCCGCCCTCGTCCACCGGTTTCCACCAAACGCCGCCACCTACCATGGCTCTCCACCACCCATCATTGGTTCCGCCTTTGACCTTGGCTCACCATCGCCCCCTATCAGCCTCTCCCGGTTCTCCCCTTGTTCAGCCGCCCCCAACTCGGCGCTACCGCTAACGCCACCGCCTTATGTCTCATAAAGACCCCCCCTGCCGATTTTGTAGCCGGCCGCCTCTCGCTGCTTGGTTGCCGCCAACACCTTCGCGCCCGGTTTTCCACAACCTCTTAATGACCTGTTGCTGATGTTGCCCGCTCCACTTCATCAGGTGATCCCACCGTGGTTAATCAATTTGTTTGGTGGCTTTTTTGGAAGTCTAAATTAGAATAAGGATGGCATGTGTGCCATTTGTTTTATTCGTTTTTTGACCTTCGAACCATTCTCATTTCTGTCATCTGCCTCGATGCCTTTTTATTTTTGTTCATGTTTCTGCTTTGGCCCGTTTCATTCACCTGTATTTTGACTACCTAGTAGTCACATACGATCTTTTTATCGCCTTTGAGGGTTTGGGATGGGTCTTGGGGATTTCTCTGAATAATAGTTTGGCTTGGAGTTGGATTTGCGAGGTGGTGTGTTGTGCTGTTCTTGCTTTGTTGAAAGCTTCTTGGAGCATTGTTTGATTTATCATGTTCGATGACGTCGTGGATGTGCGTTGACACCTGACGGCTCATTTGACTCCACAATCTGAGGTGTCTGCTGATGTTCCCAGAGTTCTCCGTGTGCGTCGTCCCTTTGATCGGTCTCTTCTTTTGTCTCTTAAGCTTGTGATTTTAGTGTAGGATGGCTTGTACTTTTTTTATGTAATTTTATTTCTGTCATTTGCTTCAGTCTTTTGATTTCAGTTGTACATGATGGTTAGTCCATCTACCGGCTTGTCCGGTCTCTCGGTTGCTCTAGGTTTGTCTAGATAACCGAATTATTATCTTGCTTAAAAAAAGGAAGTAATTGAGTGTATGCCTGTAGCTGTGGAAGTTAAAAAAAAACAGAACACATTGGATCGAAAACTACCAAAATCCAACGAATTGAATAAAAACCTCAATTTATAGTGAGATAACAAGTGCCTTTATTCTAGTTAGGTTTTGTAGTGAGATAACAAGTGCGTAGGAGAAGTGTACACAAATATAACATAAGAAAGTAAGAAACTTTAATATTGAACAAAAAAAAATTAAAAAAGAAATTAACTTGATCGAATATCTAGAGAGCAAAACTAGGAATAATAAGTTATTGTATTAAAGATGTTAAAAAAATGAATTTCACGTCAGAAACATAATGAACGTCGAGTCTAATGTATAAAATCGGTAAGCCACTTCTTCTATTGCTATTTGTGGAGGCATGTTGGAGATGTGAAAGGAAAATGATCGAATGTGTGTTGGAGATGTGAAAAGAAAATGAATCTCATGCATATTGTAATTAAACCTGATGAATCTCGAACCTAATCTATAAAACTGGTGGCAAGACCTTCTATATGGACATTTGAGGGGTTATATTGGAGATGTGAAAGGAAAATGAATCCCACATAAAAAACATAATGAATCTCGAACTTGGATTGGTGTGTTATGCGCTTATATGAACGTATGAACCCTGCATAATATCGGTTCACTATAATTAAAAAAAATTGCTCCACGTCCATTTAACCCGTTCTAATTGAAGAAGTATTCATTAGCCTGGTTTATTTTACAAAAAGTTCATCTATTTCCCCCCTTTGGATCTTTGAGCATCCTCGTGCTCTTTATCTCCACTTCCTTCAATGGCTTCTCTCTCGCTAAACTTCCCTCTCACATCCTCATCTCTTCCCCGTATCTTATAAACTCTAAGATGTGATGCCACGTACCTTCGATTATATATATGAGAACTGGTTGTGAAGGTTGTCAAAGCCTCTAGGGTTTTGTCCTTCGATCTGGTGGTCTCTAAAGAGGGACGACAATTTGATCTTCTTCCTCCTCCGCCTACTCTCGCGTACTCTATCAGAATCGCCATATCAATTGTCGTAAAGTATTTTAGAATTTTAGAGCGATCGGAGATCGAAGATTAGAATGGAATTGGACACCGCCTCAGATCTCTCTCTCTCTCTCTCTCTCTCTCGGCCCCATCTCTATACGCCGGCTTCGTTAAGGTTGCCGATCAGATCACTATTGGTTTCCATTTTAGAGGGACAACAATTTGATCTTCTTCCTCTCTTGCAGCCATGGTATCAATATCTTTCTCTCTTTTGCTTGCTTGCTTTGCGACTGCTAGGTTTTCTTGTTTCTGCTTGTTGGATGTTTGAACTATTTTTCATTTTCGCTTCTAGATCTTGATCTGAATTTGGAATTCGGTGAATTTTCAACTCTTATGAAATAGATAGAAAATTAGCATTGAGAAGATTGACTCATTCCGAGAGGTTGAGCAGAAAAGTCATTTGTGAGGTAGTCTAGTAGTCTCTAGCTACTCGTTTTCTTCACTTCGATCAATTTGGCTCATTGTGTTGAAACAAAAAGGGGATTAAGTGGCAAACCAAAGGTGGCTCATTGTTGTGATCTTAAAAACAACAAACAATTTCATTCTAGACTTTTTAACAATTGATGTTGTGTATGTGCCTACAGCAGGTAAAACCACGGGACAAGAAGATTTTGAAGGAGTTTCTCCAACAACAATGTTTGATGAAAGATCAAAAGGCTGCATTGACAATTACATTAATGACAGATCGGATTGAGGAAGAAAATGGTTCGCCAATGTTTGAGTATTGTGGTTAATATTGTATGAGTTTCACAAAGAGGGACGATTGTTGGCTGCAAGCACAAACACCGGTGACACATTTGATTCGCAAAGAGGGAGATACTATTGTCAGCATGATAAACATAAATATCCTTCGAAATATGTTAGTGGTGAGAGCATTGACGATGTTCTCGGCGTCAGTGGTGTCGACGTCGTTTTTCTTAAAGCTCCATCATCAAATTAATTTTATTATATAGCCTTATCAGCCATTACTGGAAAACATTAAAGTCTCGTCAGCAATTAGGTTGTTGTTAGCAAACTCTTTTGTAATTAGAAAATAATTTGTTGTCAAAAAATTACATAAATTATTCATATAATATTGATTTTTAAGGTACAAACGAATTTTACTATGAGACAAAGGCAATAGTGTATGTGGTGTTAATGGTGTCGTCATTAACGGTGTCCGCAATTTTAGTGGTGAGAGTATTAGCAGTGTTTTCGGCGTCAGCTATCAGCATTATTGGAATAATTATTAGCATTAACCATGTCAGCAACTTCGATGTCAACAACTTCGGTGTCAGCAACTCGATGGACTTTTAACTAATAGGGATATTTTGGTGGACACTTTGGTTTAAAAAAAAAGACGGTAAATATGAACATTTGGATAAACCCCCTATAAAATACTCCCTCTGTGGCGAAATTTAGGTCGTTTTAGGTCTATATTCTTGTATGAAAATAGATGTCATTTTAAGTTTTCTAGGAAGAGAATAGCAATGATTTGTATCGATTTATGTGTTGTTGACTTTTTTTTAAAAGATTTTGATTGGTTAAAAAATGTTGTGGGCATTTAAAAACAATAAAATTTATGATAAAGTTAGTGGAATGATGATGCTGATTGAGGGGTAAATGTCTTATTAAAACTTATGCAAAATCCTAAAACAACTTAAATTTTGAGACGGAGGGAGTATTAATATTATAGATATATATTTAATTAATTTCTAAAAATATGTATAAATAATAAATGATACTTAAATAAACTTCTATCAATCGCACTTTCAAACGACCCCAACCTAACAACAACACAGAAAACTGCCATCCGGAATGAAATAGAAATTCCACTCACAAACGATTTGGGAAGCTACCTCGGTTGCCCTATCATTTGTAATTCTACAACAAAGGATGCTTTCAAAGATCTTCTTACCACTACCAAATCTCAACTACATAGATGGAAAGCTAATTGTCTATCCCAAATAGGACGATGCACCCTGATAAAAACTACACTATCAGCCAAACCCCTCCACATAATACAATGCTTCCTATTGCCTAAATCTGTACAATTGGAACTAGATAAGATTAATCGGAACTTCTTATGGAACAAAGACCCAAAACATAAACCACATATCAGTTGGTTCGAGGTTTGCAAATCCAAATCTCATGGGGGTCTGGGCCTTCGTAGTTCAAATGACATGAACAAAGCATCGCAACTAAAATTAATATGGAAAATATTGGCAGATCCTAAAAATCCATGGGTTTCACTAATTATAGAAAAGTACCTCAAAAACCAAAACATATTAAAATATAATAGAAAAGGTGATACCTCTTGGCAATGGGCACAACTTATAAAACTACTACCTCTTTTTAAGGAAGGGATCCGGTGGTCTATCGGAAATGGTGAGAGCATAAACTTCTGGGGGGACCACTGGTTCGGCGACTCCCTCTTACCACAAAGATTATTGATGACCAGCAGATTGATATTTGGACAACAATATCGCAATTCTTACAAGAAGATAAATCTTGGGATATCACAAAATTACACAACACCATCCAACAGGCACTACCAAGAGAAACAATAGAATCCATAATAATGACCCCGATTCCAAAAAAGATACACATTGACGGGTTATATTGGAAATGGAGCAAGAACGGTTGGTTTTCTACAAGTTCTGCAATAGCAATGATCAATAATATGAAGCACCATAAAAAATCGAACATGAAATGGATATGGAACCTTGATGTACCACCAAAGATCATAACCTTCCTCTGGAAAATCACAAAAAAATGGTATTCCCACCTTAGTCAGACTTGCTTCTCCTGGTTTTGGAATATTGACTACCTGCCCCACTGTGACTCAAATTACGAAGACCTCCCCCATCTTCTTTGGGATTGTCCATTTTCACAAACAACAATTGCAACTATGGACCCATCAATAGTAGCAATACTCCATAGATGCTTCAACCAAGGAATTGACATAAATAGTACAATCCGGGACATCAAAGACGAAATTGGAACATCTCGTTTCACTAAACTAGCCTTCGCTTGGTGGGGTATTTGGTATTTCCGCAACAAATCATTATTTTATAACATTAAACCAAGCGCATTAAGCATTGTGGCTTTCATCAAAGACCAGCACTTTATGTGGAAATATTCAAATCAAAATGACGACACTTTAAATGATACCCAAATTAACGGAAATAGCCAACCCATATCAAAAGGTAAAAGAGAAAGCAAAATGGCAACCCCCCAGAGCAGAAACGTATAAACTAAATTTTGATGGAGTCCTCTCCTCGTCCTTCAAAGGCTCCTACGGATTCATTATCAGAATTCACACAAGTACCCTTATTTTCTTAGGTGTCGGGCCTTCCCCTATCCCCTCTGTTAGGGGTTTTGATGGTTATGCACTTTGGAAAGGGATCGTAGCGGCAAGAGACCTAAACATTACTAACTTGATAGTTGAGGGAGACAACCTAACCATTATCAATAGCCTTAAAGGTTTTGGGATGCCTACAGGAGATTTTAAAATGATTGTCTCTAACAGTCTAGTTTCCTTAGGTTTTTTCCATGCTTTTGAGATTCGTCGTGTCTATCAGGGAGCAAATCGGGTCGCGGACCGTTTATCGTATCTGGACTTTGCTTTTTCATGTTCTGTGACTCCTAACAATTCTATGCTTCGTAATTTCATCCGTTTGGATGTCCTTGATATATAGGATCTGCCCTATTGTCAAAAATTTTCCAGTTGAAAAATAAAATAAAATGAAGGGAGTATGTAATATATTACCATCTTGGATTGGATGATACTCACGGCAACCATGTAACCATGATGTTAATTATTTGAAGAATCAATGTTATTCCGAGTTTCAATTAAATAATACGAGTAATCTCACTACAAAAATATCAACAACACAATCATGCATCCAAGTTGTAGCTCGCCGTCATCACTATCAGCTTTCATTGGGTGTATTCTTTTGGCCTCATTTCCATCCTTTCTTAACATCAATCACAATTTGATCGAGGGATGCATATCTTAATTAGGATCTTCATCAATCAGTCCTACAACTCTACATTGTTGATGAGTCATAAAGGTATACCAGGCCTATAGATGCTAAATACACCGACTATATGAGATTTTGCAAATTTTAAATGGTACGTACCAACTTAACACTTCTATAATTATTGATTTTTTTTTCAAATTATTTCAAAACAAATATACAAATTTACATAAAAATTCACACCTTGAAAATATTTACAAAAAAAAATATTCAAAATTTACAGAAATGTCATTCACAATAAGTAAAATGTGGAACCGAAAAAAATAAACGAAAGAAAAGCAGTTTCAAACCGCGTTTATAATTAATTTTATGTAAAATGCGATTTGAAATCATGTTTATTCCAATATAAATTTTAAAACTAAAAAAAGAGAAAGAACGAATGAAACGCGTATTGACACCGCATTTCTTTTGTCTCCTATTTCTATCATGTTCTTCGTGGAGACAAAGATAGATGGAAGCCTGACCTGGCCATGTCGGTCGCCCCACTGGCGAGGCCGTCGAGGAGCTAGGAAGGTTAGGTGGGGAAACCAGGAGGTTATCGACGGTGGTGTTCTTGCCTAGGTTTGACTCGTCGGTGGAAGGAATGAAGACAACGTCGAACCCGAGCTGGCCGCCGCTGGCGGTGTGGGTAACGAAGTTGTCCGCGAGGAGGCCGCAAGTGTTGTTGAAGAAGCGGTGGCAGGGTGCAGAGTTACAGGTGTCGTAGTTAGTGGAGGAGGAGTGCCCGGAGTCGCAGTCAACCCACAGGAATTGCTCGTCGAAGACGACAACGAGGCAGACAGGGACAAGGAACGTGCGTTGGGCGAACTGGGTGGTGTGGCATTGTACTTGGAGACCGAGAGTGGTGGTCGGCTGGAAGTCGCTGCAATTTCAAATCGCGTTTATATATACCAATATAAATTTTTAAATTAAAAAAAAAAAGAAAAAAAAAGAATGAGTAAAACACGGATTGATATCATGTTTTATTTGTCTTACATTTGAAACTGCGTTTTACCTCAAATTAATGGCCGGTGAAATGCGGTTTGAAACCACCTTTTTTTCATTTATTTTTTTTCGGTTCCAAATTTTACTTTTTGTGAGACCGTGTTTCTTTGATGTCTCTGCAAATTTTGAATATTTTGTAAATATTTTCAGGATGTGAATTTTTTTTGCAAATTTTTATTTTTCTTGGAATATTTTGAAAAAATTCTTAATTATTGTTAATGTGGTATACACATAGGTGTAGAAAATGTTGTTTTATATTTTAATTTGAGAGTTATTGAAGCTAATCTACACAAAAGATGAGCACCAATATGGATGGATTGGATGATCAGGGACATATAATTCCATGTATGAGGTATAAGTGATTTTAGCTCATCCGCATTCGTAAATCTCTTCTCATATTCATAACTTACTTTCTCAACATCAGTTTAAAGGCCACATTTCAAAATTTTATTTTTCCACCCTGCATTCATGAACTTCGACCTTGGACTCTTAACTTACTTTTTTTTATTTCACTTTTTTATTAAATGAAAGTTTCTTAATTAAACTCATAATATAATCCATCCTCAACCTTGGGTTTTCAAAAATAGCCTTTTCAAAAAAAAAATTGTCGACCCGACATGTTATTTGTTCAAAACCCTCGACCCTAACCCGAATCTCTGACCCACCACGACACGCAACCCGCCGAATCTATGACCTGTCCGATCCACCGAGTCACGGTCAACCCATGACTCGTGAAAAGGCCTAGTATTAGGATGAAGATTATTTCACATGAAATCTCTCAAAATAATGGTAACCTTGACCAATTGGATTTTGCCAAAGCTGAATGGGCTAATAATTGGACTTGTCTCCAAATGTATATTCACTTTATTTATACCTCAGTTAAGATTTACTCCGTAAGATATTATTTTAGGGTTTTTATGTTGATGATTTAAATGAATCATTGGTTATTTAGTATAAACAGGGATTCACAAGTACCTACCATATTCATGCAATTAAGCTTGGAGTATGAAGCACACCGCACACGCCTGACTACATGGTTTCAACTTTCAAGTACCTACTAAAGCTAATTTGGTTATTTAGTATAAACAGTACCTAGCTACTGTCAGAAGTACATGCTAAACGATGCTGATTCTTATTTAGGCTATGTGTGGTAAAAAGATAACTGAAAGGTAGTTAAAACTAATGAATTATTTGTGTTGAATATATATTACTACGTAATAAGCTAGTATAGAGTGTTTGGAAAACCTAAATACATGTTAGAGTAGCTAATGAAAATTTGTGTATAAGAAACCAAAAGCTCTAAAAACTAATTGGATAATTAGTTGTTGAGAAGCTTCTATTACAAATGCTAATTAATCTAAAATATTATATTTATTACATTTAAAATTATATAATATCAAAATCATAAGTTTCGAAAAGCTCATTGAAATACGAAAGTTTTTTTTTTATCCCATATTGTTTTTTAGAGGCTTGTAACCGTTTTGTTGAGAGATGGAATAGGAGATTTATACACGTTGGGTTGCCAATGGGTGGATATGGTATGCTTTTCACCTGTCTCGTCCACCTTTATCCTATGGCTATTCGGATAAACCACATACCATCAAAATTTAACCAACAAAATACAATGATCAACGAGAAAATTTAATATATTAAAGGAGATGTGTGTGTAGGGTCGAGAGACTATATAATGTGTCGAGTGATGAATGGAAAATACTTTTACCTGAATCCAATCAGATCCATCACCTGCACATTCATCACCCATTTAATATTCAAATTATAACGGATTTTCACTCACTTTTTCGAGTCGGTGAAACAGATATCCCCGATACGGGTGAGATTTTGTTTATGGCACGTGTGTGGTGTGGTGACCTAGTTTTTGCGTTAACGATAAGATATATGGAAAAACTGTTCTATAAGTATTGTACGAAACTTGTCTTTTACTTGGTAAGCTCTTACAAAATTTTCTCATCGTTATCAATATGTTGAGTGTTTTTCTCATGCGCGTTTCAATTGGTGGAACATCTTCTTTTTTCTTAATTTGACAATTTCATTTTCATGAAAAAAAACACAAAAACAAAACTTTTCACTGTCGTCTCTTTTCCATAACTATTTGGAGTATTCTTTTGTGATTCAAACCCTAGTTGCGAGTGCACGCTTTGAGATTGTTTTGTGCAACCTTGGGGGCCAATGTTGACGTACTTCCAATTTGCACCTACGGATGGGACGGATTCGCTTATAAGATAAAGGGTTAAGATTCATACCACGCCACAATTTTTTGTGTTTTTAACTTTTCGATTTTAATTGCGTACGACGATTTTCACTGGTTTTAAAAGGGCCCTAGCTACATTCTGTAACTACAGTTGTACCTCATTTTGGTGGTAAACATGTACCCGTACGTAGTTCAATGATGTTGCTGATTTCTTAGGATGGTTAAGAATTTGGTTTTAACTGGTTGTAATCTAGCTTTCATACCAGTCTAAAAAACTTCCATGTAATATCTATAGTAAACTTTTGGGAGTATGTTCCATACTATTTAGATAGGGTTCAAGTGTTTTGGTACTATTAAATTCTCAAAATCCTTGGTCGAGCGTAGACCTGAGCAGACCTGGGCTAATCCGTCCAGCCCGTCCAATCCGCCTGGGGAAAAAGACGGGCTTGGGCAGAACAATTGGCCCAAGCGGGCCGGCAGGCCCGGCCCGGTAAGCCAACCGGGCTGTGCTTGGGCGGAGTATGAGGCCCAAGCGGACCGATAGGCCCGGCCCGGTATATATTAATATTATACATATAATTATACATACATGCATATATATAATGATATTTAAATACAAACTATATATATATTACAGTGTATGTATATATATAATATATTACAGTGTGTATGTTAGTGTGTATGTTAATATATATATATATATATATATATATATATATATATATATATATATATATATGTATGTATGTATTACAGAGTGCATGTGTTAATTGTATATGTATATTATTACATATATTACACAGTGTGTATGTATTGTATATGTATATTAATATATATGTGAAAAAATAATTGATATTGCGCGCGTTAAATATATACATATATATATATATAAAAAAAAGAAAACTCATAAAATATTTTAAAAAATTATAGATTTATATGTTTTATGTCTTTAATTGACTTTGCTTCTTAGTTATTAGCTAAAAGGAAAATTTAGTTACATAACCAAATGCTATCGGGTAGGGTTCCCCGTCCTGAATACTTTCTTAGAAAAAAGCCCGTTAGGCCCGGTGGGTGGCCCGGCCCGTCAACAAGGGCGGGCTTGGGCAAGGAAGTAGGCCCAAGAACCGGGCCTGACCCAAGCCCGTCCCGGTACAATGGGCCGCTAAAATGCCAGAGGCCCGGCCCATGCTCAGGTCTAGTCGAGCGGTACAAAATGAGAGGTCATGTTAGTTTATTTTAAAGTATTTAGGTTATAAGCTACTTAGCTACCTCATAAAAGTCATGATCCACCTTTAACACAAAGTCTTTTTTGGGGAGAGAGATCATATTAAATTTATTTTATTTATATTAATCATTACAAGCACATTTTTGTAAAATAAATGTCAAAATACTTATAATATATGGCATTAGACCTGGGCAAACACGGGCATAAGTGGGGGCATGGGATGGTTTTTACCCCAAATATTGTCCCAGTGTTACGCACTACAAAAAAAAAATTTAGCATTGACAAGTTTCCGTGGCAAAAAGCCAATCTGGGGTGGCAAAACCCATTTAGCCACGGCAATAGCCACGACAAACAAGGAGTGACCAAGTTTGGGGTGACAAAATGATAGACATGGCAAGTTGCCGTAGCTAAGTTATTTATGGAAGATAAAAAAAAAACCTGCTTTTTAGCCCGGATTCTTCAGACCCGGGCTAACAAGTCTCATATATTTTTTAAAAAAATAGTACACATACAATTTACCTATTAATAAAATTAATAAAATTTTATTAATTTATACAAATTTAAATATACATAATAATATAAATTTATATTAATTATAAAAATTTACCTAATCAAGCCTACAAATAATAGCAAGTGAATATCCATACAGAAGCCAAATCAAGCCTTAAACTTATAATTATATAAATTTTACTCTTTCTTGCCTTGTTATCTCTGACATCATTTTCTTCTCCAGCAAAGGCAAATCAAGCCTTAACTTATGATATTCTGCAACATCAACCTACGAACAACAGAAACAAATTATAACTCTTCTGAGGAATCAATTAAGCAACGCAACTTCCTCTTCAAGCTTCTGAATTTTTCTCGACATAGTTTTTTTCTTCCCCCCTCCAACCTTGACAGTCTCTGCAGTAAATTGTTTATCTTATGAGTATCAAGCTTGAACCAATTAAAAAAAACTTCAAGAGCACTTAACTAGTTTGCACAATCCAACTCATTATTAACTTAAGTGGAAGCATAAGATCTTTCTTTCAATCGGTAGAGCACCATAATTATATTCACAAGTTTGGTACCTAAATTCAACAACTAATCAACCAAAAAAATAAGCCAGATAAAACTCAAGTAGACTCAATCAATTCAATTTTCGTCTACTATGATGAGGATTCAAAAACAGAGAAAGCATTCAGCAAATAAACAACTTGGCAATGATAGAAGAAATGTAATAAAAGAAATAAGCAAATAAAGAACTGTCCAGTAGCTCTAAAAGACAACAGTAATTCTAACTCCAAACTTACTGAAAGGATTAGAGAACGAGAATATCAGCTTCTATTAGCCGAAAAGAAACAAAAAGGATCAAAAGAAACCACTAGGCTAACTACAGCATCAACTTACCAATTGCCTCGCTGAATGGGAAAAGGTAAACACCTCTGCTAAAGGAGATCCAACATGCTTCGGGATGGAAAGCTTTAACTCATTTGGCCATACAACAAACTTTAAATTCTTATTCCTACAAGTTACAGTCTGTAACTTGTAGGAATAAGAATTTAAATTTTGTTGAAGATTAAGAAACAAAAATAAACTAAATCTATATACTCAATTTTTAGAAGGCATTTGTTCTTACAAAGGTATTGGGGAGAAATAACTATTTTTTTCTAAACAAAAAGAGTTAAAAAAATGTAATGTAGTTTTTCAAGGGATACTAGAAAATGTAGTAATTGGTAAAACTAATAACATCAAATAATTCAGACACAGCAGTACCTATCATATCTAATAAAAATTGTTTTAATGTATGCAATATGCATCATCAATTAATTTTTAGTTATAAATTAAATACAGATAAGGAGCAAGTACCTAGCAAGAGCACAAGGATCCTAGGTAGAAGGGACATCTGCAAATCCAAGAGAACAATGAACTCTAAACCTTAAAGAAATTAAAGCAGACAAATTTGAGGAGTCAAATTGAAGTAGTTGAACCCTAAACCCCCAATTCAAACCATAATTCTCGCATTCGAAACCCTAAACTACAACCAGAACCCCAAATTGATACATCATACCTCTTTGGTCAAGCAAGATGCCACTCTACTTGTTCTACAATTTCAAAAATGGTATTGCCAGGTCTGAGGAGGTTACCGTAGCAAATGACGAGTATAATAGGTTAACAGCGGCGAAGAAGAAGGTCAATAAGAGATTAGAGCAGTGATAGAGCCGATAAAGTCAGCGACGAAAGGAGCAAAGCCCGCATGGAGACAATGAAGGATCAGGGAGAGGGAGGCATGAAACGAACCCTTTGTATAGATTAAAAATCGAGGAAAATTAGTCAGGAAACAAGAGAGGCTTGAAACGAATCCTCTGGAAAAAAAAACGAGAGAGAAGAGGAGGAAGACAAGGCGACGAAGAACATGAGGAAAGATCCATGGCTTGTTGCTCTTCCCCACCTTTGATCTGGAGATGGGAGATTCAGATGAACGAAGAAACGAAGATGGTGATGGATACTTTGGGGGAAAGAGCGGTGAAGGCTGCAACGCTCATACGACAAAGAAGACAAGAGGGATTAGGGTTCTTTTCAATTTCTCATGTACATACACCGTTTTAAAAGAAAATTTATTGCCACGACATCACCTTCCCGTCGCGAATATCAACAAGCTACGCCAAAATTAGCAACAGAAACCCACTTGAAATAGTAAAAATCGCTCCATTTTCCACGGTAAACATTGTCATTGCTACCATATGTAACTAGGTTGTATTTTTATTACCTAATAGCCACGGCAAATCTCTATCGTTGCTACCAAGCATGGCAAAATTGTTTTTTTTTTTATAGTGATGTGCACGGGTCGGGCTAAGCCCGCTTCACGGGTTGAATGTATTGTCTAAGCCCATTTGGCATTGCAAGCACTGGATATCCGCAGATACCCGCAAAACCTAAACCATCATTGTGTAAATTCGACAATTTCAAAAATGGTGTTGCCAGGTCTGAGGAGGTTAGGGTAGCAGATGACGAATAGAATAGGTTAACAGCGCAAAGAAGAAGGTCAATAAGAGATTAGAGCAGTGATAGAGCCGAGAAAGTCAGCGACGAAAGGAGCAAAGCCCGCAGGGAGACAATGAAGGATCAGGAAGAGGGAGGCATGAAACGAACCCTTTGTATAGATTGAAAATCGGGGAAGATTAATCAGGAAACAAGAGATGCTCGAAACGAATCCTCTAGAAAAAAGAGGAGAGAGAAGAGGAGGAAGACAAGGTGACGAAGAACAGGAGGGAAGATCCATGGCTTGTTGCTCTTCCGCATCTTCAATCGGGAGATGGGAGATTCAGAGGGACGAAGAAACGAAGATGGTGATGGATACTTTGGGGGAAAGAGCGGTGAAGGTTGCGGTGCTCAGACAACAAAGAAGACAAGAGGGATTAGGGTTCTTTTCAATTTCTCATGTACATACACCGTTTTAAAAGAAAATTTATTGCCATGGCATCACCTTCCCGTCACGAATATCAACAAGCTACCACAAAATTAGCAACGGAAACCCACTTGCCGTAGTAAAAATCGCTCCATTTTACACGGCAAACATTGTCGTTGCTACCATATGTAACTAGGTTGTATTTTTATTACCTAATAGCCACGGAAAATCTCTACCGTTGCTACCAAGCGTGGCAATTTTTTTTTTGTAGTGACGGGCACGGGTCGGGCTAGGCCTGCTTCACGGGTTGAATGTATTGTCTAAGCCCATTTGGTATTGCAAGCACTGGCTATCTGCAGATACCCACAAAACCTAAACCATCATTGTGTAAATTTGACCCCCCCCCCCCACCCAAAAAAAAAAGTTATTATCTACTTTGAAGAGTTGTTACAACTATTGTACTTCAACCAAAAAAAAGTTGTTGTCATGATGAGTAATGAACTAAAAAAACAGTGCCTTAAGTTTATATGACTTATAATTTATAAGTTTATATGATTTATAACTACAAAATAGTGCACTGGGTTTATATATAAGTCGGAGTTGCTTATAAATTATATTAAATAATGTTATAATATAGGGAAGAAGAAAGCAGAGAAGAGGGAGAGAAACGAATAGTACCTCTTCTTTCCCTATATTTTAGCACATTATCAGCACGATCGACTTAGAAAATTATACAATTAACCCCCCATCCTTGTCTCTCATTTATCTCGTTTTTTTTTTCTATGTTCTCCCCTATCCTATCTATTTCTTCACAATTCCGTCCAGAATCTCAAATTGCCAATTTATTGATTGATTCACTTTTGCTTTGGTTTGATCTGAACCTGTGGGGATCAAAATCTTAAATCTCGTTTTGGATGGAATCTTCCATTTTAGAAGGAGAAGATGGGATCAGCGGGAACTTCATACGAGGAAGCCATTGCAGGGTTGTCCAAGCTTCCCGGGGTTATTAAGTTGCGCCGAGTTCCTCCTCCACATGACCTTGATGTCAGGTTCGGCCAGTGGTGAGTCCGGGAGAAGAGCACCGTCGCTCGGTTTCACCAATTTGGCGATCTCAAGGACGCTCTCGAGCAACTCAAGCCTCTGCGTGAGCCGCGTCTTCTCCTCCCTAAGCATGGCGTTGGCGGCCTCCACGGAGCCGAAATTCCGGGAGATCGCCGATCTCAATTTCAATGTCGTCGTAGTCGAGAATAGGGGCGGAACTAGTGGGTGCTCGAGCACCCCCGGCCCGAAAAAAAAAATACAACAAAATTTTTTTTGTATATATTTAGTATTTTTTTAGTTAATATAAAATCTTTAAATGATATTTGAAACAAGAGTGTTATCTAGCTCAAGTGGTAAAGAATGGATTGACTATTGAGAATCAAAATGTCTTAGGTTCAAATTCCAATTGTTTCACTTTTTATTTGTTTACTATATCATTAATTCTTCTTGATTTCTCTCTCTATTTTTTTTTTGTTTTTATCAACTATTTCATTAAAAAAAATATCATATTTATGTTTAAATTAAAAAAAATCACATTTTTAATGTTTTTTCAATATTTTTTTTTTAAAATCTTCTCAATAAGTATACTAAAAAAATATTTCATAAAATGTTTTTTAGCACCCCCTTGACCAAAATTCTGGCTTTGACACTGGTCGAGAATCTCGAGATCGGAAGGTCCGATGGTTTTGGGTGAGAAGAAGCGAAAGCGGATGGAGCAAATAGCGAGTCAGCGAGGAGATCTCGGGAGTGGAAGGAGCGGAAGCGGATGGAGCTAATAACAACCGACGTCGCCGCTGCTATGTCGCCTCTGTGAATTAAAAACGAAGAAGACGAAGCAATTTGTGGCAAATGAAGGGTTAATTACAAAACCAACCTTAGAATTTCTAAAATTACGGCATGGGTTGTACTTGTTCTGATAATTACATAAAAGATCCAAATTTCCAAGGTTGCAAATCTTATCCCTAGTGAAGGTTCCAAACTCCATCCCCGAAGTGATGAGATTTAACTCGTAAAATAGATAAACACATCCTATGTTTATACATAAATTATATCAACCCTCAAAGTGGAAGTAGATGAATAAAATATAAAATAAATTTATCCGGTAGATAAATCAATTTCATCTCCCGAAGTAGATTAATGTCCACGTCTTCCGAAGTAGACAAATAGACAAGCCACATCCCCGCAGAGATGATATTTGCTTATTAGTTTTATTTATTTTATTTGTATGCTTTTACATTCTTCATCTCCCGAAGTAGATGAACGGGCACATCTCTTGAAAGAGGTTAACGTTCTCATCTCTCGAAGTAGGTGAATGAACAAGTCGTATCATTGAGATAGATCGATTAATTTCATCCCTTAAGAAAATAACCAAATATTTTCATCCATGTAGTGATGTATTAGTGATTAGCCTTTTTTTATTTATTCCTATACATTCTATTATTCTTCATCTCTTGATCGAAGTAGATGAATAGATATATCTCTTGAAGTAGATGAAAAAATACATCTTTTGAAATAGATGAGTGGACATCTCCCGAAGTAGATGAATGACAAATTACACTCTCATAGGGATAAACCAGTAAATGTCATCCTTGTAGTGATGATTCGAATAGCCAGAGAAACCAATCAACTTTGATCCTTAATGTTTCTCCATCAGTTTCCCTGCCGTAAATGATAAAATTGCATATAAGAATACCACCTCCTGACGTAGGTGATAAAAAAAGGTCTCGAAGATCTATGTTAAATTTTCTTGTCACTCGAAGTTGACATTAATTTTATTTATTTATTTAAGATTATTTTTGTTAATATTCACGCTTCTTAATATACTTTACTATTTAGTATTATCTTTTACATAGTTTTATTATTATTATTACCTTAATCCACTATATTGTGAGTTTTTCAACATCTATTTTGTGGGCTTGAAGTTCCTAAACTCAATGGTTAAAACATCCAGTAGATTGTGACACTTTTCTCGCTAAGATCTCAAAGTCTACCATTTGTAAACAATCCAACAAATTGTGAGTTTTCATCAACATCTACATAAGATCTTGAAGACTCTAATTTCAAATTCTTATAAACTCTAGAAGAGTGGAAGATCTTATTTTAAACATTTGTACTCTTGAAGAAGTACATGGAATATGGGTTATGGCATATTCAAAACTATTTTTATTTGGTTAGTAAAACCAATATAAATAACCACAAAACATGATCTGGTTTATAAGGCCACTTCCTGACAATCCTCCAAGCATGGCCTGAGGTATACCCCTCTTGTAGAGGGTGTAAAAGAGATAATGGTCAGTGCGCAACCAAAGTTATTGGTGTGGCTTATACTAGGTCATCTTTGTACGTTTAATTCTAATCTCCCGAAGAACATTATGAATAAGGATAAAGTGTATCTAATAAATACACGTAGTTGGTCATTAGTCTCATACATAGAGTATGAAACCAATGGAAGTTCTGAAAATACCCAATTAACGGCATCTGATTAAATAAATGGATCACAATGTAGAAAGTTCAATGGTTAGAATGTTTTACCATTTTGACACTTATTTATCCCATTGAAACTTATGATATCACTAACCATAAGTTAGTTGATGATAAAATCTTATTCTTTGTGGCATTTGGTCGCTCAAGTAAAACGATGATTTGCAAGATCATTGAAGTTCAAATAAATACCCACCAAAGGACTAGAAGATTTTAGGACCGGGAGATCCTCAATAAGGATGACCATACATCTACGGCTTGTTCTCTTGGCAAAATAATAACAAGACCGTCTATAATAAAGAGTAAATGCAAAGTCTCTTATATCCCTTGACCGAGTTCAATGAGACAACTACGAACATAAATCATCGTCATATGGACCACCGTACTGGTATTCCAGTACAGATGCCTTAACACATTGGTCATATGCAAAGGTAGATAATGTTATCAATCACATTATGGAGCATATAGTAGCTCACAACAACCTAGAAGTGTCGTCATAGTCAAATGGGCCCATGCAATTTTGCATTTCGAATTTGACACAATAACTTCTCCCAAAATTATCTCCAGAAGAGAGTATATGTTTCGTGGCCTCCTCCACAATTAACTAAAAGACCACAGAGAAGTTGAATGATACATAGGGTTTGAGTCCCTAATGATATCAAATACCTCGAGCTTTATAAAGGTGATCAAATGCTCGATATTTAGGGGGAGAGGAAATGAGACTATATTAAGAAAGAGATTGCATGAAAGCAACTTTTCTATATATCATTTGGGATTCGCAGATGAATGAATGTGAACCAGATCTTCAACACTTGTGTACACCAAATGATAATTACACGATTTAGCAAAAAGTCATCAAATGCATTTACTAAGGCCAAGAAAGTGACTAAGTCACGTATATTGCACTAGCTAGCTCATTTGGAGGTTCCAGAAGTAACCCCGAAACCAAAAAAAAAATCAACTGATTCTCAAATGCACCAGAAGTGTTAAAGATCACTAGGCACTCACTTTAGGATTCCCCGAAAGTGGAAAGAACTCATGAAAATATGATGATCATCAATCAAATAATGGATTTCGACATCAAAATGATGGTAAAAGAGATAGAAAGAAGGAATTCATGCAAAGATGAATTCCTTAAGCATGATGATATTGGACCCGTAGTTAGAATTCAACATCGGAAAGTATAACATCATTGGTTTTAAGTGGGAGTGATAATGCATATTTTATATAGGTATTATAGGTAGGTCTTAGTGAAATTAGAGAGTCCATATTGCATGTTTTGGAGTTAATTCATATCTTGATCATTTATATTCAAAGTCTCGAAATCTACACATTTTATTGGTTAATTTCAGGATTGGAGATTCACGCTTGGAAGGCGGAATGTTGGTGGAGAAAGCATGGAGAAAATGAACTAAGAAGAGCTAAGGAACAAGAGAAGAAATGGAGAACATGGATAAATCCCATGTTTAAAGTTCTGGGAAGTTGGAATTAGCTTCTAAGGTCTTCATGAGAATTGCAGTTCTTGGAAAGAGCTTTCCAACGCATATTCATATGCACCAATCGAACGAAGGATGACTCCATAAAGTGTGTTACATGTTCAGTCTGTCGAAGTTATCAAACTGTATGAACGGCGCCCGCTGGTCTCGCTATTTCTGAATCTGCGCAATGTGGCCCAAGTCTATCTTTATGGAAACTTTCATCTATTCTTCCTAGGGTTTTTGGCCGACCTCTTTGGCTTTATATTATAATTATTCTCATTCGTTTGAGGAGAACTAACTCAGATTCTATCCTTCATAAACTAATTAATTAAGAGAGATGAGAGGTTGGAAGTTTAGGGATTCAAGGTACGTTATGCTTACCTAGAATTCTTGTGGTTTTGCTATGATTCAAGACTTGGTTAGATGATTTGTGAGACTTGATTTCTATCTATTCTATATTTGATTGATTCAATATCTTTGTTCTTCAATTGATTGATTGCATAAATTCCGTCTTGATTAGCTACCTTGACGAAATTTTCTCTCTTGCTAAGATTTTATTACTTCTTGCGGTTTGATTGGATATAAGTAGCAAACATAATCAATCGATCCCGTGAAAGCATCGATTGGGTGTGTGTGGGATATTGACAATTATGCTTTATCAATTTTATCGATTACGGTTAGGGAGTTGCGCATCTATCTTTAATTGTTTATGTTATTGGTATGGTTTAACTGCTGAAGCTTTGGAGTGATCCAAGGTCGGATGAATCAAATAAGGGTATATAGAATAGAGTCAAGGATCAATGATCTAATCAATTTTGCGAATTGTATGCGAAACTACACTCTACTCTTCTATCTTTTATTCGCTCTACTAACCTTTATCATCATCTATTTGTTTTCCTTATTATTTATCTTCATTCATATTCCTATTCTATCTTTATTATCATAACTGATAAATACACATTGCCTCAAAGTACTTGTTTCTCTGTGGGTTCGACACCTTGCATCGGAGTAGTTAATTTGTTAGTTTGGGTTATTATTACTTTTGGTGATGTGAAACCTAACGACATTCATCCCACCAAATTTTGGCGTCGTTGCCGAGGAATCAAGTTTATTTCTTTGTTTTGTGTGTTTCTTGATTTTTGTTTATATTGCTAACCCTGTTGTGAACCTATCTTACGGTTCACTTGATGTGATCCTAATCGTCAACGAGCTCGACGGCTTTATCTTGCAAAGCGTTGTCGCTAGAGCCAAACATCAACCCTTGTTTGAGAAAACTGCATGGAGACAAGTTGAATCTGAGAAAAATATGAGCTTTCTGCTTCAATCGTTTCGGGTTAAGAAACAACTCTATCTTGGTGAGATACCGGATAAAACCTCTTGGTGAGATGCTAAGAGCGATTCCCTAGTGAGAGACGACAGAATCAAAGGGTCGAAAACACTCGGAGTGTGAGTCCGAGAGTGCGGAAGATCGAGTGTTGGAGAGAGCTCGGAGTGCGAGGCCGAGAGCGATCTTGCATCACATATCCCTCAACCCCCATCCCCTACTTTACCACCATTCTAAGGCCTTCCACAGCCTCATCATCGCCCTCCATTCACCCCCAAAACGTCACCCCAAAGCAGCACTTCAATCCCTCTCAAACAAGCCCCGTTTGGACTCGCCTCTGCACAAGCGACGTCTCGGTAAAACGCGATTTTCCGCTTCGTCTGACCTCCGATTGACAAGATCTGCCCCAATCCTAGACCGCGACTTCAAGATCTACAAAGTTATTACTTGCACGTCCCCAGAAGCCGTGCCAATCGACAGGAAATCGGAAATCTTTGAAGACTAATCTTTTGCCTTTGAAGCTGTCCACAATTTCCCGACTTCTCGGAACTCTCGTCGCCAGTCCTTTTTCTCGAGCCCGGGTCCTTTTTCTCTGATACCACTTGACGTGCTCGGACCCGGTCTCAAGCAAAAGGACCGGCGACGAGAGTTCCGATAAGTCGGGAAATTGTGGACAGCTTCGGAGGCAAAAGATCAGTCTTCAAAGATTTCCAATTTCCCGTCGATTGTCTTGGCTTCTGGGGACGTGCAAGTACTACTTTTGTAGATCTTGAAGTCTCGGTCGTGGATTGGGGCAGATCTTGTCAATTAGAGGTCAGACAAAGCAGGAAATCGTGTTTTACCGAGACGTCGCTTGTGCAGAGGCGAGTCCAAACGGGGCTTGTTTGAGAGGGATTGAAGGGCTGATTTGGGGTGACGTTTTGGGGGTGAATTGAGGGTGATGATGGGGATGTGGAAGGCCTTAGAATGGTGGTAAAGTAGGGGATGGGGGTTGAGGGATATGTGATGCAAGATCGCTCTCGGCCTCGCACTCCGAGCTCTCTCCAACACTCAATCTTCCGCACTCTCGGCCTCGCACTCCGAGTGTTTCCGACCCTTTGATTCCGTCGTCTCTCACTAGGGAATCGCTCTTAGCATCTCACCAAGAGGTTTTATCCGGTATCTCACCAAGATAGAGTTGTTTCTTAACCCGAAACGAAGAAAGCACAAAGCTCAGATTTTTCTCAAATTCAACTTGTCTCCACGCAGTTTTCTCAAACGAGGGTTGATGTTTGGCTCTAGCGACAAAGCTTCGCAAGATAAAGCCGTCGAGCTCATTGACGATTAGGATCATATCATCCTCCTCCCCTTGAAAAGGATTCGTCCTCGAATCCGTGATGGAGACAAGCGACTTCTTTGAATGTGTTCCTTCTTCCTTGATCGGATCTTGAATCCCCTCTTCTTCATGAATCGTGAAAGGGAAGCAAGAGGGAATGAAAGGGGTTGCATCCAACCACTTAGTCGACATGGAATTCAGAAACATAGGTACCTCGGTTGGCGTCTGTTTCTCCTTCCTGGAATGCGCAACATTAGGAAGCTGGATGATTTCCCCATTTTTCTTAAGCTCAGGCATAATCGGAACATCATTGGACTTGCCTTCTTCAATCTCAAGTGTCTCACCCATGGCCGTAGAGGATTTTGCCTTTGAAGAATGAGGTGGGGCTGTTGTGGGCTTCGATAGCGTCGACCCCAATGAGTTGACGAGTTTTCGAAGTTCCTTTACTTGTTGCATTGAATCTTCCGCGAGCTTGCGGATCTCTTGCCAAGGTGGTTCAACCTTCTTCTTACGTCGAGCCTCATCCTCTCGAGCCTTTTTCTTTCGATATCTTCTGCGGATCTCTTGATCAACTACATCATATGTAGCACCATCCATGTCACTCCAACAGAGATACCCATCATCATAGGCTCGAATAGCCCATCGGATGTACTCTTCGGACAAAGGCTTGGAACTCATTTTCTTCAACATTTTGACCCGAAAGCTTGAGGAACCCTTGTCGTGGCTCTGATACCACTTGACGTGCTCGGACCCGACCTCTTGAAACTCTTTTCGCCGATCCTTTTGCTCGAGCTCGGGTCCGAGCACGTCATCACTATACCCCACTATAAATTTTTTTCAAGATGTTGAGATTATATCAGGACCAGGGAGAGTATTTTCACCACTACTTAGCAAGAGTGCAAGATCTAGTCGACAATCATGGTGCACAAGGTATCCAATATGAGTTGGGAGAACAAGCTAGTATGATGTGTTTGGGATGGCATGCTTCCTGAAATACAAAATTCCGCCCTATCTTTGAGAATAGGAGGGTTTGGTGTTTTGGATTGGCTGGAAGTGTAGGATATTTTCCTTTTCGTGGGTGTCATGGCAGAGGTGGAAGAAGACTACAAGTTGGCATCCATACCTTTACCTTTCGAATCAATGGTGGTCTTACTTTCCCTCTAGAGATGATCAAACTCAGGTAAATAGGGAAATGTCAAAGCTTATCTACAAGGTATCCTTAATTGTCAATTTTTTCATGTTTAGTATTCATTTAAATTATGGTTGGGCACAAGAATTTGATTTGCTTTTAAGGGCATTAACAATGTCCAAATGAGTGTTGAAGGAATAGCAGAATAAATCATCGAGTCTATGACATTAACCAAGGACGCTTCTTGAGAGGCAGCCCACTGGGTTTTCTATCCCACTGAGTTTTTCCAAGATAAGGTTTTTAATGAGACAACTTATACACCGTCTATACATCGTATCCCTCGTATCAAATGATGAAAAGCACACTAGGTCTCGCGGCACCTTATATTTTGTGCATTTAAACCTGAAAGCAGCTCATCATCAAAAATAAGAAATAGAGATCTAATTTCTCTACCTCTTCTCCCCTATATTCTAACAAATTATTAATTATATATGTGTGTGTGTATTTTGGATACCTGTGTACACCTGTCTAACCGAGGTGGATACCCATTTACACCTGTCTAACCGCGGACACGTACAAAAATGACATGTTAGGTTGGAGGGAGTAGGTTATAAGGTCAAGATTAACCTTCTAACCGAAAAACTTAAACGATCATGTGATAACTTCATCCTTCATATTTTGGACCTCTATTTTATTCTCAAATCGATGTGGGATCAATTAATGTAGCGAGATTGGATTATTCTTTCTCATCATAATTTATTGTCAACAAGGTCGTAGTCGAATCTTCAATAAACACATTGTTTATTGTTCGATTCCATATGTGGACCAAAAATATATATTGAATCGATTGTTCTATCTTATTCCCCTTTTAATTTCATTTTGTAAAATCCTTAGATCAATGTAAATGGTAAAATACAGATTTCAACAAGGACTATGTCCAATTTCACGAAGTGCAACAAATTCCTCCAAACTCCTACATTTACATCCTATCAGAGATGGATTCAAGGGGGTACGTATGTGGAGACACGTTCCTCACCCTAATTCGACGAACCCCCTAAACTTAGGTATATTCTCCTTGCTGATATCTTTGTTTTGATATATAATATGCCTTAATCTGATATCTGAGTAAAAAATTATGAATGTTTAAAAATTAAAGGTAATATAGAAGTTTAAATGAAAGAGGAAATGCCAGATTTTCTACTTTGCAAGATATTGGTGATGTTTCTAAAAAGATGATCGATGTAGGAATTCACAAAGCTTTTGACTTGGTATATTGACTCATCGAGTTGATTTTAATGTTACCAGTTGCAACCACTGCTACAATTAAGAGATTTGGCAGCGCTAAAAAATCGTCACCTTATGTAGGATAACCGCCACTATAGCTCTAAGGCAGCGGTTTTGAACCGCCGCTTCTACTACCGTCGCCATAGACCTTAGGCAGCGGTTTTCTAACCTAAGGCAGCAGTTCTATGTAAAGGAGGGCAACCGCCGCCAAACATAAATAATAACCGCGACCTATTACTCTAACAAAACAGGTTCATCTCCCTAGTATATGAAGCGGTTTTTTTCCTATGGCAGCGGTTTTATATTTAAAACAATGGTTGCGGTTTTTTAATTTTACAACTTTTTAATTGTATTTATTTAAAATTGTAAATATTTACTGAATTTTTATAATAACTACAGTGAAAATAAATTTCTCTCCTATTATGGTTATTATCAAGACATATTTGCGCAACAAGATGAGAGATGACTAGCTTTCTCTCTGAGAATTTTTTTTAATAAGTTTGTAATTATTAAAAAAAATTAATAAGAAAGTTAATATTTTATATATTTTTTAGCTCCTAAAACAGCATGCATGAATAGTAAAAGCCCATGTATTTTTGGACGGAGGGAGTATTAAAAAAGATGTTTTCAAGTGCATTGGTAAGGAGGTTATCCTTCAACATTTTCAGGGTATAAAAACACGTAAAATGGATTTACCCCCCATATCGTCGAGTTGACTTATTTCAGTATATAAATCTAATTAGCAATGAAGAACTCTTTGTACTAGTGAACTTTTTTATTTTTTATTGCATGGTATTTTTAAATATTGAAGACGTTGTATGTTGTATATATGAGTTCGTTTTGTTCATTGTCATTTGTCCTCGATGTGCCCTCACCCTCATCGGGCTCTAGCTCCACCACTACATCCCATATATATTGATCGATATTCCACATTCTTGACACTCGATCAAAAGGAATCTTGGGTCTACTTGAATTTGTTTGTTGAAACCCTACAAAAAATTACAATTAGACGGGATACCCATAGACCTGTCAATTGGGTCACTCGGGTTCGGGTTATTCGAGTTCCGAGTAGGTTAGATTTCGGGTCAGTCGGGTTACCTGTGATTCCGGATCGAGCCAAACCGAATTTGTCCCAGTTTCGAGTGGACCTAACCAGGGACAGAACCAGGATTTAAATGTGGGGTAGGCTGAAATCACCTTACATAATAAAAAAATCATTAATAAAAAAATCATGTATTACATCATAAAAAATAATTGATATCACATCTCTATATATATAAAAGCGGCAATGAGCACAAAGTCGACTTACGATTTTGCCCCCATATCTGCCACTGTTCTTTCAAAATTACAAAATTGCCACTATCTATTTGCTTCCCCCGGCTCCAGACTCGCCGCCTCTAGAGCGTTCCTCTTCCTCTTCCCCTTTCCCTTCCCTCTCCCTCTCTCTGGTTCCCCTCTCTTCCTTTTCGTATGCTCTGTCTTCGATCGTCCCCAGGATGGTGCTTACTTTTCTTTCTCCTTCTGAATCTTGTTTGATTCTAATACTACCATCCGACTACATTGAATAGGAAGTAGCAAGAGCCCAAGATGTTCCAGGGTTTACGGTGATTGGGTGGTCGTTAGGCGAGGAGAAGTGGGAAACGAGGTGGAAGAACAATCTCTGTGCAAAGCTGGCAGCTTCTTTATGTAGGCTTGAAGCGTCGGAGGTAGGCAGCGATTGTGGACAAAAACGACGTCGGTCGTCAAAAGGGGATGATCAGTTAGGGTTTCAGGTACGTTTGATTTCTTTCTATTTAATTTGATGAAGAGATCTCAGATTTATGTTCAATGTTGTTAGATAATCAAATTTGTTCCCTGTTTGTGCTGGCTTAACAGATTTGTATGGTTTGAATTGCAATGACACCAATTTAGACAAACGCAGATCATTTTAATTGTTGGTTAAGCTTGTGAATCATATTGCTATTGTTATACAGTGCATTACTTACAACTGATAATCAACAATTTGTCAAAACTTCAAATTAAACTTTAGGAAGAAAAGATATTAGCCTGAAATACTAATACATGGCAATTAAAAAAAGTCTTCTCATTTGGAGATTTTTATCCACAATGAATTGGGTAATATTTTGTATGTATTTTGTTAGAAAACGGAGTTTCAGGTTTGCAAACTATAAATAATGTTAAAGATTAAGGATATTAGTCAATAAATCAAAAGGAATATTATAACATATACATTCACTTATTACCAGACTTAAGCAAATTGTTATAAAATTAAAGGGTAGCAATGCTTCTATTTTGATCTAAGATTAGGCTTTCCATGTCAATCATGTAATTGATTATTTTCATAGGATGTCATTGCAACATAGCAACATTATAAGCTTGGCATTTTATCAATAATCATGAACCATTTTAGAGGAATCCTTAAATTCAAACATATTTTAGCATGAGGCATCAGTAACAAAGAATAAACCTCAAAAGTTGAGGTTGATTAATAGTTTGGCCAATAAATATCTTATGCTATTGGTATTTATACTTATCTTTGTGTTATGTGTCTAATTTGATCTCACTTCATTAGGAATGAAGTGAAAAAAAAGGAGAAAGATAACAAAAACAGGTCTAACCGTTAGTTTATTTTGGGCTTCTGATTCTAATTTTTCATCTAATTCTGATTGCCACATAGAACATGTAGCAATGAATCATCTAATTAATACTAATATATCGAGTTAGAATGTTGATTATAAATAATTTATTCTAAGTGAATTATGCGTTGTATTTTCAAACATCAAAGAAATTATATTTGAGCAAATGTCATGACAGTTTGTTGTTGATTAATATCATAGTTGGTATCTTCATAGCCTTCCATGTCACCCTTTAAGTGTTAACATCCAAAAGATTTCCTTATAATGAGGGAGGATGAATCCCCTAATACAAAAACACTTGCCTTATTCCTTACCTCAATTTAGTTGCATCAACGGATCTTCTTAAGCCTCATTTTTTTCATTGACACCCTCAAGTTTTCTGATTTATTCTAGAATCTTGATTTTCCATAGAGATTCAACAGTTGAACACAAGACATTGCTTCTAGCTGATTCCATCCTAAACAGAATTTAGTTTGCAAATTCCTCAGGCTCAAGGTTGCGATGAGCGGAACAAGCAGCAAGTAAACACCTCCAGGTATTTATTCGTAATTATTAGAACTAAAAGGTAAAGATTAAGGGAAAGAAACCATGGCCAATCCCTTGCTTTCTACTTTACTTTCACACTGTTAGACTTCTCAGATTCGGCCTTTCCCTGATTTAACTCTGTCCTTTTTGGTAATTTTCTGATTTAACATCAAAGTCACTTTGTTCTTTTCACATATAAGTGTAATTATGAAATTTATGGTTCATCTTGTATGTCATGTTTCTGAATTCGTTACAGTTGATGATGTTGTGGCTTATCAGAAACGACTGGGGGTTTTGAAAAGGACTTAGACATTGCTGAAAAATTTGACTTGCCGGTTGCCGAGGTGAAAACCAGAGAAGTGGCGTCCAAAAAGAAGCACAGGGGACTGATCTCTTGAATTTGGCATTGATTGTTTGGCTCCTGTAGTGATCATTTTGAGAAGAGACTAGAGCGGATATCTAAGGAAGAGGCTACCATTTTATCGACAACGAAAAAATGACAATAGAGATGGGGGAAGATGACAAGGCATCTGATTCTATTTTCCGTACTCTTGGAGGTAATTTTGTGTTCGTTTGTTGTAAATTTGAATCATGGATTGTTTCATTTAATTGGGAGATTGTTGAGGCTAATTTTTGGTGGTTGATTATTATTGGTTGGGTTTATTGCTTTGTAATCTTATTCGGGTTTAAATGTCTTCATGTTCAGCTTTAAATTGTTGAGCAAAAGGTATCTTGATACTTATCTTGGATACACTGAATGTGATAAGATGGAGTTGTTGTGGGAAAATTTTATGCTAGAGTAATAGTTAATAGTTATATACACTAATTAGATGGAGAAAGAAGATTAGCCAGTGATAGACAGGTGTGTTTCTGCAAGATTGTAGCATCAGCTAGAGAAGTAGCCAAACATTGGAAGCTCCATTGCTGAATGAATTCGGGTTTACCAAGAGATATGTTCAACGCCTTCAGATAGGCGAAGTGATCAACAGTATGACGGATCTGATTGATTATAGCCTGATCACAGGGACTGGTGAAATTGGTAAGCTTTAACATCGTTGTCATCATAACATTTGAACTGGCGTTGCTGACCACATGCTTTCATTTTGCTCGTTGCAGAGTTCTTTCGTGCAGACTCCCATGAGCACCATGATGGACAAAGGACGAGCTTCGTTGGCTCAAGATCGAGAAATGAATACCTTCGCACACGGGATAACAACTAGTAACAATAAAAAATCATTGTATCTCAAATATACCAGAAAAAAAAACTATGGGATGATTACTGATTATTATTAGCCCATATACCACCTAGCCCATTAAAACAAATGACCTTATAAAGCACCATTGATAAATTTAAAAAGCGAGGTCGGTGGGAATCGAACACAGGTTATATGAGTGTATTAACCATGCTGAAACCACTAGGCCAATGTAACTTTTTGTTAAAACTTTACCATAATTAGTGAAGTTCTAAAATTTTGGGGTGGGCTGCAGCAAAGCCCAGCCCACCCTTGAATCCGTGCCTGGACCTAACGAGCCAAAAAACTCGAACTTTTTAAAGACTTTTTAAAAGAATACGGAGTATATATGAAAGTATTATCAATATTAAATTGTAATATATATATATAAATATATCAAATTTAAATAAATAATGTTATAATAAATTTATAAATATTATTAATAATACTATTATATAAATATTTTAGGCATGAAAAAAATCATATTTATAGAAATAAATGTTCTAAACATATACTATAATTATAAAATATATATGTTATTTAACCTTTAACCTATGCATGACCTTAACGAACAAAATTACATGACGAATCTGTGTGTGATCTATGTGGTGTCTGTATGAAGTCTACATGGTGTTGAGTCATAACAAACCATCAGATCTCGATTCTAAAATTCCCTTGTCATGTCCCGAGTCTAAAACACCAACTTGAAAAATTACGAAACATTCGAATTGAATTTTTCGGGTGGAGTCATATTTTAACCGGTCTAAGAACCCATTTAGCCCGACACATATATATTAATACAATTAATTCTGAGACACTATTTCAAATGAAAGTTCAATATAAAAGTATTTAGGCTGCCCTATTATCAATGGAAGAGTAACCAAAAGTACTTTCAAAGAAATTATTTGTAAATCTAAACAACAATTGACTAAATGGAGGGCTAATGCCCTTTCTCAACAAGCTTGTGCTATCTTAATCAACTCCAATCTTTCTGCTAAGCCACTTCACTTTATGCAGAATTTCATGCTCCCCATGGCTATGAACAAAGAACTCGACCAGATAAACCGCTCTTGTAACACCCCGTCCCACATCGGATATCATAAGGATGTTGGGAGTGATTTATAAGTGATTCAAGCCCTACTCATGTCACAAGAGCTCTTCCTTTTCATGCTCCAAGTGAGGACAACGGACCTGAGAAGGCTAGGTGGCATGGGTTGGCGCCTCTTAAGACCTCGGGTCTTACAGATGGTATCAGAGCCGACTCCGGGCTCGGAGGTGCGCTGACAGTATGCTCGGGTACGCTCCTCCCGGAAGGCAGTCCCTTGGGCCTGACGGGGTCGTCAGTGCTTTAAGTGGGGGAGATTGTAACACCCCGTCCCACATCGGATATCATAAGATGTTGGGAGTGATTTATAAGTGATTCAAGCCCTACTCATGTCACAAGAGCTCTTCCTTTTCAGGCTCCAAGTGAGGACAACGGACCTGAGAAGGCTAGGTGGCATGGGTTGGCGCCTCTTAAGACCCCGGGTCTTACAGCTCTTTCTTTTGGAATAAGGATCTTCAGTATCGACCACTGATTAGCTGGGATAGGATTTGCAAATCGAAGCAATATGGGGGACTGGGGATTCGGAAATCTAGTGACATGAATGAGGCTCTCCAGATGAAGCTACTTTGGAAGATTATGGCTGAGCCTTGTAATATCTGGGTCTCGTTGATTAGACATAAGTACCTTCGTTCTGCTAGTATTTTTTACTACAAAAAAACGGGGTCTACCTCCTGGCAATGGACTAAGCTCACAGCTTTAATTGACAAATTTAAAACAAGGCTTATTTGGTCAGTAGGAAATAGGCGATCAATTAAGTTCTGGATGGATAATTGGAGCACAACCTCTTCTCTGTTGTCCAGGGAAGAATGCCCTCAAGATTGTAATCGGGATGAGATTGTAAGTGATTACATTTTGGAGGGCAAATGGTGGAAGGAAAAACTACCGGGAGTACTACCTGATTGTTAATGTAGTGCATGAAATCCTAGACATCCCGCTACCCGCCACGCATTTTCAAGACTGTTTATACTGGTGGCCTGACAGGGAGGGATGGTTTACTACCGCTAGTGCATATAAATTGATAACGGCTCAGTCAACACTACTCCCGGACAATAATGTATGGATATAGAAGGTTAATATTCCCCCGAAAGTTAAGAACTTTCTTTGGAAAATGTCTAAGGATGGCCTGCCAACCGCTTCTAGGTTGTCCAGTCAGGAGGGACTTCTGTCTCTTCCACCTATTCCTTGTGTAATGGGGCACCCGAGGATGAGATCCATCTTTTACTGGAATGTCCGTTCATTCAAGCCATCCACCAATTCCAGATCCCCTCCCATGTCCAATCAGCTATTGCCTCCTTCATTGCCTAGTCACGAGATATTAAGCCCATTCTGTCTGTTATTGGGAAGAGTCTAAACTCTTCGGCTCTGGTGAGCCTCGCTTTCTCCTGGTGGTCTACATGGTATATTAGGAATCAACATCTGTTTCAGCAGGTGGTCATCCCGCAAAAAGACAAAGCCTTACGTCTGATTAAATCACATATAGACAATTGGAATAAAACTTCTGTGGTAGAGACTGATCTGGAGGAGATACGCCCACTTAGGCCCAAACCTCCAAAACAGAATAATAGACAAAAAAATATTTTTTGGCGCAAGTCGCCGCGGGGTATGCTAAAACTAAAATTTGATGGGTCAACGCTAACAAATAACGACAGCTCAGCTAGTGCCATTATCAGAAATTAGGAAGGTCATCCTATAACAGTATGTCACCAGAAGCTAGGTAAACAAAACCCACTCACTGTGGAAGCTCTCGCTCTTAAAATGGGAATCCAACACGTACGTCAACTCAATATAGACAAAATCCAAATTGAGGGGGACTCCAAGATAATCATTGATCACTTAAACAGGAAATCCAAATGTCCGTGGAAAATCGAATTAATCATTTCTGATGTACAATTTCTCCTATCGACTTTGAAAGAAGTAGTTTTCTTTCATGTTCCTCGTATGAGCAATAGAGTAGCGGATAAGGTTGCACACTTTAGCCACTCTGCCCGATGAGTCGATATTAACAAAGATCCAGGTCTTTTTGACCTCATCCGTAAGGATGCTGCCGGGTAGAGCCTACTCACCCGGATTATTTCCTAATAAA
The DNA here is from genome assembly GCA_963922045.1 of Persicaria maculosa. Taxonomy (NCBI): domain Eukaryota; kingdom Viridiplantae; phylum Streptophyta; class Magnoliopsida; order Caryophyllales; family Polygonaceae; genus Persicaria; species Persicaria maculosa. The sequence goes on along the minus strand of OY998263.1, from coordinate 64,320,069 downwards.
AAAAAATTCTGAGACACTAGTTCATATTAATTGGACTATTCTTTTTGAATTGGTGAAACCCTATAATTAGATGAAATTACCCCTTTTGCCCTATATGGTGATAAGACTAGTTAGGTGATCATATGGGCTCTTCTTTTCAAAATCTTATGAAACCCTAAAAGAGTCACAAACTAGACATATGACATTCCCATTTCTATTAATTTCTTTTATTTATTTAGGAAAAAAATGTTGGTTTTTCAAATGAGAGTTGCGTTATTGCATGGAAAAGAGATGGTCGTGGCAAAGTCTGCAAAACCTCAGAAGAATAGGCAGAAGAAGTTGGAGAACTGGTGGGGTTGGGGGAAGAATTGGCAGAGAGAATAATCAGAAATCTTAGGGTTACATATACAAAGTAGTATCTAAATTTACAAGTACTCGATCTTCACAATATTATCCGATCCATCCATTAATTAAAAGATGTTATTATAAACTCTTAGTGCTCTTTTTTTTTAAAAAAAAAACATACTCCGTAGTAACATTTTTGACTTTTTAAAGAAAATAATGAGGTTTGTTATTGAAATTTTCACATTTTACAACTTTTATATAATACTAGTATTTCCTTTTATTGGCTTACATGATGGCGATTAAATAATTGATGAATACCGAGTATCTTGTAAAAATTAATACTCCATTAATAAAATATATTATTTTAGAGGTTTTTTTCAGGAAAAAAAAATGTTACTGTATTACTTATGTTCATTGTCTTTGTAATTTTAGTGGATTGTTAAACTGTAATTTTTAAAAAAATAAAAAATTATATAATAAATAAAAATATTTCCTTAAAGAAAATTAAAAGTTTAGAAAACCTATTTTAACGAACATAGAGCGATTTTTTCAGTGTAACTTCCTAACATAATACTACTACGTATACGTACATAGTACTGTAGTAGGTTTGTTGAGAATATATGAGTTGTAGGGAGATCCCACGTTGATTAAAAATTGAATTCAAGCCTTGTATATAAGCCGGTGGACTGTCCAACCTAACACCAATTGGTTTTAGAATGGAACCTGTTAGGATAGTGAGTTAGGCATGTGACTAGCCACACATGTGGAAGGCTATATGAATGTGGAACAACTGTAAAGGATTCATTCATACATATTCATAACAAGATTCATATGGTTACTCTCTCTATCTCTCTCGGTTGTTAGGTTAACCACTCAATTGTCCTAACAAGTGGTATCAGATTGCTTGTGATCTTCGGCAAAGTTCAGCAATGGCGGAAGCAACTCGCCTCAAGGTGACAGAGAAGATGGATGTCCAACTGCAACAGCTACAGACATTCACTGCAAGCTCCCATGAGCGCCTAATGGAAGCAATCCAAAAGCAGGACGATCATCATCGCATCCTCCAAGATCAGCAACAAACGGTGATCGAATTGAAACGATCATCGGAGGAATTTCAGGCAAGGACAGAGCAATTCCAATCAAGAATTGAGCAGAATGTAGCACAGATCGGAGAAGGGATTCGCCTTCAAAGTCAGAGATCTGCGTTCCAATCTGGATTCGTGTCGTCGGCGACGGACCACCAAGAAAAGACACCTCCGATGACCAATCGGGAAATTCCGGAAGAGACAAATGCTTACCGTCCACCGCCAATGAGGAACGACGGCGCCTTCAATGCTCAGAACCGCTTTCCAAAGGTTGATTTCCCAACCTTTGATGGGAAGAAGCCGCACAGCTGGGTACGCAAGTGCGAGAAGTATTTCGTCCTCTTCGCAATCCAAGAACACCAGAAGGTGGAACTGGCGGCCATTTATATGCACGATCGGGCCGATACTTGGATCCAGGGGTATATGATGCAGAAGAAAGGGGTGCGATGGAAGGAGATGAGCGAAGCTCTTTGCTGCAGATTTGGAGAAAAGCAAGGCGTCGAAATTGTTGAAGAATTCAACAAATTGAATCAAATTGGGGATCTGGAAGACTACAACGAAAGATTTGAAGAGCTTCGGACGGGTATGTTGTCTTACAACCCTCACCTTCCGGAATGCTACTTCGTGACAAGCTATATCAGTGGATTGAAAGCTGAAGGAATTCAAGAGATTGGAGCTCGCAAGATTACACAGCGATGCTGTCCAAGCACTTGTTAAGGTTAGCAAGCCTCCATGGAGACCTGCAGGATCTGTGAGCTACAGAGGCCAGGAAGGAATCAAGAATCCGAAGGAATTCAAGAGATCAGCGGGCCTATGCTTTAGATGTGGTGACAGGTACTTTGTTGGCCACAAATGTAGGAATCCATCAGTGAAGTTTGTGACAACTCAAGATGTGGAATCCGGGGAGGAAGAGGATGCCAACGAGTTTGTAACAGACAACACTGGGGTAGAGGAAGAAGATCAGGAAGGGTTTGTGCGAGCTCTCACTGGGAATGGATCAGACACATCGATTATGGTCAAGGGATTCGTAGGAGATAGGATGATCAGTGTGTTGATAGACAGTGGCTCCACACACAGCTTTGTGGATCCTTTGATTGCAAAAGAGGCTGGGTTTAAGCTACTGCCATCCAATCTGATGATTGTGGAAGGTCTCAATAAGGGCAAGTTGTTTTGCCGCCAGGAATGCAAGAATTTCCAGTGGAAAATGCAAGGGGGTGATTACAAATTTGATATCCGAGCTCTAAAGATAGGTGACTTTGAGCTGCTATTAGGTGTTAATTGGATGAAGAAGTACAGCCCTGTCCAATTCGATTACAATAAAATGACCATTGCTTTCGCTAAAGAGGGCAAGAAGGTAGAGCTGCAGGGTGCAAGTGAAAATAGGAAAGAGGCTGTCATCAGGCACTTGACTGGGAAAGAACTGCAGCTATTGATCAGAAAGGGTGAGCATGAATCCATTACACAAGTGGCCCATGTGTTCCAAGTGAGTGCTAAAATGGATGAGAAACCACCAGCTGTTCAGGAGCTCCTAGACAAGTTTCCAATGGTATTTGCAGAACCTACACAGCTCCCTCCAGAAAGGGGTTGTGAGCATGGGATTCCTCTGAAAGCTGGCACCCAAGCCATTTGTTCAAAGCCCTATAGATACCCCCATGGGCAGAAGGATGAAATTGAGCGCCAAGTTAGGGAAATGCTGGCCAGTGGATTGATTAGACACAGCCAAAGCCCTTTTGCATCTCCAACCTTGCTAGTGAAAAAGAAGGATGGATCTTGGCGCTTCTGTGTGGACTATAGGAAACTTAACGAGGCAACAGTGAAGGATAAGTTTCCTATCCCCATCATAGAGGAATTGTTGGACGAATTACATGGAGCTACCATATTTTCCAAATTGGACTTGAGGGCTGGGTATCACCAAGTGAGAGTGATGGAGTCAGACATTCACAAAACAGCTTTCAGAACACACAATGGTCATTACGAGTTTAATGTAATGCCATTTGGACTGACAAACGCACCAGCAACTTTCCAATCTTTGATGAATATGGTCTTCTCTGAGCTCCTACGCAAGTATGTCCTAGTATTCTTCGATGACATACTGATTTACAGTACAACCATTGAGCAACATTTGGAACATTTAGAAGCTGTGCTATTAATCATGAAGAAGCACTAACTGTTTACTAAACTGTCAAAGTGCAATTTTGCTGTGTCAAGAGTTGAATACTTAGGCCATTTGATTTCAAAAGAAGGGGTAGCAACTGATCCTGCAAAAATTGAGGCAGTCATGAAATGGCCAATTCCCAGGAATGAGAAGGAGTTGAGAAGCTTCTTGGGCCTTGCAGGGTATTATGGACGATTTATTAGAAACTTTGGGGTTATATGCCGACCTCTTACTGAACTTTTGAAGAAAGAAAAGTTTGTATGGAGTCAGGATAGTGAGGCTGCTTTCCACTCAGTAAGGGAATTACTAGCATCCCCACCAGTACTTGCTCTCCCAGACTTCACCTTGCAGTTTAGAATAGAGGCTGATGCCTGTGATGAAGGCATTGGGGCTGTCCTTATGCAGTAAGGAAGGCCCCTAGCATACATAAGTAAAGCACTTCATGGCCAACATCTCCTTCTCTCCACTTATGAAAAGGAATTATTGGCAATCTTGTATGCTGTGGATAAGTGGCGCCACTACATAGAGCCTGCTCAGTTTGTGATTGTAACAGATCATCAAAGCCTGAGGTATCTTTTAGACCAGCAAGTGACAACCCACCTCCAGAAAAAGGCCATTAGAAAGCTCTTAGGCCTCTCCTATTCAATTGAATATAGAATGGGAAAATGTAATGCTGCTGCAGATGCATTATCTAGGAGAGGTTTGCCTGAAATGGAAGTGACAGAGGGATCATGTAAAGCTCTAGTAGAGGTTACACCAAGATGGATTCAAGAAGTAGTAGAGAGTTATGTCAATGATGTTGAGATTGACAAGATCAAAACTGAAGCTGTAGTGGATTCCCAGTCTAAATTCAAGTGGCAGGGTGACATCTTGCGCTACAAAGGAAGGGTGGTACTTGGGAACAAGCAGGAACTGAAGCTCAAGATCATCCAGGCCTTCCATTCAGAAGCCATGGGAGGGCACTCAGGAGTAAGAGCAACACACCAGAGAATCAAGTCCTTGTTTTATTGGCCTCGGATGAAACAGCTCATTGAGGAATTCATCAAAGAATGTGATGTTTGCCAGCGCCATAAACATGAGACTGTGGCATACCCAGGGCTGCTGCAACCCTTGCCAATCCCAGAAGCACCTTGGATGTCAATTGGCATGGATTTTGTGGAGGGGCTACCCAAATCAAATGGTTTTGATGTGGTATTAGTGGTAGTCGACAAGCTTACTAAGTACTGTCATTTTCTGCTATTCAGTCACCCATTCACAGCTAGTCAGGTTGCTAAGTTGTTCCTTGACAACATCTACAAATTGCATGGGCTACCTAGAGATATAGTATCTGATCGGGATAAGATCTTTACAAGCCACATGTGGAAGGAGCTATTTACTTCACTGGGAACCACACTGAAGATGTCAACAGCTTACCACCCACAAACGGATGGACAAACAGAGCGCGTGAACCAGTGCCTAGAGACTTACCTGAGGTGTATGTGCTCAGCCATGCCAAAGAACTGGGCTAAGTGGCTCTCCCTTGCAGAATGGTGGTACAATACATCATACCACACAGCCTTAAAAGCATCCCCATTCCAAGCTTTGTATGGATACAATCCACCTCAACTGGGAGCCCATTCAACTAATGTCACCACAGCTTCAGTTGAACAATGGTTCCAGGAGCGAGAAGCTGCCTTGAGCTCCCTCAAATCAGGCTTATGTACTGCTCAAGAGCGCATGAAATTTTTTGCAGATCACAAACGCTCAGAAAGAGTTCTCATGATAGGTGATATGGTATACCTGAAATTACAACCATACAGGCAAACATCTGTTGCTTTACGCAAATGCCTTAAGCTCAGCGCCAAGTTTTATGGGCCATTCGAAGTCATCTCCAGGATTGGTGAGACAGCCTATCGTCTAGCACTCCCACCAACATCAAAGCTTCACCCAGTATTTCACATTTCCCAGTTGAAGAAGAGAGTTGGGCCTGATATCAGTGTATGCTCTGAGCTTCCAGCAACTGATATCGATGGGGTGGTGATCACAGCACCTGAGGCAGTGTTGGACTCCAGAGTCTCCCACCTAGCTACAGGGGACCCAGTGGTGGAATGGTTAGTTAAATGGACCAATTTGCCAAGTGAGGAAGCAACCTGGGAACCGGCAGGCCACATTCTCCACCAATTCCCAAATTTTTCGTCTTCTTGTGTGCTCGGCTTAGTTAGCACATGTGCGTTTGGGCGTGTGACCCCCACATCGTATAACCCACCATGATTTAATAAAATTATAGTGAAATAGGGTGGAGGGTAATTGCAATAAAGAAAGGTGGTGGATATTTCTACTTCTACTTCTACGAGTGTAATAAGTAATTCTCAATCGTCAAATCAATAGAAAGGGAAGGTAGCATGTGCCGGTTGTGCTCTCTTGCCTCCCCCAATTCCCAATACAATCTAATTTGCCATAAAGCAAAATCTTGGGCGCCGCTAGTTATACTACTACTCCCTAGTATGACGAGGTAGGTAGCATCAATACATATATACGGAGTATTCGATTGGAAAGAGTTTGGTTTGTTGATCCATCTTCGAAAGTTTGGATTGAGTTTCGATTGAATCGGGTTTTGGTTTTTGTTTAGTTTGAATTAAATCGCCCATATTTCAAGAGTATCGAGTTTATGTCGTGTCAACTTTTAGATTGTACTAGTCCTATTACCCGCGATCTTCGCGGTTTTTTTATATGACTTTTATTATTTATGCACAAATTGTATAAAATCATAAAAATTATATAAAATATTATTTTTTGACTTTTTGATTTCCTACTTATTATCAATTTATTATTGGTCATAATTTTTAATGACTAACTTTAATCGCTAAAATATTATAAAATACATACTTTCTCTTATAAAGATATAATTATATTGAGTGGTTGATTAGAATGGTTGATTATATATATATATATATATATATATATATATATATATATATATATATATATATATATATATATATGAATACTTAATGGTAAAATTTAATTTATTTAATTTCAAATTTGATCTATTGAATTTCAAATTTGTATGATGTAATTTCATTATTCTTTTTCTAATTGTTTTCATAAAATCAAATTATTTTATCGCTAAACAAAGCAATATGTATAATGGATCTAATATTTGTATAAATTTGGTTTACAAATTAATTGTTTGTTAAAGATAAACACTTATTGATTTGAATTATTTCTATTGTTTAATGTGATTGATTAAAGATAAACGCAATTATTTGGGACGTGAGCAATATTTGCATAAATTGGATTTATAAATTAATTATTAATTTGTTAAATATAATCACTTATTGATTTGAATTATCTCTATTGATTAATGTGATTGTTTAATAATTTAATAGAATATATATAAACTAATGCTCTCTATATAAAATTTAATCAATTTTCATTAGTGCTAAAACTAATCTAACCTTTTTCGTATAAAATTATCTAATTTTAATTTTTTTTCTAGATAAAATGTTTATTAAATTATTAAATTATTTTTTTTCATTAGTATATCTCGTTGAAATGATATCATGAAAAGATTCATAATAGATAATTAGATATGTACGTGTGTATATATATGATTGATTGGATTTTTAAGGGAAAATATTTATAAAATAACTTATGGTAAAATGATAGGTTTTGTAAAGAATTAAGATATAAAAATTAATTGTAACAACTCATATTGATAAGTTTAATAATTTAAATGATAGAATTTATAACCACTTAAGATATAAAAATTAATTATAATAATCAATAGACACATAGGATGACACGTGGATAAATGGATAAATCATTTTTCAACGTGGCTTAAATATATTGGATCATCATTAATTGACGTGTCAAAAACTCGGGTTAGATTGCACCAGAAAATTACATGTAAGCGAATCGCACCAAAACCCGCCACATAGGATTTCCACGCCTCTGTTTTAGTATTATATATTGATTGATTGATATTGATTGATTGATTTGTGTTATTTTGATTTTGTGTATAAGCAAAATATTTATAGCCCCAGTCGGGACTGGTGGGAAGCAAGAGGATGTCATGAGGTCTTGGGTTTGATCCCTACCTTCGCCCCATTCCTTGGATGAAAATTCAAAGTTTGTCTTGCTCCTTTTCAGTGGGTCAAGCCAATCGGCGCACGCCGGTTTACCTGGTGCGTGTCTCTTGTCGGTTGGGTCACGTGCTCGGAATTTGTCACCAAAGGTGAGTTTCTCGTCATAAAAAAAAATATTTAGAGGTGTGAGTGCACGCCTTATTGAATGTAAGTTAATTTACAACTTGTTTAGGCTTTATATTCACGTGATATTATTTAAGGTTGGTGAAAACCCACAACTGATGGGATAAAACTAGACCTGTCAAAACACAACCCGACAAGGTGATCCGAACGACCCAAAAAATTTCCGACCCGAACCCAGAAATTTTGACCTGGAATTTTTTTTTGTCCCGAACCCGAAAATTTTTCGAGTAATCTGGGTTTCGACCCGGCGACCCGATTGACCCGGTTTACCCGATTGACCCGGTTGATTTATAATTACATATAATTAAATTTTTTTATATATAATTAAAATTTATCACAAAATTATCAAATCATGATTTTTTTTAATTTAAAAAAGAAAAAATTGACAAACCCGAAATGACCCAAAACCCGGTCAAACCCAGGTTCGAGTCAACCCGAAAAACCCGGAACCCGTTTTACCCGGACCCGTTTTACCCGAAACCCGAAGTGACCCGACCCGAATGACCCATTTGACAGGTCTAGATAAAACTATGTATTTATAGATTAAGGCTAGTGATTAGACCGTTTAGGTGGTCCAACAGAATATGGTCTATTAGGAAATTAATGGAGTTCAACATTTGCCTATATGATTTGGTATAGTTGGAAGTGTTGGAACTCCGTAGTCTTTGAGGGGAAGGACACCTGCGTGGGACTAGTGCCAACCGTCTGGAAGCAAGTCATGACATATGACGAAGTATGCTCGAAAGCAACATCCCTCCACCCTGTCCCCAACCCATACGAGACCCATCCACCACGTCCTGGACACCACCTCCTTTCAATTGGGTGAAGATAAACGCAGATGGCGTATCGAAGGGAAATCCGGGCCTCGCAGGAGGAGGAGGCATAATTCTGGGATTGACGGAGGGAAAACCTGTCGTTGATCCGTCAAAGAAAACTCAAACTTATAACTAGTATAGCAATAAGCAAGAGGTCGATCCCACAGGGAAATTCGTTATTCAAGTGTAATTTAGATGTCAATCAAGTAACCAAAAGGGGGATTTTTGTGTGTGAAAGTTTCGCTTTTTATCAAAGCGGAGTAAAGAAAGCAAAGTAAATGAATTTGTTTTAGACAATTTGGAGAAGCAATTCTACCTACAATTTTCCACTTTATTGGATTGAAGCGATCCTTGCAACTTCTTCTCGTCCTATTAAGTTTCCTATGAATGCCCTTGTCCCGACCTAATAAAGTTACTAGTCCAACCAGTCCTAGCAACCCTTATCAATCGAGCAGTCCCTAAAGAAGGATTTAACCCAATTGATAGCTTTAAGTTCAGAGATTAGCCAAGGTATTTGCAGTCTCTAAAAAAGGATTTAACAACACATTCAACTTCCTACTCATTCAATTAGTTCAACCAGCCCTAAAGGAACAAGTTTGCCACTTAGGTTAAGGTTCACAACCAGGAATCTACAAAACCTTAGCAATTGAATTGATCTAACTAGTTGGCCAGACAAGATAGAACAAATCAATAAACAATCAAGCACAAAGAAGTTGAAGCATTCAAATATAGGAAACAAGGAACGAGAATTAGAAACTCACAATCAATCCAAATAAAGCTTCAAATTGCAGGCAGAATAGATGAGTTTAGTTCCTCATAAAAGACATCGCTCAAAATCTCTAAAGTGTCTGATGAATAAAATAGAATAGAAGTGAAGTGCTGAAAAAATAACTAAAAGTGGCCTTATAAAACATCCAAAGTCGGCCATGAAAGAAATCAGGAGACTCTAGGTTTTTTATTAATCAAAACGACGCGGATTAGTGCTGACGACCAATGCTGCGGGCGCAGCACTTATGCTGCGCCCGCCGCACACTGTTTCTTCGTACCCCGCTGCAGATTGATTGGCCGCGGGCGCCGCAAGGGTGCTGCGGGCGCAGCCAGGGGCCTTTCACGAAAAATATATCCCGAATGTGCTCTTCTTGTCAACAGGAAAGTTATAGTTCTCTGAAAGAGCTTTCCAACGCATGGTCATAATAGTCAATCGGACAACCGAGGCCTCCAGAAAGTGCAAAACAAGTTCAGCATGTCTGGCGACAACTTATGCAGACTTGTTCTTCATTTAGGTTCGCTTCTTCTTCTCAGGACCTCTTGAGATCTTCATGTAAGCTTCTCCGATCAACTAGACATTCTCTTATAATGCGTCATCAACCCATGCCTCATCCTCGGATCCACAGTTACCTGAAATAATCAATAAAAGTGTGTAGATTCCGACTCCACTAACATAGAGAACTAATATGCAAATCGTGCTTAATCCATCAATGAAATGCCTCTTCACTAAGCTAAATGCAACCTATTATGCCTACCTAAATGCATGCTATCAGGGATCGAGCGGGGAAGTGCTGAGGGCCTACACCTTCCGATGCGGGGTCTATTCGGCTCTGGCTGCAGAGCTTTGGGCGGTCTTCCATGGATTAGAAGTTGCTAGTTGGCTGGGGTTTTCTAGTGTCATCGTTGAGTCTGATTCTGAATCTGCCTGCAAGTTACTTGGTTCTAAACCCCCAAACACCCCCCCCCCCAACTACCACTTAGTCCACCGATGTCACAGGATCAAAGACAGCAGCAACTGGGAGGTGAAAGTCAGCAACATCCGACGCCAAGCAAACGCAGCGGCGGACTCGCTGGCCAACTAGTCACTATGCCTCACTGATGCCTTCACTGAACATCTAACGTTGCCTGATTTTATTTCTAGTCCCATTGATGATGTACCCATGTTGGGGAACTTTCAGCCTTCTAATAATAATAATTAATGGGCACTAGCCTACTTGAGTTAAAAAAAAAACAAAGAAATGAATTTATATTTATATTATTAGAATTTAATTAGATCAATTATTTCTATTATTTAGGAATTAGTTAAAGGTAGTTAGAATAAATCTTTAACAACCTTCTCCATTATCAGATTGTACGCTCTTATATATTTCGTTCTACAAATCAATAGAAAAGGATGTTCATTTACACCAATACTTAACATGGTATCCGAGCGTTCTTAGCCTAACGACTTCGATCCTCAAAACTAATGCCTTCCGCCTAACCAAAAACTCTTTTATGGACAAAACTATGTAGGCTTTTCTTCCTTATTCCCTAACCGCCTACGGGCAATCCAATCTTGGCTCCGACCATTACAAAACCGCTTCCGCACTAACCAAAATTTTGACTTTTGCCAACACAATTTCAGCCAAAACCATGTCGGCCTTCTATTTTGTTCTTGCTTTTCATTGGCCAAACTTCATGTCGGTCACACAAAACCGCCTTCCACCACCACTGCTAGAGCGCTTCCGGCCAACCATTAGCATTGGTGCCACCTCCAGCCAGTCACCACCATCAGTACAAGGAGCAATTATTGTTTGACCTTGTCCGAATAGAGTTTTTGGCTTTTTCCATACCAAATTGTTGGCCAAAACCCTTATGTTAAGTATTGGTGTAAATGAACACCCTTTCTATTGATTTGTAGAATGAAATATATATATATATATAAGAGCGTATAATCTGGTCATGGAGAAGGTGGAGAGAGATTTATTCTAACTACCATTGACTAATTCCTAAATAATAGAAATAATTGATCTAATTAAATTCTAATAATATAAATATATATTATTTTCCTAATATTCCCCCGTAGTTAAAGCGAGAGATATCGAAAGCTTAAAACTGGATAAATATGGAATGAGGGGTTTTTTTTTTTAATTGTTGAAAGTGTTCCACTAATCATGCACGTCTAGCGCAAATCCAAGGCATCGATGACCCGCATCCAACTTTGAGGATCTTCGGGCTAGGTTTTGTGAGGACCTCCTCTTCGGGACTTTTGACGAACCCTTGGCGTACTGGCGGGGACAACGTTTAGGTAGAAGACAATGATGGGTGCGGTTCGTTGGTGTATCAAGCTCCAGCGATTCCCCTAACAGTGGTGGTGATGCAGAGGCGGTACCTAGTTGCTGCGGCAGCGAGGGTGGCGCATGCGTTGCGCGCGCAGGGGACCCGTCGGTGTTGATCTGCAATGGGAGGGAAGGTGGTGGCGGTTTCTGCAATGGAGAGGTTTGTGATCTGAAACCCGAAGGATATTGAAGGTGTCAACCTCTCGTTGTTGCCACCGAAATGGACGGGGAGGCCGCTTAATTGATGGTGATGGTTCTAGTTGCAAAAACAAAAATTTGGATTAGCCCGAAGGCGATCTTGTGTGGCCGAAATGGGTTTTGTCCAATGAAAAGCAAGAATAAAAGGCCGACATGGTTTTGGCCAAAATTTGGATGGAAAAAAGCCAAAATTTTGGTTAGTGCGGAAGACAAGTGGAAGCGGTTTTGTAATGGCCAGAGCCAAGTTTAGATTGCTCGGAGGCGGTTTTGTGGTGGCATAAGTCGTTGAATATGGTTTTTGGCAAGATGTCAGAGCATTGGTTTGTGCCGAAAGTTGGAGGATAGTTGCCCGGAAGTGGAAATTGGAGGATCAAAGTCGTTAGGCTAAAAGCTCTGATATCATGTTAAGTATTGGTGTAAATGAACACCCTTTCTATTGATTTGTAGAACAAAATATATGAGAGCGTATAATCTGATAATGGAGAAGGTGGAGAGAGATTTATTCTAACTACCTTTGACTAATTCCTAAATAATAGAAATAATGGATCTAATTAAATTCTAATAATATAAATATATATGATTTTCCTAATAGGGTCCTCAAGCATTTTGGAGCCCAATATCTGTAACACTAAATATTCGAGAAATGTTAGGTTTAAAGGTAATGTTGTTTTAATAGGTTGAAGGTAAATTCGGTTCTTGTAGATCCTTTCGGATAATCAAGACAATTTGAGTAGACCCAAAAAGGGTAATCTCATGGGTAGATCTCGAAAGGTAATCCCGAGGGAGTAGGCCAAAAAGGCAATCTCCACCGAATTCTTTTAGGCGACAAAACTAAGTGTTTAAGCCCTTTAGAAAAGATATATAAAATGGCTTGGATAATGGCAAACGAGTCACTCAAATAAATCGAGTTTTCCTTCAACGTTTATTGCCCCTATATGCCAAAGGGTTGCACTACAATAACGTTGTGGGATAAAACGTTTCCTATACAATAAAAGGGTGGCATCCCATTTCATTATTGCATATATACATACCTTGTTTGTGTTTTAAGTGTTTGTTCTTCCGATTGAGAGAGATATCGGAAAAACTCATGCCTTTCCAAGTGGATGGCAAAGGCCTTTTATAGGCAAAATGGGGTGGAAGTTTTTGGGTGGTCATGGGTAGTTATTGGTAGTTATTAGTGGTTATGGGTAGTTATGGTGGTTGGACGGTTACCCCCCAATAACTACCCCCAACCGCCGGCCCAATAAAGGCCCAATAAGAACTAGCCCAATTAAGGACAAGCTAGCATGACGGAGCTAGCATGGTGGAGCTAGGTCACTCATAAAATATAAAATGTGCATGACATTTATACGAAGCTGGGTGTAGCTACCATGCAGCTAAAATGACTAAGCTAAAGCTTCAATGAAGCTAAAACCTTAATCAAGCTCAAAATTAGAGCTAGGTCATTTTTGGAGTTCCGAAGCTCGGCTAGCTCTCAAATTTTGCACCAAGACTTTAGAGCTTAATATCTTCCTTTACAAATCATGAGACGGTGATTTAACTTACTATAAGTGAACAAAACTCGATCATAACCATATTAGATCGAATACCGAACATATCCCTATTGCTCACTTTTATGGAAAACATCCAAACAAGCTCAAGACCGATTGTCTCAATGTTGATATCATTGCATGGGTCTTTCCTCATGATTTCCTTTCCCCTTAAAATCTTAGAATTACTTAGGGCCGATCACATGGGCCATGCCTCCCGCACACCCTAAGCCCGAGTGATGCCCTTAGTAATTCTCACACTTGACATTTATGATTTCAGACAAATGGATTGATGACTTTTCACAAATCACCAACATTCCTCCCCCATAAAATATAAAATGTGCATGACATTTATACGAAGCTGGGTGTAGCTACCATGCATTTTGGAGCCCAATATCTGTAACACTAAATATTCGAGAAATAGAAAATCAGTTTTGAGCGGAAGTGAAGTCGATCGAAAATGAAAACGATAGATCGAAACAAAAATCACAGGCAAGATCACGAACACAACGATTTTACGTGGTTCGGAAAAATGCCTACGCCCACGGGGCATCAAGAGTTGGCGAAATCCACTATAGAGAATTCGTATAAGGGATGAATCAAACAATGAAGGTAAACAACACTAGATCTAACATGCATGTTACTTAGAAGTACAAGAAAGGAAGAAAAATCCCCCTGCATGGGAAAACCGAAGATCGAAGTCGGATTCATTTTTCAAAATCCTAGATCTCAGAAGGCAAAGGAGAGCGGTTGCCCAGGAGGACGTCGAAGCTCAAACCACCTTCATAGAGACACCAACAGCCACCGTCTCCTCAGAGCACTCTCAAACCGAAGGCCAAGTGTCGAAAACCCAAACCCTAGAAAACCTTAACAGAGTGTTTGTGAAGAGAGAGAAAGGAGAAAGTTGAAGTGATTTGATCATATGAAGGATGCATGAGAGCATATATAGCTAGGTCAAGCCCGAGCCTCCAAAACGCAACACTTGAGAAGAGGCAAGTCTCAGCTTCAGGCTCCGTGGGCTACCGGCTCAATCCGAGCTCCTGAGATCATGGGTTAGAGTTTGGGCTTCAGGCCCAAACACCAAAGTTCCCTCCTTTCATACTTCATACATATATGATATATCATATATTATGTATTATGCAATTAATATGTTTTAACCGTATCCCATTAGTACAAGATTAATCTCGTAAGAGGATCAAGCTTAATAAGCTCAATTCGATGACTTAGTCGAGATCAATCATAATAGTGCATACATATGCATAATATACATTATATAATGCATGTATAATCATAATACACACATACATGCATGTAAATACACACATGAAACAATATTACATGCCAACAATAGACTAGGAAAGTAACACACAACATTACTGATAGAGTATATTTTAGTCATGTTTTTAGTATAGATTTGCATATTATTTTAGAGCATGTTTACATGTTTTATAGCTTATTTGTTATTATTTAGTTTTCGGAGTCTACACCCGTGTTATATTGATTTCAGGCATTTTGAAGCGAATTTGGAATAAATTACATGGGACAAATTACATAAGGCTGGAAAAGTTGAAGACTACCTAAATTATGGGTTGATCATTGATGACGTGTCGTAACCCGTATGCAGGGGTGCGGTCCTGGATGGCTCCTCGCTAAACAAAAGTTTCCTTATTAGTTTTAGCATATGTTTAAGGATTAGATAGAATTAGGTATTTATTATATATTTTTATTAGGATAAACTTACTCCGTAGTTTATTTATATATTTATACATTCCTACGGGAGAAGGAGGGAGGCCGAATGTGATAACCGGCCGACTACTGTTTCCAACCATAAACCCTAATTGTCTTTTGCTTTATTTTTATGGAGACCTAAACTCTCCCGTTCTGTCTACAATTTGAAGCTTTGTTTGGATTGATTGTGAGTTTCTAATTCTTGTTCTTTATTTCCTATATGAGGAAGTTACAATATCAATTCAACCAAATAAAGTGGATAGTTGTAGGTGGAGCGATCTTCTCTAAATTGTTTTGCATTATTTGTTTTTATTTTCTTTTCTTTTCTTTTCAATCTCAATCAACCAAAACCCCCCTTTCTACTAATTGGTAAATACACATTGTTGAGAAATACTTGATTCTCTGTGGGATCGACCTCTTACTTACTTGCTATACTAGTTCTAGTTTGTAGGTTTGAGTTTTATTTTGTTACGGTTTATGCGACTAAAAACCGTCTATCAAATTGGCACCGTTGCCGGGGAATCAAGTTTATTTCTTTGTTTGTGTGTTTGCCAATTATTGTATATAATTAACTTTGTTGTGAGCCTACCTTACGGTTCATAACACCCGTGCTACTAACTGTTTGTGTTCGTGTGTCTAGGTTGTTCCTTTTAAAGATGACTCATGGTTTATTTTGTGATTTTTGCGGAGTTTCTAATCATATATTTAAAGATTGTCCGGTGTTTAGGGTTCCGATCGAAAAGGTTAAGGAAGTACATCATTTGTGCAAAACTCAACTTTCTCGTGAGATGGATATCATACATGAAATTGCACAATTAGAGCTCCAAATCGGACAATTAGAACCTCCATGTCTGGCTCCGCAAACATTACAAGAATCGTCCATGTTGCCCTTTATGGAAGAGCACTTTGCTGCAATGGAGTCCCAACTTATAATGATCCAAACTAATTTCAATAACGAGATGAAGCGGATCCAAGTAGCTCAACAAATTAAAATTTCAATTATTTCAGAGATTTTTCCTAGGCAGACGGAGGTGGTGGTTAGTGACGACTACGTTATCATCTCTCTTGACGAGGAGATCTTAGGAGATTGGATAGATGAGAAAGATGAGGAAAATTTGACAAAGAGGATTCTATTGTTTGCATTTAACGAGGGTGCAACCGGACAAAGAGCTAAGAGAAGGCAAGGGATGAGTGCATATTTTGAGAAGCCACCAATGGAACTGAATTGGTGGTATTACATACTCTCTACAGAGAGTCATGCTTGTTTGTTCGACAAGATGAAACGGTTCTTGTCTGCAATATTATTTAGTTTCAATTTATCAATATATTATATATACTTGTGTGGAATATGTGCTTAGGAATTTGACAAGTTGCTGAGGGCATTAACGATGTCTGAGTAGATCTTAGAGGTGGAGCAGAATGTCAAACAAACGACATTAAACGAAGGTGAGTGATTTTAGATTTGATAAATTAGTTTAGTTTTAATTTTTTTTTTCTTTTACTCGGTAGATTAGTTTAAGTACTTTTTATCTTTAATACTCCGTAGTAAGCTGAAGGTATTTTTTTCGTTCTTTTTTCTTTTTAGTTAGGATTAGTTTTTATAGTATACAGTATTTTTTATTTTCGTTTAAAAAAAACAAGAAAAAGAAAAAAAAAGACCCTCTCTCTCTCCCCTTCTCACCTCTCTCCACCCATCTCTGTCCTCCTCTGAACTCTGGACGCCCGCCATCCACCGTCTTCTTCGCCCATCTCTTGGCCTGAACCCTAAGCCGGCGCTTCTCAATCCGATCTTCCTCTCTCCGGCATTCATCATCAAGGCGCCGCCCTTGTATCCGGCCGACTTGCACAACCACCATCTCCAGTAGCAGCAACCACCATTGCCGCACCACCAGCCCCTCTCGGAATTTCTACTGCTAGTCCCCAGAACCGTCTTCTCTCTCCGCCGTCCTCTCTGTTCACCTTTCTCCAATCAAGGTACCCATCCTTCGCCCTTCGCCCTTGTCCCGACGGAACCCTAACCCAAGGGTTGCCTGCGTCTCTCTCCTGGTCGCATCTTCATCGCACCACCCCCTCCCGCACTCCACCCTGAAGCACAGTGATCGCCGGACCACCAGCCTCCCACTGCTGCATCGCCTCATCGTACCGATCTCTTCCCGATCGCCAGCAATCACCATCTACCAGCAGCAGCAGCCCGTCGATTCCTGGTAAGTACAGGTATGTTTCTTTATCTTGTTGATTGAGTTGATTGGTTGATTTATCTCGTTGGGAGGGGATTGAGTTGATTTATCTTGTTGATTTATCGATTGTGAACTTATCGAGTGAAATCTGCTGCTAATTTGTTAGGATTTACTATATGTGTTGGGTTGATTGTGGTCCTTCTGAATCAATGAATTGATTTTTCATGATTTTCATATGCAATATAGGAACTCTCTAAGGACCTAATTCGGACAGTGCACAAAATTTTGATAGGAGTATCATAATTTGCTGAACTGATTTGTTATATAATCGCTTGATTCGCTCGATGAAATTTAGCTATGTCTTGTGATGAGCTTGTTTAGGGTAGGGGTGTTTATAACCGGGTATCCGACACGAACCGGTTAACCTTGTCGGATACCCGAAACCGTTTATGTTGAAAGTCCCGATTCGGACACGACACGACTAGAACCGGGTATCCGACACGGATACACTAATCGGTTCCGTGTTGGATACCGGATTACCCGAAACGAACCGTTTGGAACAGCAAATCGCCATACCATGACGGTAGTGGGGATGAAACGAGACGTCCAACGACCCATACGAAACACCCTTTCACTGAGCCTCGGTCATCATTATCAGTTGCCACCGAATTTGGAGACTTCGACGGAATTGAGAGCCGAATCTGGAGACTTCGACGGGATTGAGAGAAAGTATTCATCGGGGTTATCGCTCCATACCAGTTACCACCAGATCTAGAGATTTCGATAGGATTGAGAGCCATATCTGGAGATTCGACGAGATTGAGAGAGAGAGAGAGAGAGAGAGAGAGAGAGAGAGGAGTCGCCACCTTCAGTTTGGGATTGATTGAGAGAGGAGTTACCGGCTCCGGGATTGAGAGAGAGAGAGAGAGAGAGAGAGAGAGAGAGAGAGAGAGAGAGAGAGAGAGAGGGGGAGGAGTCGTTTCTCAGTTCGTGAGTGAAGGAGAGAGAGGATCGCCGCCTTCCATTCTAAAAGCGTTTAGGGTTTGATAGAAAGTGGAAGAAAGGAGATGTTTAAAATAAGGAGTAATAAACAACAGATTTTTTAAACTAAAAAAATCCCGAAGTCTAAAAAGTAAGACTTGATAGGAAGGGGAATCGATCCCGCAACATCTTGCAACCCCTAGCGTTCTTTAACAAGTGATCTGTGTAGTCAATGTGATTCATAAGGGATAATATAATACTAGTGCAGTATTATTTATAAATTAAAATTTTAAAAAATATAAACGGTTCGTGTCGGATACGATAAGTGAAAAGCCCCGATCCGAACACGACACGGATATTACCGTGTTTTACCAGTTCGTGTCATTTTCGTGTCGTATCTTTTTCGTGTCATATCGCCGTGTTTTCGTGTCTTGTCAGTCGTGTCGGGTTTTTCTGCACACCCCTAGTTTAGGGAGTAGGGGCTATGATTTTCTGGCTTTTGAGCATTCTTCTGGTCTACATTTTGTGTACTATGAGATTTTTCCATTTGAGTCTGTTTGCTCTTGAGTGAGTTTCCTGTTGATGTTGTTGAGGTGCCTTAATTTTGATTTTGAAAATCTTATGCCTTGATATCTCTATAGCTGGTCGGTTTGTTCCCATCATGTCTAAAATCAGCTGATTTATTTTTGCTACTCTCTAAATTAGTTAGTTTGTGCTTAATGCCGGCCTAAATGATTTTTATGATTGGTTCGTGTTGTCTTGCTTGTCTCATGCTTCCTTGTGTCCATCAATCAGATTTTTGATGATTTTACTTGCAGAATATGGATGAGTTTGAGCAGCAAGGCTGATTTGTTTTTGGGTTTGACTGGACTTTGTTATTGTTCTTTGTTCTTGGATGATATTATTTTGCTTGGATGGTGGTTATGTGTCTTCTTGTGTTTCTTCTCTTTGTGTTTTGTCTTGGCCAGGGCCTTTTGCAAAGTGGATGATGCTTGTTTTTCTCCTCCTCCAAGAAGTTTCACGAGTGCCAATTGCATCCAAGAGCTTCTGAAATTTCTGTTGCGCACCCAGGACTATAATTTCTACTCTTTTCTTATGTTTTAAGGGTGTTAGTACTTAGGAATAGTCACCTATCTTGCTGAATTTTATGCTTTGATATTCCTTTGTTACTTAACTAATTTGGTGGCTGATTGCTATGCAAGTTTTGCTTGTTTTTTCTACTGTTTGTGGTGTTGGACAAGTCCTATACCTTTGAGAAGTTGCTGAATTTCTTGGTTTGTTCAAAGGCTAAACGACACCACTATCTCCGCTTAAGCTTAGAGCTTGTTCTGGAATGCTTGATTACTTTGTGAGTTCCCTCTACCTTTCTTTTCATTTTTTTTCTTTACTTTGAGGATAAAGTAAAATTTTAAGCATGGGGTGGAGAATTCAAGTGTAGCTCCGTGTTTTATATATATGCTATTGTTTTATATATATGTTAGTTTTTTTTGTTTGTTATGCATTGCATTATAGGTTGCATTGTAGTTTTTTTATATATATATAATTATCCCATTGTCGTAGTAAGTTATTGAGTCTTTGTTTTTTTTATTTGTTAGTTTTTCATTTTAGTTGTGGTAAGAAGTTGTTTCTATGATTTGGTATGATCTCGATGATGATATATGGTTTTTCATGGCTTAAGAGTTAATAAATTTGAATTTTAATTGAATAACGACACTTGTGGGATTTCCATAGATAATCTGGATTATGAGCTTTAGTTATAACTTGATTATTGGTTGGATGTTCAGTTTAGAGCAATCTTTAAAAACTTTTATATGATTTCTATTGTATGTCTAAACCCCTGATGAAAAGCACTAGTAAATTCGGTTATATTTGGTTGATGTGTTTTGATGTATGTTGGGTTGATGAGTGTAAGGAGGATAAAATTCACTTACACCGCTCGAGGAGGATAAAATTCACTCGAGTGAAAAAAATCATCAATAAACCAATGATCGAGGAGGATAAAATTCACTCGACACCCAATAAGAATTGAAAAAAAAATACGGTTAGTAACCAATCCTGGTTGCGGAGGATAAAATTCACGCAAGGAGGAAGAGAAAGTGTTTAGAAAAAAAAAGAGAAAAAGGAAAAAAATGAGCTTTATTGAAACTCCGAAGTAGAAAAGGCCTAGTAATTTATGGGTGTTTATGACGATTTTTAAGTGCATAATGAATTTGATTGCTCAATACATTCTGAATGCAAGCATCCCCTGAACCTAATTTGAGTTTAAAGCAATGAGTATGAAGGGTTTGATGTGGGTCTCATAGTGTCATAAATATTTTGAGTTTAACGTAATAAATACTCCTCAAGCCATGACAGTCATACTGATGAGTGATCATTCATAGAAATTTCTTTGAGTCTCTTGTCTTTCTTTTTCATTATGTCTTTACTTGTAATAGTTTGCTTGGGGACAAGCAAAAGTCTAAGCATGGGGTAGTTTGATAGAGTATATTTTAGTCATGTTTTTAGTATAGATTTGCATATTATTTTAGAGCAGGTTTACATGTTTTATAGCATATTTGTTATTATTTAGTTTTCGGAGTCTACACCCGTGTTATATTGATTTCAGGCATTTTGAAGCGAATTTGGAATAAATTACATGGGACAAATTACACAAGGCTGGAAAAGTTGAAGACTACCTAAATTATGGGTTGATCATTGATGACGTGCCGTAACCCGTATGCAGGGGTGCGGTCCCGGATGGCTCCTCGCTAAACAAAAGTTTCCTTATTAGTTTTAGCATATGTTTAAGGATTAGATAGAATTAGGTATTTATTATATATTTTTATTAGGATAAACTTACTCCGTAGTTTATTTATATATTTATACATTCCTACGGGAGAAGGAGGGAGGCCGAATGTGATAACCGGTCGACTACTGTTTCCAACTATAAACCCTAATTGTCTTTTGCTTTATTTTTATGGAGACCTAAACTCTCCCGTTCTGTCTACAATTTGAAGCTTTGTTTGGATTGATTGTGAGTTTCTAATTCTTGTTCCTTATTTCCTATATTGAATGTTTCGATTTCTTTGTGCTTGAATGTTTTATTGTTTTATTCTATCTCGACTAATTAACTTGGTAGAATCAATTCAATTGCTAGGGTTTTGTAGATTCCTGATTGTGAACCTTAACCCAAGTGGAAAACTTATCCCTTTACGACTGATTGAACTAATTGGATGGGTAGGAAGTTTGATGTGTTGTTAAATCCTTCTTTAGGGACTGTAAATACCTTGGTTAATCTCTGAACTTAAAGCTATCAATTGAGTTAAATCCTTCTTTAGGGATTGTTCGATTGATAAGGGTTTCTAGGACTGATTGGACTAGTAACTATATTAGGTCGGGACAAGGGCATTCATAGGAAGACTAAAAGGACAAGAGGAAGTTACAATATCAATTCAACCAAATAAAGTGGATAGTTGTAGGTAGAGCGATCTTCTCTAAATTGTTTTGCATTATTTGTTTTTATTTTCTTTTCTTTTCTTTTCAATCTCAATCAACCAAAACCCCCCTTTCTACTAATTGGTAAATACACATTTCTGAGAAATACTTGATTCTCGATCTGTGGGATCGACCTCTTACTTACTTGCTATACTAGTTCTAGTTTGTAGGTTTGATTTCTATTTTGATACGGATTACACGACTAAAAACCGTCTATCAATTACAATATCATTATGGATTATGACCTGTAAATAATAAATGTCTTTCAAAGCAGATCAATTGTCCACCTTGCCTCATTGGTAAGAGTCGCCTTTTGTTGGGGACCTCTTACCCCATTTTAAATCTCATTTATCTCATTTTTTTCTGGAACTTACTACCTAGATATGGTTAAAGGTTTTTTTTCCCACTTTTTTTTTATAAAGTAAGGAATTCGAGGGACTGACATGTTTGACTCCTCGAGTGGCCAACAAGTCGGCAGATGGCAAACCGTTGAACATACAATCATAAAAGAAAAAGTGCAATACAGAGGCGGCGAGCCCATAGACATACTTAGGGAAAACTAAGCAAACCTAAACCTAGCAAAATAGGAGACAACATAGACTAAGAACAAAGTCAAGCGCCACAAGCACCGCTGACCAACGATTCAACAGGACTTCCTGAGGGGATTGAAGATGATCCTCCAAGGAAGCTCCTTCCCGTATCAGGAGTCGCCTCGATACATATCACATCGATCCCAACTAGTTGACCCGACTCGGCGACTCCAGACGCTAGAGCCCCAACTAAGACAGGAATCCCTAGACAAACCTGAGAAGAAGCGACAAACCACCCGGATAAAATGCACCTGAAGACCTATTGGGGAGTTTGTTCGATACCTTTCAGGGTTTTCTTCCATCTTTTTATTTATTCTTTATTGTTTTTTCCGAGCTGAACCTTGGGACTAAAGAACAATTTTCGGGTCCAATCTTCACGCCACACGGGCCCAAGGAATATCAATGGCCAAGGTAGTAGGCGATTGGTTTCACCATTTATTGTTTTTTTTAATTTGGAGGTTCCCTAGACACACGTGTAAAAAAAAACACCAGACCTTGGCGTGCAAGCTGACCAAGAGCCTAAACTTGCAGGCCAAGGAGGAGGGGCCAACAACACGCAACACCACCGGCGAGAGGGAGACCAACGCATGTTTTGACACACACGATGACGGCAAGAGGGAACCAAGCGAAAGCACTGGCGAGGGAGCCAAACAGAGATGAAGTGGGAGCGAGAACAAGGGGTTCTCGAGTCCGATAGAGACACCAAAAAGCTTTGGCTTTCACACGGCCTCCATAGCCACGAAAAAAAACACATATTCGCAACATCACATGAAACTTGGGCATGATGTACACGCATCGCTGCTACTTTGTTTCAATGGCGTTCACTTAGAAGAATAGGGAGGATTCGAATCAAAATGACTTAGAACTAGCCAAAGATGAACCTAGTTCAAAGGAGAGATTAAGGATTTGGAGGAGGAGGCTCAAATCGGCTTGAAACAAGCCGAAGATTAGACCAAGTTCAAATATGAAATTACAAATATGAAATTAGGGTATGGGAAGTATAGTCGGAAAGGGAAAGGGGGCGGTGGGGAAGAAGGGACAAAGCAGCCCTAAACCCCCAAAGTTGGAGTGGGAAAAAAAAAGAGTTTTGGGCCACCGACAAAGACCAACTGATACAGGGTCAGCTGTAGGATGTCCCGATCTTCAACAACAAGACTCAAATCAAGAAAAGAAACAAGAAAAGATGCAAGACTCAAGAACTTGATGAAGAACAGTGCAAGAAGAACAAGCAAAGGGTGCAACTGCAATGAAGATGAGAGAATCGAAATTTAAAGATGCAAGACATGATAAAGAGGTGAGATGGTCTATATGGAACAAGACAGAGACCCTTGACTCAAAGGTAAACCTGTCAATCAGATCATTCGGGTCGGGTTCGGGTCGGGTCATTTCGAGTTTCGGGTAAAACGGGTTTCGGGTATATCCGAGTTAACTCAAGATCGGGTTTGGTCCGGTTTCGGGTCAATTTCGGGTTTGACAAGGTTTTTTTTTTTAATAAAAATTCATATTTGGATGACTTTATGATAACTTCAAAATGTAAATTTAAAGATGTGATTGGTAAGTTGTTCTTTTTAGGCTCCATACTTATTAGAAGATGCCATCTAAAGCTTGAGCGCTTGTAATTATATACTACCTAGCTCCGATCTAAAATATTTATTTTTACTATGACTCATTATTTGTAATAAAATTTAAAACTCTATAAAATATTTATTTTTACTATGACCATATAACCCAATCTCTACAACCTTACACAAGTTAAGGAGCTTTAAAGGTTCATAAGCAAGTTAGAGTTTCTATTAAACTAGGACATTATGAAGATGATGTTCTTTGTGATATATTACCTATGCAAGTTTGTCATATATTATTAGGTCGTCCATGACAGTTTGATCGAAAGGTTTTACATGATGGGTCATTGAAAATGGAGACTCGATCTATCACCTTCTAGGAGGATATCTGGATTGGAGATTCCCCTCTAATAGCTAATGTTAACAATCTAGCAGCCATTGACACTTTTCAAAAAATCAAACACTTTATAAATGACGATAAAACATAGAATATTAGGAAACTTCAAGATCATACAAAGGACCAACTAGATGACAACACTATAAACTCCACAAAATCAGCCATTCATATGTTGCATACGGAAAAACAACACATCAAATCTAACCTTAGTTGGATCTGGAAGCTTGGCACACTTCCCTAAGTCAAATATTTTCTTTGAGAATGACATCCCTACTACAGGCAAACTGGCTAACAGGGGTATTGACATTCCTACAAACTGCCCCTTGTGTGGCTCACAATATGAAGACATCAAGCACCTGTTGCTAAATTGTCCAATCACAACTGCCACCATACAATTGGCAAGCCCCTTGGTGGAGCATCTGGTACTTTCGGAACAAAGCGCTTTTTGACACAATCAGACCTAACCATAGAGATATTGCTTCCTTCTTTGCCGAACAGATCTATAACTGGAAAATGGCACCACTACGACTAATAACAACATCACAACAAAAAAAACAAAAGACCTAAAACCAACTGGAAAAGGCCTCATACCAATTGGTATAAACTAAATTTCGATAGAGCTTATTCACCCACAAACAATGGAAATTTTGACTACATCATTCATGACCACGCTGGCTCCTCTCTTGTTAGTGGATCTAGGCCTTCGCTGTTCAACTCAGTTATTGGATGCGAGGCTTACGCCCTTTGGAAAGACGTTCTTGCCGCCCCTGAGCACCAATTGCAGCATATTTATATTGAAGGAGATAGCCTCACAATTAATATTTATATTGAAGGAGATAACCTCACAATTAATAATCGTCTCTTCATTCTCCTGGGTCGCTTGTCGAGCCCCGGGGAAATTGAGATGCCCATATTAGATTGTGCTCTTTCTTTGCAATCGTTTATTTCAGTACAAATTCGCCATATTTACAGAGAACTCAACCAACCTACTAATCGTCTCTCGCACCTTGACCTTGCTTTCTCTGGCTCTTCAATCCCCATCGATTCTGTGCTTGTTTGGAGTGGGTTACCCTCTCTGCCAAATATTTTCCGGTTAAAAAAAAAGTGATCGATCATGAAACAATATGTGAATTTTGTGATGCAAATTTTTTCGAGCATGTTTTCCACTTAAAAATGCTATGTTTAAAGAAGTGGAGAGGGATAGGCAAGTAGCCGCTTCAAACCCCGGAATGACTGCTCTTTATTTACCTATTCAAGGAGAGGGTTAGGCAAGTAGTCGCTTCTATCTGTAATTTTTTTTATCAACAACTATTTAGGTTTAATTAAGGAGATTAAAGTCGATCATTTGCTTTTTGATCAAATATTGAGATTTGATTGGGATGTCTGTCACAAGTGCTCCCTTTGATCATTTGCATTCTTTTTTAAAATTATAATTCATATTATTATTATTCTTGTTGTTGTTATCTATATCTATATATTTATTCATATCAAAACATTTAAGCCACATGTCACTCTATTGTGTCAAGTTATTTTTTAATATTCAATTTACTATTGTCTATCTAATTTATACCCGTAGTAACTAAAAAAATTCAAACACTCATTCTTTGATTCATTGTATCCAATCTACCCATCTACCCATATTTCTTAATTACGAAAAATCTTATTAAAATATTTCATCTATATATTTTTTGTTATGTAACTTATTCAATCTAATTTTATCATACTTGGGTATGGATTTTATGAAATTCAAAACTATAAATTAATAACTTAAATTAATACTACCTCCGTTCAAAAATACACGGGCTTTACTATTCACGCACGTTTTTTAAGGAGGTAAAAACTATATAAAATATTAACTTTTTTATTAATTTTTTTAATAATTACAAACTTATTGATAATAAGTTTGTAATTATTAAAAAAAAGTTAATATTATATATAGTTTTTAGCTCATAAAAAAGCGTGCATGAATAGTAAAAGCACATGTGTATTTTTGGACGGAGGGAGTATTATTTAATAAATGACTATTAATATCAATATGTACTTTAAATGAGAATAATATTTTTTAATGAGAGTTAACATCAAACTAATTGTTGTCTTTTCACCAATCAAATTATAATGTTTGTTTAATAATTTCTTGATAGATTCTAAACAATGGGTTTAATTCAAAATATAATACTCTATTAATATATGAAAATTTGGTGAAATATCACCTTTTGCTAATTCAATTAGGTTATTAGCACCCTAAGAAAATAAATTGGCCGTTATAACACCTTATTAAAAAAAAATAGCCTCCTAACACTCCTACCTGTTCTCTCTCACGTTGTTCTTCTTTTGGACTTCTCCTCCAACCACTGGAGATCCGGCCACCAGTTCCACCACTCGAACCGCCTCTTCTCTTTCCCTTATTTTTCCTCTTTCTTCCTTCTATCAGATTCACCCCAAAAATGGAACCCTAACTCCTTCAAAAATCGCACTCCCTTGCGTTGTGGTGCAATATTGGGGTCTTCTTTGTGTTCGATTTCGTTTGACGGCCTTCGGGGGGGGGGGGGGGGGGGGGGGGGGTGTTGGTGGACTCGGATCTATGGCGGATCTCAGCTTTGGCTCGCCGGATCTAAGCCGAGGTCGTCGGATCTGAGCCGAGGTCGCCGGATCTAATCGAGGGAGGGATCTCGGCTTTGGCTCGCGAGATCTATGGCAAGCGAGGGAGGTCGAGCGAGGCGGAGCGAGCGAGTCCAGATCTTAGCGAGGGAAAGAGGCGGTGACGAGTGAGCGGCGGAGCGAGGGAGGGAACGAGCGGCGGAGCTATCGAGTGAGCGTCCGGAGCGAGCAAGGTCGAGGTCGAGCGAGCGAGGTCGATCGGCCGGAGCGAGGGATCGAGGAGCGGCGGCCGGAGCGAGGGTTGCGTTCAGATCGTGTACAGAGGAAGCAGGAAGGTTGAAGAAGCATTTTTTAAAAAATTACAAAAATTAACCCATAAATAGCAATTTTTGTAAAATTACAAAAATTAACCCATAAATAAGAGAATGAAAAAAACTATCTGTATTTTATTATATGATTCACATCTTCTATATTTTTATATGCGATCTGGATGTGCGACTCGATCAGTCCATATATGTGCACAACGTAAAGTTATTTTTGCAAAACACAAAGTTCTGAAATGAAAAAAAAAAGCGGAAAAAAATTATATTTTGCACAACATACGATGTAAGAGTTGCACGACTCTGTTGTAAGAGTTGCACGACTCTTGTTTTAAGAGTTGACTGAGTTCTTGGATACAAATGTCATCAATGAAGTGTAATCACAAACGTGTCATCAGTAAATAAAAGTAGAATCGATGAAAATATATCGATATACAATTGATTAAATTAAAAAAAAAAGTGGCATCAAACGATTTGATTAAAAAAATGACATCAAATAATTACATTAGAAAAATGGCATCAAAACACTGTTGTAAGAGTTGCACGCCTCTGTTGTAAGAGTTGCACGACTCTGTTGTAAGAGTTGCACGACTCTTGTTTTAAGAGTTGACTGAGTTCTTGGATACAAATTTCATCAATGAAGTGTAATCACAAACGTGTCATCAGTAAATAAAAGTAGAATCGATGAAAATATATCGATATATAATTGATTAAATTAAAAAAATGGCATCAAACGATTTGATTAAAAAAATGGCATCAAATAATTACATTAGAAAAATGGCATCAAAACACTGATTTGAAAAAGTTGCAACACATTAAAGAAAAAATTGTCATCAAAACATTACCTTGAAAAAATATGGCATCACAAAAACATTACCTTGAAAAAATATGGCATCACGGTAAAAAAAAATATCATCAAAAAATTGATATCAAAAAAGTGTCATCAGTAGTCAACGGTAAAAAAATGGCATCAATGGTCAATGTGGCATCACAGTAAATAAAAAAATATCAGCAAGATTTGAAAAAAGTGGTATTAAAAAAGTGTCATCAATTCATTTTATTAGAAAAGTGACATTAAAGCGAAAATAAAATGTAAAAAAAAATGGGTTATTTTGGCAACTAACAAATTATAAATATCTAATTAGCTAACTAGCACCCAAACAAAATTAATTAACTAACCTAGCACCCTTTCCAATTTGACTATCAAGGTCAACGCCGGTCAATGTTGACCGTTGATCGGTCAACGCTGGTCAACATATTTTTTTAAGAAAAAAAAAACCAATGATGCCATTTTTTGTCGTTTTGATGCCAATTTTTTTTACATTTTATTTTCGCTTTAATGTCACTTTTCTAATAAAATGGATTGATGACACTTTTTTAATGCCATTTTTTTCAAATCATGCTGATATTTTTTTGTTTACTGTGATGCCACATTGACCATTGATGCCATTTTTTTACCGTTGACTACTGATGACACTTTTTTGATATCAATATTTTGATGATATTTTTTTTTACCGTGATGCCATATTTTTTTAAGGTAATGTTTTCGTGATGTCATATATTTTTCAAGGTAATGTTTTGATGACAATTTTTTCTTTAATGTGATGCAACTTTTTCAAATCAGTGTTTTGATGCCATTTTTCTAATGTAATTATTTGATGCCATTTTTTTAATCAAATCGTTTGATGCCACTTTTTTTTAATTTAATCAATTATATATCGATATATTTTCATCGATTTTACTTTTATTTACTGATGATGCCATATTTTTTTAAGGTAATGTTTTCGTGATGCCATATTTTTTCAAGGTAATGTTTTGATGACAATTATTTCTTTAATTTGATGCAACTTTTTCAAATCAGTGTTTTGATGCCATTTTTCTAATGTAATTATTTGATGCCATTTTTTTAATCAAATCGTTTGATGCCACTTTTTTTTTTAATTTAATCAATTATATATCGATATATTTTCATCGATTCTACTTTTTATTTACTGATGACACGTTTGTGATTACACTTCATTGATGACATTAGTATCCAAGAACTCAGTCAGCTCTTAAAACAAGAGTCGTGCAACTTTTACATCAGAGGCGTGCAACTCTTACATCGTATGTTGTGCAAAATATAATTTTTTTCCGGTTTTTTTTTCGTTTCAGAACTTTTTGTTTTGCAAAAATAACTTTACGTTGTGCACATATATGGACTGATCGAGTCGCTCATCCAGATCGCATATAAAAATATAGAAGAAGTGAATCATATAATAAAATACAGATAGTTTTTTTCATTCTCGTATTTATGGGTTAATTTTTGTAATTTTACAAAAATTGCTATTTATGGGTTAATTTTTGTAATTTTATAAAAAATGCTTCTTCAACCTCTGTACAAGATCTGAACGCAAATCCCTCGCTCCGGCCACCGCTCCTGGATCCCTCGCTCCGGCCGATCGACCTCGCTCGCTCCGGACGCTCGCTCGATAGCTCCGCCGCTCGTTCCCTCCCTCGCTTCCCCGCTCGCTCGTCACCGCCTCCTTCCCTCGCTCAAATCTGGACTCGCTCGTCCTCGGCTCAGATCTGGACTCGCTCACGCCGTCTCGCTCGACCTCGGCTCAGATCTGGACTCGCTCGCTCGACCTCGGCTCAGATCTGAGATCCGCCCTCGCTCGACCTCCTTCGCTTGCCATAGATCCGGCGAGCCAAAGCTGAGATCCCTCCCTCGATTAGATCCGGCGACCTCGGCTCAGATCCGGCGACCTCGGCTCAGATCCGGAGAGCCAAGGCTGAGATCCGCCATAGATCCGAGTCCGCCAACACAGCCCCAACCCGAAGGCCGTCGAACGAAATCGAACACAAAGAAGACCCCAATATTGCACCACAACGCAAGGGACCCCAATATCCGCCATAGATGAGAGAGCAAATGAGCGAGAAAGCTCAGAGAGCAACAGGGTGCTAAGGGGCTAAAAAAAGATGGACTGATGCTACCAAGGCTAAAAAATTATTGAAGGATGTTAATTAGCTAATTAAATTATCAAAAGGTGATTTTTCACCAAATTATCAAAATGACAAAAAATGACATCATTGGTTTAAAAAAAAATATATATTGACCGGCGTTGACCGGTCAACTGTCAAACAGGTTGACCGTTGACCTTGATAGTCAAATTGGGAAGAGTGCTAGGTTAATTAATTAATTTTATTTGGGTGCTAGTTAGCTAATTAGATATTTATAATGTGTTAGTTGCCAAAATAACCCTATAATGATAAGCAATTTTGATGAGTTGCAATAACCAAATTAGTTTTAGGCTTTTAAACCAATCAAATTATAATATTTCAAAAATTTATATCAATAGTACGTAGTATAATTTAAGTAAGAATAAGTTTTATGAGGATTTATCACCTCATTAATTATTTTTTTTCAACCAATCAAATTAGAGCTTTTTACAAAACATAAATTTAGTTACGAATATCTTTGATTCTTTTGCTTCTTCGTTTAACCATTTCAAATCTCCAATTTCTTTGAATTATTAGGTAAAGTTGGTATATCGAATTATTAGTTTGGTTTCGGCTTATATATACTCGACCAGGACCATCCTGGTATTATTCAATTCAAGACTATTTAAAATTTTACTGGTTTATACAATTTTTATATATTTTTATATATAGATTTTACTTATAAAATATTTGCAATTCTTTTAATTCTCACCTTATGTTTCTATAATTATTTAGTAGATTTCCTAATAGGGTTTTAGATTCTCGCACAATAAGTCATGCCACTAGCTGAAGTTACTTCTGTTGCTCAATATGACACTCATTCTAACAAAATGTGATTACATTAATTTGAGATCGATTGTGGAGAGTGATAGGGATGACTACCCGCTCTCTACCACCAAACAAAAAAAATCGTTGGGAGAAAATTGAAAGTATAGTAGAGTTAGTGGGTACGTAGATAGAGCAACACTTTTGGGTATATCCACCCCTTTTGGTATGGATTTGATTTAGGCTTTAGTCATTTTGCGACAAGACGTCTTCTCTTGTCTCTTTTGTAATTGCGATTACTTTTTTTTATATGTTTGCCACTTAAAAAAAACATTGTCAATGTCAAGAAGGATGAAGAATGATTATAATGTTGTTGGATAATTTACCTTACTTTTCTATCATTGTGATTCATTTTGTTTGATTTTACTCTCTCTACACATATTTATAATTTTATATATGTTCACTTTCTGTTCTTAGGTATGAATGTGTTAACTAACGATATTAGTATACTCGATCTATCAATTCCTTCCGATCGATTCACCATATTAACTTTCTTTATCGTGTGTGTCGTATTTTGGATTCTATCACTAAAAACTAATTGTTTTTTCCTCGCAAACACCCCATGGCACGAGAATTTCACTGGTTAATATTAAATTATTATACTTTTATTTTTAAAATAATCGCGTCATGGTGCGGAAATGGTACTAGTAATTATTTATCACCGAATAATCCATGCCCTCCATTTCACTTAAATCAAAGGTTTTGATTCGTTAACAAATTACTCTCTGGGTATTCTCTTGAATCACCCTCTATCTACATATATAGATATAGACAAGACGGATTTAAATTAGAGGGAATTTGCTGAAATGGACCTTTTACCATATTTGATTAAGTAGTTAGCCCCCTTAATTTGTTTATTAGGCCCAACCAACCCCTCTAATTTTTTTTAGCCCCAGTATTGCTTCCTTCCTTCCTCCCATCTTCTTCCTCGGAGCTCACCGGATCTGGAGCCGACGAAGCCGGAGCCGCCCTCGGAGCTCACCGGATCTGGAGCCGACGAAGCCGGAGCCGCCATCGGAGCTCACCGGATCTGGAGCCGACGAAGCCGGAGCCGCCCTCGGAGCTCACCGGATCTGGATTTTTCGACTCCCCTCCCATCGCTCTCTTCCTAGGCCAAATTCGACTCCCCTCCCCCGCCGACGAAGCCGGAGCCGCCCTCGGATCTCACCGGATCTGGATTTTTCGAAGCTCGGGATGTGTGGGTGAAGCGACGCCGGCGGCGCCTTGCCGTGTGAACTGCTGATTGCGAGAGGTGAACCCAATGTTGAAGGTGAGTGGTGTGCACGTGGGTCCTCTGGCGCGTGGCGTGTTGGAGGTGCTCTCCCACTGTGGTTGTCCTCACGTGATTTGTTAGCTTTTACAAGCTTTGTAAAAGCTGCTACTTGTTGCAGGTTTACATTGCTTTTGAATCATTTGTTGACTTGTGGTGATGACGTGTATCATTGTGGATTTGGGATGGTAGTTTAATTTTTTGTGGGTATGCTTCAGGTGGTACGAATTCTTAATGTATTGATTTTATATTATATTACTTATATTGATGCATGTTTTTTAGTTTTTTTTTACAGTATGCAATAATTGATGCATGTATTTTAGTTGATGACATGTTATAATAGGTGTTTATATGTGCAATAAGATGACAATATTTTGATTCCACGTTTGAAGCTCTTATGTCATCAATTATATAAAATTATCACCATAAACAATTGTGATTAATGAAGCGTAATAACAAATGTCATCCATGAATAAAAATTTAATGAACATGTCACCACAAGTGATTGCATCAATGAAGTGTAATCACAAACGTGTCATCATTGAATGAAAGTTTAATTGATGAAAATAAATCGATATACAATTGATTAAATTAAAAACATGTGGCATCAATCGATTTGATTAAAAAAATGGCATCAAATAATTACACTATAAAAATGACATCAAAATACCATTTTGAAAAATTTGTATCACATTAAAGAAAAAAATGTCATCAAAATACTACTTTGAAAAAATATCATCAAAAATATGGCATCACGGTAAAAAAAAATATCATAAAAAAATTGACATAAAAAAAAGTGGCATCAGTCGTTAACAGTAAAAAAAAATGGCATCAATGATCAACGTGACATTACTGTAAACAAAAAATGTCATCAAGGTTTAAAAAAAGTGACATTAAAAAAGTGTCATCCAATCATTTCATTAGAAAAGTGGCATCAAAGTGAAAACAAAATATAGTAAAATTTTGGCATCAAAACGGTAAAATATGGCATCACTAAAAAAAAATTGGCATCAAAATGGGTTGGTCAACGTTGACTGGTCAATGGTCAAACGGTTGACCATTGACCAACCCACTCTATTGGGAAGGAGTCTAGGGCAAAACTAATTAAATTGATTTAGGGCCTAAGTGCCCAATTGAATATTCAAAAAAGGCCATCTACCAAAATCACCCTTTAAATTAAGCATAATTAAACGCTATAATGTAAGTATGCAGGATACATTGAAAATAAAGTTTTTATTATTCTAACGGTTCAATCCTGAAATTTATAAATGAATTTAATGCTACGGTTGCACATATTGCGAATCTTGAACGCGCCTCGTCACGCGCCCCCTTTCTCTCCTGTCAAAAACTTTTCTCTAGCCCTCGCTACTGCAATCTCTTCACCCAAATCACCTCATGGTGCCTCTTTCCGGCCAAATCTCTCTCGGATTCGGTCTATTCGCCCATCTCTTCCTGAAATCGGGTTCCAATTTGGGGCAAATCATGGCCTTCACAACAAATCGTTGTTCGGTATCCTTAGTCCCAAAATCAAAAAATTCCCCAAAAAAAAGGTCAGGAAGAAGGTGGCTCTGTGGTGGCGGTGGCTGGTCGGCTCTCCGACGGGTGCGGTGGCGCCGAGTTTGCGGTGGGGTGCGGGATGCACAAAGAAAATCAGTAAATTGGGGCTGATTTTCCGCTTCCGGGGACGTTGGGGGCGATTCATGGGTGGCTGGAGGAAGGCTTCTTGGTGTGGTCAGTTCTGTGTTCATTGGCGGTGGTTGTGGATTGTATCCGCCGGGAGCTGCTCGCCTCTCACTGTCAGCAGTGGCTCTCCGTCTCCTTTCGGTGCGGAGGTGTTTGCTTCTTCACCCCCTATTTCCGGGTCTGCTCGCTCTGATATGGAGACTCCTCCTAATAACAAAGGTAAGAAATCAATTGGTATGGTTGCCTCGGCTCCATCCTCTCTCAAATCCCGAAAGGGCCCAAATCCTCGTCATGAGGCAAAACACTCAGATGGGAGTTCACTCCTTGATGAGGACAAACTAATGTGTGTTCTTGGTGGTGGCCAAGTGCTTATCACCAACCTCAACCTTACTTCTCTACTTGCAACCAATGTTGGTGTGCTTGTGGGGGTGAAAACAATTCGAAAGAAGACCCAATTCAACCGGTATCTCTTGACGGGGGGTGTCCAGTTGATTCCAATGGCCTTTCTATGGCTTGAACTGAGGTTTAACTTTGCGGTGGTTCGAGTCGGGGTCTATTCTGGTGATATGTTCTTGAGTATCATCTATAAAAATATTAGTAGAAAAGCCTATCATGCCATTGTCTTTACATGTTGCATATTATTGATTCATGTCACGTATAGTGTAGCAAGCAGGGACAAAATCAAATCCAAATTTATGGAAATTGATTATCAATCTCCACATCCCACCTCCCTTCTGGGCAAAGAATCCCTCCTCCCCATTGCTGCTTGGGGGGGTCTCAACTTCGGCGAGGCTGCTAGAGAGAAGGGGAAGAAGAAGCTGATAGTAGACATAGCTCGAATGAAAACCCGGTTGGCGGGTGTGAAAAAATACGTGTCCAACCTCCACCAATTCTACCTCCATGGCACCATCATCAGTGTGTATCTAGAAATCAAAGTTATCCGAAAGAATATACGGTATGAATGGCGTTTCCTTGAGGGGGTTTCCCTGCTCTTTCGGTACTCGAACAACTGGATCGAATTGCGGATTGGATTATTTGCGGATATAGCATTAGTGTGGCTAGGTAGGCCATCGCATATCCTTGAAGACAAATGCATATGCATGTTAATGATACCTCCGTGTGTTCAAAAATCACTTACCGATAGCTTCTACTGTTATAGATGTATACTAAAGAATAACTTACTTCCTACAAAACCCAAATTATATTCATCTATATGGTCAGATAAGCCCTGGAGACTTAAAAATCCTCCTAGTAGTAAATGTGTATGTAATTGGTTATATGCACTCTGTATTTGCAGCAGCTTTGATGTGGTTTTGCTACTGTCTCAAGCAAAGCTTAATTCCTTTAACAAAAGATTTGTTGGGCTTCTGAAATCCAAGTTGATACTGCGCATCCCTGCTCTGTGGATCTGGGATCAGCCGGATGGGATCCTTTCCCACCATGAATATCATATCTCTGTATGGCCTAACATTAACTATCACTTTATAATTGAATTTCTTCTCCTACTCTTGAGTTTCTATGGCCAGCGGGGTTCCCTCCTGTTTTGCAGGTCTCAAGCTCCATCTGCTTTGGGGGGTACTGCTTCTATCCATGGCAAAGGGTTCTCCATTTCTATGACTTCTAATAACACATGGATCTTAATCAACATAGTCGTTCATCCATGTGTTTGGGCCCCAAGCTCCCTCTCTCTTCAATCAGGCATTTCATGGTTTTTGCATAAGCCTGTTGCATGGGTTACCCCAAATTTTGGGGGTAAGGGGGCTGTTAATGGACAAATGCAATGGATATATGATATTCTAAAGGAACTTGATTACTTTATAGTTAATATGGACAAGTTAGGTTTCTCCGAGAACAACTTTCTAACTCTCATTTCAATACACTGGATGGATCCTTGGCTCTCCCACCTCTTGGGTTTTGATGGTCACCCTTTTTGCTCGTGGTTGACTATGTTGATTATGTCTGATGGCCGTCAACTAGATTATCAAAACTGTGTCGATGAAAGGACTCTGCCTCCCAGTCCTTTCATCACCAATGATGTTTTATGAAGATATGCTTCTGGAACTGTCGTGGAATAGGAAAACGTACATTCTGGACGGAAATAGATTCACTATGTAAAAACGAACACATCCAAATCTTGTCGCTAGCAGAGACAAAAGCGGAAAATATTCCGGACGATAAGTTGTGGAAAAATATTGGGTTTGATGAAGGGGTTTGGCCGCCGTCCATTGAGAGATCGGGCGGCATTGGGGTCATTTGGAAGACTCACCAGATGCTTAATGTATCAATATCAGTGTCAGTGCACACCCCACGTATTATTGGACTTAGACTAGAAAGTGTGCAGTGGAGTTTTCCGATTTTGGCGCTCTTCGTTTATGCTCCACCAAATCTAAATGATAAAGATGCCTTCTGGGAAACATTAATAACAATTGTAAACAACTCCCCTATTCCGTGGATGGTCTTAGGGGACCTGAACGAGATACTATGCAATGCTGACAAAGTAGGCGGAGCCACTACCCGACCATCAAGATTTTCTCGGTTACTCTCCTTCAAAAACGATTGCAACTTGTTTGACCTACCCACGTTTGGAAACCAGTTCACATGGAGAAAGATTGTGGAGGATAATTTCAACACCCACGAAAAAATCGATCGGGTATTAGTTCACCAACAGATTCTTACGTCTTTCCCAAATATGATAACCCATAACGGTGCATTCTCTTCCTCGGATCACTGCCCAATTTCTATATCAATCGACGACGGGTCTTCCTTCAAAGCCCCGCCTTTTAAATTTGAGAACGTTTGGCTTTTGAGGAAAGACTTTCGCAATATTGTAAAGCAATCCTGGCGGGGGTCATGCCCTGGCTCGGCTATGTTTCAACTACTG
This sequence comes from Persicaria maculosa, assembly GCA_963922045.1. NCBI lineage: Eukaryota > Viridiplantae > Streptophyta > Magnoliopsida > Caryophyllales > Polygonaceae > Persicaria > Persicaria maculosa. Next base: position 64,283,159 of record OY998263.1, on the reverse strand, counting down.
TTTAAACATAAACTACTGAAAAAAAGGGCAAAAGAATGGAATAAAACCAATTTTGGTAATATCTTCCGCCAACTAAAGGAGTTAGACTCAGAACTCTTGCTCATCCAGTCCTCGGGATCATCGACAAACTCCCAAATATATCAAACAAAGGAGAAACGCCTAATTTCGAAGCGAGAAAAGCTAATTCTATTCCAGAAATCATATTGGAGCCAAAGGGCAAAAACAAAACACCTCAAACTCTCAGACTCGAACACGGTCTACTTCCACCGAGTGGCTTCGGGACGGAGACACAGGAAACAAATTCGAAACATAACATCTTCAAGCGGAACACTGATTCTGGGCGAGGAGAACGTTAGAAATGAGATAAAAAAGGAATTTGAAAATAGATTTAAAAAAGAGTCTATTGATGATGGGCTTATGTCTAACTTCCTGGATCTAATTCATCCTTCCATCTTGTCAAATGAAAATAGTTTCCTTATTGCACTACCATCAAACCTAGAGATTAAGGCGGCGGTGTTCAGTCTGGGCAAAAACAAGTCCCCAGGCCCGGATGGTTTTACAGCTGAATTTTATACAAAATACTGGGACATAGTCGGGAAATCAGTGATCTGTGCGGTCAAGGGTTTTTTCCGCTCAGGGAGAATACTCCGTCAAATAAACCACACTTTTATCTCCCTGCTCCCAAAGAGGGACAACCCAACCTCCACCTGTCACTACAGGCCTATCAGCCTATGTTCTAATATATACAAAGTAATCTCCAAAATATTAACTGAAAGATTAAAAAAGGTAATCGGGAAACTCATACATCCTTTACAAGGAGCTTTTGTGTCGGACAGGGCGATACAGGACAATGTCCTAATTGCCCATGAAATTTTCCACTCATACAAAAACCGTAAGGGACGTGAAGGATGGCTGGCAATAAAATTAGACATGGAAAAAGCATACGATAGGGTAGACTGGCACTTCATAAAGAATGTGCTCCTCAGATTTGGATTTCACGACACTTTTACTTCATGGATTATGGAGTGTATAACAACCGTTTCTTTCTCTGTACTAGTTAACAACGGCCCTACAGAACTATTCTTTCCATCCCGAGGAATTCGCCAGGGGGACCCTCTGTCCCCTTTTCTATTCCTGTTGGGTGCTGAGGTACTAGCCCGTAAACTTGCAGCTGAAGCCAGCCTGGATAGACCACAAATTGGTTTTCCGATTGGACAACACGGGCCGCGTATTCCGTTCCTGTCCTTCGCAGACGACATCATTATCTTCTCCAAAGGAAGCGTGGATGCGGGGTGCAAAGTAAGATCGATAATTGACTCGTATTGCCGGGTGTCGGGCCAGAAGGTCAATTACCATAAATCTAGTTTTCAAGCGTCGCCAGGGATTCCAAACCATAGAATCCTTGAATTATGTAACTGCCTCAACATTACAAACGAAAACTCTATAGAAAAGTATCTGGGATGTCCTATTATTAATGGTAGAGTCACCAGCAGTACATTCAGTGTTCTAAAAATCGCGCCTAGGCGCCGCCTGGGCGCCGCCTAGGCGCTAGGCGGGACGGGACCTAGGAATTTTTAAGCCTAGGCGGACCTCTAGGCGGAAATTCGTCCAAGAACCGCCTAGGCGCCGCCTAGGCACCGCCTGGTCCCGCCTAGGCCCGACTAGTCCCGCCTAGGCCCGCCTAGTCCAACGATTATTCAATTTGCGCTTCTAAGCATATGATTAGTTGACTTAGGGTTTTTTTATCCCCATGTCGGGATGCATTTGCTTTTCAATCGAACTTATAGTTTTGGATTTTAGGAGGTTTAGAATTGTTAGTCAGACATGTACTTTTGCATTTATTTACTTTAGTGTTAGTTAACTACTAAAAATTTGGGTTTATGAGTGATATTATGGATTATTATTACATTATATGAATTATTGACAAGTGTTATTAGTCAAAATATAAGGAAATAATCAAGTTTGTTCTAAGTCCGCCTAGGCGCCGCCTAGGCACCCGCCTAACCGCCTAGGCGCTAGGCGGCCACCCACCGCCTAGCGGCCGCCTAGCGCCTTTTAGAACATTGAGTACATTTGAAGATGTCATCTGTAAATCGAAACAACAACTATCAAAGTGGAGGGCCAATGCGCTTTCCCAGCAGGGTCGTGCAATCCTTATCAATTCTAACCTATCGGCTAAACCTCTGCATGTAATGCAGAATTTCATGCTCCCCGTAGCTATACATAAAGAACTGGACCAAATAAACCGTTCTTTCTTCTGGAACAAGGATTTACAATATCGGCCGTTAATTAGTTGGGATAGGATTTGCAAACCGAAGCAGCATGGCGGGTTGGGAATTCGCAAATCGGGCGACATGAATGTCGCTCTTCAGATGAAACTTTTGTGGAAAATACTGGCTGAACCGAACAATATCTGGGTAACATTAATCAGACATAAATACCTACGTTCTGCTAGTATTTTCGAGTACAAACGATCGGGATCCAGCTCTTGGCAATGGGCTAAGCTTGCTAACTTAATTGACACTTTTAAAACAGGCCTCATTTGGTCGGTAGGAAACGGACGCTCAATAAAATTCTGGACCGATAATTGGATCTCTACCTACACCTTAAAGTCTCGGGTGGGTAATATCCAGGGATACGATCAGAATGAGACCGTTAGTGACTATATTATGGGGGGGAAATGGTGGTGTGAAAAGCTGCAGAAGGTACTACCAAACAACATTGTAAAAGAAATTTTAGACATTCCTATTCCGGAATCAAATCTACAAGACCGCCTATACTGGTGGCCAGATAGGGAAGGATGGTTTACTACAGCCAGCGCCTACAAACTGATAACAGCACAATCCTCAGCTCCGACCGATACGAACGCTTGGATTTGGAAAACTGACGTTCCCCCTAAGGTGAAGAATTTCCTATGGAAAATTGCACAAAATGGACTGCCCACTGCTGTGCGCCTATCGTGCAGGGGGTCGGCTGTCCCAACTACTTGTTCACTATGCAATACGACTCCCGAAGACGAGGCTCACCTGTTCCTGGAATGCCCTTTCATAAGGAAAATATACCGACTTCCGAGTCAAGAACAAACAACAATTACAAGAATGATCATCCAATCCCGGGATTTCAGACCCATTCTATCTAGCCTTGGAACCAGCTTAACAACTGCCGCTCTGACTGATCTATCCTTCGCTTGGTGGACTACCTGGTACATCAGGAACCAAAACTTGTTTCAACAAGCACCAATCCCTCAGCACCAAACCGCCGTCCATCTGGTCAGATCACACATAGATAACTGGAAGAGAACATCCGCGATCGACGGTGATGGTGATGACGATATGCATCCCTCCTCCAGAGTCTATCGAAGAAAGACCGACAAACAACGTCCAATTAAATGGCGCAAGCCGCCGTCAAGGTGGTTCAAACTTAATTTTGATGGTTCATCTTTAGCCAACGGTGACAGTACGGCAGGTATCATTATTAGGGACTGGAATGGCCGCCCTGTCACCATCGAGCACAAATTACTAGGAAAACAGCAAGCCATCATGGCAGAAGCTCTCGCCCTCAAACTGGGAATCCAGAAGGTATTACAACTGCACATTGAAAGAATCCAGGTTGAAGGTGATTGCAAAATAATTATAGACTATCTAAACAAGACGGCTAAATGTCCTTGGGAGATTGAACTAATCCTCTCCGATATTCAAGTCATGTTGTCGACTGTAAAAGAAGTAGGTTACTTTCATGTACCTCGTATGGGCAATAGAGTGGCTGATAAGGTTGCACACCTTAGCCACTCTGCCCGAGGTAATGATATTCACAACAATCCAGGTCTTATTGACCTCATCCGCAAGGATGCTGCCGGGTAGGGCTTGCCCACCCGAATCTTTTCCTAATCAAAAAAAAAAAAAAAAGGTAGAAAAATACAAAATTAACGATTCTTATGCAAAAAGATGGCTTTTTATGATGCACAACAACTCAAACACAATGTAGCTTTTATCCTAATTTCTTGAGAAAAAACAGTTCATCTGAGTTTTTATGGTTATAATTGATCCGATTGAGATTTGCAATAAATGAAATTAATGAATCAATCAGCTGAGAAATTTGCTACTGTATTCTTTTTTCCAGGAAGAGGTGAAAATGAAAATTTTATTTTAATTTTGGGGAAATTTAAGATTATTTCTTTTTAAAAATTTCATAATCCCTTCACTGTGTTGCATCCGCATAAGTCTTGCATCTATAAATTGCATTTGAAGCACCAATAACTCGCTCTTCAGTCTTCCTCACTACGCTCGTCGAGTCGTCGACAGTTCGGAGAATGCACCGATCGGAGCGTGTTCCCGTCCGACGATCATCTCTCTTCTTCCTCCTCTCCTTCCCCGATTCTCATCCCCAATTTCCCTGAAACCCTAACTGTTTCTGTCGTTGAAGCTTCGCCGAGTAGAAAAACGGAGCTTTCAACTCCAAGCAACAACTCGTCTGCCTGAGAAATCTCTTCCAAAAACCCTAGAACGGGGTAAATAGGAGCCGCGTTAAACCTAATTTCCAATTTCAAAGTCCTGCTTTCTGGTTTCGCTCATCAATATCTAAGCTAGGGTTTTCCTTCTGTGCTAAATCGAAGTTCGAGTTTTCAGCTCCGACGTGCCACCATGAGTCCTATTTCGAATTTTGAGCAGCACTCTCGCCAGCTCGTTGAGCCTGACATCAGTAAATTTCTTTCTCCTTCTCTTGTTCTTTGTTATTGTTCCTGCTGTTCCCTTTCTTAGTTTCTCCATGTGTTTTTAATTTCGGAACAGCAATTCAAATGAGACTGACTATGGCGACTGAGGTGCGGGATAGTTTGGAGATAGCACATACAGCAGAGTACTTGAATTTCCTAAAGTGCTATTTTCGAGCATTTTCGGTGATCCTTCTTCAGATAACAAAGCCACAGTTGACAGATAATCATGAGCACAAGCTCCGGAATGTGGTTGTTGAGATTCTGAACCGTCTCCCGCACAGCGAGGTCCTGCGTCCCTTTGTGCAGGACTTGTTGAAGGTCGCTTTGCAAGTTTTAACCACCGACAACGAGGAGAATGGGTTGATTTGCATTCGCATTATCTTTGACCTTCTTAGGAATTTTAGACCAACCCTTGAAAATGAAGTACAGCCCTTTTTAGACTTTGTTTGTAAGATATATCAGAATTTTAGGCTAACTGTTAGCCACTTTTTTGAGAGTGGAGCAATGGTTTCAGCGCCTGCACCTGGACCAGGTGCAGGGGTTGGGTTGATTGGTGGTCCAGATGATGTTAAGCCATTGGATGCTGCAGATCAATTGTCTTCTCCAGGGAGTAGCAGTCTTACTGGTGTGCCACCGGTTCCTGGGACTACTCAGCTAAACCCGAGCACTAGATCATTTAAGATTGTTACTGAGAGCCCTTTGGTGGTTATGTTTCTGTTTCAACTGTATAGCCGGCTAGTCCAGACTAATATTCCTCATCTGTTGCCTTTGATGGTTTCTGCAATCTCTGTTCCTGGTCCAGAGAAGGTGCCTCCACACTTGAAGACACATTTCATTGAATTGAAGGGTGCTCAGGTTAAGGTAAGTGCTTTATCATTTGACAGGTTCCATGATTTTGCGCGAGGATTTTCAGATATGACATTTAAACAATCTGCTATATTTACTGTGATGACATGACAGATTATGCAAGAATCCTCAATGGAAAAGGTTTTTCTTTTAGTTGGAAACATTTGAAGTTATGTATTTGGGAGCTGATCAATAGATTCTCTTTCACAGCTCAATATTTCTCTTCCTCTTACTGACATACCTCTTTCAAGCTGTCATTGATCTATAGGGCCATTTCCTCGGTTTGTGTTTTATTTCCTCCTTGTCCATGCCCCTGTTGGTTTTGTTACCTTTGGGCCTTTTGGAAACACCCTCTCCACTAGTTCAAGGAATGAGTGTGTACATCCCGACCCCAAACCCTACGTCATGTGGGATGGGGTAGTTGTTGTTGTTCTATCTTATCTTGTAAGGAAAAGAATGGAAATCCTCTGTAATGACAATGCTGATAGTTTCTGTCCATAGTAACGTACAAACACCTGGTATAAAGTATAAAAACAAACCCTATTAGTTGACACTGGGAAAAATTGTATTCACAAATAATGCTTTTGGGTTTGAAGGACATTTCTTTTACTTCTTAACTCTTCCTTTCTGAGCTGGATTTGATAGGTCATTAACATATTTTTTTTCTTCCGATATTTAGTAGACTAGAGTGGTATCTGTTTGCATACATAATTGGTAGTCTGACAAACCTTGTTCCTCCATTTGTCTCTATATGATTGCAGACAGTTTCTTTCTTAACTTACCTGCTCAAGAGTTTTGCTGATTATATCAAGCCCCATGAAGAGAGCATCTGTAAGAGCATTGTCAATCTGCTCGTTACATGTTCTGATTCTGTGTCCATTAGAAAGGTGAAAAACTTTCGTTGAAACTCGTGTCACCCTTTCCCATAGCATTTACAGTGCCTGATTTCAGTTAAATTCATGTTTTTGAAATAATTAGGAATTGCTGGTGGCATTAAAACATGTCCTTGGTACAGATTTCAAGAGGGGCCTCTTCCCTTTGATTGACACATTGTTGGAAGAGAGGTATATGTTTGGAATTTTCAAATTTAGCTGATTGCTTCTATGACAAATTGTTGTATGTAATATACTGTGTAGTATGATATCTTATGTTGTTTTCTTTATAGACCAGTTTGTATTTGATTGCTTCTTCAACTTTTCAGGGTCCTTGTTGGAACTGGACGTGCATGCTTTGAGACCTTGAGGCCTTTAGCTTATAGTTTACTAGCAGAGATTGTTCATCATGTTCGAGGAGACCTATCCTTGTCTCAGGTAAATTTCCCCAGTAAAACAAGGTTATAGTTTCTATATGATTCTTTAACCGATGGTCATTATGCTGTTCCTCTTAAAATGTTGTATTTGTATTAATGTTTGAATTGTTTGCTATATGATGAATCTTCCAATTTGTCTAGGCTGTTCCTATGTTCGAAAGAAGTAGCTGTGATATTTTTAGCTGGTAAACATTGTTGGTGTATTCAATCATTGTTCATGATACTCGTACCGTAGCCGAGTTGTCCTGTGATTTTGCTGTTTCAGATTGAGAAAACTAGAGTCAGCATTTGCTGACTGATGATTCTTTAGATGTTTATGGAGAAGCCTTTTGTGGTTGATAGGAATAGTTTATATGATGGGTTGTGCCTCTTATTGCACTGCACTCTTCTATTTTGCTGTTTCTAATTTGGCTTATCTATTGCATTTTGTTATAGTAGTATTTCTCGTCTTCAGTATAATGTTCTATCAAAATAACCTAGTGGTTATCAATATTGCTTCTTTATGCTGCAGCTGTCGCGGATTATTTACTTGTTTTCCAGTAACATGCACGATGCTTCTTTGTCGCTGAGTATTCACACAACTTGTGCTCGACTCATGCTGAATCTGGTATGTTGTTTACTCTTTCATGGCTATTGTGTTAATTTTCCATCTTGCTTCCTTTTGACAAAGATTTTGTGAGTATTGTGACTATTTCTAATATCCTGTTTTTTTTCCTTTGTAGGTGGAGCCAATTTTTGAGAAAGGGGTTGACCAAACCTCAGTGGATGAAGCACGGATTTTGTTGGTGTGAAATTTGATAATTAAGTCATTTGTATTGATGCTATACGTCTTTTGTAACATTTGCTTACAATTTTATGTGAATTTGTATATCTATTTGACAATATATGGAACTTTCTGCATACAGGGTCGTATTTTGGATGCTTTTGTGGGGAAATTTAGTACTTTCAAACACACGATTCCTCAGGTATTTTACCAATTTTTTTTTGCACTCTGATACTGTCTGATTGTTCAGGGTGTCCTTAAATCATCTAGTGGAAATTTATATTTCATGTCATTGGTTTTAACTTTTCAGGGATAACAACTAACAACCTTATGCCTGGTTTTTAATATATCTCATGTTTTGGTATTCAGAATGGACTTTTAAAATGCGACCATTTTCTGTCTTTGCGCAATTATGTATACATTTAAATACGTACCAAAACATAGTTTTTGATATCTTAAGTGAAAAGTTCACTCCGAGTAAAGGAAATGATCAAAGCTATGGATTAGTTGATAATCCTTTATTTTTTTGTTAAAAAGAAAAAACCAATCTGGTCTAGCCTGTTTCCTTTTATGTTGGGCTGGGCTGGACAACTGGCCTAAGTACAAAATTTGGAAACAACTGCTTGTAAGCAATGAGTAGAAATAAGGTAAAATGCTGCTAGAAGTGTTTATTTGCAAATCTGATGCTGTAATTTGGATCATCTGCATGTGCAACGCTGCCTATTCAGATGTGGGCTTTCACACCTCTTTTTCATTTTATCTAGAGATGAGCTCCTCATTCTTTTTTCTACCTCTTTCTGTCCCATGGATGCTAATTTTTTTTTATACCATGTTGTTGAACTAGAACTTCAAAATGGATGTTCAAAGGACATCTAGATGCAATAAGTCTAAAATAAGCTGTCAACCAACAGAATTGTTTCATGCTTACTGTTGTATGTTGTTGAGAGTTGTCACTTTGTCCTTTAATTTAGTGGCTTTTAATTTTAATGATGTGTATCTTTTTTTTTTTTGGACATTAGCTCCTGGAAGAGGGTGAGGATGGAAAGGATCGAGCTTCATTGAGGTCAAAGCTTGAACTTCCTGTGCAGGTTGTTTTGATGTCTGATATATTGCGGTTATGTTCTCATTCAAGATTTATGTCCTGTGAACATTTCTGAATTCTGAGCAAATTTTTTGGTGTCTTTTTAGAAAATTTTGCTCACAATAACATGTCAAGAATGATGACAAACAGTTATGAAATATCCTTCTCAATAATTGTTTGGATAGATCTATATTATGATTCTTGCATTGGCCAAGTGTAATGAAGATCTTGCAGTTTTGGGGCAATCTCATGAAAATGCTGAATTGATTTGTATAGAGTATAAGTTGTAAGGTTTTGCAGGGTTTACATTTTTTTATTCTTGTCTTCTGTTTCTTTTAAAACATCATTTGCATGTTCAAGGTATCATGAAACTGTAATTTTTTTTATTTTAAAATTATTCTGTTATTGTACTGATACTTTCTATCTTCATGTGATTTGTAGAGGAGTTCAACGATCAGATGATAATCTTGAATGTGTTAGGTTAATTTTTTTTTAATATGATAAGTTTGTGATCTGATATGTAGTTACTGGTTACTTTTACCAGTTTCAGTTTTTTTTGGCTCACTCATTTCATGTTTACCAGTTTCAGTTTTTCTTGGGTCACATTCTTGCAGTGTGAAAACTGGTTTCTGTTTACCTACCTCCTCCTCCCTCCCCCCCCTCCTTTCTTTACTTCTTTGAGTTTTACTTGTCATCTGTTTGCAGGCAGTTCTAAATTTGCAGGTTCCAGCTGAGCATTCTAAAGAGATCAATGATTGTAAGCATTTGATCAAGACTTTAGTCATGGGTAATTCATTCCCCCTCTTGCAATGTTTGTTGTGTCCTTTCTCTTTAATGTTACGTTGAAGAGTGACTAATGGTCAACTACAAGATGTGCTATCAAGACAACCATGAATTTTTTGCAGCCATTTCTCTCCTCGCTACAATTATTCGCAAACCGCATAAAATAAGCAGAGCTAGATCTACCCAAACCTTTACTGAATTTAGTTTGGGACTTTGTTCTATCATCATCTGAGCATGTTTGTGTTTTCTCACCTTAATTCCGTATATATTCTGATAACTGGCTTCTTGTATATACATCTACACCACACATTCTTGAAATTACTATGGTTTTCAGTTGGCGTTTCTGTTCTGCATGTTAAACACTAGTTAACAAAACTGTTGCATCTGCAGGAATGAAGACTATAATTTGGAGTATCACTCATGCTCATACACGACTACAGGTCTCCACTTTCTGAAACATGGCTTGATTACAATGTGCCAATCCTTTCTCTTATTCACTTCTGCTTTTATGACATGTGCTGTTCAGGGTGCAGCTACTACACATGGGGCCCACCAACAGATGCTTGTCTCTTCATCTACTGGTATGCAACCACCACAGGCGTTCAAAGGCTTGAGAGAAGATGAGGTATGGACTGACAAATAGCTGGTAGAAATAATTTGCTTTATGAGATATCTCAATGCAACTTTCGTGCTTTTGACTTGTAGGTACTGAAAGCTTCTGGTGTACTGAAGAGCGGTGTCCATTGCTTAGCTCTTTTTAAGGATAAAGAGGAGGAAAGAGAAATGCTGCATTTGTTTTCCCAGATACTGGGCATTATGGAACCTCGAGATCTCATGGATATGTTCTCACTTTGTATGCCTGAGCTTTTTGAGTGCATGATATCTAACAACCAGCTGGTTCTGATATTTTCTACTCTCCTACAATCTTCCAAGGTTTTTCGGCCATTTGCTGATGTTCTGATCAACTTCCTTGTAAATAGCAAGCTGGATGTTCTTAAACAGCCTGAATCACCAGCTTCTAAATTGGTTCTACATCTGTTTCGCTTGCTATTTGTTGCTGTTGCAAAGTTTTCTTCGGAGTCTGAACGTATATTGCAGCCTCACGTGCCTGTAATCATGGAAACTTGCATGAAAAATGCCACTGAAGTTGAAAAGCCAATTGGTTATCTGCAACTTCTTCGGACAATGTTTCATGCGCTTGCAGGAGGCAAGTTTGAGCTTATATTACGGGACTTGATTCCCATGTTGCAGCCTTGTTTGAACATGTTATTGGCTATGCTCGAGGGGCCAAATGGGGAAGATATTCGAGATCTTCTGCTTGAGCTTAGCTTGACCTTACCTGCACGTTTAAGTTCTCTGTTACCATTTCTTCCACGTCTTATGAAGCCTCTAGTCCTATGCTTGAAAGGAAGTCAGGATCTCGTGAGTTTGGGTTTGAGGACGTTGGAGTTCTGGATAGACAGTTTAAATCCTGATTTCCTGGAGCCAAGCATGGCAAATGTCATGTCTGAAGTAATCCTAGCTCTATGGTCTCTGTTAAGACCTGCACCTTATCCTTGGGGTGCAAAGTCTTTACAGCTCCTTGGGAAACTAGGTGGGAGAAACAGACGTTTTCTGAAAGATCCTTTGGCTCTTGAGTGCAAAGAAAATCCAGAGCATGGTATACGCGTTATTCTTACATTTGAGCCTGGAACTCCATTTATGGTGCCCTTGGATCGGTTTGTGAACCTCGCTATTGCAACCATAATGCAGAAAAATGGCCCGGTTGATGCTTTCTACAGGAAACAAGCCTTGAAATTTCTTCGTGTGTGCTTGGCTTCTCAGCTTAATCTTCCAGGTAGTATTGCAGATGAGGGCTCCACTGCAGGGCAACTATCAAACCTCTTATCTTCATCAGCAGATTGGTCTTGGCGCAGATCTGATCTGTTAGACAACAAGGTGTGTATGCCTTCTTTTATAAGCTTACTGTGTGTTTTGTTAATCTGACTGGTGTGCAATATTTTAAGCATAGTGGTAAAATTGGTTTTATCATGATGATCTTAAAACATTAATTATTACTCCCTCCGTTTCCTTTTACCTGACTTTTTACTATTCATGCATGCTTTTTAAGGTGTAACAAACTATATAAAATAATAATTTTTTAAATAATTTTTTTCAATAATCTCATATTTATTGGTAATAAGTATAATACTATTTAAAAAAATTATTAAAATATTACTCCCTCCGTATCGCAATACTTGTTGTTTTAGCTCTATACACGCTTATTAACAAAGCCTATATTTACTTTACTTTTATAGGTTAAAGTACTTAAAAGTAGCAATTATTACCTATAAAAATAGCAATCATTACCTATAAAGATAATAATTATAGCTAAAACAACAAGTTTTTTTATACAGCTTTACTACTCTAAAACTACAAGTATTGCGATACGGAGGGAGTAATATTTAATATAGTTTTATCGTTCTAAAACTACGTGCCTTACTTGAAAAAGTTAATTAAAAGGAAATGGCGGGAGTATTTTTTGTCATCCTCTTTGCACAAAGAACAACTTTGAACAAGTGGAAAGAGTATATTAATTTTATGATGAGATTGCGGATATGTTTATGAGCAACTTTTGCCGTATTATTGTCAAAATCAATCAAGAAGTTGGTGAATACCTCTTACCCTGAATGTTGTCCACAAATCTAAACTAGGAGGCCATCTTTTGTTTATTTTTTGGTGTACGCGTGTTTGAACTGTACACATACAAATGACAGGAATAAAAATTAAATTTTCCTTAAAACAACTCTTTTTTTTTTGAACAACATCTTAATCCACATTCTTGAAATCTTGCCTTTTTTCTGTTGAACTCTTCTATTATGTGTTTCTTCCTTGGTATTTTTCACTTATATAATATTCTCATATGGTTCTCACTTCTCATTAATTATCTTTCTCCATTTACTTCCAGTTCTTATGCTGCACTTGTAGTTCAGGTCTGCTTGTCTTGCACGTCTTCTGAATATGCCTTAACCAAATACATAATTGAACAACCTAATTGCAGGCAGATTTAGGGGTTAAAACCAAGACTCAGCTTTTAGCTGAGAAGTCTGTTTTCAAGAGTCTATTAGTGACAGTTATTGCTTCCAGTGCTGAACCAGATCTCCATGATGCCAATGATGATTTCATTGTCAATGCTTGCCGTCATTTTGCCATGATATTTCATATGGACAATTCTCCCAGTAATACTTCAGCAGCAGCTTCAACTCTTGGTAGTCCTGTTCTTTCATCAAACTTAAATGCTATTTCACGGACAAGGACAAATGTGGGATCTAATTTGAGAGTGTTGGACCCCTCAATATTTTTAGATGCTTTAGTTGATGTTTTAGCCAATGAAAACAGGCTTCATGCAAAGGCTGCTCTTAATGCATTAAATGTGTTCTCTGAAGCACTTCTGTTCCTTGCCCGTGCAAAACACAATGATGTGGTGTCCAGGGGAGGTCCTGCCACTCCTATGATTGTTTCAAGTCCATCAATGAATCCTGTTTATTCTCCACCACCAAGTGTACGTGTTCCTGTACTTGAGCAACTTTTGCCTCGCCTTTTGCATTTATGCTATGGCATTACTTGGCAAGCACAGATGGGAGGTGTCATGGGACTTGGTTCTTTGGTTGGGAAGGTTACAGTTGATACCTTGTGTCATTTTCAAGTTAGGGTTGTGAGAGGTTTGATATATGTGCTGAAAAGGCTTCCTGTGTATGCTAATAAGGAGCAAGATGAAACAAGTCAAGTCTTAACGCAGGTTCTTCGTGTGGTAAATAATGTGGATGAGGCCAATGGTGAATCCCGCAGGATCAGTTTCCAAGGTGTGGTTGAATATCTTGCATCGGAGCTGTTTAATGCTAATGCATCAATTAATGTTAGAAAGAATGTCCAGTCATGTTTAGATCTTCTTGCTGGACGAACTGGTAGTGAGGTCTCTGAGCTGCTTGAGCCTTTGTATCAACCTTTACTTCAGCCACTTATTGTCCGACCTCTTCGTTCAAAGACTGTTGATCAACAGGTTAACGACACAATAAATTTAGCTTCTTTTTTCTATTTATTTGTACTGTACCTCGTAACACTCATGTAACTGAAGCTAATCCATTTTATGCAGGTTGGGACTGTAACTGCCTTGAATTTCTGCTTGGCCTTGAGGCCTCCTCTCCTAAAGTTGACACCAGAGCTGGTTAATTTCCTTCAAGAGTCATTGCATATTGCTGAGGCTGATGAGAATGTCTGGGTTGTCAAGTTTATGAATCCCAAAGTGGCAACATCCTTGAACAAGCTTCGAACAGCTTGTATTGAGCTGCTTTGCACGGCTATGGCATGGGCTGATTTCAAGACTGCCAATCACTCTGAGCTGCGTTCAAAAATTATTTCCATGTTTTTTAAATCGTTGACTTGCCGCACTCCAGAAATTGTTGCTGCTGCTAAGGAGGGTTTAAGACAGGTATTTTTTCTGCCCTGTATTTTTTCAGTGTTTTTGCAAGATTTGTAGCTCTTCATGTTTCTGAATAGGGAATCTTTCTGATTCTGGACTTCGAATAGTGTTCTTTGTTTTTATTCTATAGAGGAAAATGTCTTATACATAATAAGCTTTATATTTTTATCGTAAAGAATACATAGTTACAAGCACATCCTCTTAGTCTAGGAAATGATGAAATAGACACAACAAATATTCTAAACTATCTGTACTGACTGGTGATCTTTCAATTACATCTTTTTGTGAGAAAACCGAATGAGATTGATATATAGGTTTGATATAATGATATGATAGTCTTTTTTCCCTTTATCCTTCTTAGCTTTGTGTTTCACATTTTCCTGCTCTATTCTCACAGCCAGAATGTTTTTTGTTAGAATTAGCGTTTAAAATTTACTGGATTTCTGTTATTCATGATATAGGTCATTCAGCAGCAGAGGATGCCAAAAGAACTCCTTCAGAGCAGCCTTAGACCTATATTAGTGAACTTGGCACAAACCAAAAATCTTAGTATGCCTCTTCTTCAAGGTCTAGCTCGTCTTCTGGAACTTCTATCAACATGGTTCAATGTAGCCCTGGGAAATAAATTGTTGGAGCATCTGAAGAAGTGGTTAGAGCCTGACAAGCTTGCGCAGAGTCAAAAATCCTGGAAGGCTGGGGAAGAACCAAAGATTGCAGCAGGTGATTATAATATTTTTTGGGATATCAGGATTGTTACTGGAGCTTTTATAGATTGGTGGTTGCCTAATGTTATTTTAATTGTCTATGCAGCAATCATTGAGCTTTTCCATCTTCTTCCGACTGCTGCTGGCAAGTTCCTTGACGAACTGGTAACCCTGACTATTGATTTGGAAGGGGCCCTTCCTCCTGGTCTATTCTATAGCGAGATCAATAGTCCGTATCGTCTTCCACTTACAAAATTTTTGAATCGATACCCGACTGCTGCGGTTGATTATTTTCTTTCTCGGTTGAATCAGCCAAAATATTTTAGACGGTAATACAAGGATGGAAGTGAAAAGATATTTCTCATGAATTCTTTAGCTATATTCGAATTTATCTGATTGTTGACTTGTTGTGGCTAGGTTTATGTATATAATCCGGTCTGATGCTGGCCAGCCCCTGAGAGAAGAACTGGCAAAATCACCTCAGAAGATACTTGCAAATGCCTTTCCGGAATTCATGCCAAAATCTGAAACTGCTGTTGGTACAGGAGCCGGTGCAACACCTGCTCCTCATGTCGGAGATGAGAGTGTTACGAGTTCTATTCCCCAGGATGCTAACTTACCATCTTCTATCCTCGGAGCAGCATCTGATGCTTATTTTCAGGGGCTTGCTCTTGTCAAGACACTTGTTAAGTTAATGCCTACTTGGCTGCAGAACAACCGTAGTGTTTTTGATACTTTAGTTCTTGTTTGGAAATCACCTGCTAGAATTGCTCGTCTTCAGAAAGAGCAAGAACTCAATCTTGTACAAGTAAGTTACCAATTTCAAACTTTTCTCCATTAGTCTCTTTAATTTTGGGCCTCACCTAGATCTACTTATAACAAGCACGTTCACACAAGCAAGCTTGAATCTAGTTCTTTTATAAGGATTACAATATTGATTGATTCAATCATGAGATAATAGCTTCTTAAATTCTGATCCCTCTTATGATACCGAATTGCAGGTCAAAGAAAGCAAGTGGGTTGTGAAATGTTTCCTCAATTATCTGCGGCATGACAAGAGCGAACTGAATGTTCTGTTTGATATTCTTTCCATCTTCTTGTATCCCACTCGAATCGATTATACATTTCTAAAGGAGTTCTACATCATTGAGGTTTGTCCATGGATATCACGGTTGATTGCTGTTTGTATAACTTCGTATCAAGCTGTTGTTTTCATGTCTCTTTACTCTTGACATTTAGTCTCCCTCTTAAATTTATCCCTGCCATATTTGCATATTTTCCAGTTTGTGCATTAAATTTATGGTGGTGTTTTGATATGTTTTGCCATAGTTTAATGCTAATCGTGATATTGCAGGTTGCAGAGGGCTACCCCCCAAATTTGAAGAAAAATCTTCTGTTACATTTTCTGAATATCTTCCAGGTGAAGCAACATGGGCACGACCACATAGTTATCATAATGCAAATGCTTATTCTACCAATGCTTGCTCATGCTTTCCAAAATGGACAAAGTTGGGAGGTGGTTGACTCTGCTATCATAAAAACCATAGTTGATAAACTGCTTGATCCTCCCGAAGAGGTATCTCTTATTCCCGTTGTCGCTGGCATGCTTTCTATTTATTCCTAGGGAACTGTTAAACAATTCTGAACAAATCTCTGCGTGTAGGTTTCTGCAGAATATGATGAGCCGTTGAGGATTGAACTACTGCAGCTGGCAACACTGCTTCTTAAATATCTTCAGAATGATCTTGTTCATCATAGAAAGGAACTTATAAAGTTCGGCTGGAATCATCTTAAACGAGAAGATAGTGCAAGTAAACAATGGGCTTTTGTAAATGTTTGCCACTTCTTGGAGGCTTATCAAGCTCCAGAAAAGATTATACTGCAGGTATGTAATGAAAGTGAAGTTATAAAACCCTATAAGGGTGACAATTACACTAAAAAAACTCTCAGTAGGTTTCTATTTCCAAAATTGAACCTGTATACTTGCATAGCTCACTGCAAGTAGAACTACATTGAATTGTTTTCTTAACTGAAGGACTTCATGTTTTCCCCTTTTTTGCCTTTTGAGGTATCTCTAAGGCGATTTTCAAGGACAACATCATAGCCTTTATTCTTATGCTGCCAATATACCTCAATTCAGGTGTTCGTTGCTCTTCTAAGAACGTGCCAGCCTGAGAACAAGATGTTGGTTAAGCAAGCTCTTGATATTTTAATGCCAGCTCTACCACGGAGATTACCTCCTGGAGACAATCGTATGCCTATCTGGATACGGTATACCAAGAAAATACTGGTTGAAGAAGGCCATTCAATTCCTAATTTGATTCACATATTCCAGCTGATTGTGCGCCATTCAGATCTTTTCTATAGCTGTAGAGCACAGTTTGTTCCTCAGATGGTGAACTCTCTCAATCGTCTGGGATTGCCCTACAATACTACATCCGAGAATAGGCGTCTTGCTATTGACCTGGCTGGATTAGTTGTTGGTTGGGAGAGACAGAGGCAAACAGAAATGAGAGTGGTGAATGACACTGATATTTCTACACAGAATAATGATGGATCAAGCTCTGGGCCCGGCGGTGCTGAATCTAAGCGTTCTACAGACTCTTCAATGCTCTCTGAGGATCCAAATAGGCGAGTGAAGATGGAACCTGGCCTTCAGTCATTGTGTGTGATGTCCCCTGGAGGCCCTTCTGCTATTCCTAGTGTAGAAACCCCGGGCTCAGGTGGTCAGCCTGATGAGGAGTTCAAGCCAAATGCTGCTATGGAGGAAATGATAATTAATTTTCTCATAAGAGTGAGAATCAACATTCTCTTTTCTTTCAATCTTTATATTTTATTTCGATTAATCTAGTATTTAATAAACTTCTCCTGCAATGACTTTGTTGAGATGTGCGGGCAGGGCTTAAAGGGTTCTCTCTTAGAGAAGGAAAACAATATTAGGACAATCTGATCTTTTCTCTACTTACTTTATGAATCGATTTTTAAAAAATTGTATATTGGAAGCACGTAATTTTTCTGCTCATTAATTGTCGTATTCTTTGAGTAGGTGGCCTTGGTGATGGATCCAAAGGATAAAGAAGCTAGTCTGATGTACAAACAGGCCCTAGAGCTGTTGTCACAAGCTCTTGAAGTGTGGCCTAATGCTAATGTTAAGTTTAATTATCTAGAGAAACTGCTTAGCAGCATCCAGCCCTCTCAGTCCAAGGATCCATCTACAGCCCTTGCTCAGGGTTTGGATGTGATGAACAAAGTCTTGGAGAAGCAGCCACATTTGTTCATTCGAAACAACATTGGCCAGATCTCCCAGGTATTATCTCATTCGGGAGCTATAACTTCTGTGTGATTTGTAAGTGTGATGGTTTCTGTTATTTGTTTTCTGATTGTGCGATGTTGAACTGCAGATTCTTGAACCCTGTTTTAAGCTAAAAATGTTGGATGCTGGAAAATCACTGTGCTCTCTGTTGAAGATGGTCTTTCTTGCTTTTCCTCTGGATGCTGCAAGCACTCCGCAAGATGTTAAGATTCTGTACCAGAAGGTTGAAGAACTAATTCAGAAGCATATTGTTGCTGTTACGGCACCACAGACTTCAGGGGAAGATGCCTCTGCTAACTCAATTAGCTTTGTACTTTTGATTATTAAAACTTTGACGGATGTCCAGAAGAACTTGATTGATCCTTGTATATTGGTTCGAATCCTTCAACGTTTGGCTCGTGATATGGGTTCTCTTGCTGGCACTCACTCAAGACAGGTATACCCACCCTGACTACCCCCCAAAGCATTGTTGTGTGTCCACTTAACCTTGTAACTGTCAGGTGGCAGCCTGTATGAGTCCATTGTTTTTATTTATTTATTTATTTATTAATTTATAGTAATATGCAGTGAATGTAAATCATCTTCTGCTGCAGTGGTTAGCCAATGGTTGCTGCTCTATCTTCACATTGAGTTGTATGCCAAAAGGGAGGGCTTTTTGCCTTCTCTTTGCTGGTCGTTCTCTCCTTTCTAGCTGGTTTTCAATGATTTATTTGATCGAATCGATACCTGGAATTTTGATTGCATAGACCTTCTGCATTGTCAGCAACTGCAGGATTGACTTGCATACATCTCTAGTCAGTTTAAAATCACATCGTACATGCCAGCTGGTTCCTCATATTTTTGCGATCTATAATGATTTTTAGCATATCTTGCTTTTTCCCTTGCATTTGGAATATGATAATCAAGTGCTGAAAGGCTTTGCATAATGTTCCTTTTTTTCTTGTGCTAGTATACTTAATGAGTTCTGATTTTTTTTTCCGAAGTGTTATTACTACTACCTTTGTTTCATCCTTATTTTTTTTGCCATACATTGTTATATCAGGGCAGTGAAAATCAGTTTTTGACATGGCATTTTCTTATGTCAATGTTTCACTCTATACAGGGCCAAAAAACTGATCCTGACTCTGCAGTCACTTCTTCCCGTCATGGTGCTGATGCTGGAGTTGTTATATCTAATCTTAATTCAGTTTTGAAACTCATTAGTGACAGGGTCATGCTTGTTCCTGAATACAAGAGATCTGTGACACAAATTTTAAATTCATTGTTATCAGAGAAGGGTACCGATGCCAGTGTTCTTCTTTGTGCTCTTGATGTTATAAAGGGTTGGGTTGAGGATGATTACAGCAAAACAGTTACCACTATCAATTCTAACCTTGTCCTTCATCAGAAAGAAATTGTTTCTTTCCTTCATAAGCTTTCGCAAGTGGATAAACAGAATTTTTCTCCGATGGATCTTGAAGAGTGGGACAACAAGTATCTTGAGCTTCTATATGGCATTTGTTCTGATTCCAATAAGTAAGACTATCATGTTTACTACATGAATTATATGTATGCAATTTTGATGTTCTAATGACCTTTTTCTGATATGCAGATTTCCCCTCTCCTTACAACAAGAAGTTTTCCAGAAAGTGGAAAGACAGTTCATGCTTGGTTTGAGGGCAAAGGATCCTGAAACTAGGTTGAAGTTCTTTTCACTCTATCATGAATCTTTGGGGAAATCATTATTTGCTAGGCTGCAGTACATCATTCAAATTCAGGATTGGGAAGCTCTTGGTGATGTTTTTTGGCTTAAACAAGGACTTGATCTCCTCCTAGCAATGCTTGTTGAGACTCAGACAGTTACACTTGCCCCCAACTCTGGTATACTGCCACCACTGGTAGCGAATTCGCTCACTGATTCTTCTGCAATGCAGCATCAGCTTACTGATGTATCTGAAGCCCCAGGGGCTACTCCATTATCATTTGAGGGGCTTGTTCAAAAGCATGCCCGTTTCCTCATTAGGATGAGCAGACTTCAGGTAATCTGTTCTCTGAATCGTAGGTGGCCCTTTGGTCCCTTATTATGGAATGTTGTGATGAGATGCTCGGCTTTAATAGGCTTATCACTTTTTCTTCATTCTTTCTTTTTCTTTGATATTTAGTACTTCAAATTGAGATTCATGGCCTGGGGTTAGCAGCCATAGTAACATATTGTGGATTGTTGATACAAAAGTCATGTGAAATTAATAAGATAGGACTTATGGACTTGAAAGCATCTGCTTTGCTTAGACGTTATCAAAGTCATTTTCATTTGTCATCCTGAGAATGGCCTATGCATCATTTGGTTTTCAAAGTTGTATTTCTATTCATTTGTACACACGGGAAGTTCAACATTATCTGCACATTTCTAAGATGGCTTCTAGTATTTTGAACTGTTATGATATACTCCCTCCGTATCGCAATACTTGTTGTTTTAGAGTAGTAAAGTTGTATCAAAAAACTTCTTGTTTTAGCTATAATTATTATCTTTATAGGTAATGATTGCTCTTTTCATAGGTAATAATTACTGCTTTTAGGTATTTTAACCTATAAAAGTAAAGTAAACATAGGTTTTGTTAATAAGTGTGCATAGAGCTAAAACAACAAGTATTACGAGACGGAGGGAGTATTATGTTCAACTACATTCAGCTTACAGGATTGTGAAGGGAAACATGATCTGGACCTCAATATATAAATTGCTGAACTTGCTGTGTCAAACTTGCTTTTGGGTGCTTTGTGGAGAGGCTTGCTTTTTATTTATCTTCTGTTCAGATTTTTTTTTTCCTTTTCTCTGTATGCCTATTCATTCGTTCTTCTCTATTCTACCCCTTTTCTAAAGGAGCCTCTTAGTGGTGTGATTGTCCGCTTGTTATTCTTACTTGAATTGTTTCATAAGTTGAACCATTGGACATTTCAGGTGGCTGATCTTCTTGCATCATTAAGAGAGATGGCTCATACAGATGCAAATGTTGCATACCATCTGTGGGTTTTGGTGTTTCCCATTGTTTGGGTGAGCTTGAACAAGGAAGAACAGATTCAACTTGCAAAACCAATGATCTCTCTTTTATCTAAAGATTATCACAAAAAACAACAGGCAAGCAGGCCAAATGTTGTGCAAGCCCTTCTTGAAGGGCTTCAGTTGAGCCACCCTCAGCCACGAATGCCCAGTGAACTCATCAAATACATTGGGAAGACGTATAATGCATGGCACATTGCACTTGCCCTTCTGGAGAGTCATGTAATGTTATTTGTAACGGATAGTAAATGCTCTGAATGTCTTGCTGAGCTGTATCGTTTACTTAATGAAGAGGACATGAGGCTTGGATTATGGAAGAAAAAATCAGTTACTGCAGAATCTAGGGCAGGATTTTCACTTGTGCAGCATGGTTACTGGCAACGTGCTCAAAGCCTCTTTTACCAAGCTATGGTTAAGGCAACTCAAGGAACTTATAACAACACAGTTCCAAAGGCTGAGATGTGCCTATGGGAGGAGCATTGGCTATATTGTGCTTCACAATTGAGTCAATGGGAGGCACTTGCAGATTTTGGGAAATCTATCGAGAACTATGAAATTTTACTTGACAGTCTATGGAAAGTTCCAGATTGGGCCTACATGAAAGATCATGTAATTCCGAAAGCTCAAGTAGAAGAAACTCCAAAACTCAGAGTTATTCAAGCCTACTTTTCCCTTCATGAAAAAAATGTCAGTGGTGTTGGGGATGCTGAAAATCTTGTGGGAAAAGGTGTAGATCTTGCGTTAGAGCAATGGTGGCAGTTGCCTGAGATGTCTGTTCATGCAAGGATTCCTCTCTTGCAACAATTTCAACAGCTAGTGGAAGTTCAAGAGTCTGCTAGAATCTTAGTGGATATTGCAAATGGTAGCAAACATGCTGGTAACCCCAATGTAGGTGGGCATGGAGGGATATATGCTGACCTGAAGGATATTCTTGAAACTTGGAGGTTGAGAACACCAAATGAGTGGGATAATATGACAGTGTGGTATGATTTGTTGCAGTGGAGAAATGAAATATATAATTCTGTTATAGATGCCTTCAAAGATTTTGGTTCTACAAATCCACCACTTCATCATCTTGGCTATCGTGACAAAGCTTGGAATGTAAACAGACTTGCACATGTCTCTCGTAAGCAGGGTCTTCATGAAGTTTGTGTTTCCATACTAGACAAAATGTATGGTCATCTGACTATGGAACTTCAGGTATGTAAAGTTGTTATTTTTCATGTTGTATTGGGATGTTGATAATAGATCCCTATTCCCTATTGATTCTTCATAAATCTGAGTTTTGGTTTGGTTTGGTTGAACATATCAGCCTTTCCACGCTTATATTGAATAATACTGTTCCTTTTTGTCACTTGTGATGAAGAATATGCATCTGCTTGCTTAATCAATCACTGATCTAGCACTTGTTCATTTGATGTTAAATATTTTTTCCATTGGGGGCATTTCTGTCCTTGTTTAAATACAGTAATAAGTGTAATTCCTGTATTTTCTAGCATATCAGATGGGTTTTTGGGCATGTGTTGCCAGGGGTGGGTGGGTGGCTGGGGGGCTAAGCAGAGCTGGCAGAGGATGAAGATTGTTATTAATTGTTGATTTAATTAAGCCTATGATTTCAAGTGGATTTATATACAAGTTTTGCATAGATGCTTTACTTGCTGTCCTTTGGGCACGTGCAGGAAGCATTCGTCAAAATCAGAGAACAAGCTAAAGCGTATTTGGAAATGAAAGAAGACCTTTCAAGTGGACTGAATTTGATCAACAGTACTAATCTGGAATATTTTCAAACCAAGCAAAAGGCAGAAATTTTCCGACTGAAGGGGGACTTTTTGTTGAAGCTCAATGACTGTGAAGCTGCTAATCGTGAGTATTCGAGTGCGATTAGTCTCTTCAAAAACTTGCCTAAAGGATGGATAAGTTGGGGAAATTATTGTGATATGGTAAGGTTTTTGTTTTGTTATTTTTAGCATCTTTCAAAGTTTCAAACACTAGTTCATCACGAGGATGTTCTTAAAAAAAATTGTTTCTTCAGGCATATAAAGAAACCCATGACGAGATTTGGTTGGAATATGCTGTCAGTTGCTTTCTTCAAGGCATTAAATTTGGTATCCCCAACTCAAGAAGCTATCTAGCTCGTGTTTTGTATCTTCTAAGTTTTGACACTCCCAATGAACCTGCTGGAAGGGCATTTGACAAATATTTGGAGCAGATACCACACTGGGTTTGGCTTTCCTGGATTCCCCAATTGTTACTATCCCTACAAAGGACAGAAGCTCCTCACTGTAAGCTTGTGCTTCTGAAAATTGCAACAGTATATCCACAGGTATTTATTGATGTTTCCTGAACTGTGTAAGATATTGTCTTTTCATTGCTGGAAGGTAGTAATGTAAGCAATGCTTTTCTAATTAAAATTTCAGGCTTTGTATTACTGGTTACGGACGTATTTACTTGAACGGCGTGATGTGGCCAATAAATCAGAGCTTGGAAGATTAGCAATGGCTCAGCAACAGAGAGTGCATCAGAACGCTGCTGGTTCTCTTGGAATGACTGATGGGACAGTCAGAATGCAAAATCATGGTGCCATGTCATCAGAGAATCAATCTGCTGCTGGTGTTTCACACCATGATGGTGGGAATTCAAATGGTCAAGAATCTGAAAGATCTGGAGCTGCTGAAGGTAGTGTGCATTCCGGAAATGACCCTCACGGTCAACAAAGTTCTTCATCTGTCCATGACAGTGGACAAAACCTGTTGAGGCGTAGTAATGCTCTTAGTTTGGTGGCTTCAGCTGCAAGTGCCTTTGATTCGGCAAAGGACATCATGGAGGCCCTCAGAAGCAAACATACTAATCTTGCTGGAGAACTTGAGGTGAAACTTTAATCCAGGCTTATGTACTTTTATGTTATGTTGATTATGCAAATCCTTTTTGGACATATACTGTCATTGCAGCTTAAGGAAGAATTAAGTGTTTGCTTACCTAGTTATGTCATCACATCCATAATATGTGAAAGGCTGTGAAGCATTTGTACTTTGAAAGGGCCAAGTATGCTGTTGTGACGACTCTCTGAAGTATTCTGGGAAGTGATGGTATTTCCAATCTGGAAATATATGTCAACATTAAAATATTTAGTTCTGTTGCAGTAGAAATGTGTTCTCAATATGGGTTTAATGTTGATAATGGTTTTATTTATTTTTTGAGAAATGGATTCTGATCAATGTGGGTGTTCTTCATAAATCATTATTTGTTGAATGACTAGTCTGAACATTCCCAAAGACGAACCTGCTTCCAAAAACCACCAGTCTACATAGACTGGAGCACTTTGTTTTTCTGTTATGCTAGAATGATGGCCTTAAATATTTATGCTATTTTCTGGGAGCATTTCTGATTGGTATAGTTTTTTATTATGAATGTTTTTTATTTTGCAGATTTTGCTCACTGAGATTGGCTCAAGATTTGTCACCTTACCAGAAGAGAGGCTGCTTGCAGTTGTTAATGCCCTGCTTCACCGTTGCTATAAATATCCCACAGCTACCACAGCTGAGGTACCGCAGGCACTCAAAAAGGAGCTCTCTGGTGTCTGTAGGGCCTGCTTCTCTGCAGATGCTGTGAATAAACATGTCGAATTTGTCAGAGAGTATAAGAAAGACTTTGAACGTGATCTTGATCCTGAGAGTACTGCGACCTTCCCTGCAACACTTTCTGACCTTACTGAGCGATTGAAACACTGGAAAAATGTGTTGCAGAGCAATGTGGAAGACAGGTTTCCTGCTGTACTGAAGTTGGAAGAGGAAAGTAGGGTTTTGCGTGATTTCCATGTTGTCGATGTAGAGATTCCCGGACAATATTTCACTGACCAGGTATATGAGACTCCTGTAAACTCTTAAAAATGATTGATCTGTCTTGTACGGAATATGGCATGTGAAGATAAAAATGACAAGTATTTTGTTCTGTAGTCTATCTCTCTCTCTCTCTCTCTCTCACACACACACACACACACACTTATTTTTGACATCATTCTTGCTATTTTCTGTACTTTTCAGGAGATTGCGCCTGATCATACAGTAAAGTTGGATAGAATTGGTCCAGATATCCCTATTGTGCGTAGGCATGGAAGCAGTTTCCGCCGCTTGACTCTCATTGGCTCAGATGGTTCTCAGCGGCATTTTATTGTTCAAACATCCTTGACTCCAAATGCCAGAAGTGATGAACGCATGCTACAGCTTTTCCGCGTAATGAATCGCATGTTTGATAAACATAAAGAGTCTAGGAGACGGCATATATGCATCCATACACCGGTTATCATCCCTGTTTGGTCTCAGGTTTGATCTCCACAATCAACTATTCCCTGTCTCTTCTAGATTTTAGATTGGTATAAATTGATACGGAGTATTATTTTATTTTTCATGTTGGACTCTGTCAAGTTTGATATTTTGATGAGATCAAATTGTAAAAATCTATTTTCTCTGCCATTTTTACATCTTTTTGTTGCCAAGGTGCTTGATACTGGTTTTGTTTTGTCCCATAGGTTCGGATGGTAGAAGATGACTTAATGTACAGCACCTTTCTTGAGGTGTATGAGAACCATTGTGCTAGAACCAATCGAGAGGCGGATCTTCCTATTACGTTGTTCAAGGAGCAGCTTAATCAAGTTGTATCTGGTCAAATCTCCGCGGATGCTATTGCTGAACTTCGTCTTCAAGCTTATACTGAAATGACCCGAAACCATGTCCCTGATAACATACTATCCCAGTTTATTTACAAGATACTGCTAAATGGCAATCACATGTGGGCTTTCAAGAAGCAGTTTGCTACCCAGCTGGCCCTATCAAGTTTCATCTCATACATGTTACAGATAGGCGGTAGGTCTCCGAATAAGATCCTCTTTGCTAAGAACACGGGTAAAATATTCCAGACCGACTTTCACCCAGCATATGATGCAAACGGAATGATCGAGTTCAGCGAACCAGTGCCTTTTCGGCTCACAAGAAACCTGCAAGCCTTCTTTTCCAGCTTTGGAGTAGAAGGCCTCGTTGTATCTTCCATGTGTTCTGCAGCACAAGCGGTGTTCACACCCAAGGTAAGTTCCCTGCAGTCTTGTTTGAGTTCAATTTATTTCGGATGGATGCTCGAAGAATGATATATAATGATATTTAACTGCTTTCAAAATGTCGTATTGCAGCAAAGTCAGCATTTGTGGTATCATCTTGCAATGTTTTTCCGCGATGAGCTGCTCTCATGGTCGTGGAGAAGACCCCTCGGGATCCCTATGGCCCCTATGGCCGCAGGCGGCAGTTTAAACCCGGCAGATTTCAAGCAGAAGGTCACAACAAATGTAGAGCATGTTATCGGTAGGATCAGAGTGATCTCCCCGCAGAACTACTGCGAAGAGGTAATCTGACATTAATTTTTATTTGACTCTTATGCCCTTCCTGTGTAGCAACTGTATCATAGTTAGGTTTTCTGATTTCCAACATGAATTAGAATTAGCAAAAAACCTGCATCAATTATCCTGTACAGCTGCCCTATCTGAACCAACACTAGTCCCATATCCCACCTGATGTAATGTGTATTTTCTGCACCCAGGAGGAGAACGGAATGGATCCCCCACAGTCGGTGCAGAGAGGGGTCACGGATTTGGTTGAAGCAGCATTGAACCCGCGGAATTTGTGCATGATGGACGCTACTTGGCACCCTTGGTTCTAGTGTTCCCTTGATGCAACTCTGCTTAGGATTGTACATGTAGTTTGTATATATATATATACAGTATGTTTTACTCTAGTTATATGGATGGTTTTGACTTTTGAGGGGATATGCAATGTGGTTTTTTAAGATAACTTGTGTATTTTAAATTTAGCTAATACTTGCAACTTGGATGGATGTTTTATCTATCTAACTCGTTTTTAATTGAAGAAAGGTGCAGTTGCAGTTGCAGGGACTTTGATCTATATTAAATTTTTTGACGATGTTTGTTTGTGTTTTCAGAAATGACTTGCAAATTGACGTTAATTGCTTACAAATTTGCTTGTCTTACATTTCCAAAGAAAGAGGATAGCCAAACACATTAGCCATCTAGGTTGAAATGATTTTATAAGTTCGATAAATAAAGTGCTACACAAAGGGAACTTTAATATAATAATGAAGCAAAGATTAATTGAATCATGAAATTAGAATGAAAAATTAATGCATAACCCAATAATATTTGGATTAGAATAGTTAACCAAATACCAAAAAAATAAAAAAAAATCCACACTTCACAGGGGAAATTGAGATGAGCTGCTCGACATTTACACTTTCTTTTTTTGGTGAGGATTTTTTGTGGGAACGACATTTCCACTTATTTATCGATGTTTACTCTTCCGTATATCTTTAGAGAAGTCCTATTTCTGCTATCGTTTTTCTATAGGCTAAATTTTATCTCTATCTTAAGCGCATTACTATTGTCTAAAAAACGTTCTTCCATAGTAGTTAAATCGAACCAGGGTGGCTATATGCACCCGACGCATGTGCTATATGCATTCACACGGACGGATCCATGTTCTATTTCACCCATAACTTAATACTTGTCTAATAATTATTACAAGTTGTAAAAAAAAATACCCATACTGATTATCCGTTCTTTGAAATTTTTTAATTTTATTTATATCGGAATCCATCCGTGTATTTTTTACAATTTGCAATGATGACTGGACAGTCGTCCTCATAGTGAAACGAATCATGGATCTGTTCGTTAGAGTGCATATAACACCTGTCTCCGGTGCATACAACACAATCCAATCAAACTTACATCCTCAATCCTTACCACACAAGAAAAAAAAAAGTGATCAAGTGATATTTTATAAAAATATATTTTGAGAATAGTTTGTAAATAGTTTTACAAGTATAAAATCAGTTATGGTTATTTCAAAGAAAATTAAATATGCAGGTAATTCTCCTTGTCTTCTTCATCCTCTTTTGAGAAGGAGATGAACTCCAGAGTCGTTCCAGAGCCATTCGCGCTCTACACCCCGCAACTCCGCCGCGCCTCCTCTGCCGCGCTCTGCTGCCAGCTTCCATGCCCCTTCCTCTCTCCGCCCTCACGGAATAGGTGCCGCAGATCCCTCGTCATCGCCTCCAATGGCAGCGATTTGATGCGCGGTTCCACTCCCGTATGATCTCCCCCCCTAAATAATTATAGTTATTATGGCGGATAATATAGCCGATTTTGCCTTCAATTTAGTCGATAATTAAGTTTTAGATGAATTGAAGTCATCAGGTTGTGGCTGGACTTAACTGAATTTGAATTTTAGAGCAGCGATTGAATGCCTAGGGTTTGAACTAGCTACTTCTGTTTTCTGACGTTTGTTGAGCAAGTCATTTGGATTTTCAGTTTCATTTTATGCGTCTTATTTGTAAACATTCCCACTGGAATTTGCAGCTAAAAGACGGGGTATATACAGTGCCAGTGGATGATTTTATGACCAAAAAGAGAAACCCACTCTCTGTAAAGCCATCAAAGACTGTAGGTGAAGGTATATGAGCCTATGAGGTGTTCATCCTGGTCTTCTGATCTAAACATGGGATTGTTCATTTCTTTTAGATTTATGTATATGCAATCTTCCTTGCAGCTCTGGAGATTCTTGTGGAAAACAGGATAAGTGGATTCCATAATTCGCTAATCAATTCCAATCCCAATCCGAAACCCGAAGCGGACCTAGAATCGCCCTCCGAGAAATTCCTCCGATTGCTCGCTATATCCGGGCGCTATTGCAACTCCGAGCTCGCAAGAGCCGTCCACGCTTCGGTGTTGAAGTCGGAGGAGGACATCCAGTTGGCAAACGCCTTAATCTTGGCTTATCTGGACATGGGACTTCTCCCTGAGGCCTATCGTTTCTTCTCCGGGTTGTCCAGCCCCGACGTCTTCTCTTTCACGGCGCTTATCTCCTCTTTTGCAAAGCATGATGGATATGGAGGTGAGGCTGTTGCCCTCTTCTTCAGGATGAGGGAGTCAGGTGTACTCCCAAATGGCTTCACTTTTGTTGCGGCTATAACTGCTTGTAGCAGAATCAAGGACATGGAATTGGGTGTCCAGCTTCACTCTTTGGTGATCAAATTGGGTTACCTTCATAATACCTTTGTTGCCAATGCTCTTATGGGTTTGTACAGCAACTGTGGCTGTCTGGATGACGTCCTTGACCTGTTCGATGAAATGCCTCTAAGAGACATGGCTTCTTGGAACACTGTCATGTCATGTTTTTTGAGTGAGCTCATGTATGATGAAGTCTTTCAACTGTTCCAGGAAATGCAGGAGATTGATGGCTTCAGAGTTGATCGTGTGACAGTCTTGACTCTTTTGAATGGGTGCGCTTTCTGTCGTGCTCGGAATGCAGGCCGCGAGATTCATGCCCACGCGCTTAGGATGGGGTTTGAGAGCAACTTGAGTATCAACAATGCATTGATAGGGTTTTATACGAAGTGTGGGAGTGTGAAACATGTGCAGGCTTTGTTCGAGGGGATGGTGTCAAAAGATGTGCTCACGTGGACAGGGATGATTACCGCATTCATGGAGTTTGGTAGGGTCGATTTAGCATTGGAGATGTTCAGGCAAATGCCTGACCGAAATTCTGTTACTTATAATGCGGTTTTATCAGGGCTTTGTCAAAATGAGGAAGGTTTGATGACTTTGCGCTTGTTTTGCAGGATGGTTAAGATGGGTTTAGAATTGACAGATGTTTCTGTTACTAGTATTCTTCATGCTTGTAGCATACTTGGAGAGAGAAAGATGAGTGAGCAGATACATGGTTTTATTCTTAAGTTTGGTTTCGGTTCGAATGCCCGTATTAAAGCAGCATTACTTGATATGTGCACAAGGTGTGGGAGAATGATGGATGCTAAGAAGCTCTTCAATCAGAGGCAGTCCTATCAAGATATTTGCATGGATTGGACTCCCATGATATGTGGGTATGCTCGAAATGGGCAGCCAGAGGAAGCGATTCTACTCTTCCGACAAGGTCTACTGGAAGAAACCATTGTCCTTGATGAGGTGCTGACAACCTCCATTGCTGGAATTTGTGGAACATTAGGCTTTCTCGAGTTGGGGCAGCTGCTCCACTCCTATGCTCTTAAAACAGGCTTCCTCTCTGAATTAAGGGTGGGAAATGCACTTCTTAGCATGTATTCAGAGTGTGGCCACATGGAAGATGCAATAAGGCTTTTTGAGATTTTGCCTGTGCGAGATGTAGTTTCATGGAACGGGTTGATTGCTGGCCATCTTCTTCACAGGCAGGGGGATGCCGCTCTTGCTGCTTGGTCCAAGATGAAGGATGCACCCATAAAGTCAGACTCGATCACATTTCTTGTAGTTATTTCCTCATACAAGCACACTAAGATAAAACTGGTTGATGAGTGTAGGAGTTTATTTCTCTCCATGAAATCAACATATGACGTCCAGCCGACTACCAAGCACTATGCTGCCTTTGTAAGTGTTCTGGGATACTGGGGCTTACTCAAAGAAGCAGAGGACACCATTGTTAAAATGCCCTTTGAAGCAGAAGCTTCAGTTTGGCGAGCTTTGCTTGATGGCTGTACAATTCACTTGAACAAAGATATTGGAAAGAGAGCCATGAAGCGCATCCTGGCAATAGAGCCAAAAGACCCGGCTACATACATACTTCAGATGAATTTGTATTCTGCATCAGGCATATGGCATCGATCTGAAATGAAAAGGGAGGAAATGCAGTACAAAGGCCTTGCAAAGCACCCGGGAAGGAGTTGGGTGATCCATGAGAGCAAGGTTCATTCATTTTATTCAAGAGACAGATCACATTTCCACTCTAAAGACACTGACAGAGGACTCAAAATATTGATTCTTGAGTGCATGAAAGCTGGGTATGTGCCAGACACAAGCTTTGTTCTCCATGAGGTAGAGGAGAGTCAGAAGACAGATTTCTTGTTCTACCACAGTGCTAAACTGGCGGTGACCTATGGGCTTTTGACAAGCAGGACAAGGAAAACCATTAGAGTGTCAAAGAATATTCGTCTTTGTGGTGACTGTCATAACTTCCTCAAGCATGTCTCAAATGTAACAAAGCGGGACATATGTCTCCGAGACACAACTGGCTTTCATTATTTTTGTGGTGGTCAATGCACATGCAACGATAGATGATTAGTTGCTGATGTTTGTTTCTGTAAGTGTAGCTCATAATCATATAACATATGTAGCGCATTGCTTTCTTTAGTACATTTTTGGAATGAGTTGCAATTTTGGTACACGCAATTAATTCATATGTATGCAATTTTGATGTTCTAATGACCTTTTCTGATATGCAGATTTCCCTCTCCCCTTACAACAAAAAGTCTTCCAGCAAGTGGAAAGATAGTTCATGCTTGTTGGTTTGAGGGCAAAGAATACCGAAACTAGGTTGAAGTTCTTTTCACTCTTATCATGAATCTTTGGGGAAATCATTATTGGCTAGGCTTCAATACATCATTCAAATTCAGGATGGCGAAGCTCTTGTTGATATTTTTTGGCTTAAACAGGGACTTGATCTCCTCCTAGCAATGCTTGCTGAGAGTCAGACTGTTGCTACACTTGCTCCCAACACTGGTATACTGCCACCACTGTTAGCGAATTCTGTCACTGCAATGCAGCATTAGCTTACTGACGTAAGCTACAGGGAATACTCCATTAAAATTTGAAGGGCTTGTTCAAAAGCATGCACGTTTCCTCATTAGGATGAGCAGACTTCAGGTAATGTATAATATTAAATTATTAGGATTTCATTTTTAAAAATTGCGTCTTGACGCGGGAACTATACTAGTTTGATATTTAATACTTCAAATCTAGATTGATGGCCCGGGTTAGCAGCCATAGTAACATATTTGGATTGTTGATACAACCGTCAATGTGAAATTAATAACCTAACACATATGGACTTGAAAGCGTCTTCTTTGCTTAGACGTTATCAAAGTCATTTTCGTTCGTTCCCCTGAGAATGCTCGATATGTATCATATGGTTTTCAAAGTTATTTAATTATCTATTTCACTTGTAGTTTAACATGATGTGACATTTCTAAGATGGCTTCAATTATTAGTAAACTGATATGATATGTTATGCTCAACTGCAGTTAGCTTACAGGATTTTGAAGGATAACATGAATCTGGACATCATTATATAGGCTTTGCTATGTAAAACTTGATTCTAAGTGCTGTGTAAATTAGGAGTTCCTTATCTGATTGTCAAAATGAGGTTACTGAGTGGAAGTTTGAAATCGGGATCAACTGACTGTGTGAGTGGGTGATTGAGTCTTTCAGGGATGAGAAACAAACAAGAGGGCTTCTCCACCCACCCTCCATGAAAGACAATCCCTTGTTTGATGCAAATCGAGCAGCTGCTATGAAAGGGTGTGATGGAAGAGGGGAGTAATAAGACTCGGGTTTCATTTCTATGAATAAGCTTCCATTGCTTCCTTCGTCATTACTTGTTTGTGCCAGTAAAGAATAGAAAAAGCCTACCAGTTGGTGGAATAGGTTTGACAAAAGAACTCTGCTAGTTGGCACCCTTGACTAAACGTTTTCTCAATATAACTATGCTAGTGATGGTTTTCTGGGCATACACAATGTGGTTTTTACTCGTAGATCTTGTACTCGAAATTTAGTTGATCCTTTATCTAACTGGTTTTTAAATGGCATTTGCAGTTGCAGGTACCCAACCATGAGGTTGTAGTTACGGCATCAGACCATCCGAGTTGAATAGGATTAGACGCGTTTCGAGCAGCACTTCGTATCCAAGTTGAGACGATTGATGTCAGAACAGTCGCCTAATTAGCCATTGTTTCTCGCCTTCCATTTCCATATGATACCAAAGAGGATAGCCGCCGCCGCCACCACCACCACCACCACCAACAACAACAACAACAAGGTTTTTGTACTTGAAATGCATATATTACTTATTAATTTGATAAACTTACATCTCTTGACACAGATTAAGCAAACGTGTTACACAAAAATGGGATCAATCCAACATATATAGTAATAGTGTGCATTTATTCGTCGCTATTTAACCAACATACCCAACACAAAAGGTAACATAAATCATCAATGAATTAGAGTGAAATGATGAAAATGAATCAAGGGCACTTGAAGGCGCCCGTCTTGGGGTTACGGAGGTTGGCGTAGCAAGGGCAAGAGTTGCGGCTGGTGGAGGGGCCTGGTGGTACGCAGCTGCACTTGTTGCAGCAGCCGGTGCACAGCTTGTTGCACATCTTCGGCTTCCATGACTTGCTGCATCTGTACTTGCACGCCCCTACACAATCTGCATCCATTCCAATTCACTCATTCAATACCATCAACTAACTTAACAAACCTTTTAACAATATATATATATATATATATATATATATATATATATATATATATATATATATGATCAGTCAATGTAGGTCGATTACGTACCTATTGGGGCCTTTGCCGCCACAGGATCTGTCGTGGTGGGAGCTGCGATCTGCGCAATGTGAAACTAGCTTATAAGAGAGAGATCGATTGAGGTTAAACTCAAAGGCGAAAATTGAAAATAGTTACCGCGGCGCTGTGAGAGTGGAGGAGGGCGAGGAGGACGAAAGAGAGGAGGAGGGAGACCAGGAAAGCTCTTGAGAGTGCCATTTTGGATTTGGATTTGGATTTGCAATTGCAATCAATACTGTATTAGATGAGTGAATGTGTGAGATTGATAAGGTGTTTATGATGAAAGGTGAAAGGTGTAGGTGTAGGGATGGGGGATATTTATAGTGTCATTTAATGGGGGGTTAAGTTAAGTTGGGACTTGGGAGGAGAGTAGAATACAGCGAAACGCACGGAGTGATTGGAGGTTTGGAAATGGAAGGAAGCCTCCAAGAAGGAACCCAAACACGTCTGCGGTCTGCCTGTTTTGATTTTAGGTCGAACCTGGGGCTGGGGATTCTTCTCCCTAATTATATAGTATATACTACTACTAGTCTACTACTACTAACTTATTGCTGTCTCTCTCTCTCTCTCTAAAATATACTCCATCAAAAGTCTACTTAGTTCTTGATGCAACTCAATTAAAATTTTCCAATGAGTGGAGACATGATGAAGATGTCAAATATGTGCAATTTTAAATTGCTCTATTAACAATGCATGTTCAACAAGTTGAATTTGAACCCAATAACCTCGGCTCGACTCATTTTATAAACGAGCTCGTTCGTTCGACTCGAATAACAACCTTACACGCATGCATCAATTGGTAACGGAACACGTTCGTTCGTTCGGCTAATTTGGAAAGGCACTCCCCAAGCAGAGAATGAGGGCATAAGGGAGTGGGGCCCAGTGGGGGGTCATCACCGACTTATAATCTGTCATCTTTCACAAACACTCGAAGGTATCATTGTTTGAGCGCTCACATTATCTGACAGTGAAGAACTCAAATGTCTCCCACCCACCCCATACCCCACCAGTCCCCACATATACAATCCAACTTGATGTCCTCTCTCCTCTCCACTGCCTTGTTTATCATTTAATTAGATCTTAAGCACTCCATATTACGAGTATATATTACTATTATTATTACAGTATTTTATTGATTTGGGGTATTACTCTAAAATCCGCGCAGCATTTACCTAGAAAATTTTAAATCTAGCCAGACTTCTAGGCGAAAATCTAACCCGACGATTATTTAATTTTGACTTTTAGACATGTGATTAGTGGGCTTATGGTTTTTTTTTTTTATCCCCAAGTCGCGATGTATTTGCTTTTGAGGCAAACTCATGATTTTGGATTTTAGGAGGTTTAGAGTTGCTAGTATGACGCGTATTTTTGCGTTTATTTACTTTAATACTCACTCTGTCAAGAAAAAACATGTCGTTTTATGAGTAAAATCTCGTTAAGAAAAACATGCCGTTTTAGATATTTTGGTGTTCACTTTTCAAAATTACCCTTGTAATGATTAGTGATTTGTTAGTTGTAGTTTTTAATAAAGTGAAAAGGTAAAATAATAATTAGGGGTATAAGTGTATTTTTTCTTGCTTTTATTTGCTTTCTTAAAAAATGTGCAAATGTCTAAAACGACATGTTTTAATTAACGGATGAAGTATTAGTTAAGCACCGCAAATTTGGGTTTATGAGTGATATTATGGACTATTATTACATGAATTATTGAC
The DNA here is from genome assembly GCA_963922045.1 of Persicaria maculosa. Taxonomy (NCBI): domain Eukaryota; kingdom Viridiplantae; phylum Streptophyta; class Magnoliopsida; order Caryophyllales; family Polygonaceae; genus Persicaria; species Persicaria maculosa. Next base: position 64,248,005 of record OY998263.1, on the reverse strand, counting down.
CTATGTTATGCGTTAAAATATAAGGAAATAATCCAGTTTGTTCTAAGTTCATCTAGGCGCTAGGCGGTCACCCGCCACCTAGCAATCGCCTAGCGCCTTTTAAAACATTGCCGCCAACCGTCCTTGAATATAATTGTCACCACTAACCATAGACGCTTGACCGTGCTTCGCCGGTATCAATCACCGCGCCTAGTCACCTGTCCGTCGTCCTTTTCCTCTTATTAGTAATAAGTATTGAATTGTGGAAAAAAATAATTAAAATAAATAAGATTTTATATAGTTTTAAGCTTCTAAAACTACGTGCAAGTTAAACATCTTTTATTTTCGACCAGAGGGAGTAACAAATAAATTTCATAATAATATAATAAAATATATATATATATATTAAATAATGAAGTAGTGATACAATAATAATAATAATAATAATAATAATAATAATAATAATAATAATAATAATAATAATAATGGAGAATAGATGATTGTCGAGAATTATTTCGATTCCAAGTTTTTACCATGCTAAACATTTAAATTAAAAATCTTCATTTAAATTCATTTTTAATTCCATGCTTACACACAATGGTAGATTGGATTGTACGACTACGTCATACAGTGAACTCCGAACTACTGGTGATATATTCAAAGTTCTAGACTCTCGATTGTCATCCGGATGCTATTGGATGACGTACTAGTAGACGCTAACACCACCCAAATCCTAGATTTTTTTTTTAAAAAAAAAAGCATACTAAACGGACCCGAGTACTCATATTGGAAATCCTGATTGAATGCGATGGTATTGGTAGTAGTTGTGCCGGGATAAATGCAAAATCCGACATCACATCACATGTCTGTCTACTTTGACCATATTTAACAACGTACTACATTCATTAACCCACTCGTCGGCTAGCTGGCACTTCATTGGTATAAAAAATTTAGGATATTTTTTTTTAAATTGAACTTTTTTATTAATTTTTTAAAAATAATTTCATACTCCATCCGTTCCAAAATAGATAGGTTTCTACTTTTTTAACACGTTTTTTAATGAGCAGAAAAAAAACTATATAAAATATTATTTTTTTAAATTAATTTTTTACATAATTTGATACTTATTACAAATAAGTATTAGATTATATAAAAATATTTAAATAAAAAATAATATTTTATAGAGTTTTTCGCTTCTTAAAAAACGTGTCGAAAAGTAAAAGCTCATGTATTTTGGAACGGATGTAGTATTTATTACTCTGCAAAATATTTTGATGATCCTGAGGGTAATTTATCCATTATTAAAAGTGAAAAAAAAAAGATAAATGTAATAATTGAGAGAAAGATAATACTCTCTCCGTTAATTAAAACATGTTGTTTTAGAATGTAAACAGGTCATTTTAAGTATTTTGCCATCAACTTTACAAAATTGTCCTTATAATGATTAGAAAGTTGTTAGTTCTGGTTTTCAAGAAAGTAAAAGGCAGAGTAATAATTATGGGTATAAGTTTATTTCTGTTTGTATTCTTAAAAATTGCCTAAAAATTGCCTAAAAATTATGCAAATTTATAAAGTGACAAGTTTTAATTAACAGATGAAGTAATAACCAATGGGGGCAGACTGAGCCGACTTGGGTTATATGGCTTGAGCCGGATCAGCTACAATGATATGGGCATGGGCAAGATGAGATTGTTTTGTGGATCAGAAGCTCATTAATTAAAAAAAAAACGATTTTAATAACTTGAACATGCCCAACTTAAAGAAGGACGAATGATCCTTATCAAAGCAAATCTCAGTGCGAAACCGATTTTTTTAATGCAAGCTTTCTTACTTCCATCACATATTCTTCATGAGCTTGACAAAGTTTATAGACAGTTCTTTTGGAACAAAAGTACTAAAGCTGCTCCGCTTATTAGTTGGGATAAAATCTGCTCAGATACAATGAAAGGGGGTCATGGTATCCATAAAGCTGAGTCTATGAACATAGCACTGCAAATGAAGCTTCTGTGGAAGATTATTCCTGAACCAGACAACATCTGGGTCCGTGTAGTCTCACATAAATATCTTAAAGGGCACAATCTGCTCAGCTACCAGAAAAAGGGTCTTTCATCTTGGCAGTGGAATCGTCTTATGTCTATCAGACCTAAGTTCCAGCAGGCCCTTCAGTGGAGTGTTGGAAATGGTCAGACCATTGACTTCTGGTCTCATAACTGGGCCTTCTTAAAACCATTGGAATCCAGAATATTGCAACCTATATCGGAATCCCTAACGAGTATAAAGGTATCTCACTTCATCAACACAGAAGGTCAGTGGAACAGACCATTAATAACCACCTCTTTAACAAATATTCTGTCTAAAGAAGCTATCGACTTAATAATGAGCATCATTCTGCCTAATAATCCAATGACAGGTCATCTCTATTGGGGTCCAAGCAATAATGGCTAGTTTTCAACCAGCTCTGCAAACTCCTTATTATCAGAACATGTTGGGTCGACCACTTTTGACTGTGGTTGGATTTGGGATCTGGACGTGCCTCCTAAAGTACGTCATTTCCTTTGGAAAATCTTTCGTGATGGTCTTCCAACCACTCTCAGATTACAAAAATCGCATGTGGCCGTGCTGTCTGGTTGTGCCTTCTGTGCTAACTCTAGTGAATCGGTGGCTCACCTTTTCTTTGAGTACCCTATGGCGATCAACCTTTTACAAACTTTACATATCCGAATTCCGAGGGCTCTTTGGCGAGTGTCGGAGTGGGTGCAGTGCTTCCACTTACCAATATCAAACAGGCAATTGGTACCAAATCTTTTATTGATCTAGCCTCAGCGTGGTGGGCCTTGTAGTTCTTCAGAAACCAATTAGTGTTTAACCACACCAACAAAGTAACTATAAACGAAATAATTCTGCTCTATACTGCAAGTACTCATTGCTAGAAACAAACACAGAAACTGGAGGACGATCTCCACATTACTGCTACTTCTGGTCGAGGTGGTAACTGTTGTTCTGTTCGCCCGGGCGCTCGTTTGGTTGATCATGCCACCCATACTCGGCAATGCTCCGGGAAGTGGGACAAGCCTCCTACAAATTGTTACAAACTAAATTTCAACGGATCAGTTATGCCGGGCGGATCGACGTCTTATGGATTTGTCATCCGAGACTCTAAGGGAGTGGTGGTCGCTTTACATCGGGCTATTTGCACTAATGTCTCCATTGTATTTGCTGAAAATCTTGGCCTCAAAATGGGTATTTTACGCGCTAAGGAATTGCATACCTTAAACCTTCAGATCGAAGGGGACAACTTACTGGTTATAAAGGCTTTACTGGGGGGATTGGAAATGCTCCTGGACTATCGACCTGCTACAATCGGATATTTTGTTAGATATTTTGTCATTTTCTTATGTTGTTATTCGTCATATTTTCAGGGAATCAAATGCCGTGGCTGACTATCTTGTTCGTGGTGCCCATGCATTCCCTGCCGGCGATTGCTGTGAGGATGATCCAGAACTACTTGTTCTCGTCCGGAAGGATGCGCTAGGAAGGGCTTCTACTGCGGCCGACCCGACCTAATCTTTATTCAGCGTCAAAAAAAAAAACCATTCCGAATGAAGGGTTTGTTCTCTGTGTGGAAAAGTTTTTTTTGGAGGGGAAGATATTACGTGGTTTGAGGGGAGGAAAAAAAACAAAGTTGGGGGTTAGACGTTCCTACTTCCATCAACGTCCATAAAAAACCTCATCAAACATCCACACAGTGAGCACATCCGCCACAACACAAGGGTTTCGCCCCTTCGTCAAACTCAGGTACAACCTTCTCGGATTTGGGCTTGAAACCCAATTGTAGATCATTACCCTCTTAAATTTCCGAGTTTTGTGATTTTTTTTTATATTTGTGTCTCGTGTTCAATAAGTTTCTCATTCAATTGTTCTTTCATGTTGGAGGTTTAATCAATTGACCTTAGAACTAAACTCTGACCTGTTCGAACCGGGAAAAAAACCCCTAACATGAAAAAGAACGCGCTATCTCACGCGCTACCTCTTTCCCAAAATCCCCAAATCAAGTTCTCAGAAAACCCTAAAAAACTTTCATCGATCCTCTTCATCTTTGATCAACCCTACTCCTATTCGCTATCTGAATCTCAACAGATCAAGCAAGAGATTAAGGGTTTCTGGTTTTGGATTTGGATCTCTTCCCTTTCCTTGGATTGGAGCTGCTCAATCTTTTCCCCCCTTTATAAAAATCAAACTTCTTGTATTGATAAATCTCATCGATATCGGAAGAGGAATCGCGGCTCTCCCAAAGCGCTCGCCTTCCCTTGGTCTTTGGCGTCCGGCCACGGGGATGTCTGGATGAAGGTGCGAGGATACAAACACCGAAAAAAGAAGATGAAGATATGCAAGGTTTCAATTTTCCTTCAACATTGGAGTATGCTCTCGGCGGTTCTGGCTTTTCTCCGGTCGTTCGGGGGATCCCTTTTTCCTTTTGGTGCCCTTCGGCGGTGCTTCCGGCTTCCGGCGGTGGCGTTGTCTCTTTTTGGTTGTCTGTCAACAATCAGGTTATATTTCTTCTCCTTAATCTCACACCCTAGACTCTTCGGGATAACCTCCCATGAACTCTTCGGGATACCCTCCTACGAACTCTTCGGGATAACCTCCCACAAACCCTCCGGGATAACCTCCCGCAAACTCTCCGGGATAACCTCCCACAAAACCTTTGGGATACTCTCTCGACAAATCATATATAATAACCATCTGCAATGTTGGGTCCTAATTCCGACCCTAACTTACTCGAGCAGGTTCACTGCTAATGAACATACAGCTAATAAATATCACAATTTTGCAATTGCTCTGTCCACTGCAAATGACCATGATTGGCGTGTATGGTACAACATTATCTCTACTCCTATATTTTCCAATATTGCAAAAAACAAGAGTGAACTCATGATTTACAAGATTTTGCTATTCTGCTTAGATGAATCTGAACTGAACTTTTGCCTAGCTGAATTTCCTTTAGTCTGTGATGTTAAGACCATGAGAACTTTGTATTTTAAGATCATGATTGAATCCCTACTGTCTGCACTTGTAAATAAGGAATGGTCAATCTATCAGACTAAGCACTATTATCAATATTATGATTGTTTTCAACCTTATTCTAGCAACAACCTAATTCTATCTGAATCATCAACTTTCAGCAACTCCACCACTGTGTGCCACTATATGCTTCTTTTACACTATCACCTATGCCATGGTAAATATTACTCAAAACAGAACCCACACATATCACCTTATGTATGGCCTTTTTTATGGAATGAGACCAAGATGCAATTTACTTTGTCTACTCTCTATATTATCCATGATAATTTGCTTGCAATATCTAATCAATGGTCTCTGCTGAAACTTCAAACCAAGATAAACATTTGCAAAAAAAAGGGATGTATACATCAGAATGCAACAACCTTTGTATCAGGTTTAACTTATATTAAGCTACACCCAACTTTGAACATGCCTTTTAGCTTTTTTATAGTTAAGTTGAGCTTATACTCATCACCTTATAGATGTATCAAACTAAAGCATCCTAACAAGGGCAAGCTCAACCTACCCACCTTCTATGCTGAACTTGCTAAGTTCAAATCCCTAAGCAAACCGAGCCCTGACTGCATCCCCTTTGGTTCTCCAGTTGTGTTTGTGATCATTGAGCTCCCTAACCATATAACTTTAGTTATCATTCAAGCATCCTTCTATGTTTCTGAACATATTTACTTCATAACAAATCGTTGTTCATACTTGCTTAATATCAATGATTCAAGTTTATCTTATATAATCTTGTTCTTGAATTCATCCATGCTTTGCTACTTTTTTATTGATCATTATATGTTAACTCCACTCCCTAATCACTGGATTTTGTATAGGGGTAGATATTCTATCCTTGTGAAATGGCTAAAGGTGTCAAAATTGTTACTAATTATCTTCAGGAAGCTTGCAAAGCCTCCCTATCCTCACAGCTTACAGGACTCACAAATCATCACAGCAACCCCAACTGAAGAATTCAATCGGTACTGGACAATTCGAGTTCTCTTGCTCTCTCCAAGTGTTCAGCCCCTGCTTGAGATCAGCTATCTTCAGCACTTGCCTGGATCAACAACCTGTACCACTGCTCGTGCTGCTCGTCTCGAAAAGCTAAGTTCTAGAACATCTTTGAGCTACTTGGATCAACATTGCTACTACTGTCATACTAAATGTAATCCATTAAAGCATAGCACTATTAAACTATTGTCATCCTATGTCAATGGGGATCCACCGACACCCACAATCACCCAACCTAAAGGGAAGCCCTTGGGCGACACCCACAAACCTCCAATCCCACCTAAAACACACAATAGTGTCAAAGGTGAAGGAAAGCTTGTTCTTTCCTCTTTCTTTGATCAGCTTAGCTATTACAATCTCTCTTATAAATGTGATAACTTAACTAGAAGGAGTAGCTTTTTCTACTCTCTATCAATTACCTACCAGGTTCAGAAATTAAACAAAGCATCCAAGATTACTAAATCTGCTAAAACTCTAGTAAGTTATGCTTCTTCACTCATACACTTCCATCCTGCCTAACTAAAATATGCCAATTATCATAATCATTATCATGACCATTGCATTTTAGGATTTCTCAATCTTCTATGGACTTCTCATCCTAAAGCCTCTACTTTACCTATGAGAAACATTATTTATGACCATTATAAAATGCACTACTTAGATTGCCTGACTACCTGTTGCATGATTTGTTCTAATATAAGAACACCAGATCACGTTTACAATTGGTGTTCACATCACTATTACTATTACAATGCTATTATGATTTTTAGTATCTTTGATTTCAACTTTAGCCACAACTGCATTAACAATATTCAAGTGAGTTACTCTCTCGACTTTCTGCTTGTTAGCTTTCACTTGCAGACTTACAATGGACAACTAAAGGTCAGAAAATCTGCTCAAAAATATGAGTACCGTGTAGAACCCATCAAGTTTGACTCCATACACAGCAGCTGTACACGGCAAGCAATTAACATACTCAAGGACCACAGGCAAGAAAACTTAGAGCTTCATTTGCATTCATGCACTACCTTTCTAAGTTGTTATTGTAGAAAGACCTTCAACCCACTTATTTACAACTTCTATGATGCTCTTGTATACTCATTGTCTTGGATTTCTTCCTTGCATTCTCCGGATAATTATGTACTCGAACCTACTATATGGACAACAAACCTGTACATCTTTAAGAGATTTGGCTGCCATATAACCCCTAGATTTATCCCTAAATATATTAGCATACTTACTTGTCTTAGTTACATTTGTTGGGTAGAGTTTGTTCCTTTGCCCAGTGAACCACTATGTTACATTGTCAAACAGAGACACTATAAGCTACATAAATTGCATTATTTGGCTCCTTGGGTTGAATCCTTTCTTCTACTCAAACAATTACTGACTTGCTTTATAAACCAGAGACACTATACACTTCTTAAGAAAGGATTTTCTCTGAACCGCCTAAATAAAATAGGCCTTGGTGCCAATACTCAAAATTTACCAATCACTCGTTACATACAGGATATGACAACTAACAAAAACAACTCAGAATTCTATCTAATCCAAGAATCGTCGGGGTTTGTATTTTTGCATTACACACTCACTCAAACACTCATAGAGATAAAAAAAACCTATAACAATGACCCGAAATCAATCAAAATGCACATTAACTGGCGAGTCTTTACTTTTTTAAGTAAGATTCTAACCTTTCTAAGTACCATTTCTCCCACAATTGGTTATAATGAAGTTTAGCTTCTGGAATGTAAGGGGCCTAAGTAGAAAGAACGTTTGGACTCACATTGAATCTACCACTAAAACAGAACACATAAAAATCTTAATGCTAGCCGAAACAAAATTAACAAATCCTCCTCCGGATAAGTGATAGAGGAAACCGGGTTTTGATAAAATGTTCTTCTGTCCGTCAAAAGGACTGGCAGGAGGTTTATGCCTTCTTTGGAAGGAATCACTTTTCCAGAATGAAACTTTTACTATTAGAAACTCTACAGACCGTATAGTCCAGGCAGACTACACGAACACAGCTCTTAATATTAACATCGAAATTTTATTTGTTTATGCAACACCTTATGCAAATGAAAAAAACTCTTTCTGGGCCTCACTCTCCGACTATATACGCAATGCAAAGGGCGATCTTATTATATTGGGGGACCTAAATGAAATATTAGAGCCGAACGACAAAAAGGGTGGAAACTTTCCATCTGCAAATAGATTTACAAGACTACATGATATTATTAGTACTTACAACTTGGTAGACTCCCCTACCATTGGAAACGATTACACTTGGAGAAAACACGAACATGGTAATGACAATATATTTGAAAAACTAGACCGCGCTGTGATTAGCCACTCTATCCTAAAACAATTCCCTAACCTATGCACCAAAAACCACGCCTTCTTAAAATCAGACCATGCACAAATTACACTAGACCTCATGGATAACCTTAAACCAAAATTACAGCCTTTTAAGTTTGAAATGGCATGGACAACGAAACCAGAATATGAAGCTGTTGTGCGCTCTGCTTGGAGGCTTGACTCTCCCGGCTCTCAAATGTTCAAATTAACAAAGAAATTGCAAGAGGTCAAAAGGAAAAGCAAGCTTTGGAGCAAAGTAACGTTTGGAAACGTCTTTCGCCAAATTAAACAAGTAGAAACTGAATTACTGGAATTACAGAAAAATCTTTGCAATGCCTATAACCAAAACATGGATAACAAAATCAAAAGGCTCACAACAAAGCATACCTCTCTCCTTTCCTTCCAACAAAAATATTGGGGGCAAAGGGCCAAAAGAATACACGTAAAATCAATTGACGCTAACACAAAATACTTTCATAAAATTGCAACTGGAAGACGAAACAGAAACATAATAAAGCACCTTCAAACCACCGCTGGTATAACACTAAGCAGTGAAAAAGACATCAGAGAGCTAATCAAGCAGGACTTCAGCCAGAGATTTTCACAACAACCCAGGCAATAAATACCAAGCAATTTACTCCATCATGTAGGAAATGAATTCTCGAACGAAGATAATGACTGGCTGACTCGCCAAATCACAAATTCTTAAATAAAGAATGCGGTTTTCAGTCTTGCCAATGACAAATCCCCAGGACCTGATGGGTTTCCTGCCGGATTCTTCAAAAAATACTGGCACATAGTTGAACCATCCGTCATAAAGGCGGTCAAGAGCTTCTTTCTGAGTGGAAGAATTCTAAAACAGACAAACCGCACGTTCATAGCATTAATACCGAAGATAGACAACCCGAGCACAACATCTCACTATAGGCCTATCAGTCTATGCTCAACAACATACAAAATTATATCCAAAATACTAGCATCAAGACTAAAAAGGATTATCCCCAAAGTAACAAACCCACTTCAAAGTGCCTTCTCTTCTGGCAGATCAATACAGGATAACATCTTAATTGCAAATGAAATATTCCACTCTTTCTCAAAGAAAAAAGGAAATTCAGGTTGGATGGCAGTCAAGCTTGACATGGAAAAAGCTTTTGATATGGTCGACTGGAACTTCTTACTCTCCACCATGCTTAAACTTGGTTTCTCACTCAAATTCACGGAATGGATCAAAGAATGTATTACAACTGTAACATACTCAGTACTAGTAAATAATGAACCCACGGATATGTTTTTCCCCAAGCGGGGATTACGCCAGGGATGCCCGCTCTCACCGTATCTATTTTTAATAATATCAGAAATTCTAGCTAGAGGGCTACAACATGAATCAGAAAGGCCGCATAGCCATCTAGGAATCAAACTAACACGCGGTGGTACGAAAATCCCCTTCTTAGCCTTTGCCGACGATATTGTCATCTTTGCATCAGCAACCAAAACCGGCTGTGACCAAATTAACAAAGTACTACAAGAATACTCATCTTTGTCAGGACAACGAGTGAACAGGCACAAATCTCAATTCCAAACATCCGGAAATGTTTCAACCACACAAAAAAATCTTATTCGAAATGAGCTTGAAATAGCACACACCCCCAAATTGGGGAGCTATTTGGGATGTCCGATCATTGAAGGACGAGTGACGAAGGACGAATTTAAAGACTTATTAACAAGCACTAAGTCACATCTACACAGATGGAAGGCGAATTGCCTCTCACAAGCAGGTCGTTGCACCTTGATCAAAACGACGCTAGCAGCTAAACCTTTACATATAATGCAATGCTTTATGCTACCCAAATCTGTTCACACAGAACTTGATAAAATCAACCGAAACTTCTTTTGGAACAAGGGCCCGAATCACAAACCCCTCATCAGCTGGTTTGAGGTTTGTAAAACCAAGGAAAATGGAGGACTTGGTCTTCGCAGCTCTGAGGACATGAATAAAGCCCTTCAGATGAAACTACTTTGGAAACTATTAGCAGAACCATCTAGCCCTTGGGTTACATTAATCAAAGAAAAATATCTCAAAAATCAAAACATTTTGAATTATCAGAAGCATGGGACCTCTTCTTGGCAATGGACGCATTTAATAAAATTATTACCTTTATTCAAGCAAGGTCTAAAATGGTCTATTGGGGATGGCTCATCCATTAATTTTTGGTGGGACATGTGGCTAGGCTCTTCGCCGCTGAATTCACTAATCTCGGGAACACAACAAATTGACGAAACAATCAACATAAATTATTTCCTAAAACAGAATAAAACATGGGACCAAGATAAATTACATGAAAATCTATAGAACTTTATTCCAAATGACATAATAGAAGCAATCAAAACAACCCCAATACCACAACACATCCATGTTGATAGACTATATTGGAAATGGAGCAAAAATGGCTGGTTCAGCACAAAGTCTGCAATTGACATGATACATAGACACAAAAACCATGAAATTTCCGATATAAACTGGGTTTGGGGGCTAAAAATTCCTCCTAAAATAAAATCTTTCATTTGGAAAATCCTTAGGAACGGAATACCCACTACGGTTAAACTGGCATCTCGCCATCTTGGTATTCCGACGAATTGCCCACACTGTGACTCCTGCTATGAAGACCTTAACCATCTACTATGGGACTGTCCTGTTTCTAGGGAAACCCTTATTGCAAATAACCCAGGTGCCTTGATGAAAATCCTGGGCTGTTTCAACAAAGAGGAACACCTCAACGACACAATCTGGGATATCAAAAATACAATTGGGGAAAAATGTTTTGAAGATCTTGCCTTTGTTGGGTGGGGAATCTGGTATTTTAGAAACAAAACGATCTTTGAAAATATAAACCCAGACATAAGGCGTATCTTATCATTTGTAAAAGAACAAATATTTATCTGGAAAACAGCGTATTCGGGTCCACCGGATTACTGCGCAAATGACAAAAACTTGTCCAAAAAAGTCGACCAACCCAGATTGAAATCGAAAAGAAAAAGAACCAAATGGGAACCCCCTCCAAATGGAACTTATAAACTGAATTTTGAAGGTTTTCTCTCCCCTGATGGTAGGGGCACGTATGGCTTCATCCTTCGGGATTCCGTTGGTGCTCCTATTTTTAGTAGCTCAGGAACCTCACCAATCACCTCAGTTTGTGGATGTGAAAGCATGGGCCTTTGGAAGGGCCTGCAAGCTGCAAAAGAACTGAAAATCATGAACCTAATCATTGAAGGTGAAAGAAATAGTAGTACCTAGTTTACTCCCCGTGCTACGCACGGATTTAATGTACAAATATTATAAAATTATAATGATTATTTTCAAATTTAATTATAAAAAATATTGTATGAACCTACAAAAATAAATAATGTATATTCATCTATAAATAAAAAATATAATCTAAATGTTATAATAATTTTTATATAATTTAATATAAAAAGATAAAAATTTGTTTGAATAACAACAAAGGAAGTTGTTTCGGTATTTTTATCTTATAGGTGTATGTATATTAATTATGTAAACGGTTATATATATATTTATATATAATTATTATAAATCCTGAAAGGGTTGATCGAAATCCCGTTAGGGTATGGGTGCTTTATACACAGACGTTGTGTGGCTTTGCATTCTGGCGGGGTCGAGCTTTCTCTTCCGCGGATGGGGTTTTGGCTGCTGGAGTCGGGACAGGCAAGGGCCGTGGTAGTGTGTATCGTGGCGACTCCTCTTTCCGGGTTGACTGCTTCCCTGGTTTCGTCCTCACTGCCCACAGGATGATCGGATCCTGATGTGTCGCTGGCCTGTGGTGCTGCTTCTGGTGGTGCTTGGCTTCGTCCGCCATTTTCTTCCTCATCTTGTTTGGTTTTGTTAGTTTTGCTTCGTTTTTGTAGAGCTTTCTTGTCTGTGTTGTGCACCGCTTTGTATTCTCCTTATTTTGACGGTTCACCGTCTACCGATTTTATCGGTCATCGAGGTTCAGACCTGTCTGACCTCGAATTATTACCTAATCAAAAAAAAAAAACAAAAACAAAGGAAGTTGTTTTTAATGACCCCCAAGCGACTTTAACAAATCGGCAATCACTCTTCACAATAATATCATAATATGTGTCAAACCATCACCTCATGCTAATTGCAATACATAAATGATATGCTCATGTCTCTGCCATCTGCGAGGTTGGTACCATTTGAATAGTTCTTACACACAAGCAAGTCAGGGGTGTATGGAGTGGTTGTTGGTACCATTTGAATAGCTCTTACACACAAGCAAGCCAGGGGTGTATGGAGTGGCTTATGTCCCCTCTAGTTGAGAAGGAAAAAAATTGCATGCTTTAAAAAAAAATAGTAAGTTTATAAGTAAATTAATACAAAAAATTATAATAAATTATAGTTTATTTATCGTAGTCGGTACAAAGGGAGTATTAAATCATGAAGTGGTGAGTTCAAATTCCTTTGGCAAATTTTTTGCTTCATAAAAATATTTTTTCTAACATTCCTTATCATATATGTGTATAATGATTTTTTTTAAAAATTGAGTCTCCCTTATAAAACAATTCCTAACTCTATAATTGCTCACAAACTCACAATTTTTATCATCCTTTATGTTTATTTTTTTTGTAAACAACAATTGAGGTCTTCCTCAATTGAACATCTTTTTTGTTAATTAACCGAGGCATCACATATTTTCATGAGTTTGCACTATTTGACTACCCCTTCCACCCCCCACCCCCTCCCCCTCGATATTCAGCAATATATAATAAATGTTTAGAAATTATAATCAATATATGAATTATTATAATTAGAAAAATATTAGCATGTAAGAAGTTATTAAGTTGAAGACTTTAAATGATTAATATAAGATTTTAATCACTTAGAAAAATATTAGCACATATATATATAATATTATGGTAGTATTTTAGAATCATCGATCATTTGTAATCAAGTTTTATAATCAATATAATATTTATAATATATATAAGTGGAGTATATTGTATACATTTTTAAAATATTATAATACAATTTTTCTCTAGAAATCGACATGTGGAATAAATTGTTTTAAATTTGAATATATGAAATGAAATTTTCTAATTGAAAGTGATTAATGTTAGTTTAATGTACTTTTAGTCAGTATTAATATTTAAATAAATATAATTGTAAACATGTGAGAAGTTATTAACATATATATGACTCTGAAAAGATTATAGTTTTTAAAATATAAAATTAAATTAAATTAGTATTATTTTAATGTATTTTATTCTAAATAGCAAGCAAATGAAAAAAAAATCAAATTAAGGATATTTTGTTAGTCAAGTACGAATACACCATTGTTAAATGATAAAAAAATATAGTTTCCAAATATAAAAATATTCTGAATAGATTAATAGAATAATTGTAAAGTGATTAAAATTTTATTTATGGATGATGACATGCAATGATTTGGATTAAATTGACAACATGGCATAATTTAATTGGCTAAAATTTTTGGAGGGAAATTTTTTAATAAGAGCGTGACACATGGCAGAATCAACTTCTACTTTAGTATTGTTAAGGATAATTAAGGGCACTTGTGGACGCCGTTCTTGGGGTTGAGGAGGTTGGCGTAGCAGGGGCAGACTTCGACGTTGCCGTAGGTGCCCGGCGGCACACAGGCGCACGTGTGGCAGCAGCTCATACACGCCCTGTTGCACTTGTACTTCCTCGAACTCTTGCTGCACCTCCTCCCGCACTCCGCCCCACAGTTTATGTTTCCCGGCGACGGAGCTGCAGCCGGATGCCCCACTCCTGCTGCTACTGCTCCGGCAGTACCGTCCACCGCCGCCGCCACCTGCAAGTACATCGATCAATTGATAACAAAATTATCAACCTAAATGGATAAAAGAGTAGTAGACAGTGTTAAGAAGTTGAAGTAGATGTAGAAATTAAGTACCTCGTGGTGGGATTGGAGGAGCAGGAAACACAGCATGACAGCTACCCCTAACGCTCTTGGGAAGAACCTCATTGTTTAATTTGGGTTGTGAATTGTGATGCCAACTCCTAGAGGGTTTCAGGTTGTATTTATAATGGCTGTGTCACTCTTTCGGATTCAGATCTCTCACATCTTTCGTTGGATCAACAACCGAGGGTATGTTTGAATTGTTATACATTACGTTAGGGTTCATTCGTTTATTAAAATGTCATTTTAGAGTTTTGTATACTCCCTCCGTTTGAAAATATTTGTCATTTGTCTTATAGTGCACGCTTTTTAAGGAGATAAAAACTATATAAAATATGTTTTTTTAATTAAATTTTTTATTATAATTTCATACATATAAGTAGTAAGTATAAGATTATGAAAAAAATTTAATTAAAAAAATTATATTTTGTAGAGTTTTTAACTTCTTAAAAAGCGTGCCGAAAAGTCAAACGACAAATAATTTAAAACGGAGGGAGTATTTTTTAAAGAAAACAAACAAAAATATACATTACTATAATTTACTTTATAAAACGACGTGTTTTTCTCCATAATTCGTAGCGGGCCTCCTGTCCTAGTTTGTGGAAGAAGTATAATTTATAATATATGGTATCACATTATAATTTGGGATTTAAAACTTTATAATGCAATTAAGTGTGTATTATAACAATATAATGTGCAACCATCCAAATAGATCCTACCTTAAGAGTCATCGACTCCGTACAAGCAAGTAACTAGGGAGGGAGGGGCTGAGGTTTAGTCGAACCCGCCCCCTTTTAAAAGTTTTTAAAAAATAAGAAATATTAATTAAAAAAATATGTACTATTAAAATAAGATTAATGAAAAAAATTATGAATATATGAAAATTTTAATATATCAAGTCCGTCCAAATTTTATTTTCTAGTGACTCCAAAATCAACTAAATTTCTTCTAACATATTTTTAGTTGTTATTTATACCCACGAATGTTTTTTTTTTTTATTAGGAAATATTTCGGGTGAACAAGCTCTACCCGATGACATCGTTTCGGATGAGGTCTAGAAGACCTACCCACGAAAGTTACTATTTACACTTAAAAATTCAAGTTGTTATTTTTTTAAAAATAAATTAAAATATTAATCCTGGGAGAGTTGGCTGAGTGGGATACTCGGAAGTAAGAGTACAGCGAAGAAGTCCATCAAGACTAGACTGTTTGAGATAATCATTTCAGAGTCTCCAGTAGGCTTCCCAAGACCTTTAAGACTGTTGATTATGGTGAGGTTGTCACCTTCTATAATGCATTCGTACCTGATGACTCTCTGCTTCGTAGTCTCATCCGCAAGGATGCTCTTGGCTGGTAGGGTTATGCCTCACAGTCAAATTCTTTCCGTTTCAAAAAAAAAAAGAAAAAAAGAAAAAAAAAAGTACATTGTACATCAGCATCACGTTAGATCCTTGGGTGGCAGGCTGGCGGTGGCCGGATTAGGCAGGACGGGCTGGGCCCCACACGCTTCCTGCTATCACTTGTCATACACTCAATGCAGTCTCTGCGGAAATATAGATTCGGTCTAACCACTTTCCACCGTTCGACACAGCTGGGTCCCACACCCTAAATTACTTATCATAGTACAGCTGTATCTCTTCTGGCAGAACTACGTACGGAGTACTTCCTAGTTCCTTCCGTTCAGGACGGTATCCAAAGTGATCTAGTTGGGCTCTAGGACCAAGCCCACATGACCTGGCCCAACAAAGACAAAGGCCCGGTTTGCCACTAGGTCTACCCGACCCAACCCGGCTCATGGCGCCCAAGAGTTCCAAGAAATCTCGTTTTAAAAATAAAAAATGAAGTAACCTTCAGCATATGCTCTGAAATCTGAAGAGCCAAAAATATCGTTCCAGTCTATGAAAGAGCCACATTTTAAAATAGAAGACAGCTACTCAAGCTGCATTAACAAAACAAGGTTTATTCAGAAATCAAAATAGCCGATTTCCTCCAAGAGGGGTGCTGAATACATGATCATCTTTTCGGACGTGAATCGGGCAGTCTATTCTTCTGACGGTCTTTGCCCGAGCACAGATATGTCTTCGAATCGTTTCTGTAGAGTAATAAAGAAGACGCATAAGCCTCTGGCTATGAAGCATATACTGTAGTAGCCACGTGATCAGATACACGAGTACTATTGCCAACTAAAAGGCAGCATTTAATTGTACCATTTCAAGCTTAGAAGTCTGTTTGGTAGTCTATTCATATTCACACAACATAGTATACATATATTCATATTCACATTGCATAATATTCATATAAATATAACATAATATTCATTCGTTTCACTTGCATTGTATTCTCCTGATTCACCGGAATCCTACCCTCTATATAAAGGGTAGAATTATCAAGTTTGAATAGATTAAAAACAATATGAGTTTTAGACCAAACAAATGCAAGGTTCAAGAAGTCCACTATTTAGGAGTGTACTTGAAGTCTTGAAGGGGAATGACCTCCAATTGTGGTACTAAGCTTTCAGTACATCATATATGATATGCATTTTAAAATATTTAGAACTCCTTTTAGGAGAATTGAAAGAGTGGAATGGTGGAAGTTGGGAATAGGGAGGTGAGGCATCATTGACAAAATGATCAGTTCTTGTAGAATAGTTTGTGGAAACTACTGCAACATTCTAAAACCATTTACTTGTGAATCCAATCTAAGAGAACGTCTACCAAAAAACAAATCTAAGAGAACGTCTACCAAAAAACAAATCTAAGAGAACGTCTACCAAAAAACAAATCTAAGAGAATGGTTGTTTTGAGTATAAATAAGAGTATTGTATTCCCTCCCAGTGAGGGAAAAACCGAAGTCCATTTAAAAGGGAATCAATCAAATAATCCTAGCTAACAAATAGCAAAAACAAGAAAGATCAAAGATGAGATTCAAGAATGACACATCTGGAATTCTCTAAGCCTTTGGGCAGTCTCAATTGGCAACAGAATCTCTCATTACCAAATTTATTTGTTCTCTTTAGTAATTGTCCATAAATTACTAGAGACACTGAAGCATAGAAGTTAGAACCTCAAGTAATAACTTGACTAAAAACAAATTTCCTCCGATGTCACAATGAAAGCAAAAATGTGTTCTTTGAATTCAAAAAAATATAGCAAACATCTCAAGAAGTGTCTAGAGAAAGGAGCTGTAAAAGGATCAAGCTCAGTTTTCCTAACTTATAGATTCCCATATTTAACAAGATGGGAAACTTTAAGCAGGAAAAGATAAGAAAGGATCATCCCAATCATAGACAATTGATAAATATCCCAGAGTTTGAAAATCAATGAAACAGCTGCACCCACAGCAGGCTCCCTGAGAGCTGTCTCAACACCTTTGTTTAAATGGTGATTTGGTATCACTAAATGTCAACTAAAACCTCCAGGAAATTTGCATAAGCTTACACAATTTTCTTTCCACACCCCCAATAACTCCAATACTATATCATGGCGCCCAGTCAAAAGATTTCCTCACTATATCGCACATCACATAACTTGATCATTGATACAGAACTGAATGCCAAGGTGGCTCCAGTAGTCCAGTTTCTCATACTTCCTAGTACTAGAAAAATATGTTCCTACTTCCTAAGAAAGTGGCAATGTGGCATGCTTAGGATAATAGGATGCAGAAGACAAGTAAAAAAAACATACTAAAATACTTGGTTGTTATTTTTTAACTGATTCATTTTGTTGCACAACTATTTTTATTCTAGGAAGAAGTCAGGAAAGAAGATACATTAATATTTTTCAAGAAAATGAGGAGAACCTTGGACCTAAAAGGGGGGGTTACTACTTACTAACTTACTATAGTATTAATAAGGCATTAGGCATCTTTGCTAAGTATCCAGACATTCAGTTTATAAAGGCTTCTTGGCCTAGTTGAGTGCAGCTCTCTAGTGGCCAGCTTGAGATTTATCTCATCTAGTAACTTTGTCGATTCATTCTCTAAGATTATGGGTATGTTTCTTCTACCCTGTCGTGCGTTTTTTTCTGATCTAGTTACTCTAACATTTTCAAGTGCATTCAATGAAAATCACAAACAATTGAAAATGCTTGAAAACACATTGTAGTATCCACAAATCAACAATCAAATTACAGAAGATAATATGAGAGCGAGTCATACCCCGACATTGTTGTGCTCCCAAACCTTGTGAACTCCATAATCTACAGCCTGAAACAACATAACCGATCAAATTGGACCCGCTTCTACCAATAAACACGCCAGTTTAGATAAAAGAAATACATAAGCAAGAATGAAAATTCATTTAGCGAGATCTTTCAAACAACGACAGGTTCAAAAAAACCTTAAAAAAAAGTCAGCATTACAGAGATTTGAAAATTCATTTACCAGAACCTAGATCCAAAACAAAAATGATCATGAGCTATTATGGACAGGCAAACATTGCCACGGACGATAAAATTATCTTAAAAAACAGCATAAACAAGAAATAATCTCACGAAGAGGTGAGAGCGGGAAAGATCGATACAAATTGATAGGAAAAAAGTCAATTTGCAAAATGAAAACGCACACGTTCGCCGAGAAAGGCTCCGACGACGACGAAGGTGACATAGACGGAGTTCCGGCGCATAACGAGCTTTTAAAGGCCTTCCCAAAGGCCTCCTCCGGTTCGTCGAGCAGCTGAATCCATGGCGATTTGCCGATTTCTCTCTCTGTGTCTCGGTGGTTAGGTTAGATTCTTCAAAAACTCGCGAAATGTCTCCGGTAGCGCTATATGAGACTCGGATTTTGTTTGCATTTTTATATTTGGGCTCTTTACATGAGATTTTATATCACTAAAAATTAGTACACAATGACCCAGCACGTTAATGGGCCGTTGGTAGGCCCAATTAAACCCAAAATTTGTACTGTAGTTCTTAAAACTAAAGATGAGTAATAAAAACCATTCTAAAGAGAGAGGGAATCGAATTTAGCTTTTTTTTTTTTTTTTTTATCCGAAACCTTTCGAAACACCTAAATCTACCAAATAATCTAATACGAAACACACCCTTAGATTACCAGCTAAGCAAGTAATGCTTAATTAAGGAAAAACCTTTCTGAATACTCGATAGAAGTAGTATATTTAACAATGTTCTAAAAGGCGTTAAGCGGCCGCTAGGCGGTGGGTGGCCTAGCGCCTAGGCGGCGAGCAGAGGCGGACCTAGGGGGTCACGTGACCCCCTCCTTATCCGACAAATTACCTAGGTGTATTCTCCTCGTCGATAGCTTCGTTTTGATATATAATACGCCCTAATCCGACATCTGAGTAAAAAGTTATGAATGTTTGAAAATTACAGCAGTATTAATCACTTTAGTTTTATTTCAATATACTATAATAATTTAATATTTTACTTAAATTGACATTCACATATTATAATTCATCTCGAGAGCTTCGAAACCATAGGTTATATTACTTATTTTGAGAATATGGTAAGAAGTTACGCAAGTTTAAATTTTTTTATATCTAGTTATACATTATTACATGTTAATAATGCAATGTTTATTTATTGCGTTTTATATCTTTTTTTTTTCGTTTTTTATCCTTATTTTTGTATTATATATTTGTAGTATTTTCGAAACCATAGGTTGACTCTAGTTTGTACTATCGATCACGTTGTGTTTTGCGATTTTTTTCTCGATCTTATTGTCAACTACTATGGTGACCCCCCGCTAAAAACTTTCTGGGTCCACCCCTGGCGGCGAGGCGGGTGCCTAGGCGGACTTAGAACAAACTTGATTATTTTGTTATATTGTAACGCATACCACATGTCAATAACTCATATAATGAAATAATAATTCAAAATATCACTCATAAACCCAAATTTGCAGTGCTTAACTGACACTAAAGTAAATAAACGCAAAAAGTACGCATCCGACTAGTGACTCTAAGCCTTCTAAAATCTAAAGCAATAGGTTCGAGTCAATGGCAAAAACATCCCGACTTGTGGGATAAAAAAATCATAAGTCGACTAATCATCTGCCTAGAAGCTAAAATTGAGTAATCGTTGGGCTTGGCGGACCTAGGCGGCGCCTAAACGGGCCTAGGTGGAGTCTAGGCGGAGCCTTGGTGGGACTAGATGATGCATAGGCGGGTTTCCGCCTAGAAGGTCGCCTAGACTTAAAAATTCCTAGGTGTCCTCTTGCCTAGCGCCCAGGCAGCGCCTAGGCGCAATTTTTAGAACATTTATCAACTATAAATATAACAGTTTTATGTGCTATAGGATAAGAAGTTTTATTGGAACTTTTTTAAAATTATATTGTATTATTTTAATTTTTCTTAAAATTGTTTTTCTGGAATCAATGCTATACTTGGTAGATAATCTTTTCTGATACAGTTTATTACCCTATGCCCCAAAGTCATAGGGTAAGAAAGACTATAAATATAATACGCTATTAAGGAAGCGTTTGATACGAATTTATATTTATATATTAGTTTAAATTAACATGGATTTTACTTTTAATTAAGTTAAAAATGAATATATGCTATGTGCACAAACATTCTCTTGATAAACGAACGTTTGAGATTCAAGCTTTTGGTGTCGGCAAGGCATCAACCGACATCGGCTTTCAAAGTTGTCAAATCTCAACAACTTTGTAGCGGGATCCTGAGGTTGCTGACACCGAAAGGAGATGATGGTATGCACAAAGGAATATTGCAAGGGAATCTCAGTTTTGCATGTTATTGACATCGAAAGTCGGTGACGACGTCAGGCATGGGGAATCTGATAGAGGGTAAATCTTCAAACTTTGCAGTCGAGAGAGGGTAAGTTTTCTTCGACTTATAAATTTTGGATCCTCCACTGCACGTTCATCCTAGCTAGTCTCTACAAAATGAATTTATTAGCGGTAAGTAAAGTTGAAAATTTATTATTTTTGATATTTTATGGAATAATTAAAATCGAATTATAATTTTTCACCTTCCAAAAGTATCCAACTGTATATAAAATATTCACAAAGAGTCCCTAAGTTTGGGCTAAAATCCCATACATATATGTTCATTAAAAAATGGGTTGGCAACTATGCAACGGTATCAAACAATCAATCAATCACTATAAAAGTATTACACCGAAACAGTACATTAGTACATACACAGCCGGGATCACCTGTCCCAAAGGGACATGCCCCATGCTATCCCCTCCCCTCCACCGAAAATTAGAAAAAAAAAGAAATTTAATTAAAAAGAAAAAAAAAAGAAAAAAGAAATATAGAAAATGAGTGTTTGTGTGAGGAGGACAGGGGGTCAGTGGGGGAAAGGCACAGGTGATCTTCACCGGTACATACAACAAATATATACTGTAATTGGCATCATCCATCCCGACCATCCATCCATCTAGAATGTAGACTCAAGAATTACCATTTATTGTAAGCTAGTTACATACTCTACGAAATTACCAATTACCCTTGTTCTTTTCTCATATCTGAACTCGTGTACTCTGTGTGTGTACAGTGGTGGAGCCAGAAAAATTTCGAAGGGGGGGCACAATTGTACATGCTCGATTCAAAGTTCGGTTGGCTTGATTGAAACTCAAATAACAAATTTTGTGAAATTTACAAATTTTCTTTTAAGTTACTATGTCATGAGTAAGTAAGCTAAGGTTGCTTAATACTTGGAAAAAAACTCAACTCACGCTCGTTCATGTACTAAACAAGCCGAGTATGAGCTCAAGTTCAAATATAGGTTCGACTTGAGCTCGACTTGTTTCTAAACGAGCTAAATATAATCAAACAATACTAGACTTGTTTGACTCGAATAACAATCATATTCAATATATAATTTATTGCACTCATAACATATAATAACGCATAACTAGATATGAAATTTTTAAACTTGCGTAACTTCTTATCTAATTGTCGAAATGATTAGTATAACCTCTCATTTCGAAGCTCTCGAGATGAATTATATTATTTGAATGTTAATTTAAGTAAAATGTGAAAGCGTTATAGTCTATTGAAACAAAATATTAAAGTGATTAACATACCTTTAATTTGTAAACATTCATAACTTTTTACTCAGATGTCGGATTAGGGCGTATTATATATATATATATATATATCAAAACGAAGCTATCAACGAGGAGAATACGTTCGTCGTATGAGAGGAGGGGCATGTGGCCCCCAGGAACTCCCCTAGATCCGTCCCTGTGTGTGTTAACATATGAATTGACAATTCCGATAGGTGTTCCACACTTTCTTTTTTTTTGACCGGATGATACTCTTGAGTTTTGACAAAATTTGGTTGAAACCCAAAAATCACATTTTTCTTTTATAGGAGAAGAAAATGAAATAAATATATTTTACTTTTCTTTTTTCAATAAAATTCCAATCGAGTATTTGGTTAAATTGATCAATCACATTTACAAATGTTTAAAGTTAGTGAGCTATAGGTTAAATATTGTTTTGGAGTATTATTTTGACAAACAATGAGTGTTTTTTTTTTTGTTTTTGTAAAGTATGGAAAAATAATAGATCTTTTGTACAATTTTAAAAACCATAGTGATTTTATTCTAATTTTTTTTGGAAACAAAGATGATTTGCAATAAAAATTTTGGAAATAATATGTGATTTTGTAAAATTTTAAAAATAAAGGTTGTTTTGTCACTTTTGTGTTGAATTTAGTCAAGTAATAGGTAGTTTTGTTCAATGTTAAAGTGAAGGGACCTTTTGTGAAGAAAGGAACAATAAAGGGTGGTTTTATTCATTAAAAAAGAAGAAAATATTACTTTTGGGCATCGGCCGAACTTTTGACAAAACTCAGGGGTATCATCCGAACAAAAAAAAAATGGGACATCAACCGAAATTGTCAGACGAAATTTCCCTCAATTTAATTAAGAATGATAAGGGAAACATATAGTTTTTTTTTTCAACTTTTTCTTTTTGCTATAATAACACAAAAAAAAGACCTTTTTGGCGCACCTTCCTCAGTTTGTTTTGTGCTGGTGCTATTTGGTGGTCCTAGGTGTGCTCATGTTTGATCGAAGACGTAGCGTCTCGAGTCGGGACTGGTTAGGGTCATGACGGTGTGCTCGTGATGACTCCGTTTTGAGGAGGCACTTCCTTAAAGCTCGTCTTCACTGCCCACAGGAGATAGAGTTCTAATGTACCGCTGGCTAGTGATGCTATAATTGTGGTATTTGGCTTCGTTTTTTGTCTGCGTTTTCAACTTGACGGTCTTCTTTTCGCCTGGGTTCTACTTTGTAGTATGGTTCCTTTAGCATGTACCTACGCCTTTTATTTCTGTTTTGTTTTTCGTTGTTATGTATCATGGCGGTTTGTTTGTATGTCGATTAATTGGCCTCTCGAGAATCAATTCTTTATTGCCTAATCTCTCAAATTTGTTCACGTATAAAAAAAATAATGAAAAATCATAAACATGTCAAATTTCTTATCTAATTGTTAGAAGGATTAGATTTTTTGGAGCTTTTGAATCAAATTTATAAGTTGGGAGGTCAAGTGAAAGAAAATATGAAAGCATTACACTTTAGCGAAAAACATGTAATGGTCGATAGTGGTATTATTTTTTAAATGTTTATAATTGTTGAAGATCAAGTCACTCAAGGCTCACTGAGGTCAGCAACTAACTTCAACATCAATTTGTTAGATTTAGTTAGGCTGAGTGTGACTTGTATCAAAGAAAGGGTGTGATGTATTAGCTCCTATAAATAGCTTCAAGCTACTCTGTACAATTTAGTTTTTCCATTTCAATGAATTAGAAACATGATTCTCTCCATTTTCTTCTCTTTCGCATTTCTCCATTTCTCATTCTCTCTAATTGATCATGGATATCAATGTACTCTGATCTCATATTGATTAGTCTTCATGGTATCAGATCCATCACAATCGATTGTGGTTGTAATCTGTGATCGCATCTGGAATTTGTGATTGCTTCTACTCACGTTTGCATCTGTGTCTCTCTGCTACAAGTTCTTTTGCTGAAAACTTCTCTCTTTCTGTTCGAGGTTCTTTTTGTGAAATTGGCCGGTGATCTCTTTCATTCTTTCTCTCATGATGTCTACTTCATCGGGGGAGAGATCTAGTGAAAGGAGGAGATATGAAGGGATTACTGCAGTTGATTTACAAAGCCCGATGTTTATCCATCCATCGGACAACTCAGGCTTGGTGTTGTCAACGATCCAGCTGGTCGGAGACAATTACTTTCGATGGAGAAAGTCCATGATGAAGGCTCTCTCAGTCAAGAACAAGGTTTTGGTGATAGATGGATCTGTTTTGCCAAATGCTCAAAATCAGAGTCAATGAAATGTGTGTAACGATATTGTGTGTTCTTGGATTCTCAACACAGTTTTGAAAGACATCTACAATTCCATTGATGAGTATGATACAAAATCAGAAATATGGAAAGATCTGGAGGATAGCTATGGGCAGTGGCGGCCGCAGGATCCTCCGAAAGGTGGGGCGTAATTTTCTAGTGTGTATTGAGATATTTGCCTTGAATAAACTCCTTTACCTAAGCTACGATTTTCAACTTAGGAGTGGATTATAGAAAAGTAGGCTTACATTTGCTTACATTTGCTTTGTTGCTATGATAGTTGTTTCTCGTCATTCATTGAAAATTCAGGCATTTGTCATATTTAGGAGTGTAAACTTATTGAAATTCAATCATGTTAAATTCAAGGCTTTTGCATATTAGCTAGGATTGTAAACTCACCAACTTTATAATATCTTTTGGTTCCAAAAGACATAATAGAAATTGTGATTTGAATATGTAGGTTACGAAAATACAAATATTGCATAAAGCGCGCTTCACAAATTCAATTCACAAACCCCAAATTCAATTCATAAATTTCATTCTCAAAATCACATACACAATAATTAAAACACAAAATTTATTCTCAAAATCAAAACTCTAATGAAAATTTCACAAAATTTATTCTCATAATCAAATCATAATTTCACCAATTTTATGGGGTTTAATTAGTTTATAGGTAGATAATTTGTATATAGTAGGGAGCTCGAGAAGTGGGAACATAATTAAATAAGGGGGTAGAAACATAGAGAGTAGGTGCATGTTGAACAAAGAATAAAAAAAACTTTTTTGAGGGAAGCGATTTTTTTTTTAAAAAAAAGAGGCTAATTTAACCAATTTTATGGGGTTTAATTAGTTATAGCTAGATAATTTGTATATAATAGGAAAGTCGGGAAGTGGGAATATAATTAAATAAGGGGTAGAAACAAAGAAAGTGGGGTGTAAGTTGAACAAATAATAAAAAAGCTATTTTTAGGGAGGTGAAATTTGTTTTAAAAAATGAGGCTAGTAGGACTTGAACCCCCAACCTTTGGATCTAAGGTTAGTTTCCTTCCTTCCCACCAACCAACTAAGCAAAGTAGACTAAGTGATTCTATATTCATCCTAGTTTTACTTATTACAACACTTCTATATATATAAATTATTTTTTATTTTTTTTCCAAACCCCGGGACACGTGGGTCGAAGGGTGGGGCGGCCGCGTACGCCCGCCCCACCCTGTGGCCGCCCCTGGCTATGGGCAAAAGAATGGGTCGCTTATCTTTTAGATCAAGAAGCAGTTCTCTCATTGTGAACAAGGTAGTTCATCTCTTACTGAGTACTTTACTTAGTGCATATGTGATCTTCACAAACAACAAGATGATGTTGATCAATAATCGAAACTTATAACTTTTCTCATGGGATTAAATGATAAATATGATAATGGAAGGAGACAGATTTTGCTCACTATCCCATTACCATCTGTTAGCACAACTCATTCACTATTGTTACAGGATGAAATGAGTTCAAAAGGAAAGAGTATTGCTGCTGGTGGTGCAACTGAGAGAACAGAAGGTCTGAATTACTGGCCTATCCAGAAACATGAAGGAGGAAACCCATTAGAAAAAGGGCTTAGCACCCTCACTAGGAAGTCAAAATGATTATAGCATCATGGAACATAAGGGGTTTTAACAGCACCTCTAAATAAAGAGCTGTTAGAGGCTTCTTAAAGGAAAATAACATAGCTTTCTTGGGTATTGTAGAAACAAAGTTGGATTTGAACAAGCTTCAGGCCATTATGAATAAAGGTTTCAACCAGTGGTGTTATATGCACAATTTTGATCATAGTAATGCAGGAAGAATTGTGGTCATTTGGGACCCTTTGAGGGTTGACTTCTTCCATCAAAAAACAACAGAACAGATGATCAGTGGGGAATTGAAGTGTAAGATCACAAGAAAGGCCTTTTATGTGGCTCAGGTATATGGATTACATACCATTGTGAGAAGAAGAGGGCTATGGAATGATCTCAGAACTGAACTCAATAGATATCAAGGGCCATGGCTTGTGCAGGGAGACTTTAATGCCATCATGAGATCCTGTGAAAGAAGGAATGGAGCGTCTGTTACTGCATATGAAATTTCTGATCTTTGGGATGTGTGTGTAGAGCTAGATTTACATGATGCAATGAGCATGGGGCAGGAGCATACATGGTTTCAAGGGAGGAAATCAACAAAAATAGATAGGGTAATGGTGAATGGCTATTGAGATACACTGCAGTTACACTGTAAAGCAAATTTTCTACTACCAAAATCATTTTGTGATCACTGTCAAGTGGTAGTAGAGGTTTTGGATCAGCACTTAAAGAAAAAAGGTCCTTTCAAATATTTTAACATGTGGGGGCAACATGATCACTTTCAACAGATTATTATGGACAACTGGGTTTATAATGGTTGGGGCACCGAACAGTTCCTCCTGTGCAAACTTTTACAGGGGCTGAAGAAACCACTGAAGATGCTTAACAAAACTCAATTTTCTAACATCAAAGAAAGAGCTAAGGATGCAGAAAAGGAGTATGAAACTGCATTTCTTGCACTGAGAAGTGATACAGAATCAAAAGATCTCCTTCAAGCAATGGAAGCAGCTAAGAGAAAAGCCTCAAAACTAAAAGAAGCAGAGTTCAAGTTCAACTCTCAATTAGCTAAGGCCAGACATGCTTTTGAAGGTGACAAGTGCAGCTCTTACTTCCATAGTTTAATGAAGAAGAACATGAAAAGAAATCATGTTAGCTCTCTAATCAAGGAGGATGGGATTGAAACTTTATCCCTAGATGAAGTGGCTACTCAGTTTGAAAACTTCTACAAGAGTTTACTAGGGGAAGAAAGAAGTACTGCGGAGGTGGAAAGAAGATACATTACAGATGGAGGTGTTTTGCTCAGTAATGATAGACATGCAGATTTGATAAAGCCAATCACCTCAGAGGAGATAAAAGAGGCATTATGGAGTATAGGTGATGAAAAATCACCTGGACCAGATGGGTACTCGTCCAAATTTTTCAAAGATACCTGGGAAACCACAGGAGATCAGTTAACCAAGGCAGTTAAGGAATTCTTCAATTCTGGCAATTTGCTAAAACAAATAAATCATACCTCTATTGCTCTTATTGCCAAAACTGCAAAGGCTAAATGTGTGAATGATTTCAGACCTATTTCTTGTTGTAATGTGACTTATAAAACCATTACAAAGATTCTAGCGGGTCGTCTGTCTCCAGTGCTGAAAAATATAATCTCCCCTTCTCAAATTGGCTTTATAGAATGAAGAATCATGAGTGAGAATATAATGCTTTTACAGGAGCTAATCAGGAAATACACTAGAAAAAGGATAAGTCCTAGGTGTATCTTGAATCTGGACTTGAGAAAAGCTTATGACGCAATTTCTTGGAGTTTTAATAAACAAATGCTTGTTCACCTTAATTTTCCTTCTAGATTTGTACACTGGGTGCTTGAATGCGTGTGCTCCACTTCATTTTCTATAAATGTAAATGGGAGTCTGCAGGGTTATTTCAAAGGTAAGAGGGGTCTAAGGCAAGGGGATCCCATCTCTCCCCTCATCTTTGTTCTTTCAGTTGATTACCTGTCTCAAGTTTTAAGATGTAAAACAAGACATCCAGATTTTAAGTTCCACCCTAAGTGTGATCTGCTTAAAATATCCCACCTAGCATATGCAGATGATCTTATTCTATTATCAAGAGGTGACAAAGGCTCCATGACCATACTAATGGATGCACTAGAGCACTTTTCTGCAGTTTCAGGACTAGAAGTAAGCCCTTCTAAATCTGCATACTTCCTCGTTGGTGTAAAACAAGAGGACATGGAATTTTTAGCCAGGAGATCAGGTTTTGCCCAGGGTGTCTTTCCATTTAGATACCTTGGAATTCCTATCTCGTCTGGAAAGCTAACCATTTCACAATACTCCCCCTTTTTAGACAAAATGCTAACAAACATCAGCTATTGGAATTCCAAAACTCTATCTTATGCAGGGAAGGTAGAACTTATAAGGGTTGTTCTTCAGGGCATACAAGCCTTTTGGTTTTCAATACTTTCAGCTCCCTCTACGCTTATTGATAAAATTAATATCCTTTGTGCAAAGTTTTTATGGAAATCTCACAGGATTAGGTGGAAAGATGTATGCTTGCCAAAAGAAGAAGGTGGACTGGGTTTGAAGGATCTCAAGACTTGAAATAATGCTTTCCTTTCTAGACTCCTTTGGGATATTCTAAAGAAGAAGGATAGCTTATGGATATGGTGGATCCATCACCAATATTTACAACAGGGAAGTATCTGGAATTGGCAAGTGCACAATAAAAACGATTCTCCTCTCATTAAAAGAATCTTGTCTATAAGAAATGAATTACTAACCTCCACAGGATCAATAGAAGAGGCTGAACACTTGCTTCAGGAGTGGTACCAAGGTGGTAAATACAGAATTGGGGCAGCTTACAACTTTTTTATAAGGAAAGCTCCTAAGCCCCCGTGGAGATCAGTAGTTTGGGACAAAACAATCCAACCGAAGCATGCTTTTATCCTATGGTTGGCAGCTAGAAGATGATTTGCAACAACTGACTTGATCAAGACTAGGATAGTGGACCTACATTGTTGTTTTTGCAATCAAGCTAATGAATCTCATGAACATATATTTTTCGCTTGTCATTTTTCTTCCTCTATCTGGTCACAGGTTAAGTCTTGGCTAGGAATATGGCGTGGGATGGGCACACTTAAAAGTGGACTCAAATGGTTGAAGAAGGAGGCTCGAGGGAACGGGTGGCAATCTAAGGCCAAACGAGTGGCTTTTGCAGCAACCGTGTACTACATCTGGAAGTCAAGAAATGAGAAGATCCTTGATAACACAAGCAAGAGCCCCGAGGAGATCATATACATGGTCAAACTGCATGTGTACAAGTTTCTTTCCCATGAATTCTCCTTGCACTTCACATCAGCAGTAACCTTGCAGCAGGGCCTCATTCATACACAAGAAGATGATTTGCACACAAGAGAGAGCTAGAAGACCTTCTGGAAAGAATTCCTCAATTAAGATGATTCCAAATTGGCATGTGCAAGCCTTGGTTGTAATAACCTATGGCATTTTGGTACTATTCTAACTATTCAGAGCCCTTTAGGCTAATTTTGTAACAGCAACATTGGTTAGATTACTTATTGATTATGGTCTATGGTGTGCTAAGGTTGTGTTGGATTAAATCTCTTGATGGCCGAGCTGAAGGGAGATTTAGTCCTACACAACCTTAGGGCGCGGGTCCGACTTCTGATAGCCGTGGCTTGAAGAGATAGGAGTCGCACCGAACCTTGAGTTCAACACACCCTCATCGATTGGAACTACCCTAAGTAAGTTCCATGATTTTGGTAGCTTGCCAAAGTAGCCCTTGGGCACTATAGGCTCTCGTATGTACTTTGTATATTTTTTCTTTACTTTCAATATATTTACCCTTAAAATAAAAATAAAAACTAATGGCTGGTACTAGATCTGGGGTTGATGATCAAACAACTGGTCAAGACAACTCCAAGAAGGAAAAGTGCAAGCACTATCATGGAAATCACAGGGTTGAAAAATGTTGGGAAATTATAGGATATCCAAGTTGGCACTATAAAAGCAAAGATAATTAAGCCTCAACAACAACAAGGCACTAAGTCTAAGAAGAAAGATTTCATGAAATCCTATCACAAGGCAAACATGGCCGAGACTAGAGGTTCTTCTTCAGAGAATGCTAGTAGCTTGAAGATACCTTAATTGTTTACTGAACAACAACAAACGG
Source organism: Persicaria maculosa (assembly GCA_963922045.1). Classification (NCBI taxonomy): domain Eukaryota; kingdom Viridiplantae; phylum Streptophyta; class Magnoliopsida; order Caryophyllales; family Polygonaceae; genus Persicaria; species Persicaria maculosa. The sequence goes on along the minus strand of OY998263.1, from coordinate 64,217,540 downwards.
TGTCTACTTTTATCTCGTTTTTGGGTAATTCTAGTTCAGCTAGCCATGAGTCATACCTTGTAGGTAACCTTTGTCTAAACGCTTAGTGAAATCGAAACTGTGGATCGATCATGGACAGTGGGGCTACAAATCACATGGCTTATGATATCACACTCTTCACAAATCTTTGTCCTATTTCAAACACTTTTATTAATCTCCCTGATAGAACAATAAAGCCCATTACATACATTGGTACAATCAAATTGTCTACCATGACCTTAAACAATGTGCTTTGCATTCCCAGTTTCAAATTCAACCTGTTGTCCCAAGCAAAGTTTGCAATGAACAAAATTGTCGTGTCATCTTACAATCAGATGCTTGTTTGTCCAAGACTGAGCAAAGAGGAGGATAATTGCATATGGTAATCAACTTGGAGGCCTCTATTACATGGATCCTAAAGTCACACCACCTACTAACTCTCAAGCTTTTGCTGCTTTCATTTCTTTCAATCCTTTTCCCATTTTCTTACCAAAGAATAATGTTGATATTCCTATTTCTACTGCCCTCTGGCATCTCAGATTGGGCCATGCCCTCTTTGTAAAACTCAAACACATATCTGCTCTACAAGATGTGATAGATTTTGGTTGTAATCATGTGTGTTCTATATGTCCCATGGCTAAACAGACACGGAACTCTTTCAAATGCAGTTTGTCTCATGCTAGTGATATTTTCCAAATTCTTCATTGTGATGTTTGGGGGCCCTATGAGCATGATACTATCAATGGTTACAAAATCTTTCTTACCATTATTGATGACAAAAGTAGGGGAGTTTGGGCTTTTCTTATGAAACACAAAGATGAGACTATTCATCATCTCAAAACCTTCATTCAAATGATTGAAACTCAGTTCAACTCTCATGTTAAAACACTAAGAACTGATCTTGGAACTGAGTTTATAAATGCTTCTGTTGAATATTTTTTCTTCAAGATAAAGGAATCATTCATCAAACTGCCTGTAAAGCAACACCTCAACAAAATGCCAAAGTTGAGAGAAAGCATAGATATGTCCTTGAAATTGCTCGTGCTCTTATGATTCAATCATCTGTTACAGTTTTAGGGTAACTGTATTTTAACAGCCACTTATATCATAAACAAACTACCAAACCCTATTATTCATATAAAAAAAAACTCCTCTTGAAATTATGTTGGGAAATCACCAAATTATACTCATTTGAAAGCCTTTGGCTGCTTGTGCTACATTTCCACAACAACATAACCATCCACAAAGAAATTATAAGACTCGGGGTCTTAAGAGGCACCAACCCATGCCACCTAGCCCTCTCAAGTCTGTTGTCCTCACTTGGAGCCTGAAAAGAAAGAGCTCTTGTGACATAGGGAGGGCTTGAATCACGTATAAATCACTCACAACATCCTTATTATATCCGATGTGGGATGGGGGTGTTACAATCTCCCCGACTTAAAGCACTGGCGACCCCATCAGGCCCAAGGGACTACCCTCCGGGAGGAGTGTACCCGAGCATATTGTAGTGTCGGTGCACCTCCAGGCCCGGAGTCGGCTCTGATATCATCTGTAAGACTCGGGGTCTTAAAAGGCGCCAACCCATGCCACCTGACCTAGCCCTCTCAGGTCCGTTGTCCTCACGTGGAGTCTGAAAAGGAAGAGCTCTTCTGACACGGGTAGGGCTTGAATCCTTTATAAATCACTCCCAACATCCTTATTATATCCGATGTGGGATGGGGGTGTTACAGAAATTCAATCCCAGATCTCACCCTTGTATTTTCTTAGCATACCCTTATATATGCTCAAACGGGTTACAAAGTTTACAATATCAAACTTGGAAAATGTCAAGTAAGCAGAGACATATTGGTCTATGGACACATTTTCCCTTATGTTCAACTTCATGTTCATCATCAAATTCATGCTCAAACAGGTCCTCTCTCGTCTTTTATTGATCACAACTTTCCTTTTGACTATGATATCTCTCCTGAAGCGAGTCTTTTCGAGGTTGATATACCTCAGGCTATTGATCCTACTACTGACCATATTGATGATCTTATAGATCACATTGATATTGAAAACTCTCTTTATGTTGACACTTTTGAACCCTCTCCTGATCCTCCACCTATTAGACATTCTACAAGATCTCATAAAGAGCCTGTGTGGATGAAGAATTATGTAAACTTGGCCTCTAGGAAAGATATCATTGCATCTTCCTCCTCTGCTATGGTAAATCACCCTTACCCTATCTCTTCTTTTATGTGTTATACAAGCATCTCCCCTTTCTTATTAGGCCTTTATAAGCCATGTAACCCCCCTATTACGAGCCTAGATCGACTATAGAAGCGATCAAAGAGCCTACTTCATGTGATGCAATGCTAGTCGAGCTTGCATCAAAAGATTGTACCTTTACCGCATCACCTTACATGGCTACCGTCGGGCTCACCCCGACCCTAGAAGTTGGGTGACTACTCGCTCTTCATCATGAATAAACTCATCAAAGATTTCAAGAAAATAAATTGCATTAAATAAACTAAATAAAACTTACAACCGAACGAAGCCAAAACGTCTCTCAACACCTTTTCTCCTCTTGGCCTCTCTCTCTACTCGCTATTTCCCTCTCTCTATGTTATGAATTGTGTATGAAATTGAATTAATAAAACTCAGCCCCTAAGGCCTTATTTATAGTGCTCAAACCCCGCTATTCAAGGAAAGAACAATTCTATCTATATCTAAAACTATCTATCTATAATATTAAGATAAAACTTGGAAATAAAAGAAATATATCTAAAAGAAAACTATGACTATTATGGATAAATCCAAACAGAAACGCAAACGAAGCAAAAACAAGCAAGTCGAGTAACACAATGTACTCGACGTCGACTAGACCTACTCGACGTCGAGTAGAATTCAGGCAATGTCGAGTGTACTGCAGTGTAAAAACGTGACCTTTGCAATGACAGAAATAAAACAGATGCAACACGAAAATTGTGGGAAATTCAATAAAATAAAAGACTTCTAGAATCACGGTTTCAACACCAGAACGATATACATGTAAAATAACACGTAAAGGCATAAAAGATCATGCTTTTCATCAAATAACTTTCGTTATTAACAAATAGGAATATAGAGACTTTCGTATAAACCCTAATTGTTACTAACCCTTTTTACATAATTAATCCGAGTTGCATTAAGATCACTTTCGCTTCAATAACACAAACAAGGATCACCTTCAACTTTCGCAAAAGAATCATGCTCATAGGGATAGAAGACGAATTGCATCAAAAGATTGTACCTTTACCGCATCACCTTACATGGCTACAGTCGGGCTCACCCCGACCCTAGAAGTTGGGTGACTACTCGCTCTTCATCATGAATAAACTCATCAAAGATTTCAAGAAAATAAATTGTATTAAATAAACTAAATAAAACTTACAACCGAACGAAGCCAAAACGTCTCTCAACACCTTTGCTCCTCTCGGCCTCTCTCTCTACTCGCTATTTCCCTCTCTCTATGTTATGAATTGTGTATGAAATTGAATTAATAAAACTCAGCCCCTAAGGCTTTATTTATAGTGCTCAAACCCCGCTATTCAAGGAAAGAACAATTCTATCTATATCTAAAACTATCTATCTATAATATAAAGATAAAACTTGGAAATAAAATAAATATATCTAAAAGGAAACTAGGACTATTATGGATAAATCCTTCTTGACTTGATAGATCTTGATGTGGATGGATAGAATTCCACATATCTTCTCTTGCAAGCAATTCTATCTTCTCGGCACAACTCGATCTCGGACTCGGACCCGTCTGGATTGTACTCGACTTCGACTAGAGTTAGTCGACGTCGACTGGAACTTTTCCTCCTGGGTTGCACTCGAGATCGGGCATCTTCTGGACTCAACATGTGTACTCGACTTCGAGTAGGTGTACTCGACGTCGAGTAGCTCTGGGTTCCTCGAGTGGCTCTGCTCGACTTCGTGTGGAATTCTGGCTCGGGATGTACTCGACTTCGACTAGAACTGGTCGACGTCGAGTAGAATTGTCAGCTCTCAGCATTCTGCTCTGTTCTTCAAACACACTTTCCCGAGTCCTCGTTTGTCGGATTGACGCAAATGAGTATGAGTTGGAAAGCTCTATTCGAGGACTACAACTCTCATGAAGACATCAGAACTTTATTCAGAATGATGAATGGTGAAAAGTGGGCTTTTCTCTAGCTGCACCATCCTTAGCTTCTTCATGACTTTCCTTTAAGCTCCAAAGTGCGCCCGATTTCTGCGAAATATAACAAAAACTTGTGTAGACCTCCATATATTGCAAATAAACATAAACTACACAGAATCTGTACTATTTTAACCTAAATGTATGAAATGCATGTAGAAATCGATATAAAAGTTAAGGTAAAAATGACAAATTAGGCTCACAACAAACACCCCATACTTAAGCTTGCTTGTCTTCAAGCAATACTTTTAATTGTCATACAAGGGAAGAAATAAAACTCTCAACATATTAGATCCATTCTCATATAACCCTGCAATTAATTACCATCCTCGAAAAGGTACTAATGTCACAAATCCATACATGTGCAATTAAAAAGCAACATCTACTCACAAAAGGAGGGTTATGCAAAACATTCATTCGTGATAAAGCATTAATAATCAAGATGACTTCAATTTAGCTCATGCGGTGAAGAAAAAGTAAAAGGTATAGTGGTGGGCTATATTTGGGCAATGTGGTGCTTATAATCCGGGGAGAATTATTCAAACATTGCTTTGATGCACTTTCTCCTGCAAAATTTCCACATCCCTCATCCTCTCATAAATCACTCTTTGCTTTTTTCACTTATATGCTTTTACCTCTCTAACCTCAGCACTACCTTCTCGCAAGTCGCAAACATGAGTGTCATGAATGGCCCCGGATACTTAGTGCGTCGGACTCCTCACCTTTGTGTCCCATCTCGCCAAACTATTATCTCAGCGAGCAGGGTCAGTCTACCTTTATCTCCTGAGGTGATTGGATTTTCTTTCACTCATTAAATTTTCCATATACTTGAAACATTCTCCTGCCAAACTCCATATATGATATATAACAACACAAACACCATATAACAATCTCCATAATGTGACATCATTCTCAACATAATCCCCGGATGGAATAAGGTAAAGAATGGACAATATTTAGATTGTGTGGAGCAATATATGAAATAAGGCTCAATATGGCTTTTGTGATGCGTAAGCATAGGTAAGGCTAGGATTATAACAATATGAGCATTGTATGGAAATATAAAGTCCTCCATCCTCTTATCATGCAACATGTCAAAAGCAATATCAAATTTTACCTCCTTTCATGGTTTTCAAGAAAATAATGCACTTCATTGTGACTTCCCTTTACTAGAAAATTTCATGTTATATCTCTAATGAATCTAATTTTGCATCGTCGAGTTCAATAAAACTTCCCTGATACTTATCAAAATTTTCAATGGGGGTGATTTTTCAAACTTTGGAAAACATGCACATAAGCACATAGATATCCAATATGAATTCCAAAGTAGCCATGTATAAGCAATTCAACAAATAATGTACAAATAATGTCAAATAAAATCAAATATGCACAAAGTATGTCCTTCCCCCACCCCATACTTTAAATATTACAGTGTCCTCACTGTATAAAAACAAGGGAAAAGAAAGAGAACTCACTAGATAGTGTGCTGATCGTCGGAAATCGAGTGACATTGCTGCTGCAGAGGTAGTCGACATCGAGGAAGATCTGGTCGACTTCGAGTAGGTGTGGTCGATTTCGAGTACGGATGGCCATGGTTTTAGTCATATTTTTTCATGTATTTTGTCATTATTTTGAGTCATTTTCATAAGTTTTGCATTGGGTTTAGTGTCTTTTGCATAAGTTTTCATATTTTAACGAGAAATAGATGTCTTCACTAGTTTTTATGTGTTTTACAGGATTTTAGAAGCTTTTTTTGAAGAAACTTTCAAGAGAGAAAAGAAGCGGAAAAAAATTTGGAGCGCATAGGAAAAAGAACGGAAGCAATCGGAGTTATAACGAAGGAGATACGAGCGTTTTCCTAAGTCCAAGATGGATTACCGTCATAACGACCCCATAACGTCCCTAAGGGGGGTCGGTACCGAGGCTCAATCTGGAAGTGCGAAGCAAGAAAAAGCAACAGTGCTCATAATGACCCTAAGGGGGGTCGGTACCGAGGTCACCCGCTTCGGTATGGGCCCCAGCTAGACCTGTCAAAACGTGACCCGACCCGAGGACCCGACCCGACCCGACCCGTAAAACGTGGGTTTTGGCGCAAATATTTCAACCCGAAACCAGAAGCAACCCGAACCCGTTCAACCCGCAAATTTCTGGGTTGGGTTGGGTCGACCCGTGGGTCACCCGTTGGGTCAAGCTTTAAGATAATAAAAACATAAATAAATTACAATTTAACCTAATATTGAAATTTATTACTAATAATAATTAAGATTGAATATCATATTTTTCATCATCAATTTTACTTTATAATTTAACATTACAATTTGTTATGTATATAAAATTACATATTACTATTGTAGCAACATTAATTATTATTTTTCAATAATATAACTATTATTAGGATAATATAACAATTTTAGATTTATGAACTATGTAAATAGTCATTAAAAATACTCTATATGTTTACTTTTAAATGCCGTTTACTATTCATGTATGGTTTTAAAGATGATAATAATTATATAAAATATCAATTTATATATTATATATAATTTCATACTTCAAAAACTAAAAATAATGAAATTATAACAAGTAATGAATTTTTATTGATATTTTACATAATTTTATCATTTTAAAATAACATGTATAAATAGTAAATAACATTTAAAAAATTATGGATGAGTCGCGCTCTTGACCCGTTGGGTCGACCCGAACCCGTTAAATATGGGTCTGGGTTGAGCACTTCATGACCCGTAACCCGAAATGACCCGACCCGGAATGGACCCGAACCCGAGACAACCCGACCCGAACCCGAACCGCCCGACCTGTTTGACAGGTCTAGCCCCAGCGGAGCTTATTTACCCGAATTTAATTATTTTTACCCTTTTTCCTTAGATAGACTTTAGATAAAATTGATATATTTACTATTTCCTAATTTAGTTTATGGGCTATTAAGTATAAATAGGATTTTTAGGGTTTGGGAGAGGCTCTCTTCTTCTTCCACCTCTTTTTCAGCATACATTTAGAATTTTCAGCACACGTTTAGAGAGCGTTTGTGAGCGGATTTGAGAGCTTTTTGAAGCGATTTCTTCGGCGAAAGTTGGATAACGTTTTGTGAGGCTTTTGTGACGCTTTGTTGACATTATTCTCAGGTTTTTATGCAATTTAATTTTCTGATTTTTATTTATTTCATGAATTTTGCAATGTCTACCATGTTTATGTGTGAGTAATCGTCTTTTCTAGGGTTGGGGTGATCCCAACGATAGCTATGCTTGCAATTTTTCTATGAATTGATGAATTGATTGGTTTTATCTATTTTATGTGCTTAAGTACTCAATGAAAATTGGGGAAATTCCTTTTTGCAATTAAATTGAAAGATTGAATTGTGAATTGGATAGTAATTAGGATTTTGAACGCAAGTTTGATAACCTAATTAAGATTGTTAGTAAAGTTTGTTAATTTGTGAAAACGAATTGATTGCTTTGCTAGGGTTGATGCGAGTTGACCTATTTAATAGATAAAAACATGATTTTTACTTGATTCATTGCAATGTTTGTATGATTATCGTTGTGGTGATCCCTATGCCCTAGATTTTTCATAATATTGATTTTATTCCAAAAAATTCAGCAACTTAAAATCCCCCCAAAAAAAATCTCTACATTTGTCATCTCTTCTTGCTATTTCTTGCTCTTTGGTAACTAGAATTGAGTCACTGACTTTCTCCCTGTGGACGAACTTGACCCTACTATACTATAGCGGGGTTTCGATCTTATAAATTTATTTGTTTGAAAATAAACCCTTCAACAAATTAGCGTCGTTGCCGGGGAGATTTCAATTGTGCCAAGATTTTAGTTACTATTAGGGTTTGGGAATAGCCCATCCCCCTTTGCTTTTGATTGTGGTGTCTTTGTTTTTGTCTTTATTCTCAGTTTATGCGAACAGGGCGACGCAGGCTTGATTTCGATTTTGTTATCGATCCCGAACCGGAACGCTCTTTTCATCGCAGACTACGAGAAGCTAGAACAATGAGCAACAATACAGACAACCCAGGTAACACAGGTAACAATGGCAACAACGGCAACAATGTTGACGTTGCTGCGCAGATGGCTGACCTTCGTCGTCAGATGGAGCAATTTCGGCTCACTGCAGAAAGAGAAAAGGAGGCTACGGCGAGAGAAAGGGAAGCGACTGCTCGTCTGCAACAGCAGTTGGATGCTATCCCAAGGAATGCAAAGCAATACATGCACCCAGAACTGAGGGTGCCCGAGTCTGCAATCATCCTCCCCGAGATTGAGCGCAATATTGAGATTAAATCCCACTTTATTTCTTTAATTAAAAGATCTCAATTTGAGGGCAAAGCTCATGAATGCCCTATGCTTCATATTAAGAACTTTATTGATTCATGTGATACAATTGCTGCTGATGATGTATCGTTGGAATATGTGCAACTAAAGGCATTTAAATGGTCTCTTTCAGGAAAGGCTCTGAATTGGTTGGAGAGTTTGGCGCCTAGGTCTATCACTACATGGAAGGCTTTGTATGACTTGTTCATGACAAAGTTCTTTCCACCGGCAAAGACAACGGAGCTTAGGAAGAAAATCACCTCCTTTCACCAATTGGCAGGAGAGACATTTTTGGAGACATGAGAGAGATTCAAGGAGTTGTAGAGACAATGCCCTACCCACGGGCAACCTGAGTATGTCCTTTAAGAGATCTTCTTCCAAGGCATCAATGAGGAGACCAAGACTCGATTGAACCTACACACCGATTGTGGGTTCCTCGAGATGAATCCAACTGATGCATGGGCTCTATTGGACAAGCTAACGGAGTACGACGCTATGTATGGCACCCCAGAGGCTAGACCGTCAGGTAAGAAACGTTATGAGCCTTCTAACGAAATTGACCCAGATGTGCGTAAGCAGTTCCATGAGGATGAGACCCGACGCCTCAAGAAACAAGTAAGTTTCCTATCTCGAAATCAACCTTGTTTAGAATGTGGTTCTCTAGCTCATAATACTATAGATTGCAATAATATTAGCCAGGTACAAAGGGCAGAACACTACGAAGAGGTAAGTTATATGAGGGGTCCTTATAGGAACCCCAATTATAATAATAATTATGCGGGGAATCAAAATAACAATTATGCAGCGTGGAACAACAATTACCCTAATTGGGGTAACTATGGACAAGGACAATCGGTCTGAATCCCCACCCCCGCGGAAGGACTGACTCTTCTTTTTGAAGAAAGACAGAACCACCTACAGACGCTTTACGCCCAATCATTCCGACTTGACCAAACATCTCACGACACGAGCTGCGAAGGTCTTATCATCGCCCATGAGAACGAAGGGAGTCAACCTCCTCCGCAACAAGATCAAAGGGTTCCCCCATATAGGCCCCCTGGGTATCAAGAACCACCATCATGGGTACAAGATCTTAAGGAAGGATTCAATGCGCTTCGTGCCGATGTGAATTCCCAATTTAAGGGTGTTCATGCACAACTAGGAGAGTTGGAAACTTGGAGGAAGGGAGTGGAGTCCCAGCTAGGTAATCTCGCGGCACAAATCCCACGGCCTCAAGGGAAGCTCCCAGGCCACACTGACGAGAACCCAAGGGGGAAAATAGCTGCAATACATCTGAGAAGTGGAAAAGAGGTGCCTGGTCGAGAAAGCACGCCAAATGAGGAAGAAAACGGGGATAACAGTGTCCATACCGAGGTTGTACCGACCCCTCTAGCCTCGGTACCGACCCCCCCAGCAGGTACGATCTCTTCTTCTCCCGTTCCTCCTAATTCCAATAGCCATACCGAGGCTGTAACGACCCCCTCAGGGTCGGTACCGTCCCCCCCCCTCCAACAGCGACGGATTCTTCTGCAGGGCCTATTTCAGCCCCAAATCCGATGAAAGTGCTCCCATATCCTCCGATAAAGGTAAAGGACACAGCGGAAGGTAAGTTTCAAAAGTTTGTGAAGATGCTTCAAAGTTTGAATATATCTATACCTTTCACTGACGCTTTGAGTGAGATGTCAGCTTACACTAAGTTTTTGAAATACATCTTAGCTAAGAAGAGATCCATGTCTGAGCTTGCTGACGAGGTCCGTTCAGTGAAGTTCCATGAGAAACTAGGAAATCTAGGTAAGTTTACTATTACTATTGGTTTAGGATCTTACCGTTTCAAGGCTTTGTGTGATTTAGGTGCAAGTGTGAGCCTTCTCCCCCTTTCAATATAGTCTAAGACGAGCTTGGGAGCCCTAGAGCCGGTCAACATGAGAGTATCCATGGCAAATGGAGCGGTTGTATCACCAATTGGGGTGATTGATGATGTGCCTGTCCGTGTAGGTAAGTTTTTCGTCCCCACTGATTTTATTGTTATGGATATGCCAGAGGATCCAGTTGTGCCTATCATTCTTGGAAGGCCCTTCTTAGCCACCGCTGGAGCAATAATCGATGTTAGGAAGGGACTCCTAACATTTGAAATCGGGTAGGACATCGTTGAGTTTCGCTTCAATCCAACGATGAAAGAAACCACGGACATGGTGGAGGTAAGCTATTTTGATTGTCGTGAGTCTGCAGGCCCGGTCCCAGGTCTTCTGGCAGGTCAGGAGGAAGTGTACTCTTTGGAGGTCCTGGAAGCGATATTGAAGATGGAGGAGGAAGAGCCCAATCTGATTCCAATTGAGTCTTCTCTAGAGCTTAAGCCGCTTCTAGAAGGTTTGAGGTATGTTTTCTTGGGTCCCAATTCCACTCTTCCTGTGATCATTAACGCGAAATTGAATGAGGAAGAAGTTGATAAATTACTTGATGTGCTTAGGACCCATAGAAAGGCTATTGGTTATTCTTTGGATGATATCACTGGCATTTCACCTTCTTTATGCATGCATCGTATATATATGGAAGATGATCATAAGCCAACCATTGAACATCAGCGTAGGCTTAACCCAAATATGAAAGAAGTAGTAAAATCTGAAATTTTGAAAATGTTGGATGCTGGAATTATTTATGCTATTTCTGATAGTAAATGGGTGAGTCATGTTCATGTTGTCCCTAAGAAAGGTGGAATGACTGTGATTGAGAATGAGAAAGGTGAGTTGGTACCTACTAGGACCACTACTAAATGGCGCATGTGCATTGATTATAGGAAGTTGAATAGTGCTATTAGGAAAGATCATTTCCCTCTTCCTTTTATTGATCAAGTTCTTGAGCGTCTAGCCCAGCACGATTATTTTTGCTATTTGGATGGCTATAGTGGTTTTTGGCAGATTCCTATTCATCCAGATGATCAGGAGAAGACCACTTTTACTTGTCCTTATGAAACTTTTGCTTACAGGAGGATGCCATTTGGGCTCTGCAATGCCCCTACAACTTTTCAAAGGTGTATGATGGCTATTTTTTCTGATATGATTGAGGATATGGGTGTCATGAATGGCCCCGGATACTTAGTGCTTTGGACTCCATAATGTGAGTTTATGGATGATTTTTCTGTTTATGGTTCTTCTTTTGATTCATGTCTTGCCAACTTGAGTAGGGTGCTAGAAAGATGTGAAGAAACTAATTTAGTGCTTAATTGGGAAAAATGTCACTTCATGGTTCAAGAGGGAATTGTTCTTGGGCATTTGGTTTCAAAAAGGGGAATTGAGGTAGATCGTGCTAAAATTGAATTGATTGAAAAATTACCTCCTCCCACTAATGTTAAGGATATTAGGAGCTTTCTAGAAAATGCAGGCTTTTATAGGAGATTCATTCAAGACTTCTCAAAAATTGCTAAACCTTTAACTAACTTGCTTATGAAGGATGTAGCTTTTGAGTTTTCTACAGAGTGTCTTGAAGCGTTCAACAAATTGAGAGAAGCCCTTGTCTCCGCTCCTATTATACAATCGCCCGATTGGAACCTACCATTTGAGATCATGTGTGACGCTAGTGACTATGCCGTAGGGGCCGTGCTTGGGCAAAGGAAGGACAAGAAGCTTCACGCCATCTACTATGCAAGTAAGACACTTGACGAAGCGCAGAGTAAGTACACCATGACGGAGAAGGAATTCCTCGCCGTGGTATTTGCCTTTGAAAAGTTTCGTACTTATTTAGTAGGTTCTAAAGTCATTGTCTATACGGATCATGCTGCGGTAAGATATTTGATGACTAAGAAGGATGCCAAGTCTAGGCTCCTACGTTGGATGCTTTTGTTGCAGGAATTTTATTGTGAAATTAGGTACAAGAAGGGAGCGGAGAATTTGGTGGCTGACCATCTGTCTAGGTTGCTCTTGGACCACCTCATGGAGTCCGGAAATCAAGTACCAATCAATGACTCCAGGCCGGACGAAAGCCTCATGCAAAACGATTCAGTAGGTTCTGGTGAGGATTGCTTTTATACCCCCCCCCCCCCCCCTTCTTCTCCTATATCCCATCATATTTGTGCTATTAGAGGGTCGAGGAACCCTTGGTTTGCGGATTTTGCTAATTATATTGTAGGGGGAGAAATTCCTAAGGATTTGACTTCGCAAGCCAAGAAGAAGTTCCTCCGCGACGTCAAGCAATACTATTGGGATGATCCCTACTTATTCAAGCAGGGGAGCGACCACATTTTTAGACGTTGTGTACCGGATGAGGAGATTGAGAGCATAATCAAGCATTGTCACACCCTTCCAACGGGCGGCCACGCAAAGAGTTTCAAGACCACGGCGAAGATTCTTCAAAGTGGCTTCTATTGGCCTACTTTGTTCAAGGATGTACATGCTTACATTGAAAGCTGTGATGAGTGCCAAAGAGCAGGGAACATCACTTGGAGGCATGAGAACCCTCTTACCGGTATCCTAGAGGTTGAACTTTTTGACATTTGGGGTATTGATTTTATGGGACCCTTCCTTTCATCTGGGCCCTATAAATATATTTTGGTAGCGATAGATTATGTTTCTAAATGGGTTGAAGCTATAGCTACTCATACTAATGATTCTAAAGTTGTAGCAAAATTTATAAAGACTAACATATTTCCCCGTTTTGGTGTCCCACGAGTTCTTATTAGCGATGGAGGATCTCACTTCATAGAGAGGGGCTTTGAAGCTCTTTTGGCTAAGTATGGGGTGTCTCATAGGGTGGCAACACCTTACCACCCCCAAACTAGTGGCCAAGTAGAGGTTTCAAATCGACAAATTAAGAGCATCTTAGAGAAGACGGTGTCACGCTCGAGGAAGGATTGGTCATCTAAGCTAGATGATGCGTTGTGGGCTTATAGGACGGCGTACAAGACACCATTGCGCACAACTCCCTACAACTTGGTTTATGGTAAGTCTTGTCATTTGCCCGTCGAGCTTGAGCATAAAGCATTATGGGATCTTAAGGAGCTCAACATGGACCTTGACGCTGCCGGAGCTAAGAGATTCATGGACTTGCAAGAGTTGGAGGAATTGAGGCTCAAAGCTTATCAAAACGCCGAAATCTACAAGGAGCGCACCAAGAAGTGGCATGACAAGAAGTTGGTGCCAAAGAAATATGGGGTAGGTGATAAGGTTCTTTTTTTCAATTCTAGATTGCGTTTGTTCCCATGGAAGCTTAGATCACGATGGAGTGGACCATTTGTGGTTCATTATATCTATCACCATGGAGCGGTGGATCTAGTTGATGAAGGAGGGGCCCTATTCAAGGTCAATGGCCACCGACTCAAGAAATACTATGATAGGATGGATCCGGAGGAAGAAATAAGAGTCACTTGGGCTCTTACATCATTAGAATGAAGTTGAGGTAACCACATCAAGCTAACGACGTTAAAGGTAGCGCTTACGGGAGGCAACCCGCTTTATTTTCCTTTCCTTTTTAAATTTTAGTTTTATTTTTTAATTTTAGGATAAGTAAGATGGGTGAGATAGAGCAAATTGCACTAACAATGCCTGTCTTGAGAGGTGACCATGGTGAAAATGGGTGAAAAACGGATTCCGGAGCGAGAAACGGAGGTATACCGAGCCCGTACCGATCCCCAAAGGCTCGGTACCGACCCCTCTGGCGGAACAGGTAAGGATTTCGGAAAAACTCAAATTCCAGTAGGTATACCGAAGCCGTACCGAACCCCATAGCTTCGGTACCGACCCCCTACAGAATTTTTGAAATTTTTTTAAAGAAAAAAGAAAAAAAAATCCCCGCCTGTTTCTTTTCTTTCTCCTTTCTTTCTTTCTTCCCTCTCCCCGCTGAACCGTATCCTCACCGAGCCCAGCCTCCTTCTTCTCTCCGAGCCGCCCACACCTCCACCGAGCCAAGCCCGGGCCACCCACTGCCGCCGGTCGAACCACCTTCACCAGCCGCACCCAGCGAGCCCTGAACCACTCTGGTTCGAGCCGAGTAGTCCCCACACCGAACCCTTCTCTTCCAAATCGCTGCTCGACTTTCTTGGCCTTCCACAGCGCCGTCGAGCCATCTTTGACCCAGCAGCCCCGCACCGGTCGAACCACCATCTCCTCCCGCACCCCCCGAGCCCAGACTCACTGTGGTTCGAGCCCTGCAGCACTCCCACCGAACCCCCTTGCACAAATCGCTGTTTGGTTAGTTCGCTTCGTTACACCTTCGAAATCCCGAATTTTCTTCCTCTTTATACTCAATTTTGGTATGATTTCTTACCCTAAACTTGTTTATTTCAATTCTTTTGATTGATTTCATGATTTATGTTGAGATTGAAACCTAGGGTTTGATTTAGGAGCGGAATTTGGGGCTTTTTGCCGAAAGCCAAATTGGTCGAAATTGATGACATGGTTGTGTTGTTGGGTTGAATTGGAGCTATTTTCATGTTCATGGCAATGTCAAATTCTTTATGGATTGTGAGCTAATTGAATTTTAGGATTTCATTGCGATCCATTTCAGGCTTTGATTTTGGATTTGATTTTTATGCTTTTGGTTGATTAGCTTCTTCTATTCTAGCATGAAATCTATTCCCTTGCATGATTTGACATTGCAAACAAGTTATATGTCCATTGCATATTCTTTTTGACTTGTTTTGAACTTAAGTATGGGGTTGTCACGGTTGGTTTGTTCATATTGAGTTTTGCATTACTTATGTTACCTTTCCTGAGTATATGGTTTTATGATTAGGTGTTGCATTATAGTGATCTTACATGATGATTATATTGTCTATATTGTTTTCCCTATTCATATAGTTTATGTAGAGCATATGGCTTTATATATGGGTAATGCATACTATTTAGCATGATGGTGATTTTTTATGCATTGGAGCTTATTTTATTTTGTTTATATGCAATTATTTCTTTAGGTGGTATTGCTTGTGCTTGTCTATTTATATGCACTTGGTCTTTATGTGTTTATATGTTTTTCTAGTGCATATTATTATTCTTAATCTGCATGGTTAGATGTTAGCTTCGTTTGAGTTTCTCTGATTTCGTTTGGTTTCACTGCTTTAGAAAAGATTTAGTTTTCACTTCATTTGTCTTGTTGTCCAGGGATATGTTTAGTCGTCAGCGTAGCAAGAGGGCTAGGGAATCATCCACTACAGTCCTAGGGAATCATCATCTCCGACTCCTGCCTGAAGAAGGACTACAAGGAGTTCCACAAGAAGGGAAATCTGAAGGCCCGATGGTATAACCCTGATGACGGAGAGCGCCTTGGGGTACATGATAACTTATTGGAGGCCTTCTCTTACTTAGGCGCCACTAGTCTTCTGGATCATGTCCCCCGCCACTACCCCGCTCTTACTGCGGAGTTCACGGCTACGTTGGCAAGCGATATGGCTAGCCCAGATTTTGTGGGCCCTATTACATTCCAACTGGGGAATGTTCAGCACACCTTCACGTTGCAGCAATTCAATGCATTGCTGGGATTTCCCAACCCAGTGGCATCATACAATCATCTCAGCTGCAAGGCCCTTGATACTTGGACACTGATTACAGGCAAGCCCTACTGGCCTTCCGGAGCACTTCAGGGTAAGGATATTGCAAACCCACTCTTCCGTATTATTCTGCGACTTTTTGGCTGCACCATCTGGGCCAAGAAGGAATTGTCCCGGCCCACCAGAACGGAAGTCGCTTGTTTGAGAGGGGTGCTATTTGAGATGCAGACACCCCTGAACTTGGGGTTTGAGTTCATTACGCATGTCTTGGCCTATAGAGCACGAATGGAAGAAATATGGTATGGAGGCCTGGTGGCGCTGTTGGCCAGGCGCCTTGAGGTTGACTTCACCAGATTCAAGGCTGTACCCACTCTGATGATTGATACTGCATATCTGATTAGTGCTAGTGTGATCAAGCGCAACAGAGACAAGCTTCTTTCAGTTTTTCATGATCACGAGGTGGAGATTACCAGGCCGACTATGGACTTGCTTTATGTCCCCAACTGGTTTGTCACTTGGGCGTCTGCACCTTCACCGACTCCAGAGGATATTCTGAATGATCCTCTGAAACGACAGAGACCATCTAGATACCCCCGCCCTGAAAGCACTTTTGACTTGGTGGTGCCTTCACCTATTGTATTTGCCGGTTTTGGATCCTTTGGGCAAGGATCTCGCCATGAGCACAGGCAGTACGAGCACAACACTGATTATATGGATCATGACGCTAGACCTAATAGCCGCCCCTTTTCTGACGGGGCTGGCCCGAGCAGATCTGCGCCCCAGCATCCTCCTAGCCTTACTGACGTCATGGATGAGCTTAGATCTCTGAGACTGGGCCAGGAGGCCCTACAGAATGGGTAGAGTGCTCTTATGGAGGAGTTTACACGCTTGAATAAGAGGATGGACAAGCATGAAACGCACCAGTATTCCTTCATGGCTTGGGCATCTTCTTTGTTTCCACATCATCGATTACCACCACCACCTTCTCCGTAGAGCTTATGGATGTCTTCAGCAGCTTTTGAATTTCTTTTGTGAGTTTTTGAGTCTTTTCCCTTTTACTTTGATTTTTCTTTTGACAGTGGGGACACTGTCTCCTTTTAAGTATGGGGTGGGGGATTCAGAAAACTTATTTGTGTCATTTTTATGTGTTTTGGATTATGTTTATGTGTTGCATTTTATTTTAGTTGGATTATGTTATGCATTCATGTTTAAGCTTTATGCATTTTATGTTTTAGTCACTTTAGTCTTGCTTTTAGTTTCATAAAAAAAAATTAAAAAATTAAAAAATGTCGAAAAAGAAAAAAAAAATGCATGTTTACTTTTGTTTTGTCTTATATTTTATTGAGTTTATACCCTAACTTAGATGTCCTATAATGATAAATAATGACTAACTTGATCATGTAAATCCTATGACATGTTTTGAAGGTTTAGCCTAAGTCCTAGAAATATGTTTTTATGTGGATTGTGAACTTGTGATGAAATTGAGCACATATGATCCTAAGCTAAAGGTTGAAATCCAACAAAATTTGTCCTAGTGAGAATTTTGGCCTTATAGGGAGAACATTAAAAATCCCTCTGCTTTTTTTTACTGTATTTACTCTTCCTATGCATCTCTAAATGTTGTGATAGTTATTCAAAACCAATGCATTTATATGTTTATGTGAATGAGAATTAAATGATGGAGGCACCTTTTAAGCCAATTTTATCATCTCTTACCTACCCTGCATTATCCCTGCTTAAAGCCAGAACATTAGCTTGAGACCTTTATTTATAAGCTCCACAAAATTATCCTTAACCAAATTGAGCCTGACCCCCATTTGGGAATTAAGACTTAGAGTTGGTTGGAATGATGGTTTGTGGAAAAAATGAGCTTGTGTTTGATTTCGAGTGAGAAGAATTTTTGAGTTTATTGAGTTATGGGTTGGTTTGATATTTTTATCTTGCTATGCATATTTTGTAAAAGGATTTTTGGCTCACACTATAAATGCACTATTTTTTTTATTATGTTATTTTTTTTCGTTTTTCAAAAAAAAAAACGAGATTCAGAAAAGAAAAAAAAGGAAAAATAAAATTCAAAAAAAAAAAAGAGAAGAAGTATAGTTTGTGTTTATATGTTTGTGAATAAAGTGCATGAGCCAAATTTACTAGGGGTGGGCGCGGGACGGGACGGGACGGGACGGAGGTCGTCCCGCGTCCCGTCCCGCGTAATTTTTGCGGGACGGGACCGGGACGGGATTTACTCTTTATTTTTGAATCCCGCACGGGCCTTGTCCCTCACGGGACGGGACAGGACCGGGACGGGACGAGCCTTGTGAAATACCCCAAAGTATTTTTGGGGATTTCGTTTTTAAGAAAATATATATTTATATAAAAGTTCTTTTATTTTGAACTTAATAATGATTTTTGGAAGTTAAATGTATATAGAGTTTGTAACTATTTTGACACATTCATTTTTATTCGCTTATGTGAAATTTAATAAATAAGTTATTTATTTTAAGTCATATTATTTTAAAACAAGTTTGCATATTTTTATTCAAATAAAGAGAGATTTATCGTTATAACTTATTTTAATTTCCGTAAAATATATATATATGTAATATAAGGTGATAATAAACCATTGTTGCATAAAATAAAATGTATTTAAATTAAATATTTTATAACTTTATTATTTAAGCTGTGTAGAATTTTAATAAATAAAATTTTCGGATAAATATAGGTATATGTATATATTATAAATAAGTAAAGGCTAAACCGGTTTTCTTTTGGGTTTACTTGAACCGAACCATCAAAAAAGAAAATGTGTGAACCGGGTTCACTGAACCGCTTCTTCCCCTACCTCCAGCTCCTGCGTTTCACGGTTGAACAAGGGGGAAATTTCACTCCCTCAAATCTTGCCCGAATCAAACCGTTTTTGTTTCTAGAATGTTCTCCACTCGTTGAAGATGAGATTTATGTAACCAATTTGGAGATTCGGGGTAAAAACTCAACCGAACAAGCTTATCCCCAAATTCGAAAATCACCCCAATCCGCTCCAGTCAGGCCGAATCTCACCAAATTGAGGATCGGGATAGTGTTAAGAGTGATTATCTAAGCAATTTATGGTTTTATTTTAATCAAATCCGTCCCCAAATCATCCTCCTATAAATACCCCTTTCGGGTTCACTTTCGAAGCACACCATCACCACTCCTCTCCATCTCCGAGCTCTCAACCTATTCCATGGCATTCTAAACGCCTCTAGCAACGTTTCCCTTCACAAAGTTTTCAGAAAATCATCCCGAATCCAAAACCCCCAATCTCGAATAACCTCGTCGGAGCCACTCGGAAGCCCTCGTCCGCCGCTGCCGGAGCCAGCAGCCGCCACCCGGAGGAGCGCCCAGTCACCACGAGTCCGTTGCCGCCAGCCTCGTACGCCGCCGTGAGCCCTGCTGCCGCCAGTGTCTCGCCGAAGTCGCGCCGGAACCTCGTCGGAAAACACCTGCGTGAAGAGTATCGGGTTGAAGGAAGAAGAAACATAATCGCGTAAAACCTCCCATTCTTTTACTTTTGTTAAAATATGCCCTTTTTCAGTTTTTAAGAATTTCAGATTTTAACCCGTGCTTTTATTTGGGCATAAATTGTTTTCCAATTCCGTTAAATCGCAGAGAATCGTCAACCCTCACGCTACCGAAGAATTCGAATCCGACCAACCGTTAACGCTTGCAACTCCAAATCGAGGCAAGTGACTTTCCGAGCTTTTCCGCTCATTTCGGTGCTTTCGTGTCCAGTTGTTTTCTTTCCGTTGGAATGCTTGCCAAATTAATTAAAATAAATTGCAATTCATCCGCTTTGTGTGATTTATTTACCGTTCAGTTTGAATTTGGCAAGTATAATTGGGTAATGTTATTATTCGACGTCTCTATAATAATGACATAGATACCCACCTTTTTATTAAAGCATGATTTATTTTGTTCTTTCATGCTAATTGGTTAAGAAAGAGAAATGTTTCTTTTATGTATCCATTCTATTTATTTCGTTGTGATCAATGTTGTAAATAAGTAGTAATAATGTGAGGATCATTTGTTGCGAGTGAAACTAAATTGAATCCAAACCAATCAAAAGCAATGTGAATCATAAAGTTAAAATTGTAATGTCAGTTAAAGTAAAATGTATCAATTAATGAAAAGCAATGTGAAATTGGAAAGTAGAGTGTTGGTAAAGTCAGGTCGGGGCCGTTACTCCTCGGTCTTAAAAGTCAGGTCGGGGCCGTTACTCCTCGGTCTTAAGGTTTCATGAAACTACACTTCCATGCGAGGTGTTACACAACCAATGGTTGTAGGTCGCTATCCACTATAGACAGAGTGGGACCGGTAGTAGTCCATAAAAAGATAAAAGACGTAAAATGCATATCATGTGTGTAAGTGAGTAAAGATTAATGTATAAGTAACGAACATGGCTTGAACTAGGTATTGGGGGACACAAGATCAACCCTTAATCGACTGTCTCAGCCCGCGGTTTAAAACTCTCCGGAAGAGTCCTGCCCTCTGGGTCGATTTTGGGCCACATCGAGTACCTTTTGAACCAATACTTAGTTTAGACATTATAATAAAACGTATTAATAATGTAATGGGTAGTAATCATGAATCGTTTCAAGCTATGTCATATTCCATCCTTAATCGGAATATGATTCCTAATACATCTTTTGTTACTCAATCCTTTTGGATTATCCGTGTCATAGGAGGGTCGGGTTACAAATAAGCCAATTCACTTCAAATATTCAAATCTCATTTGGATTTAATTCTTACTGTTTCATGGTCACTTGAATCCAAAGTTGTCTCTGCTTTCGTGCCGTCACTTGCTAGTTCTCGCGAACTAACCGTCCTTTGTTTGGATGGCTGGTTTCCACAGGTTTAGATAAAGCACTACAAGATCGAAGGTTGGAAATGTGAGTCGGAATCGTCAACACTTTTAGTATTTTACCATCGTTTTGATTCAAGAGTTTCTTTTATCGTTAAAGTATAAATATTATCTTGTTTTTGCTTGTAACGGCATTGTTGTACATTTAATTATTTGTTCCACTTAAAGTCTTCCGTAATTTATTTGTATTTTGTTTATGTACTTAATATTATCATCTTGTTTATGGGAGCATGGTTGCATGTCCCTATAAGCCTAAGGTGGTTATGAAGACATTAAAGTCCGAGTAACCACTGGCGCTGTAACATTCCCTTGGGATATAAAAGGGGGTGTTACACCTTGTCCCTCAAATAAAAAAGATTATAAATAAAATAAAATTTCATGTATATTTTGCGATTTTTAAAGACATAATACATATAGATCTATAATTTTTTTTATATATTTTACGGGTTCATATATATATAATCACATTTAATAACTGTGCATATGTGTTACATTACAGTGTGTGCATTACATTATATATGGGTATGTAACACACTGTAATGCGGTTTATTTTCAAAGATGCGGTGTATAGCTTGTTGTTGGGGTAATAAAATCTTCCCTCCTCTTGCATTACAGTGTATATATTCCTATGTATAACACAGGAATCTAAAATATATATGTACTTTTTATATACTCCGTAATACACATATAACATACAATAATAATAATAACAATAATAATAATAATAATAATAATAATAATAATATTATTATTATTATTATTATTATTATTATTATTATTATTATTATATATGCGGGACGGGACGGGATTTGCGGGATTGTGATGGGTCGTCCCGCGTCCCGTCCTGCATGATTTTTGCGAGACGGGACCGGGACGGAATTCACTATTTTTTTCCGAAATCCCACCAGGATCGGGACGGGCCCGGGACGGGACCGGGATTTGCGGGATTTATGCCCACCCCTAAAATTTACCTTATTTCCTTTACTTTTGCAAGATTGATACTTTTGAGAGGTTTATTGAGTTTGAAGGGGTGTGTTCTTCATTGAGATGAGTTGGAAAGTTTGGTTGATTCATATGATAGAGAGTTATGGTTTGGTTGAGTTGTGTTGGAGATTTAGGAGTCTTGATTCCCGGATTTTATTAAGCACCACATAGCCAAATAATTCCATGCCCTTTATTTCTTACCAAGCCACATTACAACCCCGCCGAATGGAGTCTTCTTTGAACTCTTCCATTGAGCGAAGTCCTCTTGATGGTTCTTGTTTGCATTGACATAATTGGTTGCGAAGTGGATTACATTTAAATTGCAATGTTTATGAGTTTGTATATGGAATTGAGTTGAGAGTTGATCATCATAGCCTAAACACGTTGAGAGTTGACTGTAAACATATTATCCTTGTGAGGTTGGATTTATAATGCCTATGCCTATGGATTGCTTATATATGTGTGATGACGTTAAATTCACTTGCTTTGCTTTGCTACAACTTTATAATGTTGCTTTTGACAAGGGCGAAGACTTGAAGGATGTGTTGTAGGTATTGGTTATTGCTTGGTTATTGCTTGAGGACAAGCAAGTCTAAGTATGGGGTGTTTTGATGGCCATGGTTTTAGTCATATTTTTCCATGTATTTTGTCATTATTTTGAGTCATTTTCATAAGTTTTGCATTGGGTTTAGTGTCTTTTGCATAAGTTTTCATATTTTAACGAGAAATAGATATCTTCACTAGTTTTTATGTGTTTTACAGGATATTGGAAGCTGTTTTTGAAGAAACTTTCACGAGAGAAAAGAAGCGGAAGAAAATTTGGAGCGCATAGGAAAAAGAACGGAAGCAATCGGAGTTATAACGAAGGAGATACGGGCATTTTCCTAAGTCCGAGATGGATTACCGTCATAACGACCCTAAGGGGGGTCGGTAACGAGGCTCAATCTGGAAGTGCGAAGCAAGAAAAAGCAACAATGCTCATAACGACCCTAAGGGGGGTCGGTACCGAGGTCACCCGCTTCGGTATGGGCCCCAGCGGAGCTTATTTACCCGGATTTAATTATTTTAACCCTTTTTTCTTAGATAGACTTTATATAAAATCGATATATTTACTATTTCCTAATTTAGTTTATCGGCTATTAAGTATAAATAGGATTTTTAGGGTTTGGGAGAGGCTCTCTTCTTCTTCCACCTCTTTTTCAGCATACCTTTAGAATTTTCAGCACACGTTTAGAGAGCGTTTGTGAGCGGATTTGAGAGCTTTTTGAAGCGATTTCTTCGGCGAAAGTTGGAGAACGTTTTGTGAGGCTTTTGTGACGCTTTGTTGACATTATTCTCAGGTTTTTATGCAATTTAATTTTCTGATTTTTATTTATTTCATGAATTTTGCAATGTCTACCATGTTTATGCGTGAGTAATCGTCTTTTCTAGGGTTGGGGTGATCCCAACGATAGTTATGCTTGCAATTTTTCTATGAATTGATGAATTGATTGGTTTTATCTATTTTATGTGCTTAAGTACTCAATGAAAATTGGGGAAATTCCTTTTTGCAATTAAATTGAAAGATTGAATTGTGAATGATAGTAATTAGGATTTTGAACGCAAGTTTGATAACCTAATTAAGATTGTTAGTAAAGTTTGTTAATTTGTGAAAACGAATTGATTGCTTTGCTAGGGTTGATGCGAGTTGACCTATTTAATAGATAAAAACATGATTTTCACTTGATTCATTGCAATGCTTGTATGATTATCGTTGTGGTGATCCCTATGCCCTAGATTTTTCATAATATTTATTTTATTCCAAAAAATTCAGCAATTTAAAATCCCAAAAAAAAAATCTCTACATCTGTCATCTCTTCTTGCTATTTCTTGCTATTTGGTAACTAGAATTGAGTCACTGACTTTCTCCATGCGGACGAACTTGACCCTACTATACTATAGCGGGGTTTCGATCTTAAATTTATTTGTTTGAAAATAAACCCTTCAACAAGTACGCTTACTCGACTTTGAGTACAGTGAAACCTCCAGGGTGATCCTCTCGACCACAGGCTCCTTTCTGCTCGAGATGTGTGGTCGATGTCGAGTAACTTACTCGACGTTGAGTAAGTCTGCAGCTTTTCTTACCTGCAAGATTTGTTAGATGGAAAATATCCACAATAGAAAAACTTTAAAAACAGTGTCGAAAACCAAAAACAACAATGTCCAAAAATCTCAAAAATTCAAAGTCTTATTTACAAGCTCTAGAGTTTATAGTCGCTAGGCCGACTTTCTCCGTTAAGCTCAAGGAGGCATTTGCAGGGCCCATGTAGCCTAGGCTTCAAACAAGACACCATTTTTGTCCATCAGTTGTAGTCCTCCTGAATGTATCTTGTTCACAGTGAAGGGTACCATCTTCTTCTTGGTGAATTTGTTGGGAAACCAATGATCCTTTGATTTAGAGACATAGACCATGGCTCCTACCTCATAATCCTTTGGATCGTCATCGGAAACCCTGTACAATCGCACATACCAAGGCAAACCTCTCCCATATATAGATAAATCTTTGATTGAAATAGGAGAAGAGATGTCTATACCTCGGCTTACCGTTGCGAAACCATCTTTCGGTACTTCAGGTTCTACTCGACGTCGAGTAGAAGTACTCGACGTCGAGTACATTCCTGCGTCTGGTGGACTGCTCGTCGAGGAGGAGGGAGTCGAGGAGGAAGGCGGCTAGTCGACGTCGAGTACTTCTCGGCCTCGGGTGGCTTACTCGATGCTGGCATAGTCGATGGAGGGCTCGGGATCTGGTCGACGTCGACTAGAGTACTCGACGTCGAGTACTTCTGGTCGACATCGACCCCATACTTAGTACCTGGCAACGATTCTGAATAAAAATTAATCGACATCGACTTACCTTGGTCGACGCCGAGTAGATCGTCTGTCTCCTCGTTCAGAATTGCCATGATCTCCTCCACCTGGGCTTCCACAGCTCGCTTCTCCAGCTCCTCGGGGGTCATATTTCTTACCTTAGGTTCCCCGCAAGTTATGTACCTAGCTGAGATAGATTTGACCTCTTCCATGGGACCTGTATGCCTTTCAGTTTTATTAAAGGAATACTCAATTACCTCATCGCTGATGTTGAAAGTGAGCACTCTCTTCCTTACGCTTATATTGGCATCCACCGTCGCCAAGAAGGGCCTTCTTAGAATGATTGGACAAGCAGGGTCCTCTGCCATATCAATAACTAAGAAATCAGCAGGGATGAAGAACTTACCTACTTGCACTGGTACATTGTCCACCATGCCTGTTGGGATGACCATCGTATTGTTTGCCATATATAATTTAGCATCCACAGGCTCTAGAGCACCTATCTTAATCTTGGACCAGATTGATAAAGGTATTATACTCACACTGGCTCCCAAGTCACATAAAGCATTAAATTTGTATTGACCAAATCCAATGGTTATAGCAAACTTACCTGGATCTTGCCTCTTCTTAAGTACGTCCATCTGGCTGCACTCTTCTGCGATCTCCGCCATTGACCGCTTTTTGCTCAAGATCTCCTTAAGGAACTTTACATAAGATGGCATCTCATTAAGAGCTTCTGTGAAGGGTATTGGGACATTGAGCCTTTGAAGTATCTTGATGAAACGCTGAAACTTCTTCTCTACTGGATCCTTTGGAGATTTTGTCGGGAAAAACAGCTTCTTCTTTGCCGGAGGTGCTGAGGTTTTGTCGGCATCGAGCACAGGTTGGTCGACGTCGAGTATGGTCTAATCAACATCGACTATTGTAGTCGACTTCGGGTTGGGCGCAACGTTCTGGTTGAGTTCGAGTAGGGGGTCCTCGACGTCGAGTAGATGCTGGTCGACATCGACTGGTTTACTCGATGTCGAGTACTCCTCAGTAACTTCTCCCTCCGTGCTTTGTTTGGGCGTTTGTGTTTGACGCCCACTCCTTAGATTCATGGCAACCACCTGTCCTATAGATTTTCCTTTAGGGTTAGGTTCAGAGGATCCAGGAAGCGTACCTGATTGCTTGGGGATTGACGAAGCTAATTGACCCATCTGAGTCTCCATTGATTTTCGCCAGATATCGATTTCCCCAAGCCTAGAGTTGACACCATGCAGCTGAGTGTGTATGGAATTGATAGATTGCTTCATGTCTGAATGATTCCTCCACATCTCCTCTAGAATGGTCTGTAGGTCATCTTTCCTTCCTTCTCTGTCAGGGTGACCAGGAGCTCTGTAAGGAGGGGGATTCTGATGCTGGGGCTGGCAATAGTAGCTCCAGTTCTGGTTCTGATGTGGCCCTGAGTAGCGTCCCCTTGCATACCTTACCTCTTCGTGGGACTCTACTTGATGTACTTGATCGACGGGTGGGCACGCAGTAGTGTTGTGCCTCACATACCCACATTCCAAACAAGGTTTATCTTTAGAGAGGAATTTAACTTGTTTGGTAAGGCGACGTACCTGATCATTATGAAACTGGTCCCTGACGTCCGGATCAACCTCTTTTGGTGGCATATATAATGGCATGGATGGGGCAGGCCTCTCCTATCTTTCATCGGCAGAGGCCGCTGAAGTTCCATATGTGTTGTCGTAGTTCGCCAGTGTCTCAAATACCTCCCATGCTCAGTGTGGAGTGTATCCAAGATACTCATAGTTGGTGTAGTTGTTGATCCGATCCTTAGTAGGCGCATCTAGGCAATTGAAGATGATCTCCTAGATGATGTAGGGTTGTTGTCCATGCGTAGGACAGGATTTCAGAAGCCTCTTGTAGCGCTCCCAGACCTGTGCTAATGGTTCTCCTGGCTTTTGTCTGAAAGTCGTGATTTGTTGTCTAAGGGCAGCTGTCTTTGCAGGAGGAAAGAACTTGTTGAGGAACAGGTCCTGTAGTTCGTTCCGAGTGCAAATTGACTGTGCAGGCAATCCTTCCAACCACTATTGTGCTATTCCTGCAAGGGACCAACGAAAAGCCTTTAGTTTCAAGTATTCCAAATTAGCACCATCAGCTATAGCTTCACATAAATCTATAAAAGTGGTGACATGCTCTAAAGGACATTCATTGATTCTTCCCCTAAATTGACTCCTTCTAATTCCAGTAATAAAAGAAGGATGAATTTCAAAATTAATAGCGGGAAGAACGATCGCTGATTCTGGAACTTCCAGAGTAGGATGCAGATATTCCTTTGCGTTGGCTGGGATATGCCCGATCCGCTCCTCAAGTTCCCTTCTTGCATTGATCTCGCGATCTACCCTTGCCTCCCACCGCTACTGGTTCTGTGCATATTCTACCTCTCGTCGGGCGTGTTCTGCTTCTCTGGTGGTGAGTGCCTCAATTTGTTGGCGGAGTTGCTCAAGCTCATGTGCAGGTGTGAGCGGGACCTCATTCTCATCGTTGATTTGTGACATCCTCCTGAACCTTTGTCAAAGGTGGAAGTATCGCTCTGGTTCTAGAAGCGGATCGATAGGCGTGCGATCAGTTCTTCGCATGCACCTGAAAAGCAAAGACAAAAAGAAAAAGCAAGTAAAAAGCAACTAAAAATAAAAACAAATATAAAGAAAAGAAATAGAACTAAAAAGGGTGTGATTGATGGCTTCTCCGGCAACGGCGCCAATTTGTTGTTGCAGAAGGATATGTCAAGTATGAAATATAAATAAAATATAAAGCAAATTGACTCCCTGTCTCAGCAAATAAATACAAGACTTCCTCCCGTTGTAGTAGAAGGCAGTCAGGATCGATCCACGAGGAAGCGTGTCAGCGCCCGCCTTTTCAGTTCCAAAATCCTCTCGAATTCGACCAGAAGAATCCTCGACGTCGACCAATGTCCTCGACGTCGACCACATAGTCGATCAAAAACTGTAACAGAAGCAAACAGAAACGCAAACGAAGCAAAAACAAGCAAGTCGAGTAACACAGTGTACTCGACGTCGACTAGACCTACTCGACGTCGAGTAGAATTCAGGCAATGTCGAGTGTACTGTAGTGTAAAAACGTGACCTTTGCAATGACAAAAATAAAACAGATGCAACACAAAAATTGTGGGAAAGTCAATAAACTAAAAGACTTCTAGAATCAGGGTTTCAACACCACAACGATAACCATGTAAAATAACACGTAAAGGCATAAAAGATCATGCTTTTCATCAAATAACTTTTGTTATTAATAAATAGGAATAAAGAGGCTTTCGCATAAACCATAATTGTTACTAACCCTTTTTACATAATTAATCCGAGTTGCATTAAGATCACTTTCGCTTCAATAACACAAACAAGGATCACCTTCAACTTTCGCAAAAAAATCATGCTCATAGGGATAGAAGACGAATTGCATCAAAAGATTGTACCTTTACCGCATCACCTTACATGGCTACCGTCGGGCTCACCCCGACCCTAGAAGTTGGGTGACTACTCGCTCTTCATCATGAATAAACTCATCAAAGATTTCAAGAAAATAAATTGCATTAAATAAACTAAATAAAACTTACAACCGAACGAAGCCAAAACGTCTCTCAACACCTTTGCTCCTCTCGGCCTCTCTATCTACTCGCTATTTCCCTCTCTCTATGTTATGAATTGTGTATGAAATTGAATTAATAAAACTCAGCCCCTAAGGCCTTATTTATAGTGCTCAAACCCCGCTATTCAAGGAAAGAACAATTCTATCTATATCTAAAACTATCTATCTATAATATTAAGATAAAACTTGGAAATAAAAGAAATATATCTAAAAGGAAACGAGGAATATTATGGATAAATCCTTCTTGACTTGATAGATCTTGATGTGGATGGATAGAATTCCACATATCTTCTCTTGCAAGCGATTCTATCTTCTCGGCACAACTCGATCTCGGAGTCGGACTCGTCTGGATTGTACTCGACTTCGACTAGAGTTAGCCGACGTCGACTGGAACTTTTTCTCCTGGGTTGCACTCGAGCTCGGGCACCTTCTGGACTCGACATGTGTACTCGACTTCGAGTAGGTGTACTCGACGTCGAGTATCTCTGGGCTCCTCGAGTGGCTCTGCTCGACTTCGTATGGAAATCTGGCTCGGGATGTACTCGACTTCGACTAGAAGTGGTCGACGTCGAGTAGAATTGTCAGCTCTCAACATTCTGCTCTGTTCTTCAAACGCACTTTCCCGAGTCCTCGTTTGTCAGATTGATGCAAATGAGTATGAGTAGGAAAGCTCTTTTCGAGGGCTACAATTCTCATGAAGACATCAGAACTTGATTCAGAATGATGAATGGTGAAAAGTGGGCTTTTCTCCAGCTGCACCATCATTAGCTTCTTCATGACTTTCCTTTAAGCTCCAAAGTGCGCCCGATTTCTGCGAAATATAACAAAAACTTGTGTATACCTCCATATATTGCAAATAAACATAAACTACACAGAATCTGTACTATTTTAACCCAAATGTATGAAATGCATGCAGAAATCGATATAAAGGTTAAGGTAAAAATGGCAAATTAGGCTCACAACACTGGTTTATGTTAATGATATGATAATTACATGTAAAAGCTTGGAAGAAATTGAGAAATTTAAGAAGCATATGCAGCTAAACATTCAAATCAAGGATCAGGGGGCAACCAAATACTTCCTTGGTATTGAAATTGATAGATCAGAAAAAGGTTTTTGCTTGAATCAACGAAAGTATGCTCTTGAGCTACTAAAGGAGTGTGGTATGGAGAATGCCAAGCCTCTTAATACTCCTTTAGATGTGCATTGCAAGCTCACATTTGAAGGAGAAGCCATAAGCAATCCTCAATAGTATAGAAGGTTGGTTGGTAAGTTGATATACTTAACTGTTACACGACCTGATATCACATATGCGTTGCATATTCTGAGTTAGTTCATACATCATCCAACCTTAGCTCATTGGCAAGCTGCTAAGCATTTGATGAGGTACATCAAGGGAGCTCCTGCACAAGGTTTGCTATTATCAAGTCAATTAGATATGAAGCTAAAGGCTTTTTGTGATGCAAATTGGCAGGCTTGTCCTGTGACAAGAAAATCGATTACAGGGTTTTGTTTCCTTTTTGGTAACTCTCTCATCTCATGGAGGTCTAAGAAACAGTCCTTTGTGGCAATGTCTACTCTTGAATCTGAGTATAGGGCCATGGCTATGACATGTTATGAGCTGAAATGGCTAGTGGGAATGTTGAGAGATCTAGGTGTCACACATCCTCATGTTGTTGAGTTACTCTGTGACAACCAAGCTGTTATTTACATTTCTAGAAACCATGTTTTTCATGAAAGAACTAAACATATAGAAGCTGATTGTCATCTAGTTCGATTGATGATCCAGTTGAAGCAAGTAAACACTCGATACATCTCTGCCAAGGAGCAACCTGCAAACATCTTTACAAAAACCTTGGGTGTTGCTCATAGTAAGAAGTTACAGGGCAAACTTGGAGTAGTCGACTTGTTCTCAAACTCTAAGCTTAAGGTGGAGTGTTGGAGATCAAGTTACTCAAGGCTCACTGACGTCAGCAACTAGCTTCAACACCAGTTTGTTAGAGTTAGTTAGGTTGAGTGTGACTTGTATCCAAGAAAGTGTGTGATGTACTAGCTCCTTTAAATAGCTTCAAGCTACTCTATACAATTCATTTTTTCCATTTTAATGAATGAGAAACATGATTTTCGCCATTTTCTTCTCTTCTGCATTTCTCCATTACTCATTCTCTCTAATTGATCATGGAGATCACTGTACTCTGATCTCAGATTGATTAGTCTTCAATAATTTTCAACATTTGAATATATTATACATCAAAACGAAAATATTAACGAGAGCAATATATTTTTGTGGATCATTGAATGGAAGAAAGGGCAATTGCCCGACTCCAAATCACTTATCCTCAATCTTGTCCCCCTCCTATTCCCCAATCCCCTCCCCTCACAAACATTAACTAAAAAGAAAATAAAGAAGGTTAAAATAATTTTAAAAATAAATAAAAGAGATTTGTGAGAGGGGCCAATAGAGGAGCGGAACAAACTGGTGGCTAGGAGATTCGTACCCCAATTGCCCCCATTACTCGCCCCATGCGAAAATGCATTTTATCAATGCAGTTTGGAGATTGCATATTTCATTGTTTTCTTTTTGTACCAAATGGCATTCGACAATATTTGAAGTGCCTCTAAATAGATGCGGGTATTCTTTCCCTTAATTTCCATCTTAACATTAATTACCACCCACTTGATTATTATTTGAATTTTTTTAAATGACGAGGAAATCCACCATTTGATGGAAAACTTCGGGCATGTGAACCAGCCGCTAAGAGCCACGCATTAGGTAAATCGACTTGCGTCGATCGGCTCGATCCACTGACGTTAAAAGGGAAATCAAGTATGCAAAAACAAGAATATAAAAGCAAACCGAATCTCTAGTCCACACAAATAAAATACAAGAATCTCTCATGCTGTAGTGGTAGGGAATCAGGATCGATCCACGAGGAAGCTTGTCAGCGCTCACCTTGATAGTTTCTCGAAAGCATCCCCTAACGTCGACCAGAAGCTCACTCGATATCTACCGAAACAGTCGATGTTGAGTCAACAGTCGATTCCTAGTGTGTACATGTAGCAACAGAAACAAGCAACTCAACGTCCAGTGGGCAAGACTCGATAGCGACTTAGTTGACTTGATATCGACTCAAGTGGGTCGATTTCGAGTGAGTTGTGCAGAAAAACAGTACATAACAGATTGTGTCGGAAAAGTGCGTCCGAAGAATATGAGGATGGAATAAAAAGTATGAACAGAAATATCACAGATTGTTGTTATATATCAAATAACTAAGAAACTTCCAAAGCCAGGGAATTTACCTCAACGAAAACCATGTAAGTATTATTTCAAATTCATAAAAGATATATGTTTTCCATCAAATAACTTCCGTTATTAACAAATAGGAATATAGAGGCTCTCGTATAAACCCTAAGTGTTACTACTCTAAGATTACACCGAAACTCCAAGATCTTTCTCACAATTTCGGCCCTCTCTTTCTCTCTATTGCCTAACTACTCTAAACTTGATTGCTCAAGTGCTTGGAATGAATGAAAAATCAGCCCCCTAGGACTTTATTTATAGGCTTCAATCCATGCTACACATGGAAAGAGCAATATCTATCATCTATCTAAAGATAAAACTTTCCAAATATAATAAATAAAAGAAATAAAATTCTCCTAGGTAAAATATGATTTAACCAAAGAGGATAGAAATCTTCCAAGGAGATAAAAGATCTTCAACTTAAGGTGCAAGCAATCTCCCTCGGATAAGGATTCGTCAACGCATCGGAACCTTCTACAATGTCACTCGATATCGAGTCAAAGGACTCGATATCGACTCACACCTTATGTCTCGAGTGTGCAGCACTCGATGTCGAGTCATGTGGTAGATGTTGAGTCTGCTCTACTCAATATCGAGTCATGGGGTAGATATCGAGTGGTCTTCCTTTGCTTCTGGTTTCAGTGTGGATCATGTAGACTCGACGTCGAGTCAAGTCAGTAGACGTCGAGTGAACTTCAGTAGATTTCGAGTGAATTGTCAGCTTCTTTCTTTCTTCTCCGAATTGCTCCAAAACGCTTCCGATTTCTGCGAAATTAAACAGAAACTTGTGTAGATCTCCATATATTGCAAATAAACATAAACTACACAATTCTCATACTTTTCTAACCCAAAAGTATAAATTATGGACAGAAAACGGAATGAAAGTAAAGGTAAAACATGGTAGAATGAGCGCACATCAACTGACAATGAACAAGGCGCGCAAATCTTGAACTTTCACCCAAGAAAAATGGCGGAGGCAGAAATCAAACCTGGAATCTCCTTACCCATTACTCCTGAGAAGCGATCAAACAATTAAGGATTGGAAGAGCTAAAAGGTTTCATTCATGGAGGAAGGGTTTGGTTACAATCCACCATTGTAGGTGATGGAAGAAAATGAACTAAGATCACACCCGATCTGTTGTCCAATACCCCTTATTTATACTACCCCATTAGCCCCTTAACTAACTATTCTTTATTCTAATTCAACAACCATTAGGAGAAGCTAACTCCATGTGTGCTAGTCCACCAGATGCTACTATACTCCACAACTCCACCACCAGCACTTTATTAAGAGCCTTTGAAATCATTTCCCTTTTCGAGTAATAAACCTGGCAGATGATGATATCATTTTCCCTTTTAGAAAAAGAGGTCTATCGAACATAGGTTCCAAAAACATAAATTAAGAATCTCAACTAAGAACATTTTATATTAAATAAAAAAAGTGATTTTAGTAAATCATTAATTCAATATTAAAATAATTTAATTTTGAAAAATATTTTTCGATTGATTTTTTTTATATCGAAGATAGTAAACTCCGGATACATTAATCGATAA
The DNA here is from genome assembly GCA_963922045.1 of Persicaria maculosa. NCBI lineage: Eukaryota > Viridiplantae > Streptophyta > Magnoliopsida > Caryophyllales > Polygonaceae > Persicaria > Persicaria maculosa. The sequence continues at coordinate 64,184,276 of OY998263.1, read as the reverse complement.
GAGTTACTCATATAAACTAGACTAGATTAATTGACTTAGGGTCAGTTTGGTAAAACATAGCTGATAAGGTAGCTGAAACTAATAGGTTAACTGAAGTTGATGGATTAAGTGAGTTAAATATATGTTAAATTAAAGTTTTCAGAAGTTAAAAAGGTGTTTAATAACTCAACTGATAGGTAGCTGATGCAAACTAGCTGAACAGATAGAAGAAAATAAATAAAATTCTAAAAAGTTTAGGGGTAAGTAGCGATTGAAAATCTAATTTCAAAAGCTAATTAAATTAAAATCTTATATGTAGTTTATTTAAAATTATAAAATATTAAAATCAAAAGCTTCGAAAAGCTACTTACACTGTTAAACGGACCCTTACACCGACGGGTGCAACTCAATGGTAAATTGGAGGACGTAAAAAACGATTTAACTGTGTTTTTAAGGATATTTTTGCGGATGAAAATCTGAATGAGATGTTACACAATCCGTTTATTGAAGCTTTGCCATGAAATTTTGTAGGCTCCGTACTGGATTACGAATTAGGTGGTCCACGTGGAAATAAAGTTTACTCGGTTTCACTGAATTAAGCGCGTGGTGGTGGACCGCTTCAGCCCAAGCCCAAACCCACATCACATGTTTTTTTTTTTTATAAAATATTATTGCCCTGGTTGATGGTTCCGTACCCGTGTCTTATAGTATCAAATTTTATTCAATTTTCTGTATAAATTTTACAAATATACTAGTATTTGGTATCCGCACCTTTGCGCATTTGGTTAATAAATTATATTTTGTTATATTAATTTGTTTGAAATATTTTTTTTATTAAATTTTATGCTTGAAATATTTTAACAAAACTTTAAGTCAATCGTAAAATAAATTAAAGTAAAATCATATTCGGTGAAATTCAAGATACAAACTAAGAGGTTAATTTCACTTATGTATTATTTTCTCATGTAGTCTAATCCCTTTTAACCATATCAATTAATAATTTCATATCTTTTATCCAACTTATTTGACCTTAAAATTATTAGAAAATATATCAAAATGAATCAAATGATATTGTTTATGTTATATATCTTTTAGTTTAAAAAAAATATTGATGTATATAAATAGTATTAATTAATTCCGTTGGAGATACTTATCTTTTAAAGTTTATAATTTAAATATACAATTCAAAGGTTCCAATACATACATGTATAGTATATGTATAAGGAACTAAACATACTAAGCTTACCTTATAATCATATACTAATCATATACTGTAGTGTTTCTCTCCTCTCTCTAGAAATCTATCTCTAAGATTTCTAGAGAGAGAAATGCCCAAATCTCGGCTTCAACCGTCTTACCCCGTCCTCGGGCGCCTTAACTGGGCTTTGGCTACTCTACCCGATTCCGGCCTCCAACGCAACATGTGGAGTCATCTTTTTTGTCCGTCGGCGTGGCTCACGGTTGAACAAGGTAAGTAAGACCTAATCTGATTTTCATTTTTCAGATTCGTTCAAACAATAAAATCAATTTGGGGCTTTCAATGTTTTTGGGCAAATTCCTCAATCACATTTGGCATGAAACATCGAACTTCAACAAGGTCGCGAGCATGTTGCTTGTGTTTTTCTGCCATCTTTTTGGGTTGTGAATACTTTGTACCACTATGGTGATCTTATACTGGAAATTTTCACTCATCAAACACTAAATTTTCCCTCCCAATCTCTTAACTTTCCCTCCAAAACCATCCCAGGTTTTTGTAGGCGTCGTTTTGGTAAATATTAATTTAGCCTAGAACGAGGTGACATGTAAAGCTCGATATATGTAGTCGAGCTCCCACCATACCCTCGCTCAATCTAGTCGAGGTATATCCTAAGCTTGGTTACTTTTGTCGATCTTCCTTCTTATCCTAAGTAAAAAAAATCACAAGTAAAAAAATTATGGGCAATTTGAAATCGAACCTGAGACTTTGCGGAGTATGTACATGGTAGAACCAATGAGATAACTTCTTTAATTGATTATCTCTACATTTTAATTTTATTTGTTCATATAAACACCGTCAATGTAACATCAATAGGTATTTTTCGTTTTGTAACAATGTTTCCAAGCTAACTAGATAACCTCGACTGAGTAGAACAGGGTTATTGCATAACATCGGCATAAGTTGTCAAGATTAATACATAAGCTCGGCTCCATTTACCAAGGTTAGGTCATTTGCTCGGAAATTTGTTTCGACCTTCGTTTCGACGACTAAGTTAATCCAAAACCACCCAGAAGTCGTTGAAAACCATTCGAAAAAATTCACTAATCAGATCGAGTCATTTCTTCGTACTATTCAATGACTTTATCGTGTATTTAGGATTAAGGTTCAACGAATTCGATAGGTATATATGAATGTCATAGGATTTCTCGTTTCCTCTCGGGCAAATTTGTAAATATTTTTGAAAATAGACAGGGACTTGTTGTGCAATTTGGTATATCGATCTTGTCAATAGCCATTCCGATATCTTGCTTCTAGCCTCACTCTAAAACCATGGATAAATTACAAAAAATACCCTTAAACTAGGTAAGTTTTTACAAAACCACCCTTAAAATAAAAGTTTACAGAAAATTACCCATCAAAGTTTACTGAAAATCACCCATCAATTTATTTTTCTTTCAAAGACTACCCATGACAATTTATATATGTAAAAAGTGTTTTTAACATGTTCAATTCTCAAATATGATATTTTATTACAAAAATTCATACAATAAAATTTAATATATTATGTGTGTAGCATGATGAATACTTTTTTGAAAAATATTAAACGAAAATTATATTTTTTTATAAAACATGCCATTTGTAAATGAAAAAAAAAATGATAGGATTGAAAAGTGTGGTGAAAAAAAACTCATAAATTGTGGTTTAAATATAACATTGATAGTAAAAAAATTTCATAGGAATAAAAAGTAGAATAATTTTTAAAAATATATGCGTAGCATAATGAATACTCTTATTAAAAATATTAAAAGAAAACTATATACTCTGTATAAAATTTGATTTAAATATGATATTTATAATAGGAGTAAAAAAACTGCAAAAAAAAATAATGAGGTTTGAATCCATTACCTCTTGCATTACTTATACTTTATTTTCTATTTTTGATCAATTTTTTTTATTAGAAAAAATTCGAGGTCAGACAAATTTGAACCTCGACGGCCGACAAGTCGGCAGACAGAAACCGTCTAAGCAAAAATAAAAATACAAAGTTGGTGCAAAATACAGGCAAGGACTCTAAAATAGCGAAACTAAATACATCAACACCAAACAAGACAAGGACGTAGACGAGGGACGAAGCCCATCACTTTTTTTTTTATCAACTAAGGTAGACAACCTTTTGAGTTCTTATATATATTTTTTAAAAAATTTATCTTATTTTTAAAAAAAAATCCTACATTTTTTCATCGCCAAAGGGGCGAGTTGGCCGCCACTGGCTATAGCAAACAACGCTAAATATTTGATCAGAGAACTTCCCAAAATGAACTTGGGGGCAGATTCTGGATTACTGAGAACTTGGCCATTTTCTGTAATTAAGTGAAATGTACAGGCTGATCTGTGATTTCCTCAAACTCTTAGGCCGGTTCTGTAATGAGCCCAAATATTCATTAAACATCGATCATCTTCTTCGCTTACGTACAGTGGCAATAGCAAGGATGGGGAGCTGTTGAATACGTCCGCCCGTTCGTTGTCCCGATTGAAAGCGATGATGGCCATTGGCCACCGCAGCTGGGGTCGATCTAGTGCGCGATGACGGACTCCAGTGCACATCGATCCTTTGCGGCGACCGCATCACCGCGCTTTATATAATTTGTGTATAGTCAGATTCAGTAGGGCGAGGAGACCGGTCGTCAACGCGGGAGATGGAAGAAACTCGTTGGACTGGTCGATCGGATCTTCTTATTGCCAACCTCCGTTTTTCAGCTCGTGTCCTATACACCCAACAACGCACTTGTTCAATTCATTCAAACTTTTGACGGGGAATAGTTAAATCTCCGTATACCATAAATAACGGACGACTTATATATTCATTTTTTTTTGAGAACAAATATATATATATATATATATATATATATATATATATATATATATATATATATATATATATATATATATATATATATATTCATTTCTCACATTAAAAGTATTAGCATAATAAATTTAAATAAAGTTTGGTATATTATTTCTCATATTACCAATTGATTTGAAATAAAATCTTCTCCCCGCCCTCGTCCTTTCCTGCCCTTTCTCCTTCACATCAATCCCGCCCTCTTGCCTTCCGGCTTCATGGTGGTCATCCAAACCCGGCCGGCGTTGGCTGGTTCTCACCCGTGGTTTCTTCCCCACTGTGGCGGGTTGTGTCTTGGCGGTGTTTCTTCGGCGTGTCGCTGGCTCATCCGGCCCTTCCTCACCTCCCTCGGTTAGGGTTCCCCTTGGCCTGCCTCTCCTGTCTGGATCCGCCTTGTCGGCCGTCGGTTCTGGCTGGTTCTGCCTCCCTATCCCTCTCCTGCACAAGGTCTTGTCAGGCAAGTTGGTGCCCTGTGTTGCGAACCCGGTTTGAGTGCTTTGGGCCCAAGCTTATTGCTTTGGGCCCAAGGCTCTAGCCCGATAATATGGAATAAGTAAAACTGAAAACAAAAATATATTATTAATTAATAACTTAAAATAAATAATTTATTAATTAATAACTTGAATAAAACCACCCGAAAGGGTTTGTTAAAAATCTCGTGAGAGTTTTGATTAAATCTCGAAAGGTTGTTAAAAATCTCGTGAGACTTTTGATTAAATCTCGAAAGGGTTTTTGGTGCGTTTGTACATGATTGGTTCTCGATTGTGTTTCCGGTTGTTCCTAGCGGTCCTTTTATGAGTAGAGGCTCTGGCGTCCGGTGTTGGGTCTGGCTGGGGTCGAGGCGGTGTGTATCGAGGCGACTCCGTATTTCAGAAATTTCCTTGGAGGTTCGTCTTCATCGCCCACAAGACTCCTAATGTACCGCTGGCCAGCGGTATCATCTCATGATGGTGCTTGGCTCTGGGTTTAGTCCACGTTGTCCTCTGCTTTTTTTGGGATAGGCTCGTTTGTTCGATTGGAATTGCTCATTTGCCGCTTTTGTATTGCACCGTTTCTTTATTATTTTTGTTGTATGTTTGACGGTTCTTCGTCTTTCAACTTTGTCGGCCTCTCGAGGTGTCAGGTTTTGTCTGACCCTCGAATTATTTCCTAATAAAAAAAAAAGACTTATGCAACCGTAAACTTAAAGATCTTATCGATTTACTTGGATTTATATACTAAAAAGAATATGACAAATAATCTAATTTCGATTGTACGTATTTTTGTCTTGGTCGTAAGCAATCAGTTTTTGACTTATTATGTGAGACGAAAATAATATGAATAGGCCAATCATTAATGTATACAAACCGATTAATAATAATAATATATAATAATAGTAGTAATAAAATGTAGTCCAAATTCAAGATCAAACCAGCGTCAGTGCGTCACACAACGGACACGCTTGCTTGCTTATTCAGAACAAGGAAAATAATTTGTTTCAATTTCAAAACAATAAATTAAAATAACATAAGAAGGCATTATTCATAACACATTAAATTATTGAAAAATATTACCCATTCACGGGAAAATTCCTAAACCTATTACTAATAATTTAAAAGTAATCTTTAGCGCAGCTTAAAAAAAGGTATATAAATAATAAAGCAATAGTATATGTCAGAGGTGGATCCAAACGGGGACATGTGGGGACATGTGCCCCCACCCTCGTCTGACGAACCTCCTATATGTATTCTCCTTGTCGATATCTTCGTTTTGATATATAATACGCATTAATCCGATTAAAAATTTATGAATGTTTGAAAATTGAAGGTATATTAATCACTTTAAATCTTGAGATCTTTAGAATGAGGGGCTATATTACTCATTTCGACAATTAAGTAAGAAATGACGGAAGTTTAAATGATGAAAAATGTCAAATTTTCTACTTTGCAAGATATTAGTGATGTTTCTAAAAAGATAATCGAGGTAGGAATTCACAAAGCTTTTGATTTGATATATCGTCTCATTGTTACCGGTTGCAAAAACTATGAGTGGAAAGAGTTTTATCTGCTATGAGTATTATCAAGCCATATTTGCGTAACAAGATAAGAGAAGATTTTCTGTCTGAGAGTTTTGTCTGATAGTTGAAAAGGATATTTTCAATCGCATTGATAATGAGATTATCATTCAATATTTTTAGGGTAAGAAAATCCATAGAATGGATTTACCCCTGTCGAGTTGAACTATTTCATTATAAAACTCTAATTAGCAATGAAGAATTTTCCGTATTAGTGAACTCTTTTATTTTTTTATTTCTATTTTGCACTATTGAAAATGTTATGTGTTGTATGAATTCGTGTTATTCATTGTCGTTTATCACCGGTGTGCCCCCACCCTCTTCGGGTTCTGGCTCCGCCACTGGTATATATTAATGTTAACTGATGGAGTACGTACGTGGACGGCACTGGCAGGATCAAAGCTTGATAATGGAATAAAGAACTTGCATTGCAAATTGCAATTGCAACCAAGCCAAGAATGAAGTAGAAACGTAACTACCTATAAATACCTATACCTATAGGAGGAATATAAAGGGTGTACGCATGTGAGATCCGAAAACATGGGATTTTAATTGGAGCCAACCCACTAGGCCACTACTCATAACTCATATACTACGTTACTACGTATACCTGCATTGCATTGCATTGCATTGCATATCCCTTTCCTCTTCTTTTTCTCCACGCCTTCTTTAATTAATTCATGCGATGCGGCATCCATTCCATCTCTTACGGATTGTCTCATCAATTTTGTGCTTAATTTGCTTCCAACTTACAACTACAATTTCTCGTATATCTGTTTTTTTTTCGAAAAAATTTGCAAAACGGGCACTTTTTTTGGACAAATTTGTAAAATGTCACGTTTTTGGACAAATTTGCAAAATAGCCGCTATATATACCTTTTCCAAATTGTAAAATTGTGCCCCAGCTCTCTCTCGTCCTCACCCTCTCGCTCATCGCCGGATCTGGAGGCGGAGCTTCGACGTCGCCGGCAATGGGAACTCATTCCCAGTCGTCTTCGCCGATGAGGAGGAACACTTCGCAGCGTGGCGATTCAGGGCCGAGCTCCTCGCTCCTCGCTCCATCATCATCTCCTCGTGCTCGGGAAGAGTCCGCAATTGGACCACGACGACGACGTTGCTCGGTATCCTCTCTCCATGGTCAGATAGGTTCCACCTCGGTCCGATGATAGAGTTCTGCACAATTTCCAGGTTATTTGACCTTCAATTTCATCATTCTCATGTTGATTTTGGTTTAGTCGAGCCATGAAATCTGAATTCAATGTGTGTGGTTGATTTTAGGGTTTCTACTGAACCGAATCTTCGAATCCATTACTGTAGCCTCTCCTTCCTCTTCCTCTCTCTCTCTTCGCTGACCTCTTTCTCTCTGCTGTTCGCGCCCTTCCTCTTCCTGCGACTCCTCGGGGACCTTGATCTGGAGGTCCCGATCCTGGACGATGAAATTTCTGCAATTGGAGTTGTCCTTGGTATGATTTGCCCATCCACAACCAATATAATCAAATTTCTTGAAGGATTGAAGTTGTGAAAGAGTAACGAAGGATTGAATTTGCTTTTGAAGGACCTATCCATCCAGCCATGGCTGCTGCATTTAGTTAACAAATTTGATTCGGTTTCTGTTGCCTGAAAACGTGAATTTTATGCATCTTAATGCCATTGATTGCATTTTTGTTGAAATTGTTGAGCAATCATTGAATTCCTCATCTGACTGATCTTGATAGTTTGTTGAATTGCTCATTTATTCATCAAGTTTGTATCATATAGTTCGGTTTCTGTTTCTCGAAACACAATTCATGTGCATCTCAATGCTGATTGCATTTTTTTTGAAATTGCTGAACAATTAACACATCTGGATGATCATTTGACTTTGTTCTTTTGGATATGAGCATTACTTTTCTGTTTTCACATTGAATGGTTGGGAATTTGAAAATCTAGGACTTCAATGATGAAAATTTTGGGTATTTGCAGGCACATGCTGCTTCCGCTGTCCTCAATTTCAGTGAAAACTGTACTCCGGAGATCTTAACACCATACATGGATGGAATTGTTAGCAAGTTGCTTGTACTTCTGCAGGTGCATTTTTTATGACTATTTCATGAACGTGGGACTCATTTTATTATGCGGTTTCTTTATCTTCCTTTATTTTTTTCAGTAAGGAATGACTCGTTGGTTATTATTCTCTGTTATCTTATGCAGAATGGAAAGCAAATGGTACAAGAGGGAGCACTGACTGCATTGGCCTCAGTAGCTGACTCATCTCAAGTATATTTACTTCCAAGTGATTAGATCTACTGTTTTATTTTGATTAGGTTTCACTAATGCCTTTTTTTAATTAACAGGAGCATTTCCAGAAGTATTATGACTCTGTCATGCCTTACTTGAAGACTATTTTGATTAATGCAACCGCGACTATTTTGATTAATGCAACCGACAAGTCTAACCGAATGTTGCGTGCAAAAGCAATGGAATGCATTAGTTTAGTTGGAATGGCCGTGGGCAAGGAAAAGTTCAGGAATGATGCTAAGCAGGTTGTTTATGATTGCTTGTGTGTGTTATCCTTTCTTGTAGTTTAAATGATCTATGCTTTAATTTGATGTCATGATAGTTGTCCTAAAACTAATTTGTAAATGTAATTGCATTCAAGGTTATGGAAGTGCTCATGTCATTGCAAGGGTCTCAAATGGAAGCTGATGACCCAACTACTAGTTACATGCTGCAGGCACGTTGCTCTCGATTCTACAATGTCAATAGAATTTTGTCGCTCTTTGAAGCTGCTTTGGATTAATCTTGAGTTTTGTATCAGGCATGGGCCAGACTTTGCAAGTGCCCGGGACAGGATTTTCTACCTTATATGAGTGTTGTCATGCCGCCCCTACTCCAGTCAGCTCAACTTAAGCCTGATGTAACCATCACATCTACTGATTCAGATGATGAGAATGATGACTCTGATGATGACAGGTCAGTGCTTGGGTTATTCATTTTAATCAAATTCTGATACTGATTGTCTTCCATAAATAGTCCACTTTGTAAGCGAGGCTTCCATCTACACTTTTCTGTGTATCCTTGTTTCATTTTGTGGGCTAGAAAGATCCATTTTGATGTTTCCACTCATGTTTAAATCTTGAATGTCTGCTTGATGACAAGTATGGTTATATTTTCAGCATGGAGACCATTAGACTTGGAGACCAGCACAGGATCTGCAGATCAACTTGAAGAGATCACTAGAGTATCAATGAGCTACTCTTAGATGGATTAATAGACGAGATTCTTGTTGATCTTAGTCTCTAACACTACAACATCTGTTCTTGTATAAGCAATCAGCACAATGAACCATTCCTGTATTCTTCATTATTGTTATAGATAGTTGTTGATTCATGTAAACACTGTCAATATTAGCCTCTAACCATATCTATTGAAGCATTACACTAGATAGTTGTTGATTCATGCTTGTTCGGCTACTATTCTAGGGAGATGAGGCCAATATACACCTTAAGGCTTTGAATGCTCCTGCCTGATTGGCCTTTTGTGACTATATGTACAATACGTTGATCCAAAATTGAATGAATAATGGGGAGATTGTAGTAATAGATTTTTAGTTTAAGAAGAATCAAATTAGATTTTAGTTTGTATGAATAAAACTCTAAGTTTCATGAATAACACTATGAAATTTTAGAGTTGCACGACGCTGTTGTAATAGTTGCACGACTCTGTTGTAAGAGTTGCACGACTCTTGTTTTAAGAGTTGCACGCTCAAATTCTGATCTAATTCAATCGAAATTCTGATCTAATTCAATCTTCGATGTCTCGCTCGCTCAAATTTGACTTCAGTTCTAATTCAATCGGCTTCAGATCTAGTTCAATCGAAAACGGAATTCGAGCGAGCGGTGGCGAGCGCGCGGCGGAGGGAGCGAGGGAGCGAGGCCGGAGCGAGGCCGGAGCAAATGAGCTGGGTTTGATTCCAGATCGGGGCCGGGACGACGGGGAGGGAGGTTGAAGAAGACCTTTTGGGAAATTACAAAAACGACCCCATAAATATGGGAATTACAAAAAATATCTATATTTTATTATGTAATTCACATCTACTATATTTTTATTTTTACATTTGCACAAAATTTATATTTGCACAACAAATTGTTATATGTGCACAACGTAAAGTTATTTTTCGCACAACAAAAAATGCTGAGATGGAAAAAAAAGCGGAAAAAAAACATATTACATTTTGCACAATAAAATGTTATATTTGCACAACATACGATTATATTTGGACATCGTACTCTTATATTTGCACGACAAAAAATTCTGAAATGAAAAAAAAAGCGAAAAAAAATATATTATATTTTTCACAACAAATTGTAAGAGTTGCACGACTCTGTGTTAAGAGTTGCACGACTCTGTTGTAAGAGTTGCACGACTCTGTTGTAAGAGTTGCATGAATCTTGTTTTCATAGTTGCACAACTCTGTTTTAATAGTTCATGTGTCTCTCTACCTTTATAGGTTAATTTGCATGAACCAAAGTGAATAGAGGATACAATTCATGAACCAAAGTGAATAGAGCATCTTTTTAGAAATTAAAGGTGCGGTGTTTGCAATTTTAGTGCTGACAGAGTTATAAAGAAATAAAATTGATCAATACATTTTCATCACTAAAATTGCAAACATCGTTGACACTAGTTGTTTTCTCTGATTAACAAAATAGAAAAAGATGCTGACACTACAGTTGTGCAACTCTAAACTACGGTTGTACAACTTTAAAATACAGTTTAAGAACCAAATTAGATTAAAAAGTGCAAGAATAATATTATAATGTGCCCAAATTAGATTTTTAGTTTAAGAAGAATCAAATTAGATTTTAGTTTGTATGAATAAAACTATAAATTTCATGAATAACACTATGAAATTTTAGAGTTGCACGACGCTGTTGTACGAGTTGCACGACTCTGTTTTAATAGTTGCATGACTCTGTTGTAAGAGTTGCACGACTCTTGTTTTAAGAGTTGCACGACTCTCTTGTAAGAGTTGCACGACTCTGTTTTAAGAGTTGCACGACTATGTTGTAAGAGTTGCACGACTCTGTTTTAAGATTTGCACGACAATCGAGACTTGTTAATTTATTCTCAACATGATCTTATTTTAAAAAAGTGCTGACGTGAAAAAAAAATTATTTGAAAAAAGTGCTGACACAAATAGAATAAAAAGTGCACAAATTAGAATAAAATGCGCACGAATAATATTATAGAGTAAAAAAAAATTGTTATCCATGTAGAAAAAAAAAACTAGATTTGGATCATATTTGTGAATTGTTATCCAGGCTTGATGGAATTGTTCGACATCATTTGATCGGCTTATGATTCATTTGTCATGTGCTTCTTCGATTCTTTGTGAAATTGTTATCCATGCTTGTGCAACTCTAAAAAAAGTGCTGACATGGGAAAAAAAGTGCTGACATGGGAAAAAAAGTGCTGACACGTAAAAAAGTGCAACTCTAAACTAAACTTGGATCATATTTACACAATTTATGGTTATATTTACACAAAGTACTCTTATATTTGCACGCTAAAAAGTTAACAAAATAAAATAAATAAAAACTAGACTAGGGTCATATTTGCACAACTTATGATTAAATTTGCCCAACATCCTCTTATATTTGCACAACTTACTCTTATTTTTGCTCAACAATAGGTTATTTTTTGCAAAACAATCAAGATTTCTGAAATTGTTCTCAACATGATTTTATGTTCTCTCAATATTATTTTAAGAATTGCACGACGCTGTTGTAAGAGTTGCACGAATCTGTTTTAAGAGTTGCACGACTCTGTTGTAAGAGTTGCACGACTCTTGTTTTAAGAGTTACACGACTCTTGTTCTCTCAATATTATTTTAAGAATTGCACGACTCTTGTTTTAAGAGTTGCACGACTCTCTTGTAAAAGTTGCACAACTCTGTTGTAAGAGTTGCACGACTCTGTTGTAAGAGTTGCACGACTCTGTTGTAAGAATTGCACGACTTTGTTTTAAGAGTTGCACGACAATCGGGACTTGTGAATTTATTCTCAACATGATCTTATTTTATCTCAATATAATTTCATACTTTCTCAATAAATTGTAAACGATTCAGAATAAATTGAAGCAAGTCTAGTTTTATTTTTTATTTTTTTTAACATTTTGTCGTGCAAATATAAACCGTAAATTGTGCAAATATAATCGTATGTTGTGCAAATATAACATTTTGTTGTGCAAAAATAAAAATAAAAATATAGATTATGGATCACATAATAAAATATAGATAATTTTTTTAATTTCTCATATTTGTAGGGTGATTTTTGTAATTTAGCCAAAAGTCTTTCTTCTTCCTCAGATTTCTGCGAAGAGGAACCCCGCTCCGCGCTCGACGCCACCGCCGCCGGCCTCCGGCTCCGCCTCCGGCTCGCTCGACCTCGCTCGGTCGTTGCTCGACTCTCCTCCCGTCGCTTCGGCATTCTCGCTCTCAGAATTAATTAATCGAATTCCAGATTTGTAATTCAGATCTGGAATCAGCCTTCCTCCCGTCGCTCCGGTATTATCGCTCCGGCATTCTCCTCCCGTCGCTCCGGCATTCCCTCTCGCTCAGCCTTCCTCGCTCCCTCGCTCGGCCTCGCTCAGCCTCGTCCCTCCGCTCGCTCAGCCTTCCTCACTCTGCTCGGCCTCCTCGCTCCGGATTCTCAAATCGAGGCCGTAGAATCCTCGCTCCCTCGCTCCGCCGCAACTGGATCTGAAACCTCCAGGCCGCAGATCTCAAACCTCCAGGCCGCAGATCTCAAACCTCCAGGCCTCGTTCGACCTCACTCCGGCGTCGAAGCCATAGATCTCGGCCTCCTCTTCAGATCTTGCTCCGCTTTATCGATCGGTCGCTCTCGGATCTCCGAGGAAGGCGCGGATCTGAGGAACGGGAAGTGGAAGATGGCGATCGGAGAAGGAGAAGCGCGGAGGAGAGCGCGTGCGGAGAGGAGAGGGCTGAGGATAGAGAAAGGCGCGTGAAACAAAGGGTAGGGGGTTTATATTGCGTCTATTTCACTAAATTGTCCTAAATCGTAACTATTTCACAAATTATGTCCAATTTCGTGGCTATTTTGCAAAACGCCCCTTTTTTTTCCCTGTGTTTGGACTTATAAATTCAAACACCTTGAAAGTATTTGTTTAATTAAATTTTTTTTTTTATGTATTTCAAATAATATGATTTTTAAATAAAATATTGCATAGATAATTGTATAAATCAACTACTCAATATTGTGATAAAGTTTGTAATTATCTTATAAACTTAATATAATTAATTTACACGTACAATTTATAAGATATTTCATTTGAAATTACGTTTTTTCAAATATCTTATAGTTTCTTTAACCAAACACTTAATTTACAAGCGATTATACTTAACTTATAATTAAGCATAATGTATTGGGAATCTAAACACACCTATTTTTATAATGTATTTAAAATAACATAAATTTTAAGTAAAATATCTTATAAATTATGTCAATTAAACAATTGCTATTATATAAAGTAGTAACAACAACAACAACAACCTAGTATATCCCGCAATAAAGTAGGGTCATGAGGGTCAGGATGTACGCACTCTTACCTCGATCAAGTTAGAAGAGTGTTTCTGATAGACCCAGGAAAATAAGACACAGAAACCACGTGGTAGGCAGCCACTCATAGGAAAAGGAGACAGTGAGGAAGCCAAAACATAAGCTGAAGAAGACAGACAAAAAGCATAGACAAAAGTGTGAAACACCCAATCCCAACACTCTAGACCTCACGGGCACGAATGCACCTCCTCCACTGGTCCCTATCCAGAGTTATGAAAGTTATACATGTGCATTCTCCTAATGCATACAGACCTTAGCTCATCCTAGCTCATATAGCTTACATTGGCATTTCATTTCTCTGTCATTTTAGCTGCATTTCTTTTGGACTGTAATAAGGACAACTTGCTCTTTTGTCTGTTTGTGATCGTCCAATCATGGATGAGTATTCCATGCTATATATGTTGGGCTCATCCACTGATTCTGTAGGGTTTTGGGAATTGGTAAAGGGAACCAAGGGTTCCTGCCACCTCTGCATATTTTCCCATTTTGGATCAATGAAACAGTGATGATGGATCACTGATTTACAACTTCTTCCTCTTAAACCTTTCCTTATTTGTTGCTCTGTGCAGTATATATTTGATCTTTGATCAACTTATTTCACATGGTATCAGAGCTTAGGCTCTCAATATGAAGTTTTCCGCAACTTGATAAGCAAGGAAGAAGATGGCTAATCTAGAAAATGTTGCCAATCCAGCAGATGCAGATGTCAACAACCAAGGTAACTTGAATGATCCTTTGTTTTTGTCTAACTCAGATCACCCAGGATCTCAGCTAGTAGCTGTCCCTTTTGATGGAACAAACTTCATGACTTAGAGTAGAGGCACAATGATGGCCTTGGGAGCCAAATGCAAACTTGGGTTTGTCAATGGAACCTGTATGAAGCCTACTGAAGAAGGGATCAACCTTCAAAGGTGGATAAGAGTTGACTATATGGTGAGATGCTGGATACTGAATTCGATGAACAAAAATATTGCTGAGGGCTTAATGTATGTTGAGTCCACTAGGGAATTATGGGATGAAATAGTGGAAAGGTATAGTCAGATTAATGCTCCATTGATTTTTCACATAAAGAAGAAACTGAACAATGTGAATCAGGGGAACATGAGTCTTGCAGATTTGTTCAATACTCTCAAGAAGCACTGGGATGAGCTCCAAGTGCTAGAGAGGAAGCCAGAATGTTCATGTGGAGCCATGACGAATTGTGGATGCAACTTGGCTAAGCAGATTAATGAGATGGAGGACAGAAACAGACTCATGCAGTTGTTAGCAAGTCTAAATGACAGCTATGATGGAGCCAGGAATTCTATCTTGGCAATGGATCCATTGCCAACTGTGGGCAAAGAATATTACATATTGCAGCAGGTTGATATGGGAACTGGGGCATCAGGAGGAACTCCAAATAGCATGACTGATGCTAGTGCCTTTGCAGCTAACAAAAGCTATCACTCTGGTCAGGGGAATCAGTCTTACAATGGCCAGGGAGGTGGATCTTATACTCAGAACAGTGTATCATTTGGTGCACAAAATCAGAAAAGAGACTAGAAGGAACTGAAGAGAATCAAGCATGCATCTAAATGCACTCATTGTGGCTGGAAGGGACACACATCTGATCAGTGTTTAAATTGCATGGGGTGCCTGATTGGTTCAAAGAATTGAAGGAGAGTCAGAGGAATAATCCACCAAGGAAGAGCTCAGCTAATGCAGCAAGATCTATGAATGGGGGTACGATGAATAACCCTCTTGAAGAGAGTCCAGGGAGCACAGATGGGCAGGTAGCTAATGCTATGGTGAATGATGTTTACCAGGAGGTGCTTAAGAGGATGAAAGGCAAGGGTCAAGCAGATAGTGCCTTTGCTAACTTTGTAGGTAACCTGTTAACTTATGCTAGTTTTGTTAACTTGTCTTTACAAGCCAGAGATGAGTGGATTGTAGATACAGGGGCCAGTGATCATATGATGCCCATTGACCATTTTTCTCAAAACAAAGTAAGGCTTAGTAAACCTGTGCTCATAGGATTACCTGATGGCACTGTGAAATCAGTCACTAAGTCAAAGAAATTGCAGATCACTAACACCATTTGGTTGAATGATATATTGCTGGTGCCAGACTTCAAGCATAGCTTATTGTCAGTTGGGAGATTATTATATGATAATGAACTGATTGCCGTGTTTACTCGTACATCTTGTTATATTCAGGACCCTGGAACTAAGGAGGTGATGCTGTCTGGGGAGAGGAAACATGGGCTTTACAAGGTGCTATCAGTAGATCAAGCAAAGAGCTGGGGAGTCAAGAAGCAGCATTATGATTTACCTTCAGTTTATTGTAATAAAGCTAGCTGTGATTTAGATGTAACACATGCTAGACTTGGACACAGTTCAGTTTAAAAAATGAGACAATTGCAGTTTATGAGGCAGGTAGACTTAGATAACTTTCATTGTGATACTTGTGCTTTATGCAAACATCACATGCTCCCTTTTGAGAGAAATTTGAGCAAGGCAGATAAGCCCGTTGATCTTATCCACATGGATTTATGGGGACCATATAAGAGTCTCACTTATAATGGTTTCCAATATTTTTTTACTATTCTAGATTATTGTTCAAGGATCACTTGGACATTTTTGCTAAAAAATAAAATGCAGGTGTACAAGACTATCACAGATTTCCTGGCTTATGTGACAAATCAGTTTGAATGTGGTGTGAAATGCATAAGAATAGATAATGGTACAGAGTTCACATCAAGACAGTGCCAAGAGTTGTTTGCTGAGAAAGGTATCATTCATGAGAAAACAGTGCCTTACACTCCTCAGCAAAATGGGAGAGTGGAGAGGAAACACATGCATCTTGTGGAAACTGACAGAAGCATGAGATTACATGCTGGTTTGCCAATTAAAATTTGGGGAGAATGTATCTTATCTGCTACTTATGTGATTAACAAGCTGCCTACAGAAGTCCTGAATTGGAAGTCACCCTATGAAGTGTTATTTGGAAAGTCAACTTCTTATGATGACTTGAGAGTGCCTGGTTGTTTATGTTATGCATCAGTGAATCAACCTGGAAGGGACAAGATGTCTGCTA
Organism: Persicaria maculosa; assembly: GCA_963922045.1. NCBI lineage: Eukaryota > Viridiplantae > Streptophyta > Magnoliopsida > Caryophyllales > Polygonaceae > Persicaria > Persicaria maculosa. The sequence continues at coordinate 64,167,450 of OY998263.1, read as the reverse complement.
GAGCCAGGAGATGCATATTTCTTAGCTACTCACATGGGCAGAAAGCTTACAAAGTATGGGATCTTGAATCCAGAGTCACTTTTATTAGCAGGGATGTGATTTTTCAGGAGAAAATCTTCCCTTTTAAGGAAGAGAAAATACAGCCACCAACACCATTAAACCATGAATACCAAGCCTTACCCCTTGTGAACCCTGCCAAAGATACACCCTCCCAAACACATTATTCTAATACCTTCCCTCCACCCCCACCTATTCCAATACAAAGTTTTGCTGATGAAGTGGTTCCAGATACAACCACCTCATCTACAACACACAGTCCTTCCTTGCCATCCCCTCAAACACATACCCATACATCTAACCAAACACCAACCCATACCAGTTTCTTAGATGATCAAAATGAGTTTCCTCCCATAAGGAGATCATCAAGAAACATTACCCAACCAAAGCACTTGCAGGATTTTGTTTGTCAAAATAGAAGAAGTGATTCCTCTCACTCCCAAAGTTTTCTTGCCACTTGCCTTGATCAGTCTCATGACAGAGATCCTACATTTGTTTCTTCCTTTGCTCTTATGGCAAACATTCATGAACCTGTTCACTACAAACATGTTGTTAAGGAAGATCATTGGGTACATGCTATGAAAGATGAAATTGAAGCTCTGGAAGCAAATAAAACTTGGGAGATGGTGGATCTCCCTCCAGGAAAGAAAGCTATAGGGAGCAAGTGGGTATACAAAATTAAATACAGATCTGATGGCTTTGTAGAAAGGTTCAAGGAAAGATTAGTTGCCAAGGGATATAATCAGATAAAGGGAAAGGATTGTAAGCATACATTCTCTCCAGTTGCAAAGTTCAGTACTGTGAGATTGATACTGGCTTTAGCAACACTTAAGAATTGGCCATTACATCAACTAGATGTAAATAATGCCTTCTTACATGGGCATTTGGAAGAGGAGGTTTTCATGCAACCACCTGAGGGCTATGATGTGTCCAAGCCTCATCAAGTATGTAGGCTCAGATAATCTCTTTATGGGCTCAAGCATGCGTCTAGGCAGTGGAATGCTGAGCTTTGTAAGTTTCTCATAAGCATGGGATATATGCAATGCCTTGGTGACTATTCCCTCTTTGTGAAGAAAGTGCAAACTGGGATTGTGACAACCCTTGTTTATGTGGATGACCTATTATTAACTGGTGATGATGAGGAATGCAACAATCAAACCAAACTAGCCTTGCACCATGCTTTCACTATCAAAGACTTGGGGTATGCAAGATATTTCCTTGGATTGGAAATCTCTAGAAATGATTCTGGCACTCACCTTCATCAAAGAAAATATGTGATTGATATATTATCTGATTGCCATTTATTAGACTGCAAACCAACAGCTTTCCCTCTTCCTAGAGGATTGAAACTGTCCATTGATGAAAGGGAGATTATGGTTGATCCTGAGGTTTACAGAAGGTTGATAGGGAGGTTATTATTCCTCAATCTCACACGACCAGACACCACTTATGCTGTTCAGCATCTTAGTCAGTTCATGACTGAACCCAGACTCCCTCATTATGAAGCTGCTTTGCATGTTGTGGGATATTTGAAAGGCATTCTTGTTGTTGGTCTCTTTTATCCCATGTCTTCCTCAATAAATATTTCAGCTTATTGTGATGCTGATTGGGGCACTTGCCAGTTTAGTGCAAAGTCATTGACAGGATACTGTGTGTTCTTGGGCAATAGCTTGATCTCTTGGAAGACAAAGAAACAAAACACAGTATCAAAATCTTCTGCTGAGGCTGAATATAGGAGTATGTCTACCACCACTAGCGAGCTAATTTGGGTGGATGGTATCCTTCAAGCATTGGGGGTTGATGTGCCAAAACCCATACCTCTATACTGTGATAACAGATCTGCTATCCACGTAGCAGAGAACCCGGTGTTCCATGAGAGAACCAAGCATTTGAAGATTGATTGCCACTTCATACGCCAATATCTCATATCTGGATTTGTTCATCCCCAACATATCAGAACAGGAGTGCAGCTTACTGATGTTCTTACTAAACCTCTGGGAAAGAAACAACACTTATTCTTCTCTCTCAAGTTGCGTCTTGTAGGATTCTCAACAAACCCAACTTGAGGGGAGGATATGAAAGTTATACATGTGCATTCTCTTAATGCATACAGACCTTAGCTCATCCTAGCTCATACACCTTACATTTGCATTTCATTTCTCTGTCATTTTAGCTGCATTTCTTTTGGACTGTAATAAGGACAGCTTGCTCTTTTGTCTTTTTGTGATAGTCCAATCATGGATAAGTATTCCATGGTATATATGCTGGGCTCATCCACTGATTCTGTAGGGTTTTGGGAATTGGTGAAGGGAACCAAGGGCTCCTGCCGCCTCTGCATATTTTCCCATTTTGGATCAATGAAACAGTGATGATGGATCACTGATTTACAGCTTCTTCCTCTTAAACTTTTCCTTATTTGCTGCTCTGTGCAGTATATATTTGATCTTTGATCAACTTATTTCACAAGAGTCATATCTTCCGAAAGGCTCGTCAATTGAGGACCTCTAGCCAGTTCTTCTTCGGTCTTTCTCTTCCCCTACAAATAGCTCCAACATCTAAACTCTCACATCTTTGAACCGAAGCCTAAGAAGGTTTTCTACAAACGTGTCCATTATATAAAGTACTAATTTATTTAAAATTTATATTATTTTAAACACATTATAAAATATACAACCAAATACTATTAATGTAATTAGAATCCAAACCCACTCTAATTGATTGATACTGCAATTAATTAATTGGTTAGAATTGCCAGTCTGAATACGGCTCCAACCTACCTAACTTTGTACTGCGGACACCGTGTGTTCACCTACACAACTAAAACTAATGGAGGTTTATTTATTTTATTAAGGTTTGATAGAACTGATCGAGTCCTTATTATATATCTGCCCATTACTTTATACTCCCTCCCTCCGTTCCACAATACATAGTATTTTGGTTTTCAGCACGCTTTTTAAGGAGCGAAAAAATCTATAAAATATTATTTTTAATTAATTTTTATATATAATTTGATACTTATTAGAAGCAAGTATCAAATTATATAAACAAATTCATTAAAAAAACAATATTTTATAGAGTTTTTCGCTCCTTAAAAAACGTGTTGAAAAGTAAAATGACGTGTATTGTGGAACTGAGGTAGTAATTAGTTTACATTTGTCTTTTGTAAAGTCTTTATGATTTTTTTTATTATAAAAAATTAGGTCTTAAATTAATATGGATCGACCACGCATGAAAAAAAAGCGATTTTGGATTTTCGCTTGGGGCAATTTCCATATAGGCCACGAAATTAGGCTATATTAGGAATCCGTCTCCCACCCTCTCCATATTTGGGATTTGTCCACCGAATTTTTCATCATGCTGAAATTTTTGTTTTCAGCAAAAAAAAAAAATTTCCGCGAAATTTAGTTTTTTTTTTTTTTCCACGTTTCCAGAGTTGCTGAAACGGAATTGCTGAAACCTTTGTGTCACCATCTGTTTCAGCAGTCTTTTTTTTTTTCGTTTTTTTTTTGTCGTTTTTTTTTTGAGTTTTTTTTTCCCCCGCGAAACTGCCGAAACTGCTGAAACCACTCTGCCACCCTCTGTTTCAGCAGTTTTTTTTTTCGCTTTTTTTTCGTTTTTTTTTTCCGCGTTTCCAGAGTTGCTGAAACAGGCTGAAACTCCTATGCCACCCTCTGTTTCAGCAGTTTTTTTTTCTTTTCACGTTACTGTTTTTTTTTTCATGTTGCCGAAACCGGAGTTGCTTAAACCCCGATTTCAGCACTGTTGTTGATGCCGAAACCCTGGTTTCAGCAACGTTATTGATGCTAAAAACACGGTTTCAACAACGTTGTTGATGCTGAAACCCCGATTTCAGCAACGTTGTTGATGCTAAAATTGTTGTTGAAACCGTATTACGAGATATAAAATTTAGCCTATGCGGGATTCGAACCCACGTATTTGCGCATAGCACATTGCTCTACCATTGAGCTAAGAGGCTTTTAAAGGAGATTTAAAGCAAGTTCAACAACAACAATTTCAGCTAATTCTAGTTTTAAAGCAAGTTCAGCAACAACAATTTCAGCAAAAAGAAGGACCAAACTAAGAGTTCTCACCAAAAGAGTAAAAATAAGCTATCTAAAATTTCAGCAAGGCAAAAAAAAAATGCTGAAATTGCATAAACAACATTTGATATCCGACTTTGACCCCAACAGTGAATTAATTTCAGCATTTCAGATCATAAAAAAATGCTAGATTAGAATTTAACAAATTAAAAATCCGATGGTTGTAAGCCTAGATTTGTTTTTGCATATATTCTCAATTAGTCCGTAGTAAGCATCATAGATTATTCGAATAAAGGAGAAAGATGACGATGATATAGTTACTGACTAACCTGGCTTATAACGTAGTACACCTTGAATCGATCCAGATACTGTTAAGTGAATCAATCGGATGCTGAAGGCGAAGACGGTTGTTGAAATCAATCGGACTTGCTAATAGAACGACCTAATTTCTAGATCTGGAAGGAGTTGGAGAGCCAGAGGGAGAAGGTGTAGAGAACGCCGATGAGGAAGCAATCCAATCGGACATCATAGGTGAGGCGAGCACGAGATTGATAGTGGATCGATAGGCGACAACCACTGTTTCAGCAATTTCAGCCATTGAAGCATCTGAGATCGAGCGTGAGATCGAGCCGGGATCAACAGATCAGAGCGCGAATCGGAGAAGACAAATCGGAGGAGGAGGCGTCCATGGAGAAGCCATGGCATCGAATTCAACTCGTCGGCGGCGCACCGAATTCGTCTTTCTTGGAATGGATTCAGGCGGCCGCCAGCAAGGTGACAGAGGCGATCGAGATCCCTGGAATTCGAGAGGACAGAGGCGAGATCCCTGGAGCGAGAAAGGAGGGGGCGGATCTGGGCCACCAGTTGCAAATCGTTGGCTCGGAGCGCAAATCGGAGGAGGAGGCGCCATGGATGGTCGCTCAGAGGTTGAGATCTCAGATCTCCGTCCTCGATCTGCTCGGCCATGGCAGTGACATCCGTTAGATCCGGCGAATGAGCGGTCATTCAGAGCAGAGAGCGAGGGAGGGGTCAACGAAGAGAGCGAGATCTGAAAAATGGAAGAGGGAGATATCTCTTACTTCGTCCATGGAGATGTGGTGCTGAAACGGCGATAAATTAGGGGTAATTTTGTCCAGAAAATTTTATGTGGACAAAACCCTAATTTGCCACACTTGGGAGACACTCTCCAAATAGAGGCCCAAAAATGGGTCCGTTGGACAAATTTTCTCTTTTCGCTTGGTGTACCTTTTTTAATTTAAGGGGGAATTGGTGAAATGTCCTAAAAAGTTGTACTAATTGGTGAAACGTCCACATTTTGGGACAAATTAGTGAAACGTCCACGTCTTGCCCATAGCAATTTTTTCGTCTTGCCTATAGACTAACTCTTTTTTCTTTTCTTTTTTTTATTTTAACATCTTGTGCAAATAAGACTCAAGTCTAGTTTTTTTTTTTTACATCTTCTCGTGCAAAAATAAGAATATGTTGAGCATGTGCAAAAATAACCACATGTTGAGCAAATAAGACTCAAGTCTTTTTTTTTTTTTTTTACATTTTGTCGTGCAAAAATAAGAGTATGTTGTGCATGTGCAAAAATAAACGTTTGTTGAGCAAATATAACCATCAATTGTGCAAATATGACCCAAGTCTAGTTTTTTTTTTTTCATTTTGTCGTGCAAATATAAGAGTACGATGTGCAAATATAACCGTATGTTGAGCAAATATGACCCAAGTATAGTTTTTTTATTTTGTTTTATCTTGTATTTTTTTTTTTACATTTTGTCATGCAAATTTAAGAGTACGTTGTGCAAATATAACCGTAAGTTGTGCAAATATGACCCAAGTCTAGTTTTTTTTCCATTTTGTCGTGCAAATATAAGAGTATGATGTGCAAATATAACCGTATGTTGAGCAAATATGACCCAAGTCTAGTTTATTTTATTTTATTTTATTTTGTATTTTTTTTTACATTTTGTCGTGCAAATTTAAGAGTACGTTAAGTTGTGCAAATATAACTGTAAGTTGTGCAAATATGACCCAAGTCTAGTTTTTTTTTTTTCATTTTGTCGTGCAAATATAAGAGTACGATGTGGAAATATAACCGTATGTTGAGCACATATAACACTTTGTTGTGCAAATATAACTTGATGTTTGAGCAATTGTAATATTGTGGTAAAAAATTTACAATATAAAAATAGCGGACAAATTTTGTAATTTCTCTAAATTAAACAAATTGATGAACGCGGAATCCTACTGTTCACTTTCTCCCTTATTGGTTGCCGAAAGATCTGAGATCTCCGAAGCCGGAGATCTCCCTCGCTCGCTCGCTCGCTCGCTTCGGCCCGGCCGCTCCCTCGCTCGCTCCGTCCTCACACGCACACACCCTCGACCTTGCTCGCTCGATTCGGCGTCTCTGATCTGAACCAGATCTGTCAGATCTGGCCGCCTCCGCCTCTGATCGCACTCGCTCCGGCCGCTCGACCTCGCTCCGCTCGCTCGATCTGGAATCGTCTTCATCGTCAATTTAGGTGGTTAATCAAATTCCTCCTGATATGGAATTGGATCCGTCGGCGTTCGCTCGCTTGCTCCAGCCTCGCTCGCTCCAGCCTCCTTTGATCTCGCCGATGCGCCCTCGCCGCCTCCGATCTCGCTCCTTCGCTCGCTCATCGCCTCCGCCACCGCCTCCGAAGACGTTGACCAGATCCGACCTCGATTTTGTAATTGAGATCGATTGCAATTGTTCCAAGCACACACATATCCAAATAATTGATGGATGCGCCAAGTTGATCGAGATCCAAACCTTCATAGCGTGGATCTTCAATCGGCGAAATCCAGGACCAAATATTTGATCCAGACCCGCGCGAACTCCGACGACCAGAGGAGGAGCGACGACGGCGGCGACAAGGAGCGATCTGGTGGCCCGAGGTGGCATCGGATCTCGGTGGATCTCGACGGCGAGCGAGGAGGCAAGCTCTTGTTTCTCTGTTCGTCCAAAATCAGAATTTGGGGGCTGCTAATTAGAATCAAATTAGTATATATAGTGGACATTTTGCTAATTTGTCCAAAAAGGTGAACAATTAACCAATTTGTCTAAAAAAAGTGCATGTTTGACAAATTTTTTCTTAATTTAATTAGTAGGAATATATTATATAATTAAGGCACTGCTTCTTCAAATAAAAATAGGGTGAATTACATTTTTATCCCTAACCTTTACCATTTGTTTTACTTTAGTCTTCAACATTTTAAACGTTTCAAAATAGTTCTTGATCGACCTTTCTATTTCGTTTCATTTTAGTCCATAACCTTTCAAATGTTGTAAAATAGTCCTTAATCTTACATTTTTTATTCGTTTTAGTCCCTGATATTAAAATATTATTTGAAATAATTATAAGAAATCACCATAAAGTTATCATAATTTAAATTAAATCATTCATACAAAGAAAAATTATATAAAATTATCTAACTCTATAATTTTAATTTTGAAAAATACTCGAACTGTTTTAGTATTTATTATAAGAGTATTTTATATAAAATTATCCATACTTTTTTTCCCACAAAAGCTCTCATAAAATTTATAGATCTTGTGATTAATTATGAGAAATGGTGGGATATTTTTTTTCTTATTTACCAATACATAGATCCAATATATGTGTATTAATCTATTAAAATAATGAATTTGAATAATAAAAGATATATTTTTACAAAAAAAAAATCATAAAGTTGGATATTTATTTTATAATTATTCTTTATATGGGTAATTTTCTCATTTATATACATTAAAATAAACTTTAGGGTTTTTTTTATAATTATTTCAAATAATGTTTTAATATTAGCTAGGGACTAAAACGAATAAAAAATGTAAAGTTAGACACTATTTTATAACATTTGAAAGGTTAGAGACTAAAATAAAACGAAATAGAAATGTTAAGGACGATTCTTAAACGTTTAAAAGGTTTGGAATGAACAAAAGTAAAACAAGTGGTAAATGTTAGAGACCAAAAAGGTAATTCACAATAAAAAAAAGAGAGGGGGAGGAATATAGTACAACATATACATACATACACATGAATGTCCATGGTAGGTTAACGGGAACGGCCGCGATTTCGATCGATATATATATATATATAGGCAAAATTGCAAAACTATACCAAAATTTTTTTACTTTTGCAAAAATAGCAATGCCATATGAAAAATAGCAAGGAGAGAGAAAAGTGCTACTTTTGCAAATAAAATGGTGACTTGTAGCACCGGTGGAATATGAAAAGTGGAAGAGGGGGGGGGGGGGGGGGGGAGAAACTCAATCATTTAAAACTAATTTTCACCCATTTTCATTTGTTAAAATTAAAAAATAAATTTATTTTTGAACTTAATTTAATTTTATCTATCTATAGACACCCACTTTATATATGTTTATGGAAAAAAATATTTCGAAGTGAGATTATTTTCTAGACAGAGAGGATTAACAAGACTTACATGCCAGTCAATATGTTCTTCTTGCCACTAACGTCTATTTATATGTCAATATAGGTATATCCCGTGCCAACTCTCACGAATCCGACCGGGACACATAGTACAAATAGAACAAGCAAGGGCAGATTTGTACGAGTCCTAAAATCAACTAAAGCCAACATACTCCTACAGTTATAAATCAACAATAAGGGGTTTCTTACATGTCCTAAAACCATAAAAAAATGAGCAAGTGTACAAGTCCTAACACATCTAAAACCATGTAGTCGAAGCCTAAGGAGGACGCCTCATATTTTCTTCTTTTGAAGTACGCATTTTGAGCCTTAACGTCTATCTACATATGTAATAATCTTTTATGTGCTAGTATAGTGTGATGCATAAAATCTGCATCATAGTTGATCGATCTTGATCATGCTCTCAATCCGAACCCTAGCCTGCAAACAAGAACAAACGAGGTCGGGGCGGGGCTCGTCTCCCCGTAGGACCCTCCGACGCTCAAGTCAGTCCTCCCCGATATAAGAACTTCGTTTCCATACTTATACTAGTTCATAAACGAAACGGACAAGGCATTAATTACAGGAATCGGAACGGTTACCTCATTAATGCTGGTCAACGTGTGATTAATGTTTGAATTGATTTGGATACCACAAAACAATTGATGTTGTTTCTATTCGTTATTTGGGATAAGCTCGGATTTTCCCTATTACAATTGCCCCTCGGGTTTCTTCATCATATATCAATGATGAGGGAAGCCGACAAGACTTATGATTCATTAGCTGCAAATGGCGACTTATTGGTTTTAAGCGGTTGTTTTGACCTTAAGTGGCTATTGGCCGTAAATGGCGATTTCCGGTGGCCGTAAGTGGCGATTTCTATTTCCGGTGGCTGTAAGTGGCGATTTCTATTTCCGGTGGCCGTAAGTGGCGATTTCCGGTGGCCGTAAGTGGCGATTTCTATTTCCGGTGGCCGTAAGTGGCGATTTCTATTTCCGGTGGCCGTAAGTGGCGATTTCCGGTGGCCGTAAGTGGCGATTTCTATTCTGCCTTAACTGGCATTTACTTGGCCATAAGTGGCGAGTCTTCACTTTCTTGAATAATTGTTGTAGCTTTGAAGACGTCGTTCCATGACATCTATAGTCGTTGAACCTGGTAAAAAATAACGTTGTACTTCCACATAGTTTAGAGCAATTAGGTAGTTAGAAGAGTGGTCTTGCAATGTATGGCATCCCTAACACGTTATATGCCCACATCCATCAGCTTTCTTTTTGACATGGATTAGTACCTTGGTAAATCTTGTGGGTGTATTTAGCTATATCTTTCACATATTGTATCGAAAAAGGAAAGAAAGCAAGGTTACTTATCTTTCTATCGGTGGCAACACCATGATGCATCAACGTTATTAAATTGTTCCCTCGTGTTCAAACTCGATCTTCCAACTCATCCATCGATGTGGCTTATCCAATTCTTGGCCATGAAGGGAATGATGACAACCGACACGGCTATGCGAGCTTGCTCAACGTTCATGTCTAGCTCGCGCAAGCCTATTCTCCGTGGCACCCTCAAAGCGGCGCCCTTGGTGACCCTTTAATGCTTTGGGGCTCTCGGCAACCCTACGTATAAACATTCTTCTTCACGCCACAATGTCTCATAGCACCGAGTTTTACCCCATTTTCTTTGCAGGAGTGAATTCACTTGTCTACACATGTTTCTTCATAATCACCTATCAAAAAATTGCAAAGCAAACAAAAAAGGAGCACAGGGGGCACAACCCGCTATACGAATAATGAGTGCAGGGATATGATCAGTTTATCCATGAAATGAAGCTAAGTAACATGTATATATAAACCACTCCACAGTTCAAACTCATCTATGCATTTGCAAAACTAAAGTAACATCCTTATAAAGCAAGAAACACGAGAAGAGTTGTTACAATCGAGCATCTACTCACAATATCTCAAAATTTCATCATTGGGTAAACTAGTTAGTAGCAAAAGCATCTAACGATCAACAATAACCTAAATTTAGATCATAGGTTGCCAAGTTTAATCATAATAGAAAGTCAATTTTACAAGGGTACATATAGCATACCGCTGATGAGAATAGGAAGATTGAATTGAATAAACTAACTCAAGATAATCATCCCCACTAAACATATAAGCACAACTGGTAGGGTCAAATAATGTGCAACTATTATCTATGCCCCTGTTACTACACCGTACACACACGTGTGTTGTACATACGAAAGTAATCACATTTGATTTGGGCTCTGATCTTGTGATGCTTATGAAACAAATATATGAAAATAGATCAGTGTAATTCTCTCCTTTCTTTTCTCTCCAATTTCAAGCAACTTGGTAGTAATTGTTAAGACGATAGTGGAAAGCCAATGAGCCAATCTAAAATGCAACTACCTCTATAATAAATCAATGGGTCAAACAACACTGCAAAAACAAATAGATCAACTCAAGTAGCACAAATCATTCAATCGATGACACCCTTTTACCCAAACACAATCCGCTAGTTCAACAATACAAGCTCCGACCAAGTAATTTGACAATTCTATCAAGGAACGAGAATTTCTGAGACCAACTAATATCATCAAACCATCCACTCAAGCAACTAATTCGGTACGGTAAAGAATGAGCATACTGCCCTGCATAGCCCATCGAAATCCGTATGGTCAATCGAGACAAATAAAACTCACAAATTATACTCCATTGGTCGTAAATCTATTCAATATAGACCTTAAGGTGGGTGTGAGAGGATATACCTGCCCTTACCAATCTCAATTCAACGTCAAAGACGGATGGCATGACTTAACAACCGAAGCAGACGGAGTCAGTCGAGAGGGGTTGCTACCGTGTCGCGCGCAGCCAGATCACCCTGAACCTTTTATTGAATTGGAACGATGATCTTCTCCTCCATGGATCGATTGATCGGTTCGTCAGAGGAAAGCCTCTCATTGATGCCACGGACACAGCGCGATTTCTCTGCCCCTCGCCCTCTTTCCATCTCCTACTGGGAGATAACCCTCAATCTAGTGAGGGCGAGTAGATCCAGGGCGACTCCGACCGGGGTTGTGGTCAACGCCGTGTGCTACTAAAAAGATTCCAACCGAGGGCGGCGCATTGATGATGCGAAACCTACCCTCGCGTGGATGGAATTGAAGGGAGTCTAGATCTGAATCACAGATCCGGTTGAGGTTGTATATTAGATACCGATGTTTGATGGGAAGAGGTCGTAGCACTTCGCCGAAGAAAAGGGTCAGGGTCTTGATCTACGCCTCCGACCTCCTTTTGATTGAAATGTAGCCCTTGAACCATCAACTTTTCGTTGTCTTCTTCGTTGGGAGTGCCGATCCCTCTGCTTTTTGATCGAGATTCCCACAGACGGCGCCAATTGTGATGCATAAAATCTGCATCATAGTTGATCGATCTTGATCATGCTCTCAATCCGAACCCTAGCCTGCAAACAAGAACAAACGAGGTCGGGGCGGGGCTCGTCTCCCCGTAGGACCCTCCGACGCTCAAGTCAGTCCTCCCCGATATAAGAACTTCGTTTCCATACTTATACTAGTTCATAAACGAAACGGACAAGGCATTAATTAAAGGAATCGGAACGGTTACCTCATTAATGCTGGTCAACGTGTGATTAATGTTTGAATTGATTTGGATACCACAAAACAATTGATGTCGTTTCTATTCGTTATTTGGGATAAGCTCGGATTTTCCCTATTACATATAGGTACATCACGTGCCAACTCTTTTGACATGCGAAATCAAGTCCATTAAAATAACACGGTTTAAGATATGGTTACGTGCCATCCAATATGGATACCTTGCCAATAACGGCACATGTTATGCCATTTATGGTTAATCCCGAACCAAGTAATAGAAAACATGAAATCAAATAAAACCAATGTAATCTAGAATTTTTGAAAACAACAACATAGTTATAAAACAAAACCCAAAAACCCAGATACGAAATTCCAATTTTCATAATATGAAGTTTACGAAAATGTACTATGTGTCAGTCCTATAGTTATAAAAATAACAATAGGGAGATTCTTACGAATTCTAAAATTATAAAAAACGAGCAAATGTACGAGTCCTAACACAACCAAAAACCTGCAGACCTAAAACAATTAACAAGCAAGCACATTCCCCCAAGGGGCTATCCAGGAGCCGCTTCCAATCCGCAGCAGCAAGGGCGTCATCCATATAGCAAATGAGCACCATCTTGAGAAATGGTTGGCCCTCCCAATCTTGGAGAAACGGTTGGTCCTTCCAATCTTGCTCGACGGCGTCGACACGACCTTCCCTCCTTTAGTTCTAACTATGGGTCACTTGTTTTTATACCTAAGATACAAGTGTGTAAACTAAAGGTTACAAGTTGCTAAAACAAGATTCAGTAACTGCAAAATACGTGCCAATAAAGAAAAAATCCGTGTTAGTAAAGAAAAAATGTGTGCCAATAAAGAAAAAACGTGTGATAAAAAAATGTATGACAGTAAAAGTTGTGTGATAGTAACAATTTTCCCCATTCCAAAATCCACCAATTAATCGAGATTTTCAATTTGATTCACACACCTCAGACCTTCAATTTCAACCTCGTCTTCCCAATCCCCGAAACACAAATCATAAAGAAAAATCAAAACTATAAATCAGACCTACAAGAAACACAAATCATTTTGAGGGGTTTAAGTTGTACCTGTTTATGGCGCTTGAACAAATTAGGACTCACGGACTGGTCGAGAATCCAAGAAAGCACTTGTAAATTGCAAAATCACACACAAAATCATTCAACTAAAAGTATAAATCCCAAACCCCATAAAAATGATGAAATTTGAAAGAGAACCAATATCGGTATGGCCATTGGCAGCGGCGATGTGAAGCAGAGACTGCCGCCCATAGAAAGTGGTGCGCTTCAAGAGAGACGGTTCCGCTTCCATAAGCTTCTTTAACATCTCCAAATCCCCCGATTTTACAGAGCATAAAAGGTTGCTCCTTCATGGCCAGCCGCGCAGCTCAGCCCCAGGCCCATCTACCGGGATGAAAGCAGCGTCGCCGACAACACCGACGCCGGAGAGGGCGGGCGCCGCAAGAGGAGGGGTGAATCGGGGGTGGTTGTGGTGCCTTGAATAGCCAGTTAGGAGCACCTGTTACTTCTGCAAATTTTCTGGCCAAATTGCTAGTTTTGCAAAATTTAAAGGAGGGGGGTTACTTTTGCTAGTTTTTGGTATATATATATATATATATATATATATATATATATATATATATATATATATATATATATATCCTAGGGTCAGGGTGCTAGGTTAAGAAAACAGCAACCAATAGCTAGGAAAGTGACTCATACATATTTCCATATATAATGATTCTCTTGATTTCATGTGTTGCTACTACAAGGCATTTTATACTTGTATTTAATGATGATGATGATATATTAATTTTACAAACCTCAAGAAACAGAGAACACTTACAATAGTCCCTACAACAACAAAACTCCAAGAAGATACCACCTCAACGGATACATTACTATAACACCCATCCAGATGTCATAAAAACCTTGGATGGAAAAAACTTACATCAATATCTGTATCTCTGGGAGTCGAAGTGGAAATGCTATTGGAAAATCGAGATAATGATCGAGTAGAGACATAATGCATCTCCTTCGGGTGTTTTGAGTGGGCGACTTACAACCATGTATTTTGCGAAGTCAACCAATTCAAACGACAACATCACACCTGGTCGACTTATACTCAACGGGTCGTTGGATGTTGACCATAAAATTTTCATATCGTTCGAATTTGGGTTATTTTTGTTGTAGTTAATGCATATAGAAGGTGGTTTTAAGGAATGTGCTCTTTGGACTTCCAACATCCCACATGAAAAGTTCAAGGGTACCCTAAAGGGTTTTTAAGGAGACTCTTCCACTACCTACATTGAGAGGTGAAGGAGGAGATGGGGCACCCACACGCGCGCCCGCCGTCGCCGTCCGTCCTGGCTCGTGCTCCGAGATCGGAGTTAGCTTGTTCGTACGGATAAGCTCAAACCTTCTGTTGATAGACTCGAATCTCTCCTTTGCTTGCGGGCTAAGGAGGATTTTGGAGCCTATATAAGGAGGGTTAGGGTTCTGGTTTTGAACACACAGCGAACACAATCGCCTCTCTCCCTCTCCTGTTTTCTCCTACCCTTTTCCCGTTCTGAGCGCCTGTTCCAGTTCCAACTTCTCTTCCTCGAGTGCACATGTGAGAGAAGCCGGTGAAATCCTTGGGGGACATTGCCTCGCATACGATCTGTACCACTGTCGGGGGCAAATACGTTTCTCATTCAGTGGCTCCCATACCACACTTCACCACAGCCTTCGCCCCTTCACAGAAACACGGTTCGGCCTACATCCCTAACGCTCTTTTAAGTTGCTGTTTTACAGGTTCTAGAAGGGTCATTGTCCTACAGTGAGAAACGTATTTCAAGTAGGATCAGTGGCCACCGTCGAGATCTCCTACAAGAAGCCGCTGCTCGATCTCTCAAAGCTGGAGCCTTTGGATGGCTCGAACTACAAGCGCTGGTCCCAGAAGATGCTGATCTTCTTTGAGCAACTGGAGATTGACTACGTGTTACTCCAAGACCCCCCTGTCGCCCCTGCGGCTGTTGCTGTTGCTGAGGGCGATGCACCGCCCAACCCTCCTGTGCCTTATGTGGAGCTCGTGAAGTAACAACGCAACAACAAAACCGCAAGAGGCTACCTGCTGAACCACATGACGAACGCTCTGTTCGACCTGCTGCTGGTCCAGAAGTCTGCTAAGACTATCTGGGAACCACTAGACAAGAAGTACGACATTGACGATGCTGGGAAGCGCAAGTACGTGACTGGACAATTGATCTAGTTCAAGATGGTGGACGACAAGCCTATCATGGAGCAGGTGCATGAGTACGAGAATTTGGTAGCGGATATACTAGCTGAAGGGATGAAGAAGTGCGAAGTTCTTCAGGCCAACGTCCTGATTGAGAAATTGCCTGAGTCCTAGGCACGCTGCCGCAATCACCTCAAACACAAAAAGAAAGATCTTACCTTGGAGGAACTCGTCAGCCATCTGAAGATTGAGGAAGCCAACCGACTGAAGGAGAAGGAGACTTCCAACACTGTTGATGGCACGGTAAAAGCTAATATTGTTGAATCTCCGTAGGTCAACAAGAAAGGCAATAAGCCGCCTTTCAATAAGAAGAACAAGAAGGGCCCTGGAGGACAAAACAACAAGCCTGCGAAGTTCAAGAAGAACAACAATGGAGAGAAGCAGAACAACACTAGCTGCTATGTGTGTGGTCGACAAGGCCACAGGGCATTCCAGTGCCGTGAGAGGAAGGATGCTCAGTATGCTGTCCAAAAGAACAACGGAGGGCAGGACAAAGGAATTGCAAACGTCGCTGAAGGTGGTGCTCCTGAAGTCATTGTTGCAGTGGTCACTAAAGCTAACATCATTGGGAGCATGATCGAATGGATTGTGGACACTGGGGCCACAAAGTACTTCTGCGCCAACAGAGAGCTGTTTGATGAGTTCGAACCTGCAAGTGGAGATGAGCAAGTCTACATGGGGAACTCAAGCCAGTCAGAGGTGCTGGGCAAAGGGAAGGTCTCGCTGAAGCTCACCTCAGGTAACATCCTGAGTCTGCAGAATGTCTTTTATGTGCCTTCCCTGCAACGAAACCTGATCTCTAGAGGGCTCTTATCTCGAGCCGGGCTAAAGGGAGTCATGGAAGGTGACTCTATAGTCTTGTCCAAGAATAGAAAGTTTTTAGGGAAGGCTTACAAAGTTGGTGAATTGTTGGTTTTGCAAACTGTTGTTGATTCTGCTAATATAGCTTCTACTTCCGCTTATATCGTTGTTGATGTTGATCTTTGGCATGCTAGATTAGGACATGTGAATGTTGAATCTGTGAACAAATTGCATAAAATGGGCCTAATCTCAAACTTGGGTAATAATGATTATAAAAACTGTGAAATTTGTGTGGAAGCTAAGTTCACCAAGAAGCCTTTCAAACCTGTAACAAAGAGGTCCACCGAATTACTAGAACTAGTTCACACCGGTCTAGCTGATTTTAGGAACTCTGAGAGCAGAGGTGGTAAAAGGTATTATATCACATTTGTAGATGATTATTCTAGATACACCAAGTTGTATTTGTTGAGATCTAAGGATGAGGTAGAGAAAATGTTCTTAATCTACAAAGCTGATGTAGAAAACCAACTGGACAGAAAAGTTAAAAGACTTAGATCCGATAGAGGTGGGGAATATGGGACAACGTTTTTGAAAGAATTCTGTGAGAACAATGACATAATTCATGAACGTACAACATCTTATAGCCCTCAATCCAATGGAGTAGCAGAAAGAAAGAACAGGACTTTAAAAAACATGATGCTTTCTATGCTTGTGAGTTCTGGGTCGTCCGACTCTCTGTGGGGTGAAGCTGTTCTTTCGGCAAACTACATTCTTAATAAGGTACCCCATAAGAAGTTAGACAAAACCCCTTATGAACTATGGAAAGGACATCCTTCTAACCTAGGGTTGATGAGAGTGTGGGGGTGTTTAGCTAAAGTTGGGATTCCTGCTTTTAAGAGAGATAACCTTAGATCTAAGACTGTCAATGCCATGTTTGTTGGTTATGCTGAGAACAGTGCTGCTTATAGGTTTATGTGCTTGCATGACAGATCTATGTGTGAATATCGTGATGCTGAATTTTTTGAGCATATTTTTCCTTTGAAGAAAGATCATGATAGTATTTCTGCTGTTTCTGAACCTGCATCTTTGTCTTTACCTGCTTCTATTAATGTTGATGAACCTAGTGAAATTAGAAGAAGTAAAAGATATATAACTGAAACTAGCTATGGTCCTAATTTTGTGACTGCTTTCTTAACTGAACTCCGTGATTTAGATGAAATCAATGAAGCTTTAGTTTATGTTTACATGATAGAGGATGAACCTAGAACATATAAAGAAGCTTTGAGTTCTATTGATGCTAGTTTTTGGAAAGATGCTATAAATAGTGAAATTGAATCTATCACAAGCAATCACACTTGGGAACGAGTTGATTTGCCAAGAGGTTATAAGGCCATTGGTTGTAAATGGATCTTTAAGAGGAAACTTAGAACAGATGGTTCTATTGAAAGATTTAAGGCAAGACTAGTGATCAAAGGATTCACACAGAAACATGGAGTAGATTATTTTGACACTTATTCTCCTGTAACTAAGATTGCAACCATTAGAACATTATTTTCTTTAACATCTAATTACAAGCTCTTAGTACATCAAATGGATGTAAAGACTGCTTTTCTGAATGGTGATCTAGATGAGGAAATATACATGGAACAACCTCCGGGTTTTGTGATTCTAGGTAAGGAGAACATGGTTTGTATGTTAAAGAAATCTCTCTATGGCCTAAAGCAAACACCTAAACAATGGTATGCGAAATTCCATAACACTTCTAGTTGAGTTTTGGATTTGTGGTTAGTGGATCTGATGCATGTTTTTATACCAAGGTGTACAATTCTAGTTGTGTTATTGTGTGCCTATATGTTGATGATATGTTGTTGTTTGGCACTAATATGCATGTGATAAATGAAACCAAAAAGTTTCTTTCCTCTCGCATTGAAATGAAAGACTTAGGTGAAGCTGATGTGATTATAGGTGTTAAAGTGACTAGAACTAAAAATGGCTTTACTTTGTCTCAATCCCATTATGTAGAGAATGTATTGAAAAAGTTTAACAACTATGATGTGCCGCCAGTTAGGACCCCATATGATGCTACCATAGAGTTAGTGAAGAACTCAGGTATAGGTGTTTCCCAAGAGGAATACGCTAAAGTTATTGGGAGTCTAATGTTTTTGATGAACTATACTCGACCTGACATAGCTTATGCAGTAAGTAGACTCAGTAGATATACGCATAATCCTAGCAAAGAACACTGGATTGCATTTAGAAGGTTAATGAGATACCTTAGAGGCACTCTTGATTGGGGATTACATTTGGAGGGTTTTCCCTGCGTTCTAGAAGGATATTGTGATGCAAACTGGGTAAGTGGGACCGATGAAATTTGCTCCACTAGTGGATATGTTTTTACATTGTGTGGTGCAGCTGTCTCATGGAAATCTGCAAAGCAGAGTTGCATAGCCTGATCGACGATGGAGTCAGAGTTCATAGCTCTAGACCTGGCAGGGCAAGAGGCTGAGTGGCTAAGAAGCCTACTGGCAGATATACCAATGTGGGGGCATCTAGCTCCTGTGATTTCTCTACACTGTGACTCACAGGATGCCATTGGAGTAGCAAACAGCGGAGCGTATAATGGCAAGAAGAGGCATATACGCATCCGACATGAGGCTGTGAGGCAGTTGATAAGAAATGAGGTACTCTCTTTAGAGTATGTGCGATCAGAGAGGAACATTCCGGATCCATTGACCAAAGGACTTTGTAGAAGGCTAATCCTTGACACGTCGAGGGGAATGGGGCTAAAGCCCGTGAGATGAGGAATCTGTGGCAGAAACCATTAATTTGGTCGAACGCAAGCCATGGAAAGACTCATATGAGATACACATCTCCCATTCCTATGGCAAGTGTATAGTGAGGTTGAGCTAACGCTCTTAATGATTCTATAGCCCAGGCATTGGGGGGTCCTTTTGAGACGGAGATAGATCACCGAACGACAGAAGAGAGGCCGAGCCTTAGAGCTCTTAATGACTTCATAACCCATTGTGGGGGTATTCTGTATTGAGACAGATATGTTGAAGTTACCTACGTGAGTGTGAGGGATTGGTAACCCTCCAAGGTGAGACTTAGGGCAGTCCTCACTAGAACACTCATGAGCACCCAATGTGTGCCAAAACTTGGATGTCTTATGTGATAAGACTTAGCGGAACGTTACAGGACCCCGTGGAAGGTGTGTGTTGTTGGTTTACCCCGAAGTGGAGGAATTCAAGGCCTTTGGCCATTCGCTCTATCTAAAGGATTGCCCGTTTCACTATGTGCTGATTCAAGTCGCAAGACATCAGCATTTAAGCACTAACCTCGACACGCTCAGAACTTTTTTTTTCAAAACCTCAGTTTTTAAACCCTTCTGTCTGCATTTGTGGGGGATTGTTAGAGTTAATGCATATAGAAGGTGGTTTTAAGGAGGGTGCCCTTTGGACTTCCCACATCCCACATGGAAAGTTCAAGGGTATCCTAAAGGGTTTTTAAGGAGAGTCTTACACTACCTACATTGAGAGGTTGAGGAGGAGATGGGGCACCCACAAGCGCGCCCGCAGTCGCCGTTCGTCCGGCTCGGCTCGGCTCGTGCTACCAGATCGGAGTTGGAGTTAATTTTTTGCGGAAAAATTATTTCATGAGGCCGAAGATATTACGGATTAGCTTGTTCATTCTTATCCGCGAATATCTATTTTTTCACTAGAAAATTATCTTTTCCGAAATCTTTCAAAACCGTTTTGGATAAGCTCAAACCTTCTGTTGATAGACTCGAATCTCTCCTTTGGGCGCTTGCGGGCTAAGGAGGATTTCGGAGCCTATATAAGGAGGGTTAGGGTTCTGGTTTTGAACACACAGCGAACACAATCGCCTCTCTCCCTCTCCTGTTTTCTCCTACCATTTTCCCGTTCTGAGCGTCTGTTCCAGTTCCAACTTCTCTCCCTCGAGTGCACATGTGAGAGAAGCCGGTGAAATCCTTGGGAGATCTTGCCTCATATACGATCTGCACCACTGTCGGGGGCAAATACGTTTCACATTCAGTGGCTCCCATACCACGCTTCACCGCAGCCTTTGCCCCTTAACAGAAACACGGTTCGGCCTACATCCCTAACGCTCTTTTGAGTTGCTGTTTTACAGGTTCCAGCAGGGTCATTGTCCTACAATTTTTAGGTTTCATATTTAAAATATTAGGTTCAAAAATTTTCAAACATTTAAATCAAGTTTTTCGATTTGATCATATTTTGACAGGACTACACATACCCTATTTATCATTAAGACAATGATATATTTACACTAGGGGTAAAACTCATTTTTTACACTACTAACTAAACATGGAAACATATTTCAATTCAAAAAAAAAAACATGGAAACCTTACCTTATTTTGGGAGTATGAAATGTGAGAGCATAAGACAAAGAGTTTTTTTTTTTTTTAGAGAGGAAGAGAAGACAACCTGATCTTATTTTGGGAAGAAGGGAGAGAAAATAGAGGAATTTTAGGGGTTTAAAAAATTAATTACTTTGGGTATGTTTGGTAAAATGGTAGTTAATGTGTTAGCTGAAGCTGGTGGATTATTTATGTTAAATACTCCATCGGTTCACCAATAAGTGTCGTTTGACTTTTTAACACGTTTTTTAAGGAGCTAATATCAACTTTATAATTAACTTTTTTATACTTATTAGTTATAAGTTTAAAACTATTTTTAAAAAATAAGAAAAAAGTTAATATTTTATACTCCTTAAAAAACGTGTAAAAAAGTGTACAAAAGTCAAACAACACTTATGGGTAAACGGAGCGAGCATATGTTAATAAGGTAATATGGTGTTTGATAAACCTAAGGTAACTGATGAAACATGTAAATAGAAAATGAAAAGCTCTGAAAAACTTGAGTGAGTAGCTGTTCAAAAACTTCAATTTCAAAAGATAATTAAACTAAAATTTATATTTATTTAATTTAAAAATTTAAACTATATAGTATTCAAACTAAAAGCTCCGAAAAGCTAGTTGATGGTGCCACTTTTATATTAAAAGTTTATCATTATTATGTTTTTTGGAAAAAAAACCGTACCGCATTTTTTTCCTTGTAAAAAAATCTAACCTCAAAAATAAAATAAAATAAAAAGTATGGGTGGTCAAACATTCCGCAAATTCGGAGCCGTCCCGGTCATGTCCTGGGTCCGTTCCGATCCCGGTGGAATTCAAAAAATAATAATGAATCCCGTTCCACAAAAATTACATGGGACGGGACTCGGGACGATCATCATCCCGTCCCGTCCCGCGCCTACCCCTATATGTAAGAAAAGCAGTAAAAGAAAACAGTTCAGATAAATACACCACAAATCTTACACGTCGTGCAAAGTTGAGGTGAGATAATTAATTAGAAAAGAGTGATAATTAATTAAAAAAAATGAACGTGCAAATTTTTTTTTTGAACCGGAAAGAATTTGGCTGATGGCAGGGCCAACTAGCCAAGAGCATCCTTTCGGATGATACTACTCAAGACTGCATCTGAGGGGAAGGTCGAGCTAGAGAACCCAATGTCTAGGTGAGATAGACGGTCAGCGGCTTGATTTTCATCCCTAAATACATGAGAGACCTCAAATTCAGAAAGCATATTAAGGGCGCATAGAGTGTCGGATAGGAGCATCTCTATCTCGCCACAGCAAGATACACCTGCCTTGAGGCTTTTGATAATACTAAGATTATCGTCTTCAATACAGATACGCGGAATTTTTAGTTCAACTGCTTTAAGAGCCCCTCTCCACAGGCCATAACATTCTGATCCAATAACAGAAGCAAGTGGGGATAACCCCCAAGAGAAAGACAAGACAAAAAATACGGAGTAATAAAAAAATAGAAGAAGCTGAATGAAATTGGGAAAAATGAAATAAAATACTCCGTAAAACAAAACAGAGCAGATGAGATGATGAGGGAGATCCTTGCCATGGTCGCTCTTTGTCAAAAGGTCTTCCTTTTAAGAGTTTTGACCTTCACTCTCCACCTTCTCCCCTTCTTCCTCCAATCTGCCTCCTCACTTTCCTTCCTCCGTTCCCCCAAATTCATTCGTTCATTCATTCACACTCGTATTTAATCTTTGTTCATACCCCCCACTCCCCACAAACCATACATAAACCCTAAAAAAAATCCCCCAATTCATCTCCTTCAGTAGTCGATAATGGGTTGTTGTTTATCCACCACCAAGATTATGGGATCCAGCAGCAGATCTCAGACCCACAGAAAACACGCCGCCGGCAATATGGCGGTAAACAATCACCGCACTGAACCTTCAAAGCCTATTTCAAATACTCACCGTAAACACAACGACTCCACTGCAAGACCGAGGAGCAATCAGGGCAGAGCCAGACGATCGGGGATCATCCCTTGTGGTAAAAGGACTGATTTTGGCTACTCTAAGGACTTTGATCGGAGGTATTCAATCGGCAAACTGCTCGGCCATGGCCAATTTGGTTATACCTACGTTGCAACTGATAAAGCCACCGGAGATCGCGTTGCTGTTAAGAAAATTGATAAGAACAAGGTAAACTTTCGCGCTTTATTCTACCATTTTGGGAAATTCCCAGTGTATTGATCATCAATCAATTTGGGAAATTTGGGAATTAATGGAGTATTTTTTTTAAATTGATTTTGGGTACTGAATCACGAACTGGGAGCAAATGATTTGTGTAATCATTGCTCCAGTTAGGAATCTTATTGGTAACATCTAGTTGGTGAATTCACAAACTTGGGCATCATTTACATTTATACCTATCTTTGGTTAGGTTAGTTAAAATGTGGGTCTGGATATCTCCTTTAATTGTGTCTGGTTACTGAATTTTTTGTTCTTGTTGTACTGGTACTATTAATTGTGATGATTAAATCAGTATAGCTACAGTTCAAAAGTAAATTAGGGTATTTCTAAGTTTGAATTGGTCTTATTTGACCTTTTATTTTATCCAACTGAAAGTTATTTTTCGATTCTACATCCAATTGCTGATGTCCCAAATCGGTGTCCAATCTCCAGTAAAGTTTACTTCTTTTTGCGTGTGTTTGATTTACGGTTCATTCAACACGATAAGAAAAATATTATTCTGACTAATTCTTTTGCCCAGTTGCACTCAACTTTGACCTGTTCTATTCTTGTTTTTTCTGAAGATAGAAACTTCCTGCAATAAACCTACAAGACTTAATGGAGTCTGATTCTAGAAATGTCGAATATACCACCGGCAAAGAGAATCCGCGTCTTCTTTATGTGCTATTGTTAAAAGATCTTTTCTTTTCGTTGCAGATGGTTCTTCCAATTGCTGTTGAGGATGTGAAGCGCGAAGTTAAGATACTGCAACAGCTTACAGGACACGAGAATGTAGTTCAGTTCTACAATGCTTTTGAGGATGAAAATTATGTGTACATAGCAATGGAGTGAGTGACTAAGACTATACCCTTTATTTTGGCTTGCTATTCTTCAATTTACATCTTACTTTTCTTTCCTACTTGCTCTTTAACTTTCATTGGCGGTCCTTTATTCTGCCATTCATCTAACTCAATAGAGTTGTGTACTTCATTCTCCACTGGCAATTAGTTTCTAAACAATGTTTTCATGTCTTCGTTAGGTTATGCGAGGGCGGTGAATTACTAGATAGAATCCTAGCAAGGTAATCATCTTATTTTTATTTTTTTCCATTTATCTTCAGTAGTAAGAAATATATTTTTATGCGCTATTTTGGTTGGCTTATTAATCTTTGTTTTGCATAGCAATACGTTGATCTTCAAGATTTCTACAGTTTAGGAGTTGCTATTTTATCATACTATTATTTTGAGCTTAAATTCATTTTATCATGATTAGGAAGGATAGCCGATATACCGAGAAAGATGCAGCAGTCATAGTGCGCCAAATGTTGAAAGTTGCAGCTGAGTGTCACTTGCACGGTTTAGTGCACCGTGATATGAAGCCTGAGGTATATAGCTTTTATCCATCTCGTTGAGTTCAACGAAAACCTTTTTTTCCCCCCTATGTTTTGTAATAATTGTGTATCCCACTTGCTTACAGAATTTCCTATTTAAATCTACCAAAGATGATTCACCTTTGAAGGCCACAGATTTTGGACTATCAGATTACATAAAACCTGGTAATCACAAGCTCCATGACTCAGTTTAGGATTATGATCAAACCTTTCTGAAGGCAATTAATTGTTATTAACTACCTTCACCTTTTGCAACAACTAAGTATTTACTTAGCTTTTCTATTCACATGTCAGTAATAATTTGGTCCAACTGTATCTTCATTTGAACAAGGATGTTTTTAAAGGCAGTATTGCTCGTTGTTGCAGGGAAAAGATTCACAGACATTGTTGGTAGCGCCTACTATGTTGCTCCAGAAGTATTGAGACGTAAATCAGGACCCGAGTCAGATGTATGGAGTATTGGTGTTATAACCTACATCCTTCTCTGTGGGAAACGCCCATTTTGGGATAAAACAGAAGATGGTATATTCAAGGAGGTATGATATTTTGATAAATCCCTGCTTTTAACTTCATATGATTCAAAAGGTTTCTCAGTAACGTTTGAGATAATGTTGTACATATATGAGCCAAAGCCAATTCATTTCATGTACTTTGTATTTCTTTGTGAGCAATTCACATTTGAGAACGAGAGGTTGTTACTATGAACTTGTTTTGCCTGTTTCTATGTCACATAAAGTTGTAGAACTGGCAGAATCTAGTCTAGTTTTATATATTGCTTATACACTTCTCTTTGGTTGACATAGGATTTATAGGGAATCCTCTCCCAATATTTCATCACTGATATGATGTTATCCCCCGTTTCATTGGATAAAATATGCTCATTCTTCTTTTCTTTCAGGTTTTGAGGAACAAGCCCGATTTCCGCCGCAAACCTTGGCCTACCATAAGCAACAGTGCCAAGGATTTTGTAAAAAAGCTGCTTGTGAAAGATCCTCGTGCAAGGTTCACCGCTGCTCAGGCTCTATGTATGTTACTGGTCCTTCTAGTCTAGCTAAAGTATACTGGTTTTGGTACATTGTGAACCAACCATCTTGTTGAGGTTCGTTTGTTTGTGAATACTCAGCCAAGAATTTGTCTATGCAGCACATCCATGGGTCAGAGAAGGTGGAAGCGCCTCAGATATCCCTATCGACATCTCTGTTTTACATAACATGCGACAATTTGTGAAGTACAGCCGAATGAAGCAGTTTGCTTTGAGGGTAAGCGAGTTCCTCTGTTATGCTTCACATTGCTTATACTTCACCATACCATTCATTGTCATTTTTATAAACATTTCCTACATTCATTATTCACCAGGCACTAGCAAGTACCATCAACGAAGAAGAGCTAGCTTGTCTTAGAGATCAGTTTGACGCTATAGACGTGGATAAAAATGGAGTTATCAGTCTGGAAGAAATGAGACAAGTATGTTATATCATCATATTCTTCCTCGATAATTGAGACTTCTATACTACTGGATCCATCTTTCTTTTCTTTTTCTGTAACTTGATCACATTTTTTGTGCAGGCTCTTGCCAAGGATCTTCCATGGAAACTTAAAGACTCACGGGTTCAAGAGATTGTTTCAGCGGTATGCTTTTAGTTCGCTTTCCAAAGATTCAGATGGTTTTTTCATATATGATTCTGATCCATTTCTTTTTATATTTCATTGCAGATTGACAGCAATACAGATGGTCTTGTCGACTTTACCGAGTTTGTTGCTGCGACCTTGCATGTGCATCAGTTGGAGGAGCACGACTCTGCTAAGTGGCAGCAGCTGTCCCAGGCCGCTTTCGACAAGTTTGATGTAGACAGAGACGGATTTATAACCCCAGAAGAACTCAGATTGGTGAGTATTTTGGATACTTGTGTGCTCCATATTATTTAGTATCAGCTTTAAAGAAACCTTGTGTGAAATCATTTTTGGCACTTGTGTGTTTTGATTTTCGTTCATTCTTGCAGCACACGGGCTTGAAGGGTTCGGTAGATCCACTGCTTGAAGAAGCCGACATAGACAAAGACGGGAAGATAAGCCTTGCTGAATTCCGCAGGCTGTTGAGAAATGCAAGCATGGGATCACGGAACATGCATGGCTCTTCGAGTGGCCACGGATCTCAAACGAGGTTAAAGTGAAGTTTCACGGTTTCACCCCTCGCCCTTTTCAGAGAACTCAAAGGATATGAAACGTGATGAAAACCTCGCTGTTTCTTTACATGACTCCTAATACGCGTGGAGACTGCTCGTATGGGCTCCCTCTGGCCTCTTTTTGTTTGGAGTTACATGCTTCAGATGATAAAGATCCGGAAGTGTTGTGAATAGGTCTCTCGGTAAAGGATGTGTACTTGTCGCTGGTCGCGCAGGGGGTTGCGTGGGGAAATCGTGGTCGGAGATAGAGACATAGAGTGGTTATTGCTTTGTACATTTGTTGTGCCTTGTGAGTGGTTTATGTCTGAATCACTTGTTCTATCTATGTTGTAAAACAAGAAGCTTGGAGTGTACAAAGATTCGTCAGTCATAGGAGCAAATATGCATTTTCATATCCCCATCTGTTCTTATTTCACCTATTGTAATATTACTGTAATATTTAGATTTTGGCGGTATATGAATCTCTCATAAACATAAAAACAGTTTTGGGATAAACTTAAATTAACCTTCATTTGTTGTGTACAAAACCACCCCTAATACCTTACCATTAAAGTTTTCATTAACTACCCATTGTTGTGGGTTGTAATTGAAGGATGGAAGTTCCTGTCCCTAACTATATATGACTCTGTTCTGGTGCGGTTTGAAATGGAGACCAATCTGTATGGCCATCTTGCCGATCGATCTCCGGCGGTAATATTGGTGATGCGTCTGAGTCAGGTCTTAATGCTGAAGCTGCTGGAGTAGAAGGGCCGTCGACGGGAAACCGGAAGTAAAGCTCTCAAACCCCACTTGTATGGGCGTGTACTAGATACCGATAGGGTTTTTGGGTGTGCTTTACTCAGGCAGTATGTGGCTCTGCGATCACGTTGCTTGGCGATCTTCTCTGCGGATTTGGTTCTGGCTGTCGGAGTCGGGATAGGTTGGGGTCTTGTAATGTGTATAGTGGCGTCTCCTCTACTCAGGTTGACTATTCCCTAGAGTTTCGTCCTCACTGCACACAAGATGATAGGGTCCTGATGTATCGTTGGCCTACGGTTCTGCTTCAGTGTGGGGCTTGACTTCGTCCGTCGTCTTCGGCCACTTCCAGTTTGGTTTAAATCTTCTTGATTTCGTTTTTGTAGAGTGCGTTAGCCTGAGTTTGCACCGTTTTTTTTTGTTTTATGTTAGGGTTGTTAGACGGTTCTTTCATCTATCGGCTTTCAAGTTTTAGATATGTTTGAACTCGAATGCTTACCTAATCAAAATAAAATAAAATTGTGTGATTACTATGACATTCACACAATTGCCATTGTTGGCATTAGTTCCTGTATAATGATGGGAGGCTGGATGAAATGTTTGATCTGAAAGCTTGGTTGCATTTGCCAAAGGGATGGTATTCACAAAACCATTATATTAATATTTGTTATTTTTTTCAAATACAATTATTAATTCAATACGAAATGTTACAAGTAAGAAATATTTTGTGGTTACTATTTGGACAAGAAATCTAACTCGTAAAGCGGGCTTAGTTTAACTTGCGCCTACAACACCTAATTAAACAATATTTTAGATAAAACTCGTTCCGAATCCGATCCACGCCCACATTTGCTCGAGTATCAAAAAAAAACGTGCTTTCGAAATTTTAGATAAGAAAATAAAGTCGTACAAGTAGGCCCATGACACTAGTGATGCCAAAACAGACCTTATCAAACCTAAAAGGAAAAATAAAACACTTCGGGTAGTTAGTAATAGACTAAACGGAAATTTCGCCAGGTACCCCTGGGGTATTGCAAATTTCGCGGGGTATACAACTTTTTTACAAAATTCGCGTGGTACCCCTGAGGTTTTAACCCATTTCGCCTCGTGCCCTTCTCGGTTAACTTTAACCTTTTTGTGTTATTTCCGTTAGTTTGCTCAAAAAAAAAAAAAAGAAAGAAAGAAACGAAGCATCAGACACGCGAAGACAGAGAGCGAGGAGAGACGCGAAGACAGAGAGCGACGCGAAGGCCTGGTGGCTGCACCCTCGCTCGGACTCGGACCTGGTGGCTGCGCCCTCGCTCGGACTTGGTGGCTGCACCCTCGCTCGGACTCGGACCTGGTGGCTGCACCCTCGCTCGGACTCGGACCTGTTGCTGCGCCCTCGCGAGAAATGTTAGACTTTTGCTGCACCTTTAACTAGACATCCAAATTGAATTTGATGCGCCCTCGCGAGAAAGATTGATGATTGTATGTGTTTCTTCTTGTTTTGGTTGAATTTGATGCATTTGGGGATTTTTGTGATGTCAAATTTAGGGTTTAGGTTGAAATTGATAGATTTCGAAATCGACATTTCGTTTCTCAATTTAGGGTTTTTGTAGAGGTTCATTCATTTGAAAACAGTAGCTGAACTAAATAATGTTAAGGAGGAGCTGAAATTGATAGATTTCGAAACAGTAGCTGACTTCTTTAGTGGTTTCAAAGTTAGGTTTTTGAGTTTGAGTATGGTTTTTTTCTTTGTTATTTTTTCTTTTCTTTTTTTCTTTTGTGAATTTGTAATATTTATTGGCATAACTTCAATGTGCTTGGCTGCTTGCTGTTAGGTACAAATAATCAACAAATGTGTGAAAAATATGTACTGTCATAACTTAAATTAGCTCCCTTGTTGGCTATGTGAAAAAGTTCATGATTCTACTATGTCCTTTGATGCTTATTTCATCCCTCTCAATTCTAATTAAGTAGTTTTTATCGGCGGAATTGTGTTTATGATGAAAGCTAAATCATTTTTTTTTATCAGAGATGAAAGCTAAATCATCAAGTGTGAGCTTGTGTATCGTCACAAACTCCAATCTTGGACAGACTTAAATTCATTAACCCTGCAGATGTAACATGAGAAATTAAAAGCATATTAGTCCACAAATACGAACACTGCTTTCTTCTAACTAAACTTCAAAATAGGATTATGCTGCAATAACTAACATGGATTTATTTAGCTTTTTTAGCAATCTAATTAGCTTAGATAAATGAAGGTTAAGCTTGTTGGTGTTAAAGTGATATTTTCTAGTGTGATATAATAATCCGATTATGTTGGTGTTAATGTGGTTCTTTTATATAACTATAAAGGAAGTTGAACTTGAAGCTTGGTGGGGTTGATCCATGTTTTGTATTTCTTTTTTGGTTCTCATTACTTATTTGCATATTAAATCAGTGTTATGTGTATGTTATATCAGTGTTAGGTGTATGTTTTGCCTAGCCCCATCACTTGTTCATGGTACCGCTGAGGCTTTGGTGTTTGTAATTAGAAGACTTAATTGCCTTGGTATGACAGCAAAACACATTTAAAAATCAGTTGAGACTTGTTGTGGTATGCCAGCGGGCAATTGAGCATAATGCTTAGCAATAATATAAGGATTTGGCCTATTATTGGCCATGATATGCACAACCCTGAGGATGATACTACTCTCTACGGGATATTTAGTCTATTAGCTCAAGTGGAAGAGCAATATGCTCATGCACATAGATGTGGGTTCGAATCCCACATAGGCTTATTTAATTCATTAATTGTCAAGTAATTTGCATCTCCAAATTGGATGTGCTTGAATTCATAGAAGAGTAAGAGCAAAACTTCTTGCTTTGTTGTGTAGCTAACTTTCTAGCCTATTAGCTCAATTGGTAGAGCTATGTGATTAGACACAAAGATGTGGGTTCAAATCCCACATAGGCTATCTTGATATTAAGTTGCTGTCATTTTTGAAAATATTTTCACACACAAATCATATTGAAAAGAATTGGAGAATTTCAAACATGATTATTTGTGTAGGCACCTCTGTTTTCGACTATTTGTCATTACTTTCACTTGTAAAAATTAGTTTTAATCAGGAGCAGTTAATAATAGATTATATCATCTTTAATGATTGTTGAATCTTGAGATGTGCTTTGGTGCTTTTGTCGTACATCTAGAAATTAGACTGGAAATTGCATAGAGTGGAGTGCCATGCCCTTTCTAAGCTTGAAGAGGAGAAGAAAAAGGCCCTTCCTCCTTCAATACGGCTGATGGTGAAACTTTACTTGAAAAGCAAGCTGCAACTGGAGAAGGTAGATCAGTTCATCATCTTTTTGTTTTTATTCGTGAGACAAGATGTGTTGGCTTGTATCAGCTTTGGTATTCTTACTTTTCTTTTCCTTCTTTTCATCAGTGTTTACATACAAATAGGTATAGCATTATTTTATTTTTTTATTTCAGTAGAATGAACTATTCAGTATGGAATTAGCCAGTTTATGTTGATCACGGACAAAATTCAAACTTTTTCTATTGGCAGATTCTTCCCACTACTATGACAGACAACTATCACCTGGTGGAGACTATGGTGTCACGTATCCTTTCATTCATATTAGACACTTGCGTTGTACATGTGTTCATTTTTCCCACTGAATTAATGTACTGTTCTGCTTAACAATTCCTTACATTCAGACATGCCTGATATCAAGGAAAAACAACTAATTTATATGCACAGATGGCCAACCTAGTAAGTGGTATACTGCAGTGTTTATTATGAGTACACATTATTGTTGATTTCATTGGGCATGGCTTTAGCTTTTTGGTTATTATTTTGTTCACTGGTTATAGATTATTAAGTAGAGCAGTTCGTAAACAATTAGGAACTAAGATCTACTGATTGATGAAGTAATAGTGATGTTTGAGAGTGGTTGATTCCCACATAGGCTGATATTGCCTCTTACACAAATAAGTTAGTGAAACCATTCATTCTCAATCTAACTATGTACAAAACAAAATACACTTAATCCTGGTGCACAGAAGCTAAATAACCCACTTATTTTCTTGAGAAAAGACCTCAAACAAATTATCTAATTTTTAATATCTAAAGGTGCATAAACAAATAACCTATGTGGGATTTGAACCCACATCTTTGTGCATAAGCACACCGCTCTACCATTTGAGCTAATAGGTTATATCTACCAAATAACCAACAATTCAAACAAAAATTACCTACGCAAAAATTGAAAACCATTATAAAGAGATGATATAAAGTTAAGTAGTTACAGCCTTACACTGAATGAATGTGTTTCACTGAATGAATGTGTTTAGAATGCAACCTTCTTCAGGTCTTGATGAGCTGATGTGTTCAAATGTCAATCTTTCACATTATTTTATTAATTTGATGACTTTCATATAACATGTTTATGTCAATATGCTAATTTGATTTGTCTTACATATACATAATTTCTACTCTGTAATGTGAACATGTTTGTTCCAATTGAGATTTCACGGCATTTTATAGTGCTCAATTAAATGAATATACAAACTCACCTATTTCCACAGTGATCAATCTTTAACAAAGTTGTTATGGATTCTTTCCTAATCAATCAACATAGGCAACAGATTCAATGAGTACAAGCACACATCAACAATTTCACAACCAATTCCCAAAACTCAACAGGCCTGCACTTACCCAGCGGAAATCTAAGTCAGACAACTTCGATTCGAATATTGAATTGGCAATTGTGAGAGCACGAGCAGTGGAAAGAGTCTATATTGAATTGGCAATTCAACATTTCGACCTATTCACAAACTTGCTGTCATATTCAATTGAATTAAGTCCTTTTGCCATATTCAAAGCCTTAATTTCTACTCTGATTTCATAGTGAAGTGAGATGAACCTCTACAAAAACCCTAAATCGAAATTTCGAATTCGAAATCTATCAATTTCAACCTAAACCCTAAATTTGACATCACAAAAACCCCCAAATGCATCAAATTCAACCAAAACAAGAACACCAAAACTCTAACCTTTCTCGCTGGGTGCAGCAACAGGTCCGAGTCCGAGCGCGCAGAGGCAGCCAGCAGGTCCGAGCGCGCAGAGG
Organism: Persicaria maculosa; assembly: GCA_963922045.1. NCBI lineage: Eukaryota > Viridiplantae > Streptophyta > Magnoliopsida > Caryophyllales > Polygonaceae > Persicaria > Persicaria maculosa. The sequence goes on along the minus strand of OY998263.1, from coordinate 64,135,177 downwards.
GTGCAGCAGAAGGTCCGAGCCGAGTCCAGGTTCGAGCCGAGCCCAGGTCTGAGCGCGCAGAGGGTACTGTATCGCGCGGTCTCCTCGCTCTCTTCGCGTCGCTCTCTCCTCGCTCTCTGTCTGGTCTCCTCGCTCAGTTCGCCATGTCTCGCCTTTCTTTTTTTTTTTTTTTGAGCAAACTAACGGAATTAACTCGAAATGGTTAAAGTTAACCGAGAAGGGTACGAGGCGAAATAGGTTAAAACCTCAGGGGTACCACGCGAATTATGTAAAAAAGTTGTATACCGCGCAAAATTTACAATACCCTAGGGGTACCTGGCGAAATTTCCGTAGACTAAATGAGTTGATTTTAGGAAGACTTGAGAACCAATTATTGCATTTTCATACATTGCAAACTATTGGCCCAACCCAAACACACGAATCAGCCAACTCTGGCATTCTGCCCCTCCTCCAATGGAGCTCCCCTGTCTCATTCCTCTGTTCGCCTCCTTCCTCCTCCTCTCTGCCCACCACGCCGCCGCCTCCACCAGCTACTTCATCGACTGTAGCACCTCCTCCACCACCACCGACAACAGCCAGAGCTTCACCGGAGACTCCTCCCTCCCCACCGGTGTCCGGCTCAACTCCAAGGGTAGCACCGTCTCCTCTGTCTCTAACTCAAACCAATCTGTAATATACACCACAGCCAGGGCCTTCACCTCCGCCGCCTCCTACCAATTCGACACCTCCGACTCCGGAACGTACCTCCTCCACCTCCTCCTCCGCCCAATTCGACGTCTCCGCCAACGGTCACGAGCTCCTAACAAACTTCTCCGGATCAAGAAACTCGAGCTCCGCGGTTTATCGAGAGTTCTTGATCCCTATTCAAAAAGAGGATGATGGACATCTTCCCCATAGGCCAAATTGGACCTAAAAAATGGCCTACCAAAAAAGAATATTTTATAGAATATTCTCTTTTAACCTATCATCTATTATTTTGTTTCCCCTCACATCCAATTTTAGCAGGCTAAAATTGTTAAAACTATCTATAAATTGATGCATATTTTCATTGATTCCATACATCGCCTAATACATTTGGTTGTACTAACTTTAACTAATTTCAAAGTGAATCACAGGGTGTATGTCATTGTGAAAATTTTGATATATATTCAAAATTCCCTAGTAGCTTTGGAACAAACCATTAAAAATTCACATGACGACGAATAGCGTGATGACCTCGAAACAAGGAATGATTTTGGAGGAAGTGATATTAATTTGCAATCATATTAGCTTTAAGAGTGAGGATTTGCTACTCAACGGTAACCTAACAAAAAAAAGAAAAAAATTTGCTCAGATATCCATTTAGGAATCCTAATTAAGTAAATGTTCACATTGAAATGGATATGAGATAAATGTCCATTTTATTTTCATAATACCCTAACTACTCTTATTCTAATTAAACCCCAATTAATTTCCTAAGAGTCATTTAAACAAAACAGCCGACCGAGGCTTGGTGTTCGCTTAGCCTAAAATCCGACTCCCCCTGTCTAACACACACACACACAGATTTGATAAAATTATAAATTCAGGCCACAAAATTAAATAACTAAAACCCACCCCAAGACCTAACTACAAATTTCAGCCCATAAAATCCCAATTTGGCAATTTTTGCACTTTAGCTTCTAAGGTCCGATCTAATGATTCTTGCCGCTTTGTATTGACTCTTGAATTTTCATAATATTCGTCCCAAAATGCCTAAAATAAATAAAAACTCGTGTAGACTCTAAAAATGTAAAATAAATTAAATTAAATATAAAATATAATAAATATGCATGAAATTGACCTAAACTAATATGTAAATGCATACCTAAAATATGACTAAAATAGACGTTATCACCATTGTCCCAAATTCTACCGCCTCTCTCCATCTCTTCTCGGTTGATCTCTCTTTGTGCCACGATCATGACGTCTCCCTCTCCTCTAGTTTCCTTCTCGGATCTCTTCTAGGTGATTTCGGAAAGTCAGCTGAAAGAAAATATGTTGACCTTGGAATCTCTTCTTGCCTCGACACAAAATGATCTTCAACTAAAGGTATCCGAGTTGGAAGAAATTAAGCTGAAGCTCGGTGAGGAAGTGTCAGCGAAGGAATAAGTTAAAGCATTATTCAAGTCCAAGGCATTGAAGGCACATGATGAATTGGCTAAAGTAGCAGCTGAAAAGGAAGTTCTAGAAGCAGCTGTGGCAGATTTGACGAATAATTTAGAGCAGACGAAGAGCACATGCACCGAGCTTGAGACTAAACTGAAGCTATCAAAAGAGGAGTTCGGCAAAGCAGATGCATTTTCAGCTGAACTTACAATAAAGAACGCGGAACTTGGACTGAAGTTGAAGTCTTTTGAAGAACTTCTCAGCGAATCCAAGTCATCGGAAGCTTCTGCATTTCAAAAGAACCTGGAGTTCGAAGACTTAATCCGAGCTGCCAATTCTGCTGCAGAAACAGCAAGATTGCAGTTGCAGGACAATGAATCCAAACTGGAAGCACTAGAGCTTAAGAATAAAGAGTTGGAAGAACAGCTAACTCTTTTCGAATCAAAACATGGTGACACCGATAGGGACTTGAAGGAACACAGGGAGAAGCTATCTGAACTTCACTTGAAGCTCAAGGATTTGGAGACCGAAAAGGATCAAATGAAGGCTTATGAAGATCTGCTAGTGGAAGCAGGTAGTAAAGCAGCAGCTTTGTCGGAAGAGTTGGATCGAGCTTCCACAAAAGGGGCTTACCTTGAAATCATAAACGAAGAGCTGAAAAAGATGATGGACGAAGCTGAAAACAGAGCTTCTCAGTCACTTTCTGAGAATGAACTTTTAGCTGAGACAAATTCACAGCTCAAGAGCATGGTCCACGAGCTCCAGCAGTTGTTAGACACTGCTACTGCTGAAAAGGAAGAAGCAGCTCGGCAACTTGCCTCTCATGTGAGCACCCTAGCGGAATTGACAAATCAGCATGCATTGTCTTCTGAACTCCAATCTGGGGCAGAAGCTCACATCTTGCAAGTAGAGACGCTGCTCCAAGAAACTATCAAGTCATTGGAAGCAAAGTTGGAACAACTTGAGACGCATTTAGGGGCTTTAGCTGAAGCAAACATGAAGCTAAACTAGGAACTAGCTGTGTCAGAGTCCAAACTGAATGATCTCTAATCGAAGTTATCTGCAGCTCTTGCAGATAAGGATGATGTCGTTCAGAACATGAACTCTTCGATGAAGAAAGTTGAGGATTTGACACAAGAATTGGCTTCTGAGAGGAAGAGGCTTCAAAACGAGGTGATCATTCTCTTCAATTTATACCATTTTATTTGTTTTCAGCTTTAAAAATATCTTGGGTGAGCATGATTTATTCTTCTACTATTACAATCATGCAGATATTATCAATCATGGAGCAACAGGAACATCTTAGCGAAACTAATATGATTGCGCAGACTGAAGTACAAACCATGATTACTCAATTAGAGGGCCAACTGAAAGAACATCAAGAAAGGAATGGAGCACTAAAAGCTGAATTGGAAAATCTGAGACTTGAAGCTGAACAGAACTCTGCTTTGCAAGCTAGAGTGAAAGAGCTTGAACAAAAGCTTGTGGCGACTGAAGCTGATCTTAAAAAGGAGGTAAAACCCTGATGATGAAAGTTGATTTTTGGGTCGTTTAGCAATTATCAAACATGATGATGATCACTTTCCAAATGAAAATATTGAGGAGGTCTTCCGGATGATAACTATGCAGGTAGAAATTGTTCAGGCATCGGCTGCAGCGAAAGAAGTTGATTTGACTTCAAGGCTGGGGCAGCACCTGCAGAAAACCAAAGAAGACGATGCAATAAGGGAGAAGTTGCTACAACTTCAACATGAATTAGCCTCGGCTCAAAGCACAATTACTGAATTGGTAAGCCAATTACTGAGTAATGAAGCCTTTTAGGAGCATCAAATCAAGCAATCATTCACCTCTAATCTTTGACTAGAGTAACCTATAAGGGTAAAACTGTCATGACTGATGCGGAACGATATGAATTTGCAGGTTTGATTTTTTCCATCATTTGTGATGGCAGTTCAGACTGTTTTTTTTTCCCTTTCACTTCAGGACTATAATTGGAATTGTTGTTCTCTGAATTGGAATTCAACCTATATAATATGTCTTCTTTAGTTGCTTTTAACGGTTGTCCTCCATTGAATGCAGATGGGTTGATGAAGTTATTCCTGATGCCCCATGGGTCCTCTCAAAAGAATTCCTTGACAAACATCGGGTTGATTTCGTGGCTCACGATGCTCTTCCGTAAGAGCAGCTATAACTTAACAACCAACATAGTTTATTTATTAATGTGTCAAGGTTTATATCCCAATGTTGTTTATTTTTTGTTCGTTGTGTGCGTCTCTGTAAGTGTTAATATTATGTGTCATCTGTATAGCTATGCTGATACCAGTGGAGCTGGAAATGATGTCTATGAATTCGTGAGTTACGTGTAAAAATCCTGAATAGTAATAATGATGGTTTCCCCCTAACCTTGCATCCTTTCTAACATTTTGGGTTTATGCGTCCTCCTTGATTGCAGGTCAAATCTATTGGGAAACTCAAAGAAACGAAGGAATTTCGACATCGGATATAATAATGAGAATCGTCAAGGATTATAATCAGTATGTGATGCGGAATTTGGATAGAGGATATATAAGAAAAGAACTTAATCTTAGTTATGTGAAGGTATGCATTTTAATAGTGCTTTCTCATTTGTGTTTAGTATTTTTTTGGTCGGAATCAACAATTTTCGATCTCCTCGCGTTTCCATCAGGAAAAACGCCTGAGGGTTAATATGAGGCTAAGGAAGCTGCAAGAGAAAGTAAAGGAGCATCAAGAAAAGGTCGGTGAAAAGGTAATTTTATGTGTCTCACCTTCCTTTTTAGTAAATACGGAGTATTCCTTTAGACAACTCTTGAAGTACAATTAAAAGCCATGAGTGGAGAACGCGCCGGACGCGCCCCTCTTTTTCTGTTCTTCGGCGAAAACACTTCCTTCCCAAATCACCCTAGCAGAAACCCTCATCGCCATAGTCTGCCACCCCTAAATCCATCTTTGAAGCAAACTTCCTCTCAAATCCATGATGCTATTAGAAAGAATGATGATTATCTCTTCCCCAAGGAACCGATTGTGTGGAAAGATGAAGGTCGATGCCTTGTTCATCTGGTTCCCTTGGCCAAAAAGCAAAGCGAGTCGGAAGAGCAGTTGGGAGTGAAGCTGTATGGCCTGGGGTCCTCTAATCGATCCTTTGCCGTGCTCAGGTGGTACTGTAGGGCTAGAGGTGATAGGGCTTGGAGTAGTCGTCCGCCTCCTTGGCCTCACATCTCGCTGTGTGGTGTACTGCTTCCCTTGCGGCCCAAGTTTTTCTGTAAACTCCGTACGATCGACGATGTGAGCGATCGGGAGTACCTCCGTTGCAAGTTTCCGATGGGGATGTACGGGTCTCGAAAGGTCAGCGTTTCTGACCGCTTTCTCTCTCTATCCCTCAAATCTATATAGAACAAATCGGGTGTGTGGGATCTCCTCACACCCTTGCTTACCCTCTATTCTCCTAATTTCTAATTCTGTATCTCTGTTCTAACCTTTGTGTTGTTTCTTCTGTCTCCATGGCTACGCCTGTCTCGGACAAAGGAAAAAAGCCCATGGATGCCGATTCCTTCGGTAATCCACCAACAAATACCCGAAAGGGCCAACAAAACCTGATCTTTGGTTCTGATTCAGAAGGAACTCCGGTGCCTCCTGAATTGGTACCAAAGATTTCACAAAAATCCCTAGAAAAACAGTTGAGGAAGGCAAAGATAGATGTTCAGATGCTGCGAGAAATCCAATCAGATGTTCAAGCGAACATCTCGACTCTCAACAACACATCTTTGTTTGCTACGGTGATTGGGAAGCCAATTGAAGCGAAGGAGATAAGAAGGAAAATAAAGATTGATTGGAAGTTCCTGACATCGGGCTTCCAGTTATTTCCTCTTGCCAACAGCTGGTTTGAGCTCCGGTTTGATCTCAAGGATGATAGAGACAAGGTGTGGGAGGGGAGGCCCTTCCATGTGCTTAAGGTAACACTCAAAGTTATTACATTACACCTTAAATATGTTACATTAGAGGCAAAGGTAACATTTTTTGAGGATTACATTTGCGGCCGTTGCATTTGACCTAATGTAACAGTTTCTATTTGCTAATGTAACATTGGTTGATTAAAGATACTATATGTTACATTTGATACCAAAATTGTTACATTTTCATAAAATGTTACATTTTAAAATAAATGTTACCTTAGTTGGTTTGTTACCATTAACTAAATATGTTACATCCAAATAACAATGTTACATTTGAAAAAAATTGTTACTTTTACTTTCAAGTATTACATTTCAATAAAATTTGTTACAATAGATATTTATGAACCTATTATATATCATATTATAAAAGTAATAAAACACAAATTATCCAAAATAAAACTTTCATTCAGCAAAAATCCAAAAGATATATATATATATATATATATATATATATATATATATATAGAGAGAGAGAGAGAGAGAGAGAGAGAGAGAGAGAGAGAGAGGATGGGTATTTTGTGCACACCTCTTAGGATGTACATTGTGCACAATTCTGGACCTTTGATCTAGTACATTGTGCACAATTCTGGACCTTTGATCTAAATTGAAGGGAAGGATGGGATGTTGCCACGTATCATGTGAGTTTTAAAAAAAAATTGGAAAACTAATTTAAATCTCAATAGATACTATGCGTGAGCGCGTGTTACCCTAGAATCCCAAATATAAGCCTTTTTCTTCATTGTTGTTGATCGGTGGAGCCAAATTGAACCAAGCGAGGCGGAGGCGAACCCTGCGAGGCGGAGGTGAGCCCATCCTTCATCACCCTCCTCTTTCTGCGATTCTTCCCGGTGGGAATTGAAGCGGCGATGAGGCGGCGACTCCGATCCGGCCTTGACTCCGACCCAGAGGTCTCAATGGCTTGATTACTGACGGAGGCGGCGAAGACGTCCTCAATGACGGAGAGGTAGAGGTCTCTAATGGCAGCGATCCAAAGGTCTCCATGGCTTGAATCTCCCTTTCGCTCAGGCCGCGATTCCGATCCAGAGTCTATAATGGCACCGATGGTGTGCTCGCTTCCACGTCGAGGGCTGCTAATGGACATCGTAAGGGATTCTTCCTGCATCATCCGCGATTCTGGGTCGAAAATCGATGCCGGTGAATCAAATTCATCATCGTCTCCGTCCTTTTTTTTTTGTGGGGGTGAGGGGTGGGGGGGGGGGGGGGGGGGGGGCGGGGGTAATACGGCGGCGGTGAAAGCAATTTGATGAATTTGATAATTTTCGATTCGAAGGCGTTGGAGGGGTGGGTGGTTGGGGGTGGGGGTGTGTCAAATTTAAGGTAGGTTTTTTAGATGCATCATTTAATTCATTGATCAATTATTTAGATGTATGCATCGAATTTCGGTTACTCATGGTAATAAATTTGGTTAATTATTCGGTGGAATTTGAGTCATTATTCGTCAGTAATGTAGTATTTGGTTTGACAAGCAATTTAAAAAAACCTTCGTTGCATGAATATATCTATCCAACTAAACATTATTCGGTGAAATGTGAAACATTATTCGGTGAAATACGAAATATTATTCGTATAAATCGTAAGTATTGTTTATGGAATTGGGGTTTCTTTTATCTGAAATTGATTGAAAAAAACATAATATTATTCGGTACCATGTGACTAATTATTCAGTGGAATTGTTAAATTTTCATTTGAACTGGATGAAAAAAAAAGATAATATGCTATTATTCGATAGCATATGAAACATTATTCAGTGAAATTGATAAATTTTAAAAACAAACGAAATCAGGTGGATCCACCAACAACTTATTCGTATTTTTCACAATCTTTAAAAAAAAAATTCAGTAACTTGAAAATCCCCCTAATTTTATCATATTTCCCACATTCCCATGATTTACTTTGACCCCACACACTTTGAAGAGAAAAAAAATCTGTAACTTCGAAAAGTGGAAGAAAGGGACCCACTCTATTTTAATTAGTGAGTGGATATCACGCACCAGGAGGGAAAGGATGGAGAGTGAAGGTGAAATTTATGTGGGACCCCCTCTATTCTAATTTGAAAAAAAATTAAAAATCTGGATTAATCTCCACCTTTCATTTATTTCAATCAATGGTCTATAAATGTGCACAAGGTACACTCTAAGGGGTGTGCACTCTGGAACCACTCCCTATATATATAGTGCATTAAGTACATTGTGCACAATTGCATGTAGTCTACAGTAAGGATGAGCAAAAATTGCATATGACTGTTTTGCCAAAAGCCACATGAAATCTACAAAATATAGACAAGCCTTACAAAAAAATAGCATTTCAAGGATGATAAAGATTCACCGCCAACTATAATGAGCAACTAGAAATGGTCTTCATTTTTCAGATTTCACTTCCTCATCAGCCTGCAAATATATGCAAATCATTTATCAGAATCTAAAAGTGCATAAAAGGCATAACATATTTTAGGGAAAAAAAATTAGATAGTTGAGAATGGTGGTGTGATGAGGCTATGTACTAGGAGCAAGTATCGATCGAGCATTTTAATAAAGTATGGATTTCAGAAGATCAAGTATTGCATTTAGAAAAAAATAGATACCTTGAAAGAGTATAACATTCTAGGTAGCTTTTCCTTGATTCATAAATAAACATTGATTTAAGAGAAAAATAGATTGATGAAATTCAAGATACTACCTTATGAAAAATCTCCTCCTTAAACATCTATTTCTAGCAACTTTTGTCCATGATAGATCAATATCAATCTCCTATCTAATTTTCCGAAATCAGCATATATGTACTCACCCTCATCTTTAGAAAAAAAATATATACTATAAATTCAGAAAATTCTATTTCAAAAATTCAAACATAGCTAGGAATTTCATATTTAGATTCATAAATGGCTAAGTTGCTTTCATATTTCAGAGATTGCTAAGATTTTCATATTTTAGATTTCAAATATGGCTAACTTTCCTTCAGATTTTAGATTTTAAAGTAGCTAGGATTTTTAGATTTTGAAGATATCTAACTTGCCTTCATATTTTCAAATTTTAGAGATAGCTAGGATTTTTAGATTTTAGAGATGGCTAAACTTAATTTGCTTCCGATTTCAGATTTTAGAGATAGCTAGGATTTTCATATTTCAGAGATATCTAACTTGCCTTCATTTTTCATATTTAAGAGATAGCTAGGATTTTTAGATTTTATAGATGGCTAAACTTGCTTTCAGATTTTAGAGATAGCTAGGATTTTCAGATTTTGAAGATATCGAACTTGCCTTCATATTTCAGATACAGCTATGATTTTTAGATTTTAGAGATGGCTTAACTTGCCTTCAGATTTCAGAGATTGCTAACTTGCCTTCACAACTCAGATTGCAGATTTTAGAGATAGCTAGGATTTTTAGGTTTTAGAGATGGCTAAACTTGCCTTAATATTTTAGAGACAGCTTAAAACTGCCTTCGGATTTCAGAATAAAAACACTAGTGTTTTATCTCCCTTTTAAATATAATCACCTTCACTGATTTTTATATATTGAGGACATATGCAATTTGAATAATAGGAATTAAAAAAAAAACTAGTGTTAAACCCTTTTAAATCTAATCACCTTCATTGTTTACATTCTCCACATTTTTAATCATTGCCTTTTAGGTTCAAGTAACAAGGCTCAAATTTTAAACTAAGAGTAGGAAAAAGAGAGGAGGCAACATTCCAAAGTAGGGGCAATAGCTTTGAACTCTCTTATTTGGAAAGGAGGCATTCCTAAATGCGGTGCATTTTAGCAATGATACGTGTGGTTCAACCAAAATCGCTGAAATTGCACTGGGATTCCGAACTCCTTTTCCACCTCTTCCTGTTGAATAGCATAAGAAGCATTGATCATCATAAACTTGTCAAAAAATAAAGGCGGATCTGAAATTTATACTGTGATAATTTAAGCTAAAAGACAATTTTAAGTTGAACTCCACTCAATGATGACTTGGACAAAAACTAGGAGGCAAATCATCTCTTGACCGTAGTCTTGCTATATCTTACATTGGGTTCATTGACTTGGATGAGCACTTAACATAGAAAAGATAGCAAAGGCAGGATCATTCCTAGTTGCTATTTATGCTAGCAAAAATAGGAGAAATTACCTTACATAAATCAGTTGGTGGTGTTACCTTCGACCTTATCATATTATCCCATTTGAGTGATGGATGAAGCCATTATTGTGAGCTCCATTGCACTTCAGATTCATGGTTTTTAAGGCCCATACTCGGATACTACGATCATTACTTGTAGAAGCAAGTATATGAGGGTTAGTATAGTTCCAGCTCACAAAAGAAACAATGAGCTTTCTATACATTCATGTTTTAACCAAGACATCAACCATCAATCACAAAAGATCATTTTTTTTTACCTTCCCTAAAACATGTGCCACTACCGTTAAAACAGATGCCAATGCGAAATATACATGCTGAGAAGAATACAAATCCTAAAAATGACATGAAACCATGTAAATTATGGCATCACAAGAAATTGAAAGATATTGCTCAATTTTCAAGAAGCTTTGAGAATTCAAGCATAAGATTTACCAGGAAAAATAATACAAGAACTCAAGCATCATAAGAGACCATGAATTCATGTAGATGCAGAAAATTCACATCTTTAGGGAAAACAAAAAGAAGCAATTACTAGGCGAGCCATGTCAAACTAGGGAAACAAAAGGAGAAGCAAGTACCAAAATAATCAGAAAAGAATCACATTAAATAAACATGGAAACAAGCATTCAAACTCGCTAACTATAACAAACACAATGTGAATTCACACTTGCGAACTACAACAAAGTAAAAAACGCATTTGTTAACTAAAGTAAAAAAGAAAGGGACTTATCTGAATTTATCTTTGACGCTATCAATTTGACTTTTTGTTGAGGCTTCTTGAGCACCAACAATAGTCCCTGAAAAACACTGCAATCCATTCACAAAAGCATGTGTACTGATGTAAATAGTCAAATATCACAAACAAAGATTATACTTTAATTTGTAACCTTTTTTAATAGTCTTATGCAAGCAAAGTGTAAGGAAATTAACTTACAGACCCTCTTTCTCTCTAGAACCTTTTTAGGTAGAGCATTATTGTAATCCTATACCACAACAAAATAAAAAGAAACTTTACGTAGTGAAGAAACTCAGGGGAATCCACATATATGTGTCAATAGACAACGACATGGCACACTGAATAGTTGCAATAGATTGAGTTAGAGAATGGCATATCAATCAAATGCCTACAATCAAAAGACTCACCCTTCATCTAGAAATGAATCCCTTATCAAGTCACCAGATTTGGTGATGAATTGGATGGAATTTGAGCTTTGCACTCCCATGTCAATTTCAAGATCATTTATAGGCACAAGGCTGCAAATGATAAAATGAAGACAATTAGATTACTAGCTCGGCCTCACAAGCTCAACCTTGGTATAAAAATTAGAACTAGCATCTTTCTATTCTCAAAATGGGAAAGAAAGAGCATAAGAAGAAACAACTCTTGTTTAGGGTCTTCCCTTAAAGAGATCACTGCAGCACTAAACCTCAAGTCCTCAAGCTCTTTTAGCCTATAGAAAGGCTTTTCAACCAAAGCTTATAAACTCAAGAACACATCCAAGCGTACCCAAACAAAAAAATTCAAAGAAATACTCACCGAAAAATCTTCTAAAAAAATCAGCAACCACCCATCCCTGTTTTTCATTCCAAATTCTATTTTTTCCCCAAGAAATTTACCTTAATTCAAACATAAAAACAACAATTAATAAAACCCCTAACCTAATATCACAATAAAACTAAAAAGCCCCAAATCGATTTCTAGGGTTGGAGTTCTCACCTCAATTCAACGTGAGAAAGCTTGGTTCATGGAAGGCGGCCACTGACTCTGGGATATCCTCGACTTTCGATCAGCCATGTCGACAGGTAGAGACCTACAAACATGAAGAAATACAGACGAGAGAGAGAGAGAGAGAGAGAGAGAGAGAGAGAGAGAGAGAGAGAGATTACACTTGAGAATAGATGGAAGAATGAGGGAGCTCACCTCTTCATCGACCTCAACGAATGCGTCGAGCTGTCGACGTATTCTTCGACCTTCGATTCAATAGAGGAGGGTTGAGAGTTGAGACTTGAGACTCGAGACTTGAGAGAGGAGGGAAAAAGATGAAGCAAATGGGAGACTGGGAGTAGTATTTTGGGTTTTCTGATTTCCGAACCCGGGGGCCCTAATTTTCAAATCCCCCTCATTCATTTCAATCTCCCTCCTAAAATTTTATTTTGTCCTTCAATTCCCTCCAAAAATCCCATCTTTTATTTACACCCTAATTTATAAAATACAATCTAACAAATTTTTAATGTTGAAAACATCATAAGATTTTGAAAACCATTTTAATATGCTCAAAATACAATAATTTTAAATATATTATATTTCAAATAAATTGAAACTAATCTACTGGTAAAAAAAGGTTTTTTTTTTATTAAGGTCATTAACTGCATTAAATTGTATTAGTTATTTATTACTTCAAAAAATTATATTCAAATAATATATGATCAGATTTATTTAGATAATTTATTACTTTAAAAAATATTAACTTTTAAATTTAATATAATAGTTGTAACATTCAAAATATAGATAAAACTATATTGAAAATATATTGCTTTTAAATTTTAGAATATTAATAATATTATAACTTTCACTACGCATTCAATAAACAAATAGTTGAAACAATGTGCAAACCAAATTGTTTTTAAGTTTTACACCATTTATTGCTTTATAAAATTTATTAAATTTGACATTTAAATATGTTAGTGGGAAATTATAAAAATAGATAAAAATGTGGAAAAATATCTCTTTTAAAATTTACAATTTATTGTTAGTAATAAATAAAGTAGATTGGATCCATAAATAAAAAGAACATTCAAATATGAAAACTATAAATACTTAAATATTAGGACAAAAAAACCTTGAATGGAATAGTAAACTAAATAAATACGGAGTATTTTATAAAATATTAAATAAATTATATTTTTTAAATATATAAATAAAATTGTGTCTAGTGTGTAGCCTGGATTGGAGTGACTATAGTAGTACTAAAATTGAAATTCATGAGCATAATTAATCATCCTAAAAAAGTAAATTCCACTATTTACTATTTAGGCTCCTCCTTTTAGTTTTAATTTTTATTAGTATGTGTTACAATAGAATGGAAAATATGTTGCATAGGCAAAAGTGTTACATCAGATTAAATAATGTTACAACCAGTGTAACATATTTTGTCCTAATATAACAATTTTATAATAAAAGTTAAAATATGTTACAATAGATACATATGGTAACAATTTATAAAAATTGTTACACAAAAAGTGTTACATTAGGCCTTGAAATGTAGTAGTGACAACTCTTGCTCTTCAGGCCATGGAGGCAGGACTTCAATCCCTTCACTGAGTCGGTGGCCAAGCTTGATATGTGGATCCGTTTTCCTGGCTTACCTACCAAGTATGTGAGCGATTCTCTGCTTAAAGCAATTGTTGAAAGGAACAAGCTGGGTGAGGTGATAAGAGTTGCTGCCTTCAACCCCAATGGTGCAAGACTTCGATACCCAAGGGTGTGCATCTGTGCCGATGTATCAAAGATTCCTAACAAGAGGGTGCTAGTACCCAATGAAGCTGGGGAGCTGGAGTCTTACCCTGTGTGGTTCTAAGACTTCCCTGAGGGATGTGGGAGCTGTGGGGATCCTGAGCATTCCTTTGAGCTTTGCCATGGCAGACGTGTATGCAGCTATGGTGGAAAAGGACTCATGGGTCTTGGTCCTGAGGATTCTCCAATGGCTGATAACCCTGAGGAGCAATCCAATGATGGAGGTGTATGGGTTAATGTGGCAAGGAAACCGAGATCTCTCCCCCCTCCCTCCTTTGGGCATTCAAAGGAGGAGATGTGGAAAAGCTTCGGCAAAAATGTAGAGCTGTTGTCGGATTCTTCCTCGGAGGATTCTTCCAACGCAACTGGTGAGGTCTCAACCACATCAGTCACGAAATCTGTAATTGTGGAGCCTCTTCCTCCAGTCCCGGAGATAGAGGAATACGTTGTGGTTGATGAGGTCCAAGAATTTGAAGATGAAGCCCCTGATGCCGAGTACCCAAATGATGCAAATCCTCTTGCAATTGAGGCTGATTTCCAAGATCCCGAATACTACGAAGCCGACGATGATGAAATGCTTGATGTAGATGGTGACTATGATGGTGAGATCAACAATGGTGGCATTCCTGCAGATTTCACACAGGCTGATTTCGATCGCATGTTGGGTAACATTCCTGCTTCTGCTGAATTTTTATTACCCAACCTTTATGACCCTGATTGTCATCCATCCGTTGCCTTCAATCCCCTTGTTGCTCCCTCTACCTCTCCTTCGGCATTGAGGTTGGAGTAGCAGGTGATTGAGGGGGCAGTCAAGTCGGAGTCGGGCAAGCGTAAACATGGGATCGAGGAAGGTGAGACTGCCTGCTCTAAGCTGATGGGTGGAGGCAGTAAAAGGGCCAAAAATGATGAGTAAACTTTCATGGAGACAGCTGCTCGGTGTCCTCAGGAGGTGGGATACTGAGAAATTTGTTTGGTTGGTCACCTCCTCATCTGTGCAATTCGTGAAGTGCTTCAGCGATGACCATATGCTGCATAGTGGCAGCGCAACTCTGAATGGAATAAAACTTTTTGGTAGTTATGTAAATAGTAGTTGGAATCTTTGGCATGTCTCTATCTTTGGTAGTAAGTTGTTTAAGTCTAAGAACTTGTGGTTATTGTGTCTTGAAGACTGTAATGTATTTTATTTCCAGCAAACTTCTGTCATTAATTTTTTGAATCTAAAAGCGCACTGCATGAAGCACTGCAATGGGAAGACAATGGAAGCAAAGGTTTGTAGGAGGTACTTCTCTCTTGAGCATATGTATAAGAGAAGGAGTAAGCAGGGCAACAGATATGCGAGGAGGAGAAAAATTGTAGTCCCAAATCAGAATCCTACGAAGCAAAGTGTCCTGCTAGATAGCTGGCTATTGTCAATCAGTGCACCAAGTCCCTCGCGAAAATTTTCTCACCAGAATTTGTATGTGAAGAATAGGCTTAATATCATTAGCTCAAGCAAGAATCACTTAACCAAGGTGTATAAAGTATTCATGCTTAATTATAGTTTCCAATCTGCAAGGATGAGAACTATGACTAGCACTCGAGAAATAGGCTTATTTTTGCGTTGTTACCAGTCCAAAGCTTCCGGGGAAATACGAGGAATAACAAACCTAACTCGAGCATTTGCTGGAAGGGTAATAAATGGTACTATTATGACATTCACATCTAGGATGCCTGGATGGCGAAAAATAATTAGGGAAAGGATTATATGGGGTGGATCATGAAGATCGGATCATGGAATGTGCGTGGGCTTGGCCGACCCAATTTTTGGGCCGAAATTAATACTTTCTGTAATATCCATAACATCAAACTCATGGCGATAATGGAAACAAAATCTGAAAGTATACCTGAAGAGAAAACTTGGAAGCAGGCAGGTTTTGATTCTGCTTGCTGGCCCCAGCCCGAGGAAAATCTGGGGGATAGGAGTATTATGGAAGGCGTATCAAATGACACAAGAAGCTCTGTTCGTAGTGACATCACGGGAAAGATACATATGCTTGGATTATGATAATTTTGAAGTTAATTTTAAATGTAGTATATTCTTGGTCTATGCCCCTGCTCAAGAAAGGGAGAAACCGCGGTTCTGGGAAGAGTTAAGTGGTATGATAGAGGAGTCACCTTGGCCGTGTATAGTGATGGGGGATCTTAACGAGATCGCAGAAAGCAGCGACAAACAAGGAGGAGTAGAATCGTCTATATCTAGATATCGTCGACTATCCGATTTCAAGGAACGAGGAGAATTTTATGACATTCCTTTCATTGGTAATAGATTTACATGGCGAAAAAAGAAATCCGGCGAAGACAACATTCTAGAGAGACTAGATAGGGCCCTAGTACAAAATGGAATTATCGAAAAATGTCCATCCATTCGGACAACGCATTACGCATTCTCCACGTCTGATCATTGCCCAATCTCTATAGACTTGCAGCTAGGTTCACAACCGAGGCCTGCTGCTTTTAAATTTGAAAACATGTGGCTACAACGTAAGGATTTGAGGAATATAGTTAAAGAAGCGTGGCGAGCAAGTTGTGGTGGCTCGGCTATGTTTCAACTAACTTGTAAGACAAAAATACTTAAAGCAAAAATCAAGGAATGGAATTTAAAAACATTTGGGAATATATTCAAGCAACTAAAGGAGGTGGATGAGCAGCTGATCATAGTCCAAAAATCGCTGAGTGAACATGAGGATAACATCACGGTCAACAAACATATTCGGCTACTAAAAAAGAAAGAGGCCCTAATTAACTTCCATAAAACCTACTGGTATCAACGAGCCAAAATGAAACACATTAAGCTTGCAGATACGAATTCATCTTACTTCCATAAAATTGCGTCAGGAAGGAGAAATCGGAAAATTATTAGATCAATTAACTCCGTGGAAGAAACTCATATATTAGGAGAAGATAATATTAAGGCAGAAATACAGAAAGATTTTGAAAAACGATTTCGAAAAGATAGGGAAGATCGGACAAGGCGGAGTGAAGTTCTGGACCTCATATATCCTAGCATCTCTGAGAACGAAAACACTGAACTCGTAAAGCCTGTCTCGAACAATGAGGTTAAAAATGCGGTTTTTAGTCTCGGGAGGAACAAATCGCCAGGACCAGACGAATTTACAGCAGAATTCTATAAACAATACTGGGACATAGTGGGTCCCTTGGTAACACGGGCTGTAAAGAATTTCTTTATCTCGGGGAAAATGCTTCGGCAAATCAACCACACCTTCATCACACTTCTACCAAAAACTGATAACCCAACCTCGACTAACCACTATAGACCGATTAGTCTATGTTCCACTATATTCAAAGTTATTTCTAAAATACTAACAGAACGACTGAAGAAAGTAATGGGCAAACTAATCAACCCTCTTCAGGGTGCGTTTGTCGCTGACAGGGCAATCCAGGATAACATACTTATAGCACATGAAATTTTTCATTCCTTCAAAACGCGTAGAGGAGTGGAGGGGTGGATGGATATCAAACTGGATATGGAAAAAACGTATGATAGGGTAAACTGGGACTTCTCATGGGAAATAATGAAGAGATTCGGTTTCCACCCGACCTTTATAAACTGGACGAAAGAGTGCATTTCTACTGCATCTTTATCTATGCTGGTAAACAATTCGCCGACTCAGGTATTTCAGCCAACTAGGGGAGTCAGGCAGGGGGGTCCTATTTCCCCCTACTTGTTTATACTTGGGGCAGAACTATTAGGACGGAGATTACAACAAGAGTCGATGAAACCTGCGAGCAAGGTGGGTTTTAAATTTGGCAGTGGAGGACCGACTGTGCCCTTTCTGGCGTTCGCGAATGACATAATCATTTTCTCTAAAGCCTCCCTAGAAGCTAGCCAGAAAGTGAAGGAGATTATTGACGAGTATTGCCAGCTGTCAGGTCAAAAAGTCAACTACCACAAATCTTCTTTCCAAACTACAAAGGGTGTACCAGGTAGTAGAATACAACTGTTACAGAATTCTCTTCTTGCTCCCCACACAAGGGCCATGGAAAAGTATCTTGGATGCCCAATTATCAGTGGAAAAGTAAATAAACAAACCTTTGAGGATATAGTTCTCAAAACAAAAAACCAACTAAATAAATGGAAAGCAAATTCCATCTCGCAACAAGGACGGTCTATATCAATTAATGCGAATCTATTAGCGAAACCGCTGTTTGCAATGCAGAGTTTCATGCTACCCACCTCGATTCACAAAAGCCTCGACCAGATCAATCGCTCTTTCTTTTGGAATAAGGACCTTCAACATAAACCGCTACTAAGCTGGGACAGAATATGTAAACCGAAATGTAAAGGGGGACTAGGGATCAGAAAGTCGGAAACGATGAACGAAGCACTGCAAATGAAATTACTGTGGAAAACACTAGCAGAGCCGGATAATATGTGGGTACAAATTATAAAACACAAGTACTTACAGCATTCGGACATTCTTACTTATGAAAATGTTAAAAACTCTTCTTGGCAGTGGAGAAACGC
Organism: Persicaria maculosa; assembly: GCA_963922045.1. Lineage (NCBI taxonomy): Eukaryota > Viridiplantae > Streptophyta > Magnoliopsida > Caryophyllales > Polygonaceae > Persicaria > Persicaria maculosa. The sequence goes on along the minus strand of OY998263.1, from coordinate 64,116,895 downwards.
AGCAGCTTTAATACCAAAATTTAAATCGGGCATTGTATGGACGATCGGGGATGGGAAAACAGTCAGATTTTGGACGGACAGATGGATTAATAAATCTGCACTAAGCAATAGCTCAGGGAGTATACCTACTCAAGATAAAAGTACAATAGTAAGTGAATTTATCTCTAATGGACAATGGAATAAAAACAAACTGCTAAGCATTCTAGACATAAATACAGCCCAAACAATTATGGATATCCCATTACCTTCGAAATCTATGCCGGACAGGCTTTACTGGTGGCTAGATAAGCACGGATGGTTTACAACGTCAAGTGCTATCAAATTAATAACAAATGTGGATGCATTTACAGACGATCCTAATGGGTGTATATGGAAGGTGGACACTATGCCAAAAATAAAAAAAAATTTTGTGGAAAATTGCACAGAATGGTCTACCAACCAAAGACAGACTAAGCAGGAGAGGAACCCCAGTTCCGACACAATGTGTACTATGTGAAAAATATGTAGAGGATGAACAACACCTCTTGTTAGAATGTCCCTTTGCCAAAAAAAATTGCTTAACGGAAACAAAATTAGGAAATGTCGTTAGCCAGGGAACCAATTCCAGATGGAATGGGAGAAGTATAATGAATCTAGTTGGAACCCACATGAATAAGGAGGAGAAAAAGGAGATAGCGATCAAATGGTGGACACTATGGTACTACAGAAACCAGGTGGCATTCCAAGGGAAGAGTAAACCATCTCAGGGGGAAATACAACAGTTTATACAAAACACTAAAGAACAATGGAAACGTGCAAGTATGGACGAAGGGTATCCAGTCCAACCTAATTCAAACCAACAAAAAACACAGAAAAGGGCAATTAGCAGGAAAAATGTAAAATGGCGAAAACCAAAGAGGGGGTTTCTCAAGATGAATTTTGATGGAGCCACTGATGGATCAGGGCAGTCCACAGCTGGGTACATAATTAGAAACCATGAAGGAATGGTAATGAAGTTAGGAGCAAGCAGATTAGGCAGAATTTCCCCTCTTCAAGCAGAAACGATGGCTCTTCGATTAGGGCTTAATGCGATTAGGCAAATTAAATGCTCACAGATTGTGATTGAAGGAGACTCCAAAACGATTATTGACAACCTCAAATATAATAGCCCCTGTCCATGGGAAATTGAACTTATTATGGGAGACATCAAACGCAGATTACTGAGGTCCAAAATGTGGTTTTCTCGCATGTGCCCCGTGAGGGTAACAAGACGGCTGACAAGGTTGCACACCTTGGCCGCCTTGTTAATGGGGCGGCCTTGGCAGCTAATTCGGATCTTATTGATCTCATCCGTCGGGATGCTATCTGTTAGGTTTTATCCAACCGAATTATTACCTATTCAAAAAAAAAAAAGTAAATATTCCTTTAGACAAATGGTGTACTCAGAAGATGTGCTATTTTCAAAATTCTTGTATCGGTTTTTTATTCGGAAATATTTTACGTGTTTACTTTTTGTACATGGGAACCAAGTTATGGTTAAGGAAATTAGGAAACATGAGAAACATTGCCAATGATTCGGCACTCAGCCTAGTAAGGAGTATACGCCACGGACATTCGAATATTTATTTCTTCCTCGTGTCAGCTATTAATTTTATATTGTCTTACTTAAATGGTGGGACTGTGATGGTTCATATTTTGTTAAAACAGAAATTATGCAACGTATTTTTCTAGACAGCCAATCAAATAGATAGGTTATGTAATCCTGAGATCTTGCTTTTTTGGCAAATCATTTAGATTTCTTTTTCATTAATTACTGAAGGATTTGGAGTTTGAGCTCAGATTTCGTGAGGTAACCTTGAGTTAGATGAAGAACGAAGGAGAAGAAGAATCTAGAGGGAAAATTGATTTTTTGTATGTTGAAGTGTGAGATCTGTACAGAAAATAGGCATTTATACAAATAGAGAAATGGACCCCTAGTGGGCTAGCCACGACCCAACTATAACACTTGGCCTTTTAGTAAAACATGGCCCAATCCTAACATCCCCCCTCAAGAGCGAGCCGGGACAGAGACGAGGCCGATCTTGCGAAGGAGAGGTTGAAGATGAATGCCAGCGATGTTCTTGGTCAAGAAATCAGCAAGTTGGGATTTAGTGGAGATGTGAGAAAGCGTGATCATGCCTTCCAACAATTTCTCACGAGCAAAATGGCAATCGAGATCGATATGCTTAGTTCGCTCGTGATAGACAGGGTTGCGGGTGATATAAATGGCGGCCTGGTTATCACATCGAACTGGAATTGGGGTGATGCCATTAACACCAATCTCAGTGAGCAAGCGGCTTAACCAGGCAAGTTCAGTGCAAACCCGTCGTATCGACCTATATTCAGCCTCTACAGAGGAGAGGGATATAGAGACTTGCTTCTTCGATTTCCAAGAGAGTAAGCTGGATCCGAGGAAAACCAAATAGCCACTGATGGATTTCCGAGAGAAGGGGCAACTGGCCCAATTGGCATCACAAAACGCCCGAAGACTAAAATCTGGAGTACTGGTAAGCAAAATCCCCTTTGATTTGGTACCATTGAGATACCGTAGGATGTGAAGAGCAGCGTCAAGGTGGGGTTGGCGAGAAAGTTGCATAAACTGGCTCAACAATTACACCGTGAAAGCCAAATCCGGCCTGGTATAAACCAGGAAATTGAGCTTCCCAACTAATCGGCGATACTTAGTGGGATTATCAAGCGGAGCACCATCAGTGGGGGACAACCGAAGTTGAGGATCAAGGGGACTGACCACAGACCTGTTAGGACATTTGAATTCCTGTAAAAGCTCAGCAATAAACCGTCGTTGGGTGAAAATTAGACCATCCTGGGTCGGTAAAAACTCAATACCAAGGAAGAAATGCAATTCTCCGAGATCCTTAATGCGAAACTGAGTATCCACGAATGATTTTAATTCATTAATCTCACTCAGATCACTCCTAGTGAGGACTAAATCATCGACATAGATGCCAATCAAAACATCTCCAGAAGCTTGCTTCTTGTAAAACATTGAATAATCATTCAATGACTGAGTGTAGCCTCGATCTTTTAAAGCTGAAGAGAGCCTAGCGTACCACTGGCAAGACGCTTGTTTGAGTCCGTACAGGGACTTCTATAATCGGCAAACTAGATTATCGCCATTAGTAGACAATCCGGGGGGAAGCTTCATATAAACTTCCTCATCAAAGGAACCGTGCAAGAAGGCGTTATTAACGTCCAACTGGAACAACTTCCATCCTCTCTTCAGAGCAACAGAAATCAGGGTCCGGACGGTTGTCATCTTCACAACCGGAGAAAAAGTCTCGGTGAAATCCACTCCTTCCTTCTGAGTGTACCCTTTAACCACCAGCCTCGCCTTGTACCTCTCAAGACTCCCATCTGCTCTCCTTTTCACTTTGTAAACCCATCGGCAACCGATGGCTTTCTTACCCTTTGGCAATGGCTCAATAGACCATGTCTGATTGAGTTCTAGAGCTTTGAACTCAGCTTGCATAGCGTCCCGCCAATCCTTGTACTGGCAGGCCTCTTTGTAAGAAAAGGGCTCAGATTCCGGATGGCAATCGGGTGGGAGCTCAATGGCGGGGAACTGAACTGTGGAAGTGATAGTGTGGAAACAAGTGAACATACTATCACAAGCATGTCCACAAACATAATCAGACAAGCGAGGAGGGGGTCGAGTTATCCGAAAAGAGCGACGAAGACCACCTTGTATCCCTGAATCAACACAAGGAGGAGCAACTGATTCTGAAACTGGCACCTCAGTGTCGTCAATGAAGGGAACCTCTGTAATGGAGAAGGAGGGAGAGATAGCAGGAGCTGGACTGGTGGCAATAGATTTGTAGGGAAAGATTCTTTCCTGGAAAACAACATCCCTTGAATAAAGGATGGATTTAGTATCAATTCGAAGGAGCTTGTAACCCTTCTTTCCCATGGGATAACCAAGCAAAACACATGGGATGGCTCGAGGAGAAAATTTGTCTCTCCCTTGCTTGAGAGTTGAAGCAAAGCACAGGCTTCCAAAGCATCTGAGCGAGGTGTAATCGGGAGGCTTTGAAAACAGCAAGTCAAACGGAGATTTTGATTTCAAAATACGGCTTGGAATTTGATTGATGAGGTGAGTGGCGGTTAGCACACTATCTCCCCAGAATTCTCTGGGCAATCCTGATTCGAACATCAAACTCCTAGCAACCTCTAGGAGATGGCGATGTTTCCTTTCGACGACCCCGTTTTGCTGTGGAGTGGCAACACAGGAGGTCTGATGAAGGATCCCATTATCCAGCAAAAACTGAGCATGGTCAGCTCCACAACCATGCTCCACTTTAGAGGCTCCGAAAATTTATATATATGTATTATTGCCGAAGGAGAAAAAAAAAATGAAAATGTCGGTGAAAAAAAAAAAGAAATGCAGAAAAAAAAAGTGTTTATTAAGAGCCTAGTTTATTATATGTGAGAGTTGGATGAAAGTTTTGGTTTAGAAGTATTTTCATGGGTTGATGATCTTGATTGTTGATGACCATTGGTTATGTGCTGAATTTTGAGATGAGTTGTTTGGTTGAGTTGAGTTGGAAGTTTAGGAGTCTTGATTCCCGGATTTTTAGCACCAATTTGCCTAAATAATTCCATGCCTTTTATTTCCTACCAAGCCCCATTACAACCCGGCCGAATGAAGTCTTCTTTGAAGTCTTTCATTGAGCCATAAGTCCTCTTGATGATTTTGATTGCTTTGACCTCTCCGGTGGAGAGATTGGTGATATAAATAACAATGTCTATGTAGCTTTTTGCATTAAGGATGGAGTTGAGAGATGTTATTCAAAGCCTAAACACATTGAGAGTTGAGCGAAACACATATATCCTTGTGAGGTCGGATTTCGATTGCTCTTGCTTAGAGTTACTTATATATGTGTGATGACGTTTGATTGCTTGAATCTTTTAGACCACTTGCGCTTATGATGTTGCTTTTTGGCGAAGGCGAAGACTTGAAGGATGTGTTGTAGGTAGTGGTTATTGTTTGGTTATTGCTTGAGGACAAGCAAGTGTAAATATGGGGTGTTTTGATGTCTGCATATTTAGTCTTATTTTACATCATGTTTTCATTCCATCTAAGTCCTTTTATTAGCTTTTTTGTTGAAAAAGTAAGGAAAATGTGTAGTTATGCTTAACATTGCAAGATATGGAATCTACACAAGCTTTGGTGTGATTTTATAGGTATTGGAGCTGATTTTGAAGAGTTTCGACGCATTTTAGAACTTAATGAAAAATCATGAAGGCAATGGAGAAGCCAAGCAAAAGCAAAAAGTGGTGTAGCTGGAGAAAAGCCTTATTTTCGACATTCATCACTTTGATTCAAGTTCTGAAGCCTTAATGAGATTTGTAGTCCTTGAAAAGAGCTTTCCAACGCATATTCATATGCATCAATCGGATTAACGAGGACTCGGGAAACCGCGATTGAAGACAGAGTCGAAAAGCTGGAGAAAAACAGAAGCTACTGCATTCGAACAGATACCTCGACGCCGACACCCAGACCTCGGCGCCGATACCCTGTGCACCAGGAGAATTTTCTGCGGGCTGAATTTATTACTTATTGGGCTTTTTAAATAGGGTTTTCTTCTAAATTTATTTTAGGATCTTTTTAGTTAGATAGACTTGGGATATTTTATCCTTCCTTAGTTAGATTTTATTATTTTCCTAAGATAAAATCTCTTTCCTTGGAGATTAAGTCAAAAATTCTATCTTTAAATAAAGCCAATTAGAGGCTAATTAGGTATCTTTTTACACAACACACACGGCTGAATACAGCAGCAACAGACGGACGTTTCTGGGTTTTTTGGCTGAAAGTTTGAACGTGAATTTTAAGGTTTGATTTATGCAATTTAAGATTATGAATTCTTCCATTGTTTTTGTGTTTTTCTTTGCAATGAGTGAGTAGTTCCCCCATCTTCTAGGGTTGGGGTGAACCCAACAATAAGCATGTGTGTGGATGAATGAATCTATGTTTATTGGTGTTTTTATCTTATTCTACCTATGTGCTTAACCCTTTGATGAAAGTTTAAGGGAATTCATTGTTGCAATTGAATTGAAAGAGGAGATTGTTAACATTGATAGTAATTAGGGATCTTTGACGAAAGTGAAAGGGATCTAATTAAGAAAGGTAGAAACAAATAGGTTTTAAGTGATCACCTCTATTATCTATTTGTTGAGTATGCGAAAGCTATCTCTTTAAGATAAAAGCATGATTTCTTATATGATTCATTGATTTATACATGTGTTTGTTGTTGTGGTAAGCCCTAATCTTGGAAGTTCTTTCTCATATATTCCATCCGTGTCATTTACTTGTTATTTGAGCCGATTTAAGTGAATTTGTCATAAATTACAGCAGCCACTTTTGCCCTTAATTCCCCTATTTTTTACCATAAAAACAACTAGGATAGAACCGCTGACATACTCCTTTGGATCGACCTTGATTTCCACTATACTATAGAGGGATTCGAGCATAAATTTATTTGATTGGAGTGAGCATAGGCATCGATCTCCCCTCACGCACGTTAAATTGGCGCCGTTGCCGGGGAGTAATCAATCGCGCCTAGTCTAGTTGTTTTAGGGTTGGGAATATCCCATCCCCACCTTTCTTTTTAATTTTATTTTCTTTGTTTTGTTTGAAGGTTTATGCGAAGAAGTGACCGTCCTCTATACGATCCATTCACCGAGTCTGAACGTGTTCTACACCAACGTTTAAAGGAAAAGCTTAGGCAAAAGATGGAGGATTTGGAGACACTTTGTGCGGAGCTAGAAAGGCTTCGCAAAGAGAATCAAGAGGTGGCGCAGCGGGAAGCCGCTGCCAATCAAGCTCGTCAAAGAGAGATTGACGCCGCTAGAGTAGCAAGGGAGGAGGCTGAAAATCTTAGGGAAGAGTTGGAGAGAATTCCAACCAATGCTCGCCAATACATGCACCCTACGCTGCGGGTGCCGGAGTCGGCCATCGTTCTCCCCAATATCAACTTTGAGATCAAGACAAGCTTCCTTACCATGGTGAAGCGGACTCCTTTCGAAGGGAAACCCAACGAGTGCCCTATGGAGCACATGAAGGAGTTCAAGGAGATGTGTGATACCATAGCCGATGGAGCCAACTTGGAGTATGTTCGCTTGAAGGCTTTCCGCTGGTCCTTAGTGGGAAAAGCCCTTCATTGGCTCGAAAGCTTGCCGCCGCGATCCATCAACACATGGGAGGATCTTCATGATCTATTCATGAGCAAGTTCTTTCCACCTATGAAGACGACGGAGCTGCGCAAAAAGATCACATCCTTCAAGCAATTAAGGAATGAAACTCTTGCCGAAACTTGGGAGAGGTTCAAGGAGTTGATTCGCCAATGCCCTACTCATGGGCAACCACCTTATGTTTTGCAAGAAATCTTCTTCAACGGCATCAACTCGGCTACTAAGGATCGGATCAACATCCACACATCCTATAGATACATTGAGATGCTTCCTCAAGAGGCGTGGGATGCACTTGACAAGCTCACGGAGTTTGACACTACTTATGGGACCCCCGTGAACATTGATGCGAGGCCCTCTCCATCGATGCCACTTTATCAACTTTCCGATGAGATTGACCCTGATGTGCGGCATCAATTTATGGAGGATGAGAATAGAAAATTGAAGAAGCAAGTAAGGTTTCTCTCCAACAACAAACCGTGCATAGAGTGTGGGTCCACTTCCCACATCACCACCGCTTGCCCACATGTCGAACAAGTGCAATCCGCTGAATCATATGGAGGAGCAAACTACATGAGAGGTCCTTATAGGGGCCAAGGCAATTACTACCAAAGGAACGATGGGCACTCCAATTGGGGTAACCATCCTCCTCAACATGATCAACGACCCCCGTATAGACCTCCAGGCCATGTGGATCGTGAGCAACCTAGGGATGATATGAGATCTATTTTGGAGGAGCTAAGGAAAGGCCAAGCTGAGGCCAAGGCGGATGCTAGACAGTTCAGTTTTGAGATCAATACACAGCTGCGAGGCATGAATGCAAGGTTTGGGGACATTGATATTTGGAGGAAGAACATTGAAACCCAATTGGGTCAATTGGCAGCTCAAATTCCAAAACCATGTGGCCAACTACCCGGCCAGAATGAAGCCAACCCCAAATCCCAACATATCGCAGCCATTCAAACAAGGAGTGGGAAGGTTCTACCGGAAAGGGAAGCCAAGGAGAAAAGAGAAAAAATCGGCCAACCCAACACAGGCCTCGGCGCCGACACCTCTACCCTCGGCGCCGACACCCTGACAGTGAATAAACCTACTGCATTCAAACAGGCCCTCGACGCCGACACCCCTGACCTCGGCACCGACACCCTGACGACAAACAAAGCTACTGCAGAAGCTGCTGTAAGCACACGGACCCCCGGCGCCGATACCCCTGACCTCGGCGTCGACACCTCTGAGGAAGCTCCTGCACAATCCCTCGACGCCAACCACTCTACCATCGGCGCTGATACCTCTGCAGGCCAACCCACATCTACACCCGATGTATTGACCACTCCAAAAGCCAAACCCAAGCTCCCTTATCCATCAAAGGCTCTCAAGGATCCCACCGAAGGGAAGTTTAGGAGATTTGTGAAGATTCTCCAAGGCTTAAATGTGACTATCCCCTTCACCGAGGCCCTTCAAGAGATGCCGGCGTACATCAAATTCTTGAAAGAGATCTTGAGCAATAAGAGGTCTATGTCGGAGATTTCGGAGGATTGCAACGTCGTCAATTTCCCCGAAAAGAGAGCTGACCCGGGTAAGTTCACCATCACCATTGGCCTAGGCGAACATCGATATCGATCTTTATGTGATCTTGGTGCAAGCGCAAGCCTTATGCCACTCTCCATATGGTCTAAGATTAACATGGGACCACTAGTACCCGTCAACATGCGGCTCTATATGGCGGACAACTCCTCGGTGACACCTACCGGTGTGATGGATGATGTACCGATAAAGGTAGGTAAGTTCTATGTTCCCACCGATTTCATAGTACTTGATATGCCTATAGATCCTGTTGTGCCTACTATCCTAGGGCGCCCTTTCTTAGCCACGGTGGATGCGATTATCAATGTGAGGAAAGGTCTCCTAACTTTTAAAATTGGGGATGAGCTTGTTGAATTTCAATTTGACCCCAATCTAAGGGAGGTAAGAAAAATGGAGGTCAAGATGGTTTACACGGACATGGAGAGGACCTTGACTCATGAGGAGTCCATTTGTATACCACCCACCAAAGAAGAAGAGAGCATCATTGAGGAGCTTTTGGCCACCCTTCAAGAGGATGAGAGAGATCAAAGTACAAAGGACACTGCTGGCCCCTCGACGCCGACCCCTCCACCCTCGGCATCGACCCTCTTTGAGGCTAAAATGTTTCTGCAGAATGCTGAAAAAGCTACAGATGCATCGGCGCCGACACCCTCAGCCTCGGCGTCGACACCTCCAGCAGCAAGACAACGTGAAGAAGACGGTTGTGCTACCATGGAAGGAAGAGTTGACGAGAAAGGAAGGAGTTGGGCCGAAGACCACCATCCCGGTCCCAACAAGGTAAGTCAAGGTATGAATTTCTCTTCCCCTATTTCCATTAAGAACTTATCTATTACGAATGGAAGAGGTATGCCTTGGTTTGTGAGATTATGTAGGGGATGCAATGAAGATCCAAAAGCTTATGAGGTAGGAGATACGGTGTACATCTCCAAGGTCAAGAGCCATTGGTTCCCTAGCAAATTCAAAGAGAGGAAGGTTGGGCCATTCGAAATTCACAAGATTCGACCCGGCGCAATGGAGTTAAAGGACAAGGAAGGAGTCCTATGCAAGGTCGAACTAGAGAGTCCGGAGGAGGAGGCCCGTGCCACATGGGCCTTGCGAATGCCCACATGAGCTTAAGAGAAGAAGTCGGCCTAGCGACTTAAAAATCTAGAGCTTATACATAGACTATGGTTATTTAGGATTTTATTTTTGTTGGTTTTGGTTTGGATTTTGCTTTGGTTTTGCTTTAAACATTGTTTTTGGAGGTTTTGGTTTTGATTGCTAACGAATGTAGGTGCTAAGCATGACGAAAGGACAACCTTGGAGCATGAAGCATGTCGACGTCGACTATCACCGGTCAACAAAAATGGCACCTATTTTCAGTCGAAATGAGCTCCAATTCTATCTTGTAAGTTTTCATCTACACCCACCTCTTATTTTTGAGCTTATACTTTGAGGACAAAGTAATTTTTTAAGTATGGGGTGGGGGTAACAACTTACTATATGCTTATGGTTTGAGGTTTGTTTTTGGTGGTGTTGTTTTGCATTATTTTGTATTTTTGCATATTTTGCATTTTTATTGAGTCCATAAAAAAATACAAAAAAAAAATTTGAAAAATGTCGAAAAAAGAAGAAAAAAAAATGCATTGTTAGTTATGTTTTATACACCTAACTTAGATGTCCTATGATGATGCCTAATAATTGACTTGATCATGTAAACCCTATGATATGTTTGGATGGTTTAGCCTAAGTCTCCTGGAAAGTTTGATTTTTATGTGGTAATTTGACTTGCGATTATAATTGAGCACATATGATTTTAAGTAGAGGTGATTGAAATCCAAATCTATGTCCTAGTGAGATATTTTTGACCTTATAGGGAATGTTCTTCATATTTTTATATTTCCCTCTATTTTTGATGTGTGATTTACTCTCCTTATGTGATTACCTCTTGACATTGATGTGGTTATCTATTTCTTAAGACCGATTATGAGATACTAGTTCATTGCTTATTAAAATTAGATGATGGAGGACTTATATTTTCTTAGCCATATTTTATCCATTCATTTATCTACCTTACATATTATCTTTTCTTGAAGCCATTTGAGCCTTGGCCTATTCTTTGTTAGCTCCACAAAATTGATTCCTGGCCGATTATAGCTTGACCCTTTAGCCGGGAATTAGGATTTAGAGTTGTTTGGAATTTGATTGAGTTGAGTTTGATGGAGAAGAAGCTAAGTTGTTGAGATGCTTTGAGTGAAAACATGTAAGGTTATGCATTATTCCTCATATTGTTCTTATACTTTAGAGGCTCCGAAAATTTATATATATGTATTATTGCCGAAGGAGAAGAAAAAAAAAATGAAAATGTCGGTGAAAAAAAAAAGAAATGCTGAAAAAAAAAAGTGTTTATTAAGAGCCTAGTTTATTATATGTGAGAGTTGGATGAAATTTTTGATTTAGAAGTATTTTCATGGGTTGATGATCTTGATTGTAGATGACCATTGGTTATGTGCTGAATTTTGAGATGAGTTGTTTGGTTGAGTTGAGTTGGAAGTTTAGGAGTCTTGATTCCCGGATTTTTAGCACCAGTTTGCCTAAATAATTCCATGCCTTTTATTTCCTACCAAGCCCCATTACAACCCGGCCGAATGAAGTCTTCTTTGAAGTCTTTCATTGAGTCATAAGTCCTCTTGATGATTTTGATTGCTTTGACCTCTCCGGTGGAGAGATTGGTGATATAAATAACAATGTCTATGTAGCTTTTTGCATTAAGGATGGAGTTGAGAGATGTTATTCAAAGCCTAAACACATTGAGAGTTGAGCGAAACACATATATCCTTGTGAGGTCGGATTTCGATTGCTCTTGCTTAGAGTTACTTATATATGTGTGATGACGTTTGATTGCTTGAATCTTTTAGACCACTTGCGCTTATGATGTTGCTTTTTGGCGAAGGCGAAGACTTGAAGGATGTGTTGTAGGTAGTGGTTATTGTTTGGTTATTGCTTGAGGACAAGCAAGTGTAAATATGGGGTGTTTTGATGTCTGCATATTTAGTCTTATTTTACATCATGTTTTCATTCCATCTAAGTCCTTTTATTAGCTTTTTTGTTGAAAAAGTAAGGAAAATGTGTAGTTATGCTTAACATTGCAAGATATGGAATCTACACAAGCTTTGGTGTGATTTTATAGGTATTGGAGCTGATTTTGAAGAGTTTCGACGCATTTTAGAACTTAATGAAAAATCATGAAGGCAATGGAGAAGCCAAGCAAAAGCAAAAAGTGGTGTAGCTGGAGAAAAGCCTTATTTTCGACATTCATCACTTTGATTCAAGTTCTGAAGCCTTAATGAGATTTGTAGTCCTTGAAAAGAGCTTTCCAACGCATATTCATATGCATCAATCGGATTAACGAGGACTCGGGAAACCGCGATTGAAGACAGAGTCGAAAAGCTGGAGAAAAACAGAAGCTACTGCATTCGAACAGATACCTCGACGCCGACACCCAGACCTCGGCGCCGATACCCTGTGCACCAGGAGAATTTTCTGCGGGCTGAATTTATTACTTATTGGGCTTTTTAAATAGGGTTTTCTTCTAAATTTATTTTAGGATCTTTTTAGTTAGATAGACTTGGGATATTTTATCCTTCCTTAGTTAGATTTTATTATTTTCCTAAGATAAAATCTCTTTCCTTGGAGATTAAGTCAAAAATTCTATCTTTAAATAAAGCCAATTAGAGGCTAATTAGGTATCTTTTTACACAACACACACGGCTGAATACAGCAGCAACAGACGGACGTTTCTGGGTTTTTTGGCTGAAAGTTTGAACGTGAATTTTAAGGTTTGATTTATGCAATTTAAGATTATGAATTCTTCCATTGTTTTTGTGTTTTTCTTTGCAATGAGTGAGTAGTTCCCCCATCTTCTAGGGTTGGGGTGAACCCAACAATAAGCATGTGTGTGGATGAATGAATCTATGTTTATTGGTGTTTTTATCTTATTCTACCTATGTGCTTAACCCTTTGATGAAAGTTTAAGGGAATTCATTGTTGCAATTGAATTGAAAGAGGAGATTGTTAACATTGATAGTAATTAGGGATCTTTGACGAAAGTGAAAGGGATCTAATTAAGAAAGGTAGAAACAAATAGGTTTTAAGTGATCACCTCTATTATCTATTTGTTGAGTATGCGAAAGCTATCTCTTTAAGATAAAAGCATGATTTCTTATATGATTCATTGATTTATACATGTGTTTGTTGTTGTGGTAAGCCCTAATCTTGGAAGTTCTTTCTCATATATTCCATCCGTGTCATTTACTTGTTATTTGAGCCGATTTAAGTGAATTTGTCATAAATTACAGCAGCCACTTTTGCCCTTAATTCCCCTATTTTTTACCATAAAAACAACTAGGATAGAACCGCTGACATACTCCTTTGGATCGACCTTGATTTCCACTATACTATAGAGGGATTCGAGCATAAATTTATTTGATTGGAGTGAGCATAGGCATCGATCTCCCCTCACGCACGTTAAATTGGCGCCGTTGCCGGGGAGTAATCAATCGCGCCTAGTCTAGTTGTTTTAGGGTTGGGAATATCCCATCCCCACCTTTCTTTTTAATTTTATTTTCTTTGTTTTGTTTGAAGGTTTATGCGAAGAAGTGACCGTCCTCTATACGATCCATTCACCGAGTCTGAACGTGTTCTACACCAACGTTTAAAGGAAAAGCTTAGGCAAAAGATGGAGGATTTGGAGACACTTTGTGCGGAGCTAGAAAGGCTTCGCAAAGAGAATCAAGAGGTGGCGCAGCGGGAAGCCGCTGCCAATCAAGCTCGTCAAAGAGAGATTGACGCCGCTAGAGTAGCAAGGGAGGAGGCTGAAAATCTTAGGGAAGAGTTGGAGAGAATTCCAACCAATGCTCGCCAATACATGCACCCTACGCTGCGGGTGCCGGAGTCGGCCATCGTTCTCCCCAATATCAACTTTGAGATCAAGACAAGCTTCCTTACCATGGTGAAGCGGACTCCTTTCGAAGGGAAACCCAACGAGTGCCCTATGGAGCACATGAAGGAGTTCAAGGAGATGTGTGATACCATAGCCGATGGAGCCAACTTGGAGTATGTTCGCTTGAAGGCTTTCCGCTGGTCCTTAGTGGGAAAAGCCCTTCATTGGCTCGAAAGCTTGCCGCCGCGATCCATCAACACATGGGAGGATCTTCATGATCTATTCATGAGCAAGTTCTTTCCACCTATGAAGACGACGGAGCTGCGCAAAAAGATCACATCCTTCAAGCAATTAAGGAATGAAACTCTTGCCGAAACTTGGGAGAGGTTCAAGGAGTTGATTCGCCAATGCCCTACTCATGGGCAACCACCTTATGTTTTGCAAGAAATCTTCTTCAACGGCATCAACTCGGCTACTAAGGATCGGATCAACATCCACACATCCTATAGATACATTGAGATGCTTCCTCAAGAGGCGTGGGATGCACTTGACAAGCTCACGGAGTTTGACACTACTTATGGGACCCCCGTGAACATTGATGCGAGGCCCTCTCCATCGATGCCACTTTATCAACTTTCCGATGAGATTGACCCTGATGTGCGGCATCAATTTATGGAGGATGAGAATAGAAAATTGAAGAAGCAAGTAAGGTTTCTCTCCAACAACAAACCGTGCATAGAGTGTGGGTCCACTTCCCACATCACCACCGCTTGCCCACATGTCGAACAAGTGCAATCCGCTGAATCATATGGAGGAGCAAACTACATGAGAGGTCCTTATAGGGGCCAAGGCAATTACTACCAAAGGAACGATGGGCACTCCAATTGGGGTAACCATCCTCCTCAACATGATCAACGACCCCCGTATAGACCTCCAGGCCATGTGGATCGTGAGCAACCTAGGGATGATATGAGATCTATTTTGGAGGAGCTAAGGAAAGGCCAAGCTGAGGCCAAGGCGGATGCTAGACAGTTCAGTTTTGAGATCAATACACAGCTGCGAGGCATGAATGCAAGGTTTGGGGACATTGATATTTGGAGGAAGAACATTGAAACCCAATTGGGTCAATTGGCAGCTCAAATTCCAAAACCATGTGGCCAACTACCCGGCCAGAATGAAGCCAACCCCAAATCCCAACATATCGCAGCCATTCAAACAAGGAGTGGGAAGGTTCTACCGGAAAGGGAAGCCAAGGAGAAAAGAGAAAAAATCGGCCAACCCAACACAGGCCTCGGCGCCGACACCTCTACCCTCGGCGCCGACACCCTGACAGTGAATAAACCTACTGCATTCAAACAGGCCCTCGACGCCGACACCCCTGACCTCGGCACCGACACCCTGACGACAAACAAAGCTACTGCAGAAGCTGCTGTAAGCACACGGACCCCCGGCGCCGATACCCCTGACCTCGGCGTCGACACCTCTGAGGAAGCTCCTGCACAATCCCTCGACGCCAACCACTCTACCATCGGCGCTGATACCTCTGCAGGCCAACCCACATCTACACCCGATGTATTGACCACTCCAAAAGCCAAACCCAAGCTCCCTTATCCATCAAAGGCTCTCAAGGATCCCACCGAAGGGAAGTTTAGGAGATTTGTGAAGATTCTCCAAGGCTTAAATGTGACTATCCCCTTCACCGAGGCCCTTCAAGAGATGCCGGCGTACATCAAATTCTTGAAAGAGATCTTGAGCAATAAGAGGTCTATGTCGGAGATTTCGGAGGATTGCAACGTCGTCAATTTCCCCGAAAAGAGAGCTGACCCGGGTAAGTTCACCATCACCATTGGCCTAGGCGAACATCGATATCGATCTTTATGTGATCTTGGTGCAAGCGCAAGCCTTATGCCACTCTCCATATGGTCTAAGATTAACATGGGACCACTAGTACCCGTCAACATGCGGCTCTATATGGCGGACAACTCCTCGGTGACACCTACCGGTGTGATGGATGATG
Source organism: Persicaria maculosa (assembly GCA_963922045.1). Classification (NCBI taxonomy): domain Eukaryota; kingdom Viridiplantae; phylum Streptophyta; class Magnoliopsida; order Caryophyllales; family Polygonaceae; genus Persicaria; species Persicaria maculosa. The sequence continues at coordinate 64,101,149 of OY998263.1, read as the reverse complement.
TACCGATAAAGGTAGGTAAGTTCTATGTTCCCACCGATTTCATAGTACTTGATATGCCTATAGATCCTGTTGTGCCTACTATCCTAGGGCGCCCTTTCTTAGCCACGGTGGATGCGATTATCAATGTGAGGAAAGGTCTCCTAACTTTTAAAATTGGGGATGAGCTTGTTGAATTTCAATTTGACCCCAATCTAAGGGAGGTAAGAAAAATGGAGGTCAAGATGGTTTACACGGACATGGAGAGGACCTTGACTCATGAGGAGTCCATTTGTATACCACCCACCAAAGAAGAAGAGAGCATCATTGAGGAGCTTTTGGCCACCCTTCAAGAGGATGAGAGAGATCAAAGTACAAAGGACACTGCTGGCCCCTCGACGCCGACCCCTCCACCCTCGGCATCGACCCTCTTTGAGGCTAAAATGTTTCTGCAGAATGCTGAAAAAGCTACAGATGCATCGGCGCCGACACCCTCAGCCTCGGCGTCGACACCTCCAGCAGCAAGACAACGTGAAGAAGACGGTTGTGCTACCATGGAAGGAAGAGTTGACGAGAAAGGAAGGAGTTGGGCCGAAGACCACCATCCCGGTCCCAACAAGGTAAGTCAAGGTATGAATTTCTCTTCCCCTATTTCCATTAAGAACTTATCTATTACGAATGGAAGAGGTATGCCTTGGTTTGTGAGATTATGTAGGGGATGCAATGAAGATCCAAAAGCTTATGAGGTAGGAGATACGGTGTACATCTCCAAGGTCAAGAGCCATTGGTTCCCTAGCAAATTCAAAGAGAGGAAGGTTGGGCCATTCGAAATTCACAAGATTCGACCCGGCGCAATGGAGTTAAAGGACAAGGAAGGAGTCCTATGCAAGGTCGAACTAGAGAGTCCGGAGGAGGAGGCCCGTGCCACATGGGCCTTGCGAATGCCCACATGAGCTTAAGAGAAGAAGTCGGCTTAGCGACTTAAAAATCTAGAGCTTATACATAGACTATGGTTATTTAGGATTTTATTTTTGTTGGTTTTGGTTTGGATTTTGCTTTGGTTTTGCTTTAAACATTGTTTTTGGAGGTTTTGGTTTTGATTGCTAACGAATGTAGGTGCTAAGCATGACGAAAGGACAACCTTGGAGCATGAAGCATGTCGACGTCGACTATCACCGGTCAACAAAAATGGCACCTATTTTCAGTCGAAATGAGCTCCAATTCTATCTTGTAAGTTTTCATCTACACCCACCTCTTATTTTTGAGCTTATACTTTGAGGACAAAGTAATTTTTTAAGTATGGGGTGGGGGTAACAACTTACTATATGCTTATGGTTTGAGGTTTGTTTTTGGTGGTGTTGTTTTGCATTATTTTGTATTTTTGCATATTTTGCATTTTTATTGAGTCCATAAAAAAATACAAAAAAAAAATTTGAAAAATGTCGAAAAAAGAAGAAAAAAAAATGCATTGTTAGTTATGTTTTATACACCTAACTTAGATGTCCTATGATGATGCCTAATAATTGACTTGATCATGTAAACCCTATGATATGTTTGGATGGTTTAGCCTAAGTCTCCTGGAAAGTTTGATTTTTATGTGGTAATTTGACTTGCGATTATAATTGAGCACATATGATTTTAAGTAGAGGTGATTGAAATCCAAATCTATGTCCTAGTGAGATATTTTTGACCTTATAGGGAATGTTCTTCATATTTTTATATTTCCCTCTATTTTTGATGTGTGATTTACTCTCCTTATGTGATTACCTCTTGACATTGATGTGGTTATCTATTTCTTAAGACCGATTATGAGATACTAGTTCATTGCTTATTAAAATTAGATGATGGAGGACTTATATTTTCTTAGCCATATTTTATCCATTCATTTATCTACCTTACATATTATCTTTTCTTGAAGCCATTTGAGCCTTGGCCTATTCTTTGTTAGCTCCACAAAATTGATTCCTGGCCGATTATAGCTTGACCCTTTAGCCGGGAATTAGGATTTAGAGTTGTTTGGAATTTGATTGAGTTGAGTTTGATGGAGAAGAAGCTAAGTTGTTGAGATGCTTTGAGTGAAAACATGTAAGGTTATGCATTATTCCTCATATTGTTCTTATACTTTAGAGGCTCCGAAAATTTATATATATGTATTATTGCCGAAGGAGAAGAAAAAAAAAATGAAAATGTCGGTGAAAAAAAAAAGAAATGCTGAAAAAAAAAAGTGTTTATTAAGAGCCTAGTTTATTATATGTGAGAGTTGGATGAAATTTTTGATTTAGAAGTATTTTCATGGGTTGATGATCTTGATTGTAGATGACCATTGGTTATGTGCTGAATTTTGAGATGAGTTGTTTGGTTGAGTTGAGTTGGAAGTTTAGGAGTCTTGATTCCCGGATTTTTAGCACCAGTTTGCCTAAATAATTCCATGCCTTTTATTTCCTACCAAGCCCCATTACAACCCGGCCGAATGAAGTCTTCTTTGAAGTCTTTCATTGAGTCATAAGTCCTCTTGATGATTTTGATTGCTTTGACCTCTCCGGTGGAGAGATTGGTGATATAAATAACAATGTCTATGTAGCTTTTTGCATTAAGGATGGAGTTGAGAGATGTTATTCAAAGCCTAAACACATTGAGAGTTGAGCGAAACACATATATCCTTGTGAGGTCGGATTTCGATTGCTCTTGCTTAGAGTTACTTATATATGTGTGATGACGTTTGATTGCTTGAATCTTTTAGACCACTTGCGCTTATGATGTTGCTTTTTGGCGAAGGCGAAGACTTGAAGGATGTGTTGTAGGTAGTGGTTATTGTTTGGTTATTGCTTGAGGACAAGCAAGTGTAAATATGGGGTGTTTTGATGTCTGCATATTTAGTCTTATTTTACATCATGTTTTCATTCCATCTAAGTCCTTTTATTAGCTTTTTTGTTGAAAAAGTAAGGAAAATGTGTAGTTATGCTTAACATTGCAAGATATGGAATCTACACAAGCTTTGGTGTGATTTTATAGGTATTGGAGCTGATTTTGAAGAGTTTCGACGCATTTTAGAACTTAATGAAAAATCATGAAGGCAATGGAGAAGCCAAGCAAAAGCAAAAAGTGGTGTAGCTGGAGAAAAGCCTTATTTTCGACATTCATCACTTTGATTCAAGTTCTGAAGCCTTAATGAGATTTGTAGTCCTTGAAAAGAGCTTTCCAACGCATATTCATATGCATCAATCGGATTAACGAGGACTCGGGAAACCGCGATTGAAGACAGAGTCGAAAAGCTGGAGAAAAACAGAAGCTACTGCATTCGAACAGATACCTCGACGCCGATACCCTGTGCACCAGGAGAATTTTCTGCGGGCTGAATTTATTACTTATTGGGCTTTTTAAATAGGGTTTTCTTCTAAATTTATTTTAGGATCTTTTTAGTTAGATAGACTTGGGATATTTTATCCTTCCTTAGTTAGATTTTATTATTTTCCTAAGATAAAATCTCTTTCCTTGGAGATTAAGTCAAAAATTCTATCTTTAAATAAAGCCAATTAGAGGCTAATTAGGTATCTTTTTACACAACACACACGGCTGAATACAGCAGCAACAGACGGACGTTTCTGGGTTTTTTGGCTGAAAGTTTGAACGTGAATTTTAAGGTTTGATTTATGCAATTTAAGATTATGAATTCTTCCATTGTTTTTGTGTTTTTCTTTGCAATGAGTGAGTATTTCCCCCATCTTTTAGGGTTGGGGTGAACCCAACAATAAGCATGTGTGTGGATGAATGAATCTATGTTTATTTGATGTTTTTATCTTATTCTACCTATGTGCTTAACCCTTTGATGAAAGCTTAAGGGAATTCATTGTTGCAATTGAATTGAAAGAGGAGATTGTTAACATTGATAGTAATTAGGGATCTTTGACGAAAGTGAAAGGGATCGAATTAAGAAAGGTAGAAACAAATAGGTTTTATGTGATCACCTCTATTATCTATTTGTTGAGTATGCGAAAGCTATCTCTTTAAGATAAAAGCATGATTTCTTATATGATTCATTGATTTATACATGTGTTTGTTGTTGTTGTAAGCCCTAATCTTGGAAGTTCTTTCTCATATATTCCATCCGTGTCATTTACTTGTTATTTGAGCCGATTTAAGTGAATTTGTCATAAATTACAGCAGCCACTTTTGCCCTTAATTCCCCTATTTTCGACCATAAAAACAACTAGGATAGAACCGCTGACATACTCCCTTGGATCGACCTTGATTTCCACTATACTATAGAGGGATTCGAGCATAAATTTATTTGATTGGAGTGAGCATAGGCATCGATCTCCCCTCACGCACGTCAGGATTGCTCTGAGTCTTCACAAACATAGAGATCGCATCAACTGCAGATCCAGATTTAGGAGGTGCCTGTGTATGGACATGTGAAGAGATGCCTTCAACAACATCAGATCCTAGCTTAGCTTCTCTTTGATTCTCTTCCTGTGTCATCAAGGAGTAGACACGATCGAGATTGGGCAAGGGATCCATCATGAGGACTGAACCCCTAGCTGTGAGATAGGACTCATTGAGCCCCATCAGTAGATCAACAAGACGTTCATTCTCTTCGAATTTCAGCATCTCAGGAGCAGCACCACAGGTGCAAGCAGGTACAGTTCGAACATTATCTAATTCATCCCACAATGCTTTCATCTTATTGAAATAAGTAGCGAAAGACGTCGTACCTTGCTCAAGACGACTGATCTCCCTCTTGATGGCAAACAATTGAGTTCCACCGATTTTTCCATATCACGATTCAATAGATCGCCAAATCGCTTGAGCCGTATCCATGTATATCACACTTCGCTTGATCTCGGGGCTGAGGCTGTTCAGAATCCAAGCAGTGACCATATCATTGCATCTTCTCCAAAGCATGAGCCTCAGCGATGGCGGATCTGGCTTTTTGATATCTCCATTGAGAAATCCGAGCTTATTTTTGGCAGAAAGTGCGATGAGGATGGATCTCCTCCATTCGCCGAAATTCTTTCCACCAAAAGGAGGAGTGACAAGCACCGTGCCAGGATTGTCACTCGGATGCAGGTAAAATGGATCATTAGCTTCCACTCGATCATTAGCTTCCACTCGAACTTCATCTGTCGCCATGGTTCCTTCGAAAACTTTGAGAAAACGCAGAGAAAAGGAAGAACAAGACTAGATCTGGACAAAATCAAAGCAAAATTGCGGAAATATGCTCCGATACCATGAAGGATTTGGAGTTTGAGCTCAGATTTCGTGATGAAACCTTGAGTTAGATGAAGAACGAAGGAGAAGAAGAATCTGGAGGGAAAATTGATTTTCTGTATGTTGAAGTGTGAGATCTGTACAGAAAGTAGGCATTTATACAAATAGAGAAATGGACCCCTAGTGGGCTAGCCACGGCCCAACTATAACATTTGGTCTTTTAGTAAAACATGGCCCAATCCTAACAATTACTTCCACAAGAAAATCATACTTTGAGATGAGATGTAGATCCACCCACTATTTCTCAACAATCCCGCAAGTCCTTGGCCATTCAGCTTAGCATGTAATGTGTAGCCTTGATGGCCATGTTTAAGTGAATAAAAATTTGGGTGCCAGTAATAGCATGTTATGGGATCCCGATTCATTGGCTCACAATCATTTTCTTTAGATTCATTATTATTGAGAGGGGATGTCACACAGGATGCTGGGTTAGTTGGCAAATCATTTATGTTTTTTTTTTAATCATTTCTATTGATTTCCTTCTATTTGCTTTCTTTCTTGATATAACTTGTAGTTGTTGCTGCTATTCTCTCAAATACCTTGGGTTAAATTGGCAGGATTTAGAGGAATTTGATTTTGTCAACATAACATTATATGGAATTGTTGTGATGATAACGTTAGGGATTTGTTCCAGAAAATGATCATAGTAATTAATCCAATCTTTAATTTTGGAGTGAAAAAAGTTATTCTTAGTTGAAAATGTGCTGGTTTCTCTGAATACGAATTTGACTTTTTAAAATTATGATAGGTAGTTATGCAATGTAAGAACCAGTTTTAAGGCAAGAGGGAATTTCATAACATATATCCATATATGTGACAGAAACTGAACCTAATATCTCAAGATAAAAGGTCAAGAAAAAACACATTATCAACAAGAGATCGAGGCGAGCAAGAGAAGCTATCCAAATCCATGTCACATGCGACAAGAAATGAAAGCTACAATCAGCTGCACACAAGCCTAAAAAGGGTTTACAAGTTTGGTCTCTTGAACCATAGAATTAGCAAGAAAGCAAGCATCAATATTACCGTGATCAAGAGTAATAAACAACCTATGAATTCTAGCAAGAATTCTAATGGCAAAAACTTTAAGAACCAAACTTAACCAAATGAATAGGCAAGAGTCTCAAGTGATGATAATGAAAAAGTCACAATGGATAATAATGGAGAAGGCATAGGATAAATGAGAGAAGAGATAGCACATCAGCATTTAGAAACTTTAAGGAAGAATCATATATATTCCATATCAAGAAGAAATTGTCAAGCAAGTACAAGACACTTTAAGATGCTGAAAATTATATGATAAACACAAAAAATTCCGCAATCAAGTATCACATGCTAGGAAGACACTTAACACATTAAAGAACTTCAATACATACTTCATTTGAATGGAATAACATGAAAATATGGCATAAATCAGCAAAACTGAATTTCAAGCTTCAGAAATTGAACACAAATTCAGTAAGCAACCATACATAGACTCAAAGTTTCAATTTAGCATAGATATGAGAGAGAAGAGCACATATGAGCATATAGACATCAACAAAGAAACTTTAAGAGAATTCATATATATATTTATCACTCAATAAGAAAATGATAGGCATCTTGATAATACTTGTAATGGCTGAAAAAATAAGAGATATACTCAAATGTTTCAACAAACAAGTATTAAGAGTCAAGAAGAGTCCCAAGTACACAAAGAACTTCATCTCAGATTCTTATAGAAGAGGAAAAACATGACAACACATGAAACACTTAAATAAGGCTGAATTTAAAGCATCAAAACATGAAAGCAAAATTCAGCAAAGTGTTCAAAATCTCAAGAAAGTTTCTGGACAGCAACATGCCAACATATGTGACAGAAGAAATTTCTGGACAGCCACATGTTAGTCCATATATCCTTCTCAAAGACCACACAACCAAGTCTAAAAAATTCGGCAAACTCATATATAGCATATAGAGGATCATCGAGAACATTTTAGACATGAAAAATTCAGCAAGAATTCACAAAATCAGACCATTAAACATGAGCACAACAATTCAGAATTTATAGCTCCTGGAAAAACAGCTTCCAAACAGTCCATATAAGCCCAGATTTCAGCAATTATACACATGAAAATGCATAAAATCGAATCCAAGCAAAAACAGAACAATAGACAGCTATTTAGAGCAATGAAAATGCACAGCGGAAGGCAAAGATCGAGCATACGCTCTGATACCAATTGTTGGGAATCAAGGTTGCACTCGTCAAGGTCCGATTAGGGTCGTAGTGGTCTTTTAGTCCGGTTTAAACATAAGGATCTAGATCGATCCTAAACCAGAAAAACCGAAAGCAATGAAGGATCGAGGACACACGATATGTTTACGAGGTTCGGGCTAATCCCTACATCCCCGGCTCTAGATGTCATCCAATATGCTCTAAAGGCCAAACGAGAAACCAATACAAAGATCCTAGGATGGCAACTACTAAACCGAATACATGAGTAGGAGGTAAAAACACTTATAAAGAACACAATAGCAGTGGCAAGCTTAGGGAAGAAAACTCCCTTAAACCGAGGCGTCTCGACTCGGTAAGGCCTCGTCGGATCTGTCGTAGCTCCGTTGAAGGTGGCACCAAGGAGTCCTCGTCGATCGATTTCTCCATCAACGCCATTGCTGGTTCTTCTCCTCTCTTCGGCGTAGCCATAGGAAGGCTCAGCCTTCTCGTGCTCCTTGGGATCTCCTGCTCTCTCTCCGCTCAAGTCGGGCTCACATGGAGATTGCTCAAGAGCCTCTCTCTTCTGATGAACCCAGAACTCGAGCCTCTCTCTTCTTCTTCTCTCGGAGTGAGCCGAAACCCTAGCCAGACTCTCCTGATTTCAGTCATGGGAGAGGAGCTCCCAGGCTCTCTTTTGGAGCGGCGTCCACAGTGCCCAGCTCTATTCTTTTAGGGTTTTGGTGGAGAAAGCTTATAAGGCTTGATGTGAGCAACAATCAGAAATAGAGACGTTGGACAAAGATGGGCTTGGGCCTAAAGGCCCAATTCCTAGTAAACTAGAGTTACAAACTTAACAATTTGCCGTCTTAAATCTAGTTTACAAAGAAAAGAGATAAAAGAATAAAAGCCTATAGCATATTGAACAACTCTGTCATCGCAGTACCTGCGCTTCCTACATAAACATGGTTAGATAAATCAACCAAATATAGGAACTTAAAGGAATAAATCCAGCAGGTCATAAAGACACAAAGACGAGGGGATGGATCCCTCTAGTCTTCGAGTCAAGGCAAATCAAGCAATGCCCTCTCAAGGGCAACACATAGCATAAACAAACAGTAAGCAAATCACTGAATTTTGCAAGTGTGATGGCCCAAAGGTGGGGCAAAGCATCTCAATCTCTTTTAGCTTGCCAAGAGATGGTTCAAGCATCTTTCAGCTTAACCAATGGTGGGAATAGCATCTCAATCTCTTATAGCTAGCCCAATGTCATGGCTCAACCTAAACATATAGGTCTAAATCAACTCAAAGACACAAATAAGCATGTTACCACATAAGTGAGCAAAGCACCAAGGATCATGCAAACAAAAGTCTAAGAATTAAGAGCACTAGACACCAAGAAGAATCAACCATGTCAACTTCCAAGTGTATGCAGGTAAGACATGTAAATCATGCATCCAACTCATAAAGTTTAAGCAAGTAAAACATGTAAACCACGCATTCTAACTTGGACTAAATCATGCTGATTTTGGACACATAACAGCTAGGGAAAACAATATAGCATGTAATGATCAAGAGCCTGAAATTTTACAAGAAAAAGACATGCTCAAAGATATTCATATAAACATGCTTAATAAGGCTATACACCACCAACAACAAAGCAAACTCAAACCAGATTTAAAGAAGTCAATTTCAACCTAAACATGCAAGTAAAGAAGATGAGCTCAAGCTAGAATATAAGTATCATAAATCAGTACATAAAGATTTCACTACTTCTAAATAGATTGGAAATAAGTGCTTATACATAGATTTCTATAAATTAGAAATCAGTACATATACACGAATTTCACTATATCTAGAAGCTGTAGAAATCAGTACGCACACATATTTATGCACATCTAGCAAGCAAATCTTATAAAATAAACAAGCATACAGATTTAGGTTAGAAATACTAACTCCCCACCAAATTTGGTGTGTTTGCAAGTTGGTTAGCCCTTCCCTTTGTTGTTCCTCCTATGACAATGAAGAGAGTCCATTTTTCAGCAAGCTTGGGTACACTCCAATGAGCTGACCACCACCTTACAGCTGCTGGTCATGGAAGTGACTTTGAGTCACTCATCATCCTTCAAATAAGAGTTCCTGACAAGCACAAACAGCAAACAAGCTAATTAGTGCATCAAGCAATTCTCTTAAAATACCAAAGTGAGGAGAAAATTTATCTATGAGCTTGAAATAGATTTATAACTCATAAAAGAGAAATTAATTTATAATAGAACATAGAGCTGTAAGGTGTCACAAATGCCACTGAACAGAGCCAAGAATGCACACAGGCAAACAACAAGACTCAAAACAGTAGTCTCAAAGCAAGTATAAATCCTAAAGTCATGATTTCTACAACTAAGCAAATAGTTGATGCAAAGCATAGATATCTCAAAGATGATCATGTGAGCATGAAAGAAATCATAGACAAGAAGGAAATATACATCACCAAGGAAATCCTAATATCATGATTTCTAAACCTAAACCTTGTTCAGGTAAGAGCATATAATCACAATGATATCATGCCACTTTTACATAGAAATCAATGAATGAAGGATTCACTAAACATCATAAAACCAACAGATTTTGCACTCAAGAGTAAGACACACAGCAAGATTTAACTTACGAAAGTGCAAGCATCAAAATCATGGTTTATGCAGAAAACAAGATCAAGGAAAGTTGATCTTTATCAAGTAAATCAAGCATAGTTATAATTCAAGCACACCAAAGGTGTCTTAAGAATTTACAACATGCTCAGAATTACTTATAAAGGGCAACTGTACCAGTTTTAGCAAAGGAAAAACACAATCTGTATCACTAAGGCTTAACAAGAGAACACAAAACTCATAGAGAGACATATGCAAAAGACCAATCAAAACTGAAAATAGGAGGTAAAGGTGTAAGAAAGACTCCCTTTGGTCTTCTTTTAACAAATCTTCGATGAAGCAAGCATCTCCAAGGATACGTCATGGTTTCCTAGTCCTCTTGACATTTGATACAACTTCCATCTTGAAGGAATGTCACTTGACTGATTCCTGATTTGAACACCATCCGCATTCAGTTCTTTTAAGATCTTGACATCTCCTTTTAATATTTCCTTGCAAAAGAAAACAAAGAGTTAGTTCTCATACAATAAGCCAAGTGAAAAACATAAGGTTTTCCTATAAACTGGACCAGACAAGCAAGCATAGAAATTCCACACATTCAGAACTTCATTTCACCTCAAACTATGCAAAATGAGAGGGAAAAACAGATCTGAACTGATGCCTATAAAAACCACATGTAACTACCAATGAAGAGCATGAAATTTCTGCATAAATATATCATGAATGAGTATAAAGTGCAGCAGTACAAAACAACTTAAATGATAGGTAGTTATGCAAGGTAAGAACCAGTTTTAAGGCAAGAGGGAATTTCATAACATATATCCATATATGTGACAGAAACTGAACCTAATATCTCAAGATAAAAGGTCAAGAAAAAACACATTATCAACAAGAGATCAAGGCGACCAAGAGAAGCTATCCAAATCCATGTCACATGCGACAAGAAATGAAAGCTACAATCAGCTGCACACAAGCCTAAAAAGGGTTTACAAGTTTGGTCTCTTGAACCATAGAATTAGCAAGAAAGCAAGCATCAATATTACCGTGATCAAGAGTAATAAACAACTTATGAATTCTAGCAAGAATTCTAATGGCAAAAACTTTAAGAACCAAACTTAACCAAATGAATAGGCAAGAGTCTCAAGTGATGATAATGAAAAAGTCACAATGGATAATAATGGAGAAGGCTTAGGATAAATGAGAGAAGAGATAGCACATTAGCACTTAGAAACTTTAAGGAAGAATCATATATATTCCATATCAAGAAGAAATTGTCAAGCAAGTACAAGACACTTTAAGATGCTGAAAATTATATGATAAACACAAAAAATTCAGCAATCAAGTATCACATGCTAGGAAGACACTTAACACATTAAAGAACTTCAATACATACTTCATTTGAATGGAATAACATGAAAATATGGCATAAATCAGCAAAACTGAATTTCAAGCTTCAGAAATTGAACACAAATTCAGTAAGCAACCATACATAGACTCAAAGTTTCAATTTAGCATAGATATGAGAGAGAAGAGCACATATGAGCATATAGACATCAACAAAGAAACTTTAAGAGAATTCATATATATATTTTTCACTCAATAAGAAGATGGTAGGCATCTTGATAATACTTGTAATGGCTGAAAAAATAAGAGATATACTCAAATGTTTCAACAAACAAGTATTAAGAGTCAAGAAGAGTCCCAAGTACACAAAGAACTTCATCTCAGATTCTTATAGAAGAGGAAAAACATGACAACACATGAAACACTTAAATAAGGCTGAATTTAAAGCATCAAAACATGAAAGCAAAATTCAGCAAAGTGTTCAAAATCTCAAGAAAGTTTCTGGACAACAACATGCCAACATATGTGACAGAATAAATTTCTGGACAGCAACATGTTAGTCCATATATCCTTCTCAAAGACCACACAACCAAGTCTAAAAAATTCAGCAAACTCATATATAGCATATAGAGGATCATCGAGAACATTTTGGACATGAAAAATCCAGCAAGAATTCACAAAATCAGACCATTAAACATGAGCACAACAATTCAGAATTTATAGCTCGTGGAAAAACAGCTTCCAAACAGTCCATATAAGCCCAGATTTCAGCAATTATACACATGAAAATGCATAAAATCGAATCCAAGCAAAAACAGAACAATAGACAGCTATTTAGAGCAATGAAAATGCACAGCGGAAGGCAAAGATCGAGCATACGCTGTGATACCAATTGTTGGGAATCAAGGTTGCACTTGTCAAGGTCCGATTAGGGTCGTAGTGGTCTTTTAGTCCGGTTTAAACACAAGGATCTAGATCGATCCTAAACCAGAAAAACCGAAAGCAATGAAGGATCGAGGACACACGATATGTTTACGAGGTTCGGGCTAATCCCTACATCCCCGGCTCTAGATGTCATCCAATATGCTCTAAAGGCCAAACGAGAAACCAATACAAAGATCCTAGGAGGGCAGCTACTAAACCGAATACATGAGTAGGAGGTAAAAACACTTATAAAGAACACAATAGCAGTGGCAAGCTTAGGGAAGAAAACTCCCTTAAACCGAGGCGTCTCGACTCGGTAAGGCCTCGTCGGATCTGTCGTAGCTCCGTTGAAGGTGGCACCAAGGAGTCCTCGTCGATCGATTTCTCCATCAATGCCATTGCTGGTTCTTCTCCTCTCTTCGGCGTAGCCATAGGAAGGCTCAACCTTCTCGTGCTCCTTGGGATCTCCTGCTCTCTCTCCGCTCAAGTCGGGCTCACATGGAGATTGCTCAAGAGCCTCTCTCTTCTGATGAACCCAGAACTCGAGCCTCTCTCTTCTTCTTCTCTCGGAGTGAGCCAAAACCCTAGCCAGACTCTCCTGATTTCAGCCATGGGAGAGGAGCTCCCAGGCTCTCTTTTGGAGCGGCGTCCACAGTGCCCAGCTCTATTCTTTAGGGTTTTGGTGGAGAAAGCTTATAAGGCTTGATGTGAGCAACGGTCAGAAATAGAGACGTTGGACAAAGCTGGGCTTGGGCCTAAAGGCCCAATTCCTAGTAAACTAGAGTTACAAACTTAACAAAAAGTGTTCCATATCTTCTCTCTGGAAGATTTTTGCTTATTTATTGTCTTTCCTGTTCATTCTAAAGGCTAGAAAATTTTCAGACAAGTGGAACATTCTTTTTTAAATGTTAGCAAATTATTTTGAATATATATATATATATATATTGATATACAGTAGTGGAAAAATAATATGGAAATCTTAGTATTGATTGACATAGTTTCTTCTGCATCACATTTGCAGATTCAAACTGTGGCAAAAACAGCCGGTATACATCCACATCGTGATGAATGGGTTGCCGGATTTCTCGAGATGTTTGAAGAACGGTGTCATAAAATGGTATGTGCCACAGCCATGACGGTTTACTCTTGCACGTAGGGATTTGAATTTTCACTTCCAACATCTCATCTCTGGTTTCTGTACTTGTCAGGGGACTGCCATCAGGGATCGGATCCAAGAGCGGCTAATGGGACAGCAGTCATCGAGAAATTTATTGCATAATTAATGGGTTGGACGATGAAGAAGACGAAGAGTACTACGATGATGACTGGGACGAAGAATACTACGACGAGGATGAGTACTACTATGATGAGGTAGACAACAAGTTGGATGGGATTTAAGTGTGATTTTGATTAATGCGATGCGATACTCCATTTTCTTAAAATAGGACAACGTTAATTGGTTAATCTTGCGGAAAATGTATAAGTTAAGACTAGGTAAAATTGTGATAATTTTTTTAAGTTTTTTTTACTACCTTAGTTAATTTATCAACCCGATCTCTTGTTTATCATCTCTCTAGAAAAAAAATTCATCTCTCATTTTTTTTTTTGAATGTTTTCCTTGATGTTTTATATCGAGCAATTTTCTATTTTAAATTGTACTATATAGCAAATTCGTTACAACATAGATTTTAGAGCCATAAGTTGGAGGTTGAGTTATATTTGGTCCATTTGGATACTCTTAAGCCATAGTTTTTTATTTGGATAGATTTATTATTTCCTTCAACAAAAATACTCCATAAAGAAATAAGGCTTGAAATTATAAATCCCTACTTCTATACTTCTATATCTATCTATACTGCTATAAGTATGAAGGAGAGTAAAAACAATCCTAGCCGTTCACTAACTATATGTGTTTTTATCTATGGCCCTAATCCATTCTCGTTTCCACCGCCTTCCAAAGCTTTCACTGCTTCTTTTACACCTCGTGGCCGCCGGAGTTGTGCCCATTAAGACCCGTCATCGTCTCTTCTACCTCTTTCCTATCTTCTTCTAATGGGTCTTATCTCCCTTCTCTGTGACTCCGCTGCCATCTACTGTCGCTCTTGAGCTTGATTCCAAACCCAGGTAGCCTTCGATCTCATCTCGGTTTGGCCGCCATCTCCTCTCACTCATTTGCCTCCCATTTTTCTACCAGCAGGGCCGCATATGTCATTGCATACCACACAGGTTTATCCTTCTCCCTTCTAATTTCGCTTCCCAATTCCAATTCCCTCTTGTTTATCCTCCGAATTCTTTTCCCATTTGTAGGTTTCCGTTTTTTGTTCGCTGTTCGCCGCCCCGACCTATTCCTTTCCGTTTTCGGCTGCCTCCGGTCTAGGTACATTAGTTTCCTGATTTTTTTTGGGAGCCTTTATATGGCCGGTGAGTTTCTTTGTGTAATTGGATTAGGGTCTTCAAATTTAGGGATGTGACCTTGTATCATTGCATTGTGGTTTACAAATTAGGTACAACCCTTCAAATTAAGGATTTCCATCTGTTTAGGTTTGAAAATCAGCTTCAAATTGAGGCTTTGTTCATGAGTTTGTTCTTGGGTGGTGTTTTTAGGTTTGTGGGGTGTAAAAATATAAGATTCACCCCTAATTTATGCTCAGTGATCTACTTTAGGTATAGTTGTTTCCTGACTTTTTAGGGGAGCCTTCAAATTGGTGGTGAGTTTCTTTGTGTAATTGGATTAGGGTCTTCAAATTTAGGTATATGATCTTGTTCTAGCATCTTCTTGTTGAGATCTCCTCCGTTGCAGCTTTGTTATTCCCTCGAGGTCTCTTCCCTGCCTACAGATCTCTGATTGAGTTCTTACTCTACCCTTCTTGCCATCTCCCACATCCCTTGTTCATTCTTGCTGAGATTTAGGTTTGTAATTCTTTTTTTTTTATGGGTTTGACTTGGAGTGCGAATTGTTTGTGATCAATTTGAGAGGTTTGGTCTGCAAAATCAGTAGCTTTATGGTTTTTAAATTAAGGATTTGTGCCTTGAAATGGATGTTTAAAACCTTGAAATTGAGGATTGAGAATCAAGGGTTATGGCCTTTATAAATTGAGGATCAAGGCCTTGAAATTGACGATGAAGACCTTTAAATTGAGGATCGTGGTTGTGAAATTGGGGGTTATGGCCTTCCAAACTGGGATTTAAGGACTTCATATTGAGGGTTACAGTCTTAAAATTGTGGATTAGACCTTCGGAATTGAGGATTGGCTCCATTAGATTTTAAATTAGGGTTTTGAAAATGGAAATTAGGATCTTCAAATTGAAAATTAGGGTTTGATCTAAACCTTTGTGGATGATATTGGCATATTGCACATCCTTAAGCTTTATAGTAGTGTAATCCATAATCTATTCCCCTTATGTCGGTTTCTTTTGACGTCTTTTAGGTCAATCAGGTAGTAAAATACCATCATCTAAATTTGTTTTCTCTCAAGAATTATCATGTGATAATAAGGGTAGCCTTATCTCATTTCAACTAATGATCTTAACCTATGTTCTGGTTTAGCATGTGAAATTCTTATCTTGCTATTGATGGTGGATGAGGAAATTGCATTTGAGATAGGGAATGTATCGGTTAAAGTGTAGGTTTTCATTTATGCCTTTGAACGGTTTGATGAAATGCCTAGGTGCAATAGAGCATTTGTGTGTGAAATGGTAAATTGTGCTACTGCTTACCTTGAGCTTGCTGAGACTATTTTGGTTTGTGATTTTCTTTTTCTAACTTTTGATTTGTATTTTTAGGGTTGTGTCATTTAGGAGTTTCTTCATATTTTCTCACTCTCTTCTTCCTAGCTTAGATGATTTCCTGTAGTTTATTTATTGGGAATTCCAGTGTTTTGACAGCAAGCAACAATCATCATGCCTTTCTGGATATTCTTCTCCTGACAAATCAACCCCCATCTCTCTCGGTGTTGAGCGCGGATTCATAGCCATGTAACCTCATTCGATTCCTCTCTCTCCTCGCTCTCGTCTCTGTTCGGTCAATTAGGGTCCTTGTTGTGATGAAAAATTGGAGGCTATTTTTTTAGAGGAATTAGGTACAGTGCTCACTCGCCTTCACACATTTTGGCTATTTAATATGCATATTTGAACATGGGACTTATCAAACAATGTTGTACTTTTCTATTAAAACACTTCAGTGTGTCTTCATCTAACATTTGCAATTGTGATCTATAGATTGTGTATTCCTGTGATCTTAGTGACTAGCTTAGATTGGGTATTAGACAAGAAAAATCTCTCTTTTCCTCTTTTTATTTAAAGGAGCCTATCCTGTCTTATGGTTTTCATATGATGTTTTAATTAGATTTCTATGTTTAAGAAGCAACACATGTTAATTTCTCTTTTTTTTTAAAAAAAAATAACAAGGAAAGTTGTTGCCTTAACCGTTGACGATATTGCTCTTAAATCTGAAATGAACAAGTTGATTGAAGATGGCATTAAATTGAAGTCGGAAAAAGCTACAATAGATTAAATAGTTTTCTAATAATGCTACTCTTTTATTTCCCACAAAGTATTTCAAAGTGGCACAAGCTAGCTTCCACAATTCAGTTTGCAACTCTCAGAGAAAGGGCAATCCTTCTTTCTAATAACCTCAAGTAATTCTTCATTCAAATGCACTATATTTTAAATAACTGGTACCATTTTTTTTTTAAATAATGAACTGCTTGATCTACTTCCATTGGATACCCTTTCTAATCTTCCATTCATTTGTTGTATCCTCGTATAAAAAAGAAGTCTAGGGGATTGATAACACATGCTTACCAAGAATAATTTCACCTATCTGATATGGCCTAGGGGATTGATGATAGGGCCTAAAGGCTTAACTAAGAGGGAAAAAAGTTCTCTGTCTTATTTCTATAACTTCATATTACCAAATGTAGCCTTTGTTTAGTACTCCCTCCGGTCAAATATATAAGGTGTTTTAGCCTTTGGCACACTAATTAAGAAAAATAGTAATGAGTGGAGTATTGGATGAAGTTTTGTAAAATCAGTAATTAAGCCCCACTTAGTACAATAATTAATGATAAAGATGGCATTTAAAAATAAATAAAGGAACGATGAAAATGACTAAACCAACATTGGAAACATCAGTTAGAACATAAAGAGCGCCAACCAATTGACAAAAAACGAACAAGAAACTCATATTATCATCATCCGCGGACAAAGGACCAAAAAATTCGCTCAAACACGATCATCCGCGGATGAAAAAGAGCAGATATGTGGCAACCATGCCCACACCCCACGAGTATAACACGTGTTGAAAGTCAAACACCACGTGGCACAACACGCAAGGTTGTCTAGGATCTATAAATAGGAAAAAACCTCATAAGAAAGTGGACTTTTTGGAAAAAAAGGGGAGAAGAGGGCGGATCTCGGAACGGTGAACTCAGATAAAGAACAAGAAGTGATCATACGCGTGGGAAAAGAACCTGTTAAATAGAAAGATTTGTACTGTTCACTGCACCGAATTCCGTGGACGAAAACCGTGTTCGTCTTTAGTGTAAATTTCTATTAAGCAAAAGACTATCATTAATAGACTTCAAGACATTCAAAGAACGACAGGTAAACGAACCAAGTTTCCAAATTGTCCAGAAAAAACTCGACAAGGGAACGGTCCTTCATCTTTAGCTTAGGTCGACTTCCCGCGGCACAGGTTGGGCCGTGTCGATTCTTTCGTCGCGGGTCAGGTAAGCCCGTTGGGAAGTTTAGCCATTTCGATGGTTCCCGGGCCCCATTAAAAATGTTGGCCTCCATTGATCGAGGAATTTTCACTGGCGCCGTCTGTGGGAACCCCCTCACACTAAGGGGTTTCCTTTTTAAGAATATACAAAAATCCTCAAACCTTTGAGAAAGTTGAGGTCCGCGACTAAAGTTATAAATACAAGTTTTTAGATATCTAACATTGAACTTTCCTAAAACGACAGATTCACGACGTTAGGAAGATGAGTGATAGCCAGAACTATCCAACTCAGGACATGAGCCAAGGAGTCCACCACGATCAGGAGGCCTCTAGCATGTATGTCCCGATAACACCGCCAACAAATCCTGATGGAGAGATGGGAGGACAGAACCTCGGAACTCCTCCCCATCATTACGGCTATCAATATGGAATGGACGGAGGATTTATCCCGTAGAACTTCTGGTATTATGAAGCGCGACACGAACAACCTAACCCTTTTCAGCAGGAGCAGTCTCAATACTTTTATTATGATTAGTGGGGGCAGAATCCGCGTCAACAGGGGAATTATCGACCAGAAGAGCAGTATGGAAATTTTGATAGACGTAACACTGCATATGACAATCCCAGCAACTGGAACTACAGCTTTCAGAATCAGGAAATACCGCGCCAGACATGGCAGAATGATCACTGGCACCGAGAGAATAAACATAGACGCGGTGACAAATCGACAGACGTTTCCACTTCTACAAAATCTGACTCTGTAGAAAAAAGAAACGAAAATGCACCAGTAGGTTTCCCATCAGTGTTTACTCAAGAGATTTGTTCCGCGTCAGTACCAAAGCGGTGGAGAGATGTGAACCTCATGAAATACGATGGAACAACTGATCCTGAAGACCATCTTTGTCATTTCACTACTGCAATGGGGATAAACGAGTATAATGATGCCATGTTGTGCAGAACGTTCCCTTCAACCTTGACGAAGATTGCGCTGACCTGGTTCACAAACCTTCCAAAAGGGTCCGTGACCAATTTTGCCCAGATGTCCCACATCTTCACGTCCCACTTTGGGAGTGCGCGATCAAGAAAGAAGACTATGCTCGACCTGAATTGCTGGAGAATCCTTGGGGCACTTTTTCACTCGATTTACCAGCATGGTAGTTCAAATCCCCAACTTCAATCATTAATCGGCTATTATCATATTCATGGGCAATTTAGCTGAGGGAGATTTCAAGACATACTTGTTTCGGAAAAAGCCAACTAGTTACGATGACTTGAGAGAGCGGGTTTCAAGACAGATTGAAGCAGAAGAAGCAGCCACGTCCAGCTCCAAAGCAAATACTGGGAATCCAGGTCTTTTTGGAAAATTGGCTGGAAAATTCAAAAAAGAAAAAGCCAAGCTTCCTAGACATCCTTCAGAAGCAATAGATTTCCATCCTCGCCGTGACGAAGTGCATATGAACTTAGAAAGGGGACAAGGATCTCGCAATAGAGAAAATCATCCGCGTTCTTATCATCCAAGAGAAAGTCGACACGGAAACCGTGATATGAGATCTCCACCTAGAAGGGAGAATCGACCCGATCACAGACTTCGATGGGAGAACCAGAATCCTAGGTTTAACGAGTCTCGTAATCCACAGGAACGGTTTGATAGGCAACAAGATCAGCGAAGAGATCTCCCATTCCACAACCGGGGAAGAGGGAGAGGAAGGAGAGGATGCGGAGGAAGGTACAATTACACGCCTGCAGTCCAGAGATCTGTCAACCAGAGAGAAGCTCAAAGGACAGAAGCAGGTCAAATACCAGAACCAGAGGGCTTCATAAACACCCTCGCAGGAGGTTTGTCTATGGCCGGGTCCAGTAGGAAGGAGAAAAGAAATTATGAAAGGGAAGGAAGACAGCCACCATCCGCGTCAAGTAGAAGAATTTCTCTCACACAACATGAGAATATTTCCTTCACTCCAAAGGACGCAGAGGAAGTAAGAATGCCGCACTCAGACCCGTTGGTCATTCACGCGCAGATAGCTGCCAAGACAGTAAAGAGAGTATTTATTGATACTGGGTCTTCTGTGGACATCTTATCGTGGGAGGCCTTTTCTCAAATGGGAATCTCTGCGGCTTCATTGAAACCGTATTCAGGAACGCTAATCACATTTTTGGGAGGAGAAGTACAAGTGGCAGGCACAATCGAGCTTACAGTTGTTCTGGGGACGTCCCCAATCCGGCATATGGAAAATATTGTGTTCACAGTGGTAAAAATTCCCACTGTGTACAATGCTTTGTTGGGCCGCGTCTCGCTCTATAAATTCCAAATGGTAGTTTCAATCTACCACTTTTTAGGAAAATTCCCTTTGCCTGGAGGAGGAATTGGTGAGGTTCGTGGACAACAACCAGAAAGTAGAAGCTGTTATCTAACCTCCATTAAGAAGAATAAAGAAGTGATGTGTATGAGTGAGAATTGTGAATCCGTGGTCGGAGACAATGACTCAGTTGAACTTTCAGAAGCTGAACTAGAAGTCCGGCCGACAGAAGTTAAGGTACCTACCGCGGACGAGAGAATTGCGTTTACACCCTTCCCAAACCCAGAGGAGAAAGTCTACTTGGGACAAGCACTGGAGACAAGAGAAAGAGTTAGAGTCTTAGAAATCATAGCAAGGTCAAGAGACATTTTTGCGTGGAATCCTCGAGACCTGCTAGGTGTCCCATCCGCGATAGCCTTACATACCTTGAGGATTCGTCCAGGAACGAAACCCATAGTACAAAAGAGGAGAAAAATGGCTCGGGAAAAAGCTGCCGCGGCGAAAGAGGAAACTGATAAGCTTTTAGAAGCAGGCTTCATAGAGGAGGTGGAAGACTCTGAATGGCTCTCGAACGTAGTTCTGGTGAAAAAATCTAATGGGAAGTGGAGAATGTGCATCGATTTCACTGATCTTAACAAATCCTGCCCGAAAGACAGTTATCCACTACCATCCATAAATGAGCTCGTCGATGGAACCGCGGGAAATAAAGTCCTTAGTTTTCTGGATGCTTACTCAGGATATAACCAGATAAACCTGAACCCTTCATACAAGAAAGCTACAACTTTCATCACCAATCAAGGGATTTTTTGTTACCGCGTCATGCCTTTCGGACTCAGAAATGCTGGAGCAACATTTCAGAGAACAGTTGACCGGATCTTTCGTAATCAAATTGGCAGAAATGTATCAATTTATGTTGAAGATATCGTGGTCAAAAGTGAAAGAGCAGAAGATCACGCAGCAGATCTACAGGAGACTTTTGATTCTCTTCGAAAAGGAGGTTTGAATTTGAACGCGGAAAAATGTGTCTTCGGGGTTGATTCTGGGAAATTCCTCGGTTTTATGGTTAGCCATAGAGGAATTGATGTAAATCCTGAAAAAGTCACAGCAATTCAAAATCTTCAACCACCGCGAACGATTAAAGAGTTACAATCTTTAAATGGAGCGGTAAACTATTTGAGCCGTTTTTGCTCCTGCTTGGCGGATAAGTCATTACCTTTCTTTGCTCTGCTCAAGAAAAAGGGGCCGATACGGTGGACTCCCGAATTACAGGAAGCTTTTGGAAACTTAAAACTTTTTCTGGCATCGCTTCCTACCCTTCATCATCCTGAGAGGCAAGAGGTCCTCCATCTGTATTTATCAGTAAAAAGTGTCACCATCAGTGCAGTCTTGACGCGAGAAGAAAAATTCCCAGTCTACTACATCAGTCGTGTTCTGGAGGACGCTGAGACAAGATATGAACCAGTGGAGAAAATGATTCTGTGTTTAATATTCGCGGCAAGAAGGTTAAGGCCTTATTTCCAGGACCATCCTATCCGAGTTATGACGGATTTGGCGATGCGACAAATCCTCCACTCACCATGTTTGTCAGGAAGAATGATGAAGTGGGCAGTTGAACTCACAGAATTTGAAATAGAATATACTCCGCGGAAAGTAACCCTCGCTCAGGCTCTAGCTGATTTCATCAGTGAAACAAGTTTCAAATAGGGTTCTCAAACAGAAAAAAGTGAGTGGACACTCAGAGTAGATGGCACAACTAACAAGGATGGGTGCGGAGCAGGGGTTACATTAACGGCACCTGATGAACAGCAGTACAATTATGCTTATAAGTTGGACTTCAAAGCTACAAATAATGAAGCCGAATATGAAGCCTTGCTAGCTGGACTAGAGATAGCTTTGATTAAAGGTGCTAGGCAGGTATCAGTTTACACCGATTCAGAAGTAGTGACGTGGCAAATAATAGAGGAATATGAAGCAAGAACTGGATTAATGCCCGATTATCAGAGAAAGGCGCGAGCACTATCCAAGGCTTTCTTAAGTTTTTGTTTAACGGCTATTCCCAGGGATGATAACCAGCAGGCAGACGCGTTAGCACGGTTGGGAGCTGTAATGCCTGAGGAAGTAGGAAGAGAAGTGGTCCTTGAAAGGATGAGCAATCGAAGACTTATTCAAGAAGTCTATCAGGTACAAGAAATTGAGATGGAAGACTGGAGAGCACCGATCGCGGACTATTTGGGCAAGGGTACTCTACCTGAAGATAGAGCCGCTGCTAAGAAGATACTTGTTAAATCCTCTCGGTTCACCATCAGGGAAGGAAAGCTGTACAAAAGGGGGTATTGCTTGCCAGACTTATTGTGCATATCATCAAAAGAAGGAAGTCTTGTAGTAGAAGAATTGCATGATGGAGTTTGCTCACATCACCAAGGGTGGAGGGCTGTTGTGGCCAAAGCAACCAGGCTAGGATATTATTGGCCAACCATGAAGCGTGACGTTCAAAGTTATATCCAGAAATGTGATGCGTGCCAAAGGTTTGGGAACTTGAATCACCGACCTTCTGAGACAATGAAGAGTATAACAGGTGCTTGCCCATTTTCCGTCTGGGGAATGGACATTCTAGGTCCATTTCCCACTGCACCTGGTCAGTTAAGATACGTTTTGGTCTTGGTTGATTATTTCACGAAATGGGTGGAGGCCGAAGCAATGGGATTGATAACCGCGGAGAAAGTAAGGAAATTTCTATGGAAAAATATTGTCTGCCGCTTTGGAGTACCTGACTCAATAATTACAGATCATGGACCACAATTTGATTGTGAAACAATCAGAGATTTCTGCGTCGGTCTTGGCATCAATCTTAAAATCTCATCTGTGGCTCATCCGCAGACAAACGGACAGGCAGAAACGACCGATCGACAACTGTTGTATGGAATACAGAAAAAACTTGGCAACACAGCGAAAGGAAGGTGGGCGGAACTTTTACCTCTGGTACTTTGGTCCTACCGCACGTCAGCAAAGACTCCAACTGGGGAAACCCCGTTTTCTTTAGTCTTTGGTATGGACGCGGTTATTCCAATTGAGAGATTGATTCCTTCGGCTCGAATAATGGCATATGATCAAGACACCAATGACGAAGCTTTGGAGTTCGAGCTCCATCTCATTGAAGAACACAGAATGACGGCAGCTTTAAAAGAGCAAGAATACAAGAGGAGACTCTCCAAGTATCGAGATAGACGAGTCTTTCCGCGGCATCTCAAGGAGGGGGATTTGGTGCTACGACAAGCTACTTCTGGAGGAAAACTAGACCCTAACTGGGAAGGGCCTTATGTGATCATTAAAGAGGTTCAAGAAGGCGCATACAAACTCAGCACCCCTGAAGGTATTATTCTAAATAAGACCTGGAACGCGGACAATCTAAAAAAGTACTTTGTGTAATCACCAAGTAGCTACATGAATATAAAATTTAGTCGCCCCCGCAAAAATGAAATAAAGCGGTTAGAGGGCGCTTTTTAATCACAACTTGCATCTAAGTAATTTTGTAACAAGTCCTAAGACACTGGAGCTTGGCTCCGCGTCAGACCTCTGATTGAATCTGCATTCTCAGAGATGATACTTCGTATAAAGACCTAAGACGTTGGAGCTTGACTCCGCGTCAGGCCTCTGATTGAATCTGCATTCTCAGAGATGATACTTCGTATAAAGACCTAAGACGCTGGAGCTTGGCTCCGCGTCAGGCCTCTGATTGAATCTGCATTCTCAGAGATGATACTTCGTATAAAGACCTAAGACGCTGGAGCTTGGCTCCACGTCAGGCCTCTGATTGAATCTGCATTCTCAGAGATGATACTTCGTATAAAGACCTAAG
This sequence comes from Persicaria maculosa, assembly GCA_963922045.1. Classification (NCBI taxonomy): domain Eukaryota; kingdom Viridiplantae; phylum Streptophyta; class Magnoliopsida; order Caryophyllales; family Polygonaceae; genus Persicaria; species Persicaria maculosa. Next base: position 64,076,926 of record OY998263.1, on the reverse strand, counting down.
ACGCTGGAGCTTGGCTCCGCGTCAGGCCTCTGATTGAATCTGCATTCTCAGAGATGATACTTCGTATAAAGACATAAGACGCTGGAGCTTGGCTCCGCGTCAGGCCTCTGATTGAATATGCATTCTCAGAGATGATACTTCGTATAAAGTCCTTAAACGCTGGAGCTAGGCTCCGCGTCAGGCCTCTGATCGAGTCTGCATTCTCAGAGACGATATTTCATTATTAAAATCGGAACACTAGAGCTTGAAATATATCTAAACATTCCGAGATCCAAACTCCATGATTGATCACTATTAAAAACATTACAAAAAAGATGTTTTTTGGGATTCCCAAAAGTCTCATAATTTTTGAAGGAAATCAAAGCGATTGATACATAATTAAAGCAAAAAGCAATCAAGGATAAAACATGACACCATGATTAAAAGGGGTTGGCGATCCCATATAAAGAAAAAACAAGCATCCATTAACTTATATCCGCGGAGCACGAGCAGGGATGATACGAGTTCTGCCCTGACTTAAACGAAATCCATTTGAATGAGGACCTTCTGACTCCGAGGGGGCCCACTCCGCGTCCACCTCATCCCCTACAGCATCTAAGATCTGGACATCGAAGCGATTTCCTCCTTTATGAATAAAAGTTAAACAGGAACCAATATGGACGCTGTGAGTCTCGGCAAAGTCATTCCAGCCACCCCTAAAAAATGGAACCCTATAATCTCCGCGCATAACCTCCACTGGGAAATCACGAAGAATCCTGGTTGACAAGAGTACGCTCCTAGGAAGGTCTGGACCAAGTCTATCTTCGAAACATAGAGGCAAAGACTAACAAAATTTTTAAAGGGGTGTTAATAGATAAACTAACTCAATAGAAAGACAGATCAGCAATATAAAGAAAAAAGCTAACTAGACGGAGAAGTTGCTCAGGAAAGCTAATCCTCTCAAAAAAGGACCAAGGTGAACCAGTGGAAGAAGGCATCATAAAAGCACACAACGAGTCTAGCGGTTTTTTCCTCATACTCTTTTTATATAGCACGAATCTGGACATGTGTCAAAAAACAGAAATATGGAGCAAATAAACTTGAAAGGTCAAATCATGGAGACAAAAACCACATGCATCATGCATGAGGAAAATAGTAAATACTGTTACTGGACTTCTCAGAAATCCCGTGAGGAGAACATCATGACAAATAGACCTCGAAAGACTAAAAATCAACATGCATAAACAGGGGGATCCCCAGAAAATATTGTCAAAGGCTGGATAAACATCGGCATTACAACTAAAACAAATGGAGGAATCTAAAACCTTATTCCTCCAGGGCTAGGATATCTTAAAAACCATTCGAAATTGTTTCATGAGGAGCATGATCATCATTATTTCCCCCACGCGGATCCACCACCTGAACTTCGAAGTGAGCCTCACCCATATGAGTGAAAATTATAGAGGCCCCCTGCTCAAAGCCATGAGAATCTACAAAGTCTTTCCATCCGCGGCCAAGGTAGAGAAGACCACCGTTACGCTGCTCTATGCAAACAAGGAAGTTGCGCAGTAGATAAGATGAAAGTAAAACCTGACCAGGAATAGCGTCTGCATACTCCTCCTCAAAACGAAGTGGAAGTAACTAAAAAATAAGGAAGTATTAGTTAAAAGTAAGCTCTCTAAAGATTTCCAATATAGTTAGCTCACCAATTGCAAGAACTGTTCTGAATAATCGATTGCTTGAAAGAAAGCCCAACGGGTTTCTGGCCCGACAACCCCGTCTGCCCTAAATGACAGGGGAGGAACTATAATGGATCCCCGCATCTCGATGAGATTGAAAAAAAAATAGTAAAAATCCCTTTACTTATCAGTCACAAGGGAACAGTCAAACAAGAAAAAAGAGGAACACATGCATGACATGCAACGGGTGACACAACCACCAAGGGCACGCGTCCCACTTTTTCCGAGAAAAAGTTAACCAGATGTTGAACCTTTTCCCAAGATCAGTAAAAGTAAAATTACAATAAGGGAAATTGTAATTACTTGTTGGTAAAAAGCGACGAAACCAAGGACAGGAAAACCTCATAAGACGAGTATAAAACATGCTCAAAGTATCCATGAGTAATGAGCAATCCTAAAAACAAGATGGATCCAAATCCACAGCCTAGGGCTTTATACAGAGTCATTATGAGGGAGGAACAACTTCAAACCCTTTGCCTCCCCCTCATGTATGTTCTAATCGACGAAGACGCTCATACTCAGGCTAGGCTCTGGTCCCGCTCCAACCAGGAACACGAGGTGAAGGTAGACAAAGATGAAGATGGCCTTTTCTGGTTAACCCAAGGGTGGCACGACTTCACACAAGCAAATCGAGTCAATGTCGGGTCCGCGTTGATTTTCACCTACATGGGCGATTCTATCTTTGAAGTCGACGTCGTCAGCCCGGACAGCGAAGAAAATGGAGAGATAGGCCATCCTTGATCTCCCAATAAATTCTCCGCGTCAATGATGTAACAAGCTTAGAGGGATCCAGCCCCTGTGAAAGGTTTCTGTACGCAGTTTCTATTATTAATAATAAAGGATCCCTCCTTTTATTTCAGTTTGAGAAAACACATGAGAATATTAAGAAAATCATGAATTCCCTTTTTTCTTTATTTTATTCCACGAAAAAGCTTTTATCAAGAGACAAACTTGAAAAAACTCCAAAGGTATAACGCGGAAATAACTCAATTAGAACTGCACGATGAAGAAATTGAGTCCGAAGTAGCCTTGGGTTCATCCTCGACTTCACGACGCGGACAAACTTGAAAGGAAACATTGCCCTTATGAAAGAACATCATGGCACTTCCTATTCCCAGGTGATGAAGCATAAGGAATTCATCCCAACCATTGTCAATTTGGAAAAGACCGTTTTCACTCCAAGATACGGCCACAGGAAAGTCGCGGACGAGATAAGACGAAAGAAAAGCCCATCGAGGCGGAAGAGGTCCATACTCAGCCTCAAACTGGGGAGGCATAACCTACATGTTAACCAAATCAAGGCCTAAGTTTAGGAAGCTCAAACTTCATTTAAAACAAAGTTAAAAGAAACTCACTAGCCGAGAAAGTTGTTCCACATTCTCAATCTTTTTGAAAAAAGGCCCAAGGATTAAAGTTTCCTGGAGACATGATACTTGCAGTGGCACGACCGATTAACGCAACTCAGGAGATAGCAAAAAAAGATGGAGATTAGGGCCTTAAGAAGAAAAATTCATCCGAAAGAATAAAGACAAGTGGTGAGGAATTTCGAACACCAGGACTAACCCATTCAACACTTGGAGAATTTGGAATATAAATATATAAATATTTACTACAGATAAAGCATGCAAGCAATACCAATGTTTTGGCCAGAGAGATCTTCAACCCGTTTTTAAAACAAAAGAAGTATCTCAATGATGTACCAAAAACCAGGAAACCATATACAGATTCCCAATATCCTTAAAAAGTTTCATCCCACACAAAAAACCAAAAACCAAAGTCTTTTAAGGAGTAGCTGCCTTCTCAACTTCTTCCTCCGCGTTCTCATCATCGTCATCTTCGGAATAAGAATCTTCCGCGTCCATCTCCTCCTTCGAAAGCCCCCAGTCAGCACTCTCCAAGCTAGGCTCAATTTTTTTCAAAGGAACACCTGGGTTGTTTGATGAACGCGTAATACTCTGGTTGATCCCTGCAACCATTCCCTTCCGAAAATAACTAAAGCACTTGTCTTTGAGAATACTAGAGCCTTTTGAAGTCTGAAGACAAGCTTTCACCACGGAGGACAGGAAGGAGAGACCGGCCTCGGTTTTGATCCACTCAGAGGATAGGTAGTTCAAACCTTTAGGACTCTGAAGCCATTGCAGGGCCACGTCTTGATCTGAGCGCGCCTTAACGGTGTCAAGCTCCTGTTTAGTGATGGATAGCTCCTCGGGAAGGATGGAGAAGTCCTCCTCCATTTTATCAATGGTAGCTTGTTTAGTTTGAAGAAGCTTCCGCGAAACACCATCAGAAGCCTCTAGCTCTTTGACGCGGGAGACAGCAGAATTTGAAGAAATTTTTAAATCGTCATATTTCTTCTATAAAGCTGCCATAGCCTCTTTCAGAGTTTGCACCTCCTCGTGAAGGTCAACCGATCTTTTCTTAAACTTTTCCACTGAGGCCGGATCCCCCACTGTATTCCCCAATATTCGAAGCTGGTGGTTCAGTTTTTTGATTTCTTCATCCTTCTTCTTAAGATCTTCCTCTCCGCATACCATACGTCTCTCAACATCCGGTTGAATCACCCTCAACTATAAAAATCAGGGTAAGAGTAAGAAAATTTGAAGATAGGACGCGTCAAGAAAGATAAGGAGAAACAATAAAAGGATTTTAACTTACCCACTGAATAATACGATCGAAGTTAGTGGAAAGAGTGACGGGGTCCAAGCGTTTAACATATCCTTGCTTTGGGAGACAACGCTTCTTGGCTGGAAAAGCAAGGCCTTGTAGGTCAACCGGATCAAAACCTGGGATATGAAATTCACGAAGGGTCGCCACACCCTCCAAAAAGAGCCCCTTTCTATCTGAAACTGATGGCCCAACAGCGATGGCAATCTTCCTCTTTTTAGATTTTGAAGATTCGGGCGCGGACGGACAAGTGCGTTTCTCTCGAGATACAGGAACCAATGATGATGATTTAACTAAAGCTCCAGTCTCGTCCGCGACACTTACATCAACATTTGACGTCACTTCTAAGGCCTGAGGAGGAACAGGAGGATCATTGGCTATCGAACTAGATTTCTTCTTCTTCCCAGATTTGGCTTTATGCCGCTTCAAAAGTGCATCCAGATCCATTTTGTCTAAACACAAAATACATTTCCTGATAAGTTATCCATTTTAAGAAAGATAAAACATGAAAACGCAAATTAATAGACAAAGAAGCCACCTAGTCGCGGATGAGGCATGCTCAAGCCAGCCATCTCAAGACGAAACGCGGATAACATTTTATCCCACGGAAATCTAAGAATATGAGAAAATGACAGCTTGAACTGAGAAAGATTGGAAATTTTCGGTTTTGACGCAGAGCAAAAAGGCCCTGGGACCGTTCGACAGTTAAAGCCTTGCCCAGATCTGTCGCGGACCAAAAACCACTTATATTTCCAATTTGGCTTACTAGACAACCTCTCCATATACCTACTTCTTGAGTTGCATTGGTAAAATCTTGTGTCTTGAGTCCCCGTTTTTAAGGAAAAAATACTGAGCATCAACTTCAATGAGGGAGCAACACCGATCTCCTTGCATCTCATAATGAAACTGGTAAAAAACATCCAACCATTAGGAACAATCTGAGCAGGACTCAAGTTATATTCCTCCAAAAACTTCGAAAAAAAAGGATGAAGAGGAAGTCGGAAACCCTGAGATAAACTAGCTGCATATACGACTAAGCAATCTTCGTAAGCATCCAAACAACCACCTCCTTCCTCGGGAAGATAGAATTCAACACCCGCTGGCCATGGGAAGACTTGAGAGAGAGCGTCAAGATCTTCAAAGTTCAAAAGAGTAGTACAACCCCTCAATTTACTCACAGGGGACCTCCACGGATGAACCCTTTCAAGCACAACTGGTGGACGACTGGTTGGAGGTGGAAGAGGTTTGAAATCCCCCAGGAAAAGACAAGAATCTAGATCCCCTAAGTCATATACTGGGGTGTCCAGGTCGCTCAAGTTCTCCTTAGAACGGATTACCTTTGGGCTTTCTGCTAAACCAATTGGAGGAAGCTCATAAGGAATCCAAACCTCCTCCGACCCTTGATCCGCCGACTGAGATACGGACGAAGTCCCCGCGTCCACAGAAGAACTAGCACCTGAATCATCCACAGCCTTTGGATTTTCATCTTCCGCACATCCCTTCGAAGAAGAAGAAACTGAGTAAGGTGAAGAATAGTAATCAGGGTCAGAACGCTTCCGGCGCCTTCTCACCTTAATAGGACTACCAGTAGGACCAACTCGATCCGGGATAGACGCGGATGTAGAAGAAGATGACTCCGACGAGGAATCATCAGAGTTGGAAGAGGAACTCCCAGAAGAAGAAGAAAGTGTCTCTGGGGACGGACGCGCTTGAGAGGATGAAGCAACGCCACTCCTCCATCCTTTATCCCTCTCAAAATCTTCTAGCGAATCACGCTCCTTGTTGAGATTAGCCATTTCTAAAGAAACTAGAAGAAAATTGTACGAAGTTTTACTCACACAAAGTAAAATCTCATCCAAAAAACACATTCGGAGACAATTTCATACCCAAATCTACGATCTAAATGTCAAGAAATCAAAAAACTCAACAGAGAAAACTCAAGAACAGCCTAGAACAAGAAAAAATACCTTGAAGAAGTTGAAGAAAACCACCGGAAACCTCGAGCAAACAACCGGAACCCTAGAAAACCGCCGCCAGAAAACTAAGATAAGGATAAGGATTAAATTTCTTGGAAAGTAGAAGAAGACAAATGTTGGGTGAAAAAGAAAACGGAACGGGGTAACTTATAGAAAAATTACTGACGTTTAGAATTCCAAACATAAATAGGCCTAATGGGCCCAAATTGGGCCATAACTCGATAAAGGAAAAGGCCATCAACCCTAAATCGGAAACAATAGCGGTAAGAAAGCTACAGATGTTTACATTTTTATCGATTCGCGTCAATCCCTAGACGGAATCAACACGGCCCGAGGAGCTGTGACTAAACCAACATTGGAAACATCAGTTAGAACATAAAGAGCGCCAACCAATTGACAAAAAACGAACAAGAAACTCATATTATCATCATCCGCGGACAAAGGACCAAAAAATTTGCTCAAACACGATCATCCGCGGATGAAAAAGAGCAGATACGTGGCAACCATGCCCATACCCCACGAGTATAACACGTGTTGAAAGTCAAACACCACGTGGCACAACACGCAAGGTTGTCTAGGATATATAAATAGGAAAATACCTTATAAGAAAGTGGACTTTTTGGAAAAAAAGGGGAGAAGAGGGCGGATCTCGGAACGGTGAACTCAGATAAAGAACAAGAAGTGATCATACGCGTGGGAAAAGAACCTGTTAAATAGAAAGATTTGTACTGTTCACTGCACCGAATTCCACGGACGAAAACCGTGTTCGTCTTTAGTGTAAATTTCTATTAAGGAAAAGACTATCATTAATAGACTTCAAGACATTCAAAGAACGATAGGTAAACGAACCAAGTTTCCAAATTGTCCAGAAAAAACTCGACAAGGGAACGGTCCTTCATCTTTAGCTTAGGTCGACTTCCCGCGGCACAGGTTGGGCCGCGTCGATTCTTTCGTCGAGGGTCAGGTAAGCCCGTTGGGAAGTTTAGCCATTTCGATGGTTCCCGGGCCCCATTAAAAATGGTGGCCTCCATTGATCGAGGAATTTTCAGAAAAGGTACGGAATTGGGTTGAAATGATGTATTCATCTGACAATAACAATTAATGTGACATTGAAAACAATTATGAGAATTCAAATAGGTTAAAAAGTCTTATATTTATAATCAAATAAATTTTACTAAAACATCCTATATATTTGACCGGAGGGAGTAGTTCACATATTAGCTATCCTTGCTCTTAAGATTTGACAAGTGGACTTATTTTTATCAACTCCTGTAATGTCAGGAAGTTTATTTTGAAACTATTGACTCATACCTACAGATTGGATGGTTTAATCAATTTATGTGGCCATGGGGCTCCTATTTAGCTATATTACTCCTCAACATGCAGCCATGTCTCAATTTCGGAACCTATTGTGAGTTTGTGACCCATCACACCCCAATTTTCCTCCTATAACTCTCTTCTTTTTTCCATGTCCTTATGTAGACTGAGATGAAGCATTTCGCAAATGGCGATCCATCTCGTTTTAAGCAACATTATGAAAAGAAGCTTCTAGAGTTAAAACATAAAAATAAATCATTGCAGGTCAGTATGAACCTTACCTAATGGACTTCTATATATTTTCGTTGATTCTTTGCAAACTAACACGACCTTTTTTATATACTGGCAGAATGAAAATGAGATGCTAAAGAGTAACCTTTCTAGCATTTCATCGACATTTGGTCCGTAACGGAAGGAAGAGTACCTTAAAAAATTGAATGTCCTTGAAGCACATGTTTGTTTTGGTCTCCATGTTTTAGCAACCTCTTGCGAAAAGCAAGTATTCTTAATTTGATTGTTGAGCTATAGAATGACATTCAAATTACATAATTGTAGACAAAACAAGAAGCATAGGGCCTTTTATGGTAACAAAGATAGTTTACTTACTAAACTTAAAATCTAAGCTTTTGAAGAGAAGTGTACCGATTGCTTGATGAGCTTTGTGCTTCTCCTTTTTGTTGGCCTTTTTACGGCAATAGAGGATTTGGGGTTTATTGCATTTTATCAACTGATAATTTTTTATGCTTGTTCTTATCTGATTGTATTTTTTATTTTATTTAGAGTTGAATATGGTTGTTCTATTGTTTGATCTTATTTTAAGACTTTGTAATTTCATGTGATCCGACGATTTTGATATATTATTTTGTTCATTTTATGTAGGCTGGTATACCGTTCTTCGAGGCTCAGAACTCACAAGATTTCTATGTAAGAATCCCATGTTCCTTCCCTTCAAACTAATATTTTGATTGATGTTTCGAAGCTTGTAATAGATTGGTGTTGTGGTTATTCCCTTCTTCTCGTTGCTTTATCTTTTCTGTCTTTTTAATTTCTTAAATATCTTGTTCTGGTGGTGTTTCTGAGCAAATTTGTATATGTACCTTCTGGTTTTTTTTCTTCGATTATAATTTGCTTTGGAAGTGTCTTTTATTACTAAAGAATTTGTTGAATGATATGTTATGCGTTATTATTTTTTGGCTTTGATTTAGATGTTTTTTTTGCTTTTATATTTTTTTATAGTCTGAGAATAGGAGTATTGCAAAAGGATTTCGATATGGATGACGACAACCTGGAGATTGGGATGGGTAAGTTTTCTTGATTGATTTTCACGGTCTTGTTAATCTCTTTGCATAAAGTAACTTAATCCGTGGAAAGTTTGAGACTTACATAGAGTATAACATATCAGTTGTCAAGCTATATTATTTTATTGAAAATACAGGAGCTAGCCTGTTAGTGACATATAGGCTAAATAGTTCTTAATTTCCCCGATTCCAAGTGATTATTTTTTGTTAGAGTTGGAATTTTTAGGTTTGTAGATTGTCTTTTTTGGAAGGTTTGTAATTTGTTGGAACTTATATGATATAATGACATTATAACCACCATTTGTTAATTCTTCACGTGTGTTTCAAGTGAGATTGTTGTCTATAGCTAATTGATTTCATCATCAATGAAAGGAATATAGAATTGGGACTAATCACTACTCATTAGGAATATCTTTTTTTTAGGCCTCTTCACGTGTATTCCTTCTTTTTAAGTTTTTAATTCAAATTGAATTGCTTGGAACTTGTATAACACTACAATATACAATGGAGCTGATTATATAATAATCCACCATCTTTAGCGGCGGAGGTTTTATGACCTTTTATCAAATGATTTTTGTTTTTTGGTTTGTTCTTACCTTGAACTACTTTCAGTTGTCGGCTTCTATGTCTTGATCTTGCTCTTTTCTCTCATTTTCTTCCTCCGTCTCTTCCCAGCTCTTTTTGATATCGTTTGTGATGGAGGTAATATATATTCCTAATTAATTCTACTTTTGGTATGGTAGTAGTAGATTTTATGTGCCAGTACTAATGAGAACTCAATAGCTCTTCTTATAACCCGCAATCCTTTAGCACAAACCCGTACTGAAATATGAGTGCATTTCCATATCCTATCTTTTGTGTGATATTTGATTTCATCATCTATTTAAATTTCAGAATTTCTTACTTTTGTAATTTTCATCCAAAAATCCTTCCACTTTAATCCCCTGGTGTTTAATCTATTTTAGATGGAATTGTTGATATGAAATTTCATATAGGGCTCCTTCATCATCAAGTAATATTTATATTTAGTTGTTTTCTTCCACTTCAAAAAGAGGCCTTAAAACCAGGTATGAGTTATCATATAGGCTCACATGGCATTGCCCTAAAGTAGAAGACGACTCAAAATATGGCTAAGGTAGGTGCTTTAACTAATTAGCTGAGATCACTTGAATTTTTTGTACTTGCTTTATCACCTACTAAACCTCCTATGTTTAAACAATTATGTTTAAACCTCCACTGTCAACAATGTACGTTAACTTCAGTACAAATGCGGTGGTGGAAGGCACCACTGTCAATTTGGGGCTTTGGGACACAGCTGGTGACCTTCATTTTTTCTTGTAGTATGTAAATTGGAATAAGGGCCTGTCAATTTGAGCATGGGTATGAAAATTTAGTTCCTTACAGCAATTCAAGAGTTATCCCGCTCCACATTTGTTTTAAGTGGCAAGTTGATACTAAATAGGAGTCATAATAAACTCAACATCGTATAGTATCTTGTTTCTTCTACGTTTGACTTTTATTAGTATTACTCACAGAATCACACATGCTCTTTTATTTTCAGTCACTAAGATTGTTAGGAGACGCTACTGCATCCTTCGTGCAGACCTGTGTGAGAGGGATTCAAGCTAATAGGGAGAGGATCTCAAAGCTGCTACATGAGGTAAGGGGTATCTTCATCCAGAGAAATCTTTTTGTCTTGAAAAAGCCTACTCATGTGCACTCAAATTATGAAAAGTCTATCGTGCACCAGGGAACTTGTCTCCTATGCCCAACAAGTAGATATTCAAGTATTTTATTCTCTATATGTTGTCCATGTAAAATTAATTATTTTCTCCATTTTGATTAAGTTTATTTTTTTGTAAGTTGGAGCTTTTGAAGAGATGATGAGCATGATGAAGGTAGAACTTGTCTTCATTACTTGTGTTATATAAGGCCATATAAGCCACTATTGCACAATCAAAAGACACCCTAATCCCTAAAGCATCATTAACATCTACTATCACCATGTTTTCCAAACACGTCATTAATTAAAGTCTCCATGTGAGCCTCTGTACAGCCCCGTTCAACACTGCTCTTCATATGTACCCTGTCAATCGTTGACTGGTCACTTAACGCCTCTTAGCTTGATTGGTCACTTCTCATCCCACTACAAAAAATAATGAAATTTGCAACGCTGGTTAGCTTCGGAATGGGTTAGCCGTGGCAATTGCCTACCTTTTGCCACGCCATAGCCACGGAAATGAGCTTTCCGGGGTTAATTTTTCTAATATTTGCTACCTCGATGAAGTCCCGTTGCTAAAATAAGTACTCCGTATGTTTTTATTTAAAAAAAGGAAAGAAAACCTAAACCCTAGCTTATAATCGTCGGCCCCTCTGCCTTCCTCATTTTCAGATCTACAAAATAAACTTTCAGATCTGAAGCCTTCTTCTCTCTCGCTCGCTTCTCTGAATCTCTTCTCATCCATCTCCTTCTTGACTGTCAGATCCATCCATGGTCGACCTTGGGCCGGTCGGCTGACTCCGTTCGTGGGCAGGAGAGGATTCCTGATTAGTTGTCGTGTGCTTGGGTTGGGGGATCAGCGCAGAGCGGGGCAGGTAAAGCGAGAAGAGATCTGAGAGAGATGGACGGTGCTAGGGTTCCCGTATGCGCAAGATCCTTCGACAATGGCTGAGTTCAGACAAGAGGAGTCAAGAGGCAGATTGAGCAGGTGATTTCACTAGATTTTACCTTTTTTAGAATTTCATTCCTCGATTTGATTTAGTTCTGGATTTGAACTGTACGACTTCAGTTTTTTGAAGGTTTCAAATCTTCACTTGATTTAGTGGGAGTAATATAGGAAAACGAATAGATTATATAATTGATTTAACTCTGGATTTGAACCCTACGTCGCCTCTAATTGTGCTGTTGGAAATCAGCCTTTTGTGCCTAGATGATTCATGGTAGTAATATAGGAAAACGATTAGATTTTAAAATCTAGCTAGATGATTCATGGTAGTAATATAGGAGGCAAGATGTTATAAATATGAATTCCTAAAGGATTTCTTTCTATCCACTGGGCAGCTCGAGGTAGTTTTTCTTGTTCCTGTGTTTACCACTCCAATGTGTATAATGTATATGTTTGGTTTAAAGTATTTCATGAATCTTTGTCTCTCTTTTTAATTGATATTGATGTTGCAAATGTTTTCTCAAGTACTGACATTGTCTATAGTCCTCTTGATTTTTATATTATACAGATAGTTTGACATTGTTTTGACCGACTTCTTTACTTTGAACAATGTATATTGCTATCCCATGATGAACTTTTGGTGCCAGATAAAAGCACCTAATTGACAAGTACTATTGTCTGATTGATAAGAAGCTTGGAACTTGAGGCAGTTGGTTTTAATCTGTAGCCCTATTCTTTTTTAAAAAAATTATGAACTAGCACATCTTAGAATTTCCTTGAGTGATTCAATCATTAATATACTGTACAGAGTATATGTCCTGAGCTTACCTTAGTTTGAACGTTGTCTGCAGCTTTCTTGTTCAGATCTCCAAATTTAGGAGCTAATATTTTTGCCTCCTTCTATGGTTTACATTTTTACAAAGGAACATTACCTTATCACAAGAGTTTTTCAACACATTCTTGTGACTTCTATAGGAATATTTTATTATTTCTGGTTAAGTGCAACTATAAACTGTGCAGGAGGTTGCTTTCCTCTTGTGGAAGGAATCTTGGCAGCTAACATATTTCCTGAAACCTTTTTCCTAGTTCATTGTTACATTAAGATGCATTAGATTTTCAATAATATTCAATATCAAATTAGATTTTCTTAATGTCAGAATACATGGTTCTTGTTACACTTCTATCACCTTTCTCTCTATTTTTTATTCTGTTTGTAAGTGTTTGCCTATTCTTTTCCCTTGAAACAATTCCGTTACATTTTATGGTCTTTGTTACCATTAGAATCGTTTGCTTTACTCTAAATGTTGTTTGCAGATTCTTAGGAAATCGTTGCTTCTTCCGGAGAACAGTGTAAGGACCTATGCTGAAGCTGAGATTCGTGTTGGGTGAGTTAGCAGGCATAATTTCCGAAGAAATTATGTTTTCTATGGGCTATTAAATTTATTTGAAAAATATGCTTATTGGATTCTGCAACATTTTTTTGTGGGCAGTGTAGTCTTTCGGGTCTCAAAACTTTGTATCCTGCTTCTAAAAGCAATAAGGAGGACAATGGAATCATAGGGATGGGATGTTCTTAATCTTAAGTCTTCTTCAATGATTTCTCATCTCATCCAGTTTATCCAAAACAAAAAAAAATGCCATCTCATTGTAAGTATGTGGAGAAAGATGTTTCTTTCATGATATTGGGTTGGAACTTGAGATTCCTCAAATCTTGAAATACAGATTTATTCCTTTTTTACTGAATTTTTACCGAAAGTTAATATTTATTTTGCAGTGAAGTGAATGTAGAGGGCCTGGAGACTCTAGACTATCTTGACAGCCTATCTGAAAGACAACGGTTAACTGAACAAGGTGATGCTTTGATTTTTTAAAATGAGGTAAAATGTTTTGTGTTGCTTAGAATCATGCATTGTTGAAGAGTGAAAGTATAACTTCTCCGTTGAAGAGTTAAATATAACTTATGCCTTTCTTATTTTTAATACTTCTAGTTATATTCTTGAGTGATTTGATGTCTTGATATTGTAGTTTAATGCGCCAAACCAAATACCTACAATATGGTAGTGTGATGCTCACTAGGCATTATCCTTAAGTTGTTTGTCTTCTAACCTCATATATTTGTATTCCTGAGTAATTTAATAGTTCTAGCTATATTCTTGAGTAATTTGATGCCTTGATTTGGTATTTTTTTTCTATGCCAAGTAGAAAATTAATTGCTTAGTTTTGAACTCCTGTCACTTTTTAGTTTGAATTGCTTAGTTAGTTTATAACTCCTATCCGGAAAGTTGGGTTATATACTCATCCAAGGTTGGTCCTTATGTTTGTGCTGAGTGGAATTTCGATCTCTTTTTCTCCTACCAGTGAACTTATCTATGCTTCTGATTGTGGATTTATAGGTATGCCTAGGCAACCAAAATACAGTCACATCTGATGGAGCTTCATAGAGCTATTAAGCGTTGCGAGCGTGCCTTGGTTTCAGGCTTTCGGCTGTTACTTCCTTGGGACCCATTCATCAGTAGGTTCTTATCCATATATTGATTCTGATTATCATAGAAAAGCTCATAGTTCATTAAGTTTCATGTATTTAGCTTTTTCTGATTTCATTGAGGGTAACATGTGTGGTACTGAGTTTAACCCAGACTCATGTATGTTTTATTATTTTTGTAAATTTTGTATAATTAATAAAATTTTGTTATATATGTAAATTGTTTTTTTTTAAATATTGGACTTTATAGCCCGGGTCTAAAGAATCCGGGCTAAAAAACAGTTTTTTTTTTAATTTTCCTCCCATACTTAGCTACGGCAGCTTGCCGTCGCTCAGCCGTCGCAAATTTTCTAGCTACGGCTATTTGCCGAAGCTACCGAATTTTGCCACCCCAAAATTCGCCACCCCCTATTTGCCGTAGCTTAGCCGAAGCTAGATGCCTTTTGCCACCCCTTGAATGCCTTTTGCCACGGCTTTTTGCCGAAGCCAATTTCATTTTTTTTTTGTAGTGTCCGAATATAGCAACATATGAGATGATTTTTTGATCTCCTGCTCAACTTTTGCTATCTTTCTCTTTTGTTTAACCAAACTACTTCTAAGAGCTTTCTTCCCACTTGCCGGCTTCCAATTAGTATGGTCATTAGTTGTTGTAGCAACATGCATGCAACTCTCCTTCCTGTTTAGGGCACATTGTGCATAAAGAGAATATGCAAATCTTAGTAAATTAATATGCTGGGTTAACATAATTGGAATCCATATCCCTTGTCAACTTATTAGTTGTTAAAAATAATGTTTTTAGTCATTAACTAATACAATTATGCTCTGTATTTAGTATTTTGCCTTGAGATGAATTGGTCTATGTCACAATTATATATACAGATTGCTTGATGTTTGAACACTATACCAACTGCTACTTATTTTCTCATTCTTGCAAAATAGATACATTTATAGGAAGTTTCAAACCAAATTAGTTTCCAAGTTTTAAGGAATTAGAGGCATTTTTGTAGAGTAAGCACTAAGCAAGAAAAAGAAGAATAATAGATTTTTATAAAATAATTCATATGACTTGGACGTATCAAATAAAATCCCTAATCCCAGCTTTGCTTTGTTCAAATCAGATAATTTAAGTCTCAGGTTATAAATGTTTTAGATTCAGGTTGTCTGATCATGTTTCACATTTGGGTATTTGGGTCAGATTATTTTCAGTTGTTTGGATAAGCTCGGGTTGATACATGATTTTCAGTTAACTGTGATTTTAGTTCGGCTATATTTTATGTAGGGTCAGTTCACTTGTATGGTTAGTTGAACATCGGATAGGATCAGACCAGGTGGTTTTCAAGTCAGATACATGTCAGGTCGGGTTCATACATGTTTGGACCTAAACCAGCCTTAAGACAAAGCAGAAACCTTTAATCATGTCTCTCTCTTCCATTTTTGTTTTCTTGGTATGATAATTTAGTCTCTTGAAAATAATCCTGAGGCAACGACCTACTACTATCCATAGAATCTTAACAGAAGCAACCTTCTAATCTTGAGTCAAGTCTATAATCAGATATCTAACAATATTATCCTTGATTTAGCATACAAGGAAAAAAAAAGCCAACAAATTGTCATCCCTGGCACAATTAATAAACAAATAATATACCTAAATGCCAAATATATTTAGTATGTTGAGTTCTATCAATCATAACTTGTACATACATAACATGACCTACCATTATCCAAATTTAACACCCTTTTACCTCTTTGATCTTATCAAAACCATGCTCTAAACTTTTCATGTAGCATGCATCCATTTTGGACTTCAAATATGATATTTGAAATAGGAGATAGAGATACCACATTCCCTAGATTACAGGAACATAAATGATAGTGTTCATACTTCATAATAACCTGAGCAAGATGCATATTCTCGGCAAGTTGTGCCAAATAGGCAAATATTGTTCTTGGGTGGTATTTTTAGGATTGTGAGGTGTAGAAATATATGATTTGTTACTGCTATTAGTTGTAGTCATTATTTCATTCATTAATGACAAATTGAATTGTGACTTTGTGATTAAATCTGGGCGAATTGACCAAGGCGGATGGTGGATGTAAATTTGGTTTTTGTTAATGCACTATGTGATAGGGTGCGATTTGGGGTTGTTCTTGACCATGAAATTTAGTTGCTCACTTAAGAGCTTCAAATTTCCCCTGTTCCAAGCTTAGAATAGGTGTTTTTATAAACCAAAAATTATCAACCCTGATCCTTA
Organism: Persicaria maculosa; assembly: GCA_963922045.1. Classification (NCBI taxonomy): domain Eukaryota; kingdom Viridiplantae; phylum Streptophyta; class Magnoliopsida; order Caryophyllales; family Polygonaceae; genus Persicaria; species Persicaria maculosa. Next base: position 64,060,553 of record OY998263.1, on the reverse strand, counting down.
TTTGCATTTCTATATAAAAGGAAAAGAAGCACATTCTATTATAAACAAAAATTCGTCATATGATTCATTCTATTAAAACTTAACAGTCATTATTCATTCTATTCCTTCCTTGTGGATGTTCTGGGGAGGGAGGCCTCTTTACCCTCAGAGCTTTGTCTATGGTATAGGTTGATAAATGAGGTATGTTATTTCTTCTAAACATTTTATCCTTTTGGTTTGTTTCAGTTGGGTTTTCTTTTCTGGTACGGAGCTCCAAACTTCTCATTTCCCTCAGTACTTGTCCGTCTCCCATCTACACCGTCAGGTACCGTCTTCCCTTCATTTAACGTGTCTTCTTCACTGGCGGTAATCTTCAACCTTACATCCCCTCTTTATTGTTGTTGAGACTTGGGTTTGTAATGTTTTTCATAATGGGTTGAACTTATAGTTCGAGTTTTTTGTGATAAATTTTAGAGGCTTGGTCTGCAAAATTAGTTGTAGATTTTGACTATGGTCCAATAAATTAATACAACTCACTTATTCTCAGCATTTTTAGGGTTTGGGTGACTCTCCGTTTCTAAAACAGTTAGTTTATTTAGTTTAGATGAATTTTTATAAAGCTTTGAAAATCTTATCTTGCCATTAATGGTGGTAATTAGAAGTATACAATTACCAAACTACCAGCCAAATGATTTTGCCCCCTTCTTTGAATTACCACCAGAAATGGAAGAGATAGAGCAACTAATTTCAATAGGAAATTTTATAAATTCAAGGGTTTCCCGTTGCTAAGGGGAAAGAAGAACTACTGGCGAATATTCAATCATTGGATCTTATCGATTACAAACGTAGATAAGATTAGAAAGGAAAAACTATGAACAACTCTCCCAATTCATTTCTGTAGTTGTGACATTGTTGGGGTTGTTGTTGTAGAAGTATACATGGAATTTAAATGTCTTTAATTGTCTTACAAGGTCTCCTTCCCGTTAAGAAGAAACCTTTTTCTACAGTCTTAACTGCCCATCTCTGAAAACACCTCCAACAGTGCCATCACATGTTGTCTTCTTTGTTTCGATTTCAGGTTCATATTTTTATTCTTTTTTACTTGCAATTGCATTTGTTTTTTCTAGCCAAGTTCAGGTTAGATTTCTACCCTAATATCAGACCTTCTTGTTCAGATTTCATCGACTGCTGCTTTGGTACTTCCTTGTGTACAGATCTGGTGAGTTCGTCCTTTGTCCTCCTTGCCAGCTCTCATATCCCTTCTCAATTTTTTCCTGAGTTTCTTTACTGGATTATACTTGTATTTTGAATTGTTTGTGCTTAATTTCAGAGGCTTGGTTTTCGGTATTTGGTTTGTTTCCATGATTTGAACTTTGAACATCTCACCTCTTCCTTTGGGTAAGGTAAAGATGTTTTCCTAGGTGGAAATAGGTATGACCATATTCCTCTAGATAAATTCCCAATGAAACTCTGTAGGAGATCATAATAGAATGTAAAGCTGGGTTGATATATAATAAGGTGACTAATCAAAAGTGTTGACACCAGCTGTTGCTGCCATCAATGGATGAAACCTTCTGATGTCCTATTATACAAGGAAACCATCTCGCATACCAATTTTAATCTAAAATATTACATCACGCCCTTTAATTAGTCACCTTATTATATATCACATTTCGTTCCGTTTTCGTTGCAATTGGATATGCTGTTTATGTACAATATGGATTTTTCAGCCCTTTTTTATTATATATCATAGTTTAAGCTATTACTACCTTTTTTTTTTCAATTGAGAGTCAACTCGTCAGGTAAAGGATTTCCCTTCTCGACCCCCACCCCTCTTCTAAACCTCCATTGATTGTGCATCTCATATTTTTGCCTATTTTCTCAATTTCGTTTAATTGATACAAACCATATTCGAATTGATACTTTCTATTGCATATTTGAACACCTTTTACTGAACACCTCTTCTAAACCTCCATTGATCGTGCATCTCATATTTTTTCCTATTTCCTCAATTTCGTTTAATAGATACAAACCATATTCGAATTCATACTTTCTTTTGCATATTTGAACACCTTTTAATGATTTCTCTTTGTTTCTGTTGGTTAACAGGATACTTCTTACCTCTTCTTATATATTATTTCTTCTCTTCAATAAGGTTTGTGTGCTTTCTTCTTTTCAATTAAGTGTCTATTTTTCTTAAACCCTAATTTGGCTTGTGCTTGTCTCCCACTGATTAATCTTGTACATTCATTTGGATTGCTTTGTTAGATGGAATTTTGTCCGGATGAAGGATGGAGTGTCTCACTATTCCTATTTAAGTTTTCCCACTTTTATTATTTTCTCTGCTTGATTAGTAGCTACTTTTGAGTTCTGATTACTTTTTCTCAATTTGATGGATTTCGATTTAAAATTAGATATTACTATTGATTTTCCAGTTTGATGGATTCCCTTTTTCCACTTTTCTCTTTAGGTCGATTGATAGCAACAGAGCATATACTTTCACCACTCACAAAGCATGAATTGATAGCAGCCACCCCGCCTTTGATATCGTAGTTGCGCCTGCTAGGATGCTAAAGGGGTAAGTTCTATGATAATGATTGCTACAATGTACATATTTTAAGGAGATCAATCAGAGATTTGGTTTTTAGTTCAATTTTTTTTTACGAGTTAGACTTGTAGTTGGATTTGTTTTTGATCAAATTGAGAGGCTTGGTCTTTAAATTAATGATTCGTGCCTTGAAATGAAGGTTTATGATCTTGAGCTTGAGGATTGAGATCTTGAGATTGTGGGGTATGGCCTTGAAAATGAGGATCAGTGTTGTGAAATTGAAGGTTATTGCCTTCAAAGAGAAAATTGGGGACTTTAATTGAGGGTTACAGTCTTCGGATTGAGGATTAGGGGCTCAAAATCGAGGATTGACTCCATGAAATTTTAAATTAGGGTTTTGAAATTGCAAATTAGGATCTTCAAATTAGAAATTAGGTTATGATGTAAAGCTTTCCGGATGATATTGCACATCCTTTACCTTTATATTCACGTCTTTTAGTTCAATCAGGTAGTAAAGTGAAGGTCAAAATGTAAATTGGTTGCGAATTGGTTTATGTGTGATTGTATGTACTTATCTAGCACTAGAAGGGTAGGTGATCGTAAAAAGGCTATATGTTGATCTGCAAATTGGTTTATGTGCGATTGTGTGTTGCTGTGATATCTAATTCTCTGGAAAGGATCAATTGAAGCATTCATGGGTTGCTTTTGGTCCCCAAAAGCCTGCTTTGGTCAGCTGGTTACTTGGAATTTGTTTGGCCATGCGGTAAATGACTTTTATGCCATGTTTTCTTGTTGAGGAGGGGGTGTTTTGCTCTGCTAAGGAAGTTGCTTCTGATTTTGATTTAGTTAGTAGGTTTGTATTTAGGTTAAGGGTTGTTTCTGTGGTTCAATCTATTTGTTCCTCGGATTAATTTCAAATCAATCCTTCATAGAGTAAACATATTTTTAGAACATGTGACTTGAACGACCTATTTTTTTGAAGAATTAAATCTATCTCTTTCTATTTTCCTTTCTGTTAAATGAATTTGCTCTCCCTGTTCAATGAAAAACTTATTTTTATCTGAATGTCCGTTAATGGTGGCTTAATCTGGGTCTTTTTGAGATGTTTCGATGAGGGTTTGTATTATGCAATGTCAATTTTGAGGAGACTGCGAAAAACAATTTTCAGGTTAAAGAGCTTCCCAGTTCATGGTGATCTTGAGCACATTAATATCTAATTTGTGTATTGAAAGACACAAGTCACATGAAAATGTATTAAAATACCTTAGTTTACCATTTTTCAATAACAGTTGTCTTAGTAGGCTTCATATTCTTTATTACCTAATGAACAAAACAATCTACTACCTGTAAGCTCATGGTTATTTTAAGCTAATTTCTTGCTGCTAATCTAAGCTGATTTCTTCATGGTTGTTTTGATCTATTTTTTTTTATCTTTTAACATCACCTAAGACACTATTAGATTCCCCTCAGTTCTCATCCTTACTTATTGTCTCATATAGAGTTTACTTGTGTTATATAAGGCCATATAAGCCACTATTGCACAATCAAAAGACACCGTAATCCCTAAAGCATCATTAACATCTACTATCACCATGTTTTCCAAACACGTCATTAATTAAAGTCTCCATGTGAGCCTCTGTACAGCCCCGTTCAACACTGCTCTTCATATGTACCCTGTCAATCGTTGACTGGTCACTTAACGCCTCTTAGCTTGATTGGTCACTTCTCATCCGAATATAGCAACATATGAAATGATTTTTTGATCTCCTGCTCAACTTTTGCTATCTTTCTCTTTTGTTTAACCAAACTACTTCTAAGAGCTTTTTTCTCACTTGCCGGCTTCCAATTAGTATGGTCATTAGTTGTTGTAGCAACATGCATGCAACTCTCCTTCCTGTTTAGGGCCCTCATTTATTGACATGTTGTGCCACTCAACCCTTTTCGAAATTTTCCCTTCATTTCAACCCTTGTTGTACTACGCTCCCATCATTCATACATTTTCAACTTTTTTGTTGTTGTCATACTTCCTTGTATTTTCCTTTTCCTAGCTGCACTTTTGGCACCCCACTCTTATTTTTTTTTAGCATTATCAACGTACTTCCTACTATGCTTTTCTTTATTTTGCAATAACCCTACTTGAAAGTTTATATGCATACTTCTTTATTGCATCTGCTGGAAAGAAAATATATCCTTGATCAATGAATTTCTGGTATGGAGTCTTGGATTATGCACTAAGGGATCTTGTCTCTATGTTTTTCTTATGTTTCAAGTGAACTTTTGATGTGGACTATTTAGATTTTTTGCATTTGTGCCTTAGTGTATAATTTTGAGTTTCTTATGCTTTAGTGTATGGTGTTTGCCGTTGTGTTCTTGTGTGCCAAATTCCACAACCATTTTTGAAGATAAATCAATGAAGAATGAGAGAATATTATAATATTTTTTATATCTGTGAAAGGAATATCGAGAAGTGACAATGAGCATTCAACATCATCTAGAATTCCAAGATAGGATCGTCCTTTCTGCCTGAAACAAAATATCTTTCGAGTGAAATACTGGTACATAACATTAGAGAACTATAACTCTTAGTAGAATAGAGTGCTAAAACTCAAATCTTATGTATCAAATACCGGGCCAGACTGCTTATGCATATTTCTATCCACCCTCAAATCCTATGTATCAAGCCAGTCAGGAAGAGAAACCTCCTCTATTATTAAAAAGTCACGGTATGCCATGTAATCTGAACTCGTTTTTTTTTTAAGTTTATACAACTTTATCCCAGGAAAGGGATCCATTAAGCTGATTATGTTTTTCAGAACTTTTGTCTTTAATGGTGATTTTTAGTATTGAATGAGACATGCTTAATCTAATGTTTTAGTGTGGCTTTTAACTTATTAGGTGGGCCGACGGCTGAAAAACGTGGTATTCTTAATCTTAGTATATGATTTTGGACATGTCATGGTTGGGGATTTGTGGATGTCAATTACGGTGGAAGCACAGGTTAGCTCTTATTGTGGCTTTAGTGGAGTGTTTATAATTGATGATAAAAGTTAGGAGTAGGTTATTTTTCTCCTCTTTGAGTTTGTTACTTTTTCTTTGAAGCAACGTAGCATGGCTGCTTTAGGGTTACTTTCAAAATTTCTTCTTCACTTGAAGGTTATGGAAGAGAATATCGTGAACGACTTCTTGGTACGTGGGGAGTTGTTGATGTTAATGACTGTTGCAGTTGTGCTAAATTTCTGGCAAGTCCCCCCTCCCCATCTCGACATTGATTGGATTAGATGGGATGATGGCATGGTGTATTGGCATGATGTATTGTTTCAATTCAAGTTAATGCAAAGAGGTGTTGTAATCAGTGATAAAATTCAAACAGAACAGCCAGGAACTACAGCCAGAAACTGCCCCCATTTCAACTGAATAAATCACCAATTAAGGAGAATATCTAATTATTGTAGTTTAATAACAATCATATGAGCAAAGAACATACAAAAATGGGAAAACACATTTTTAGGTCAATTAACACATTTTGTTAAAAAAACATAAACTCAGCGTGCGCAACACGGTTCACTCCTAGTCCTTACTATCTTAAAAGCGCGGGTAGATAGAGACTATCTGGCCGTTCACTCCCCATTGTTAAAATTGGAGATCCAACGGCTGAAATCTTCAACCTCTTGCCGTCTTGCGTCGTCCTCCCTCTCTCCACCTCCAGCTTCATTAGTTTGCCGCCTTCGCCTTCGACCTCTCCACCTCCTGCTTCCTCATTTTCACCGCCTTCGATTGATTTTATCCCACCGCCTTGTCTCCTCCTTCCAACCTGATGCTTCCTAATTTATCTTCCCTACTCCTCGTACCCGCCGCTTTCCTGTTGCCCATCGCCTTCCACTCTCTCCGTTTTCCACCTTCTCCACCTTGCTCTGTCGTTTGCTATTCTTCCCTGCTATTCTTCCACCGTCTTTTTGCTTCTTCGTCATCGGTGAACAACACAGGTATATCTTTTTCCCTCCTCCTAATTTCAATTATGGGTTCTCCCTAAACCTAATACTCCTAATTTCCTGTTGTGGTTACCCCTCGTCTGAAGAGTGAAGACATTTTAATATATCTGGCTCCTTCGCCATCGCCCTCGCCCTCGCTGAATTGTCATCACAGGTACGTTCATCCGTCTTTGTAGAGATCCGGCCCCCAACGTTAATCGAGAGGGGAGTACTGTCGTTTTTCGATTAGGGTTAGAACCGATCTAGGGTTAACGGTTTGTTTACTGTCTGGAGATTGGGTTTCGAGGATCGGAGTTTGATTTGGGTTAGAACCAATCTAGGGTTAACGGATGATTCACTGTCTGCAGATTGGGTTTCGAGTTTTGGATTTTTTTGCAGCACTGATGTTGTCTTTTAAATTTGGGATTTTATGCCCTTGCCCTTCATTTTGAGAATTGAGATCTTTAAATTCAAGGTTATCGCCTTCAAATTGAGATCTTTAAATTGAGGATTGGGGTTGTGAAATAATGGGTTATCGCCTTCAAGCTCATAATTGGGGAGTTAGAATTGAATAATTGGGGAGTTAATTGGGGGTTATAGTCTTGAGATTGTGGATTAGGGCCCTGGAATTGAGGGTTGACTCCATGAGGTTTTAAATAAATTCAGGTTTTCAGCTTGGAAATTAGGGTTTGATCTAAAGGTTTGCAGCTGATATTGCACATCTTTTAGCTTTATATTGATGTCTTTTCGGTTTGACATCTTCAAATTAGGGTCATAACTTCTCTCTTCTTTTTCCCCAGAATTACGGGCTGTTTATTCCTGTATTTGGGTTTTCAGAGTTCCCCTTTTTTGATTTAGTTGCAATTGTTTCCTGATTTGAATTTCGTTTTAATTTCAAATTGCGTCATTTTCATTCAAATCAGATACTATAAGAAGCCTTGTACTCTAATGGGAATGTTGACCTTCAAGAAAAGGCAACAATGGGATAAAATTATGCTATTCAAATTTCATCATCGTATTTGCTGCATATTATTTTGTGCTTGGCTTTCTTTGTTTGTCCGAGAGCTAATATCATTATTCTGTTAAGTTTATTACAATAAGTTTCTTTTGTAATAGTATTTGCATAATCCCTTATCTGACACTTATACACACAAGTGAGGATTTTCCAGTAATGACGAGTTAGGTGACTACCGAGTCTTGATACCACATATGAGTTTTGGGCATCATCTAGAGATGTGTTAGACAGTGTCGTGAAGTCATTATTCCTAGCTTTGGACTCCACAAGTTGGGATGTAGAAGCTCTAGGGAATTCATTTGGCCAATTTGACTTTAATTATGAGTATCTGAGCACCGACAATGGAGTTTTGTTTGGTCTGATTTGTTTTAGGTTTTCTTTCCGATTAGTGCTTGAGTTGAGTAGAATAATCATATATAGGTCGCAACAATCAAGGATTGGGTCTCTTGATTAAGGGCTATGATGTTTAAATTGAGTATTTTGGTCTTGAAATTGAGAATTGGGGACTTGAAAATTGAACTTTATGGCCTTATGTAATATTGAAATCCAGGATTATGGTCTTGGGATTAAGGGTTATGACCTTCAAATTGAGGATTGGAGACTTGAAATTAAAGTTTATGGCCTTCAAACTTTGGATGAGGATTTCTTACTTAACCTGTCAAGCCTTTGCTTTATAAACGGTGCAGGATTGGGGACTTGAAATTGAGGATTGGGGACTTGAAATTTAAAGCTTGATGTAACATTGAAATCCCGGATTAGGGTCTTGGAATTAAGGGTTATGTCCTTCAAATTGAGGATTGGAGACTTGAAATTGAAGTTTATGGTCTTGAAACTGAGGATTGGTATTTTTTACTTTACCTGTCAAGCCTAACCAATATATTTTTCTTTACTGTCATGAAGGATCAGGTAACTCGCTTGCTATCAACGGAATGATTTTCTTTCTCTTACTCCTCCGATTTATGTACATTGAAGTTCCAAATAGATATGCTGCTTGATTATTAAATTTGCACCACCGCTGTCCTCTAAGTGGCGGATCTACTCACTCTTTTTTCTCCTCCCCTATCTTCTACAGGTACAAGTTGATTGTTTTGATCAGTTTTTGGTGGAGAATCGATCAATTTGATTACTTATCCCTCCGTTTCCACGTCTTAACAGGTTTGATTTTCATTCTAATTTGCTCTGATTTCCTGCTTCTTGTTATACAACATTTTTATGTGAAATGGTGAATTGTGCTATACTGCTTACCTTGTGTTACTTGAGGTTATTTTGGTTTGTGACTTCCTGTTTATAGGTTCTAATTTGAATTTTTAGGGTTGTGTGTCATTTAGGAGTTTTTTTGGTTTTCTTGTAGTTTAATCAAATCTATCTCTTTTTATTTTCCTTTCGATTTAATAAATTTTCTCTCCTCCCAGTACAAAATGGGCACTCATCCAAATATTGCAACATATGAAATGGGTTTTTGATCTCCTGCTCAACTTTACCTATCTTCCTACCTAAACTACTTCTAAGAGCGTTCTTCCCACTTACCGGCTAATGATTTCTCATTTTTTTTATTTGTTGCTGCACAATTTTCATAATTATAGAGGATGTTGATAAGCTTAAAATGGTTACAGTTCACCAACTTGATGTAGTTGGTTTCAGGGCTTGTAATAAACTTGTCAAAGATTGTTGTTGTTAGAACTCATTTGGAAGATGAGTCTCTTAGTGGACTTGGTTTTTTTTTTTTGTTGGGTCTGAGCATGTGATGCTATGTAGTGCAAAGGAATCTAATATGATATTTTGATCTGGTAATGTTTAGTACTGTCCTCCAAAACCGACTGCTACCAAAAGTTTGGTGTCAATGTAATCTGTCTCTATCTGCAAGTCATAAATGCAAAAAAAAAAAATCGCATTTCCATGTTTTGAGGGGGGAAATTATGATATGTAATTTGCGAATTTAATCTTTTAACATATTTATCAGATACTTTCACATCATCATTTATTTCTTATCTACAAAGGGTTTAATTCATTTCCATCATTCTCAATTTAATCTCTCTTTCTTAAACGAAATGGAATGTGCTAATTTGACCCCCATCTTTCTCTTCTTTGTTGTCCATTTATTGGTATTCTCCCTGTACTGATTTTGTAATGCCCTTAGGTAGTTCCTACTTCCCTATGATACTCTATTTCTAAACATGTGTGTCCATCATTGTCTGTTTACTTTTGTTGATGGTTTAGCTCATTAGATGTTTTCCCCTCCTTTGTTTAAAGATATATTCCATCCTATTTGTGTTTAATCCTTCTCCTACTACCATTCTTCACGGACTTCCTTCATTTGTTGTTTGGTTTATAAGTTCTCATATTTTAAGCAGCTCTATTTTGGTTTTGACAATATTCAATACCTTCTCTTTCATTTCAAGGTTTCTATCTTTTTGGGCCTACTCTTTCTTTATTAATTGTGTTTTTCCACTTTCTGTGTCATGCTTCACATGTTTCCCTCGTTTGTTGTTTAATTATTTTATTAGTATTTTGTGTGAGTTTATTGTTGTAACTCTCTTATCCTTCATTTCTCATTTTTTAGGCGTCTGTTTTCTCTTATAGGCCTCATCCCTTCTTATTATAGTTATTCACCAAAGGTTCGGTTCAGTTTATTGTGTTGGTTCTTACAACAACCTTGTAGTTGTACCTTGAAGAGGGACTGCATAACATCCATGGATGCAATTTGATTCTTATACCCTATCTTTGAGATGATTTTCATTTCATTTAAAAGTTCATCATTCTCCTCCCCTCAGCTTGGAACTCTTGATGCCTGTTCAAACCGTAACCCAGCAGGTTTGCAGATTATAATCCTTTTTTGTACATTGTTTTATCCCTTCTTAATCGGTTGATAAGTGTGTTCTTATATCAACTTGCAGGCTACTAGATAGATTCGGCGGGTTTATGTTGGTGGTCTGCCTCCAACTATTCTTCATCATTCTCAGGTGACCCAATTCAACTTTCAGGTGACCATTTATGTCCGTCACCCAAGTTGTAAAATGGTGTAGTGACCATAATCCAGCAGGTTTGCAGAACCAGCTAGCCCCTAACTTGGTACAAGGTGTGAAAATTTTGGCTTTGAAATGGGAAGAAGAAGCACATGTTGTTGCAGCCAGTGGCCTTCTTGGTCACACTATGAGGCTTTAGCTTGCTCTTCTTGACCGAGAATTTGATGATTTAGGTTAAGTTTACTCGCTTTATACATATATACTTTGTGTGAAGCAAGTGCCTTTTTTAAGATGATGATTTTGAAAAAACTTTCATGTTATCCAGACTATGAAACTTTAAGAGCCTTGGATGGTGAGAATTCGCCTTTTGTTCCTTCAATGAGCGATGAAGAAATCAATGCTCTTCCAGTTCACAAGTACAAAGTGATGGGTGCACAAAGGTACGATTTCAGTTTGCAGATTTGATATTAGCTTTCAAAGAATTATGTATTGGCAGTGAGTGATTTTTAGAAATATTCACATCATTGATTAGGGTTTTATTCATTTATATTTTTTCTTCCCATTGTCCTCTTATGATTAACTCCGTTAGGTTTTCAATGCGTAACAGACCCCCCCCCCCCCCAACCAACCAAAGTTTCCCTTTTTTTTTTAAGTTTTTCATTGATAGAAAGTAAGAGGCATCACTAGAACATGACTCACTTGTTCACGATGTTCTAATTTAAAATACAAGATATGCCTTCTTACACATCCAACACATTTTTTAGAAGTTATTATCATAGAAACCTTGAATTACAAATTCCTTCATTTTAGCAAGCCAGCGCATCAATTTTACAACTATAGGCTTCTATATTTGTTTAGAAATTTCTATATTGTTATTTGAGCAGAAAACCGACCAATGAAAACAAAAAAGTTACAATTGGAGAAGAGACTTTTCGCTTGTATAGGTAATTGATAATTTGATACACGGTGTAGTCCTTGTCAGTCGTGATGCTATTTGTGCTTCGATAAAGGCGAACTTCATTTATCAAGTTGCTTACCTCTTGAACCTTGTCTTCTCTGAACAATTGCTATAGGACATATCCTTTTCGGTAGTTTTCAGTTTTCTCTTTACCATGGTTGCTTGTAAAGGACTGTTACAATTTTCTTATAAGCCAATTTCTTCCCTATAACATCTCGTCTTATTTGGTTTTCTCTCTATTGCTCAATTTCATTGTACTATTGTAGTAAAAGAGCTTTTCTTTAAAATCAGTATTGAATTTATGGCCAAAATATGTGGCACTTGATAGTTATGGATTCATGTGCCCAACCTAGATAAATTGTTTTCCAACTCCATTCATTCAATTGATTGCGATCCTAAAGTTGATAATCTTTCATTGTCCAGAACACATGTATGAAGAGAAAAGGAACATATTGGAACCAGCTGGTGTGAGATCAGGGCTCCGGATCCTTGTCCATACCTTCGGCTATGGTGTAGATTATGACGCATCATTGTTGCACTTCATTTCAGAAATGTCTCGGGGTACAATCTCCTTTATCGAGACCGAGGCAGCTATCTAGGATGCAATTGCACAATGCATAGGTGGCCTCCTTAGTGGCGCATGAGGTTTAAATAGGAGTCTAATGTATCCATCCATGCATCCGCCTCACATCTATAAAAGCCGGAAGCTATCCGACTCGTGTCCTGGGAGATAGGCGGTCTTGATTCATTGATGTAGGGAATCTATATGTGCTGAGGAAGAGAGGGATTTCCTTGTTTCACTGAGCATACTCGATGACGCTGTTGTTGAAAGTCAAGTGTGTCCACAAAGACCCTGTCACTAAGAAACAGTGATCTAGGAAGGCAAAGAAGTGATGATTGGGAGGCCGGAAACTATCAATGGGGAGGAGTCGGTCTCCATAGAGGTAGACATGTAGCGCAATCGGCTACAAGCCGCAGAAGCTATGGGACAAGCGAGCTGCAGCAAAAGGGCCTATACAATGTTGTTTCTGTGCTTGAAGATTATCGTAAGAGGTTGGCGTTGATGGTATCAGCAAAAGCCAAAGATCAGATGTTTGTTGCATTGGATGCTGAGCTCAAAGAGATGCAACAAAGTTGTCAAGTAGGCGCACATATGAGGCAAATAGAAGGGCGTATATTCTGTCAAGGATGATCTCTCACTCAGGGCGACGGCTAGGGGTAGCTACATGGATATCTCCGACGATGGCCTGTCCTACCAAACCCGAGAAATGAGTGCAATGGTTCAACAGTCTAGATCTTCATCAACAGGTAATCCAATTGGTCGGTCACTTGGTGAACTATCGATCACTTTGTATATACTTGAAGAGTTGTATCCACTCTTGGGTCTTTATTTGGATTTTGTTGTCTTTCTTGTTTGGTTTGGAGTTGTTGTGATTGGTTGTAGAATGTATATGAAGGTTCAATAATGTAAAACAAAGTAATGTAAAGATACTCTAGAAGGGGGGTTGAATAGAGTATGCCAGTTTTTCGCAAATTCTCAAGACTTTTGAAGCTCGTGCAAAACCCTTTGAGATTAGACTTAGTCTTTTCTCTGAAAACCTGAATCACAAAGTTAAATAATACAAACCAAGTGCGGAAATAAGGTAAAGCAATAAAGTAAGGACACAACAAATTGTTAACGAGGTTCGGCACGAACTTGGCCTACGTCCCCGCCTAGGGTTCTTCCACAACCCTAGGATTCAAAAGGCTTTATTGATTCGCTTAGCTTAGGATCCTAATAGCTCACCGAGAAGCCTCTCTCCTATACAATTGCAATCTAGTCAACTCACGTTCCCTTGGAGTCCTAGACCAATCTAGAAGAGCCCCACCTCTCTCAGCTATCTAGTACAATCCTCTTACTCTCACAAATCAATAGCCTAGTGCAACTTCCCGAGTTATAAACTCTCGAGTAACACTATAAATGAATATATCCTATAAGCTCACAGTGACTCTCAAAGGCTTTGAAATAAAGAACAAACTCTTGAGCGCTTAGCAGAGAGACACTTTGGAAGACAGATCTTGCTTGAATGAATGAAAGCTCGTGTAGCACTTGTGTATTTTGTCTTCTTCTTCCTTTCCTTTATAGAAGTAATGTGGAGCGTGAGGTTCTTCAACACCAGATCTTCAACAACGGCTAGTAAAGATCATGGCGCGCCCGGATCTTCTATTTTAGGACGCTTCGAAGACATGATCTTCTTTGAATTGGATCTCCTCAATATGCACCACAAGGAAATAAATAATCTCGAAATACTTCCTGAAAGATTAGTCATACATATATATATAATATAAAGGAAGTATATAATAAGATTAAATAATATACGGATTTATAAAACAGGTTTTGTATTTCATCAACTGTTAATGCTCCAAGGCCTTTGACACAAACATCCTGTCAAAGCCTTTGAAACATTTATTCCGATTTTCATCAAGGGAGGGAGTTATCAATCTCCCCCTTGATGAAAGACAAAACATGTGCATCCCTGCAACTTAGTCAAGCATAGATAATAAAATAGAGATCGGACTAAGTACCTGCAAGGGTTAGACAAATGTTGGATCAAATTTTTAAAGCATGCAAAAACCATCCAACCGAAAACCATAAATCAAAAACCAAGGTCTTCCAAGACCTTTAAGCAGAGGTTTTCAAAGTCTAAACACCACAGATCATCTCCCCCTTTTTGTCTTTCAACAAAGGGAGGAGGTAAAACAGTCACCAAAATAGTCACCAAATGTTTTGAAAACGTTTCCAAAAACCAGCAATGTATCAAGTGGGTGGGATAGGGTAGGGTAGGGTTTAAGCTTCGTCATCCGGAGCATCATCAGTGAGCCTCGTCCACAGTCCCTGTAGCATCGTGGAAATCCCGCTCATCTCCGTCATAAACTCCTTTTGCAGCTCCTTGATATCCAGGCGAACTTCCTCCAAGCCCAACTCTAGGTTGTCCATGCGTTCATCGAAAGCTGGAGCAGTGGGAAAGGCTTTTGAAGGAGCGGCAAGACTCAAGATCCCTTGGGGAGACCGAGTGATGCCAATCTTTTCAAGGCCTTTAGAGTCGAACTTACCCATATGACGCAGCTGTTCTTCATTTTTGACATCCATTCCAGAAGCTTTGAAGAGAGGGGTCAAAAGGGTAGCAAAGGAGAGGGGAGAACCTTTTCTAGCTTTTCTGGCATGAGCCATGGTTCCAAGGATAGTGTTGGCTAGATCAAGATCAAGGCCATTTAAGATGCGGTAGAGCAGGACCATGGCATTGTCGGTAAGGAGTGAGCCAGAGTTAAGACGGGGTAAGAGGCATCGAACAATGATATTGAAAATTATTTTTTCCTCAAGGGTTAGGGATGAGTGGGTGAGTTGCTTTGAGGTGCTGTTGGATGCTTCGGGTAGAAGGTACTTGGCTCGGGCAAGGATGATGCAATTCTCTTTTGAGGGGTGTATTTCAGAGGGTGGAACTGGGGTAGGTAAGCCAAGGAAATCTGCAAAATCATTGGAGTTGAGAGAGATTCTAACCCCTTTGACAACAGACTCCAAAGACCAACCATTGGTGTCATTTTTGGCTTTTAGGTTAATGTAAAACAGACGGGTGAGCTGGGGGTAGTAGACAGTTTCAAGGTTGAGAAGGGTCCAGGCTGGGGATTTTTTGAGAAGATCAATGCAGGGTAACTTCAAAGCTTCGAAGAACTTAAAATCCAAAAAAACAGAACAGCTAATCTTACGAGTTCGAAACTCATCTACCCACTTACCAGCAGTCTCAGCATCTTGAAACCAAGAGGAGGGCAAGGATTGATTTACCTGGATATAGGCCGGGGGGTCGGCATTCTTCCTGCGAGCAATCATCGGAGCAGCTCTCTTGACAGGTGCTTCAAGAGTCCTGAGGGTACCCTTCCTGGTGCGCTTGGGAGATGGAGGCTTGACAGCAGCAGGGGCTTTCCGCTTCTTCGGAGACGGGGGAGGAGGAGAAGGAGAGGGAGATTCTTCCTCCTCTTCCTCAGACCCCGAGTCCTCACCGGACCCCGCTTCATCTACTTCAGCTTCCTCGTCATCTTCAGATCCCTCTTGCTCTTCTTCCTCTTCCTCAGGCTCCTCCTCGGATGGAACCTCCTCGGCTTCGGCTTCCTTCCGAATCCGCTCAGCTTCCTCCTCTGCCAGTTTCCTAGCAAGCTCGGCCTCCTCATCGGCCTTTTTTTTCTTTAGGGCTTCCTCCTCGGCTTCCTTGGCAGCATCTCTTTCTAGAATGGCATCTAGGTCATCTTCCTCCTCTTCCTCGTCCACTTCATCAGCCAAAATCTTCCTCTTCCCTTTCTGTTTAGCACTGAGAGGCTTCTTAGCAGAGCGCTTTTGAGAGCTCTTGGGAACAATGGTCGTGCTCTCAGCGATGGTGCTCTGGACGACAGTTGGGACAATGGCTTGAGGAGCGGGTTCAGGTGTGGGAGAGGTAGCAGTGGCCTGACGTCTCTTGGGGGTGGCGCCAAGTCTTTTGGGTGTGACAGCTTTCTTGGTTTTGGGTGCCATGGAGGAAATCGACTAGGGTTTTCTTAGAACAGATTGAGAGGTTGAAGAAGGAGAAGGTGAAGGGGTTTGGATTAGTTCTGAGTTTGTGATGTAATCGGGTACAGGATTGGGTTTAAGTAGAGGGAGTGATGGGACGGGTTTAGAGTTCCAAGGAAAGAAATCATCACATTGCCAATTTGAAAGGTTTCCAATTCAAAATTCAAATGTTCCATTGAAATCGGACTGAAAATCTGAAGGATTTAGTTCCAAATTTAAAAAATCTTAACGGTTAAGAATATATCATAAATAGGCAATTTTTGAAATCCGATAAAAGATATAATTGATTAAATATATAAAAAGATATTAACCAAAAATATATGATCCGATAAATATAATCCACCATTTAGTTCACACACCTTGACATAGTTCTCAAGGGTCTTGACACTAAGTAGAATTTATCTTTCGTAAAGGGAAAGCTCCCCCTACGAAAGTGCATCCTTGTTAAGCATCCCAATCTCTCGTCTTATGAAGGTGAACCTGTCCTCTGCCAAAGGATCAATATGTTTGGTCCTTGAATGCTGAACAGGATTCTTAGTGATGGAGATGGCACTTGTATTGTCACACTTAATTGGAATACCTTTGAGGTTGATGCCAAGATCTCGCATTTGTTGAGCTATCCAAAGGATTTGGGAGCAACAGGCTCCAGCTGCAATGTATTCGGCTTCTGCTGTGGATAGAGCTACTGAGTTTTGCTTCTTTGAGTGCCAACTGATCAAAGATGCTCCTAAGAATTGGCAACATCTTGATGTGCTCTTCCTATCCACCTTATAGCCTGCAAAATCTGCGTCAGAATATCCAATTAAAGTGAAATCCTTTTGCTTTGGGTACCATAGTCCAAGCTCCTTACTGCCATTGAGATATCGAAAGATCCTCTTCACATCCACGAGGTGAGATTCTTTAGGATCAGCTTGAAACCTAGCACACATGCAAACACTAAACATGATGTCAGGTCTACTAGCCGTGAGATATAATAAAGATCCAATCATTCCTCGATACTCCTTTTGATTGACACTTATTCCAGTCTTGTCTTGATCTAGAGACAATGTAGAGCTCATGGGAGTCTTGGCTGCCTTGGATTGATCCATCTTGAACTTCTTGAAGAGATCCTTAGTGTACTTGCTTTGGTTGACAAAGATCCCTTTCTTGGATTGATGAACTTGTAATCCCAAAAAGAAGTTGAGTTCACCCATCAAGCTCATCTCAAATTCGCTGCACATGATGTCAGAAAATTCCTTGCACAAAGATGTGTTAGTAGCACCAAATAACATATCATCAACATAAATTTGAATAACCAAAATGTCCTTTCCTTTGGTTTTGATAAAAAGAGTCTTGTCGATCAACCCACTTTTAAAATCATTTTCTAAAAGATATTTTGACAAGCGCTCATACCAAGCTCTTGGGGCTTATTTCAAACCATAAAGCGCTTTGTCAAGTTTATAAACATGATTGGGAAATTCTGAACTTTCAAAACCTGGGGGTTGAGCCACATATACTTCTTCCTCTAAGAAACCATTGAGAAAAGCACACTTGACATCCATTTGATATAATTTTATGCTCATAAAAGATGCAAATGCTAATAGAATGCGAATAGCTTCAAGCCTGGCTACGGGAGCAAAGGTCTCCTCGTAGTCAATACCTTCCTCTTGATTGTAGCCTTGAGCAACAAGCCTTGCCTTGTTCCTCACAATCTTACCATTCTCATCTAGCTTGTTTCGAAATACCCATCGTGTGCCAATGACTGATTGATGCTTTGGCCTAGGCTTCAAGGTCCAGACTTTGTTCCTTTCAAATTCGTTAAGCTCACTTTGCATAGCAATGATCCAGTCTGGCTCCTGAAGTGCCTCATCTACCTTCTTTGGCTCAATAAGAGAAACAAACGCGTGAAAAGCACAAAGATCTTTAAGTTTAGAACGAGTTTGAACACTAGAAGTAGGGTCACAACTGATATCCTTTAATGAGTGTGATGAGGAGTATTTGAATTTCCTTTTGCTAGTCTCGGCTTCTTGATTTGTCACACTGGTAGGATTGACTTGTAGTACATCTGACTCCGTGGTTCTGTTAGGTACAGTTACAGCAGTTTCTGACGTCTCAACACTGTTTGATTGGACACCAAGGGCTTTGGACGAATCTTCAACACCTTGGGCCAATTCTTCAGTGTTAAGAATCGGTTCCTGCATGTTCCTCTTCTCTGTGTTCTTGGTAGCAGCATCATCACCTTCCTCGTTCTCTTCATGGATGTTAAGATCTATATCTGCAACACTTTCACTCAAAGCACCGTCATTGCATTCATCAAAAATAACATGTATACTTTCTTCAACTACCTGGGTCCTTTTATTGAAGATTCTATAAGCTTTGCTACTCGTGGAGTAGCCAAGAAATATACATTCATCACTACGCGCATCAAATTTCCCAAGGTTATCTTTTCCATTGTTATGAACAAAACAAGTACAGCCAAAGGGTTTAAAATAAGATATAAGTGGTTTGCGGCCTTTGAAAAGTTCATAAGGAGTTTTCTTTAAGATGGAACGAATGAGACAACGATTTAAAATATAGTTAGCTGTGTTAACAGCTTCAGCCCAATAGGTTTTAGGTAATGCATTTTCTAAAAGCATAGTCCTGGCCATATCCTCTAAGGTGCGGTTCTTGCGTTCCACAACCCCGTTTTGTTGAGGTGTCCTAGGAGCAGAAAAGTTATGGGAGATGCCATATTTAGCACAAAACAAATCAAACTGAAGTTGATCAAACTCCCTACCATGATCACTTCGAATTGACACTATGGGCTCATTTCTTAAAGTTTGTAACTCCTTACAAAGTTTTGAAAACTCAAATAAGGCCTCTGATTTTTCTTTTAAAAATGCAACCCAAGTATATCTAGAAAAATCATCAACAACAACTAGCATGTACTTTTTACCATTGGGAGATTTGACTCGCATAGGACCACATAAATCTATATGTAAAAGTTCAAGAGGTCTAGAAGAACTTACAACCTTTTTGGGTTTGAAAGAGCTACGTGTTTGTTAACATCGTGTGCATGCATTGCACATATCAATACCTTTGAAGTCCATCTCAGGTAACCCTCTTACAAGCCCTTTGGTCACAAGCTTCTGAAGTGTATGTGGACTCACATGACCGAGTCTCCTATGCCAGAGCTTTGGATCGTCCGTCAAAGCCTTTAGACAGGTTAAGCTTCCTTGTGCCACTTGATCAGCATTTACAACGTATATATTGTTGTAGCGATATGCAGTCAATATAACTTCACCTGTATCTTCTCTGCACACTATGCATCTTTTCTTGTTAAATCTGACATTGTTGCCACTATCACATAATTGAGAGACACTAAGCAAATTATACTTTAAACCATTAAAAAGATAGACATTTTTAATACTATGGCTGGAATCACTTCCAACACTACCAATACCAACGATGTCACATTTTCCTTTGTCACCAAGAGTGATTGTTCCCGTGGATTGCTCCTTTAAGATCATGAAAGAGAGAGCTCTTCCCACTCATATGCCTCGAGCATCCACTATCAATAATCCATTTGTGATCTTTCACCTTGGTGATCTTCTGCAAGACAAACATCAACCTTTGTGGCTAGACCAATAAGCAAATTTGGATCCATTGTTGGGGTAAACCATATATGGTAAAATAGTGCCTTTTGGAACCCAAACTTGTGTTATCCGTTCTTTTCTCAAATGAACAGGAAATGTATTGCGAATAATATATGGATTCTTTCTTCTATAGGGGCAGGTCTCTTTTACATGTCCCTTTCTAGCACAATGGTGACATATAGGAGAGATTCTGCTTCCTTTTGCCTTTACAAAAGTGGTAATGTGTTGCTTCTTTAAAAACTTTGGATTGTAACCAATACCACTTTTGTTTAGAGAGCTTTGTTGCTCACCCAACATCCTATCGAGAGTACCTTTGGATTTGGTAAAACTTATGAGGGCTTTCTGTTGGTCTTGAATCTTATTATTTAGGGAGATCTTCTCGTTCTCTAAGTCATGATGCTCATTTCTTAGAGAGGAGAGATCTTGCTTGAGTTCAGATTTCTCTGAGTCAAGCGTCTTGACTTTAATGTCAAGACCTGAATAAGAAGCTTCAAGACTTTTGGCCCTCATAGATAGATCCTCAATAGTTCTTTCCTGGTCCACAATTCTCTTAATAAGGATGTTAGTTTGGGCAATAAGCTTCTCTTCATTGGCAATCATATTGGAAAGGAATTCCGATAATACCTCTTTTGGACTTTCCATAAGTTCTCTTACAGTAGCTTCAAGCTTTTCATCGTGTGATCTATCTTCTGAGGCCAAGACAAATATTGGCCTTCTCATCATCGGAGTCAGAGTCGGAATCACTCCAAGTTGCCACCATGGCTTTCTTCTTCCATTTGTCACCTTTCTTGGGCTGGCTCTTTGTCTTTTGAGGGCAGTCCTTCACAAGATGATCTGTTTCACCACATTCAAAACAAAACAACGGTTTAGTCTTCTTTTCATACTTGTTGTATTGAGGCTTACCTCGAAATTTTGAAGACTCTGAGCCATCCTTGTTGTTGAATTGCTTCTTCATTTTGAGAATTCGAGCAAGGCCTCTTGTGATAAGAGCAAAAGGATCATCCTCATCGTCGTCCTCATCTTCGGAATCAGATCCATCCTTGGGCTCATCCTTTTTAGACTTGAGTGCCAAGTTCTTAGTGCTAGATGGAAGTTCTCCATCGTCTTCATTAAGGATCATCTCATGCGTGATCAGCTTCCCAAGAAGGTCATCAAGGGGTAGAGTGGTGAGGTCCTGGGCTTCCTCTATAGCTATTACTTTCGGACCCCATTTCTCTTTTGGGAGGCACCTCAGTATCTTCCTTACTTTCTCAACATTGGTAAAGCTCTTGCCAAGAGAGTCAAGGTTGTTGGTGATTTCTGTGAATCGTGTGAACATGGCCTTGATTGACTCATCAGACTTCATCTTGAAGAGCTCATACTTTCTAAGGAAGATGCTGATCTTGGTGTCTTTCACTTGGCTCGTTCCTTCATAGGTGACGACCAATTTGTCCCAAATCTCTTTAGCTGACCTACAAGATGAAATACGGTTAAACTCATTAGTGCTAAAACCACAATAGAGTAAGTTAATAGCCCTGTAGTTTTTGGAGATGGTTTCAAGATCTGCTTGGTTGTATTCAGACTCCTTCTTTGCAACTTTGGTATCATTTGGTCCATCTTTCTCTGGAATCTTCGGACCATTCTCTATAATGTTCCAAAGCTCTAGATCTTGGTCTATGATGAACA
Source organism: Persicaria maculosa (assembly GCA_963922045.1). NCBI lineage: Eukaryota > Viridiplantae > Streptophyta > Magnoliopsida > Caryophyllales > Polygonaceae > Persicaria > Persicaria maculosa. The sequence goes on along the minus strand of OY998263.1, from coordinate 64,039,267 downwards.
TCTTCATCAAAGATCTCCAGTGGACAAAGTTGTTTCCTACAAAGAGTGGTGGTCTGCTTGTGGACCTTCCCTGTGCAAATCCTCCGCTTGCTTCACCAGACATGATCGAAAACTCACAAGATTGTTAGATCAAAAACAGTGAGTAAAGCTCTGATACCAATTGAAGGTTCGATAATGTAAAACAAAGTAATGTAAAGATACTCTAGAAGGGGGGTTGAATAGAGTATGCCGGTTTTTCGCAGATTCTCAAGACTTTTGAAGCTCGTGCAAAACCCTTTGAGATTAGACTTAGTCTTTTCTCTGAAACCTGAATCACAAAGTTAAACAATACAAACCAAGTGCGGAAATAAGGTAAAGCAATAAAGTAAGGACACAACGAATTGTTAACGAGGTTCGGCACGAACTTGGCCTACGTCCCCGGCTAGGGTTCTTTCACAACCCTAGGATTCAAAAGGCTTTATTGATTCGCTTAGCTTAGGATCCTAATAGCTCACCGAGAAGCCTCTCTCCTATACAATTGCAATCTAGTCAACTCACGTTCCCTTGGAGTCCTAGACCAATCTAGAAGAGCCCCACCTCTCTCAGCTATCTAGTACAATCCTCTTACTCTCACAAATCAATAGCCTAGTGCAACTTCCCGAGTTATAAACTCTCGAGTAACACTATAAATGAATATATCCTATAAGCTCACAGTGACTCTCAAAGGCTTTGAAATAAAGAACAAACTCTTGAGCGCTTAGCAGAGAGACACTTTGGAAGACAGATCTTGCTTGAATGAATGAAAGCTCGTGTAGCACTTGTGTATTCTGTCTTCTTCTTCCTTTCCTTTATAGAAGTAATGTGGAGCGTGAGGTTCTTCAACACCAGATCTTCAACAACGGCTAGTAAAGATCATGGCGCGCCCGGATCTTCTATTTTAGGACGCTTCGAAGACATGATCTTCTTTGAATTGGATCTCCTCAATATGCACCACAAGGAAATAAATAATCTCGAAATACTTCCTGAAAGATTAGTCATACATATATATATAATATAAAGGAAGTATATAATAAGATTAAATAATATACGGATTTATAAAACAGGTTTTGTATTTCATCAACTGTTAATGCTCCAAGGCCTTTGACACAAACATCCTGTCAAAGCCTTTGAAACATTTATTCCGATTTTCATCAAGGGAGGGAGTTATCAGTATATAATATATGTGTGTGTGTTTTTGGTGCAATATATGTGTTTGTAATTGTGGGATGGTTCAAGTAATTGTGAATGTGATGGTCGTCATGCGTTTTTTCCATTTAAGATGAAAAGGGAGAGTTGCACATCCCACGGTGCTTTTGACTATTTTTTTCCCGAGAAGCCAGGTCAAGCGAAACTCTCAACAGATAGATACTATAGTATCCATTATTTTCTAACCTTTTTGTGTTGTTAATGGTGATGATTTTGGTTTTCTCGGTGGGCCTATGAATAATCACAACTTAATGGTGATGATTGGGAGTATAATTCTAAGTCAAGATGAAGTCGTGCATAGCACGGCTCACTTACTAGTACTATAAAGGCACGGGAAGATGATTTCACTGTAGCTTATACAAAGTTAAATTTACGTTGATTTATGGTGTTTAAAAAAATTGTACGGCCCAGATTTATTGTAGTATGTAATTCCTATTATGTCCACAAAACTTTGAATTTAAAATGATTTATTTTTTTCCTTATGTGGGCATATATGTCTTCTCATAGACTGACTTCCTTTCCGCCTCTGCTTTCTACTTCTTCCTCTCCGTCGACTATCCACTGCCACTGGCCTTCACCGCTTTCTTCTTTGCTTTTCCTTTCCATCTTCACCTCCTTCAGTCCTTCTGGCCGCCGTCTTTGGCTTCATATTCATAATCAGTTCATCAGGTAATCCTCTTCCTCCGTTGTGTGCTGTAATTGTCGTCTCCTGGTGACAATTACTTATTCACCAGCCTCTTTTCTTTTGTTTTTTGTTGCCCTCGTGGTCACTGGCTTCATCATCATCCCTCATTGCTTTGTCGTCATCATCTCCTGCTGGTCGTTCACCTCCTCTTGTGGTACGTAGAGACGACAAACGTCAACAAAGCGACCCACAGAAGAGTTATCGATCTCGGTTAGTTTGATTTTGGTATCCCGTTTGGGATTTGTGGTTGGATTAATTTTAATTGATGTTTCAATTTTTTATTCAAGGATTTAAATTGGATTCAATTTGTTTGTAAGAATTATGCAATCAGTATCTTTGTTTTTGTTCTAAGTTCGAAATTGAAAGGAATTAAGGTTTGGGACTGATCAGTCATCGTAGTATCTAATTTAGGTTACAGAACTGATATTTTAGGGTTGGAGATGGGCAGATTCGAATTAGTTTGTGAGATGTTATGGATTTGAGGTCCGCCTACAAGGTGTTCGTTGAAATGCCTGATAGGGAAACAACGGTTATGGTGTGTTGTAAATGATCGAGTTTGTTGCTATTGGGAGAACCATCTTTTTACTGTTTTTCAGCAGCACAAATACCACGTCTTTTCTACTGCCGATTGGTCTTCGAAAAGATTTTGCTTTCTTACCTCTATTGGTTGATCGCTATTTACCTCTCTAATCTCTTTAGGATTACTTTTCTTGTTTGCTATTGTTGTTTTGATTTCGATTTATGGGATTTGTGGTTTTTCTTTTTCGATTAAGGAGAAGTCAATTCCTCTTGCATGCTTGATTCGATTCAGTTTAGTCAGACTTAGGGGATTGTGGAAGCGAAAGGGAACAAACAATTTTTTTAGTAGTACAATCTGAAAAATCATCACATCATTCTAACTGTTTTTTAATCACTCAGGCCAACTCTAACCCATGAACTCTTTTAACTCATACCAAAGCTTCTAAAATTCAATAGAGTTGGATCTCTACTGGTTTCCAACCAACACTTTTGTCATTGTAAATTTCTTATTAATTAAACATTAAAAGCAGCTCCAATATATGTTTGAATAAGTCTCATTGGTGCCCAACTGATTTCAGAAATATCAATTAGAAGAGTTGCCACAAACAGTTTATTTATGTATTTATTAAATTGTCACTACCAAATAGCACTTTCACTAAATGATTGAAACATCAACTACCACTTTATCCTGTATACTATTTCAACAGCCTCGTTGTTGTTGAGTAAATGAAGAATTATTAATTCTGACATAGACATTGGTAGATCAAGGCCGGATTCACTCTACATTTAAATGACCTGAACCCAATCGTCTATTTTAAACCTTCCTTTTACTTGGCTTTGACCATGGCGACTAGCTTCTGGGTTTGGTTTTGGCAATATGACAGGCTGGGATGGTCGGTTCCTGGTCTCCGAGAATGTAGTAGGGACTGACACATATCTTCCTGCATCTTGGTCCCACACAACAGAAGTCCTTTTAACGTCCCTCATGATAGGAGGTGCCGGTGCCGAGGAAAGCAGCAGAGGATCAGTGGTACACTCTTTACGAGCTTTCTTTTCGTCTAACCCGGATGTGTTAGCAACTAAAGTGACCTTAGAGGTTGAAGGCTGATCTAAAGCAACCCGAGGTAGAATAGAACCTGATGCTGCATTATAATGGGGGTGGGCATGAGTTCGTGGGAGAGGACTGAGGGTGACCGGTTCATGAACATGACTAGGAGGACTGCTGATGCTACTCAGGCTGTGGGTCCCAGATTCATATTCGTCACGACTGCCTTGGCTTAAAGCAGAAGAGTTATTCCGCAAAGTGCTCATCCTGAAATCAGCTTTGATTTCCTTACTTCCTCCACCGATATCTGTGCTAACGCTACTTCGGATGCTCATATTTCCACTCGAGCTGTAGTCAGCATCGGGTAGACGGCGGTTTTCAACAGGCCGAAGAACAGAGGACGAGGCCCTGGCTTTGGCAGCTGCTTTCATGACTTCATTCGGATCCATTTTCGCAACTGAGTCGGACTTGCTTTCTTGGAAACTTATTCACCCGTCCGGCTGCAGCAGAGTCAGGGTCCACTGTTGAGGGGACCATTCCAGGCTCTAAATGGGGTACAACTTCATCCTATGACAATAAGATTTTGAAGGTGCCAAATATTTAGATGCCATTACTGGTCTGATATTAGCTCCGGGGGAGCTACTGCTGAGAAATCGGACAAACTGACATGCACTGAGGAGTCCATCTTCTTTGGTGGACCTCTCTTGAGTTCCTCTGCTAAGAATAGTGGTGCTAGAACCGACAAGGAATCGGTCTTCAGACCTGGCCAGCAACGGTTGGTCCCGGGTTTCCCCCAAGAGTCCAGGTTCAAGAGAGATGCAACTTCCAACCAACTTCCTGTGTTTGTCCCTGGTGGATACAGACATAATTCTTCTTCCGCTCCACGTTTAAGCTAGCAAGAGGCACGCAGAAGTGAACTGGTAAACTACAGAGGCAAATCTTTAGACCCGAGCTGAGAAAGGCTGCTGTTTCACCAACGAGCAGCTATCATTTCGCTGCCTGAAAGGACACTTTGCCACTACGGATTTGTATAGAACCCGAGCAACGTGAGAACTTCTGGCTTTTCTTCACCTGCCGTTGCAGCCTTGTTGATGCAGCTCGTCTCATCGTTTGTGAATTATCGTCTTCTATCGTTCTTGTTTCTCTTAGTCTTTCGGGTTTCGTCTCAGCTTCCTTATTTTAGGGCTTTTCGGAAGGATGAAGGTGGAGATGTAGAGGGAAAACACCTTTTATAGCCATCGGTAAGTCTTTCATTTATTTAGTAGTTGGTACTTGGTGAGTAGCATGAACCTGCAAGAAGACATCAATGCAGATTTTTCTCAACTTGTTTTCTTGTTTGAGCTGGTTCGCATGTTTGTATTTCTCTGCTAATTGCTCTCATTGGCAGTTAAAAGTTGATATGAGAAGGAAAAGAATCTTATTGTCTGAATATAGATAGATAATTGATTGAAAACTGACTATACACATTACACCCATTTAGCTATAGTTATTTGATTTCAACGAGTGAATTATTTCTTCAAATTCAGCCCATTTAAAAATACAGTTTTTCTATTCTATTCTCAAAGGCATAGGATAATAGGCTACAAATAGAAAGATTTTTCAAATTTAAATAATTTTAGCTATTTTTAATAATGCTTTCCTAGGGTCTGCATCCAAATATAGAGAATCTTTCCCAATATGGGTTGCTATGTTAAAATTAGGATAAAAAAAAACCGTTAAATCTATGTTCATACTTGGTTTGTTTAGTTAATAAATGAGCTCGAGGGGAGTTTTTTTCGAGTATTAAGCAATCATACTTGCTCTTGATATAGTAACTTAAATAAATTTTTGTAAATTACACAAAATTCAAGTTATTCAAGTTTGTATCGAGCTGGGGCGAGCCGACCTTTGAATTGAGCTTAAAATGTGTTCATACTGGACTTCGTTTATTTACTTAACAATCGTAAACATAATATTTAAATAGGGGTGCTATATGAGTTGAGTATCTCGAGCTCGTGTTTGAGCTGGACTTCGTTTATTTACTAACTTGTTTATGATAAGTAAACCATATTGGAAAATATTCTCTATATTTGGATGGATGTACCCTAGAAAAGCATTATAAAAAATGGCTACAAATTTTTAATTTTGAATTTTTTTTTCTAAATGACATAAGTTGGAAAAAAACGTTATACTTGAAAAGATAAAAGGATTAAAGGATTTGGTCTTACTTGACCAAAAAAAAAAAGGATTTAGTCTTAAGATAAACAATTAACGTCCAAACGAAAAAGAATAATTTAGTGGCTAATTTTGTTGATCAGAAAAAATTAAGAAAATACTAAAAAAGGTAAATTATGAAGAAGTATAAAAGGCGGTTTCATTGGAGTTTTTCCTCTTCCAGTGATCTGATCTTGCGAGAGCGTTTGGGATCTCTTTCGACGGCCTTCAAGCAGAGAGGCTAAGCATCCATGGCCTTAAGACATCTTCTCCGATCCACTCGCGAAGCTCATGCGCAGGTTTTGTTTATGATTTCGATCCTTTTTCTTCTTCGTTTTCCCGCTCAGTTCATCATAAATCACTGTTTTATTCGAAAATTTCGAATATCTGGGAATTGGCGATTCTGTAAACGGTTTCCACTGTAATCAATCGGCGATTGATACGCATTGATGGAGCAAAGAACATTGCGCATTTTCCGTTGTAATTTCTCAACGCTTCTCCATTATTCGCGATTTGCTTGAATTCCGGGGGTTCTTGTTTTATATAGTCTGTAAATTAATTCAAAGCAAGGTTTTTGGAATTTCATGATCTGAACGCGGTGGTGGATCTGACTGGTTAGGCGTTAAGGCGTACGTTTTCAATGAGCATTATCATACGCTTGGAATTCTAAAACAACTCTACCTAGTGTTTTTGTTAATTGAAAACGGAAATTGATTTGGATACAAAGAGAAACAACTCTACAGGCATGTAATATCTTATAATCCTTCCATTCAATAATATTTAGATCTTTTAGTGCAACTGGTAATTATTTTAAAATGAGTTGTATTCGTGAAGGGATGGAGAGAACAATTAATTGATGAGCATGTCTGAAATGGGAGGACACTTGCACAATCTCTTGGATGGATACCAGAATGCAGGAATGAAAGTTGAATACTAGCTAGACTGGTTTTCTTGGTTCATGCTAGTCGACGGTCTTGTTGAAAATTTGATTAGTTTTGCTGCTGCTTGATTTGCTGCAATTTTGTTTTTCTTTGATGAATGCAGCATTTTATTTTTGGACAAGAGTAAACAGTTTAATTTGATCCATGGGTTGTGGACCAAGCTTTATCAATTCTTGTTCAGACCAATAAGAGTTGCGGTTGTAATTTGGCCCTAAGGTGAATCTAAAGTGATTTTTTGTACAGTTGAGGCGTTAAGCAGATTCATCATGTGTTGAATGGTTTCTTTGTTTCCCGTGTTCAATTTGTTTTGAGATAACCATGAAATTTGCTACTGCCTTTGCAGTTTATTTCATGCGATGGAATCACCAATAATTTGAAGGGGCATCTGATAGGTGCTCGTTGTTGCCTCTCAAAATCGTTTAGTGCAGGGGCAAATGCTAAAACGTGTATGTTTCATTAAGAGGTGTCAAATAAATTAAAATTTCTCTCTTTTTTTTTTATTTCATTTTTTCCCTTGTTAATGTCCATGGAATTCGTATGCATAGTCATTCTAACTATTTCACTGGCCTTTTCAGTTTCAAGGGGCACAATATGCTAGCACCTAGGGGTGGACATAAATCCTGCAAATCCCGGTCCCATTTTGGACCCGTCCCGCAAAAACTATGCGGGACGGGACGCAGGACGACCCGTTCCAATCCCGTAAATTCCGTCCCGTCCCGCATATGTATATAATAATGTATACTATATATAATATAGTATGTTATACAATATTATTATATATATATACATACGTACTATATTATATATGTTCACGTATAGTGTGTGTATAGATATTAATGTGTACGTATATAATATATATGTATACCAACTGTAATCAGTATATATATATATATATAGGGAGTGGTTCTCTTGTGCCCACCCCTTAAAGTGTATCTAGTGCACAAATCTTAGCCATTAAATGTATGAAACGGATGGCCAAGATTAAAAAGGGTTTTAATTTATTTTTGCTTTACATACGGGGGACCCGCATTAAAAAAAACCACTTACTCTCTTAGACAATGGCGCGTGAGGGCAAATGGGCAATAGTGAGCCACTGAGCCCTTTCTTCTTCTTTATTTTCCCCCACTTGTTTCTTTTTAAACTCACCTTTTTTTTTTTTTTGGTATGCTTTTTTTTTTAAATATATAAAATATTTGGAAAAAAATTGCTTTTTTGTGGGGAATAAATGGTTTTTTTAAACCACCTGATTCTGATTTCATTCGTTTTAAAGATTTGTCAATTCTGGTGAATAATGTTTCCCATAATACCGAATAATCTTCTGTTTTTTTTTCCATCGAGTTCAAAACGAAATTAATCAATTCTACTGAATAATTTGTCACGTACTACCGAATAATATTTTGTTCATCAAATTCAAACAAAAGAAATCCCAAATCTCTAAACAACACTTACGATATTAATGAATAATGCTTCATATTTCACCGAATATTTCTCACATTTCACTGAAACATCTCATAGCTTATGTGTTGCGATTAAAAAAAATGTCGTATATAAACGAATAATCATTAGAAATTCACCGAATAATTCTTGTATTCCACCGAATACTGTTTTATGTGTAACAAAAAAAAATTAACAATGTCAGATTTCTCTAAAAAAAATTGACAATAGTCGTGAATAATCTTTATACATTCACCGAACAATGCTCGAATTTCACTTAATAATCATTATAGAATCTTTATCGACATGAATTCCAAATAAGATTCATCTATGCAACAACACCAATTCAAAGAGATTAATTCCAATTGCCGGAAATCTAAACCTAAAAAATAACAACACAAAAACTAAACCTAAACCTAAACCCAGTGAAATCGAAACCATGTCGCCGCCGATTGAAGGAGAGCTCGTACCCAGGTCGCCGGCTACCAAGTGAAATCGAAACCTAAACCTAAAGAGAGGTACACCCGCAGATTCAATCATGAACAGAGAGATTGGGGGATCGGATTTTTTAACAATACCATAGGCCCATCGATGAACATGGTGGTGCCGAAGGCAATCTGCGGGGGACGCTGAGCACCGCCGCCCGCCGGAGGACTTTAGCAGTCAGCACCCGCTTCTTCGTCATCGGTGGTTGACCCTGGAGCCGAGGAGCGTCCATTCTAGGCGGAGGCGAGGAGGACATTCGACGGGGAGGCAAGGCGACGGAGGCGAAGAAGCGATTCATCTGTGAGGCAAGGCGAGGCGGAGACGAGCCCAGGCGAGGCGGAGGTTCGATCGAAGGTGCTCAGACACCTCAGAATCTAAGGCTCAACCTTATGCTGTGTCCCGATCGAAGGTCGCCGGTTGTACGAGAGCAGTGCGATGATGGTGGGGACCTTGCCGCCGGTGAAGAAGACCATTGGTGAAGATACTGGGTTGCTCTCTTTTGGTCGATGGTTCCACTTGTGAATAAGAAGAAGACAGTAGGGGGGTTAGGGGTTTTTTCCCCAAATTTCACACGAGCTTCACGCATATAAAATATAGTTTGAAGATTGTTTTTTTTTAAAAAAAAAAACACATGGCCACGTGGACGGTTATCAGCCCTCCATTTCATTAAAATCAAGGGCTCACAATTGTGCACAAGGTACACCCTAATCCTTGTGCACAAGTTACCCATTCTCTCTCTCTCTCTCTCTCTCTCTCTCTCTCTCTCTCTCTCTCTCTCTCTCTCTCTCTCTCTCTCTCTCTCTCTCTCTCTCTCTCTCTCTCTCTCTCTCTATATATATATATATATATATATATATATATATATATATATATATATATATATATATATATATATATATATATATATATATAGTATAGATCATATGAGAACAAGCCTTATTGAGTAACATGAGAACACATTTAGGCCATTGATTTAGAGAAATTAGATGGCTTAGATTATTTCGTAATATTAATTAATTAAAAATGAAAATGGAAAAAACCCTACACAACTCCTATGTATAGGCGCGTGTACCAAACCACTCCAAACCCTACTCCACAATCGGGCCTAAGGAGAGAGAAAGATAATGTGAGGCGATCAAGCGAAAGGGAAAGGGCGAGGCTCCGATCGTCCGAACGCTTGGGACTTTGGCGATGGCGGCGCCTTCCTCTTTCCGGCAGCCACCTGCACCTGCACCCCTCGATTCTAACCTCCCCGGCGAGTTGAAGGTGTTGGAGGATCGAGGTTTCATCGTACACAGTTTCATCGATCGGTGAGGAAGAGGACGCCGGCAACGACCAGGGCGGGAGGCCGGCAACGATCGGGAGTCCGGCGACTACGCGGTGAGCCCATGCCCAACGAGAGACTCCATCTTCAACGGAGATGCGGTTGTACCTTCAGATCTCTGGGCCGTCCCTTCAGATCTGAACCGGGCGATGACGATGATGTGGCGACCTTCAGATCTGTTGAACCGCCGACCTCCAAGGGCGACACCGTCTGCTCGGAGCGCTCAATTGTGCAGATATACGGCCTGTCCGGCTTGGCGGCACCTCCTAGTCGTCGACCTCCCTCCTCCATTCTTCGACTTGGGCGGCGGCAATTTGAAGGACGTATCGGAGGCCAACGGATTGGATTGTAATTTCATAAGTAAGTTTCGACATTTATTGGTGTTCTAGTGTGAATAGATTCATTTGGTATTAGGTGGTTAGAGTTTGTGGATGCTCTCGAATTAGGTATTGTTCTTGATTTTTCGGATGTGGTTTGTTGGATTTATGGTATTTGGTTGTGATTCTTGGGTCAGGGTTATTGTTTTTGATCGATTTTTTATTTGTCGAAGTTAGTTGTTTGCATCGGACAAAGTTGCATAGGTTTTTGCTTCGGATTGTGTTGCTCATTTGAAATTCGATCTGGGTTTTTGTGTTTAATTAAATTGGATTGTTCGATCACCAGGGATGTATCAATTTTGTTGACATGTTTTTGCATTCGAGTTTGATTGAGATGTAATGAATGTATCGATACCATCGAATAATCATTTGATATAATCAAATAATCCAGTGATATTATAGAATAATTTTTAATTATTTGTTAAAATGACATAAGTAATGGAACCAATGAATAATCGAGCGATACAATCGAATAATCAAACGATACCATCAAATAATCAAATGATACCATCAAATAATCAAATGATACCATCAAATAATTTTTGGTAAAAAGTATAGGACGTTATAATCCATTGATAGGCGTTTTCAGGGTGCTACCCGATTAGAATAATCCATCGATACTATTGCATAATCCCATCGATACTATTGCATAATCCATTGATACGATCGAATAATCCAGTGATAATATCGAATAATTCGAAGAAAAAAATAACCGCCTCATCATGTGGCAAGTAGATACCATCGAATAATCCATCGATACGATCGCATAATCCGTCGATATGATCGAATAATCCAGATATAATATCGAATAATTTCAAGAGAGTGCATCACACACGCTCCCAATTCAGCAAGTGGGCTAAAAAAAACGTGGGCCCCACTGATTTTTAATTAAAAAAAAGCTAAAATTGCCTTTTAATCTCATCCATCCATTTCATCTAATCAACGGCCCAGATGTGTTCTCATGTTACACAATAAGGCTTGATTACCCTTGAACCATCCTCTCTATATATATATATATGTATATATGTATATGTGTATATATGTACTATGTATATGTTCACATACATACACTGTACGTAGTGTATAAATATACACTGCTATTATATATATATATATAAAAAAATATATATATATATATATATTATAAAATTATAGATATATATTTATTAATTCTTTAAAAATCGCAATATATACATGAAATTTTAATTTTTTTTATAATCTTTTTTCGTTGAGGGACAAGGCCCGTCTCGTCCCGGTCATGTCCCGCAAAAATTACGCGGGACGACCTCTGTCTCATCCCGATCCCGTCTCGTCCCGCGCCCACCCCTACTAGCACCCTTCACGGCTGGATGGCAAACTATGGATTTAGATCCCTTGGTAATTGAGAAGTCTGAGGTATGATTTCCTTTCAAAGTGTTAGAAAATGTGTATGCTTTAATCTTGGTATCATACAATCTCTCCTTAAATATAATTCTCCTAACTTTCGCAAAGAGAACTAAGAGACCATAATAAAATAGTGAGACAATGGGTGGTGAAATAATAACAAAGTGGTAGTAAGGGGTGGTTTTGTGTAAACTTCAAAATAAAGGGTGGTTAAGTGTAGAAGGATGAAAATAAAAGGTGGTTTAGTGAAGTTCACCCTTAAAAAAAATAAAAAGAGGCAAACACGCGAAACCTTAAATTCAAATCGTCATTTCCTCCTTCAAACTCCAAACTCCAAACTGTTCATCATCATCCAGAGCGTAACCTTAATTCCATCGAGTTCACTTTCCAAACTCCAAACTCCAAATTTCCTCCTCCAAACTCCAAACTTCTCTGTCATGGATCGAAGATATGTGCTGTTGTTTCTTGAGCTCATAGTGCTCGTGCTGGCCATCAGAATGACGGCTTACGACATGGTAACTAGGCCGTGCGAAGATCCGCTGCCCAAGGGAGGGAGAAACCAAATCCCCCGTGAGCCGTCCAAAGTCGCGCAATGCGAAAACCCTCACCCACCCCCAATCCCCGAGCCGTTCGAAAACCCTCACCCACCCGCAATCCCCCGTAAGACCTTGCACGACGCGCCCAAGGGACGTAAACCATCTCAGCTGCCTAAGGGACGTAAACCATCTCAGCCCCAGGGACGTAAACTATCTCAGCAATTCCCCTCTTGTAAGCTCAAGAAGCTATTTCGAATAGCATCTTTGGTTATTACTGCAGCCGTACATGTCGGGTTGTTAATCGCCTACCCTTATCTGAAGAAGAGAGATGAATTACGAGCGCACCCCATTCTGGGTCGTGGAGGCTGTATTTTCGGTTGTTACGACGGCTATGGCAGGTCTTTGCTTTTACTCATATCCGACTTCTTTGGTGGGAATTTGGATGTCCTTGTCCTTCTTAATTTGGGCCTGGATGTTAGAAACGACCGTCAATTTCAGACTTGACATGGCCGGTTGTGCCATTGCAATCACAAATGGCTACATCTTTGAACATGGGAAAGAGGAGCCTATATGGATTTTACTGGTCATGGTTCCCATAACCATCCACCTCGGACTGAAGCTGGTGTGCCCTTGGTTCATGTTGGTGGAACCAACAGTCCGAACCCTAAACCTAAACCCAAACCCAACCCTGTTGCCCGGCTCCTCTCAATTTGTGGTTGAGCACAGTGCATCCCTGATCAAACTCCTAGTAGATTATCATAGTAGGGGGGATTTGCCTAATGGTTTGAAGTGCCACAAAAAGCTCGGCGATGGGTTGAATAAAGAGTACACCCTCCACCAAACTCAATACTCAATACTCGACGATGGCTAATTGGATAGGGGTTTGGAAAAAAATTTGACTTTGTAATCCCCTTTTTTAGTATGAATATCTTTGTAAAGAGTATTGAATCTCTTTGTTAATCTGAGCATTTTGAGCAATTTATGCTTTGTAATCTGAGCTTATTGAATATCTTGCTTGTCTGAATATTTTGAGCAATTTATGCTTTGTAATCTGAGCTGATTGAATATCTTTCTTGTCTGAACATTTTGAGCAATTTGTGCTTTGTAATCTGAGCTGATTGAATATCAATGTGTACGTATATAATATATATATATGTATACGTATATAATATATATCAATGTGTGTGTATAGATATTAATGTGTACGTATATAATATATATGTATACCTACTGTAATCAGTAAGTGTATATATATATATATATATATATATATATATATATATATATATATATATATATATATATATATATATATGTATGTATGTATGTATGTATGTATGTATGTATGTATGTATGTATGTATGTATGTATGTATGTATGTATGTATGTATGTATGTATGTATGTATGTATGTATGTATGTATGTATGTATGTATGTATGTATGTATGTATGTATGTATGTATGTATGTATGTATATATGTATGTATGTATATATGTATATATATATATATGTATATATGTATATATGTATATGTATATATGTATATATGTATATATGTATATGTATATATGTATATATGTATATATGTATATATGTATATATGTATATATGTATATATGTATATATGTATATATGTATATATGTATATATGTATATATGTATATATGTACTATGTATATGTTCACATACATACACTGTACGTAGTGCATAAATATACACTGCTATTATATATATTATAAAATTATAGATATATATTTATTAAATCTTTAAAAATCGCAATATATACATGAAATTTTAATTTTTTTTATTGTCTTTTTTCTTTGAGGGACAAGGCCCGTCCCGTCCAGGTCCCGTCCCGGTCCTGGTCCTGTCCCGCAAAAATTACGCGGGACGACCTCTGTCCCGTCCCGTCCTGTCCCGCGCCCATCCCTACTAGCACCCTTCACGGCTAGATGGCAAACTATGGATTTAGATCCCTTGGTAATTGAGAAGTCTGAGGTATGATTTCCTTTCAAAGTGTTAGAAAATGTGTATGCTTTAATCTTGGTATCATACAATCTCTCCTTAAAAATAATTCTCCTAAATTTCGCAAAGAGAACTAAGAGACCATAATAAAATAGCGAGACAATGGGTGGTGAAATAATAACTAAGTGGTAGTAAGGGGTGGTTTTGTATAAACTTCAAAATAAAGGGTGGTTAAGTGTAGAAGGATGAAAACAAAAGGTGGTTTAGTGAAGTTCACCCTTAAAAAAAAAATAAAAAGACGCAAACACGCGAAACCTTAAATTCAAATCGTCATTTCCTCCTCCAAACTCCAAACTCCAATATGTTCGTCATCATCCAGAGCGTAACCCTAATTCCATCGAGTTCACTTTCCAAACTCCAAATTTCCTCCTCCAAACTCCAAACTCCAAACTTCTCTGTCATGGATCGAAGATATGTGCTGTTGTTTCTTGAGCTCATAGTGCTCGTGCTGGCCATCAGAATGACGGCTTACGACATGGTAACTAGGCCGTGCGAAGATCCGCTGCCCAAGGGAGGGAGAAACCAAATCCCCCGTGAGCCGTCCAAAGTCGCGCAATGCGAAAACCCTCACCCACCCCCAATCCCCGAGCCGTTCGAAAAACCTCACCCACCCCCAATCCCCCGTAAGACCTTGCGCGACGCGCCCAAGGGACGTAAACCATCTCAGCTGCCTAAGGGACGTAAACCATCTCAGCCCAAGGGACGTAAACCATCTCAGCAATTCCCCTCTTGTAAGCTCAAGAAGCTATTTCGAATAGCATCTTTGGTTATTACTACAGCCGTACATGTCGAGCTGTTAATCGCCTACCCTTATCTGAAGAAGAGAGATGAATTACGAGCGCACCCCATCCTGGGTCGTGGAGGCTGTATTTTCGGTTGTTACGACGGCTATGGCAGGTCTTTGCTTTTACTCATATCCGACTTCTTTGGTGGGAATTTGGATGTCCTTGTCCTTCTTAATTTGGGCCTGGATGTTAGAAACGACCGTCAATTTCAGACTTGACATGGCCGGTTGTGCCATTGCAATCACAAATGGCTACATCTTTGAATATGGGAAAGAGGAGCCTATATGGATTTTACTGGTCATGGTTCCCATAACCATCCACCTCGGGCTGAAGCTGGTGTGCCCTTGGTTCATGTTGGTGGAACCAACAGTCCGAACCCTAAACCTAAACCCAAACCCAACCCTGTTGCCCGACTCCTCTCAATCTGTGGTTGAGCACAATGCATCCCTGGTCAAACTCCTAGTAGATTATCATAGTAGGGGGGATTTGTCAATGATTTGAAGTGCCACAAAAAGCTCGGCGATGGGTTGAATAAAGAGTACACCCTCCACCAAACTCAATAGTCAATACTCGACGATGGCTAATTGGATGGGGGTTTGGAAAAAAATTTGACTTTGTAATCTCCCTTTTTCAATATGAATATCTTTGTAAAGAGTATTGAATCTCTTTGTAAATCTGAGCATTTTGAGCAATTTATGCTTTGTAATCTGAGCTGATTGAATATCTTGCTTGTCTGAACATTTTGAGCAATTTATGCTTTGTAATCTGAGCTGATTGAATATCAATGTGTACGTATATAATATATATGTATACCTACTGTAATCAGTAAGTGTGTATATATATATATATATATATGTATGTATGTATGTATGTATGTATGTATGTATGTATGTATGTATGTATGTATGTATGTATGTATGCATGTATGTATGTGAACATATACATAGTACATATATACATATATACATATATACATATATACATATATATATATATATACATATATACATATATATACATATATACATATATACATATATACATATATACATATATACATATATACATATATATATATATATATGTATATATGTATATATGTATATATGTATATATGTACTATGTATATGTTCACATACATACACTGTACGTAGTGCATAAATATACACTGCTATTATATATATATATATTTTAAAATTATAGATATATATATTTATTAAATCTTTAAAAATCGCAATATATACATGAACTTTTAATTTTTTTATAGTCTTTTTTCTTTAAGGGACAAGGCCCGTCCCGTCCAGGTCCCGTCCCGGTCTTGTCCCACAAAAATTACGCGGGACGACCTCTGTCCCGTCCCGTCCCGCGCCCACCCCTACTAGCACCCTTCACGGCTAGATGGCAAACTATGGATTTAGATCCCTTGGTAATTGAGAAGTCTGAGGTATGATTTCCTTTCAAAGTGTTAGAAAATGTGTATGCTTTAATCTTGGTATCATACAATCTCTCCTTAAATATAATTCTCCTAACTTTCGCAAAGAGAACTAAGAGACCATAATAACATAGTGAGACAATGGGTGGTGAAATAATAACAAAGTGGTAGTAAGGGGTGGTTTTGTGTAAACTTCAAAATAAAGAGTGGTTAAGTGTAGAAGGATGAAAATAAAAGGTGGTTTAGTGAAGTTCACCCTTAAAAAAATAAAAAGACGCAAACATGCGAAACCTTAAATTCAAATCGTCATTTCCTCCTCCAAACTCCAAACTCCAAACTGTTCATCATCATCCAGAGCATAACCCTAATTCCATCGAGTTCTCTTTCCAAACTCCGAATTTCCTCCTCCAAACTCCAAACTCCAAACTTCTCTGTCATGGATCGAAGCTATGTGCTGTTGTTTCTTGAGCTCATAGTGCTCGTGCTAGCCATCGGAATGACGGCTTACGACATGGTAACTAGGTCGTGCGAAGATCCGCTGCCCAAGGGAGGGAGAAACCAAATCCCCCGTGAGCCGTCCAAAGTCGTGCAATGCGAAAACCCTCACCCACCCCCAATCCCCGAGCCGTTCGAAAACCCTCACCCACCCCCAATCCCCTGTAAGACCTTGCGCGACGCTCCCAAGGGACGTAAACCATCTCAGCTGCCCAAGGGACGTAAACAATCTCAGCCCAAGGGACGTAAACCATCTCAGCAATTCCCCTCCTGTAAGCTCAAGAAGCTATTTCGAATAGCATCTTTGGTTATTACTGCAGCCGTACATGTCGGACTGTTAATCGCCTACCCTTATCTGAAGAAGAGAGATCAATTACGAGCGCACCCATCCTGGGTCGTGGAGGCTGTATTTTCGGTTCTTACGACGGCTATGACAGGTCTTTGCTTTTGCTCATATCCGACTTCTTTGGTGGGAATTTGGATGTCCTTGTCCTTCTTAATTTGGGCCTGGATGTTAGAAACGGCCGTCAATTTCAGACTTGACATGGCCGGTTGTGCCATTGCAATCACAAATGGCTACATCTTTGAATATGGGAAAGAGGAGCCTATATGGATTTTACTGGTCATGGTTCCCATAACCATCCACCTCGGGATGAAGCTGGTGTGCCCTTGGTTCATGTTGGTGGAACCAACAGTCCGAACCCTAAATCTAAACCCAAACCCAACCCTGTTGCCCGACTCCTCTCAATCTGTGGTTGAGCACAATGCATCCCTGATCAAACTCCTAGTAGATTATCATAGTAGGGGGGATTTGCCTAATGCTTTGAAGTGCCACAAAAAGCTCGGCGATGGGTTGAATAAAGAGTACACCCTCCACCAAACTCAATACTCAATACTCGGCGATGGCTAATTGGATGGGGGTTTTGAAAAAAATTTGACTTTGTAATCCCCTTTTTTCAATATGAATATCTTTGTAAAGAGTATTGAATCTGTTTGTAAATCTGAGCATTTTGAGCAATTTATGCTTTGTAATCTGAGCTGATTGAATATCTTGCTTGTCTGAACATTTTGAGCAATTTATCCTTTGTAATTTGAGCTGATTGAATATCTTGCTTGTCTGAACATTTTGAGCAATTTATGCTTTGTAATCTGAGCTGATTGAATATCGTTACAGGAGGAGCATTTTGAGTTTGAACATTTTGAGTAAAATTTCATTATAGGAGGAGCATTTTGTCCAGTTTTTATAATTGCTAATGTTGCTGCTTTGATTACTACCCAATTAATGACAACAACTACCTTATTGTGGAGCGAGTAAGAAAATTGATACCAAGATTTCAAGACGACATGAGGGCCTACGCAGACAGTCCCATTTTAGGAGAGGTATATTATTTTCCATTCAAGCTCAGTTAGTACCACACTTCGTAACTTACAAAATTGCTTCATGTGTCTCCCTGGAATCACAAATAAGGGGCGTTGGCTTAGTTCTTGCAATTGAATTCACAAACAACAAGTCCCCAAATGATCCATTTCCAGCAAACTGGGGTAGGTTCTTGATTTTCTTTGTGCTGATAATGTGCAACTTATATAGTTATATCCTTAAGTAGTCAAATAAGAAATGTGCAGCTTTTAGCATGCAAGAACTGAGAAACATATGGGATGAATACAGGCGTAGGTGCATACAGATTGTCAGCTCCTTTTGTCACTTTTGTCAACAATTTGATCTGTCGGCTCCTTTTGTCTTGCACACAGATTGTCCTCACTACTGACACTGTCATCAGGCAGGTTTTTAGTTCTCCTCTTCTCCTTTTCCATGCTTGTAATGTTATTTACATTTGGTTTGGCCCAACTGTGAATTTCTCGTGGCAGGTGAGACAGAAGAAGAATTTGCTAGCAGATTGGCCAAAAATTTGGAGGACCTTATCCTCAAAGAGGGACCTGAGACGGTATAAAAATTATGAAACAATTAATATGATCTCTCCTGAACTAGCTTAATGTTATATTTCCACTTTTTCTCCTGCATTCTGAAACTCTAGATTGCTGCTTTCATTGCTGAGCCTGTCATGGGAGCTGGAGGAGTTATTCCACCCCTCAAAACTTATTTTGAGAAGGTAAAGAACTGTATGTTTACTAATCTAAATATTCTCTGTTAGGTACAACTTGTAGCTGGTAAAGAACTGATATGTTTACTAATCTAAATATTCTCTGTTAGGTACAACTTGTAGCTGGCTGAAGGTCATTACTATGCTGTTTACCCTGCATATATATGCTGTGCGATAATTGTATGCATAATTTGATTGATTGACTAAAACTCTAAAAGCCTCATGGTGGTTAATTGGTTTCTTGATTTGTTCTTCCTTTCCTGATCTAGATAATGTGCTTGTTTATCTGATTTCTGAAGTAACAACTTTAAAGCAGTCATTTGTCTGTAACAATTTTATATGCATTCAAGGGATCTCTGATATAATCTTTCATTCTTGGTCTAGGTTCAAGCTGTAGTGAAGAAATATGACATTCTTTTTATTGCTGATGGGGTATTCTCATTTCCAATTTTAATATAAATACGATGTTACAGCTACATCTGAACCTTTTATCCAATTTTAATATAAATACGATGTTCCAGCAGACTGGGGTAGGTTCTTGATTTTCTTTGTGCTGATAATGTGCAACTTATATAGTTATATCCTTATGTAGTCAAATAAGAAATGTGCAGCTTTTAGCAAGTAAGAACTGAGAAACATATGGGACGAATACAAGCGTAGGTGCATATTTCGGTGCCCAATGTCAGAAGAACGGGATGTTAGTGCGCATTTCAGGTGACACTATCATGTTGTGTCCTCACTTGATAATTTCCCAGGAAGAACTTAATGAGGTTAGTTTAAACCAACACTATTAGTTATGGTTACAACTATATATAGTCCCTTTTAACGTTTCATATTAACTTTTAAGAATTGTGTTGTCTCAGTTGATAAGCATATTTGGGAACGCTCTAAAGGAGACGGAAAGCACGTCCATCAGCTCAAGTCTAAGGACAAGTAGTTAACACAGTTTATTAGCAAGAGTGTAGATTATAGGCATTGTTATTACTTTAGATTGAATAAAGCAACGTTAGAATGTGTTGGTATTATACAAATTAGGTCCTCGATTTTGTTTATTCGATTCATTTTAGAGTTCAAACAACGTTGGAGATGTTGAAAACAAAATGCCAAATAAGATACAGTTTGTTCCTGTATCTAAGGGACTACTCCAAATAAGGTTACTTTTAATTTCGGAAGGGAACAATAAAGTTTATTTGAGATGAATAGCTTGAGAACTGATTTTGAGAATCTAAAATGTAGTTAAATTTCGGATGATGAAGAAGTTGAAAGAGAACAAATCAGTGCACGTCTTATCAAGCATGTTATTATGGACTCCTTACACACCCAACATGTATTCTAAATGCATCCCACCACGATCCCAACATGTGGTCGTTGTATGGACCATGGATGCAAGTTAAAATGTAGTTAAATCAGTTACACTGTAATTAAATTCATATTCTAACTAGAGCTGACAAAACTCGATCTGCTCAAAATTGATTGATCTGAATACCCGAAAAGTTAGTGAATTGAAGTATATCACCCGAGAAATCGACCTAGCCCATTTTTTTTATCCGACATCCGAATAACCGATAATAAAAAATGACCCAAATCGAACATGATTTAACCGAAATTGAGTAAGACCTGAACCCAATATAATTGAAACTCGAAATAAACTAAACTTTAAGGTACATTCTAGTGAAATTTTAAAAATGAATGTTGAAATAACGAAAACCCAAGACAACCGAAAACTGAAAGAATTGAACCCCGAGACAACCGAAATATGAGACAATCGAAATCCAAATAACGAAAATAAAGACAACCAAAACCGAACTCGACCAACTCACCGACCCAAATGAAGACATTACCCGAAATCTAAATACTTGAACCTGAACCGTCCCGCTCGACTGTCAACGCTAATTCCAACCAAATCAACTACTTCAATCAACATATATCTACCACACCCCAAAATAGTTGAGATGTAAAAGGATGATTCATTCCGCATCGGAAATATGATAAAATCCAAGCCTAGATCGATGGACTACTTTTTTTATTATCGTTGAACTTTTATACTATTCTTGGACTGATGGATGAAAAACTATATAAAATATCAATTTTTTGTTATTAAATTTTGTACAACTTCATAACTAATTATTCAATTATGTAGTGTGTGTCTATATATAGTATGATGTGCACTTGTAGAAGAATTGGAGATGTGGTTTTTAGTAGGAATTAACAAAGTTTTTTTTAACTTTGGTATATCAATTTATTAAGTTGATTTTGCTGTTATTAGCTGCCACTGATTATGTGGAAATAGGCTCTGCAATTTATTTGCCCATTCAACCCACTTATATAAAAATTGGGTTTTGACATACTTCATAGTAGTTACTAGACCAAGCTTGCTCCAATTAGGCGTTAGTACAGTTCACACCAGCGCCAAACCCGGTATTTAACCCAACTACTTACTCCATTCAAGGCTAACTTGAGCCAAGCCTGGCCCAAAAGATGGATCAGCTTTGGGTTAAACTCCGACCTATACTAGTCCAAACTTGGTGTAATTGAGAAAAAAAAAGTTATTTTATAACATTTTAATAAAACAAGAAAAGAAATCAAAAAATGGATTTAAAGATGTTTTAAAGAGAATTGAGAATGAAGTTCTTTAGAATATTTGAAATCACAAAATGAATTTAACTCGCTATCATTTTATTTCTTGGGTGTTGGATTAGGGTTAGGTCATGTTTGTCTTTTGTCAATATGCAAAAAATCGTGAACGCGATTGAAACCTAATAACTCAATTGATGATCGAGTACAAATGTGAGATTTTTACATTAGTTTTTTTTACATTAGTTTTTTTTTAGGATCTCATACATTGTCTCTACTTATACAAAAGAGAAGTTTTATCATTACTCATTTGCACATGTGATAAGTGTCATGTTAGCAATCTCTAATTACTTAATATTTTATGCCTTGTTGTTCTGTTTTCTTTTATTCATGACGATTTTTTATCTGATCAAGTTAAGAACCAATTTCTGATAAATGCCGAACGGAGAACAACTAACGGGACAATCGTCATGATAAAGAAACACCACCTTGAATACAACAGGAACGAGTAGTCTGGCAACGCTCAAAGGCAACAGGCACATCTGTTCAATGAGTAGTCTGGCAATGCTCAAAGGCAACAGGCACATCTGTTCACGTGGAAGTATGAGACGATAAAGGAGCAGAAATTTATCAAAATGTTGTGTCAAAAACTCAAAATTTTCACTTCTCTTAACAGAAAAACATTTTGCTATTTTTTTTAAAAAAAAATTGTTTTCTTGTTTTTTTTTCCATGACTCCGTCACGACCCCCCTCGCCTTTCGTACAGAATCGGAAATTTCACATAAATTTGACTCTTTGAGCGCCCACTCGGCCACTCCTCTCCTCTGTGTTGTCATCTCTCCCTCCCCTCTCTTCGATTTCCTGTTGTCAGCCATAGCAAAGCAAGTACAGCGACGTAGGGATTGCCTTTACTCAGGCGAGGATTCTTAACTTTCTCTTTCCCTCTCTTCTCCTTTTCTCTCTGTCCTATGTGTTTTGTGCATTCCATTATTCCATTTCAGTATGGCGATCGTTGTCTTCATTCGCTGTTCGTTTGATTACTGATTGTTGCGTTAACGAAGTTGATTCAGAATTGGCTTTTGTTGCTACTTTCTAGTCCTGGATTTGTAGCATCTCTCATCGCGATTAGCCTTTGTCTTTTTAGATTCGTTGAAATCAATTACACTCAGCGACTCTCGCAAACACTTTTGGGAATGATGTCTATGAATTTGTGAGTTACGTGTAAAAATCCTAAATAGTAATACTGATGGTTTCCCCCTAACCTTGCATCCTTTCTAACATTTTGGGTTTATGCTTCCTCCTTGATTGCAGGTCAAATCTATTGGGAAATTCAAGGAAACTCAAAGAACCGAAGGAATTTCGACATCAGATATAATAATGAGAATCGTCAAGGATTATAATCAGTATGTGATGCGGAATTTGGATAGAGGATATACAAAAAAAGAACTTAATCTTAGTTATGTGAAGGTATGCATTTTAATAGTATTTTCTCATTTGTGTTTAGTACTTTTTTGGTCGGAACCAACAATTTTCGATCTCCTCGCGTTTCCATCAGGAAAAACGCCTGAGGGTTAATATAAGGCTAAGGAAGCTACAAGAGAAAGTAAAGGAGCATCAAGAAAAGGTCGGTGAAAAGGTAATTTTATGTGTCTCACCTTCCTTTTTAGTAAAATCCTGAATAGTGGAACTTGATTCTCATCAAATAGGGTTTTCTAGGTGAAGTTCCATTGGCTGCTATTCTTGGGATTCATCAGTGATTTGTTTTTTTAATAGGATTTGGTATATTATCAACATAAAAAATAAATAAAAGATCACCCTTGTTCAAATATGAAACTTAATAATTTGTTCCAATGATATATTATCTTCATCTTTCTATGTCTGTTAATTTATAACAGCTGATGCTTTACAACTTCATTCTTTTAGCCAGTTTAACCTGCAGGTAATCACTGTTTTTATTTTATACGTGCGATGCACTGCAATTAATCCTGCTGATCCCGGAGTCTTGTTTAAATATTCCCATGAAACAACTAATGGAGCCAATCCAAATCCGGGTTCACCAGCCAAGGATTTACCTGGGAAGTTCGGTGAACTTGGTAGCAGGGTTCACTCCTCTCCCTTAACAGGATCTAGAGGCTCTTTAGCAAGATCTGACATGGACAAGGTTGCCTCAAGAAGGGAAAATTTGGAAGCCACTGTTCAACTGCCGAATGCCAAAAAGCGTTCATCATGTATTGGCTGCGGGCCAATCTTGTGTGGATTATTTGTTCATGAAGATTGTCGGAAAGAACGTGCGGAAGACCAAGAGGCCACTGGTGAAGATGCATTATTCTGCGCTCTGTGCAATGTTGAGGTAGACTTCCTGAAGTGCAAGTCTTTGTCAAATGTCTATTCAGCTGGAATCACTCTAAATACTATTTTTCTTGAACTTGGCTAGAAATTGGAGACATTGCCATCATCAAGAACTTTTGTCATTTTCATGTCTTGGTCCAAGCCTATGCCAGAATTATTGGCAGGGCATGGTGGGGGCGCCTGTGCCTGGGGCAGCAATATTTGACTCCGTCCTATTCTTCTTAATATATAGTTTTTTTGGGTGGAATTTTGCTGAATAAGCCTGGCTTAAATTTGAGTATGCACAAACTATAAAAAAAAAAAACACACTGGCCAATGGTTTGCACAACTAGAGGAATGCATTTGAGGGCTCTAGCTGAATTTCAAGCCCTGAAACTCAAGGCGTAGATTTAAAGGTGGAAACCTATAGAAAATGTGCGTAAAGCTCTGTTTAACATAAATAGAACTCTTTCTACAGGACATAAAAGATTAATTCTCCTTTGCCCTCTGTTGAACAAAAAGGCGCAAATAATTGTACAACAATTTTATTTGATTTTTAATATTTGAGTTCGACTCCTTTTGGTTATCCTCTTGATTCGAAGTCGTATCGATAGCAAGATTTGAGTGGTTTTGGTGATTTGGGCTGCACCCGAATTTTAGCGGGTTGCCTACGTATCTCTTGGAAGAGAATCAAGCCGCACGTAGTTCCGAGTATTTTGGATTTTGATTTTGTGTTTGTTTTGATTTGGATTTGGTTTCGTTTTCTTTTATGCATCATAGGATGATGTTCAAGCCCACCTTCTCGGAAGGGTAGCTCAAACAACGCTCCACCTGAGTAACCTGAGTCCACCTTCTCGGAAGGGTAACTCAAATAACCCACCTATCATTTGCATAGAAAACGATTTTAGGTGGAGCTTGATTTGTTTTGACTTGTTTTGACTTAAATGTCAATTTGAGGGTTGTGATTGAACTCGTTTGTGAGATTCCTACGTACCCTTTTGGAAGGGATCAAATCACACGCAGTTCTTGAAAAAGACAAATTTGAATTTGGTATTTGGCTTTTTGAAGTTTTGGTCGTGACCGAACTCGACGAGCGGGAGCTTTGTATCGAGTCGGAGGAGACACTTTGGATTTGATAGAAAATTTGATTTTTGGGACGACTTGGAGTCGAAAAGTGAATTTGAGGGGATTTGATTTGAAAGTTTGGATGTGACTGGACTCGGTAAGGATTTGATTTACACCGAGTTTCCTACGTATCCACTTGTTTAGTGGAATCAAGTCATCGTAGTTCTAAACGAGCCGATTTAATTTTTATTTGGCGATTGAACCCGACGAGCTCGTAGCTTTATGTCGAGCTTCCTACATACCCGTTTGGGAAAGGTGACTGAATTCAGTATATGTTAAATTTTATATCGAATTTCCTTCATAACTCGTAAAAGAGTATCAAGTCTTACGTAGTTCTAAGAGAACCACTTTAATTGGTTTGGTTTGGCGATTGAACCCGACTAGCTTTAGCTTTATGTCGAGCTACCTACGTACCCGTTTGGACGGGATCAAATCGGGCGTAGTTCTTAAACGAGGACCGAGTTTATATTTGGTGAAACTCGATTTGAGATTTTTGACTCCATTTTTATTGAAGCCGGTTTGAGATCGACCCACTAGAATTAATTGGCAAAGAATTTTATAAGTCAAAATTTATAGACTCGAATTCTTAATGTGCGCCAATTATAATTCATGTATTTTAGTGGGTAGGTTGTGCAATTAAGCACACATTTTTTTATCAACAGTGTTCGGATATATGAAAGTCCTTTTTAATTGAAAACATATACTCCTCCGTATTATGTGTGATTGTGTGTTGGCACCAATATTTCGGATTTGGGCCAAATCCAAAAATCAAAATCAAACCCATTTCCTTCATTGTTTCTTTATCCCATTTATCTCCCAGCTGCAGCCCATTCCAATTGTTGTTTTAGGAGAGCCGAACCCAGCCTGTCATTTTTTTAATAGCTTTCGACCGAAACCTAATTGCAAGTTTGCAACTCAACCCTCCGGCTTGTCACCGTATGAAAGAGAGCGCACAGAGGGCCATCGAAGCTTCGGGACAAGCCCGACCCAGAGCGATTGGAAGAGAGGGCAGTACAAACGTCGGCGTCTTTAGGGGCGTTTCTGCAGGACTCGAGAAGAGGGCTACAGCTCTGACGTTTGTGATTAGGTGTGCTCGGTTCCTGTTTTGTTAAATGACTACGGGTGTCGATCGGAGCACATCATGGCCCTTGGACATCTGGGCCTTCTACAAATCGCAGAAGAAATGGGAAACTTGCAGCAGCAAGTCGTTCTTTGAAGAAAAGGATGACGACCCTTCTCAAGAGATTTCCCTGAGTTCTAATTAATTTTTCTAGGCTCAGGTTAGTTCTCCTTTGTTTCTGAACGAATCTACTCCCTCATGAGATTTGTAGTTGCTAGGTTTGTCCAGATTTTGAGGATCACATGCTCAATATAATTTGCTGATTTATCAAACCTGTTGATTTTTTTTTGTTTGGAGAAATTAAGTTTTGATTTGCCTGGCTGATTAAAAGCTTTGTAGCAAACCATTTGAGTGGAAATTTTGCCAGAGTGTCGCCTTGATTTGGTTCATTTGATGATTTCGAAATCAGACCACACGAAGAAGCTCGCAAGGTTCTCGAGGGCCAGATTTCAGGAATTGAATTAGGATAAACGGCATAATTTCGGCAGCATTTCGACCCAATTTAAGCAATCTGGTGATTCCGAAATCAGACCACACGAAGAAGCTCGCAAGGGTTCTCGAGGGCCAGATTTCAGGAATTGAATTAGGATCGATCAAAGCTACTACCTTGTTGTTGTCGCCTCTTCCTCTTGCTGATTTTCTTTTTGTTTTGGTTTTGGGGGTGGTTGCAGGCTCAGCAGAGAAAATCAAGAGGAAGAAGAAACTGCTTTCTTCTATTTTTGTCGATTCAAAAACTAAGAACCGCCGAAGGCTATCACCAAAGCAATTTATATAATCTCATTTAGGAGCAGTTTTCTTTTAATGGGAAGTTACACCAAGGTTGTCAGTTTTCTTTTTCAACCACGTTGTATTTTTTTGTAACCTCCATCAAGAAACTGCTCATTTGATTTATGGATTGGGCTTGTTTCCTTTGTTTTAACATATATTGGGCTTGAATTGGAATTTTCAAGATCCAACTTTAAATTACAAGCCATGCCCTTAAATTTAAGAAAATTAATCACACATTTTTTAAAATAAATGTGACAATATCATTTATAAAATCATGAATCGATAAAATTCATGAAATTTTACCTTCCAACACCCTCAACATCGTGGCTTTGTGCGTCATGTTCAAGATATGTTAGACTTCCCATTGTGGTGGGTGAAAATAAAAAGTTGTCCCTTTAACTTTGTACGGGTGAGACATCGAACGCGTTCAAAGTTCGAACAATGTGTTTTTTATGCACCATTTGTGTTTCGAACGGACCTTTGCTTAAGGAAGCTTTTGGTTCAATTTAAAGTTCGAAGAGAATTGGAACTTGGATATGTGTTCCGATAAAGATTTGATCATAGAAAAGCAATTCTACTTAGAACTTGCTTATGACCAACGAGAAATAATCTGGTATAGGTACGTGAGAGTCGAAAATATTTTCCTTCTCGAAACCAAATTTTCTACTTTTCTGGCTTTCCAACCAGTTTGGCTTTTGAGCTTTCAAACTGAGCAGATTTTTGGCGTTGAGTCAATCTTGGTTTGACTCTTGGCAGATTTGGTTTTTTGGACTTTTGGACAATTTGGTTTTTGGCTTTTGGTCGAAGATTTCCGACTTTAAGCTTGATTTGGATTTGAAGGTTTTCTTGTGAGGGACAAGAATTTGGTTTTGAAGACTTGAAGTCATAGGTGTGAACTTTTGTCTTTTGACCGATTTCAGTTTGCTCTCCGGTCTTAGACTAAATTTGATTTTGACGACTTGATGTCGTCTATTTGGACTTTGGTAACCTTTGTGGTGAAACTTTATGATCAAAACATCATAGGAGATGATTTTGAGATTTATACCCATACCATTTGAAGTCAAGACATTTGGTGGCTTTTTTTTTAGTTTTTATTTTGAATTTGGGGGCCTTGAATGACCGTATATATACGGATAAATGTAGGCCAATTTCTATTTGGGAGGGTTTGAAGGGTTTTGGAAGGCTTGGACCTTTTTGTGTTTTGGGAGAGAAGAAAGCTTGAACAAGTTTTGAGACATTTTTGGTTTGGGGTTCCTTGGAAGGAAATTTTGATTTATATGACTTGAATTGATCACTACTACATTTAGATATAATGATCGCATCGAAAATTTTAGGCATGAGCCTCTTGTTTGTTTCTCTCTGTGAGAATGTCTTTGAAAGACAATTCTTTTATTTCTCCTCTCTTTTTCCTTTGCCTCATTTTCAATACAGGCACAAAATGTGCAAGTCTTTGAAAGACTATATTTGATTTTTCTCCTTGTAGTTGAGACAATGCTCATATGACTACAAAAGGAAGAGAATTTGATTTCCTTCTTCTTCTTTGTTGCGGAAAGAAGATGTTTTGTTTGTTTTTGTGGCTGCACCTAGCACTTTTGACTAGCTAGACTGCCTACGTACCCCTTTTGGGAGGGATCAAGCCGCTCGTAGTTCCTTGTGAACCCATTTTTCATATGCTTCCGGGTTGTTTGGATTTAGGACAAATTTCAAGTCCTTTTTTTTATATGCATCATTCGAATTATTCAAGCACACCCTCTAGGAAGGGTTTCCCAAATAACTCGACTATCATTTGCAAACCGGGATTTTTTTCTTCTTTTTTTCTCTCTCTTTTTTTTTGACCGCATCATTCAAATCACTCAGGCCCACCTTCTAGGAAGGGTTTCCCAAATAACCTGACTATCATTTGCGAACCCGAATTTTTTTTTGTGCGACTAAATTTGACACATATTTTTTTTGAGGCCAAATTTCCTACGTACTCTTTGTTGGGGATCAAGTCTTATGTAGTTCTAGGCAGAACTATTTGTTTTTCCGCCTTGGAGACTACTTGATCATTTTGACACCCTTGCCTGGCTTTTGGTGTCCATGATTTGGTTGAGCTTATGGATTAGAACTTTTGACTATCTCTTCCGGAGCTCTTGCTTTTAGTCCTTTTCATTTGGACTTTCTTGCTTTTAGGCTCATCAACTTTTCCGAGCCTTTCGAATACCGGAGCTTTAGATTCTCCATTTGTCAAGGCTGAATTAAGCCTTTGAAACACTGAAGGTTTAGATTCTTCACTTGTCGAAGCCATCTCAAGCCTCTAAAACACTGGAAATTTGGACGCTTCATTTGTTGAGGCTAGCTCGAGTCTTTCGAATACAGAAGATTTCGGTGCTTCACATGTAGAGGCTAGATCAAGATTTTTAAACACTGAATATTTAAGAGTTCCACCTGAAGCCGTCTCGAGCCTTTCTAATGCGGACATCCTAGCCTCTATCACACTTGCAGTTAGAACACCGTCTTCGTATGAGATTTGGAAAATTTTGACACAAGCCTCCTCGACAAGTTTTTGTGGAGCTTTACCCTTGAAAGAGTGTTTTAGCTTTTGCACTTGAACCTTGTGCTTCTTGTGCGTATTTGAAGCTTCACTGAAGCTTGATTTCTTTCCCTTTGATTTCTCTCTTGATTTTGAGGATAGAATTTGCTTCTTGGGGTGAGGAGCAATCTTTTTAACTCCTGCTTCATTTTCATCCATGTAATTGGTCCATGAGACCATACAACATTGAGCGATGTCTTTTTAATTCAAGGACTCTTCTTTTGAAGTGTCATCTTTCACCAATGCTTTAAGAGGAAATGAAACCGTGGGGCTGCCCCCAGCTTCAATAGCCATACCAAATGTTTTTTCTGTTTGAGAAGACATTTGGAGTGAGGGAATGCACTCTGCCACATCTACCGCTGAAATGGTATTTGATGAAGCTGCTTGAGTCGAGGATGTTGCCCCCTCGATTTCAATTCCTCCTTCGTTAATCATCTCCTCTGTGATGTCTTTGAAGACGTAGAAATCCTTGATTGGGTGACTAATGAGTTGATGATACGAGCAGTATTTTGGATCCCTCGTTTTGCCAACCTCTTTTGGCTTTTTTGGCTCCGGGAGTGTTAGAAGTCTAGCACTCATCAACTTATCGAATATCCCTTGTACATCGTCATCGCCAAAGAGATATTTATTTTGTCTTCTTTCATGAAGGGCGAGTATATTGGCTGGCTCCCTGGCTTTCTCTTTTCTTTGAGCTTTAGAACCATTTTTGTTACCGGACTCTCGATCATGTTTGGTGAAAGTCGCCATAGACTCTTTTTCATTTTGTAGCTCATCGCCATCATTTTTGTTAGCCTCACTATCTTGAGGCCATTTGGATTCTCGTGCTAGCTGTTTTTCAACATTACACGCTTTAGGCACCAACTCATCAAATGAACGAGGCTCAACACTTCCAACATGTACCACTAATTTCGGTATTAGGTTGTTGGTGTACATTTGAACACAAGCTTGTTCACTCAATTTTTCATGGGATTGAAGTCTTAAGCTTCTCCACCTGGCGATGAAGTCATTGGCGAGCTCGTTAGACCTTTGATAGGTGTTTGCAAGGTCCAGAATGGAAACTCTTGCTTTCGAGCTCACAAATTGAGCTAGGAACTCTTTTTGTAGATCGTCCCATGTTTGAATCGACCCTGGTTGAAGTTGAGTGTACCAAGTGAATGCCGATCCCTTCAAAGATTGGACGAATTGCCTGATTAATAAGGCATCGTTTAAGGCGGTTTCACCACAAGCAGAATAAAAATGAGCAAGGTGCTCGTGAGGTGAACCATGAAGGCCATCGAACTTTTTAAAGCTCGGTCTTTGGTAGCCTTGGGGAAATAACATCAAATCGTAACGTGCTGGATATGGCTTTTTATACCCGAGCACCATCGGATTTTGTGATGCATAACCTTCTTTTATCCCTTGAGCGATCATCTCTTTTATTTCTTGTGGAGATATCGACGTGCCACTACTTGAACCTTCTCCATTTGGCCTTAATTGCTCTTGTCTATTTCCTTGAGCTTGAAGATTGATTTGAGGGAGAAGTGTTACAATTTGAGCATCTTTCTCATCAAGCTTTCTTTGCAACTCTTGAAGTTTCTCTTCGACACTTAATGTGCTGGTAGTCAATACTGGCATCACATCTGGTCAGTCTTGTGAGATTTTTGCTTGAGATTCAACCATTGAAGCATCTGAACTTGTTAGCTCCAACCAGTGTGTCTCTCTTGCATTATCTTGAGAGACTGAACATGTTTCTTGAACCTTCTTTCCCTTCTTGGATCTTGAAGGCTTAACCTTTGTGGGTCTGATTTCCGTCTCTTCCGAATATGAGGTCGTATTGACTTGTGCAACCTCTTTCAGATAGATAGGCAAAGACCCGACGAGGATCTCTCTTGGAGAAGCCACTAGAGGAGTTACTTTTGCCCCCTGCGATCTAAGAAGATCTTTTGCAAGGGTTGAACTCGCTCGATCTAAAATTGATGAACGAGCTAGCATAAGAAGAGTTATTGTCTTTTCGCGTTGAGATCCGCATTTGCGTCCCTTTCTCTTCATGTATTTATTTACCTTCTTGGCCA
Source organism: Persicaria maculosa (assembly GCA_963922045.1). Classification (NCBI taxonomy): domain Eukaryota; kingdom Viridiplantae; phylum Streptophyta; class Magnoliopsida; order Caryophyllales; family Polygonaceae; genus Persicaria; species Persicaria maculosa. Next base: position 64,007,745 of record OY998263.1, on the reverse strand, counting down.
TGGAGACAGCTTGTGCGGAAATTGCGATTGACCCCTCATTCTTTTTTATGACACGAATGATAGGCCTTGGAGTGGCTTCAATAGTGGGCTTCGTGCCACTGTAACCACCCTCCTGCATTTTGAGCTTGTTCCAGATGGGTTTGTTGTTGAACTTGTTGTCGCTGAGTGGGGTGACCTTGATCTTCCTGTCCCCATGGCTTGGAAGGGATTTAAGCTTCATGCCCCCTTCCCTTGAAAGCGTTACGGGAGACTTTGACACCCACTTGGCAACGGTCTTGTCCTCTGGAGCTTGAAGAACCCCAAAGATGTTGTTGATCGATATCGTTGCAAATATCGAATCCCGAGTGATGTCACAATGGGCTTCAAACGTTCTCTTCTTGATCCAACGACCTCCTTTGATAATAAAGATTGCGGGAAGCTTGTTGAAGTTGACAATCACATTTGGTGCCATTTGTACCTTACAAAAACATATAACCATGTATTAGTACAAATACAACTAAGAGATGAAAAGGCAAAAAGGGTCCCACTGGGCGTGCCAAAAATATGTTGGACAAAAGGCGCAAATAATTGTACAACACATTTTATTTGATTTTTAATATTTGAGTTCGACCCCTTTTGGTTATCCTCTTGATTCGAAGTCGTATCGATACAAAGATTTGAGTGGTTTTGGTGATTTGGGCTGCACCCGAATTTTAGCGTGTTGCCTACGTATCTCTTGGAAGAGAATCAAGCCTCACGTAGTTCTGAGTATTTTGGATTTTGATTTTGTGTTTGATTTGATTTGGATTTGGTTTCGTTTTCTTTTATGCATCATAGGATGATGTTCAAGCCCACCTTCTCGGAAGGGTAGCTCGAACAACGCTCCACTCGAGTAACCTGAGTCCACCTTCTCGGAAGGGTAACTCAAATAACCCGCCTATCATTTGTATAGAAAACGATTTTAGGTGGAGCTTGATTTTTTTGACTTGTTTTGACTTAAATGTCAATTTGAGGGTTGTGATTGAACTCGTTTGTGAGTTTCCTATGTAGGGTTGGCCGGCGATACAGAAATTACCATACCAACCGATTACCAACCGTACCAACAGGAGTTTGGTACTACGTAGTCGGTAATCGAAAGAATCGGTAACCGAAACTTCGGTACCGACTAGGGTCGGTACGTTACGCGGTAATGAAACTCAAAATCCCGTGGTACTGTGGTACCGAAGATATTTATATATTAAAAAAATTCCCTAAATCCCTAAATCTTTACCGTGTGCTACTGTGTTTCTTCCTTTCTTCTTTCAATTTCTTCACAAGTTGAACATGACGCCGCCCAACCCTAGCCATCATCCGAAACTCAAGTAGCGGCCGCCGCACCTGGATCTCCGGTCATCTCTGTTCACGACCGACACAGGACAAGGCACTCTCAAGTCTCGGCCGCACCTGTAAGTCTTGATCTCTCGATCTCCCTTCAATCTCGCATCTCTCTCAATCTACCTCAGTCTTCGATCTCTCGGTCGCACCTCTCGGTTGCACCTGTAGGTTCGTTGGGAAGACTCACTGGCAGCGGAAGGGGTGCACAAGGAAGAGGTGCGAGCGTAGGACCCCTTGGAGTCGGATCTGCTCAAGCCGCGACTACTCATCTAGGTTCTTCAATTGTTGAATCCAGCCATCTAGGTCCTAGTTTTGAATTGTTAACGATAGAAATCATAGAAGAAATTGTTGAATTGTAAATTGTTCATGTGATTTTTTATTTTGTTTAAGGCGATTGATTTTCGATTTTGTTATGCTCAAGCTGCTGAATTGATTTTGTAATTTTTGTTCTACCGGTAACCAGGATACCAGACCTTTGATAACCGACACTTTCGGTACCAAGATTGTCGGTTATCAACCACTTTGGTTGGTACGTGGTATGAAAATTTACATACCGAATGGCGTCGGTACGGTACATGGTAGTCGAAATTTTTCCACGGTACCGTACCGTGCCAGCCCTATTCATACGTACCCTTTTGGAAGGGATCAAATCACACGCAGTTCTTGAAAAGGACAAATATGAATTTGGTATTTGGTTTTTTGAAGTTTTGGTTGTGACCGAACTCGACGAGCGGGAGCTTTGTATCGAGTCGGAGGAGACACTTTGGATTTGATAGAAAATTTGATTTTTGGGACGACTTGGAGTCGAAAAGTGAATTTGAGGGGATTTGATTTGAAAGTTTGGATGTGACTAGACTCGGTAAGGATTTGATTTACACCGAGTTTCCTACGTATCAACATGTTTAGTGGAATCAAGTCATAGTAGTTCTAAACGAGCCAATTTAATTTTTATTTGGCGATTGAACCCGACGAGCTCGTATCTTTATGTCGAGCTTCATACATACCCGTTTGGGAAAGGTGACTGAATTCAGTATATGTTAAATTTTATACCGAATTTCCTTCATAACTCGTAAAAGTATATCAAGTCTTACGTAGTTCTAAAAGAACCACTTTAATTGGTTTGGTTTGGTGATTGAACCCGACTAGCTTTTAGCTTTATGTCGAGCTTCCTACGTACCCGTTTGGACGGGATCAAATCGGGCGTAGTTCTTAAACGTGTAACACCCCCTTTTATAACCCAAGGGAATGCCACACGCCAGTGGTTACTCGGACTTTAATGTCTTCATAACCACCTTAGGCTTATAGCGACACATACAACCATACTCCCATAAACAAGATGATAATATTAAATACTTAAATGAAATACAATTAAATCACGGAAGACTTTAAATGAAACAAATAACTAAGTATACAACATTATCGTTACAATTTGTCTTGATAGCAAATACATGATAATATTTAGACTCTTGAATTAAAACAACGGTAAAATACTAAAAAAATTTGAAGACGATTCCGACTCACATTTTCGACCTTCGACCTTGTAGTGCTTTATCTAAGCACGTGGAAACCAGCCATCCAAACAAAGGACGGTTAGTTCGCGAGAACTAGCAAGTGACGGCACGAAAGCAGAGACACCTTTGGATTCAAGTGACCATGAAGTGAATTGGCTTATTTGTGACCCGACCCTCCTATGACACGGATAACCGGAAAGGGTTGAGTAAGAAAAGATGTATTAGGAATCATATCCCAATTACGGATGGAATATGACATAGCTTGAAACAAGTTATGATTACTACCCATTATATTATTAATACATTGTTTATTATACGATCTAAACTAAGTATTGGTTCAAAAGGTACTCGATGTGGCCCAAAATCGACCCAGAGGGCAGGACTCTTCCGGAGAGTTTTAAACCGCGGGCTGAGACAGTCGATTAAGGGTTGATCTTGTGTCCCCAAATACCTAGTTCAAACCATGTTTTACTTGTACGTTTTTCTTCACTCACTTACTCACATGATATGCATTTTACGTCTTTTATCTTTTTATCGACTACTACCGGTCCCACTCTGTCTATAGTGGATAGCGACCTACAACCTTTTAGGTTGTGTAACACCTCGCATGGAAGTGTAGTTTCATGAAACCTTATCACCGGGGAGTAACGGCCCCGACCTACCCTTTACTTTACAATCTCACATTGCTTTTCATTGATTGATATGTTTTACTTTGATTGACATTACAATTTTAACTTTATGATTCACATTGCTTTTGATTGGTTTGTATTCAATTTAGTTTCACTCGCAACAAACGATCCTCACATTATTACTACTTATTTACAACATTGATCACAACGAAATAAACATAATGGATACATAAAAGAAACATATCCCTTTCTTAACCAATTAGCATGAAAGAACAAAATAAATGATGCTTTAATAAAAAGGTGGGTATCTATGTCATTATTTTATAGAGACGTTGAATAATAACATTACCCAATTATACTTGCCAAATCCAAACTAACGGATAAATAAATCACACAAACAGATGAATTGCAATTTATTTTATTTAATTTGGCAAGCATTCCAACGGCAAGAAACAACTATAGACACGAAAGGCACAAAGGAGCAGAAAGGCTCGGAAGGTCACTTGCCTCGATTTGGAGTTGCAAGCGTTAACGGTTGGTCGGATTCGAATTCTTCGTATGAGCGCAAGGGTAGCCTAGTCTCTGCGAGTTAACGGAAATGGAAAGCATTTATGCCCACATAAAAAATACGGGTTAGAATATGGAATTTTAGAAAACTGGGCAATGGCATATTTTAACAAAACCAAAACTTAGGAAGGATTTCTGTAATTACCCTCCTTCAACCTTCAACCCGATACGTCTTCAAGCGCAGGAGCTTTCCGGCGAGGCTTCCGACGCACTTCGGCGAGCTCCCGGCGGAGGCACGGCTCACGGCAGCGCACGAGGCTGGTGGCTACGGCTTCCTGGAGGCTGAGCGCTTCTCCAGCCGGCTTCTGGCTGCTCCGGCACTAACGAACGAGGGCGGACGAGGGTGGCTCCGACGAGTTTGAATTGAAAAGAGGGTTTTTGAATTCGGGATGTTTCTGTGAAAAGTTTGTGAAGGGAAACGTTGCTAGAGGCGTTTAGAATGCCATGGAACAGGTTGAGAGCTCGGAGATGGAGAGAAGTGGTGATGGTGTGCTTCGAAAGTGATCCCGAAAGGGGTATTTATAGGAGAAGGATTTGGGGACGGATTTGATTAAAATAAATCCATAAATTGCTTAGATAATCACTCTTAACGCTATCCCGATTCTCAATTTGGTGAGATTCGGCCTGACTGGAGCGGATTGGGGTGATTTTCGAATTTGGGGATAAGTTCGTTCGGTTGTGGTTCTACCCCGAATCTCCAAATTGGTTACATAAATCTCATCTGTAACGAGTAGGGAACATTCTAGAAACAAAATCGTTAAGTTTCGGGCGAGATTTGAGGGAGGTAAAAATCACCCATTTCAAGCGCGTTTAACAGTGAGCTAATCGTGGGAGAGGAAGAAGAAGGGTTTAGCCCACCCGGTTCAACATTTTTTTTTAAATCCGGTTTGGTTCACCCAACCCAAAGAAAAACCGGTTTAGCCCATACTTGTTTATAATATATGCATATATAGATATATCCGAATAAATTTTTATTAAAAACCCACACAATTTAAATAATGAACTAACAAAATATTTACTTAAATACATTTTATTTTATATACAATATTTTTCTAAAACCTCATATTACTTATATTTTACGAAAATTAAAATAAGTTACACCTCTTTATTTGAAGAAAAATATGCAAACTTGTTTTAAATAATATGTCTTAAAATAAGTAACTTATTTATTAAATTTCACTTAAGCGAATAAAAATGAAATGTGTCAAAATAGTTATAAACATTATATACATTTAATTTTCAAAAATCATTATTAAGTTCAAAATAAAAGAACTTTTATATAAATATATATATTTTCTTAAAACAAAATCCCCAAAAATAATTTGTGGCATTTCAAAACGAGGACCGAGTTTATATTTGGTGAAACTCGATTTGAGATTTTGACTCTATTTTTATTTAAACCGGTTTGGGATCGACCCACTAGAATTAATTGGCAAAGAATTTTATAAGTCAAAATTTATAGACTCGAATTCTTAATGTACGCCAATTATAATTCATGTATTTTAGTGGGTAGGTTGTGCAATTAAGCACACATTTTTTTATCAACACTGTTCGGACATATGAAAGTCCTTTTTAATTGAAAACATATACTCCTCCGTATTATGTGTGATTGTGTGTTGGCACCAATATTTCAGATTTGGGCCAAATCCCAAAATCAAAATCAAACCCATTTCCTTCATTGTTTCTTTATCCCATTTATCTCCCAACTGTAGCTCATTCCAATTTTTGTTTTAGGAGAGCCGAACCCAGCCTGTCATTTTTTTTAATAGCTTTCGACCGAAACATAATTGCAATTTTGCAACTCAACCCTCCAGCCTGTCACCGTATGAAAGAGAGCGCACAAAGGGAGATCGAAGCTTCGGGACAGGCCCGGCCCAGAGCGATTGGAAGAGAGGGAAGTACAAACGTCGGCGTCTTTAGGGGCATTTCTACAAGACTCAAGAAGAGGGCTACAGCTCTAACGTTTGCGATTAGGTGCGCTCGGTTCCTGTTTTGTTATATGACTACGGGTGTCGATCGGAGCACATCACGGCCCTTGGACATCTGGGCCTTCTACAAATCGCAGAAGCAATGGGAAACTTGCAGCAGCAAGACGTTCTTTGAAGAAAAGGAAGATGACCATTCTCAAGAGATTTCCTTGAGTTCTAATTAATTTTTCTAGGCTCAGGTTAGTTCTCCTTTGTTTCTGAACGAATCTACTCCCTCATGAGATTTGTAGTTGCTAGGTTTGCCCAGATTTTGAGGATCACATGCTCAATATAATTTGCTGATTTATCGAACCTGTTGATTTTTTTTGTCTAGAGAAATTAAGTTTTGATTTGCCTGGCTGATTAAAAGCTTTGTAGCAAACCATTTGAGTGGAAATTTTGCCAGAGTGTCGCCTTGATTTGGGGCATTTGATGATTCCGAAATCATACCACATGAAGAAGCTCGCAAGGTTCTCGAGGGCCAGATTTTAGGAATCGAATTAGGATAAACGACATAATTTCAGCAGCATTTCGACCCAGTTTAAGCAATCTGGTGATTCCAAAATCAGACCACACGAAGAAGCTCGCAAGGGTTCTCGAGGGCCAGATTTCAGGAATCGAATTAGGATCGATCAAAGCTACTACCTTGTTGCTGTCGCCTCTTCCTCTTGCTGATTTTCTTTTTGTTTTGGTTTTGTGGGTGGTTGCAGGCTCAGCAGAGAAAATCAGGAGGAAGAAGAAACTGCTTTCTTCTATTTTTGCCGATTCAAAAATTGGGAACCGTCGAAGGCTATCACCAAAGCAATTTATATAATCTCATTTAGGAGCAGTTTTCTTTTAATGGGAAGTTACACCAAGGCTGTCAGTTTTCTTTTTCAACCACGTTGTATTTTTTTGTAACCTCCATCAAGAAACTGCTTATTTGATTTATGGATTGGGCTCGTTTCCTTTGTTTTAACATGTATTTGGCTTGAATTAGAATTTTCAAGATCCAACTTTAAATTACAAGCCATGCCCTTAAATTTAAGAAAATTTATCACACATTTTTTTAAATAAATGTGACAATATCATTTATAAAATCATGAATCGATAAAATTCATGAAATTTTACCCTCCAACAAACATAAAAACAGTTTTGGCATAAACTTCAATAATCCTCATTCATAGTGTACAAAACCACCCCCAATACCTTATCAATAAAGTTTTCATAACTACCCTTTATTGTGGTTGTGGGTTGTGGTTGTGGGTTGTAATTGAAGGATGGAAGTTCCTATCCCTAACTATATATGACTGTGTTCTGGTGCGGTTTGAAAAGGATATTCAATATGACATAATACCATAGAGTATTACTCAATCAAACATTAACAATGGGTCCCATTTGATTTTTACTTACTTAAAAAAATTGCAAAAAACAATTTTGATGCAAAAGGTGGAATAAGATACTCATGCCAAGTTCTATAACCTACCAAATATTAAAATGAGGTGGATGAGAGAGAAATGACAAAAAAAAAAACAAGTTATTATACTCAATCAATACGACGAGTATCATGATTAAGAATCAAAAAATTTCTATCACTTTTCTTGTCTTACTTTTTCATAACCGGACTCTGTATTTGGGCTGTATAGGCTTCGGTTAGTGGGCTAAAAGCCCGTTTATGTTTTCGTATTACTATTCAACGTCGTCAACCTTGTCTACATGTAATCCTCCAACGCCGCTATGGTCGGTAATCAATATCAAAAACCCTTTTCCAAGCTCTCAAACTCTCTCAATTAAATCTCTCTTCTAGAATCCTTCGAATCGACCTTCTCCCTTCGTGGTTGATTTCTAGGCCTAGAATAATCACCTTCGAACACATCAATTGAGTTTCTAGGCTGAGATTTATCCCCAATTTATCAAATCTATCATCCTCTACAGCGTTGATCGGATTTCCCGTCACAGACAGCAAGGGTTCTTCGGAGTTTGTTAGTTCATCCTACTCTCATCCGAACGGTAATTTTCGTACTTCAAATCTTCAAATATAGTTTACAATTGAAGTTTGATATACGAATTTATGGATTTCAACACGAAATTGTGAATTGTAGTTGCAACTTTGTATAAGTTTTATGAATTTCAGCATGAAATTTTGAATATAGTTTGCAATTTTGTATTATGGTTAGAAGTTTGATGCATGAATTTGTGACTTTGAATTTATGATTTTGCAATTTTTGAATAAGGTTTAGAATTGTAGTTGCTTTTTTAATTTAGGATTTTGGTCTAATATGGTATGGGCTTGATGTGTGAATTCAATTTGTGCTTTGTGCTCTTTTATTTTTAGGATTATGGATAAGTTTATTATATGATCTAAGAAGCCATTTATTTGTAGGATATATGAATTTATGAATTTCAGATGCTGGTACCTCCATGTTTTATAGCGGATGGTGTTGTAACCCCAGCAATCTCAGGTTATTATGTTGCTTTATTGTCTTTTGTCCCTTTATTTCTGTTTTCCAGTGCAATATAGAACACCATCATCACCGCCAGCATCATCAACCCAGCATATCCCACTGGAATGATCTAAATATGCAACATTGAATGAACTAAATATGCAATATGTTTTTCCTCATTTATCCTTTGGGCATAAATTTTTGTTTTAGTGAATAGATTTGAAAATTTGTATTACGATGGGCAATGAGGTGAATAACTTTTGTATCATTGTTTTCTCCTCTGATGCAATGGCCACTGCTGTTGGCAGTCTTACAGTTAGCATATCTGGGGTAGAGGAGGTAAGTATGACTAATGTGTCAACCAGAGCTTCGGCTTCTACTGTATCTTCACCATACAGTCCCATCTTTTCCCTTTAGTGATTGATGACCTGCATCTCTAGTTCCAATAATAAAAGATTTGGACTCGTATAATTTGGACGGTTAAAGTGTTCAAATCCATGAAAGATTTGGACTGTTATAATATTTTCTTCTTTTGTCAGTTTGTAACATTTCCTGCATCTCTTGTTCCAATAATGAAAGTGAAGCAAGTCTGCTATGCCTGAGAATAAGTTTACTACATGTAAATAAGTTTGAGAAATATGTTGAAGTTATTTATCTTTCCTTTGGCTCAACGAGTTTACTAGGTGAAGTACTATGATAGTATGATGTAAATGATATGATGATACTGAAGTTTGTTTTTGGTCTGTAACCTTTATTTGTGCAAATTCCTTTTGTTTTGCCCTGATTCTTATGTCTTTGTCCTGATAAAGTCCTTAGCCTTAATCATTTTTTTTTATTTGAGCTCTTGATTTGTATTTTTCCTCTAATAAAGCCTCTGGCTTCTTTTTCAGTATCTCATTCCATCAGTGACATTTTCTCATTTAAAAATCTGATAAAGGGGCTCATTTTTTAACAGGTCTCTAAGAGCGTAGGGATTTTATTAGGGAAAATTATAGCTTAGGGAGTTGGATAAAAATAAAAAAAGTAAGGTTGGGGACTTAATTACGGCTAGCATTAAAGTTAATTGACTAAAAGTGCAATTTATTTTGAAGTTTGTCTTATTGCCTTTTTTTTAAAAAAAAATCATTGGTAAATCTTCTCCCATTTTTGTTGTTTTATTTGATGATTCGGGTTTTGAGGCCATGTTCGCTGATCTTTGTTACTCTTAAGTTAGATCAGTTCAGGTGAGTTGCTTGCAGAGGGAAAGTTATCTTTTACAGTCATAATATTTTGACCAAGAAGTTAGTTAACTAGCTTTTTGGATGATCATGTAAACTTTTTTTCCTTTTTTTGCAGCTTACTCTTGTGTGTCTTGTATTTCCATGCCTTCTTCTTTGTTGTCTTGGCCAGGCTGCATATCTCATGCAGAATCCTGATGATAGTCCTCAAGCATTCTATTCTTCTATCCCAAGTAAGCTCATATGTTTTTTTTGCTGAACAATCTTTCTACTTAGAGCTTGATGTAAGCTCTTTTGTAATCCTTATGTAGAAACTCTTTTCTGAGGGTTGATCACTTACAGGTGTAAAATTTCATTACAAGAGGAGCATTTTGTCCAGTTTTTATAATTGCTAATATTGCTTCTTTGATTACTAGCCAATTAATGACAACAGCTACCTTATCATGTATAAAAATTTCAACAGTCAGGGGCTGTCTTCCCCGGCTTAAAATTATTCATACGTCGAGGAAATTTATGGGTCGGATCTACATTCCAGTTTTGAACTGGTTTTTGCTTGTAGCTTTCATGTTGTTAGTGTGTGCAATCTCAAGCATTACAGAGATGGGGAACGCATATCGTATTTAGTTGTCAACTCCTCTTTACCTCTTGTTCTCCAAATTGTGCTTTTATTTCAGTATGGGGATTAATGTTGAGTTTAAACTTTAAGTTTGCACTAAAGGGGTTGGAAAAAAAAAAAAGGGAACTATCTAAATGCATTTCTGGCTGCATACATATATGACTAAATGACACTATCTGCTTATGTCAAAGCTTATTATGCTTGGATCGATTCCATTTAGAACTTCTACATACTGGTTGAAGGATAATCAATGAACAATTGTCATCTATATTCTCGAGTAAAATTTGTTCATTCATGCATCTTTTGTTGAATGGTTTCGGATCAGATAATTGTTCTGATGTAGAGAAGCAGTTCCTGCAGTGGAGAACTTTTTCTAACATTACACAGAAGGGACAAATGAAAAGGAAAATTGTAGAAAAATAAAACAAAATATATGCTAGTGGAAGTAAATTCTTATTACATGGAATTTGTGAGTTGGAAGGTTTATTCTTATTACATGGAATTTTCTACCTCTTTGATTGAAGATATTGCTTATGTATACTTGATCTAACACTCATTCTAATACTGATTCTATATTTCACAGGCATTGCTGAGCTGGGAGTAATGATGATGACCGCAGTTATAGTAACCTTAGTTATGCTTCTTATATGGCAGATGAATATCATCATTGTTCTGGGTTTTCTGTTTATCTTCATGGGGGTGGAGTTATCTTTCATTTCGTCGGTGATGTGGAGTGTCGGTGATGGTAGTTGGATTATACTAGTTTTTGGGATCGTCATGAATCTCATAATGTATGTTTGGAATTGTGGGAGTAAGCTCAAATATGAAACTGAAGTCGAGCAAAAGATGTCAGTGAATGTTCTCCGCGACTTGGGTTGCAGTCTTGGGACAGTCCGTGCTCCTGGAATTGGCTTGGTTTACAATGAGCTTGTGAAAGGAATGCCTGCAATATTTGGCCATTTTCTAACCAGTCTCCCTGTTGTTCACTCTATGATCATATTTGTCTGCCTAAAGTATGTTCATGTGTCTATGGTCCCTCAAATTGAAAGGTTCTTATTTTGGAGTGTCTGGCCTATGAGCTATCATATGTTTTGCTGCATCGCCAAGTAAGAGCCTTTATCCTCAAAGATAGAATGTGTGTGCTTTATATTTATATGGATTACTTATCTGATGATAAGAGGGAGGGAGGGGAGGGACAGGGAATTTTCCAATCAAGCTTGTAGCATAACTGTGTATTAATTTTTAGGTACTGTGTCTGTGCCTCTGTTGTTGCTAACTTCTGGGATTCCTCACATGTTATTGTTTTCTAACTAAGGATTCGTGGGGTTCTTGTCTTTTATGCATTTGTAGTTCAACAATGACCTGGTGGTTGAGCCATCATTCCATTATCTCAAATTCCTTGACTTGGTCAACTGGAACTGCATCAGATAGCAAATGCTCCTTCCATTTCCCCATATAATTGTTGTTTTAGCCTTTTGATCTAGTCTTAAAATAATTGTCAGATTATAGTTTCAAAGCATATGCTTACGACACTTGGCTTGGATTTATCGGTAATAATTAATTATTGGGCACAACATTCCATTGCATTCAAATAATGAGTTAGACATGGTCTACAAATAAGTGGCATGCTCTTTACTAAATTTCTTTGGTTGTATTATGTATAATAACGAGGGTACTTGTGATTCCTTTGCTGAACAGATATGGTTGCAACGATGTCCGCAAATAAAATCACCAGACCTTTGAGCAGCTGCCGATAGAAAGTTTGGGGAAGTTTGTAGTCCAGGAAGCCCAGGAACAGTCACTGGAAAGTGATGGTGATGAAAGGGACATGAACTCAGAAAACGAGTCTTTGTCAAGAATACTTATTGCACCCAATCTACTGCTACTTCTCGCTGAGGACAAGGATGCAGTCAAGTAGATATCTGAAGCACGCACCTCAGATGAGGTAAATTTAAAGACTGGGTCTCCAGCTGACATACTTGATGCTGAACAAAGTCTGGAGAGGGAGGTGTCCTTTGTTCACCTGAATGAAGATCTGTGTATGGAGATCCTCAAGAGACTAACCAACAAACTCCTTTGTCGAATCCGATGTGTGTGCAAGTCATGGAACTCAGTGATCACCTCCCCATTGTTCATCAGCGTCCATAACCTCTACTTCAGTTCTAGCAAGAATAATAATGATGAATCATTTTTCCTGTTCAGTGATACCAAGTGATCCTATGCGGTAGATAATAACCCTCAAGAGTCCAGAGAAATAAGGGCTCAGGGCATTCCCTTTGAACGCCCAACATCACCAGCAGTTAGAGTAGAAGTCGTCGGTGTGACGCATGGCATTGTTTGCCTGTCCCCATTAGTTTGTCATTCAGACGACAACTCCATTGGCACTGTTCTGTGGAACCCCACGATGAGCAAGTACCTTGAAATCCCTATCTCCTCGTCGACGTTCCATGGAAGTGGAAACAACTGGCGAGACGTAGGATTTGGTTACGATGCGGTTAAGAATGACTTCAAGGTCGTGAGGAAAGGGCGGATCTCCTCTGTGCCAATGTTTGAGGTGTTCTCGACCCGGGACTGGAATTGGATGAATGTGGTAACTGACCATTTGGGCCAGTTTGTCATTGGCAGCGAGGGTATCGTCATGAAAGGCGGCGCCATTAACTGGATCATAAAGAGATACATTAACGATCACAATCACGTATGGGAAGTGCTTGTGTTTGACTGTGGGGGCGGGAGGTTTAAAACCATGGAGCTCCCCCGAGAAGTGAACCAGGTGCAGCAACGGAGTGTCGCGATTTACATGCAATTGGTTGTCTATCGCGGCATGCTGTCAGTGGAGGCCATTTTGCGGGATCTCCTTGATAGGACCGACGGGGTGAGGTCGGTGATGGAGGAGTATGGTGTCAAGAGCTCATGGAACAAGTCCGGTTGGGGTGAACCTCATCTTTCTGCGTTAAAGGGATATAGTGCTCTAAGGAAGGGTAGTAGATACAAGTTGTGCGTTATCCAGCCTAGCATGCTTTTGATGGACGCCACATCTGGATGACATTTGTGTTGTCTTTAGAAAAGAAAATTATCTTTATATACACTAATTTGTAAACTAATTTGATGCATCTTCAACCTACGTGTTTTAGATGTGACATTATTATTATTAGGGTGTTTTTGCTAACTAGCCTATTTTGAACCTTTTATTAGGTGATTAGCATCCAAACTAATTTAATTAGGTAAGCTAGCACCCTTCCCAAATGGAGTAGTAATGGTCAATGGTCAACTGTTTGACCATTGACCGGTCAACGTTGACCGTTGACAAGGTCAACGTTGACCAACTCCTTCATATTTTTATTTTTATTTTTTTTTATTTTTTATTTTTTTTGTTTTTTGTTTTTTAATACCGTGATGCCATATTTTTTCACCGTGATGTCGTGTTGACTATTGATGATATTTTTTTTTACCGTGATGCCATATTTTTTCAAAGTAGTGATGTTACGTTGACCATTGATGATATTTTTACCGTGATGACATTTTTTGTTCATGTTGGCTATTGATGGCATTTTTTTGTTACTGTTGGCTACTGATGACATTTTTTTGATGTCAATTTTTTGATGATATTTTTTTTTACCGTGATGCCATATTTTTTCAAAGTAGTGTTTTGATGACATTTTTTTTCTTCAATGTGATGCAACTTTTTCAAAGTAGTGTTTTGATGTCAGATGCCACTTTTTTAATCAAATCGTTTGATGCCATTTTTTTTTCATCGATTCTGATTTTTTTTTACCGTGATGCCATATTTTTTCAAAGTAGTGTTTTGATGCCATTTTTTTTCTTCAATGTGATACAAATTTTTCAAAGTAGTGTTTTGATGTCAGATGCCACTTTTTTAATCAAATCGTTTGATGCCATTTTTTTAATAATTTAATCAATTGTATATCGATATATTTTCATCAATTCTACTTTTATTCATCGATGACACGTTTGTAATTACACTTCATTGATGCAATCACTTGTAATGACATGTTTTTTTAACACAATTGATGAAAAAGGAGCATAAAATATAATTTAACTTGATTGATGACATCATTTATTGATGTCATCACTATGCCTTACTAAACCATGGGTCTTGTGTAAGAAATGGATAAAAGTATAAAACCACCCACCACTATGTTACCACTATAAAAGTCCACCCACTACCCCATTAAATGAGAAACACCAAAAAACGAGGTTAGGTCACCCATATTCAAACATATATATAAAGATATACTCCGAAATGTCACCAATATGTGAAGATGATATACTTAGAAAAAATATGGCATATTCTTTGTGTATTTGGGCTAGGTCACCCATATTCGAACATCTTTTTAAAGGATATGTTACAATAAAGAGGCTGGACCTCTTTCGGTATTCAACCATTCAATGGAAAAATATGTCCAATTACAAATCAGCCCACTCCAAAAATAAACCCAATTTCCTCAAAAAACCAGTACCGACTCAATCCCAATTAAAATAACCCATACCAGTCCACACCAGTGCTATGACAGCAAAGACACGGAGACCCATAGGACATTCGTGTGAAATTAAAGGCTTCATCTTCGCTCGTCCCATCAAAAGCTAGCGATCCAACAGAGTCGATGCACTGTCGTGGCATTAGAGGACACATCAGACCAGCCATTCATTGGCCAGGAGATTCCCAACTTGTAACCTCCAACCCGTTACCTGCAGATCAGAGGAGAGATCAAGATAAATAACAATAGTAATTGTTTCATCAGCAACTTCCAGCCTACAAAGCCAACATAACACATATAATTTCGCATCATAGCACAAGTTTCAGCATAATAGTAAGCTGTAGAAACCAAATAAAACCACTAGGAAACACACAAAAATATAATAGTTGTACCAAACAAAAGCACAACAGCTGCAGCAGTAGCAAACCAAATAGAAACCAAACAGAAAATGTTGACATGTTCAAAGAACTTTTCATAAAAATGATGACATGGTCTTCAATTGTCTTGATGCTTTGTAGAGAAACACCTTGATGCTTTGTAGAGAAAAATGATGACATGTTCTTCGGTTGTCTTCAAATTTTTAATATGAATCTAAGTATATCATCTTCATATATTGATCATATCCTTTAAAAAGATGTATTTCTTTGTGTATTTGGGCTGGGTTACTGATTTTTATGATTCCAGAATGTCACCATATATGCCTTCATTTCAAGGACAAACTTAATAAACACGTGAGAATAATTGTTGTCATCTTACTGAATAAATCAATCATTCAGTGGCACCTAGAAACATCAGAATTCACTCAAATGGAAAATCTAAACCTTCAACCGAATAAAAGAAAAGATCCAACTGAATAAAATACACAAAATCTGCCAAATGTGTCTTATGGCTTGATGTTTGAACCTGGTTTACGGAGAAGGACAAACCGCGACAAACTACCATGGGGCATAATTTGACATATAATGAGAGGAGGAAAGTCACCCTGATTTCTTAACTTACCCCGCAAAAATCAATATAACAATGAGCAACCGACATATATACATAAGTGTAAGCATATCCGATCCACACAACAATTATTTTGCTTTCATATATAATCAGATCAAGGAAAAGCCTAGCAAGGCATATCTCCATTTTTGGCACTACCCAAATGAGTGGCGACGTAAGAGCCACTTAATTCAGCCCTATCAACTGTCTAAAATCAGCTTGTACCCCATTTCAGCAACAGATAATTCAACTATTAGCACCCTCTTACTAATTGAAATCAATGCTTTCAACTCAACCCAATTAACCGAAATTATGCAAGTATGGGAAATATGGAGCAAGAATAGGATGCAAGGCCAGGTACATACCTGCACTTCAACACTGATTTGAGCCGCTCCTTCTCTTGTTGATCTGGACCCATCACAAGTTGAGCCTTTTTCTGCTATGATCCTAAATATGCAGCCCAAGCCGCAATTTTTGAGGAATCGGGGGTTACTTTTGTAATTAATCCAAATATGCCAATTAGTCATCTTCCTCGTAGGGTTTGTAGAAGCGGCGGCGGCGGCACAGGACTTCAACGCGGGATCCTCGGCGACGAATCGAACCCGACGAGGAGTCCCTGCCGCTATCATGTGTCTCCGGGAGGGGACTGAAGTCGAGTGAGATTCCGGCCAATCTTCAAATCCGCCTGCGGGATTCCGGCCTATGGCCTCAATCTTGAAGGAGGCAGCACCACGGCTACTTGGCTTGGAGAACGAGAGCGAGAGGAGGGTGAATGGCAGTGCTTGCGGAGGCGGAGGCGTTTGAGGAGTTGAAGCCGGCGACGAAGAACAACCTGCAAAGGCCGAACCTGCCATAGCGCTGGAGAGACAGGTTCTTCGCACCGGGAACAATTCGACAGCATGATTAAAGGTGATTTCTGGAGGAAATTGGGGGATTCGATTTCGAGATTTAAAAAATTAGGGTTGAAATCGGGAGGAATGGACAAGCTTAAGGGTTGGAGGGTGAGGAGAGGAGCCAAGGGGCGGGGAACGGTTTCGGTGAGGAAGCTCGGCGCTACTGTGGTTGCAAGCAGTGGAGATCGGCGCTACTGCAGCCTCTGGCGCTGGTTCGTTGTGGTTAGTTCCGGTTGGGAGAGACAGAGGAGAAGTGATGAAGAAGAACAAGATATGACTCAGGAGGAAGGATGCTTTGTGGCTAAAAATAATTGAAGGGGTGCTAGTCCGGCCAATAAAAAATTAAGAGATGCTAATTAACTAATTGAATTAGAAAAGGTGATATTTCACCAAAATTTCTCTTATTATTATTATTATTATTATTATTATTATTATTATTATTATTATTATTATTATTATTATTATTATTATTATAAAAGCAAACAAATGTTTTACAAGAAGTTACTGCTTGTGAAAGATCCTCGTGCAAGGTTCACCGCCGCTCAGGCTTTATGTATGTTACTGGTCCTTCTAGTTTTGCTAAAGTATACTGCTTTTAGTACATTGTGAACCAACCATCTTGTTGAGGTTCGTTTGTTTGTGAATACTCAGCCAAAAATTTGTCTATGCAGCACATCCATGGGTCAGAGAAGGTGGAAGTGCATCAGATATCCCTATCGACATCTCCGTTTTACATAACATGCGGCAGTTTGTGAAGTACAGCCGAATGAAGCAGTTTGCTTTGAGGGTAAGTGAGTTCTTCTGTTAAGCTTCACATTGCTTATACTTCACCATACCATTCATTGTCGTTTTTATAAACATTTCCCAATTCATTATTCACCAGGCACTAGCAAGTACCATCAATGAAGAAGAGCTAGCTTGTCTTCGAGACCAGTTTGACGCCATAGACGTGGATAAAAATGGAGTTATCAATCTGGAAGAAATGAGACAAGTATGTCATAACATCATATTCTTCCTCGTTAATTGAGACTTCTATACTACTGGAATCTCCATCTTTCTCTTCTTTTTCTGTAACTTGGTCACTTTTTTTGTGCAGGCTCTTGCCAAGGATCTTCCATGGAAACTTAAAGACTCACGGGTTCAAGAGATTGTTTCAGCGGTATGCTTTTAGTTGGCTTTCCAAAGATTCAGATGGTTTTTTCATATATGATTCTGAACCATTTCTTTTTATATTTCATTGCAGATTGACACCAATACAGATGGTCTTGTCGACTTTACTGAGTTTGTTGCTGCGACCTTGCATGTGCATCAGTTGGAGGAGCACGACTCTGCTAAGTGGCAGCAGCTATCCCAGGCTGCTTTCGACAACTTTGATGTAGATAGAGACGGATTTATAACCCCAGAAGAACTCAGATTGGTGAGTATTTTCGATACTTGTGTACTCCATATTATTTAGTATCAACTTTAAAGAAACCTTATGGGAAATCATTTTGGGAACTTACGTGTTTTGATTTCCATTCATTCTTGCAACACACGGGCTTGAAGGGTTCGGTAGATCCACTGCTTGAAGAAGCCGACATAGACAAAGAAGGGAAGATAAGCCTTGCTGAATTCCGCAGGCTGTTGAGAAAAGCAAGCATGGGATCACGGAACATGCATGGCTCTTCGAGTGGCCACAGATCTCAAACGAGGTTAAAGTGAAGTTTCACCCCTCGTCCTTTTCAGAGAACTCAAAGGATATGAAACGTGATGAAAACCTCGCTGTTTCTTCACATGACTCCTAATACGCGTGGAGACTGCTCGTATGGGCTCCCTCTGGCCTCTGCGGCCTCTTTTTGTTTTGAGTTACATGCTTCAGATGATGAAGATCCGGAAGTGTTGTGAATAGGTCTCTCGGTAAACGATGTGTACTTGTCGCTGGTCGCGCAGGGGGTTGCATGGGGAAATCGTGGTCGGAAATAGAGTGGTTATTGCTTTGTACATTTGTTGTGCCTTGTGAGTGGTTTAGGTCTGAATCACTTGTTCTATGGAGTATCCGAAAAAAACAAAAAGAAGAAGAAGAAGTTGTTCCATCTATGTTGTAAAACAAGAAGCTTGGAGTGTACAAAGATTCGTCAGTCATAGGAGCAAATATGCATTTTCATATCCCCATCTGTTCTTATTTCACCTATTGTAATATTACTATAATATTTAGATTTTGGCTGTATATGAATCTCTCATAAACATAAAAACAGTTTTGGGATAAACTTAAATTAACCTTCATTTGTTGTGTACAAAACCACCCCTAATACCTTACCATTAAAGTTTTCATTAACTACCCATTGTTGTGGGTTGTAATTGAAGGATGGAAGCTCCTATCCCTAACTATATATGACTCTGTTCTGGTGCGGTTTGAAATGGAGACCAATCTGTATGGCCATCTTGCTGATCGATCTCCGGCGGTAATATTGGTGATGCGTCTGAGTCAGGTCTTAATGCTGAAGCTGCTGGAGTAGAAGGGCCGTCGACGGGAAACCGGAAGTAAAGCTCTCAAACCCCACATGTATGGGTGTGTACTAGATACCGATAGGGTTTTTGGGTGTGCTTTACTCAGGCAGTATGTGGCTCTGCGATCAGGTTGCTTGGCGATCTTTTCTGCGGATTTGGTTCTGGCTGTCGGAGTCGGGATAGGTTGGGTTCTTGATAATGTGTATAGTGACGTCTCCTCTACTCAGGTTGATTATTCCCTAGAGTTTCGTCCTCACTGCACACAAGATGATAGGGTCCTGATGTATCGCTGGCCTACGGTTCTGCTTCAGTGTGGGACTTGACTTCGTCCGTCGTCTTCGGCCACTTCCAGTTTGGTTTAAATCTTCTTGATTTCGTTTTTGTAGAGTGCATTAGCCTGAGTTTGCACCGTTTTTTTTTGTTTTATGTTAGGGTTGTTAGATTGTTCTTTCATCTATCGGCTTTCAAGTTTCAGATATGTCTGAACTCGAATGCTTACCTAATCAAAATAAAATAAAATTGTGTGATTACTATGATATTCGCATAATTGCCATTGTTGGCATTAGTTCCTGTATAATGATGG
Source organism: Persicaria maculosa (assembly GCA_963922045.1). Classification (NCBI taxonomy): domain Eukaryota; kingdom Viridiplantae; phylum Streptophyta; class Magnoliopsida; order Caryophyllales; family Polygonaceae; genus Persicaria; species Persicaria maculosa. Next base: position 63,988,019 of record OY998263.1, on the reverse strand, counting down.
GAGGCTGGATGAAATGTTTGATCTGAAAGCTTGGTTGCATTTGCCAAAGGGATTGTATTCACAAAACCATTATATTAATATTTGTTATTTTTTTCAAATACAATTATTAATTCAATACGAAACGTTACAAGTAAGAAATATTTTGTGGTTACTGTTTGGACAAGAAATCTAACTTGTAAAGCGGGCTTAGTTTAACCTGCGCCTACAACACCTAAACAATATTTTAGATAAAACTCGTTCCGAATTTGATCCACGCCCACATTTGCTCGAGTATCCAAAAAAAACGTGCTTTCGAAATTTTAGATAAGAAAATAAAGTCGCACAAGTAGGCCCATGACACTAGGGGTGCCAAAACAGACCTTATCAAACCTAAAAGGAAAAATAAAACACTTCGGGTAGTTAGTAATAATAGACTAAATGAGTTGATTTTAGGAAGACTTGAGAACCAATTATTGCATTTTCATACATTGCAAACTATTGGCCCAACCCAAACACACGAATCAGCCAACTCTGGCATTCTGCCCCTCCTCCAATGGAGCTCCCCTATCTCATTCCTCTGTTCGCCTCCTTTCTCCTCCTCTCCGCCCACCACGCCACCACCTCCACCATCTAATTCACCGACTGCGGCACCTCCTCCACCACCACCGACAACAGCCAAAGCTTCACCGGAGACTCCTCCCTCCCCACCGGCGTCCGGCTCAACTCCAAGGGTAGCACCGTCTCCTCCGTCTCTAACTCAAACCAATTTCTAATATACACCACAGCTAGGGCCTTCACCTCCGCCGCCTCCTACCAATTCGACACCTCCGACTCCGGAACGTACCTCCTCCGCCTCCACTTCTCCGCCTTCTCCTCCGCCCAATTCAACGTCTCCGCCAACGGTCACGAGCTCCTAACAAACTTCTCCGGATTAAGAAACTCGAGCTCCGCGGTTTATCGAGAGTTCTTGATCCCAAAAGAGGATGATGGACATCTTCCCCATAGGCCAAATTGGACCTAAAAAATGGCCTACAAAAAAAAATATTTTATAGAATATTCTCTTTTAACCTACCATCTATTATTTTGGTTCCCCTCACATCCAATTTTAGCCTGCTAAAATTGTTAAAACTATCTATAAATTGATGCATATTTTCATTGATTCCATACATCGCCTAATACATTTGGTTGTACTAACTTTAACTAATTTCAAAGTGAATCACATGGTGTATGTCATTGTGAAAATTTTTATATATATTCAAAATTCCCTAGTAGCTTTGGAACAAGCCATTAAAAATTCACATGACGACGAATAGCGTGATGACCTCGAAACAAGGAATGATTTTGGAGGAAGTGATATTAATTTGCAATCATATTAGATATTACTTCGTATTATGGTTTTGATGTGTTTAGGAGTGTTTATTATTATTATTTTCAAATAAAGTAGTTTATGCAACTCGATATTTATTTATGAGGTATGATTTTGATGAAGATATAATAATAAAAAAATGAATATGTTTTTCCAAAGATATTATTTATGCAAATATAATCCAAACATATTAAATATTATAGTCATATCAAATAACTCATCAATATAGTTACAAAACTATAACTTTTAGTTTTGATAAAAATTATAATTAGATAGTTTATATACAATTAATTGTGTAATTTATAAATTTATATCAATATTAAACAATTATAAATAAATAAAAAAGGGTGAAATTTAAATTTGGCCTTAAAAACTTTCAAGCCAAATTTGACCTTCATTTTAGAAATGGGCCAAAAAGTTTTTGGCCAAAACCCATTTTGACCTATGATGGGAGGAAAAAAAAAGGCCAAAACCCATTTTATAGCCTATGGTGGGAGATGGCCTGGGAGACTCAGTGTCTACTTTGTCCCAACTGGTTCATCTAAATTGGCATTCGTCAACGCAATCAAAGTGATTCCAGCTCCCCTGAACCTCACCGACCGCGACTCTCCAATAATCGTGACCTTTAATTCCGTCTACAACGGCAGCTTCGCTCGCTTCGGCTCCCGTGTTTTGACCCCCATCTACAGAATCAATGTCGGATGCATCAATGTGACCTCTTCGGCCGATGCTCTCCGGCGGGTTTTGGTTGTAGGATGATCCTTATTTGATCAGCAAAGGCATCTCGACCACGAAAAACACACAAGGGGTAGTTTATCAAAGTGAGAATGCAACCATCGACACTGCCCCGCTTGCGGTTTACAGCACGGCGAGGGGATGAGATTTTGTTGAGAGAATGAAAGATGTGAAGAGACCAAAAGAGTCACACATCGATAATATGAACAAAGAAGTCTTATTATATAAGCTAGTGGGTTACCCCACCTAATGCCAATTGGTTTTAGGATGGAACTCCACTCGTCTTATGTGCTAGGCTATTAGCGCAAGGGCGCACCTGTGCACACGACCCCCGATCCCGAATCCCAATGGACTTCAGTATGGTATCAGAGCTGAAAAGCCAAATCCCAATGGACTTAAGTATGGTATCAGAGCGGAAAAGTCAAACGGCCCGATTCTCGATCGTGGGCTAGCTAAAAAGAAAATGAGATGCTACATCGGTTGTCCAAGAGGTCCTCCCAGTACTTTGTTCGGGTGCATCTATGTGACATTTTCAGCCCAGCCAGTGGAGCAATTCGTTCCTTCGATTTGAACTTGTTTAGCAAATTTGTGTGGAATGTGAGTGCGTTCGACATAACGAATCAAAATGAAGCCCCTTTCTGCCTTGATTTCGTGGTTAACTCTGGTAATTTAGGGTTTATCAATCTCACAATAGGAAGCATGAAAGACATCGGTGGTGCTTTCCTTAACGGGTTGGAGATCATGGAGTTTGTCAATGGGAATGTCACATAGCCGATCATTCCCTTTCCCGGTAAAGGTCAGAATGTGGTGCTTATTGCCTGTGTAGCTGCTGCTGCTGCTGCGTTTGCTGTCATTTGCTGTGTGGTGGTGGCCGGGTTTGTGTGGTTTATGAAGAGGAAGCGCAAGAGAGCGAAGCCTGTGGAGGAGGAGTTCGATTGGCCTGTGGCGGTACTTAATGGGGGAGGAGCGAGCTCCGAGAGCAAGACCACCAGTGACAAGAGTGCGTCGAGATCGAGCTTGGCGTCGCTCCAAAGCTTGAATTTAAGGATACCAATTAGAATCATCCAGCAAGTGACGAACAACTTTGATGAGGCATTGGTGGTTGGTCAGGGCGGGTTCGGTAAGGTGTACAAGGGGACTCGGAAGAACAGCCAGAAGGTGGCTGTGAAGCGGAGTGATGAAAGACACGGTCAAGGGATATCCGAGTTCCAAACTGAGATAACAGTCTTGTCTAGGATCCGGCATCGTCACCTGGTTTCGTTGATTGGGTACTGTGATGACGGAGGTGAGATGATCTTGGTTTACGAGTTCATGGAGAACGGTACGCTGAGAGATCATCTGTATCGTTCTTCTTCGAAAGAGGAGCCTTCTTCTTCCGGTGAGCCGAAGAGATTAGGGATGTCATGGAAGCAAAGGCTGGATATTTGCATAAGGGCTGCTAAGGGTTTGCATTATCTCCACACGGGGTTAATGGGAGGGATCTTACACCTAGATGTCAAGTCCACCACATCTTGCTTGATGAAAACTTTGTGGCTAAGGTGGCTGATTTCGGCTTGTCAAGGACTGGTGCTCTTGAGCAAGACACTCATGTGAGCACGGTTGTGAAGGGAACGTTCGGATATCTTGACCCAGAGTACTACCAATGTATGCAGCTGACTGAGAAGTCGGATGTGTACTCGTTTGGGCTCTTGCTCCTAGAAGTACTTTGTGCCAGGCTGGTGTTAGATACGTCGCTTTCTAGGGATCAAGTCAACTTGGCTGATTGGGCAATGTCTTGCAAGGAGAGAGGAGAGCTCGAGACGATCATTGATCCGTCACTGGCAGGGCAGATCAATCCTAATTCGCTGAACAAGTTTGTCGAAACAGCTGAGAAGTGTTTGATGGAGACCGGGGCTGATAGGCCTCCTATGTCGGATGTGCTGTGGGACTTGGAATACACCCTGAACCTTCAGAAGTTAGGAGGCGAAGGAGCCGGTTTCGGGGACACTACAAGCACAACCGACGCTGGCTGTCCCCGGCTTCTCAATAATGGAAGAAGCCGGTTTCTCTATGGATGATGATATCTCAGGGCTGTGTGGAGACAGTGGTGAAGTATCAATGGGACACTCAAAACTCGATGATTCCATGTCATTTCCTAACTAAATTTTCATCATTGTTTATATATTCATCCATTAAAAGTGTAGCTTTTGCAAGTGTTCATGCTTTCACATATCAATTTTGTAATAAAAACACTGCACTAAGGTTATATAATGCAAGTGTCTTTTGCAACTTTCAAGTCCTGGTGAATGTGTTAGCTGGTTGAGGGTCTTTCAGATGCAGCCATTAGACGGCGTAGAGATGCCTCATCCGACCTCGTTCAAGTCAGTCTGTATCGGAGGATTGGTTAATGTTGTTCATCAACACATGAAACCTGAAACTTGAAGGGAAAATCAGTTGATGAAAAGGTAATAGCCAAAATCAGACAAATTGGTAAAGTAGTTGTGTGTTTTTTGTCAAGGTAAAAATAGAAATAAACGTGGCGAAAACAATGAGGTGTTGGTATGAACAAGATTCACCTATTGTCCGTAAAACATGATTATTTGACTATTTCAGTAACAATCTTTCTTAATTAAAAAAAAAAAAAAAAAAAGTGGCAAAGTTATAAAAATATAGTATAAGATTAGTAGGGGTTTGTTTTACTCTTTCCTTGGCCACTGAAATCAAATCAAAGAGAGAAAGGAAATGGGAAAGGGAGAAACAACACAAGAAGAGGCTAAGGAGGTTCTTCCCCAGAAAGCAATTGGGTGGGCAGCCAAAGATCCTTCTGGTCTACTCTCTCCCTTCAAGTTCTGTAGAAGGTAGCTTTTCCTTGTCGAAGAATTACACTTTCTGGCATGGGTTCCATGATTTTGTCGATAACATATCGAGAGTTTGATTGATGCGATGCAGGGCAACGGGAGAGTTAGATGTGACATTCAAAGTGCTCTATTGCGGAGTTTGTCACTCAGACCTTCACTTCGTTAAGAACGAATGGGGATTTGCAAGCTATCCTGTCATTCCCGGGTTAATAACTAAATTCACTCATCACCTAACGTTTAAAGTTTAAACTGTTGTTGTTTACAATTACAATAACACCATATCTGTTACATTCCATTTGGATCAGGCACGAGATTGTAGGGGAAGTGACAGAGGTAGGTACCAAGGTACAAAAGTTCAAGGTCGGCGACAAGGTTGGGGTCGGGTGCATGGTAGGGTCATGTCAATCATGCGACAGCTGCGCGATCCAACTCGAGAACTACTGTCCTCAGGTGATCCTCACATACGGCTCCCGTTACTATGACGACACCATGACTTACGGTGGCTACTCCGACATCATGGTTGCGAACGAGCACTACGCTGTCCAAATACCCGATGGGGTCCCCTTGGACAGGATGGCTCCGTTGCTTTGCGCCGGGATCACTGTTTACAGTCCATTGAGGTATTATGGGCTAGACAAGCCTGGGCTCCATCTCGGGGTCGTTGGGCTTGGTGGGCTAGGCCACATGGCTGTTAAGTTTGCCAAGGCGATGGGAATGAGAGTCACGGTGATCAGCACGTCCCCTACGAAGAAGGATGAGGCGGTTACTCGTCTTGGTGCCGATGCTTTTTTGGTCAGCCGTAACCCGCAACAAATGCAGGTACGTTTACTAGTTGCGCGCATTTCTTCCTTTCGGTTTAGGATTATTTGTAAGAACTTGATCGATGCTAGGTTACATATACATGTGTAGGAAGCAATGGGTACGATGGAAGGAATCATTGACACAGTATCGGCAGTGCATTCCCTAGTACCGCTGCTCGGTTTATTGAAAACTAACGGGAAGCTAGTTATGGTTGGTCTTCCTGAGAAGCCCCTCGAGCTTCCGGCTGTTCCATTGCTTACAGGTAAAGGTTTGGATTGGATGTTACTATATTGATCATACACAGGTTGAGATTTAACACTAGTAAGAAATCTGAGAGATTAAACCCTACAGGAAGGAAGATGGTGGGAGGGACCAGCTATGGAGGAATGAGGGAAACACAAGAGATGATAGATTTTGCAGCAAAGAATGGAGTCACGGCAGACATTGAGGTTATCCCCATCGATTACGTAAATCAGGCGATGGAGCGGATGACGAAATCGGATGTTAGGTATCGGTTTGTGATTGACATTGGCAATACATTGAAGGCTGAATAGGATTCTTTTTTGTTTTCTTATCGCCATATTTGTGAATGCTGATGAATAACGGTCTCAACAAGGGAAGAGATGACATTTTTGTAGTTTTTAAACTATGTCAAGATTGTTTTTTTACATTGCATCTGCTACCAGAATATGCAGTGTGTTTCCTTTTGCAAGACAACAGGCTCAACAACTGAAAGGGCTCTTATCAAAATAGGACGATGAAAATCGAAATCAAGTAGCAATATATTTTAAGGACTCATGGAATACTCATGTATGAGATTAGAAAAGCACTTGGCTGAATACTTTGCAGCGACATTCGCAGACGTTACAGACCAGCGAATCACACGCGTGAAATCTGCATTAAAAGTCGCAAAAACAGAACAATTAGCAAGGATACTGGAAGAAATCACTCGTATCAAAACCATCACGAATAAACTTACAGCTCCAATGGGTATAAAATCGATTCCTGGATCAGATTCTATGTGAAAAAGAGTACAGTAAGTTTATGAGTACTTAAAGATGATTTGAAGTAACTAATTCTTACCCAAAATCAATTTAACTGGAAATGCACTGTGCTGCACCTATATGCTGGTAAGGAGGGTCACAAGTATTCGGTGCTGTGGGTTACAATGAGAAACAGAGGCTTTCAAAAATCAAGGGTCTTGGAAGAACTAGAACAGGCCGAAGAAGAGCTGTACGAGTTTCCACTGGAACCGTCTACAGGAGCTTGATTAAGGGACTCTAAAACCAACGACCTTCTCCTGTGTAGCTTTATCGAGAATGTAGACGTGTCTAGAACACAAGGAACCTGTCATTACAGGGGGGATATGATGTTAGACTGATTAAAAGCGAATTTAAATAAGCTTTTGGTCAGAAATGAGCCTTAATCTCCAAAATATACACACAACTGCTACTCAAGACCACAAAAGACCTAAATATCGAGAATCACCAAAATGCAGAATGACTAATCATGAAAGAAACATTTGAGTGTTTGTGTCATACTTGAGTGTTCATTCTTGCCACTTTGTGTACATTGAGAAGGCCAACCATGTCCTGATATCCGGTCAGTAGCTTTGACAACTCCTTGTCCTCATCTGAAATACGCATCACAATAAGATTATAGTTGACAATTATATTCTCGATAGAAAATACACAATTTGAGATGGAAAATAAATCAAACCTGGTATTGCTCGAACAGAAATCAAAGTATCAGCCAAATGCTGCCATCGCTTTGAGAATGATGAAGAAAGAACCGTATGCGGATAGCTGACAATGGCAACAGCATTTGTAGACTTTACGAGGTGTTTCAAAGACTTGATGAAGGAAAGCATTTCCCAATCCTAGAAGCATGATAGAGCACAACAGGAAATTGGTGATGTGTTTCCAATACAAAAAGAACCATAAAGCAAGCGAGACCAAACTTGAATTACTTTATTTAAAAATTAACTAAACGTAATTTATTTATGAATATGACTAGACTAAGCCTTCGTTTGGATGGCATTTAATTATACATTATAATGCTTTATAATAAGGGCATGTTTGGATCTTTTTTAAAACTAAAAACCTCACGATCTTTTTCCTCCTGTTATCACTTCTCACATCCAACTCCACTCTGCTTCTACCAACACTTGAATTGCTTCATTCCCAGATCTAGATCTATCGCTTTTAATATCTCACTACCTCCTCTTCTCTCAAGGAGAAACTCTCACAAAGTGCCTGACAATATGTTTCAATAATATATACCCAAAAATCTCGCAATTAGACAATTCATGGCTCAATTTCATGAACAACAAAAGCAATTTCAACCAAGGATTTTGATTTGGAAGAATAAAATTGGGGCTTTTCACTGAACATCTAAATTGAGAGGAAACAATAAGGAAGGTGAACGGTTACATCGAATTGGAATGCCGGCGAGGTGGTCTTGATCTCCAAATGGATTTTGATGTTGATTAACAATGGAGGTGCAATTGATAAAACCATAAAGATGAAGAGGGGAGGCGGTGACAGTGGTGGCCGACGACTCCATAGGTGCAACAGATTTCTCCGGGTTGATAGTGTACGGCGACGCCGGTAACAATGGCGGCGACATCACACAAAAAGGAGGTGATGCTCTTCATCGATCTGCCGAAGCTTCATATACTGGGGAGTGGGGAGGGAAGGATAAAAAAAAGGGAGATATGACCATACTCATGGGGAAGACGAAAGAGAAGGGAAAATGGCAGGACTTTAGCACATTTCCCAAACAATACTTAATTATTTTCAAACCATAAAGCATAATAATTAATTATAAAACATAATTACTAGCCATCCAAACGTAGCCTAAGATTCCTCCTGAAAGAAATGATAAACATCTCAAATAAGAAACATAGTTGACCAACCTGGTTATAGTATCCACATTGGGGAGCACAAAATGATTGGATGGCAATACGAGCAGAACAGGAAACAGAAGAGTCATTTCTGCAAACATGAATGGAGAAAATTGCTAAAAATGCAATATTAAGTGCAGTAAACTTTTAAACCGGAAAAAAAAAATGGTGTTCATCAGTCTATGGTACCCACATTCTGCATGATAAATTAGGTCAAACATCTATCACAAACAGAACTGAACCAACTGATCATCAAAGTGCAAGTGCAATTACGCAGAAAACTGTACAATTTTACCTTGAACTCTGGCCTAAGAATGCAGAACAGCCCTCAAGAATGGTGTTAATGGTAGAGTCTTGAGTGCTAATACATTCAATACGCTTTCCAGCAATAACATGTCTCTCTAGAGGCTTCCGCAAGTCAAATTCAGTGCAATATTCCTGCTTAGCTTCTGCTTCAATGAACAATCACAAAGCTCATGATTCACTTGTCAATTAAGAAACAAAGAGTTTTTTAATTTTAATGAGAAAATTATCCTGAATCTAAGCACTCAAACATTCTCAACAATACTTCCCATGACTGAAGCCAAGTGAGTAGAAATTTTTACAAGTTGATGATTCTACTAGTTCATCTTTATTGTCTCTTGTACAAATTATTAACAGAATCCTTTTCCCTCATATCTAAACAAAGTAACTTTTTTTTTTCCGGCTGAGAACAACAGATGAGAAGCCTTAAAGACCGCTACACCAGCTAGGACCCTGACAAAGCTTTTGTAGGAAACAGTACAACTTGAGACAGATATTAAAAAGCCACAAGTATCATATACATAATAATTTCAGACACAGGCGTTTCACATTTTCAGAAAGAGGCCATATCAGGAAACCAGAGGTTCGCTAACTTTCAGCATTAAATCCAACAGATCATAATAAGATCTCCATAGTATCACAATAACATATAATTGCGAGAATCTCACATCAACCTAAGTGAAGGAAACTTCAATTCTGGTATATTTTATTGATTCTAAAGGATGCTTTACAAAATGGCTTCCAAGCTATTATAAATGACAAAGTTACTAAATTAAAAAAATTCTACGAATTACTAGCAGTTCTACAAAAGACATACTTTAAGTGAATACTCTAGAAACTACACAACAAACTAACAAAGGATAGAGTTTGGGGGCAGGGGACTGTTGAGAAGCTACTAGCAAGACTTACCAAAAATATATTATAGGATACACAAGGAACATTCTAGAAACTGGGACTCGCTTTTTTTTTTTCTTAGGTGAGAATTCGAAATACCATACAAAATCATTGTCGGGTAAACCGAGAGGGTGACACACCTCCAAATGGACTAACCATCATGAAACAATGGATAAATGAAAACAAACAAGAAAAAGGAAAAAAAAAAAAAAGGGGGGACTTTCTTTGGTTCTGCAGCACATATCCTTTCTTCACAATTTACTCAACCGTAGATTTTTATTTCCTCATGGACACAATTAACTTAAAGAGAACGTTAAATAAAAGAAACAAACAGATGTAATACAATGTTCAGTTATACCTCTACTTTCTAAAGTGTTCTGATTTCCATCAAAGTACTTCTTGTACTGCCAGGCAATCCTCAAATTCTTATCCTGTAATTAGAAAATTCACTGTGAAACAATTTTATTGGTGGAAATCCTTATTCTTCAAAATAAATTTCGACAGAAAAGAAGAAAGGGGGTTGATACTTGTTCTGTTCCACGATCCCGAGACTTATCATCCTTTGAAACTAATGGACTGGGCAGAGTCCCCAAGAAGCCTCTTGGCTCTTTGGAGGGACTGGCATAGAGCAAAGGTTGATTGTGGATCAAGCCTTGGGCCATGAAATTCCTAAGAAGTAACATATGATGCGGAGCTTCCGGATCTTCCATCACCATAATCAAACTACCCAAACAAAAGCCACCGCCGATGATCTCTAAAAAGAAATGAAAGTAGATACGTAAACCTGATTGGTCATGGTTTCTGAGGAAATACAGAGGATAATTGTGTCTGTGAGCATACTGTCAAGGTCGGGGATGCCAGATGAGACAAAGACAGTGCCGTTGGGCCCTGGTTTGAGTCCTGGACTAAGAGAAGTCGAGCCAATGTTTGGATTACGTGAGAAGCTGCTGGAACGATTCCGGACTTCAGCCATGATTATCTGAGAATATTAACACGGATAAGTTGAGAAGCAAAATCACATTTTAGCAAAACACTAATTGCATAAAACCTAAGCAAAAAGATCACTGTGGTTTGTTCCATCTGTCACCTATGGTCTTCAGCACTCCTAAAATTCAACCACGCGTTATGGCAGAAATCAATCACAAACATGAAAAACCTAAGCAACCAAATTACAGCTTGAAGAACAGGATACAACTTGGAAGTGTATGAAACACACTGCCAAACTGATCAAGCAACATCGCAGAGTTAATTATAGGTTGAATTTTAAACACAATTTCAGATATCGCAAGCGATTTCACTATTAACATTGACAACAATTTGTTCTTGTACCATATATAATCCGTGCTGCTACGATATCCATCAAATTGCTTAGCGAACTAATTTGATCACAGAAGAACAGAAAACTTCCATTACTGCGACCAAAGAACCAAAACCGAACAGTAATTTCAAATACTGCATAGCACGCAACGAATTTCAAATATTTGATTGCGAAAATATTACAAGGCAAAAGCTATGCATTAAAAGAATCCGTTGTCAAGGCTAGAGAGAGACCTCAGCTGCAGAAATGGAGGCCGAGCAACGAGGGCGCAGATGGCGGCGGCGACAAGGAGGTTGGCCGAGCAGCGAGGGCGAGCGGCGGCGTTTCCGGTTGTTTTTCACACGGGTGAAGTGGAAAGGGAAAAAGAGTGAAGTACGAAACTACTGCGCGCTGTTAAAATAAAAGGAAACTTATGGGTTGTGCTCTGTATTTTTCATTCTTATGGGCTAAAGCTAAATAATTAAAGGAGATTTTGGGCATTTAACAAATTGGGCTTAAAACTCACTAGGTTTGACGGATCCAAATCAATTTTTTCCTTTTTTTTTTTTCTGATCGGGAAAGAATTCAGAGAACGAAAGCTATCCGATAGCATCCCGTAGGATGAGGTCCTGGAGACCTGAATTTGTTTAGATGCCGCTTGATCGGGAAGAACGGTAAATGTGTGCAACCTTATCAGCCGTTATGTTACCCGATCAGTGGACGTGCCAGAAAGAAATATCTGCCACGTGCGACATAAATTTTCTAATGTCTGCTGTGAGAAGTTTGATTTCCCTCGAGCAGATGCCCTCATTGTTGAGATGTCGAATAATAATTTGTTAGTCCCCTTCAATTTGGATACTCTGGAGGCAAAGCTCGGCTACCTTAACCGCACCTAACCACAAGGCAACTGCCTCAGCCAAGAGCGGAGTTTGTTTTCCCAGTGCTTTGTAGTCGATGTGTACATGGTTACCATGCCAGTCACGAATGATGAAGGTATCCGTACTATCACCATTATTCAGAGATGAGCCGTCAAAGTTTAGTTTGAAAACCCCGAAAGATGTTTTTTCCATTTTTTCCTACTCTGTTTTGTCGGTTTTAGGGGTGCACGGTACTGTCTTCCAATACAGATAGAGGATGGGGACATGTCTCATTCTAAGTTTTGGGTCTTTGTCCATGCCTCTCTATGCACTCTGGCTTCCGTTTCCATGTCATGGTGGTTGTTCACAGTACACGGAGAAAAAATCATTTTGTTCCTAAAAACCATTTAGTCCACCACCAAGCCGCCATTTCATGTTTTGGCTCTTTGTTTAGTTTCTTTCCTAGTAGGGCTAATATTGATTTAATATCTCTAGATGTTCTTATGGCTGCATCTATCTCTATTCGGATCGCTGATGTCATCCAGCTGTGGTTATTTCCCATAGAGCATTCAAGGAAAATATGTGTTTCATCCTCCATGGCTGCATTGCAGATAATACAAATGGAAGGAACTAAGACACCATGTTGGGATAGTCGACAAGCAGTCGGGAGACCGTCCTGGCCAATTTTCCATAAAAAGTTTTTCACTTTGGGCAAAACGTCGGTATTCTAGATCCATGAGTTTTGGTCAAGGTCTCTCCTATTGTACCTAGAGACTAATTTATATGCCCTAGCTGTCGTGAACCAGCCTTCTCTATCACGCCACTAATTTAACCTGTCTTCCATTTGATTATGCGGGAGCGGTATCTTTATGATGTCAGATACAATCTCTAGGGGGAGTGTGTTACGGAGTTTTGATTCACACCACTGACCGTTGGTTATGTAGTCTGAAACCCGCTCATCGTTATTTCTTTGCATAGGAGCATTTGGCATGTCCTTTAGTGGAAACGTACTTATCCAGTTTTCGATCCATAATTTAATCGATTGACCATTTCCCACACTCCAAATCAACCCTGTCTTAAACTTGTCAATAAGGAGAACTAGGTGTCTCCAGTTCCATGATGCCCCTCCCTGCTGTTTGCATTTATATTGGAGGATATTCTCGGTTTTTAGATATTTGTATCGGATTATTTTCACCCAAGGGTTGTTTGTTTCTGCTAGAATTTTCAATATCAGTTTCATTTGTAGGGCCTCATTCATGTCTCTAGAGTTGCGGATCCCTAGACCCCTATGTTTCTTTGCTTTGTAGTGAGTTTCATGTTTGTCAATTCTACTAAGCAGTTATGGGATGAAGTTATAGAGAGATTCAGTCAATCTAATGCCCCTATGATATTTAAAATCAAGAAGAAACTCAGTGAGGTGTCTCAAGGTAGTATGAGTCTTGCTGATTTATACAATACCCTGAAGAGACATTGGGATGAATTGCAGGTTTTAGAAAGCTTACTTGAGTGTTCTTGTGGTGTCATAGCTCAGTGCACTTGCAATTTGGCAAAAAAGATTGCAGACATTGAGTCTATAAATCGTGTGATGTAGTTGTTGATGAGCTTGAATGAGGGATATGAGGCTGCAAAGAATCAGATCTTGGCTACAGATATGTTGCCTTCCTTGAGCAGAGCATATTACATTCTTCGGCAGGTTGAGAATGAAAATCAGGGATTGGGTGGAAATACTACTGAGTCTAGTGCATTTGCTGTAGGAAAGCATGGTCAGAATTATCAAGCTGCAGGGTGACAGGACAAAATCGTTGTGTCTCCTATCAAAAGAATATCCAAACTAACCAACTAGTATAGCTAGTAAGTCCGGGGTCGACCCACAGGGAACTACCGTTACTTTATGCGTTATAATCACCAACAAGAGTAAACAAGGGGGTTGTAGAGATGTAAAGATGCAGAATATTAAAGAAGTAAATAATGGTGATGGTTGTAAACAATGATGAATGAGATGTTTCACCTACGATTCTCAACTTTGGTTCGTCTAGCTACTTGATCATAGTCCTTCCTTCTAGTTGTATTTTTCCCATATCCACTCTTATCTTGATTTAAATAGATTATTAGTTCTACGAGTCCTAATAATCCCTTATTCCTAGGCAATCTTAACACGGATTAAGGTTTAATCCTAGGAATAGCACTAAGTCTCAAGATATTTAAAGCTTATAAGCAATATTAATTCCCTAAAGAACTAACATTTAACCTATAGTCAACTTCTTATACAATCAAGCTTTTATATGAGATCCACTCAATTGTATTCGCTACTTTGGATTAGGTTTCACAAACGTATGAATCAAAACCCTAGCAATGATGCAATTCTAACGAGGTCGCGAATCAAGATAGAATCAACATCATAAGCAATTAAAGCACAAAGAAGTTGAAGTAGTTAATAGAAAACAACTAGAATTCAAAACTCACAATTCAACAAAACCAAGTCTTGATCGTAGGCAAAACACGATGAGTTTAGTTGCTCATGCTTCTAAAACGTCGCTTCTCAATTCTTCAAAGGATCAAAAATAACCTAAAAACAACTAATTTAAGTCTTTAAATACCTAAGAATATCGTCATAAAAAACCTAGAAAGTATTTCCCAAAGATAGGCCCAACTTAAGAGGATAGAAAAATCGGTGTTGAATCCGGCCCAGAAAAACCGCGACCGGGCCGCGATCAGGCCGCGGGTGCTGCCCAGAATTGGCGCTCTGCTGTAATGGCCACGGGTGCGGCCGCGGGTGTGGCTTTCTGTCTTCCCTTGTTCCTCTGGCCGCAGTTGCCGTTTTATCTCTTGTATGCCCTTTGCCTCTTCCTTGTGCATTCCAACTTGGCTTCTCTAGCTCGTTCTTGCCTCCATATGATCCATATGACTCTCATGAATGACCTCCTCTCTTCTTCGAATCCAAAATCTGCAATTACTCGCTAAACTTGTGTAGATTCCGCACTTAAGTACCAAATGAGCAAACAAGTAAACTAACCCTTTAAAATGCAATATATACATCTAAATGACCCTAAAACTACTCTATAATGCCTATCTAAATATACATTATCAAACTCCCCCACACTTAGCCTTTTGCTTGTCCTCGAGCAAAACAAATCATTTATGAATCATTCATCCCACAAACACAATCCTTCATGCAATAGCCTCATCAAAAGCAACATCTCATCAAAGTGTAAACATAGACAAGGCAAACAAATGTCCTAGCAAGTATTTATGTGATCAAGTAACCCGCATGCTTATCCATCCAACCTCACCGGGAATAAAGTGTTTCCGCTCTCACTCAAGTGTTTAGCTTTATCAATTAACACTCAAACGCTATCCAAAATGCAACTAAGCTACATAAGAATTGAAATTGAATCACAATATCCACCGTGGATGTCAATACCGGCAAAAATCATCATGAGGTCTTTTTATGGGTTGTAATGGGGCCAAGGCATGGAACAATTTAGGCCATGTGGTGCTCATAATCCGGGAAGTAAGGGAAGCAACCAAATCATCATACCACTCATAAACTCATACCATAACTCTACAATGTAATACAACTCCAATCTCAAGCATATAACTTTACAAACTATACTCAACTCATTCCCTTATTTTATTTGTTTTTAATTTTCTTTTCTTTTTCTCCCTTTTTTTTCATGCTATATCAAATGATTTTCCTTGACTTTTACCCCTAAGTGAATTTTATTCTCCTTAGGTCCCAACTAATGAATATACTAGCAATAATCAAACATCTCATAAGGGTACATCAACCATACAATCCATCACTGAAAACCATCATCCACAATATAAATATTCACCAACCATTCCTAATTCCCGGATGGGGTCAGGCTATAATTGGCTATGGAAATTCTTGTGGAGCTATAAAAGAATAGGCAATTAGGCTCAAATTGGCTTAAAGAAGAGGATCATATGTAAGGTGGAATAGAGTCAAATAGGGCTAATAAAGGTGCCTCAATCATGTGAAATTCACCAATAACAAACATATAAGTACAGCCTTGACATAGATAACAAAATCAATTCCAAGAGGTAGAAGCATTAGAGAGTATTCACACACATGAAACAAGAGCAAAAAGGACTCAATGAAGTGCAGTCCCAATAAGGCCAAAAATCAATCTCACAAGGTTAAATTTTTGTTGGATTTCAGTCATGCTAGAAACTTAGATCATACAAGCTTAACTATGTTCACCTAGCTATGTTCCACATAAAAACAATATATGGGATAAGGCTAAAGCAATTCAAACATGTCATGGGACTTATATGATCATAACTTCAATAAAATTTTGAGGACTCACTTGGCTAGGTGGTTGTTTAGACAATTGCATATTTTATGCAAATGCATGATATTTTCTTTTCTTTTTCATTTTTTTCGATTTTTTTTCTTTTTGTTTTTCTTAAAATAAAACTAAGATGCAAAGCATTAAGATGCAACACATGAATATTATGCAAACTAATTTAAACATGCTTGATATGCAATGCAACTCTAATATGTACACTAATCCCCTCCCCCACACTTGAAACTTTCATTGTCCCAATGAAATTAAAACAAAAAAAAAAAGTAGAAAGAACAAGGGAGGAGAAAAGTAAAACTCACGTGCTCACTGGTATGGCGGAGGTGGAGGTGGAGCAAGAAAGAAAGAGCGTCGAAAACGAGTAAAAAGGAGGTTGCATGCTGAGGCCGCGGGTGCGGCTTCTTGTGTTGTTGCCCAGATTTGTAGCGGGCGCTGCCTTTTCGACCTTCTTCGTTCTTCCCTCTGAAAGGTTAGTCTAACACGGCGGAAAACAACTTCTTAGAATCTACAACGGTTCTAATTATGCTAAGAAAAATGAAAAACTAATAAAGAAAAGAAAACTTATAGTCTACTTACCTCGGGTTGCCTCCCGAGCAGCGCCTTTGTTTTATGTCGTTAGCTCGACTCATTTTGGTTATCCATTTAAAACTTAAGCTGACATTGTTAGCATTCTCAAAAGTAAATCAAACTCTCGTGCCCATCCAAGAGATGAATGGATACAAAATATGAAAAAGTTGATAGAAAATAGTATAGAGTTCAAGAATCTTACCAGCTCATCATATTCTTGAGCCTGACTTTCGGTCGAGGGTATGTAAGTCCACCAACACAGTTCTGTTGGCGGTGCATTGAAGTAATGCTCCCATGGATCGTCATAATCACCACTACCTTCCCAATCGCAATAGTTGACCTTCATTACCTCTTGAGCCGCCTCAGCAGTTGGTTCTAGACTTGGTTCATCAACGGGCGGGCTAGAGGTGATCTCATCAAATGGAATGTTGCCTTCCTCCATCTTCTCAGTATGATTCCCCACAATGACCTCAATAGGTGAAACAGAAGTCTCAATTATTTGAGATACTTTGGGAAGTGACTCATTCTGCGCACATTGAAAATCCATGTAGCAGAAAAAGTCCCACATCTCCAAGAGTCCCATATCTAATAAACCTCCATCACTCATGTGCTCAGCAAGGCTCCTTGTCTCAGCAGTCATACCATCAAAGATGCATAGAAGCACTTCCCTTGTACTAGCTTGATAACCCCGTGCACAAAGATCATTAATGTACTCCTACAATCTGGTAAAGTATTGAGGAAAACTCTCTCCATGTAACTGCAATAACCTCACCTTCAACATTGGTCAGTAGCACAAGTGCGGACCATGTAAGTGGTCCACACCAAGGTTAGTAATTAAACACACAAAGTAAACAAATAATAGTTCCCCGGCAACGACGCCAAATTTTGACAGGACAAAATCGTTGTGTTTCCTATCAAAAGAATATCTAAACTAACCAACTAGTATAGCTAGTAAGTCCGGGGTCGATCCACAGGGAACTACCGTTACTTTATGCGTTATAATCACCAACAAGAGTAAACAAGGGGGTTGTAGAGATGTAAAGATGCAAAATATTAAAGAAGTAAATAATGGTGATGGTTGTAAACAATGATGAATGAGATGTTTCACCTACGATTCTCAACTTTGGTTCGTCTACTTGATCATAGTCCTTCCTTCTAGTTGTATTTTTTCCATATCCACTCTTATCTTGATTTAAATAGATTATTAGTTCTATGAGTCCTAATAATCCCTTATTCCTAGGCAATCTTAACATGGATTAAGGTTTAATCCTAGGAATAGCACTAAGTCTCAAGATATTTAAAGCTTATAAGCAATATTAATTCCCTAAAGAACTAACATTTAACCTATAGTCAACTTCTTATACAATCAAGCTTTTCTATGAGATCCACTCAATTGTATTTGCTACTTTGGATTAGGTTTCACAAACGTATGAATCAAAACCCTAGCAATGATGCAATTCTAACGAGGTCGCGAATCAAGATAGAATCAACACCACAAGCAATTAAAGCACAAAGAAGTTGAAGTAGATAATAGAAAACAACTAGAATTCCAAACTCACCATTCAACAAAACCAAGTCTTGATCGTAGGCAAAACACGATGAGTTTAGTTGCTCATGCTTCTAAAACTTCACTTCTCAATTCTTCAAAGGATCAAAGGTAACCTAAAAACAACTAATTTAAGTCTTTAAATACCTAAGAATACCGTCATAAAAAAACATAGAAAGTATTTCCCAAAGATAGGCCCAACTTAAGAGGATAGAAAAATCGGTGCTGAATCCGGCCCAGAAAAACCACGACCAGGCCGCGGGTGCTGCCTAGAATTGGTGCTCTGCTGTAATGGTCGCGGGTGCTGCCGCGGGTGCGGTTTTCTGTCTTCCCTTGTTCCTCTGGTCGCGGGTTTCCGTTTTCTCTCTTGTATGCCCTTTGCCTCTTGCTTGTGCATTCCAACTTGGCTTCTCTAGCTTGTTCTTGCCTCCATATGATCCATATGACTCTCATGAATGACCTCCTCCCTTCTTTGAATCCAAAATCTGCAATTACTCACTAAACTTGTGTAGATTCCGCACTTAAGTACCAAATGAGCAAACAAGTAAACTAACCATTTAAAATGCAATATATACATCTAAATGACCCTAAAACTACTCTATAATGCCTATCTAAATATGCATTATCACAGGGTCTGTTGGAAATCAATCTTTCAAGAAAGGTTGGAAGTAAATTAGGAAGTTGTAGAAACTAGAGAAATTGTGCACTCATTACAACATGAGAGAGCACACGGTTGATGAATGTTGTAGGAATCATGGCTATCCAGATTGGTTTAGAACTGTGAAGGATAAGGAAAATAGGAGTCAGCCTCAGAGGGGAGCTATGAATGCTGAGTCACACAAGGGAATTAGTGATGCTGAAGGGTCTAGGAATATGGCTCGTGACAACAGTCTTATTGATGATATTGCTTTTGATAAGGGAGGAACAAGCAATGTTGATTCTGCTATGGTGAATGTAGTTTGCCAAGAATCATGAGAAAGATGAAAGGGAAGAGTACCGGTGAGAATTCCTTTGCCAACTTTGCAGGTAAAATGACAAATTCTATTGCTAATGTAGTAG
Organism: Persicaria maculosa; assembly: GCA_963922045.1. Lineage (NCBI taxonomy): Eukaryota > Viridiplantae > Streptophyta > Magnoliopsida > Caryophyllales > Polygonaceae > Persicaria > Persicaria maculosa. The sequence continues at coordinate 63,968,545 of OY998263.1, read as the reverse complement.
CAGTATCAAATTCATCTTCAGAGTGGATTGTGGACACAGGTGCCACAGATCATATGGTGCTTGATTCATATCATCTCATGAACAAATCCATAATCAGTAAACCTATGCACATTGGTTTACCTGATGGTACTATCAAATTTGTTATTGAAATAGGCAATCAGAAAATGTCATATTCAGTTGACTTGAATGATGTTCTTATGGTGCTTGACTTCAAGCAGAATTTGTTATCTATTGGCAAGCTCCTAGATGATCATGATTTGGTTGCTTACTTAACTCAAACTTCCTGTTACATACATGACCTTGGAACTTAAAGGGTGGGGCTGTATGGAGAGAGGAAACATGGGCTTTACAAGATCTTAGCAGGCAACCAAGTAAGGGAGCTCAAGAAGAAGCAGTTGATGCAAGTGCAAGTAGAAATCAGTTTTTGTTTTCTAAGAATTGTAACAAAGTCAGTATTGACTTGGATCTTGTTCATGTTAGATTGGAACATATTTCCATCTCTATGTTAAGACATATGGATATGTTTAATCAGAAAGTTTTGAATGATTTTGCTTATGATACTTGTGATTTGTCTAACCATCATAGATTGTCATTTGACAGGAGTGAGAGCCTTGCAGAAGCTTTATTTTCCTTGGTCCATATGGATCTCTGGGGACCCTATAAGTGTCCTACTTACAATGGTTGCTCTTATTTTTTAACAGTTCTAGATGACTATTCTAGAGCTAGTTGGACCTTCTTGTTGAAGGATAAAATGCAGGTTCCTCAAATTATTTTTGACTTCATTGCTTATGTTAGAACTCAGTTTTGAGGGAAAGTGAAGTGCATTAGAACTAATAATGGCATAAAGTTTGTGCAAAGGCAGTGTGCGGAGTTTTTTGCTAAAGAAGGGATCATTCACCAGAAATTTGTGCCTTACACTCCTCAACAGAATGGAAGGGTGGAGAGAAAACACATACATCTCATTGATACAGCAAGAGCATTGAGAATTCATCCTGGAATTCCCATCAAGTTTTGGGGTGAATGTGTGTTAGCAGCAACACACTTAATCAATAAATTGCCAAGTGCTGTCATAGAGTGGGAAACACCATATGAAAGATTGTTTCATAAGCCACCTAAATATGATGAGTTGAGAGTTTTTGGATGCCTTTGTTATGCATCTGTGGCTCCTAATGAAAGAGACAAAATGAGATCAAAGGCAAGAAGATATGTGTTCATGGGTTATCCTCATGGACAAAAGGCTTGTAAGCTATGGGACATAGATGGAAAAACTATGTTCATTAGCAGAGATGTGGTATTTAGGGAAAATGTTTTCCCTTTCAAAATGAGCATGAATGAGATCATTGATCAGGTGTTGACAGCACTTGTGATTAATCTTCCTTTGGTGAATCCAGCTGAAAATAGTGATGAGCAGTACAGAAATCGTGCTAGAGATGAGTCCTCTCTAGGTATTCAGAATCAGGTGGTCAATGATTCACTAAGCCAAGAGGATCAAACATCAACACAGTCAGCTCCAGAGGTAGAATATTCACCACAAACATTTGGAGAATTTCTCCAAGATCAAAATGAATTTCCTCCTTTGAGCAACTTTACATAGGATGACATCTCATGAAGAGCTTCGGTGAGAAGAATGGTGACGTTGAGCCCTTGAAGCATCTTCACAAAACGCTGAAACTTCTTTACCGCGGGGTCCTTCAAAGATTTAGTTGGGAATGACAACGTCTTCTTCTTTTTTCGCAACTGGTGTCGAGTGGAGTGGGTCGACGTCGAGTCCAGGGGACTCGATATCGAGTGTTGTAGGGTCGATATCGACTGGAGAAGCTGCCTCCTAGTGATGCTGAGGTGGTGACTCGACGTCGAGTTACTGTGGGTCGATATCGAATGGATGAGTCGATATCGAGTCGTCTCCAGGAGCTTCTTCTTCCATCGTTTGCTCGGGCGTTTGCAGTTGGCGCCCACTCCTTAAGTTCATAGCAGCTACGTGTCTAGTAGACTTACCTTTGGGATTAGGTTCAGATGATCTAAGGAGCGATCAGGACGGTTTGGGGATTGATGAAGCCAATTGACTCATTTGGGTCTCCATATTCTTCTGCCAGATGCCGGTCTCCCCAAGTCTAGAGTTGATGCCGTGTAGCTGAGTATGGATGGAATTGTTGGATTGCTTGTATTCGTTGTGATTCCTCCTCAACTCATCAAGAACAAGCTGCAGATCGTCTCTCTTTTGCTCCCTTTCTGGATGTCTAGGAGCTCTATGGGGCGGGGGGTCTCTTTGGTACTGGGGTTGGCGATAACCCCAGTTTTTTTTGATGTTGTCCTAAGTAGTTAGGACCCCCCCCCCCTCCCCATGTAGCACGCCTCCTCACACTACAAAAAAAAAAAAAGAATTTTGCCACGCACGGTAGCAACGACAAGGGTCTGCCGTAGCTAGTAGGGTGATTTTGGCCACGGTGGAGCTACGGATGAGGAGCACGGTAGCAATGGCAAGGGTCTGCCGTAGCTAGTAGGTAGATTTTGGCTGTCGTCTAGCAACGGAAGAGGAGCCGTAGCTGAAATTTGCCACGGCAACAACTATCCCGTGGCTATCTTCACTTCAGCTGGTGGGCATGGGTGTGACGGAAAGACTCAGCCGTGACAAAAAAAAAATTGGAATGGCGCCAAAGTTATAGGACTCGCTCCAAATCTACCTTAATCCCAAATATCAAATCCCACTTTCTATCTCACCACTTTCTGTCTTTTTCTCTCTCCACGTTCAAACCCTAAATCCCAAATCTCAAATCCCAAATCTCCCACATTCAACCCCAAATCTCTCCACATTCAACCCTAAATCGCTCAAATTTGAGGCTAAATACGCAAACTTCTCTCTCCAGATGTAGATCTGAGCACGTCTTCTTCTTCCGGTCTGAAGTCGGCCACATCTGAGCACGTCTTCTTCTTCCGGCTGCCGACTCTCCCTCCTCCTCCGCCTCTCGTACCGCAATCGAAGTTGGTAAGCCCTCTTCCTCCCCGAATCTCCTTCCACACACATTTCTAGCTAGGGTTTTATGTAAAGACGTTGTTCCCGTGTTAATTTGTAGAAATCGAAGTCTTGCCGGCGCCTAGGGCAAAAACTGACCGCTCGTTGAGCCTAGAGTTTCAATTGTAGCTTCCAGGAACTTCTTGTTCGCCCCTAGGTTCGTTTCAATCACTTCTCTCTCCATTTCCTTTTGATTGGTGCCTTGTTTGTGATTGGATTCGCTGTTTCATGAGCTCTCGTTCTTGAATCATATTCGAAGGGCAAGGAACTGAGAGCTCGTTGTATTGGAGCCTGGTTTCATTTGCAGCTTCCAACAAGTTCGTTTTCGGCCCTAGGTTTGGCTCAATCACTTTTCTCTCCACATTTTCTTTCGATTGGTGCTTTGTTAGTGATTGGATTTGCTGTTTCATGAGCTATATTTGAGAAATTAGGGATTTGAGGCGGTGAGATGAAACTGTTTTGTGCTTTGATTGTATTTTGTGCTTTGCTTTATTTTTGTATGTGATTTCAGTTCTGCTTATTTTGTTAATGATGAAACTTTTCAGAGGGATAGGTGAGATGCTTGGGATTTGTAAGTGTTTTTCAATCTTGAAACTGCATTTTGTTAATGTCTAATCTCCTTAATTAGGTGTAGAGGATCCATGTCTCTGCGTCTGCAGGGAGAACCTACTTGGAGAACCTACATTCATATGATATTAATGGATTTTTGCTGAGGCGATTTCTAATCTTTCTTTTAAAAAATATGTTCATCATTGTGCGGATCTTGAAGTTACACTCTTAACCATTCACAAGAAATTTACCTCAGTTTACTATGAATCATTCTTTGATTTTTAGCTGTGCTTTGGTTTGTTGATGAATGCTAATTGACTACGTTGATAATGATAGCTTTAAATCTTTGACTCTAATTCTGCCTTCCAAGGTTCATAATAGATAAACAAAGCAGTAGATGTAATTTTTTTTTAAAGCTTGAGTTTAAATTTGTCAAGGTTAAAGAAGCGTATTTTGATGACATATTGACGTTTGCTTCACTGTGGTGTGTTGATAATGATTTATGTCTATGATTGAGGTGTTTTTTTTTTCAAGTCCTTGTGTACAAGTTCATTTATCTGTGATGCTGATTTTCAAAACATTCACATTCATGAACCAAACACACTTGGAATGATTGCAGCATGTGAATCTGTGAGTGAGCGAGCATGTATAGGTGCATGTGTGTGCAAACCCCATTACAAGCACCTCCACAACCCACATTACACGTATAGAGGAGGTAAACTTCCAACTAAAATTCCAATAAAAGTATTCAAAATCATATATATTTGAAAGTAAAATTCCTAATATGATTTGTCATTTATTTTCTTGTTTTAGTAGGTAGTTATATAATAAGCTTGATTAAACACGCAATACGAAAAATAAAACCCTTTCAGTAAGGCACAAAGGCTTTCACTTCACTAGTTTGATCTTGAACCTGTAAGTGCTCCGGTTAAAGAGCTATTCACTTGCACAACTTCCTAAATAAAACTAGGAAACTCTCTTCAAATGTATGAATGTCTCACTGCTATGAAGAATCGTTTAGGTTTGAAATGTTATGAAAAATCATTTAGGTTTGAACTGATTGAACTTATTGAAGTGAAGGGATCCCGTGTTAATATAGGTTAAATGTGAGTGAGCGAGCATGTATAGGTTCATTTATCTGTCCTTGTTTTTTTGGCTAGTCTAAATATTTTTTTCTCTAGAATGTTTAAAGATGTGTTTGTACTTGTGCTTGTGTATGTGAATCTGTGAGTGAGCGAGCATGTATAGGTGCATGTGTGTGCAAACCCCATTACAAGCACCTCCACAACCCACATTACACGTATAGAGGAGGTAAACTTCCAACTAAAATTCCAATAAAAGTATTCAAAATCATATATATTTGAAAGTAAAATTCCTAATATGATTTGTCATTTATTTTCTTGTTTTAGTAGGTAGTTATATAATAAGCTTGATTAAACACGCAATACGAAAAATAAAACCCTTTCAGTAAGGCACAAAGGCTTTCACTTCACTAGTTTGATCTTGAACCTGTAAGTGCTCCGGTTAAAGAGCTATTCACTTGCACAACTTCCTAGATAAAACTAGGAAACTCTCTTCAAATGTATGAATGTCTCACTGCTATGAAGAATCGTTTAGGTTTGAAATGTTATGAAAAATCATTTAGGTTTGAACTGATTGAACTTATTGAAGTGAAGGGATCCCGTGTTAATATGACCCTGTTTTCGTTAGTAAACTAATCCCCATTCGACATTAGCCCTTTGTTAAGTCCTTTTTTGTGCTTAGTTATTATATGAGACAATTCTCACTTTGTTCTAGAGCAGGCAAATATTACTTACCACCTTCACTTTCCTAAGCTCCTTTTGTCCTAACCTTCCCCTCCATCTGGATTGTGAAATGAGTATCGCTTTCTTGTGCTTGTAATAGTTATTATATTCTCAATGGCCTCTCCAATGACCATGTAACAGGTTAGAGTCAGTTGTCCTCTAAAAATAATAGGTTTTGAACCACAATGCAATATGAGGAAAAACCTGTATTATGGTTAATGCTTTAGTTTGCGTTTTATCCTTTTAACTGATTACGAGCAGCTGCGTTTTAGTACAAGGGCTAATATCTGTAATTCATTCTCATGTAACTGAGATTTATTGCCTTCTGTTTTTTTTTCCAGTTGTGAACTATTTTTTGATTCTAGAAATTTGAAAAATGAATTTGAAAAATGGATTTGAAAAATGGCTTTTATTTTCAAATTAGTTATATAAAAATACTTTTAAACTCTAAAAAATATCTTGGTTTTTGTTTAATAATCATTTTATTTATTTCTCTTCACAATAATTTAATAGTTCATTTTTTCCTTAATTTTAATATTCACTTTATCTCCTATATTTTCTTAGAAATTCATGAAGTAAACTAGTGATCACTTGATATTGTATTGATAGTTGATGACAAATATGTCCATTGAGTATTTTGTTCCATCAGAATCTTCTCTAGTTTTTTTGGCTAGTTTAAATGTATTTTTCTCTAGAATGTTTAAAGATGTCTTTGTAATTGTGCTTGTGTAAGTGAATCTGTGAGTGAGCGAGCATGTATAGGTGCATGTGTATGCAAACTCCATTACAATGAGTAGGAAAATGACAGTACATTAGATATTAGATTAATGAAAAACATAAAGCAAAACACAACATAACAGATAACACTTTCTAGAATCACAAGTAACAAAGTACATAACAATGAGTATGAAAATACATAACCATCAGTAGCAACATCCTTGAAGGATTACACAATAATGACAGAAACATTTAAAACCCTCCACCACACAATAATGTCCTTAAACAACAGTAGGATTAGACAAGAAATAACACATTGAAATAGAAATTCACCGTAACATGAAGCGAAAATGCGGCTGCGTAGTGAATTTGTATCCATCCCAATCGACATGTGGGCGCAACCGATTGGCACGATAAACCTCCTTAACCTTGTTCCCCATCAGAGGGAATTTGACCTCGAATGTTTTGATATTCCCAAAAGCACACACATCACTCACCTTACCTGACCAATACCCGTCTCTTGTGCGACAATCCACCCAGTCCTCCCGCACGTAGGAGTCATATGCAACACGAGGTGGACGAGGACGAATTCGGAGAACCGGAAGGATTTCCCTAAGCTTCTCTCTTCTGTTCTCTGATATGAGGGTTTCATACTCCACCTCCCAGTGTGTTGGATCCACTTTTCGTACAATGATCCCCTCGAAGAAGGACCCTAGCATCTCAGGCTCGCCCCCTACGACCTCGACCTTTTGGTTAGGTCGATATGGGGGTGGCGCTGGTCCTGCATAAATAAACATAAATCAGTTAATATAATCATACACATACCAAAAATGAAAACCCAATCCAACACAATCATTCTGGTTACCTGAACTCTCATATCCATCGTCCGAGCTATCGGACGCTATGTTGATTGGGACAGGGCGGGGTGGGAGGCCAAATGAGTGGGCGTGGTGGTGTGATGAGGATGCCATTTCTTTCAAGGAGAGATGGTTGTGGGAGAGAGGGTTGTGAGAGAGATGGTAGAATGCCTTATGGGAATTACTGAACTCTTACCCCTTACCAAGCCATATATGGATCGGTATTTATTGTATCAATTTGGGGTTGAACTATTGAACATGTGAACATGTGATTGGAGGGCTGGGGTGAATTTCTGATTTTTGCTTGTTGGTTTATCAAATTGGGGTTGAACTATTCAACATGTGATGGGGATGAACTATTCAACATGTGTTGGGGATGAATTTCTGATTTCTGAAATTCTACAGTTATGTTGCTTCTGCATTTCTGTTGCTTTTGAATTTCTGTATAGCTGTATGTTTTACTTTCTGAAATTTCTGTATTTCTGATTGTTTGGACTATTATATATTTATTGAAATTGGGGTTGTTCAACATGTGATATAACTTTTTCTGTATTTTCTGAATTTTCTGCATTTTTTATTTTTCTGTATATCTGTATGCATGCAGTTTTGATTATTCTGTGTTTCTGAATTTTCTGTATTTTTTGACTTTTATGGCCTCTTATTATAATAAAGGTATTTTTTTGGAAAAGTAATAAAAGAACCAATCTGAATGTTCTGTATTTTTGTACTTTTATGGCCTTTTATCGCCTTTTATTATAAATATATGTTATAAATATATGTTCTTCCTACTGACTTCAAATTGTATGTGCAATTGCGTACAGGTATACTTAGCAGTTTGGGAAAGTACTTGAGTTTCACGAGCACCCGACTTTTGAAGAATCAATAGATCCACTACAGTTGAACTGTGAGCTTTGTTTCTGAAAGTTTTAAGTGTTTTTTGGCTTCTTTACTTTGTTTATAACACTCTAAAACACCCAATCCATGTTCTACATTCTTGGTTGACAGTAACTTGTATTCACTCTTTAAGTGTTCATAATTCTTGCTTCTTTACTCATTTCATAAAATATATCCCTAAAGCTACTGTGTATACCAATTCAGATAAGTAAACTTACAAATTAGTACAATTGCTTCTTTACTTTGTTTATAATACTCGAAAACACCCAATCAATGTTCCCAATTCTTTACTCATTTGTTAAAATATATCCCTAAAGTTTGTATACCAATGAAGATAAGTAAACTTACAAAATTATATGTTGTAAGTACACATCTCTATACAAAACACAGAACACCTATTACACAAAGCATCTATTTTTACATAAAAAAGGTAAAAGGTTATACTTGTTTAAATAACTCTAATATAGGATGCCTTAACGTGAGTAATACTTATAGTAGTATGAACATACTCACTCAGAAGTGTATTCATCCACTTCTTTCAAAAGTATATCACCTTTAATTAACAGTTTCTGCATATGTGTCCATCTGTGCATGTATTCACCTTCATACTTATCTGTATTTCTTTCAAAGACATCATATGCGCTATGTACGTCTTTGATGTAGGTGTAAGTAATTTGTGTATATATAGGTCATTACAATGCCTATAGACAAGTCATGGATTGACTGGGGAACTAGAGTTTCCGTGCCGTATTTTGCTAAGTTAGATGAATTTTTAGACTTCGCATATGCCAACAAGGATGTTGGTTCTTGCATATATTGTCCTTGTAGGAAATGTAGAAATAGACAGTTCTATCTTAGGGAAGTTGTGCGTATGCACCTTCAGAGTAATGGATTTTGGGTTGCCTATAAGTTGTGGACTAAACATGGTGAGAGCATTGATGATCTGATTGAGGAACTACAATAGAGGAATGAAGGGCTACCTGCAGCGGATGGGTATATGGATGTGGATATGGCTAGATTAGTTGAAGATGCTTTACGAACCACCAATATACCGACAGTAGAACATCAGAATGATGATGGTGAGCGGGTAGGTGCTAATCCTGGGCCAACTGAGACCACTACGCAGTTTATGAAGCTGATGCAAGATGCGCACCAACCTCTATATCCTGGGTCTAAGAAACATACAACTTTGTCTTTTGCTGTTCGCCTATTACAAGCCAAAAGTTTGTACGGATGGACAGACAACTCTTTTAAAGAGTTGTTAGAAATATTTGATGAGACTTTGCCTGACGACGTTAACCTTCCTAAGTCTTATTATCAAGCCCAGAAGTTGGTTGATTATTTAGGTTTCACTTTCACAACCGTGGATGCGTGTCCTATTAGTTGTATGCTGTTTCGAAATGAAGATGCACACCTAGATGAATGTGCAATATTCAATGCACCTCGATGGAGGGAAACGGTTGGAGGTTCAGAATCCGAGACACGACGAGCTGCACAACAAGCAAGACACTTTTTGTTGAAACCAAGATTGCAGAGGCTGTTTGCTACAACGCAGTCAGCAACTCTTATGAAATGGCATTGCTTGAAGCATGTGAATGATGGTGTGTTCAGGCACCCTGCAGACTCTCCTCCTTGGAAGCATCTTGATGCTACACACCCGACGTTTGGAGCAGAGATGAGGAATGTACGTCTAGGAATTGCCTTTGATGGATTTAATCCGTTTGGGAATCAAAATGTTAGCTATAGCACATGGCCTGTTATCCTAGTTCTGTACAATTTGCCACCCATGTATATCTTGAAGCAACCATTTATATATCTTTCTGTGCTCATTGATGGATCGAAAGAGCCCGGTGATAAGATAAATGTGTATTTGGAGCCATTAATTGATGAATTGAAGGAACTATGGGAAGTGGGCATAGAAACTTTTGATGCTTCCACCAACCAAATGTTTCAATTGCGAGCAGCTTTACTGTGGACCATTAATGACTTTCCTGCTTATGCCAACTTATCCGGATGGAGTACTAAAGGTGAATATGGGTGCCCAAATTGCAACACAAAGTCAGGAGCAACATATTTGAAGGCTAGCCACAAGTGGTCTTACGGGAAGAGTAGGAGGTTCCTGCCATATGATCACAAGTTCCGAAGAGATGCAAAGTCCTTCTACAATGGACGAGAATTTGCCGAAGCTCCTTCAAGAATGACCGGGGTTGAACGTCTGTCACAACTTCATGAGAATGGGGTGCTTACCTATTATAAAAAGCAAGACATGATCGCGAGACATAAGATGAGACCTGAGAAACCGGGAAGGGATCCATAAAAAAAACAGCATAATTGGAAGAAAAAAAGCATCTTGTTTGAGCTACCTTATTGGAAAGACAATCTTCTACCGCATAGTATAGATGCAATGCATGCTGAGAAAAACTTTGCCGAAAATGTTCTGCACACAATCATGGGAGTTAAAGGAAAAACCAAGGACAACGTCTCTTCTCGTCGTGACCTTGAAAACTCGGGAATTCGAAAGGAGTACCATGTGAAGCGCACAGAGACAGGTGTTGAGTATTATGAGAGAGCTGAATTTGAGATGGACAATCACGGGAAAGATAAGTTTCTGCTAGCCTTATCCCAGGCAAGAATGCCTGATGGTTCATGCTCCAATATTTCTCGGAGAGTTAATTTGAAGGATCGTTCCATTGGAGGGCTTAAAAGCCATGATTATCACATCCTTATCCAACAACTCATTCGACTATGTGTACGGAGTTCCTTGCCTAGGAATGTGGTTTCTGTTCTGATTGACGTAGGGAAGTTCTTCAAGGGGTTGTGCTCGAAGGTCAATTCTCGTGCTACATTGGAAGAAAGTCGTTCTGACATTACCGTAACTCTTTTGTGAGATTGAGAAAATATTTCCACCATCTTTTATGGATGTAAGGGAGCATTTGCCGATACATCTTGCCGAGGAAGTTGTAATTGGTGGGGTTGTCCGGTTTCGTTGGATGTACCCTATAGAGAGGTTTCTCCTTACTTTGAAGAATTATGTAAGACAACATGCATGCCCAGAAGCGTCATTAGCGAAAGGGTATGTTATGGAAGAATGCACGAACTTTTGTGCTCAATATCTAGAAGATGTAGATAGCAAGTCCCAGAGACCTCCAAGAAGGAAAACAGACGATGACAACAAGGGAAAGGCATTCATTCTTCCAGAAATAACGCGAGCACAAATACATCGATGGGTCTTATTTCACACTGATGTTGTGACGCCCTATCTGAAGTAAGCTGACTGCATTTTAAGTACAAATGATATTCATTTAAGGTTATCAATTTATGATTGATCCTTGGTAACCCTTTTCCTATTTTATCTTGTGATGGGCACATTTGGTATTTATTAAAAATCAAAATCCTACGGCAAACGATCAGTCAGTGGCATTAACTCATTTCATTGAGTTTTCTGAATGGTTTAAATCACATGTAAGTGGCAACTTTGCATATGCCCTTAACATCATGCTCCAAGATTCAATTGCTTCTGCAACCATCAACAACTAATCCTAACTGAATATTATAGGTGGAAGGATTGCTATGGGCAGGTGATGTGGTAAGTGATGAAATTGTGGCATTGTCTAACCCCCCTTTACCCGTAGCAGCAAGGATGACCTCATACACTTGCAATGAGTATTTATTTCGTGTGAAAAGTTTAGACAACAAAAGAACGAGACAAAATTGTGGGGTGTTTTTAGAAGGAGATTCTACACCATACTACGGGAGATTAACCGATATTATCAGGGTTACATATGCTGTAGATATCAACTATGTATTATTTCGGTGTGAGTGGGCACATCCTTCAGCCGGTGTGATGTTGGACCCTTTTAAATTCACCTTGGTGAACTTCCACAAATTATTGCACTTGCAAGATCGAGTTGGGGATGAGCCGTTTATATTCGCATCTCAAGCACGTCAAGTGTGGTATAACCCGGATCCTACTGGACATGGGTGGCTTACTGTTGGGGAAGTGGAATCAAAAGAGTATTCCCATGTGGATGCTTATGATGAGATTGATACAAGAACCGAGTTGGTGGATAATGATACTCTTATTGGATAGAGGGTATGGATTAGCCATTATTTACTTTAATGATCATATTGTAATCTTACACAAATGATACATTATTGTATTCTTTGATAACTTTTATGATACTTTCTTGGTTATGATACATTATTGTATTTTTTATCTAATAACTTTGGTTTGTAATCTTACACAAATGGTTTTATATTTTTACAGGCAAACATGAAGAAAAGAAAGGGCGGACCCGGTAGACCGCGAACCATGTCCGAGTTCCTAGTATCTAGGAAGTCCGCTTCCTCCCAGGGCGGGTCCTCAGAATCGGCGTCAGTAGCTGCATCAGTCCCCGTTAGTGCTCCACCTTCGATATCAACAACTATAACGCTTCCCAGCAGTAGCGCTCCACCTTCGATATCAGCAGCTACAACGCTTTCCATCAGTAGCGCTCCAGCTTCGATATCAACAGCTACAGCGCTTCCCAGCAGTAGCACTCCCTCTACATCCGTCCCAGTACTTAGTGCTCCGCTTTCAACTCCATCTCCAGCTCAATCTCAACTCAGTGTGGTTCCTGCTCTAGTTGAAGATCCTCATGGTAATGCAGTTTGAAACAAATTATGGAAAGCTATTTAACAAATTATGGAAAGATATTATATTTCATATGACTATTTTTTTTTTGAAGTTCAAGGTCAACTTCAAGCTCATTCTGATGCTCTAGTGGAAGATCCTCCTGGTAATGCAGTTTTACCATAATCAACATATTTAGTGAAGTCAATTTTAAGCTCTTTGTACTTCATTCGGGTCTTCCATTTGGGAAATTGCACTACTGTAAGGGTGGATTTATATAGAACAAAAACAGCTAGGGTTTGTTCATTTTGAATCTTTAAGTGAATGTTAATTGGCCATATATCAACTACACTTAAGAACCATTCAGATTTTGTGAAACTCAACGTGATTTTCATGTGTGTTATGAGTGTTTCAATTAATTTTAGGCTCTTCTGCTCCAGTTGGAAGCTATTTACTGAAGTCAATTTCATTTGTATCTTCTTCTGTGTTTTTTTTAAGTTCAAGCTCAACCCATTGCCCATCGAGGCCATAGTAAGGGTGTGCCGGGTTGGAACACTGGTTCCAAATTCCCTGTTGAATTCAACGAAGTTTGCCAACCTGTAGGGGAGAATGCCAAACGTCTGAAGGCTCAACTAGGGATAATAGTGCGTGATGGACACAGACTCCCATTGACACATCTGGAATGGACCAGTATAGATGACTCCGTAAAGGAAGGTATCTGGGCAGAAGTTGAGGTGAGCCTCACATTTGCACATCCTTACAACTTTTGTATAAATTATTCTGTTCTCGTTTATATTCTTTAAAGTTGTTGTAATGTATAAATTCCTCTGTTCTCTCGTTTATATTTAACTTAATGGTGGTCTCACCTAATATGTAACAACTCTAAGATTATTCAAGGCACATTATAATTAACTTAATGGTGTTTACAACTTGTAGAGAAATTTGTTGAATGTTCCGAATGGTTATAAAGAGGTTTGCCTAAGATCGTGCAATAGCATGTGGAAGGACTACAAGTCAAAAACCAAGAAGGCATTTTTTTTGAAGTTCATAGATGATCCAGATCTTGAGAAGAAGAATCCTCTGACTGTTTTACCACCTGATTGGATTGCTCTTATTGCATATTGGAGAACCAAAGAGGCGGAGGTTTTGCTTAATTACATAATATTGTACGTGCTTGTATTTTATTTATTGTATATTAAGTGACTTCTCGTGCAATGTCTTCATATATATATATATATATATATATATATATATATATATATATATATATATATATATATATATATATATATATATATATATATATATATATATATATATATATAGGAACAAGCCCAGCAGAACTCTATGAATCGAGATAAGCATGGACCATCACATGTCACAGGTCGAAAGTCTTTTGCCGAAATTAGACATGAGGTACACGTATAGTTGCACCTTCTTTGAGTATAAATAATTAAAAGCTTTAAGTGTATTCTATAATATATAGCATCAAATGCCGAAATTTGACTTTTGAGTGATAGAATATATGATATTCTGTCATTGAGATATATCAAATTTGAGCTGATTCTGATCAATTTTGAGCTGTTTTTGTTAGTATTATTATTTTCTCATGGATCTCTATGCAATGTGCTATCTTGGTTTTGATTTTGATCTGATGATTCGGATGGCATTGTTACTGTTAGTGTTTCTTTTACATGTCAGATTTTTTATCTCATCGGTTTTTCCTTTACATTCTTACTGTTCGTTTCTGATGGATTTGATCTGATCAGTTTTTCCTTCACATTTTCAATTAGATGAATAAAAGTGGCCAACCGGTTGATAAGATGAGTGTGTGGATCAAATCTCGCAACAAAGATGATCATGACGTTATTGAAGCTATTGTAAGTTTGTTCGACCTTGTATATATCAAAATTTATTTAAGTGTCTTACGTGTGCGGACACTAGGGCTGGGCATCCGGTCTGGACCGGACCAGACCGGACCGTAGATTCCGGTCCGGTCCAAGACCGGTGGACCGTAATCTCCAAGAATTTGGACCGTGGATCGGACCGGGACCGGAATCTATGGTCCCGGTCTTTCCGGTCCATAAACCGTAAAGACCGGTTGGACCGGAACTTATGGTCCCGACTCAATCTAGGCTCACTTTATGTAGTTTCTCAATTTTTTCAAGCACGAAGCCTAGACTAAAATCAACATTGAAATTTATCTAACCTTTACATTTAAAATCGAATCTAGATCTATAAATATTACAAATTGAAATCTCTTAACCCTAGATTTAAAATCGGGACGAGATTCTTCAATCTTAGTCTAGAATACTTATAATTACTCCAAATCTATACTAAAATCGACATTAATTTGTCAAAATACACAAAAAAAAACCTAGATCTAAAAACTTGAAAAGAGAGATGTAAACTCGCTGATGATACTGGAGTACTGCTGCCGTCGAGCACGGGAGGCGGAGAGCACAATAGGTGGCCGTGACTCCGGGAGGGTGAGCCGTGAGGAGGAGAGGCGTGAAGAAGATAGAAGGAGCGCCGAGCGAGAGCTTGATGCCGGCTTGGAAATTGGAATGGAGGGTGAGGCGTGAGAAGGGTACTGGAAGTCTAGAAAAGTGGAAAGGCATGTTTTTTTTTTTTGACAGAACCCTTTCCCTTCTTTTTTTTTTAAAAAAATGGTAAAGTTTACGGTCCGATTCCGGTATGGACCGGAAATTCCGGTCCGATCCCGGTTTTGGACCGTAAACCGGAAATACAAAAATCTTGGACCGGGGACCGGACCGTAAGATCCCGGTCCGATCCAAAGACCGTAATTTCCGGTCCGATCCCGGTCCGATTACGGTCCGATCCGAATTTTGCCCAGCCCTAGCGGACACTCTTTAAATTGTTCTTTTTGCATTGTCATAATGTAGAAGGACTATAACACACTATTAAGTTTGGAACCAGAGGATCAAAGGGACCTAACTAACGTCAAAGACAAGATATTCCATCGGGTTGTTGGAGAGGATGGCCATGGATACTGTCGGACATATGGTGCAAGAGCCCCTCCTCGTATGGTGTATCCAGGATCATCAAACAAATCTATTTCCAATGAGGACGTGCTACGCCAATTCAAAGAGGTGGCTGACAACCTCACAAAGATTGTCGAACAGAAACTTGTAGACTTCAAAGCTGACTTGATGACGACTTTCGGGTGCAATGATAGGGGAAGCTCACAATCACAAGTGCAGGTTAGTTTAACTTTTGCTATATTAATTATTTTGTATTACCATATGGTGTTTAGCGTTTAGGTGTTTCTTCTCATCCAATTTTCATATGCACATCCATATCCTAGTGATTATTATTATTCAATTCATCCACTCTTGTGTTTAATTAGGCTACTTTTACCCATTATATATTGAATTGTCTTAGTCACTGATCGATTCATCATATGCCATGGTTTTTTAATTAGGCTATTTTTTGGTATGTACTATTATACTAATAAATTGAAAGGAAAAAAAAAAGATAAAATACAAAGGATATATAACTATTTGTGTCATGTTATCACTTAGGTCTAGTGACCTATACAATCAAGTGAATGTTATACTAAATGTTTAGAATGTACTGTTTTTTCAAGATCCGAATAGGGGAACTTTATTTCTCTCGATAAATCAAGTGAATGCTCTACATTTTTTTGTTAGCTAAAGTCGAGTCTATTTCTTTCGATAAATCTTTTTTTACGTGCTTTTTATTACAGACAAATAGTGTCCATCAGAGAGAGTCTATAGGAGAATGAGCTCTTCTCTTATCCCCCCCCCCCCCCCCGATCAACCACTGAAGACCACGGCCCCGATCACCGCTGAAGATGATGATGAATCTGAGGAAGAAGAAGATGATGCATGCAGTGACGACCCTCCTGTAAGGCTTGCTGAATGAAGTGGTGAAATGGGGATTCAAACTGGCACCAAGATCAGGACATTGCGCCCAATTTTTGGCTTTATGTAAGTACATTCTCATTTTGTCGGGAAGTTTGAACTTTAGACTAAAGACTTTGAATGCATAAGTCGTTTGTGTGACCTTTCAAAAAAATAGGTGTAATTACAATGTTGAATGCACTTTTGCTTTGTCTGAATATGTAATTTGGAAAAATTGTTATGGTTGTACAATTTTTGTGAAGTTGCTTTGATAGACACATTAGGACAGGTTTGATTAGGCACATTAGGACAGGTTTGGATTATGAGAATGAAAATAGGAGAAAATTGGGTTTCCATTACACTTGGCAACGGCTATATACCGTGGCGAGATGGATAAATAGTCGAGGAAAATAGCATCGGGGTCTTGCCGTGGCAAGGTGTGAAAATGCGTCATAATTCCGGCGGTATATTTTTTTACAAATTCATACCGTAGCCACGGCGTTCTACCGTCGCAAACTGGTGAAAATGGCGCCAAATTAGGGAGGGAAATTTTTGGCTAGAAATTGGGTACTACTCTAGTAGCCACGGAAGAAGACCGTCACAAAATGGGAAAAAATGGCGCCAAATTTTGGTGGGAAATTGTTGGATGAAACTTACCTAGCTACGGCAACTCTCTGGGGTGGCGAAATGTGGTTCCTTTGGACAAGCGTCGCTATGCCGTGGCTAGGTTGGTCGCCACGGCTATCATCTGTAGCTATTATCATTTTGCCACCGCATACTTCGCCACCCTTAGTTTCCCGTGGCTACGTCCGTCGCTAAATGGGTTTTGCCACCCCAGATCAGCTTTTCGCCACGGTAAATTGCCGATGCTAAATTCTTTTTTTTTGTAGTGTCATCTGTTTCTGCAATCATAACTTGATCGGCGTGTGGGCAAGCGGTGGTGTTGTGCCTGACGGACACACACTCCAAACAAGGTTGGTTGTTAGTAAGAAACTTAACTTGTTTTCTAAGGCGGCATACCTAATCGTTGTTGAATTGTGCCCTTACGTCAGGATCAATCTCCTTCGGAGGCTCATATAGTGGCATGGATGGGGAAGGCCTTGAATCATAGCCCACAGGAGTCCCATAGGTGTTGTCGAAGTTCACAAGCCTTTCAATTGTGTCCAAAGCCTACGTAGGTGTGAACTCAATGTACCGATAGGAGGTGTAAGAGTTGATTCTCTCCTTGTTTGGTACATTGAGGGAGTTGTAGAAGATCTCCTAGATGACGTAGGGTGGTGGTTGCCCATGCGTAGGGCAAGATTGCAGAAGGTCCTTGTACCGCTCACATGCCTGCGTTAGCGTCTCACCAGGCTTTTGCTTAAAAGTCATGATCTTTTACCGCAGCATCGTCGTCTTAGCCGGAGGAAAGAACTTGTTAAGGAACGCATCCTTCACCTTTGTCCATGTAGTCGACGATCGGGGAGTAAGGCCCTTTATACCTTTGCAAATTACAATTTGGTCTTTATACTTGAATAAATAAAATTATTTTAATCTATGCATATTAGTATTCTTATACTTTGTGTTATTTTTTTTCAGTAGATTACACAAATCGAATTCTCAAAACAGAAGGATAAAACTTATTGTCAGTATTGAGTTATGTTTATTAGTATTCTTATGCTTTGTTCTTCTGATTGAGTTATGCTTTTGTTGTTAAGATTTCAGTTTAAGTTATGCTTTGTTTTGATTTTGGTTTGATTCTGAGTTATTCTGAAAATAGATTGTTCTGATTTAGGTCTGAGAATATAATGGAAGTATATGCCAAATTTAGCCAAAGTGTGAAATATTAGTGTGTGCATGTATGATTTTAGACTCTAAATAATGGACCTTGTGGCTGTCCATGGGATTGCATTCTTTGTAGTATACTACAAGTTTTACTTTTATATAATAGATAACTTGAATTTCTTTTTAGTAGACTACATGTTACTTCCTTATCATTTATTTTTCAGTTTTGGGTCTGACTCTTTGCTATCGCTGAGATTGGCAGGGAGGGGAAGAGATATGCGCAGACCCCCCAAGAAAAGAGGGGGGGGGGGGGGGGGATGGAGCAAAGAGGGTTCTGCAAAGAGGTAACAACTTGAGGAGAGGGCGGAGAGGGCTGAGGAGAGAGCGGAGCAGGCCGAGGAGAGAGTTAAGAAGGAGAAAACAAAAGCTAAGGATGCTAGTGACAAATGTGATCAGTTAATACCTGAGGATGAAGATAAGAAGAAGCATATGGAGGCCATGGAGCACGTTATGCGACAATTTCTCACTTCACAACCAATGTCTTGAACTTATCATTTGCATGTAAGTGTTTCGGTCGCAATAGGTTGTTAGTTACCTTTTGGTGAACATTTGCATAGAACATGGCAGGTTTTTGGTGAAAAAACAACCCTTACATGACTTATAAGTGAAGGTTTTGGGTATTTAGTTTGTCAAGCCTTGGGTATGCAGGTATATGGGTGAAAATAGATGAATCTGTGTAGGTTTTTGTAAGGGTGGGCACAAATCCCGGTCCCGGTGGAATTTGAGGGAAAAAAAGTAAATCTCGTCCCGGTCCCGTCCCGTAAAAATTATGTGGGACAGGATGTGGGACAAGATTGTGGGATCCCACAAATCCCGGTCTCATCCCGGATATATTATATACTGTATAATATATATTTAAAATAATTTTTAATTTTAATAATATTACTTCTTCATATTATATTATATTATATTATATTGTGTTGTGTTGAAGTTTGAAGCTTACCTTTAAGGCTTTACACTTTTGCAATTATATTGTAAGTGTAAACTAAAAACGGTAAATGTAAGATTATTTAGGGCTACAGAGGCAACCAAAATCCGAAGCAATACCGCACTTGTTTTCTTCTCAAATCCCAAATCTCAGCTGTGTAGTTGCTGGATCTAATCGGCGGCAAACGACACTTATAATATTTTATTATTTTTATTTGAGAGACAAGGCCCGTCCCGTTCCGTCCCGTGCGGGATAAGGCCCGTGTGAGACTTAAAAAAAAAAGATGAATCCCGTCCCGGAAAAATTAAGCGAGACGGGCCCAGTCCCGGTCATGTCCCGTCTAATTTCGTCCTGCGCTCACCCCTAGGTTTTTGTGTGCAGGTTTTTGTCCGAAAACAGATGAATTAATCTATGTAGGTATTCAGTTTGCTAAGTGTATGGTTTTTTAATGTCATCTTGTGTTCTTGACATTTTTTAGTATACGTTGTTGTTTATGTAATGTGGGTTGTGATGTGAATATGCAAGTTGTGTGTTAATGAGATGGTGTGCAAGTGCAGGTTGTTTGTGAGATGGTGTGTGAATGCAAAGTGAAAGTAGGTGGGAATTACATATTCGGCTTTATTTTCTTAAAACAAATTAATTAGACTTAGGAGACAGACTAATACAATTACGTCCCTACCTTACAAATTAACATTGCCCAAAGTTACATTCTAGCGACGAACAATTATTTCAAGAGACGAACATATAGCTCAATTTGGTCAACCATACATTGAAGCAACGGAGGTAAGTGGTCGCTCGAGCATCAATATAGGGTTCTAAAGACCACTTGTATATATATCCAAGCGGCGGGACCAAATTCGTTGCTTCAATTCAATTCAAGAGACGGACTTAGCTATTCCGTCGCCTCAGACTTGGAGGGACAGAATTGTTGGGACAACCATTCAAGCGACGGATATCCGACGCTTGAACCTTCCAGCGATCATATTGGCTCTCAAGCGACGAATTATGTCCGTCTCCTCAATGTATAACTGGCATAGTGAGCATGAGGTTTCCAAATTTAGCTAATTGAAGTAGAATGATGAACTTTTAACTAATTAAACATTAATAAATTGATCCTACAAAGTTGTAGGTCACTTTGCGATAAAATTAAAGTTGCTAGCTAGCTATAGTTCAAGTATAGTAGTTTGTCTACTGAACACAAAACTTTTATAAGCTGGTGCAACTGTGCCTTATCTAGTGGGAAAAAATAGGAGTTAAAAAAATATAATAATGGTGTAAAAAAAATTAGGGTAAAGTATATATATATTCCATAGTGTAGAAGGAAGTGTCTAGTTTAGGGGGTGTTTTCTTCACCTTTTTTTAAGGGCCTGTTTTCTGACTGATTTTTTAAGAGGTGGAGTGGAGTGGAGATAGGGGAAATGGGGTGGAGATAGGGACAAATTCACTACCTTAGGGAGGGGAGGTAGGGGATATGGAGGAGGTGGATCTCCTTAATGAGGGTGGAGGTGGTGATGGGGAGGAGGGGAGAAAACACGCCCTAAGAGGTGGAAGGGGTGGAGGTGGGTGAAAATGGGGTGGAGGTGGTGAAATTTTGCCACCTTTGTGAGAGGGAGTGGAGGGGGTGGAGCATCTAAATGAGGGTGGGGGTGGGCTGTCGGAAAACACGCCCTTAGTGATAGACGAATGGAAGAGAGAGTAATTAATGTAAGAGGTCATTATTGTTCAAACCTTATTGTTTATTTTTTTGCAATAGATAATTTTCCAACTAAAAATGACATATTTAAATTAAATTTTATAATTTTCTTTCAATATTTTTCAAAAATTATTCATCAGCTACCTTCATATAAAAAAATAAATTCTATTATTTTTTATTGAATATTTTGTTATTAAAATATTATATTTAAACCACAAGTTATAATTTTCTTTGTAATACTTTTCATTCTTATTATTTTTAAAAAAAAATGAAAGATTTAAATTAAATTTATAGTTTTCTTTTAATATTTTTGAAAAAAATATTCATTATGTCTCACACGCGCACACAAATCTTTATGATATGAATATCTTTAATTAAAAATGTCATATTTAAATCACAATTTATTGATCTAGGAAATCTTATGATCAGGGTCGTGCCAAACTTTTTCGGGGCCCTATCTTAAAAAAAAAAATTTAGTCTCATGATTAATATTGATAAATTTAGATTTTCTATAGCCAATTGAATGATTGATATACTACATTATAATCGTAAGAACACATCAACTATTTTTCAATTTAAAATTTTGACAATAAATCAATTGATGCTTACAAAAATTTTAAATTATAAAATAGTTGTGGTATTAATATTTAAAATACCATGTTCATACCAAATTCACTTTTGTTTTAAATTAAATCACTTTAAATATTTTAGTTATGGGCCATGATTATATATGTTTAATCAATTTTTTAGCATGAAAAAGTAATTGGATTAAAATATTATGTACTTAACAAATTCACCTTTTTAAAATGAAATGAATTAAAAAAAATTAGTGATCGATGAGGAGGTAATTTTATATTTTTAATCAAGTTTTTAACACAAAAATAAATTATAAATGAAAATATTGCTTTCAAAATAAAGAAGAGCAAAATGGAACCAAATTGGGGGGAAATGGGAAATGAACCCAAGGCGAAGGAAATTTAAATGTTTCCTTACTTACCAATAGACTAAAGTGACTAGTTAATTAATTATGAAAGACCTTTATTATTAATCAACTTAAAATATACATAAGGGCTTTAGGCAAGATGTCGGAATGGCTATTGACAAGATAATTTCACCTAAATTATCACAGGTCCTTTTCATTTTTTCCGAACACATTGCAAAAAGGGACAAAACTCTCTTTTCCGAATCGAAACCTAAATCTGTCGAACAAATTGTTTTGATTGAAAACAGCCTAAAATCGATGAAATTAATCAAAAGATCAATCAATCAACACACGAATTGGTATATCGCTCGCTTTACGTGAATATCGAATGGCGATTTTTGGTCTTCGTCCGAAAAACTGTCGAAGGAAGAGCTCGGCAGATTGATACGAGGTGAATGAATAAGCTCGGCAGGTTTAGGTGAGGTGAATACGTAACCTCGGTGCATAAAAACGAGGTCATGAAGGAGCCTCGTCTACTTTTCATGAGGTATATAATGACCCCTTTGAAGATCTTATCTAAATCCTCGTTTACATAAGCCGAGCTAAATCAATAACCTCGGCTTCTGTTGTTGAGGTGAAGGAGGGAGCTCAACTTCTGTTGTTGAGTTTAAGGAGGGAGCTCGGCTTCTGTTGTTGAGGTTAGTATGTAAGCTCGGCCAATGTTGTTGAGGCTATAAAATAGCCTCCTTGACATTGCATAAATTCATTAAATTGTGTATATGTGTGATGGATATTGTTATAATGCAAACTCATATGCTTCTAAGAATGAGACAGACTATAAGAATGAGACAGACTAAATGACTAAATTAGTTTAGAAAATGCTGTTTTCCCCACTTTTGATTGTAACTCTCAATGACTAAATCAATATCATAACTTTATCTAAATAGCAAATTAGTTGTTCTTAATCAGACATGAAACAGATTAATGCATATTTTAATGTTTTATCTTCTAGTAATTGTTTCATCTATCCTCAAAATTAGATTTGACATGTTAAGCTAATTAATTAATGAAGTAAAAAAATAACAGAATTACAAAAATAGAGAGAGAAGAACGGAGAACAAAATCACACTATTAAGCAATGATCTGCAAAGAACTCAAGGATAAGTTGAGAATCTTCACATTGGTCATGAAGAATTCGTTCCCTTGTATGTAAATTATTTCCAATGTAGCTTTAAACTCATTTTTTAATAAATGTTGCAGTTACACAAAATACCTTATATGTAAATAAGAAAAATGTAATTACTTGGAGCTACATTACCTGTACTAATCTAAATAACAAGCCATTGGTAGTGATTGTTGTTATGCTATGGAAATCTAATGTATTAGCAATAGAAAAACAACTAGGAATTACATCCACGTTGTATTCATGATGGTTTCATGAACAAAAAATATTGATATATGTTAGTTCGACAAGTAATATTGAAATCTTAAATTACCTCTATTGATGTTACAAGGTTGCAAAGGATTTAATAGCAGGTCACATGAAGCCATCGTTGATACTAGGCCACATTAGGGAAGCATTTACAGATAACGTAAGTTTGGTTAAGACCATCAGGAATGCCAAGCAGAAGGCGAAGAGAGAAGGCCAGCAGGGGAGAACAATTGTGCAACAATTTCTGCACAAAGCGAACATGTTCAATTATTTTGAAAGACATAGAACGTTTGATGTACTGCTCTAAATGTTGAATCTCATTTACAATCATAAACCCTAATTTCCTAAATTGATTTGGTCTCGTGTCTTTTTATCTGCTCCAAATTCTAGCATTGGTCTTTCCTTGTTTTGAATTAACCCGAATCAGAAACAAAACCGAAACTTGAAACTCAACAAAACAGAAACCATAGGAATGCACATCCACAACTTCTGGTTTCTTTCTTTCTTTCCGTGAGCACTAAAAATCAAACTTTTCCTCATCATAAGGTATAAATAGTCCTACCATTATTAAAGCAGCTCTAATCACCTGAGCTGTATATAATGTATTTACTAATAAATCAATCAAATCACACGCAAGATTTCAAAAACAAAAAAAAAATCAAATCAGCAGACATAGGAGGAAATCCACTTCACAAATTTGGGAGTTGCTGAGGATTTTTTTTGTTTGCAGTGGACAACCACTTGTGCTCTCATTTTTAGTGGCAACCTCTTCTTCTTTTTCTTTTCTTTTTTTAAAAAAATAGCTTTGACAAGCAAAGTGAATCTTCTATTCAAATAAGAACAAGCAACAGGTTTTGCCGTGAGGGGTTTTGCAAAGTTCCTCTGTTTAGCACTTTGATTTGCCGATTGATTTGAAAATCCATCTTTCTCCTACACTACACAATTCAAAAGCCCCAAAGTGAACCTTCTATTCAAATATCAGACCCAATTGGTTCTCAAATTCCACAAACCCTAACTATCCTATTTTCAAATTGAACCAAACCAGTTCAGCATTCAGCACGCCTCTGGCCCTTTACCACCCAAACTACCCATTCAACCTTGTTTCATTCTACAAGGTATTTAAATTAGTATTCTTGAATACTTTGTATGTAAGTGTAGCCCAAAATTATTTAGAGTACTTTTAATTAATACAAAAAATTTAAAAATTATATTTATATTGTGCATGTCCAATAATATATATTTGCATATTTTTTCTTACAAGATAATATTTGTAATAAATATTATGATTATTATTCTAAAATAATGATTCTTTTAATATTTTTTAAAATTTTCATTTATATTAAAAAAGTATAGATATATATGTTATTTGATATTTACAATGTAAAAAAAATATGCAAATATATTTTTGATATTTACAAGATGATATTCGATATTTTCAACTGTCATATACAAGTTGTGCTCCCTCCTTCACCTCAACAACAGAAGCCGAGGTTATTGATTTAGCTCGGCTTATGTAAACGGGGATTTAGATAAGATCTTCAAATGGGTCATTATATACCTCACGAAAAGTAGACGAGGCTCCTTCATGACCTCGTTTTTATGCACCGAGGTTACGTATTCACCTCACCTAAACCTGCTGAGCTTATTCATTCACCTCGTATCAATCTGCCGAGCTCTTCCTTCGACAGTTTTTTCGGACGAAGACCAAAAATCGCCATTCGATAATCACGTAAAGCGAGCGATATACCAATTCGTGTGTTGATTGATTGATCTTTTGATTAATTTCATCGATTTTAAGATGTTTTCAATCAAAACAATTCGTTTGTCAGATTTAGGTTTCGATTCGGAAAAGAGAGTTTTGGGCCTTTTTGCAATGTGTTCGGAAAAAATGAAAAGGACTTGTAGTAATTTGGGTGAAATTATCTTGTCAATAGCCATTCCGACATCTTGCCTCTAGCCTCACTCTAAAATATATTAGTACAATCCCCGCGCCATGATGCGATTTTTAATAAATAAAATTTTAATAACATAACAAATTAATATTATAAAATATTAATAAAAGTTACGATAAAATAATGAAAGTACACTTGAAATCTATAGGAAAATGGTAAAGATGTTTATAATAAAGTTAGGTTTTATCAAAAAGGTTTTTAAATTAAGATATTATATTGATTATTATTTTATTTTTATTTTTATTTTTATTATTATATAGTAGACATTAGATTTAATTCAATGTTTTGAATTAAACTCAATTGTTAGTAAATGGGTAAAAAAATAAAAGAAAAAAATGTAAATGTATGAAAAAGATGAAGAGAAAAGGAAAAAGAAATAATAAGAGAAAATTATGATTAGTTGAAAAACATTCAATTAACAAGGTGTTAACACATCATTAAAAATCTTTTAAATTAAGATATTATATAGATATAGATTGGGTCCTAAAATTTTGAGGGTCCGTTCCGTTGAACCACCTATACGGGCTCATGGCAGGCCCTACTATAAAAGAGAAAGAGCGTACTCCGTATATAGTCGTATTTGAATTGATGATGGAGGAATGAGTTGAAGATTTTTGAAAGTTGAGTAGGTAGGGAGAGGATGGATAGCCTGCCTATATATATCATATACTGTATGTACGTGTTGGGAGTTTGGTTGATTATGGATCGAAAAGGGACAGATGATGGGGAGGAGGAGACAACTGGTTCAGTACCTCTACAAACAATACAATGAAACCCAATCCAAACTCCTCTCTCTCGATCTCTCTGACTTGTCTGCCAGTCTCTCTTAACTGTTCACCCTGCTTCCCTCTTCTTCACTGTTTCTCACTGTCCCCCCCCCCCCCTCTCTCTCTCTCTCTCTCTCTCTGAAACTGAAATCAATTAAGCTCTATTAATTAATTTCTGCATCTCCTTCCTCTAAACTGAAACAAAGCCCTGCATTGCATGCCCCCTTCTTCTTATTCTCTGCTTTCTGCTATATACGGACCGGTCTTTCTAATATAGGAAAATATTTTCTACAACTGAGTATTAATTAGAAGCTCATTTGTTTTGAAAAAATAGAATAATTAAAATTTTGGTAAATCTTTCTTAATTAAAGCTGTTAATCCATGCATGCTGTTAGAACATAAACTGAAAAAACAAACCGATATACAAAGTATAGTATATGATATAGAGATCTTCTCTTTCACTTGCTTTCTTTCCTAGCGCATCCGAGCGAACGAGAACATAAAGTTCTGGATCAGTAACCATGTTATTATCAGCGGGGATGTTGTGGGTCAGACGTGCAATCCTATCCGCCATCATATTCGAGTCCCTGAAAATATGACGAATAGTAACATGAGACATAGAATTGAGATGAATAATCGTGTCAGCCATTAACAGCTCAATGTTTCAAGGGCACGATCAGCCCCTTAATAGAGATTTATAATGACTAGACAATCCCCTTCTTGTTTTGCCTTTACAGCTCCCACTTCACTTGCTTATGTTTCATCAAAATAAATATATAGTTAATCTGAAAATAAACTAACTTAATTAATACTCCCTACAAGTTTAGAAAGACTCGGATATATTATTAATCGAAAGTGAGAAATGTAACGACTCTCACTTTTTAATAGCGTGGGGAGAATAATATCCTATAATGATTTGCAAATAATTAAAATCATTATTTTATACCCCTCTCTCTAATTTAAAATATATTTTTTTGATCAGAATAATTTAAAATATTTGATTTTACTGTTTTATACATTTTTTAAGTTAATTTTTTTTAAAATACCTCATTCATTAATTAAAACTTGTGGTTTTAGAAAGTAAATATAATCTTGTTAAGAAAAACTAGTCATTTTAGATATTTCGTTATCCACTTTACGAAATTGCCTTGTAATGATTAGATAATGAATTTTTTTGCCAAACAGGCACTTTTTTTGTACAAATTGGTGAATTGTCAAATTTTTGGACAAATTAGTAAACTGTCCACAATAAATATCCCTAAAACCTAATCCCGTTCCCATGTGCCCCATTCCTCTCTGTTGTTCATCTCATCGATCTTCTTCCCCCCGCTCAGATCCGATTGAAGCAAGGCGATTGAAGCCAAGGGAGCGATCTGAAGCAAGGGAGTGAGCGATCTGAAGTCAAGTTTCACATCGAAAGCGAGGTAGCGATCTGATGTCGAATTATATTTGTGGCTTCCCTTGACAGCAGCCATGGTTGCGCGCAAAACTTCGGCGAGGGCGACCGGATCGGAAGCTTCGATGTCTCGATTTGAAGCAAGGCGATTGAAGGAATTTGACTTCAAATCTGGAACTAGACTTCAATCGGCTTCAGATCTAATTCAATCGGAAATGGAATTCGACCTCAAATCGGAGGAGGAGCTGCGGTGGTGGAGGAGGAGCGGCGGAGGCAATCGATAAGGAGCAGAGGAGGAAGATGGATGACGGCGAGCGAGCGGAGCGAGTGAGGCGAGCAGCCGGAGCGAGCGAGGCATCGGCAAGGCAGAGGCCGGAACGAGCGAGCGAGCGAGGGAGGCGGTGGCGAGCGAGCGACGGAGTGAGGGAGGGAGCGAGGTCGGAGCGAGGCCGAAGCGAAGGAGGCGGTTTGGTCTCACGCAATATTCCAGATCGGGGACGACGGGGAGGGAGGTAGAAGAAGAAATTTTGGTTAATTACAAAAACTACCCCATAAATAAGGGAATTACAAAAATTATCTATATTTTATTATGTGATTCACATCTACTATATTTTTATTTTTACATTTGCACAAAAGTTATATTTGGACAATAAATTGTTATATGTACGTGCACAACGTAAAGTTATTTTTGCACAACAAAAAGTGTTGAGACGGAAAAAAAAGCGAAAAAAATATATTACATTTTGCACAATAAAATGTTATATTTGCACAACATACGATTATATTTGAACATCGTACTCTTATATTTGCACGACAAAATGTAAAAAAAATAATTAAAAAATTAGACTTGGGTCATATTTGCACAACTTACGGTTAAATTTGCACAACGTACTTTTATATTTGCACGACAAAATGTTAAATAAAATAAAATTAAATAAAATTAAGAATTAAAAAAAACGAGACTTGGGTCATCTTTGCACAACTTACGGTTATATTTGCACAACGTACTCTTATATTTGCATGACAAAATGTTAAAAAAAAAACTAGACTTGGGTCATATTTGCTCAACAAACGGTTATATTTGCACATCGTACTCTTATATTTGCACGACAAAATAAAAATAAAAAATAAAAATAAAAAAACTAGACTTGGGTCATATTTGCACAACTTACGGTTTGCACAACGTACTGTTATATTTGCACGACAAAATGTTTAAAAAAAACCTAGACTTGGGTCATATTTGCATAACTTACGGTTATATTTTCTATTTGTACAACATACTCTTATATTTGCACGACAAAATGTTAAAAAAAACTAGACTTGGGTCATATTTGCACAACTTACGGTTATATTTGCACATCGTACTATTAAATTTGCACGACAAAATGTTAAAAAAAAAAATAATAATAATAATAAAAAAAAACTAGACTTGGGTCATATTTGCATAACTTACGATTATATTTGCACAACGTACTCTTATATTTGCACAACAAAATGTTAAAAAAAAAAAATAAAAAAATCTAGACTTGGGTCATATTTGCACAACTTACGATTATATTTGCACAACGTACTCTTATATTTGCACGACAATATGTTAAAAAAAAAAACTAGATCGACTTGGGTCATATTTGCACAACTTAGGGTTATATTTGCACATCGTACTCTTATATTTGCACAACGTACTCTTATATTTGCACGACAAAATGTAAAAAAAAAAAATAGATTTGTGTCATATTTGAACAACTTATGGTTATATTTGCACATCGTATATACTCTTATATTTGCACGACAAAAAAAATTACTCTCTCCGTTCAGCAAAACTTGTCGTTTTAGAGTTTTGTTTTTGTTCGGAAAAACTTGTCATTTTAGGTATTTTTGCTTCTACTTTACTAAAATACCCTTGATTTGATTGATGTGTTGTGAGTTGTAGTTTTTGATAAAGTAAAAAGTAGAGTAGTAAATGAGGGTAAATTAGTAAAAAAGGAGTGTAATTATTAGCTTTATTAAAAGTTGTGTGAAGAGTTAAAATGACAAGTTTTGTCGAACGGATGGAGTATATATTTGCACAACATACGGTTATATTCGCATATGCACAACATACTCTTATTTTTGCACGACAAAATATATAAAAAAAAAAACTAGACTTGGGTCATATTTGCTCAACATACGGTTATTTTTGCACATGCACAACATACTCTTATTTTTGCACGAAAATATGTAAAAACAAAAAAAAACTAGACTTGGGTCTTATTTGCTCAACATACGATTATTTTCGCACATGCTCAACATACTCTTATTTTTGCACGACAAAATGTTAAAAAAAAAAGAAAAAAAAAGGAAAAAAGAGTTAGGCTATAGGCAAGATGATAAAATTGATATGGGCAAGATGGACACTCCACCAATTTGTCCCAAAATGTGGACGTTTCACCAATTAGGACAACTTTTTTGGACATTTCACAAATTCACTCTTAGATTTTTTTTTTGATTAGGTAAGAATTCGAGTTCAGACATATCTGAAACTCGATGGTCGGCTAATCCGGCAAACGGGAGAACCGTCTAGAAAACATAACATACAATAAAACATAATGGTGCAGACTCAGACACACGCACTTTACAAAAAACGAAACCAAGAAACCTAAACCAAACTTGATGTGGCCGAAGACGACGGACGAAGCCAAGCCCCACACTGAAGTAGAACCGTAGGCCAGCGATACATCAGGATCCGATCATCCTGTGGGCAGTGAGGACGAAACTCCATGGAAGCAGTCAACCCGAGTAATGGAGACGCCACGATACGCACCACCACGACCCCCAACCTATCCCGACTCCGACAGTCAGAACCAAAACCAAGGAGAAGATCGCTAAATCACGCCACTGCAGAGCCGCACAACGCCTGAGTAAAGAGCACCAATAAACCCAATTGGGATTTGATCAACCCTAACGGTATTTCATACATGCCCAAACGAGCGGGATTTTAATCAAAATATATATAAATATAAAAATACATATATCAATAAAAAAATATTTATATATATAAAAAATTTCTTTTCCTTTTCCTATTCTTTTTCCTTTTTTAAAATTGAATCAAATCATGGCGTGCATGGCTGAAACACAACCTTGCACGCCAAGGACTTGCAGGCTTGCAGCAAAGCGAGCGCCGGAAGCGCCCACACCCACCACGCTGCCCATCGAACAGGCCAAGCACCGGCAGGGACGAGGGAGGTAGAGCCAGGGGGCGGAAGCGGCACCGATTGTGACGGGATGGGATGAATTAAATCTGCCGGTGGCCGGACGGATCAGGGTGGACCTTCTCCGGCGGAGACACCGGAGAAGAGCACGGAACCGCCAAGCCGGGCGTGCCAGACTCACGGATCCCGAACGCGGCGACCGGGATCGGGAGACAAAGGGCAACGCCGGCCTCGACAGTGAACGAGCAACTCGGAGGAGCAACCGACGAGGAAGGGAGAGGCGGATTGTAAAGACCTGGAAATTTTATAAGATTAAATTATTAAAATAGTGATTTATAATCATTCCGATTTCTAAGATTTGAGAGGTTTGAAATTTCCGTCCTTGAGCTATTGATTTTATTCTAAAATATTTCAAAACGAGTTCCGGGATTATTTAATTAGAAATTTAAAATATGTTATACTCTACTTTTATATACCGAAAATTGGAAAAATAATGTTCGGATTCCATTATTTCATTCGGATTTGAAAATTTAAAATCTAATTTGATCGAGTCGGGATAAAGTCAATATTTTCCGGGTATTTCAAATGGGGCTTTGATATTTCTTTTGGGTACTTCTTTTGGTCAATAGGTTCTTTTAGTAATTTTATTCCTATTCTAATTTTGCCCAGCCATTCCTTGTCTTCTTCCCTACGTTGCAATTGACAACCCACACCTCTGCACCTCTCTCCTCCATTCCTTCAATTTCGGAAAACCAAACCCACAGAAAACCCCTCTAAAGAACCCATTCTTCCCCATTTCAGTGTTGCAAGGAGTCAGGAAACCCAGAAATTTCCCACCTCCAAACCTTCTGTTTCATCCAAGTCTGAGCAACCTTTGCTTCACCCTCAGATTCCGCAGCCAGGCACTTCGGCGACGCCGCTGGGATCATTAGTCGCCGTCAATATGGAGGAGAACGCCGTCCGTGAAGCCACCACTGATGGTTGGCGGTTACCGAAGCAATAGCTTCGCCGCCGCCGAGGAGAAGCCACACCCAGCTCCCTGTTCTTGCCGGAGGAGAAGAAGATGACAAAGCACAGGCGACTTAGGAGCCTTTTCGCACCCGCCGGAAACCCCACGAGCAGTTCCTCCTGTCGACGGAGCCGAATCGATTCCGAGCGCAGCACCGTGAGGGCCCCTGCTCCGCAGCCCTGGGGAGCCGAGCAACACCGCTCCTCCTCCTTCCCCTCTCCGTCGAGCCCAGAAGCAGCGACATCCCGGGAGTGCACACCCTCCCCCGCGATGCCCCAGGCAAGCCCAGGCCGCCCCAGCGCCGCCATTGACCTCCTCTCCCCCTGCTTTCGCGCATAAGGTCGGTAAGGCTCCCCTTCTTCTTCCTTTGCTTCGGAATCCTGCAAAGCCCCCACCTTTACACCTCTTCCTTCCGTCCTAGGCCCGGAATCATTGAATCCCGCCTTGCCTCCACCTCCGACGAAGCACCATTGACTCCGACGAGCGTTTCCCGGCGAAGATTGAAGACCTTGGGTGAGCATCTCCTCCTTCCCTTTCTTGCTCGATTTTTGGTCCTTAGTGCCGGAAGGGGTATCCGGAGTTAGGTCGTCGCCGGCAAGCTCCTCCCTTTCCTCTTCCTTCTTCCAATTTTCGAACCCAGGGATTTCGTTGAAGGGGTGATGAACAGTACGGTCAAGGGTTCGGTTTTCTTTTTCTTTCCTTGGGTTCGGTTCAGTTTTTATTCTTTTATTCCGGTTCGGTTCATTTAAAAATGAGACTTGGGTTGAGTGGGGTGGGCTGGATCCGATTTTGATAAAGATATGGGCCTATTTTGTTTCTGGGCCTGATTCCTTGGGAGTATTTACTTAATGCATTTTGGGATTTTATGTATATTGTTTTAAGGTTGAAATGAATTTCGAAAAATATATTATTGAATGGATTATATATTAAATGGAATAGTATATATTATATCATGATGAGATTTAAAATATAATATTATTGTTGAGATTTAAGAATTATTATATTATTAGACTTGGATTTTAAAATGGGAATTGGAAAAAAGGTTTTAAAGGTTGGAACTTGATTTGAGAAATGGAATTGGACTTAATAAAATTTAAAAGAAGAGGATTTTTGGAAATGATCTAACCTTGTCGGATTTGTTTGACAAAATAATAATAATAATAAGTGGATTTAAAGGATAATGTTTTATAAATGGATCTTGACCAGATAGGATTTGGGAAATTATTTTGAAAATGAGTTGATCTAATTTGAGATTTAAGAGTTTGGAAAATATGATTAGTTGATTTGAAGAATGGTTTTGGTTGATGTGTATCTAATCGGAAAGGTATTGGAAACAGTTTTACTATCGGTTGGTTTTGAGTATGTTGAGAACTTGGGTTTCGTATGTGTGAATGTTGGCTCGGTAGCTTATGACAATGGCTTGATGATAGGTGTGTATTGCTTTTGGATTGCTTTGGACTTGCATCTGGGCCCTTGTTTGTGTTATCTTGCTGTTCGGCATTTCAGGTAAGTTCCCTAGGGGGCTTACTCAGGTTGGACATTCATGCCTGTTGTTGCATTTTATGTTAGGTGTTGCATATGCATAAAAGCATGCCATGTAGTATCATGTTTAGGTTGCACTAATTGATTGAGCATCTGTTTACTTTATGCGTTTGAAACAGAACGACCGTTATCTGTGATAGTCCTAGAGTCTTTGCTAGGGTCATAGGGTAGCCCAGCCTCATCGGGTACCCTGAGTCAATCGAGTCATGAACTTCCTTATATTATGATATGCCTGCGGGCTTTATTGTGGAGCGGGTTGGGCATGCGTGCCGCCCGATTATGATGGAATGCATTCACGAGCTGGCCAGTCTCCGCCCTATCGGAAGGGGGTGGAGGTAGGAGAGGGATATGCCATTTGGCATTGTCTTGGGCCCTTTACAGTATTTCTGCACATTATTATACTTAGGGGCATGCTAGTGTGTTTGACTTTCGTACTGCATTAGAGCATCTTTATTAGGTATAGCACATACTATGTGGCCTCAGCGAGGACTGCCGGTCCCGCATGAGTGGCTCGATCTGACTCCTTTCCCCGTTCTTTTTTTTAAGGTATTTTCTGTAGATATTGTTTGCTCCTTGCTTCTGTGACGGGAAACCCTTTGGCGAATCGAAGAACCTAGCTAATATTCTAACTTGGTAAAATGGTAATCACTCGCTTATGATTTGGTTTTGACCCGGCTTTATCGTGGCATTTGTATCTTAACCTTGCTTCCGCTTTACTTTCATTTGAATTGAATTTCGCGACATAGTCTTAAGATAGGTTAAGGGTACCCAACGACCCTTCGTGGCTTTTAGGGTTGAAATCCCTCTTTCCACTAACCTTAAAATGAGTTTGAAACCTCGACCCGTACCTGGATTGCAAGATCCGAACAAGGGTTTTCATCCCTTGAAACGTAACCCGGAAATCATAATTCTGGGCCGTTACAAAGATGGTATCAGAGCCGGGTTGTGCAATTCGGGTACAAAAGGGTCGAGTGTATGTTTTGGAAAACTGCCCATGAATTTCAAAGGTTTTGAACGTGTTTTAAAGGGGCAAAATGAATTTAAGATGTCTAACCTAAATTGGACTAAGTAATGAACTCGACTTATAATAAAAGAGAAAAACCGACTAAACGGGGACACGAGTGGGTAGTAAAGGCGCTACACCACCCCTATTGGGTGTAGTTGGGAACGGTAGGCAAAATACTAGCTTGCTCTTTACAGATGGGTTGGGAAACTCCAAGGAGATCATTATGAGTGTTATTAACTGATTCTATGTTGAGTGCTTGCTATGCAAGATATCTGATTTGGTATGCCTAATAATGAGTTGTTTATTGACTAATCTGTGCAAACGGGATAGCGGGAGTACCCTTGTTCTGTATGGTCAACCCAGTTATGTGTAATATCCCGTTCCACTATGCTAAACCCTTAAGGGTCTTATCGAGTCCTTCTCCCGGATGTCAGTATCTTTCATGGAAATCGGGTTGGTTATAAATACATTGTGTCGGAATCATGTGTGTATATGAAGGTTGTCTGAGTGAGTGTTGTAAGGTAGTTCACTAGTTCTTGATGTCATTTTGAGTCAAAAGCAAGGTGTTTCTAGGGCTGTCTTTCTTGATTCTTATAACAATCAATCAGTGTTTTCTTGACACAAAGAGTCATAGCAGAGTCCCACGGGAAGCAAGGGTGATGAGTGGGTTGGGAAAAGTCAGTGGATGCCCTTAGGAATCTCTGTTCGGTTGTAATGGTGACTCTCTCTGAATTGCATGACATAATCCTGTAATCTCCTGCATGTACCTTGCAAATGATCATTAGTAAAAGATGCTCAAGTTATGCCTTGCTTTCTATCATGATTTTACTGTTTAAGCTCATAATGTGGTTAGTTACATTGCTCAAGTCTCATGTTGTGTCTTGCCTTCTATCATGAATGTATGTTGTTATAGCATGTTTACTTGGCTTATTGATCGTATGAATGATTGGAAGCATGGCGCATATAATATGAATCTACACGATCGTTATTTCCTTATGGATTAGGTTCATGATAGTGTGATCAACTCCTCTTTGTAGGAATGCTTGTAGATTATCGCCTTAGCACGTTGGATGCCGACATGTCGATGCTTATTATCCTTTTTGTGACAAGAATCCATATCATGCCCATCTATTTTGTGTTTGTCAGATTAGCTATTATTGATTATTTTGCACATAATATTGTTGTGTATTACTTGTGTTGAATGGAGAATATGTGGTATAATTGAGTCTTAGCAAATGCATGTTTCATCCCAGTATGTGTTGATCTGCACTCATGCCCCGTATTCTAATCAAATTGCCCATTACTTAGACTCGTATTATGAACCGTTTAACTTTTCTCATGCTCCTATATCGTGGAAGATGATTGAGTGATTTCTTACCCGTCGTCATGATTAGTTGCATGCATGTATCGTACGTTATATTGAGCTTTTAGCATCATGTATGATCATGATTGTGACTTGTGCGAACTTGTATCTTGTCTACGTTGTTGCTGATTTTCTCTCGAGCTAGGTTCCTGATAGTGTGGTTCTTCCCTCTTTCTATTACCATAACATGTCTTACCCGTGCAAGTTAATTTGTGTTGAATTCGATGATCGATTGGCTTTCTGTGATGGTTAATCATAGCATGCTTACATGTTGTCGCTCAGTAGTGTTCCTCTATTGTCCCATGATATCCTCTCAAGCTAGTATACATGTATGACTTGGCACATCGCATAATCACACACCACGCTTATCATGTCTTCAGATACATAGGACGCATGAATTTTAGAATGAATCTAGTCGAGTTATCTTGATTATGTGCATGTTCAATATGTGCCAGTAGTGTTCTGTAGGGCTTAATTATGATTCCCAATATGACTCGCTAAATGACCACGTGTTGTACTTGTTCTATGATGTGATGACTATCGTACCATATATATGATCTATGATGGTTCGTCCCTAGTATAACTATAATCTATCGCCCTTGATGTCATTCTTACTTTTGATAATGCCTCGTGCTTCGTAAATAACATGATGAAATCCTTTTAACGGCTCATGATTATGCTTGTATCACGCTATGTATCTCTAGAATCATGTAGGACCTATGCTTTCTAAATGTATCTCGTCATATGATTACGTGTTATACTTGACCTATTATATGATCATTGTGTTAGATGAGATAGTTACTATGTTACTCTTATATGTTCTCGTATGATGCATACACCAAGCTCGTGCATTGTTCATATATGTGACAATTGTGATACCCATTAAATCTTGCATATCTTTCTTAAGTTACTAAGCATATCGACTTTCATGGGATAATAGACTGTTATCTTGTCTCGCATGCATCCGTGTAGCACTTGAATATGTCTTTTGGAATGAATACGTATGTCGTGCTCCTTGATATAGGTACATGTTAGAGTGGATTAATATGATTGATATTCCCCATGATGAATTTGTGTTTGCTTGCCACAATTGCAACCTAATAGATTTTCATAAGGGCGTCATTGTTATTCTTGGGTTGAAGTCTTGTCTCTGGTCATCGTCTTAGTGTTGGTATGTGGTTGTTTCCGAGAAGAACTTTGGGTTGTCTTCTCTTGTCACTCCCCTATCTCCGCTAACTTGGACCCTATGCGATACATTCGACGAGCGACCGCATGGAAGAGGGAACGAAAAGTTAGATAGCGATAGAGCAGTGCAGCGGAAGCGTGGGCCCATAACCCACGGGCCTCAGGATCAAAGATGTCGGCGGAACGAGCACGCATCGAGAATTGCGGATACTGAGTATGATTTGACTCGCAAGCGGGAGTGTTCTCCGTTCGAATTGCTAACCCTTTTGAATTTATTGACAATGATATTGCACTAACCTGGCGATGAGATTTATGTGTTGATGTGCTGACTTGATGATGACCGTTGCCTGATTGCTTGTTGTCTATGACGATATGATTTGATGACTTATAGATCTCATGTGCCATGATGTCTTGACTTGTTGTTACTCTAAGTTGCTAAGCATGATTTGAATTCCTTTGCTTGTAAAATGTGAACTACATATGCTAAGAAGCCTGAATTGTATCGGATAAGGTTATAATGCAACATGTTAGCTTGACTTCATTATGTTCATATATGGTGTTTGCAAGGAATATTGAGCATGATGGTAAACTGAGACCTGTTGAACCCATGATGTTATGTTTATGAATGCTAGTTGATATGCTGTAGACCGTAGGTTTGATGATTTTCGTTAGTGCTTTTTCCTTAAACCTGTGGGTGAGGTCATTGATAGTGTGGTAGAAGAGTGGTGAAAGAGCTTGAGTGGTTAGGATGATCGGGGATGTTATGAGATAAGTCGCAAGAGAGAGATACTGGCTTAAGTAAAGACTGAGTGAGCTTTGGGATTTTTGGGAAGCAATGTTGGTGGTTCTAATGAGCTTCTAGGTGATGTTGGTGATGCTTCGGGTAGTACGAGAAGTGTAAGGAAGGGCTCGTGAATATTGAGGACATGGTGTTAGAGGGTACTTGGGTGTGCAGTTAGAGATAGGAGTTGGGTTCTTAGAGGTGGATGGTGTGGTATTGATTGGCGGAAGGAGGGGTAAGATTTGAGCATTGAGATGAATTGGGATTTCTCCGGAGATTTTTTGTTGGAGTTGACGTTAGCGAGTCTAGAAGAGGATTAGTCTTGGCTTGAGAGTGGAGATGGGCGAGTGGGGATTCTGTTTTATTTTGACTGGTATGATGTGAGGATTTTCTTGATGATGTGATTTATTTATAATTGCTGGCATGATGTTAGATAATAACCATGATGCATCTGATATGGAATGATATTACATGTTGTTATGCAATACTGAAATCTAGTTGGTAGTGACAAATGTTATCATGATATATTGATGCTCTGCTATGTTGTTTTTGAAGCATGATAGGATGTGTTGTGATATGATACATGAGATAATGCTGTGTTATTATATGGTTGGCAAGCATGATTATTGATATATTAAATGATGAATATGACTCAGAGCATGAATATGACTCGTATATATATGAGGTAATAGTGTATGTCTGCCTAATGACTGAATGATCGTTATATGGTGTTGTGACGAGTTGAGATGATATCTGGAGAGCATGTTGACATATTGATGTTGATATACTGCTTGACCTTCCCTTTTGTTGAATCTTACTAGCATGACCTTGTTTGTATTGATGTGGTTATAATTAGTTTTGTTTCATTGACTTATGATGAAATCCCGATGTGGCTATCCTTGCAAATACAAATGTTTGATGTGATAAATCTGTTATGATAATGCTGGATAGAAATTGGATAGGATGACTATGTGAATTAATGCGTTAAATGAGATCCCTTGTTGTGACTGACCCTACTATGATTGCGGTGTCGATATGCGATAGTGCGATACCTTTTATGATTTATGGTGTGATGTCGAGGCGTTGTTATGATTTTGATATGTTGATTGAGATGCACATTATAACCTTTAGTGTGATTTGGAGATGCTTGATGTGACCTTGTGGCACTGTGTGGGTACATGGTTGAGACTTGTCGTATGATGTGTTGGTTGGAGATTGATTGGTTTAAGCTGTTATGCATTTGTTATGGCGTATGAATCTTGCTTGAATGGAGATTGATGGATTGATTTGATTCTGGAAACTAGGAAGAGAATATGGGATTAGCCTTAGAGGTGGATGATTCCAACTCCCAACTTCTGAATTTGATTGATTGATATGCGGGAAACTGATTGGGTTTTTGTGGATTTCGAGGAAATCTTGATTTGAAAGGATTTGACTTGTTGGTGCAAATTTCTTGGTTAAACGTCTTATTTGAAAATTTTGCGCGGTCTGAAAAGGTCTTACTTGAAATTTTAAAGAATAAATGTTACCGAGAATTCTAACGATTTTGAGGCCAATCCTTTCCAATTGCGGAATCCCTTTTTGAGAATTTTCACACTCGGGCTTATATTATAACGCCTCACGAAGTGGATACAAGCATTTTATAGGGGTGCATATAGAATGCTTGCTAAGACCTAGTGGAGACGCTATGATTGTTTTTTTTGAGTTATAATGTGACCGAAAGGTCGGGGTAAGGGTGTGATAGGGGCCCATATCACATACTTGCTACGACCATTTGAGAATGTTATGATCACGTCAAGGGTGCTGTGAGGATCTCATACGGGCCCCTATGAGATGCTTACAGAACCAATGGCATGATCCTTGGACTCACCAATTTAAAACTTCATCCCCATGTTTTAGAGTGATTTTAGTCTCGGGGACGAGACTTGTTTTTAGAGGTGGATGATGTAAAGACCGGGAAATTTTATAAGATTAAATTATTAAAATAGTGATTTATAATCATTCCGATTTCTAAGATTTGAGAAGTTTGAAATTTCCGTCCTTGAGCTATTGATTTTATTCTAAAATATTTCAAAACGAGTTCCGGGATTATTTAATTAGAAATTTAAAATATTATACTCTACTTTTATATACCGAAAATTGGAAAAATAATGTTCGGATTCCATTATTTCATTCGGATTTGAAAATTTAAAATCTAATTTGATCGAGTCGGGATAAAGTCAATATTTTCCGGGTATTTCAAATGGGGCTTTGATATTTCTTTTGGGTACTTCTTTTGGTCAATAGGTTCTTTTAGTAATTTTGTTCCTATTCTAATTTTGCCCAGCCATTCCTTGTCTTCTTCCCTACGTTGCAATTGACAACCCACACCTCTGCACCTCTCTCCTCCACTCCTTCAATTTCGGAAAACCAAACCCACAGAAAACCCCTCTAAAGAACCCATTCTTCCCCATTTCAGTGTTGCAAGGAGTCAGGAAACCCAAAAATTTCCCACCTCCAAACCTTCTGTTTCATCCAAGTCTGAGCAACCTTTGCTTCACCCTCAGATTCCGCAGCCAGGCACTTCGGCGACGCCGCTGGGATCATCAGTCGCCGTCAATATGGAGGAGAACGCCGTCCGTGAAGCCACCACTGATGGTTGGCGGTTACCGGAGCAATAGCTTCGCCGCCGCCGAGGAGAAGCCACACCCATCTCCCTGTTCTTGTCGGAGGAGAAGAAGATGACAAAGCACAGGCGACTTAGGAGCCTTCTCGCACCCGCCGGAAACCCCACGAGCAGTTCCTCCTGTCGACGGAGCCGAATCGATTCCGAGCGCAGCACCGTGAGGGCCCCTGCTCCGCAGCCCTGGGGAGCCGAGCAACACCGCTCCTCCTCCTTCCCCTCTCCGTCGAGCCCAGAAGCAGCGACATCCCGGGAGTGCACACCCTCCCCCGCGACGCCCCAGGCAAGCCCAGGCCGCCCCAGCGCCGCCATTGACCTCCTCTCCCCCTGCTTTCGCGCATAAGGTCGGTAAGGCTCCCCTTCTTCTTCCTTTGCTTCGGAATCCTGTAAAGCCCCCACCTTTACACCTCTTCCTTCCGTCCTAGGCCCGGAATCATTGAATCCCGCCTTGCCTCCACCTCCGACGAAGCACCATTGACTCCGACGAGCGTTTCCCGGCGAAGATTGAAGACCTTGGGTGAGCATCTCCTCCTTCCCTTTCCTGCTCGATTTTTGGTCCTTAGTGCCGGAAGGGGTATCCGGAGTTAGGTCGTCGCCGGCAAGCTCCTCCCTTTCCTCTTCCTTCTTCCAATTTTCGAACCCAGGGATTTCGTTGAAGGGGTGATGAACAGTACGGTCAAGGGTTCGGTTTTCTTTTTCTTTCCTTGGGTTCGGTTCAGTTTTTATTCTTTTATTCCGGTTCGGTTCATTTAAAAATGAGACTTGGGTTGAGTGGGGTGGGCTGGATCCGATTTTGATAAAGATATGGGCCTATTTTGTTTCTGGGCCTGATTCCTTGGGAGTATTTACTTAATGCATTTTGGGATTTTATGTATATTGTTTTAAGGTTGAAATGAATTTCGAAAAATATATTATTGAATGGATTATATATTAAATGGAATAGTATATATTATATCATGATGAGATTTAAAATATAATATTATTGTTGAGATTTAAGAATTATTATATTATTAGACTTGGATTTTAAAATGGGAATTGGAAAAAAGGTTTTAAAGGTTGGAACTTGATTTGAGAAATGGAATTGGACTTAATAAAATTTAAAAGAAGAGGATTTTTGGAAATGATCTAACCTTGTCGGATTTGTTTGACAAAATAATAATAATAATAAGTGGATTTAAAGGATAATGTTTTATAAATGGATCTTGACCAGATAGGATTTGGGAAATTATTTTGAAAATGAGTTGATCTAATTTGAGATTTAAGAGTTTGGAAAATATGATTAGTTGATTTGAAGAATGGTTTTGGTTGATGTGTATCTAATCGGAAAGGTATTGGAAACAGTTTTACTATCGGTTGGTTTTGAGTATGTTGAGAACTTGGGTTTCGTATGTGTGAATGTTGGCTCGGTAGCTTATGACAATGGCTTGATGATAGGTGTGTATTGCTTTTGGATTGCTTTGGACTTGCATCTGGGCCCTTGTTTGTGTTATCTTGCTGTTCGGCATTTCAGGTAAGTTCCCTAGGGGGCTTACTCAGGTTGGACATTCATGCCTGTTGTTGCATTTTATGTTAGGTGTTGCATATGCATAAAAGCATGCCATGTAGTATCATGTTTAGGTTGCACTAATTGATTGAGCATCTGTTTACTTTATGCGTTTGAAACAGAACGACCGTTATCTGTGATAGTCCTAGAGTCTTTGCTAGGGTCATAGGGTAGCCCAGCCTCATCGGGTACCCTGAGTCAATCGAGTCATGAACTTCCTTATATTATGATATGCCTGCGGGCTTTATTGTGGAGCGGGTTGGGCATGTGTGCCGCCCGATTATGATGGAATGCATTCACGAGCTGGCCAGTCTCCGCCCTATCGGAAGGGGGTGGAGGTAGGAGAGGGATATGCCATTTGGCATTGTCTTGGGCCCTTTACAGTATTTCTGCACATTATTATACTTAGGGGCATGCTAGTGTGTTTGACTTTCGTACTGCATTAGAGCATCTTTATTAGGTATAGCACATACTATGTGGCCTCAGCGAGGACTGCCGGTCCCGCATGAGTGGCTCGATCTGACTCCTTTCCCCGTTCTTTTTTTTAAGGTATTTTCTGCAGATATTGTTTGCTCCTTGCTTCTGTGACGGGAAACCCTTTGGCGAATCGAAGAACCTAGCTAATATTCTAACTTGGTAAAATGGTAATCACTCGCTTATGATTTGGTTTTGACCCGGCTTTATCGTGGCATTTGTATCTTAACCTTGCTTCCGCTTTACTTTCATTT
This sequence comes from Persicaria maculosa, assembly GCA_963922045.1. Classification (NCBI taxonomy): domain Eukaryota; kingdom Viridiplantae; phylum Streptophyta; class Magnoliopsida; order Caryophyllales; family Polygonaceae; genus Persicaria; species Persicaria maculosa. The sequence continues at coordinate 63,926,293 of OY998263.1, read as the reverse complement.
GAATTGAATTTCGCGACATAGTCTTAAGATAGGTTAAGGGTACCCAACGACCCTTCATGGCTTTTAGGGTTGAAATCCCTCTTTCCACTAACCTTAAAATGAGTTTGAAACCTCGACCCGTACCTGGATTGCAAGATCCGAACAAGGGTTTTCATCCCTTGAAACGTAACCCGGAAATCATAATTCTGGGCCGTTACACGGATCACCAGCCACCGTCCAACAACACAGCAACCCCCTCGACTGATTCACAGACCGAAGGGCAGAAGCCCAAAATCGGAGGTTCGCAAGGAGGTTGTTAGGCCGGTGGATTTGAAACATGGCGGAGAAAACCTCCTGAACGGAGGAGGAAGGAAGAAATTGCATAATACCAAGTAATTGGGGATTTAGAGGAAGAGACCCGGAACGAAAGGCCTCTAATAGACCTCAAGTTCTACCCGGACCTTGCCGGAGCAAGGACGTGGCGGTGCCACCGAGATTCGATGACGGCCAAAGCCGGGTTTTGACGGCCGGAGCCGATGTAAAGACGGCATAAGCCGTGGGTGGAGCTCTCTTCCAAGAAGAGAGAGTTTTCCCTAAAACGTTTTATCTATACAAATTCACTCTTAGATAATTGTTAGTTGTAGTTTTTGAGAAAGTAAAAAGATTGAGTAATAATTAGGGGTATAAGTGTATTTTTGTTTGTTTTCTTAATAAGTGTGTAGATTTCTAAAATGACAAGTTTTAATTAACGGAGAGAGTATTAATTTTTCCATTAATAATTTTTTCTTGCTAGGAATAAGTATAAAAAGTAATAATAAAAAACCAACATTTTATAAAAATTTAGCTAATTAAAAAACATATCGAACAATCAAACATAAAATAATTTATATTGAAAGGAATATGAAATTAAATGCTTCATTTGTTAATTAAAACTTGACTTGAAGCTGTTTTACTAGCTATTAACGCACACTTTTTAATATATTTTTGGAAAATTCCGTTTGATGCCCTTGAGTTTTTGACAATTTTGGATGGTGTCCCGCAGTTTTTTTTTGTTCGGATGGTACCCTTTAGTTTTGTCAATGTCCAAATTCATATTTTCTCATTTTAAATGAATAAAAGTATAAAACCACCCTTTATTATTTTTTTTTTCATAAAAAATCCCCTTTACTTTTAACATTGAATAAAACTATCTATTATTTAACTAAATTCAATGCAAAAGTGACAAAACCACCTTTATTTTTAAAAATTAAAAAAATCACACATTATTGCCAAATGTTTAGCAAAAAATCACCCATTTTTTCCAAAACCTTTTGAAGAAAATCAACCATTGTTTTTAACATTACACAAAATCCCCACCCCCTTTACTTTTCTTTTTCAATAAAATTCTAATCAATTATTTGGTTAAACTGATCAATCACATTTAGAAATATTTAAAGTTAGTGAGTTATAGGTTAAATATTGTTTTGGAAAATATTAGATGTTAAATATTATTTTGGAAAATAATGAGTGTTTTTTTGCAAAGTATGGAAAAAATAATCGATCTTTTGTACAATTTTAAAAACAGTAGTGATTTTGTTCTAATTTTTTCGAAAAGAAGGGTGATTTTGCGATAAAATTTTTGGAAATAATATATAATTTTATAAAATTTAAAAAATAAAAGAGGTTTTTGTCACTTTTGTGTTGAATTTAGTCAAATAATAGGTAGTTTTATTCAATATTAAAAGTAAAGGTTTTTTTTTTGTGAAGAAATGAATAATAAAGGGTGGTTTTATTCATTAAAAAGAAGAAAATATGAGTTTTGGGCATGAGCAGAACTTTTGATAAAATTTAGGGGTACCATCTAAACAAAAAAAACTCAGGGGCACCAAACATAATTTTTCTATATTTTTTTTAAATAATTTCATACTTATTACTATTAAGTATGAATTTATAAAAAATGTAAAAAAGTTAATATTTTATATAGTTACCATTCTTAAAAAACATGCATGAATACTAAACGACAAGTTTTAATTAACAGATGGAGTATTAAACAACTAATTAATTAGTCTTTGATTTTACCAATTAATTTCTATAAATGGAGAGTTAATTAGTGTGCTTACAAATCAATAAACATTATTTAGGTTTCAATCTATAAATTATAGGAAAAATCATTTTGAAAAAATGATTAAAAATAATAACATTTGAAAATACTTTCTAATTTAATCTCTAAAATTGTGCCCTTAAGATATAAATTTAAAATATCATTCATATATTTTGTGTAAACTGGCTAGCTAGATTGAGATTTGAGAAATTTTTGAAAAAAATATCCACTCAAAAATAATTATTTACCATAATAATCACACATTTAAAATATTTACAGAAATATTCAGTTTTTACAAGATTGACAGAAAAATGCGGTTTAATACCGTGTTTTAGTTATAACTTATAAAATTTAAAGCTGAAGGAAAAGTGAAGAAAATAAACAAATAAAATGCACATTTAAACCGTGTTTTATTCATTTTTTTAAATGACAAAGAAAACAAAAAAAAAAGTAAAAGCGCAACTTAAGCGGTCTATGCTTCCTCTATTTAGTGGAGGTATGTTGGCGTCAGATCTGATGATGCACCAAAAAATAAATAATAATATTCACAATATCATGAGTAAATAAGAATACATAATCATAAACAAGGTTTCCCGCTATACAAATAGAACCTTATAAACATGAAAAATGGGCGAGTGCGAGTCAAAATAGAGACTCAAGACGTCCACGGACGATAAATCGCCCGCGGCTCCCAAACGCATGCCGGGACACATGGCACCCCTGCCACCATCACACGTGTCTTGGAGCACGTGACATGTGGCGACGAATGGTTTGTATGTAGGAGTACTTGCACTATAAATAGTGGTGGAAGCCTCATTAACAGGGTAAGTTCCCATTGATTCCTAGGAGCATAGGCCGGGAATATAGGTCTCTACGAGCCTATCTAAGCGGGTATGTCTCGACTCAACAGGGGGTCGACAATTGATGATGTCCGAGGGAGGACAATAGACCACACTAGCCCCAAGCTCGAATCGGCACAGGTAATGGTGCGCGGGTGACAAGGCTGCTACGCACCTCATGTAAGCCCGATCGAGGATGCTTCATTCAATTCCGAAGCCCAATTGGGGAACTCTAAAAAACGGATTTCATCAAGATCGAGGGTCGGGCAAAGGGGGAAGTTGTGGTGTTGTTGTTTGGGAGGTGGAAGTTGCGGTGGCAACTGTCGAGTGGAGGCATTGGAAGCAATCGTCGAGGGTGTAGCTGCCGATGTAAGGGGATCTGAGGAGGTCGGGAAATGGCACTTGAGGTCGGCGCCGTTTGCATAGGCTGATGAAGGAGGTCGAATGGCATGCGGGGTTGAACAAATAATTTTTGCAATTTTTTTAGGGGCTTACTATTTACATGGTTAATTTTTCGTCATTTACACGGTTCAACCGCGAAATTGTAGTACGCGGTTGTGGTTTTTTTTTTTTGGTTTTTTTTTTCTAGTTTCCTTCTTCTTCTCAGACGGGTGAACAACCCGTTTCTCCTTCAAACTCCCTCTGTCCGCTGCAGCAAGGGTTCGGTTTAATTTTCCATCTCTAGATCTGAAAGAAGAAGGGCTTCGATTTGCCATCTTCAGATCTGGAAGAAGAAGGCCGGCCTTCGATTTGAAGAGCGGTTTTGAGGTTCGATTTGAAGAAGGGCTTCGATTTTGAGGTTCGATTTGAAGAAGGGCTTCGATTTTGAGGTGTGATTTGAAGAATTGATGCAATTTGCCATGTCCAGGGCTTCAATTTGCCATCTCTAGATTTGGAAGGCGTTGTTCTTAGAGGAGGAGAGAGAAGCTGCGACGTCGGGGCTACCGGCGGGAGGAGAGGCGGAAGGAGAGGAAGAGGGAGGAGATGAGGCCGGAGACGAGGAAGGCGGAGTACTGGCGGAGGGCGAGGCGGTAGAAGATGAGGCAGTGGTAGGAGGCGCGGGGATTAAGGTCGGCGGCGACACGGTCGGAGATTTGTTCGGAGAGGCGGTAGGAGACTGGGAGACTAAGCACCTACGTCTGCGGAGCATCGCTCTATGAGAGCGCCATTGTTGAGTCAGGGAGAGAGCTTAGCCTTTGCCCAGATTTCCTGCACACGAGCGCCATTGTTGGCTTTGCCCAGATTTCCTACGAACCCTTTCTCTGCGAACGCCAAAATTATTTTACACTTTTAATTCCGCGAACTCGTAATACGCAATTGAAATGTTTCTCGTGTAAAAGGCGAGAAAAACACCGTGTAAATAACAATTCTGTTTTACTTTTATTTTTTTAAAGTGAAATTTCAATCAAAGTCGTGCTTTACGCTTTTTTTTGTTTTATTTTTTCATTAAAAAAATAAGCGAATAAAATAACATGGTTTGAACCCGCGTTCATTTATTTTCAAATTTTATATCTTACAAATAAAACGCGGTTGAACAGCTTTTTTTCTGTTGATCGATCATACAAAAATAAATATTTTTGTAAATATTTTGAATGTAGGAACATTATGGTAAAAAAATTATTTTTTAATGAGTATTTTAAAAAAAACCATTAATGAAAGGTTAACAATCAAACAAAGATGAAGCAAGTAAAAAATGTAAAATAAAAATGAATTAGATGGAGTATCTAAAAAACCAGCAAGGGTGAGAAACGGCAGGGGCATGAAACCAGCAAGTGGCTAGATTTGAGTGTGTATACGGTTTGTTCAAACATTGACACAGTTAACAAGCTTAAGTTTGTTGTGGCCGGTCGGCCGCCCTCCCTCAATCTTCTGTAGTATTCTGTAATCTGAAACATCTCCTCCCTCCCCTCCCTCCTCACGTTTCCCATAACATTACCAAAATATATTCTCTCTTTTTCTCTAACCGCATCCCTCTCTCTCCAACATAAAACCCACCTCTCCCCCTTAATTTCTCTCTCACTCTACCAGTCCCTCTCACTCAACTCTCCCTCTCTGTCTTTGATGGCTTTCACAGGGCTCCTTTTCAATATGTATTACTCCTCCTCCATGAACCCATTCAATTTCTAACCCCTCTCCCTCCCCCTCTCTCTCAACCATAAAATTTTAAAAAAAAACCCCAATTTCCCTAATTAAAATGCAAGCTCCCTCTCCCTCCTCCGACGCCGCCATGCCACCGCCCAGCAGCCTCCCCCGTCGAAAGGCGGGCCCACAGGAGGCCTCCCCACTCCATCCTCCCCCGCCTCCCCCGCCGCAGCAGCCTGCTCTTCGGTGCCCTAGGTGCGACTCCGCCAACACCAAGTTCTGCTACTACAACAACTACAGCCTGTCGCAGCCCCGCCACTTCTGCAAGACCTGCCGCCGCTACTGGACCAAGGGCGGCTCCCTCCGCAACATCCCCATCGGCGGCGCCTCCCGCAAATCCAAGAAGTCCTCCCGCCCCTCCTCCTCCGCTGCCGATCAGATAGGCGGCCTCAAGCTCTTCCATGGTTCCATCTCCCCCGGTCCCTCCATGGTGGATTACCCGCCCAATATCAATCTCTCCTCCCCCTTCGGTGACCTGAGCCTTAACCCCTTCACCGGCGCCGCAACCAGTTTGAATTTCGATAATTTCTCGCTGTCTAGCGGGCTGATGAGCGGCGGAGGCGGCCTCATTCTCAGCTCGGGTGCACCTGCCACCAATGGCGGCGGTGGTCAGGTAGCGTCTTCGATCGAGTCGTTGAGCGCTCACAACCTGGAGCTTCACTGGAAGATGCAGCAGCAGAGGATGGCCATGCTTTACGGCGGCGTTGGTGGCAGCGGCGGTGGCGGAGATTGTGATAATGATAATAATAATTACCAGAAACAAGATGAAGGGGAAGGGGAAGGCGGTACTGCGGTGGTTACTTCTTTTGTTGGGGTGGGCCCGGTGATGACGTCAGCCCATGTAGAGAGGCCCCAGCCCATTTTCTTCCAGAATCTTGAGGTGATCACAAATCACTCAAAACCGCAACATCAACATGACCATCACCATCTTCTTCGGTCGAGCCTTTCTAGCTTAGCAGGTAATGATCATCGATGATATTTATATATATGTACGACAATATAAGTAATGCTCTTCTAATTTAATTCATAATTGATGTATCAGGAAATGGCGGAGATGAACCTGTAGCAGCCACGGAGTGGTTCTTTGATAGCTCATATGGGGGCGGTGGAGGAAACAACAAAAGCAATGGCAAGAACAAGGAGAGTAGCAGTACTAATGGGATTAATGCAACAAGCAGCAGCAGCTTCAACAATGGCGGTGCTCAAGGGTGGGGTGATGATCAGTTTCACCACTTCAATGGGTTGGTATGAAATTAAAGATTTCAACCTACTTTAAAGGAAATTGGAATTGGATAGCTAGTTTTGGGAATTAGGGCAAAATTAATTTTAAGTGATGGAATTTACTAGTTTAATTAATTATGATGATAGAAAAAGAAGGGAAAATTAAATGTGTACATCTTTGAAAGCAATTAAGGAAAAGGGAAATCAGAAGAAGATGATCCGACTATGTTTAATTAATTAATTAGTTGTTGAGGAGATACATATAATTAGTGGGTATTATTGTTTTTTCTCTTTATGGAATTGTAGAGATATGGAAAAAGAGTGAGATTTAATAATAAACCAAGTTTTGTTACTTAATCTTTTACCTTTATTTACCACAACTTCATTGATTTTGAATTACTCTAGAATTGAAGTACTCAGTATTTTTTTTATGGTAATTCAAGGTAGGAATGTATAACATGGTTACTTATATATTTTAATTAATGACATTCAATTTTTGTTTCTTAATTTATATATACTCCGTAAGATAAGAGTTTGGATGAATCAAATATTCCATCTGCTACACTACTATCCACATAATGAGGACTTTAATTAATAAGATTCATATGAAATATTTTAATGCAAGTTTAAGGAAATTTAAAAAAATATGATCGAGCATATAGTGAGTTAGCTTTTAGTTTACCTTTTCAATTAGCAAAAGGTAAAAGTGGATTGATCATTGTTTCAGGAGGTGAATAGCTGAATATGCAGTAATGAAAAATTCTGTCTGGTATCCACCCATTCAAGGTTATTATTGATGCTGTTTTCCCTTTTTTTTATCCGGATAGTGCTTCTATGTTTTTGTAAACTCCTATTTTTAATATTTCCCTTTTTGTTTTAATTAAAAATCATATTTTATTTGCCCTATTTCACATAAAATCACCTTTTACTTTTAAAATTGAAAAAATCACCCATTATTATTTGCCAAAGTTCAGCACAAACCACCACTCTCATTTTTTAAATTTAATAGAATCACCCACTATTTCAAAAAATACACCATAAATATATATATATAATTACCACAAATGGATGTATAATGTATATATGGCCATTTAAATGATTTTTTCTTCAAACAAGCAATCATGTTGCAATATAAGCATAAATATTTTCGCTAGATAGAGTATACGGAGTACTAGAAAAATGATTTTTTTTAAAAAAAATACAAAATACAGTACAGCATGTCAGCAATCCGTATTGAATTTGTTGAAATTCCAAATTCTTGTTTGCTCTAATGGGGTTGGTTGGTACACTTTGATAGTAGTAGCTAGTACTATATAGTACCCTATATGGAATATGGATGGTCCTGCAATTCCCATACATTACAATATTACATAAACACACTGTGTATTAATTCAATGAATTAAGCTTTGCATTTGCAGTTTTGCACTCTCCCATCAGTGTCATGTTTGGGATCTGTGAGCATTAAACTTTTGACCTTTTTCCCAGTTGGATTGGAATTGAATTGAAGATGATACACAACTTTCAAGAGGGAGCATATCCTTGATTTGTTTGTACTATATGTTCAGTCTTAAGTCTCCCTCAACAAGTGAAACTCTGAACACTATCTCAGATATTTTCAGCATCACAAAGCCACTTTAATTTCAAGCCTAAACCATGACTTGCCCTGCTCCCCATTCACCCTTCACTCCGGCCCCTAATTACACCTAAACTATTCATCTTTAGTCACTCACTTGTGCACTCATTTTATCGTCAATTTGCACACCACCTCCCGCTCATGAGTTTCAACGGACTTCAGTTTGATATCAGAACGGCAAATTCAAACAGTCTAACTTTCGATTATGAACTAGCTAAAAAGAGAATGAGATGTCAGACCCGTTGTCAAAGTTGAACTTGCGGAGCGTGTTGAGACATGTGAAGAGACCTAAGAGAGACGTCTCGCATTGAAAATCTGAATTAATAAGCCTTAGTATATATAAGCTCTAGTGGCCTACTCCTAGTGTCGGCCAACTGGTTTTACACCTTTAAATGTGTTTACACTGGATTCAATGTAAACACCTGTTATGATGTAAATTGCACAAAGCTAGAGCGTGGGATTAAAAAGATCAATGGTGTGATTTGAAGGAAAAATTTAAACACAAAATTTATTCGGTAAATCATACGGAGTATATAACTTATATGATTAATCATGTTGGTACAAAAAATAACAATTTTCATATAAAAAGACAATTAATACATAAAAATAATTACATTATGTCATATGAATAGTCTTGATGCATGTTATATACAAATAATCCGTTTGTTCACATTTTACAATTTAAGGGGTCGTTTGGTGTCGATATCTAGATATCAGATATCAAATATAAGCCCCGATATCTGATATCTAGTGTTTGGTACGAGTAGATATCGATATCAAGTGATATCTTTGATATACTCCTCCTCCCATTTTTTGACCCAAGTGATATACTGATCTGAGGAGCAGTATCGCCTGATATCTCCTCTGGAAGTAGCTCCCTTCTCCGTGCTCTTCTCTTCTGGCAAGCTAGCGACTCCTCTTCTCGTCCTCTGCGCTCTTCTCTTTCTTGTGTGTTATTCTCTACCCACTTATCTTTCTTGATGATCTTCTAGGTTTTTTTGCGCGCTTTTTTTTTGGCAATTGCTAAAATTTTATGTTGCCAATTTTGCCTTTCCCTTGCTTTGCTTTGGTGTTGTTGGTTGTTGCTTCCTTGCTGTTGTTGCCAAATTTTGTGTTCTTCTAGGGCTGTTGGTTGTTACTGCTGTTGCTAATTTTTTATTTGTGGTGAATTTGTGTTAGTTATGCATTTCTATTAATTTTTATATGTTTGAATTTGGGTTATTTTTATTTTCAATTGTGATATATGTGATTTGTTTTTAATTTGTTTTATCATTTCTCATGCGTAGCTTTTGTATTTTTCTTTTTTACACCAAACAACAGATATCCGATATCAAGTTTGGTACCCGGTATCCTGCAAGATACCAAACAAGAATATCAAGATATCACCTGATATGGACATGTTGATATCGATATATGATACCTTGATATCTAGATATCAATACCAAACGGAGCCTAAGAGGTGTTCATACTAGATCTAGGGATGGATGTAAGTGTAAACACCTCTTGCAGCAAAAACCGTAAACAAATTGATTATTTGTACGTAACCACAAAATTATTCGTATAACGTAATTATTCATATATATTAACAGTCTTTCCATATGAAAATTATTCGTCTGAGTTATGTAAGAATAATTATGTCGTTACAAACGAATAATTTTGTTGTTCAAATTTTCTTTTAAATCACAAACGCCGATCTTCTTAATTCAACGCTTCAGATTTGTTCAAGTTTGGTTCCACCTGATGGTGCTCATATTCAGATTCATCCACATCTTTGTGATCTTATTTATAAGGATGCTAACGTATGGAAGGCAAATGACTCAGTTCCTAAAAGATTTAAATTTTGGGACTATATATATATATATATATATAGTAGTTTACACTGTACGGAAGGCAAATGACTCATATTCAGATTCATCCACATCATGGGATAAAGGGTAAAGTTGGGGTACGTAGGGTATATAATTAAGTAGTTGCTGGAACTTGCCCAGTAAAATATTTAAATTGGTTTCTTATCTATTGGGGGGAAATTGTTGGTAGCCATGAATTAATATTACTCCTAAAAGATTAGAGATTAGAGATGGAGATGGCCTGAAGGAAGTGGGGTGAAGAAATATGTGACAACAGAAGTAGGAAGCTTGGCGTGATTAACGTGACAGATATATATAATATATAATATATAATATATAATATATAATATATAGAGAGATCGATCTCATGATATATATGGCTTCCAGAGACAAACCGTAAGAATGGAAGAGGATGTACGTAGGTACAAAACCCCGAGAAGCTCATGACTTACTTGAGAGATGATATGATGAGACTAATATCTACCACTTTGTTAATGTTAAGTGGGTCCCACCGTTTTCCATCTCCCTTCTCTATGTGGTATGTTACAAACTTAATATCCCCCGACTCGAACTGAAATCCAACCAGTATGCCTGGCCAGATTTTGAGGGAGGAAGGGTTAAATGGGAGACCAAACTCTCCTGCAACATGAGCTTGGTCTTACTTCACCATCAAGAAACGAAAGAAGACTTCCAATAATTGTTAGAATGTGGTTGTTTCATATTGAAAAATTTTAAGAATTTAAAACACATAATAATTAAGTTTGGCGAATTATTATCTTAATATATATCAATTGATTTTGATATGAAACCTATTGGATTCAGGGGCGGAGACAAGGAGGGATGGGGGTCACGTGCCCCCTTTTCCTTTCACAAATTACCTAGTTGTATTCTTTTCGTCAATAGCTTCGTTTTTATATATAATATACCCTAATCCGACATCCGAGTAAAAGGTTATGAATGTTTAAAAATTGAAGGTATATTAATCCGCTTCAATTTTATTTCAATAGACTATAATGCTTTTATATCTTATTTAAATTAATATTCACGTACTATAATTCATCTTGAGATCTTTGAAATGAGAGGTTATAGTAAGCATTTCGACAATTAGCTAAGAAGTTACGCAAGTTTAAATTTTTTTTATATCTAGTTATACATTATTATTTATTAAGAGTGCAACAAGTTACATATTGACCAGGGTCGTTATTCGAGATGAATGAGTCTAGTATTGCTTAATTATATTTATCTTGTTTAGAAATGACTCGAGCTTGAGTCGAGCATATATTTGGACTTGAGCTCATATTCGGTTTGTTTAGTAAATGATCAGGCTTGAGGTGAGTTTTTCAACTATTATGCAACCTTACTGGCTTATGACATACTCCCTCCTTCCGCCAATACATGTCATTTTAGTCCATGTAATTTTGTCAAAAATACATGTCTTTTTAGATTTAATTATTACATTTAACCAACTTTTTAGATCTAATCATTACTCTAATTTTTACATCACCCCTACTCTCCTCTTTACAAACTAAAAAAAACTTCTTTAATTTTAATTTATTACGTACTATTCCATTAGTACTTATAATATTTCTTAATTCACGTGCATAGACCTAAAATGACATGTATTTCCGAACGGAGGTAGTAATAACTTCAAGGAATTTTTGTAAATTTCACAAAATTTGCGCTATTTGAACTTAAATCGAGCCAAGATTTAAAGTGTACGTGAACAATTGTGCCCCTCCTCTAAAAAATTTCTAGCTCCACCAGTGATTGGATTTATGTGTTGTTCATGTCTCTCGTACGTGAGCTGCACACACCCTCTCTCCAAAGTCTTGAACCCCACCGAACTCAGCCGACTTTAACAATAATTATATATGTACGGGTCGATCGACTCGGGTGAAAACCTCAAATTAGCTAGGGTAAAGACTGAAAGAAGCATTTTGATTAGATGATAAATAATACACACTCAAACGCTTGAGTAAATAAGCGCTTTGCACTCTTCAGTCTCGTCATTTGTAGGACTTCTTCTTCAATAACCCTAACTCTCATTATTCGAATCTCATAAACTTCTCTTGTTTAGATTCATCATAAAATCCGCCATGCATGCTCCATCCACCATCTATTTCTTCCTCCTTCCCATCCTCTCCAATTCCTTTGGTTCTCCCACCATCTTCAAAATCCTCCTCAAATTCAGCCTCCCCAGCGGCCTCTTGCTGGCCTCCGTTCACTCCTACATGCTTGACAACGACGACTCCTTCATCATTGATCTTGACAATCCCTGCTATCTCAGCTCGACTAGCTACTTGGTGTACTATGACAAGTCCATCGTTGGCAAGCTTCACTATGGCTTCATCTTCGACTTGAAGGGGATTCATGTCCAGAAGGTCTTCCTATGGCTCGACAGTCACCAAAAAAAAAATATATCTTGAATCCACCGTTGAACCTACTCTTATAATTATAGGTTCAAGAGCATTATGTCACTAGGTTTAAAATTTTGTAATGTAATTACGTCAAGATTATAAAATTGTAAGTTCAAAATCTTTATCTAGGTTGACTTTATAATCAATTATTTCTCAAAATACAACAAAAAAGATACCATAGTGTCAAACCTACTTATATCTCAAATATAAAACGTACAGTAGGTTCAAATTTTTAAAATCTTGAATCTACAATTATAAAATGAAAACTTCAATTATTTTTTTGAACCGGAAATAATTTGGCAATAAGGGATCCTTATGTGCCAAGAGCATCCAAGAGGATGAAATCGCTAAGCATTGAGTCGTCAAGTGCCTCAGTGCCAGAGAGGACAAGATCAAGATGTGAAAGTCGGTCCGCAACTCGATTTTCAACTCGATAGACATGACGAATCTCACACGTGGTTAAGGCGCCAATAGAGCTAGACTAAACTGTCAAAGACAATCATATCAGAGTCCCCAGAAGTCAGACCACAACCTTTAAGACTTTTTATAATAGTGAGGTTATCACCTTGAATTACAAGTCTAGTAATGGCTATGTCCCTTGCCGCATTAATACCATGCCAGGGACCTAAACCTTCCGAACCAAGAATGAAGTGGAAAGAAGAAAACCCGACACCAAATAACACAGGTTGTCGTCCTGTATGGTCTCTGATAACGAAGCCATAGTGGGCTCTGTTGGTCTGGGAGAAGGCCCCATCAAAATTGAGTTTATAGGTTCCCAGATCTGGAGGACGCCATCTTTGTTTGTTTCTTCTCTTTGTGGTGCTGTTTTGAGTATGTTGTGGATGTCTGTGACATTCATTTTCTGCCATGATCATTTCATCCAGCTTTGCTGACTTCCACGAGATTGAATGGTCTTTTATGAATGAAACGATACTTCTTACATCCGGAGTGCTATTCCCGAATAAAGATTTGTTGCGAAAGTACCAAATGCTCCACTAAGATAGAGCTAATTTTGCGAATCGAGTAGGTCTTAATGTGTCTTTAATATCCCGAATTGTTTCATTTAGGGTTGCTTCTTTCATAAAACAATTGTTTAGTGTAAACATTATCGTTGGGTCGATTGCTATTAATGTTGCACGAGTTATAGGACAATCCCATAAAAGATAGTTAAGGTCCTCGTAATTGGAGTCACAGTGTTTGCACGTGGTTGGGATACCAACACCACGAGAGGCTAATCTGACTGATGTTGGGACACCATTTTTTGTGATTTTCCAAAGAAAGGTTTTAACCTTTGGTGACACATCTAGGTTCCATATCAATCTCATTTCGTTTTTCTGGTGCTGCTTGAGGTGGTTAATCATTTCTATTAAAGAACTAGTGGAGAACCAACCATTCTTGCTCCATTTCCAATAGAGTCTGTCTGTGTGTATGTTTGTTGGGATCGGTATGGTTGATATAGATTGTAATACGTGCTGAGGCAGTAGGTGTTGATAGGATATTCTTAGTTTCTCTGTGTCCCAAGTCTTTTCTTGTGTTATGAATTGTTGTACCGTGACTTGTGTGTCAACTTGCTGATCCCCCGGATCATGTTAATCAGTGGTGCATCATTGACCCAGTGGTCCATCCAAAAGTTAATGCTTTGGCCAATACTAACTGACCATCGCAACCCTTCTTTAAAAAGAGGTAGTAGTTTAGTTAGTTGGCTCCATTGCCAGGAGGAAGCTCCCTTTTTGCAGTAATGCAGAATTTCCTGATTCCTTAGATATTTTTCTGTGATAATAGTCACCCACGGATTACGAGGTTCCGCAATTATTTTCCAGATTAGTTTGAGTAGGAATGATTTATTCATATCCTCCGAATTTCTGAGCCCAAGCCCACCATGAGATTTAGCTTTACAGACTTCATACCAACTAATTAGTGGCTTGCGGTTGGGCCCCTTGTTCCAAAGAAAATTCTGGTTTATCTTGTCCAGTTCAACGTGTATAGCTTTCGGTAATAGAAAGCATTACATTAGATGTAGGGGTTTTGCCGAAAGTGTGGTTTTGATGAGGGTGCATCGTTCTGCTTGAGAGAGGCAGTTAGCTTTCCACTTGTGGAGTTCTGATTTAGTTGTATTTATCAGGTCCTAAAAGGTTTCCTTAGTAGCATAGCCACATATTATAGGGCATCCAAGATAAGGTCCTAGATTTGTCATATAAGTAATCTCAAGTTCATTACGTAATGTGTTTTTCAGGTTTGTTGTTACATTCTGTGTTAGTTGAAATTGAGGTTTATGTCTATTTACTCGTTGTCCTGACAAGGAGGAGAATTCATAGAGTGCCTTATTGATTTGGTCACAAGCGGTTTTTGTAGCCGACGCAAATATAACGATATCATCGGCGAATGCCAGAAATGGAATTCTAGTTCCATGTCGAGTGATTGAGATTCCTAGATGGCTTTGAGGTTTAGTGGACTCTTCACACAGTCCCCGGGCTAGAATTTTCGATAGTATAAGGAATAAATATGGCGAGAGGGGGTCACCATGCCTTAGTCCTTGACTTATTGTAAATAGTTCTGCTGGTTCATTATTAACAAGAACCGAGTATGTTACCGTTGTAATGCATTCCTTTATCCAACCCGAGAATCATTCAAAAAATCCAAATTTGTCCATAATTGTTAGTAAAAAAATCCCAATCAACCAAGTCAAATGCCTTTTCCATGTCCATTTTGACAGCCATTCAACCGGCTTTCCCTTTTTTCTTAGAAAATGAGTGGAAAATCTCATTTGGTATTAGTATATTGTCCTGTATTGCTCTTCTTAAGGTGAACGCACTTTGCAGGGGGTTTATTATCTTTGGTATTATTCTTTTTAGTCTGGATGACAGAATCTTGGAGATGATTTTATATGTTGTTGAACATAGACTAATTGGTCTATAATGTGTTGTGGTTGTCAGATTGTCTCGTTTTGGTATAAGAGCAGTGAAAGTATGGTTTATTTGTTTGAGAATCCTACCACTAAGGAAAAACCCTTTTACAACCTTAGTGACAGATGGGCCTACAATATGCCAATATTTTTTGAAGAAGCCTGTCGGAAACCCATCGGGCCCTGGTGATTTGTCATCTGCAAGGCTGAATACCGCAATTTTAATTTCAGTATTAGTTACCTGTATGGTTAACCACTCATTGTCCGTCGCCGTTATTTTCTTCTCAATGTTGTTTAGCAAATTGCTGTGAGTTCGTTGTCTAAAGCTATGTTGGTATCGTTTCTCAAAGTCTTCGTTGATGACTTTTCTAATGTCATTATCTGTTTTTACAGTTATTCCTCCAATGGTTTGAAAGGATTTAATAATGTTTTTATTGTGTCGTCCTGTTGCTATCCTATGGAAATACCGTGTGTTGATTGATTCTACGTGGTCATACGTGGTGTCGTTTGAAAGGATTTAATAATGTTTTTATTGCGTCTATTGATTCTACGTGGTGCCGTTTTGCCCTTTGTTCCCAATATTGTTTTGATAATTCAGAAGGGTGGCATGTTTTGTTGTTAGTCTCTTATTTTTTTTTATCTAGTCGTTGGTCATACGTGGTACACAATTTTATTTGCAAATCTTGTAATTCCGATTCTGTTTTTGCTAATTGACGAAAAATATTCCCAATCGAGTAATTACACAAGATTTTGCTTTTCTTTTTAGTTTCTTGTAGCTTCTTTGTTAATTTATACATATTTGAGCCTTGAAAATCAACCCGCCATGTGTTTTTAACTATATTCTCAAAATCTGGTCTAGTCGTCCATGCCATTTTGAACTTAAATGGTTGTAATTTTGGTCTTCTATTGTCCATTAGATCTAGAATGATTTTGCATGATCTGATTTAATAAATGGGTGGTTTTTTGTGTGTAGATTGGGAAAGTGTTGTGTGAGGCTATGACTTACCCATATGTTATCTAACCCATATTTTCGTTTTCTCCATGTAAATTTATTTCTCGTTGTGGGGGTGTCAGTTAGATTGTGTGTTGTGATTAGATCTGTAATTCTTTGAAATCAACTAGTATTAGTTGTAATCCCTCCCAGTTTGTCAGATAGTTCGAAAATCTCGTTGAGATCCCCAATTAGAATTATTAGTTCATTGAGGTTGCTGATCGTGTGGGCTAGGTTTGTCCAGTATTCTCGCTTATCACCCTCATGGGGTGGGGCGTAGGTGAACAGAACTGAAATTTCTAAGTCAAGGCTATTATTGATGTATTTTGCCTGTATCGTTCTATTGTCAGAGTTTATAATTTCAAATGACTCGCTATTGAATTGGGATGCTTTTCAAAGAAGGCACAAACCTCCGGAAAAACCCCGTGATGGGCAGAAGTGTATGTTATCAAAGCCTGGCTTGCGCCAACAATTGTCCGGTGGTGGTTCTTGTAATTTGGTTTCTACTAGTGCTAATATTTTGATGTGATCCGCCCTACAGGTCGAATCGATATGGGTCCAGATGTTTTTCCTTCCCAGTCCCCGAACATTCCAAAAGCTAAACTTCATATGAAACATTTGGAAAAAAGGGTAGGCTATTGTTGCTTTGGTCATTTGTGATGCATATTATTTTATTGTTGCTGTTTAATTTGAGAGTTATGTCTAGCTTGCATTTTAGAGTTCTATTTTTTTCATTAGGCTTCATTAATTGATTTTGTTCTTTGATGTGTTTACTTGGAGATTCATTATCATTTATTTTATAATTTGTCACTTGCTTAGAGCTGCCATTACCTCTTTTGCTAGATTTAACGTTGGTGGAGTTAGTTTGTAACGCAGAGAAGCTAAGTTTGAATGCATGCAATGAAATGATTGAACATGAAACTGTCCCACAATTTATTTCAAATTTTGTAACTTGCTTAGAACAGACACAAATTTGCTTGCTAGAAGTATCTTTAATGGGCTTGATCCATATAGAAGGTGGCTTGATTTCAAGGGGAATACATGTCAAGCTAAATTGAGGCTTGAGCAAGCCAGTAGGGATAATGGGGTATACAAATTCAAAGTTTGTAACATGCCTAAAACAAAATCTAGCGTGTTTATTAGAAGTAACATTAATGGGCTTGATACAAGGAGGATGTGAATTGATTTCATGGGTTATACATGCCGAACAGAATTGAGACTTGAGAGAGCCAATGGGAAGAATAGGTTTTACAAGTTCAATTCTTGAGTCCAATATGTAACAATCCACAAAATCTTGAATCCACCGTTATAAAATCATAAATCTACCGTTATAAATCGAAAAGGATATATTCACTGCTTAATCCCGACGATAGCCACGTAAGTATGCTTGAATTTATGATTTTTATGTGATTTTCATCTTCTATCCTATGTGCTTAATCCTCTACGAGAGTGGTGAACGATTCCATATTTATGATTTTGAAGCAAGAGTGGATCTATTATGAATTTGGATAGTAATTAGGTTTTGCTTACAATAGTCGGTTAACCCCAATTATGAAAATGATACAAACAATTAGGATTTTATGTGAGAGCCTCTATATTCCTATTTGTTGATGACGAGAGTTGTCTCTTCGATGAAAAGCATGCATCTTTTAATTATTTTAGTATGTTGCTTTCATGGTTATTGTCGTGGTAATTCCCTTGCCCTAGAAGCCTTTTATATATTGATAACCACCCTTTGATATTTCTGATCATTACTTCGCATCCATTCTTACCACTACTAAAAACGTGGGAAATAGCTAAGGAAAATAGCCACGGCATTGGCCACAAATGACCGTGGCTAACCGGTTTAGCCACGGACATAGCCACGGGTGGGTCATCTGTAGCCATATGCCTCGTGACTAATGGCGACGGCTGAATAGCAATGGATTTAGCAATGAATTGTCAGGTCGTGGCTAAGCCCGTGGCTAGTGATGGACATTTGAATCTCGTGGCTAAGGCAACGAATTCAGCTTCGAAATCTGGCCATTGCTCAATTTATGGCTAAGGTCGTTGCCATTTTCGTTAATGGTTTCGTTGCTACATATAGGCCATCGGCCTGGATTCGTGTCTGATTCTGTGGCTGGTTCGTGGCTGCTTTCGTTGCTAATGTGGTTGCCAATTTCGTTGTCCATTTCGTTGGTAATGTTGTTGCTAGGGTTGTTGCTATGGTTGTTGCTATTGTTGTCAATGTTGTTGCTAGGGTTGTGGCTATGGTTGAGGCTAAAGTCGTGATTGATGGTTTCCATTTAATTTGTAATTTTCTTTCACAATTTGCATCCCATATTTTTGATGCATTGTATATATGATATGGAATATATAATTAAACCATAATGTCATAGTTACTGCATGTGCATACACAAAACAAAACACCATGCACATAATTGTTCTAGCTAGCTTACGACATACACGTACGTACACACACGTACGTACCAAGCTTGTCCACATAGTTTGACAATCCCAAATATATACCTCCCAATAGTTATCATAACCAAAATAAAACAGACCAAAGTCCAAACCACCAAATACTGCACATTAAAGAACCAAAGAACCATGCTTACTTTGACTTTGATGGGCGTTTGCCCTTGTAGAGCTTCTTCATGGTGCTGATAAGCGTCTCTTGCATTCGGTCTCCAAAGGGAGACATTTCTTCTCTGAGGTTCATGGACACCTGTGTCTGCACTTGATCCCCCAACTCCTCCATTTCTTTCCCCAAGTCTTCCCTGATGGTCGACAATTCAGACATCATGTAGTCCTTCAAACTGCCACTACCACCAGCTGCAGAACCCTGGGCACCAGTTTGTGTGCAATGTGCTGACTGCAAGATAGGTTGAGACTCAGATCCCATGCCCACAACCCGGCCTTTCTTCGCACCACCTGTTGCCTTGAGCCAAAGAGTGTTCGTGTCAACCGAATGGGATCCATCCTTTGAGATAGCTTCATCATCTAAGATTTCATCCTCAAGCAACTGCTCATACTTGTCCTAGAAGTGGAAAGAAAATGAATTCAACAACAGATCAGAGCCAATACAAAAATTAAACCAACAGATGACAAGACAACAGTAAGAAACACCAATACCAAAGCCAATACAAAAATTAAACCAACAGATGACAACACAACAGTAAAGAACACCAATACCAAAACAAAAAGTTGAAAAGCAAAATCCAAGCTCAGAACAGCAAAACCAAGCTCTGAAAATAACAGATCCAAACAACAGAAAAATGAAACAAACTGAACATAGGAACTCAGCATAGGAACAGAAGAAAAAGCTAGGGAATAAACCAAAACCAATACATAAATTATAACAATAGATCACAACACAAGAGTGAAGAACACCAAAACCAAAACCAATCCGTAACCAATACCAAAAACAAGATATAAAAGATCACATCACATAAACACTTGAAACAATAGATCCATAACCAATACCAAAAGCAAGATATATAAATTAAAACAACAGATCACAACACATGAGTAAAGAACACCAAAACCAAAACCAATCCATAACCAATACCAAAAGCAAGATATAAAAGACCACATCACACAACCAATACCAGAAGCAAGAACACTTGAATACACATTTTAATTTCTAAGGCATAAAAGTCCCAGTTCAAGTCATGCACATCACACAATCGAAGACATTAAGTAGTTAAGGGTAACTTCAAATAATAACTTACCACAGTTTCTTGACACTGAGCACCCGCCCAAGAACCATCTTTTTTTCTATGACACCGTTCAAATGTTTGCTTTGGTGTGGGATCTTTTCCAAGCTCCTCCCTCTGTTGAAAAAATTATATTTGTTTAGTTAAGTAGATATACAAAGTGAATAGAGAGTAATTGGAAAAACAAAATGATGACAGAGGACAGCAAAAGTGCGCACACCAGTCGCTTCTTGATTACGGTTGTGGAAACCGAACCACCACTGAAAATTGGTGTGCCCTTCTCTGTTGCTACAACTCTGTTTTGCTTGTTCACTTCAGATTGGTGTAGAAATTTCTCCATATTTTTCCATCTCTCACACATTTTGACCCATATGGCTTGCTTCACCCACGAAGGCTCTTTCTTCGTTCTCTCTGTACGAGCCTTCCCGAAGATGTTCCTTAGGTGATCCCCTCCCTTAGTGTTGAATGCTTTCTAAACGGCTGAGTCTGGGTATAAAGTTTCATCCCAAGTTGCTCATCCCTGAATATATCGAACAACCATATTAATTAGGAAGCATTATTTATTCAGACATACATAATAAGTAATCAAATTAACAATCTTATTGAATTGTTTTATACCTTGAACATTTCCCACCATAACTCCAAGGTGGTGTCAGGAACATCACTCCACCGTATGTAGGGGCCATCGAAATAGGAGTGAATAACTTGTGTGAGGACTCCAAACGCAGGATTGGTTGCATCAAAGCTTCATAAGGTACATGTCAAAAAAAAAATTGGGAATGTATTAGACACTAAGATTTTAATAGCATGAAAGCTTAATAAGGTACATGAATATATCTTGATTTCTAATCTAACATATTGACCAAACTGAAAACTATATATCAGACACAAAGATTTCAGAGTTTCTGTTCCTTGGACATGTCAAGCATCAACATCAGATTTCATGAATAAATGAACTTTCTCACATGAAACAGAAAATATATCCATTTGAATTAACCACACATGAATAAACAGAACCAGCAACTATCTCTATTGACTTTGAAGCAAGATATTCAAAGTGAATAGCACTTGATTTATAATATAACATCAACATCAGGTTTCATAAATAAACTAAGCATTAAAACCAGTACAAGCTAAGACATCTTGTTTACTCAACAATGACATCAGAATCATATTTACTCAGGTTTTATAAATTCGAAGTGAATAATCTAACATGCTTTATAATCAGAATCATATTTACTCAACAATGAAATCAAAGCAGCTTAGACATCTTGTTTCAGTTTAATTTCAATAAACTAACCATTCAAAACAGTTTTATAGCACAACATGCTCAGACATATTGTTTAAGTTTAATCAGAATCATGTAATAAACATGCTTTGACATCTTGTTTAAGTTTAATTTCAATAAACTAACCATTCAATAAACTAATCATGTAATAAACAGTTTTATAGCATTCAATAAACTGAAAATGAAGGGATCATCTCACTTACGTTCCATTAACCAGTTCAATGTATACTTTTTTGTTCCACCTCGAAGACTCCTCGTCGTTGTCTTGGGCAGCCGCATCGTTGACGTTATCAGAAGCTGTAGTCTTTTGTGTCTATGACGATGCCTCCGCTTCGTTGTTGTTCGACACCAGAACAGGGTGAGAGTGGGTTGAGGCCGCAACGTTTAAAGACGATGTGAAGTTTCCAGGTTGAGAGGCGGTGGGTTGGGTGCTCACCGATTGGGAAGGAGACCTCACCGGTGGGGAGGGGAGGGTGGGTTGAGGTCGTGACCGTGGAGAGGCCGCAATGGGAGGAGAGGAGACCAGTGTGGTGCGCCCAGTGGATTGAAACTTCCGTGGTGATGATCTGGTAAGGGGTGGAGAGGTCGTTTGTGGAGGAGGGTTAGGATTGGTCTTAGGAAGGGGTGGAGAGGTCGTTTGTGGAGGAGAGTTAGGATTTGTCTTAGGAATGGGTGGGGAGGTCGTTTGTGGAGGAGGGTTAGGATTGGTCTTAGTAAGGGGTGGAGAGGTGGATTGGTCAGTGGCTTTGGGATCGAGTTTGCTTCCGGGGTGATGACCGGGTTAGGGTTTGGAGAGGTGGATTGCTCTTAGTATGAGGGTTAGGGTTTGGAGAGGGTGCGGTCGGTGGTGGAGAGTGGGCAGCCGGGGGAGGTGGGGCTTTGGGATTTGGTCTCCGCGGTGATGATTGGGTAGGTGAGAGTGGCGTCGTGGATGGAGAGGCCGGCAATGAGGAGAGGGGGGCTGGGGGAGAGGGCTCTGATTGAGCCTTCATCCTTGGTCGGGCCGGAGCCAGTGGTGGTCTCCCGGCTGCACTGCTCCGAGTAGTTCTCCTTGTTCCTCCTCCTCGCATGATTGGAGCCAGTGTAGGTTCGATTGGGGTTTGGATTCAGAGAGAGGAGAGAAAGGAGATAGGGTTTGGAGATGGGAGAGGAAAGGGATTGGAATAGAGGAGAGAGGAAAGGGTTTGGGAGAGGAAAAGGTTTGGGAAGGCTGTCCGATTTTTCACTTTCCAAAATTCTGAAATTTCAGAATTTTCAATTTCCCTCTAATTTTTTCACTTTCCCTCTAAAATTTTCACTTTCCCTCTCACAAATTTAGAAATTTCAAAACCCGAAATTGAATTTGTAAATAGGAAATAGTAAAGGGCTCAAATTTGGAAAAGGGCCAGATCAGTTAGATTAGGAAAAGGCTCAATTTCGAAAAGGCCCAAATCAAAACACCAGGTAACTCCTCCACCTATCTTCTGGGTAGATCGATCACCTTCTCCACCCTCCGTCGGCTTCTCTGTCTGCGTCTTTCTTTGATTTCGCTGCCCATTGGATCCGCCTCAAGGTATCGTCGTATTTCCTTGACTAGAGCTTGATTTCGGCGCCAAACGCCACCGTTATTGATAACCGAGTTCAGGTAGCCCTTTACTCTTTGCTTCCGTTCAATTTGGTCATCGTTCCAACTTTTACAGATGTTTATTTAGTTTTGATTTGGATGTGTTTGATTCCAACACTGGTGCGAAGGCTGTGAAGGCTGTCCGATTCCAATTTCCGAGCATTGGTGCGAAGGCTATCCGATTCCAATTTGGTCTCCTCACCCTATGTTGGTAATGTCCAATTTTTTCTAGTTGCTCAGTTCTTTTGTGAAACACTGGTGCGAATTTTTTTTTCTAGTCGTCAGTGATTCTGAATTTTAGATTTGAAAGGGGTTTTGATTTAGGTTTTGTTTTGATCCAATAGCCAATTGTGTATGTGGTTTTGATTTGAAGATTGGTTCTGTTCTTCTTTATCTTCTTCGTATATGTGGTGCAAACA
Organism: Persicaria maculosa; assembly: GCA_963922045.1. Classification (NCBI taxonomy): domain Eukaryota; kingdom Viridiplantae; phylum Streptophyta; class Magnoliopsida; order Caryophyllales; family Polygonaceae; genus Persicaria; species Persicaria maculosa. Next base: position 63,903,234 of record OY998263.1, on the reverse strand, counting down.
TAGGTTTGAAATTCTGGATTGTGTATGTGGTTTTGATTTAGGTTCTGGTTTGTGTATGTAAGTTTCTGAATTGCACTCATAAATTATGTTATAACACACTTAAAGAAAGGCATAAAGTTTGAAGCTTTGAATCTTTGTATAAATTATGGATTGTTTAAAGCTTTGAATCTTTGTATGACTTCTGGATTGTTTGGTGCCATAGGAAGTGCACATAAAAACATGACAATGATATTTATACATTTACTGTAGTAGCAAAGTTTCTAAATTGTTTGGTGCCTTACAATGATATTCATACATAAACACATGAATCAGAAACTACACATGAGAGAGGCAGTTGAAATAGACATAATGGATCAGCTTAACTTGGCCTATTAGCTCAATGGAAGAGCGTTGTGTGTCTCACAAAGATGGGGGTTCGATTCCCTCATAGGCCAAATCTACACCATAGTAGGTTCATTCTTGAGTAGGGAGTTTAGGTTATGAATTGAATACCTGGATGAAAACAAGCACACGAATCAGAATGTTGGAAAGGGGCCATTCGGTCGGAATTTTGTTCATGATGCTAGTTAGTTTATGTTCTTTTCACTTTATTCATGTTGGTAACTGATTTTACCTGGGCATCAGCATGCAACTAGCTTCCAGGGGTTAGTCAGAGCCTTCTTGACCGCTTGTCTCGGCATCCCAATCATCCTCTTTTTCTACAGAAGGAACCGCGTGTTACGTCCCATGACATGGAGAATAAATTTTCCGAAGATCTTCCCGAAGATCTTGGTTCGCTGCTAGCGAGATCCTGTCCGCTGCTAGCGAGGCCAGTCAGCGGCAAGCGAAAGACAAGCGCTGCTCGTGGAGCGGGGCGCTTGGAGGCTGCGTGAAGGCCATCCGGATATCCGGCCCTTTAGGGCAGCTCGGCCAACTAGGGCAACTCAGCCCACTTGCAAGGAAACCCACCTCATTAAGCATGCTAGATATTTATATATCTTTCCTTAGTCCTTAAGTCTTTTGGGGCCCCAGACGCTAGATATTTGTAAAGCTTCCCTTGGAAGTCTTAGATCTAGATATTTATGTTGGCTTCCTTGAGAAGCCTTGGTAGATATTTATTTCCCTTTGCTTAGCATAGAAGTCTTTAGTTAGCCTTGTACTATAAATACCCCTTTCATTTCATTAATACAAGTTGTTGGAAAATTGGGAAAACTCTTAAGCTTTCTTCCAGCCTTTCATACTTAACCAATCCGCTTTGTCTTGTGAAGACAAGGATCGATAGGCTGCTTGTGTTCGGACGTTTGCAAGGCGAATTCCCGAGTACAAGGCCGACAATGCTTAGACGTCGCTAAGGCTGTTACTAGTGGTATCAAAGATTTGTTGAAAGCTTCCATCGACATTCACATGGCTGAAATCCATGAAGAGACCGAGGGTCCGAGAGGACGTCCCGTTGAGCACAAGAAGACCAAAGGAGGGTCGTCCAGGCCCGGTGACGAGTCGCGAGAGCCATTCTCTACGCTCGAGCGTCGGGTGACCGTCCTCGAAGAGAAACAACTAGAGCTTGCCGACTACATCGAAACCATGGGTACCCAGGTGGAGACAACCAGCGGCAACGTCAATGCTTTAGAGTCCCACACCGTCGAAAAAATGGAGCAAATCCGTGGGGCTCTTGATGGGGCTGCTCTAGAAGAGGTCCAACGCATGGACGCCTTTGAAGGGACCATTCGGAAGCTTGCGGCCCAACTCACTCAACTCCAGGCTGACCTGGAGCGAGCCCGACAAGCTGGCCTAGGAGCGCCCCAAGGAGGCGTAGGCCTTGCGATAGCCATCGCTCCTCGCATCGAGACCCCGAAACCGAAAGAGTTTTGTGGGATGCGGGATGCCAAGGAAGTCGAAAACTTCTTATGGCAATTCGAATGATACTTTGATGCGGTCAATGTCACCATCGACACTGAAAAGGTGCACCTAGCGACTATGTATCTTACTGACATGGCCATGCTTTGGTGGAGACGCAAGCATGGTGGGATCCAAAGAGGCGACTTCGTCATCGACACATGGGACAACTTTAAAGTTGAGCTGAAGAAGCAATTCTACCCCGACAACGTCGTCTACGAAGCTCGAAAGAGGCTTCGTGAGCTCAAGCATTCAGGTTCGGTGCGCGATTACATTCGTGATTTTACTTCAATTATGTTGCAGATTCCCGACATGTCAAAGGAAGAGCTCCTGTTTTACTTCATGGATGGGCTGCAAAATTGGGCTCGTACCGAGCTTCGACGTATGGGCGCTAAGTCAGTGGACGAGGCAATTCTATACTTCGAGCAAATGACCGACTATTTCAAGGGCGGAGATGCTCCAAAGAAGAAGGAAAATCCTCCGAACCGCAGCGGCGGGAACACACCCAAGAAATATCCACCGAAGCCCCTCGACAAGAGGCCAGAGGGGCAGGCATCGGATCGTCCGCGCTACGATCCGAAGAAGCAAGCCAAAGCCCCAGTGACCGGCTGCTTCATATGCAAGGGTCCTCACCGGATGTGTGAATGCCCCAGATTTGGCAAGCTAGCGGCCATAGCTGCCACCGAGGAGACTGAGGCTAGTCCGGAGGATGAGTCTGGACACCTTGGGTGCTTGCAATTGCTAGCCGCATTCCAAAAGGAGGTTCCTAAGGTGAGCTCCCCAACATCCGGCCTTATGTTCATGCAGGTCAGGGTTAATGGGCATCCAACCGAGATTTTGGTGGACACCGGGGCAACTCACAACTTCATCCGACTTGATGAAGCCCGGAGGCTAGGCGTCGCCCTTGAGAAGGGTGGTGGTCTTGTGAAGACCCTGAACTGTGACGCCAAGGCCGTCTCGCAGGTTGCTCGAGGCGTCTCCGTGCAAGTCGGAGCTTGTTCAGGAAAGCTCGACTTCTTCGTTGCACCTATGGATGATTTCGCCATCGTCCTTGGGTTAGAAGGAATGAAGACGTCAAAGCTAGTTCCTATGCCACACCTGGACTCCATTTGTGTCTTGGAGTCGAAATCACCTTGCATGGTGCCCACCAAGTAGAGGAGCGTCAAGGCTCCAACGGTTTCCTCCATGCAACTAGCCAAAGGATTCAAGAAGGGGGATCCGACCTTCATCGCCACCATGAGCTCGAGTGAATATGGCGGTCAAGCTGAGGTCCCTCCGGTGATTGTTTGAGTTCTCGAGGAAAACGTCGATGTCATGCCACCCAAATTGCCGTATGAGCTCCCACCTCAACGGGCAATTGATCATCGCATTGAGCTAGAGCCGGGGTCCATACCGCCTGCCAGGGCTCCTTATCGTATGGCCCCTCCGGAGCTCGAGGAGTTTCGGAAGCAACTGGATGAGTTGCTGAGCGCCGGAAGCGTCCGGCCCTTAAAGGCGCCTTATGGGGCACCTGTTCTGTTTCAGCGCAAGGGTGATGGGTCTATGCAGCTCTGCATCGACTACCGACCTCTAAACAAGATCACCGTCAAAAACAAGTATCCGATTTCTTTGATCGACGACTTGTGTGACAAGCTGGGACAAGCACAATGGTTCACGAAAATGGACTTAAGGTCCGGGTACCATCAGGTATGCATCGCCGACGGAGATGAGCCCAAGACGACTTGCGTCACAAGGTATGGAGCGTTCGAGTGGATGGTGATTCCCTTTGGCCTCGCGAACGCTCCGGCAACCTTTTGTACTTTGATGAACCAACTCTTTCATCCATACTTAGATAAATTTATTGTGGTTTATCTAGATGAAATTGTGGTCTTTAGTAATACACTTCAGGATCATGTGGAACACTTGAAGGCTGCGTTCAAGGTTCTCCGAGACAACCAACTCTTTGTCAAGGAGGAGAAATGCTCCTTTGCTCAGGAGAAAGTCCACTTCCTCGGGCACATAATCCGTCGAGGACGGCTTAGCATGGACCTAGCCAAGGTTCGTGCCATCGAAGAGTGGAAGGCGCCGACTAAAGTGCCGGAGCTGAGATCTTTCGTTGGCCTTGTGAATTATTATCGGAGGTTCATAAAGGGCTATTCAGCTAGAGCGGCTCCCTTGACAGATCTTTTGAAGAAGGCAAATGCATGGCTATGGTCGGATAAATGCCAAGCTGCATTCGAGGCCTTGGAGGCTGCTGTGATAAGCGAGCCAACATTGGTGTTGCCAGACTTCACCAAAGACTTTGAGATCCATACTGATGCTTCTGATTTTTCAATTGGCGGCGTTTTGATGCAGGATAGGCACCCTATTGCATTCGAGAGTCGAAAGCTGAACGACGCCGAGAGGCGTTACACGGTCCAAGAGAATTAAATGACCGCTGTGGTTCATTGCCTTAGGACCTGGAGGCATTATTTGCTTGGGTCAAAGTTCATAATCTTCACCGACAATATGGCGACTAGCTATTTCCAAGGGCAGAAAAAGCTGAGTCCAAAGCAAGCTCGTTGGCAAGACTTCCTTGCCGAATACGACTTCACCATGCAGCACAAGCCCGGAAGAGCCAACGTCATAGCCGATGCTCTCAGCTGTAAGGCCGAGCTTGCGGCTATGACTTCTACGAGGACGGATCTACTTGAAAGTATCCGTGTTGGGCTTGATCAAGACCCAATGGCTAAGAGCTTGTTGAAGCTAGCCGAAGAAGGAAGCAACCGGGAGTTCTGGGTCCATGATGGGCTCTTATACACCAAGGGACAACGCGTCTTTGTACCGAGGGTCGGCGGTCTACGCAAAGCTTTGATCCGCAAAAACCACGACTCTCCTTGGGTCGGACACCCGGGTCAGCGACGCGCTAGGGCTCTCCTTGAAGCCGGTTATTTCTGGCCACACATGAGGGACGACATCAAGCAATATGTTCGCACTTGCTTGGTTTGTCAACAAGACAAGCACGAGACCAAGCTTTCGGCCAGGCTGCTGGAGCCCTTGCCGATTTCGAAGGGCCCCTGGGAACACATCTCAATGCACTTCATCGTCGGGCTACCGAAGAGTGAAGGGATGGGGTGCTTAATGGAGGTCATGGATCGCTTCTCAAAATATGCGGTCTTCATCCCGACACCAGCCGCTTGCACTACAGCTGAGACAGCGTGGCTTTTCTTCAAGCACGTAGTCAAGCATTGGGGGCTCCCTAGAAGCATCGTCAGCGACCGTGATTCACGCTTCACAAGTAAGTTGTGGACTGAATTGTTTAAACTTCTCGGTACTGACTTGCACTTTTCGACGGCGTTCCATCCTCAAACTGATGGACAAACGAAGCATATCAACGCTTTACTTGAAGGCTATCTAAGGCACTATGTAGGTGCCAATCACCAAGATTGGGCAAGGCTTGTCGACATAGCACAATTCTCTTACAACCTTCAGTTGTCCGAGTCGCTTGGCAAGAGCCCTTTCGAGATAGCAACCGGTCGTCAACCTTATACTCCAGCTTCCCTTCTGCTTGCTTCAGAGGGGTTAAGCCCAGCTGCAGGGGCACTAGCAGGGTCTTGGGCCGAGAAGCTCGAGCTGGCTCGGGCTCATCTTCTAAAGGTGCAGAGGTGCATGAAGAAATGGGCCGATACTCGAAGGTGCCCTGCTGAGTATCAAGTCGGGGAGCTCGTCATGATGAAAATGCTCCCTCAACAACTGAAATCGCTGCGACAAGTGAACAAGGGGCTCTTGAGGCGCTACGAAGGCCCGTTCGAAGTCTTAACCAAGGTTGGGATGGCCGCCTACAAGCTCGCCTTGCCACCCAACATCAAGATCTATCCCGTTGTCCATGTTAGCCAGTTGAAGCCTTTCCATGCAGACAACGAGGAGCCTGAGCGCGGGGAGTCGATGAGGGCTCCGCCCTTAGTCTTTGAGTCATTCTCCAAAGGCATCCAGGAGATCTTAGCTGATCGGATCGTCAAGAAGAAGGGCGTTCCGAGGGTCACTGAGTATCTCATCTAGTGGGACGGGTCTCCTTCCACCGATGCGACTTGGGAGAAGGAGAAAGACTTTTGGCAATTCAAGACGGAAATTGCCGAGTATCTCAAGAGCAAGGCGACTGAGGCAACATCGTCACAAGTTCAGAAGTCTTGAGTGGCGTCGAGGCGTCGCCACTATTGTTGTGGGAGTATGTTACGTCCCATGACATGGAGCACAAATTTCCGAAGATCTTCCCGAAGATCTTGGTTCGCTGCTAGCGAGATCCTGTCCGCTGCTTGCGAGGCCATTCAGCGGCAAGCGAAAGACAAGCGTTGCTCGTGGAGCGGGGCGCTTGGAGGCTGCGTGAAGGCCATCCAGATATCCGGCCCTTTAGGGCAGCTCGGCCAACTAGGGCAACTCAGCCCACTTGCAAGGAAACCCACCTCATTAAGCATGCTAGATATTTATATATCTTTCCTTAGTCCTTAAGTCTTTTGGGGCCCCACACACTAGATATTTGTAAAGCTTCCCTTGGAAGTCTTAGATCTAGATATTTATGTTAGCTTCCTTGAGAAGCCTTGGTAGATATTTATTTCCCTTTGCTTAGCATAGAAGTCTTTAGTTAGCTTCTCTTAGAAGTCTCGCTGGATATTTTATGGCCACCTCCTAAGGCCTTGTACTATAAATAGCTAGCCCTTTCATTTCATTAATACAAGTTGTTGGAAAATTGGGAAAACCCTTAAGCTTTCTTCCAGCCTTTCATACTTGACCAAATTAGCTTCCGCTTTGTCTTGTGAAGACAAGGATCGATAGGCTGCTTGTGTTCGGACGTTTGCGAGGCGAATTCCTGAGTACAAGGCCGGACAGCGCTTAGACGTCGCTAAGGCTTTTACACCGCGCCCTCGACATCGTCCACTACTACATGATGTCCATCATCGCAGATTTCGAACACACCAGAAGGATCTCGCAAGGTTGTTGGTGAGTCGCCCACTGCTATGCCGATAGAGATTTCCGGGGTGATGACTTCATCGGACTGGTATGCATCAACGAAGGCTGAACCCGTGGATGCCCATCGCTGCTCTATCCGGTTCCGAGGCCTTGTCTTGCACACATGCCACCAATCCATCCGGTCACGTGAGGCCCCTGGATATTGAACATAGTACACTTGCATAGCTTGTTGCGCGAGGACGAAGGGCTCATACCTGCTATACAATTTCTTTTGATTGATTTCAACAAACTGGTATACTGAATGTATTTGTGTTCCTCGTGTCGTTGGATCAAACCATCGGCACTTGAACAAGACAACCTTCAGCGGATGCCCAACTGCACTTGGGTACTCAAGCTCCTCCCTTGCAGCCCACTGGCGACGGAATCCATGGTTGCTCCTCCCTCAACCTAGTGTTCTCCTCAAGGGTCCAAGTTGCTAGAAGATGGTGACCTTGCAGCCCACCGACCTCGCAGCCCATCGACGACGAAATCCATGGCTGTTGCGGCGGAGACGCCATTGGAGGGAATCCAGGGCCGCCTCCCTCGCACCGATGACTTCCCCATATCAGCACCCACCGTCTCCCTCGCAACCACCGACGATCGCAACCTGATGGCGGTGATTCCCTTTGTTCTCAATCGCTTGGTGGTCGTGGTGATTCCCTCTGCTCTCAATTGGCCATGGCCGGTGGTGATTCCTTGTTACTTGACCCATATTGTTCCAATTAGAGGTAGAAAAAATAATTTCAATTGAAATTTTGACCCTTATTGTTTCGTATTGTATCTTCCTGTTTCTTATTTGTTCCAATTGAAATATTGTCATGGTAGATGGGCAATTAGAGGTAGGTTTGTTGAAAATCAAACTCTGTTTAAAATTGTTTAAACATTTATCGACTATTCGGCAAGTTCAGAGTCAATATTCGTTGATAATAAGAAATTATTCATTTGTATGTGGGTAAACTATTCGACAAGTTCAGAGTCAATATTCGTTGATAATAAGGAATTATTCATATGTATGTGGGTAAACCTAGCGATGGGAGATCAAGAATTATATTTACATACTCTTTCAACCTAGCGAATAATTACTATCAACTTAGCAAATAATTACTATCAACCTAGGAAATAGTTTTAAAATTGACCAACCTGGCGAATAGTTGAAATTTAAACTCTGCCTAATTTTTTTTTATGAATTTATTGAATATTCGACAAGTTCAGAGTCACTATTCGTTAATAATAAGGAAGTATTCATATGTATTTGGGTAATTAGATGTGAGTTTATTGAAATTCTAACTCTCTATAAAATTGTTCATTAATTTATCAAATATTCTGCAAATTCAGAGTAATTATTCGTTGATAATCAGGAATTATTCATATATAAATTGTTCGTGAATTTATCGAATATTCGACAAATTCAGAGTCATTATTCGTTGACAATAAGGAATTATTCATATATATGGGAGCAATTAGATATAGGTTTCTTGAAATTCAATCCCATGAATTTATCGACTATGGCTATTCGGCAAGTTCAGAGTCATTGTTCGTTGATAATTATAAATTATTCATATGTATAGGGGCATTTAGATGTAGGTTTGTTGAAATTCAAACTCTGTCTAAAAATGTTCATGAATTTATCGACTATTCGGCAAGTTCGGAGTCATTATTCGTTAATAATAAGGAATTATTCGTTGATAATAAGGAACTATTCGTCATTATTCATCGAAATCTAATTGATAATTGAAAATAACGAGCAGGTGAATTATTAATCGATCGATTCCACACCGGAGTATTAACTAGTTAATTGTTAAAAAAACTCAAGATGGGCCCGCCAATTTCCATTTACGTCATTTTTCAAAATCAAAGTGGGTTGTGGGGAGAGTGGGTTACACACACCACATTATGAGGGTGGGGAGCAATAGTAGTGGGACCCACAATTTTTTAAGAAAAAAAAAAGAAAATCCACAATTAATCTCAACCTTCCATTTTCCTTTCATCTATGGCTGTGATTTGTTAACACAAAACACATTAAGGGTTGTTTACACTAGACCTAACCCCTCTCTCTCTCTCTCTCTCTCTCTCTCTCTCTCTCTCTCTCTCTCTCTCTCTCTCTCTCTCTCTCTCTCTCTCTCTCTCTCTCTCTCTCTCTCTCTCTATATATATATATATATATATATATATATATATATATATATATATATATATATATATATATATATATATATTTAGAGGCTCCCGTGGAAACACCCCTTAAGATAGGAACCTAGGAACAGATCTAGACCGTAAAACCTAACAAAATCAATGGCCGAGATTAACACTGATTTTATTTTATTTTTTTAAAAAAGAAAACTCAGGCACAACTGAAAAAAGGTGTACACGTCTTGTTTTTTTGGGTTGAAGGCACGCGCCAATGGCGCCATACTACAACTACTACTCCCATTCTTTTTTTATACGGAGTATCAATCAATATATAATACTAAAACAGAGGTGTGGAAATCCTATGTGGCGGGTTCTGGTGCGATTCGCTTACGTATCGTTCTCTGGTGCAATCTGGCACGGGTTTTACTGACACGTCAATTAATGACGATCCAATAAATTTAAGCCACGTGAGACGATAACTCCACCTATTTATACACGTGCCATCCTATGTGTTTTTAATATAAATATTCAACATCATATCTCACAAATCTAATCATTTACCTTAAGTTATTTTATAAATATTTTATTTACAAATCTTAGTTAGAAAACTTATCTTTTATACTCCACATCTAAGAAATAATCTTTTAAATATAATAATTTTTTTAATAATTTTTATCTACATCTTATATATAGTTACTAATTGTATACGGATTATTATATTACAATAAAATAAGTTATAACGAAGAAAAAGTTACATATCTTAAACAATATATACTCCGTATACATTTGATTGACATTGATGTTTAAACAATATTTATTTTTTCAATTAAAATCTATCTTATTAATCAACCTTTTATCTCTTTCTTTTCAATTTTTAATTTCTCCTTATAATATATAAATTTGATAAAATTTTTGAATAACCCTAATGAATTTTGACAAATTAAAAAAAACTTATAAATATATATTAATTGGAAACTAAAAATAAAACCCCGCAAATCTTTAAGTAAGATATATATTAATCGAACACTGATCGGATAATTGATCGACATTTATGAATGATGAAAGGAAGAAGCGGTTATCAAACTCATAAATAGTTTGCATATATATGTGCAAGCTATCCAGGGATTATATATTGATTTCATGGGTCATTTGATTTATTAAGATCGATTTTTACAACGTATAAATATTGAAATGAAATTTAAAATATATTGTTTAACAATCTTTTCTAGACTATACCACATATCAACCATCAAATATTTAAGTAAATTTCCTTAAAACTATAAGCAATTAGATTTATTCTATTTATTCACCTTAATTAATTATAAAATCTATTATTTTTAATATAAATATTTAATCTCATATCTTAATTGGTTACAAACTTTATCATTTTAATATAAATATTCAACTTCAAATCTTAATTAGTTATAAAATCTATCTTTTTTTAGCACAAAATAATATTTTATACAATTTTTATAATCTTACACAATTTGTGCGTAAATAATAAAAGTCATATAAAAAAAGCCGCGAATTTTGCGGGTAATAAGACTAGTATATATATATATATGTCACGCCACTTTTTTTTCTTTTATTCTCTTTTTCATTTGGTTGTTTTTTTTTGTGTTTATTTTTTTTATTTATTCACAAGATTAATTATAATATTTGTAGTAAAATTATGTTATTCGGTTAAATTAAAAATATTATTCATATGTAAATGGACGATTATTAGGTTAAATTAGAGAGATTAATCATATATAAGAGAACGATTTTTATGATTTTATTATTCGGTTAAATTAGAGAGATTAATCGTATCTAAGAGAACGATTAATCGTATGTAAGAAAACAGTTAAATTATATAGATTATTCGTGCATAAGAAGACGATTGTTTACACACTTAGATTATTCAATTATCAAGATAATTTAGTTGAAATTAAATTATTCGGTTAAATATGAAAGCTTATTCGTATTTAAAGGGTGATTATTCAATTAAATTTTAGAGATTATTCGGTGTACATTATTCGGTGAAAATTATAGATATTATTCGTATTTAAAAGGACGATTAATTATTTCTAAATTTATTAGTTTTGAGGAGGTTAAAATAATCAACCAAATTATTCGGTGAAATCACAAAGAGTTTTCATACGTAAGAGGAAGTTTGAAACAATTATATATAAAAAATTATGTATTATTGAATGAGTGGTTTTGAATTGAAAGAAAATTATATATTATTCGTTGAATCAAGAATCATTATTTGTATCTATAAACGCAATTTGGTTGGATTTGACCTAAAAATTATATACAAAAATGGAAAAATTATATATGGAGTAGAATAATTGCCAAAAAAATGGCAAAAAAAAAAACACAAAATGATTATTTGGTTAAATTTAATATATTATTAAATTTAATTTGAGAGATTATTCATTTAAATTGTAGAAATTATTCGTATGTAAGAGGGTGATTGTTTACATCTATATATTTATAACCTTAATTTAGAAGACTTTGCTTACGTGTCAATCTTAGAGGAGTTTTAGGAATATTGACCAATTATGTTTTTTTCCTTGATTTTTTTATTTCTCTTTTCTCTTTTTTTCCATTAATTTTTTTTAATCCTCCATTCTCTTTTATTCTTAACATATTTACTAACAATCTATATCTATATATAACCTTAATTTAGAAGACTTTGCTTACGTGTCAATCTTAGAGGAGTTTTAAGAATATTGACCAATTATGTTTTTTTTTCCTTGATTTTTTTATTTCTCTTTTCTCTTTTTTTCCATTAATTTTTTTAATCCTCCATTCTCTTTTATTCTTAACATATTTACTAACAATCTATATCTATATATAACCTTAATTTAGAAGACTTTGCTTACGTGTCAATCTTAGAGGAGTTTTAAGAATATTGACCAATTATGTTTTTTTCCTTGATTTTTTTATTTCTCTTTTCTCTTTTTTTCCATTAATTGTTTTTAATCCTCCATTCTCTTTTATTCTTAACATATTTACTAACAATTGGGCTTAATTCAAAACATTGAATTCAATCTAATATAACCATTAGGCTTAACTCACATTTATGTACTAACTATCTATATAAAATGTTAATTTAGAAAAGTTTGTATTGAGGTATCAACATTAGAGAGATTTTAGGGGTTTTGACCAATTATAATTTTCTTTTTTCTCTTTAATCAATTTTTTTTAGTTCTCCTTTTTTCTTCTTTTTCTTTTAATTCTTTTTTTTTCTTTCATTCTACTAACTATTGGGTTTAATTCAAAACATTGAATTCAATCTAATATACTTATTGGGCTTAACTCAAATTCATTTACTAACTATCTATATCTATATACTATATTAATTTATGTCACATGTCCTCTCCATGTTCAAAGTTATTTGTGGAAATATTATGTACATAATATCATTTTATTATGGTAACTATATTTTCTAATATTATTTTTTTGAAAAATATTCTAATATTAATTACCCAATATTATTTGATCTTACATTTTTTAATCAATGGGATTAAAATTTTATATAGTTTTTACCTTCTTAAAAAAGCGTGCGTGAATAGTAAAGGCAATGTATTTTTGGACGGAGGTAGTATTTATTTTTCTCTTTATCTCTCTAACCTAAGTGTATTTTTATCTATTATTTTTAACACATTTATTAATCAATGGGTTTAATTAAAAATATTGAATTAAATCTAATGTCTATGACTTATCTATATCTAAATATTATTTATAAAAAAATCGCGCCATGGCGCGGGGATCGTACTAGTATTTATTAATTTTAGAATGTTAAAATAATAATCAATTAAATTGTACATTATTCGTTGAAATAACAAAGATTGTCCGTATGTACGAGGAAGTTTGAACCAATTATATATAAGAAAATTAATTAGTGATTTGTAAGAAAATTATGTATTATTTGGTGAATAAAAAATAAAAAATTACAATTATGTTATGTTTGACCCAAAAATAATTATACATATATACAGTAATAAAAAATGGTTAGGTGTATAATAATTGCAAAAGAAAAAAAATTAAAAAGAAAGGCATTACGTATGGAAAAATGAAACAAAACTTTTACCCGCCATATACCGTTAGTGGTGATAGAGTACTCCGTACTTTTATTTTTTGGATCTCACGCGCTAGCTATCGGATACAGGTACAAATTAAGAATGTGGGCCCCAGTTTTTAAAAAAAAAAAAAAAAAACCTAATTAATATACACCCTTGATTTCATTTGGTGTAATGGTTAAGATTTGTTCCTACGTTCCCACCCTAAGGGGTGTTCTCATTCGATCCACACTATTCACGAATTGGTTTAAGAATTACGTATGTTCATCTTTCCAGAAATCTTCATTACATTTCTTTGTATACATATAGCGCACACACACATATGTGTGTGTGTGTGTGTGTGTGCGCGCGCGCGCGCGCTATATGTATACAAAGAAATGTAATGAAGATTTCTGGAAAGATGAATATACGTAATTCTTAAACCAATTCGTGAATTCGTTTTCAATGAGCTCATCTCCAAGACTCCAACATTATCCCCCATTGCACTCTCAGATAGCCTGCACTATAGTAAAGTAATGAATATTGTAACATTAAGGACAATATATCACAAATAAAATGTGCGATTAGGTTTCCATACTCAATGTATGGTTGGACTTTCGGACAGTTAAGCAACACGTATGAGTGTGCGGCCCTCCACTCGTCCTCTTCGGTCAACCACCTTATTGTCTTATTCCCACTACCCCCGCCCGGATAATTGAAAATAGATAATTGAAAACCGTCACCTCCATCTACGTCGTTTCTCGCGGGTCGCCTTAACTTGGAAGGAACATGTGAAGGGAAGTAGTGGACGGAGAAATTAGCTATCTCTTCCCGTAAGTACGCCATCACAATCGACCCTTCTACATTACTCTTTTGTACAATCTTCCTTTTCAGCTGAAATAAAATCTCTCGAATGGATACATCCATCGATAATGAACCGGACTACCCACTTGGGCCTCGTAGGGCAAATGGACAATGACATGCTCCATCGAGTCAAAAAAGGATGGCGGGAAGATACACTCTAACTTGCAGACCAATAGAGTAATCATGGATATGAGCTGCTCCATGACAGCAACTGACAATGTCGACGAACAAATTGTCTGGAAGAAGATACTCAACTCAATTAAAGGACCCCAGACAGATGGATGCAATAACTCTTTGAAAGCAATCGGCAAGTCATCCGACTTGTAAAAAGGATGACTTGCCATAGTCATCCGACTTATGAGAAATGCTTTGTTTTGTCCACTTATGAGAAATGCCATAGTCATCCGACTTGTGAAAAGGATCCTCCATCACCGTTGGCAAATCACAAACCCGCTCCCATATCTGCTCCCCCGATAGCAATGGAGGTGTCAATCCTGTTTCCACGTGCCCTCTGTAGAAGTCCTTCTTGTTCCTACGGAAGGGGCGATCAATCTCTAAAAACTTCCGATGACAATCGAACCAACAAGCCTTCCGACCATTTTCAAGGCGAAAAGCATCAGACCCTGATTCCATGCAAATCGGACAAGTCAACAGTCCTGCAGTGCTCCATCCGGACAACATAGCATATGCAGGGAAATCACTGACAGTCCAAAGTAAAGCCGCTTGCATAAGAAAGTTTTCTCTCCTCGAGGCATCGTAGGTGATGACGCCGACATCCCACAACTGCATCAACTCGTCAATAAGAGGTTGGAGGCAAATATCAATTAACTTCTTCGGGTTTCGAGGACCTGGCACTATCAACGACATAAACATGTGCTCGGCTTTCATGCACAAATGAGGTGTAAGATTGTAAGGAGTGACAATCACTGGCCAACATGAATAATTCTGACCAGATTTGTTGAAAGTAGCAAAACCATCCGTGCATAAACCCAAACGAACATTACGAGGCTCACAAGCAAAATCAGGATGCTTCGTGTCCAACCTCCTCCATGCATCTCCATCTAAAGGATGGCTCATCATTCCCTCCTCTTTTACGTGTTCTGCATGCCAAGTCATGTTGCTGGCTGTCACCTCAGAAGCATATAGTCTCTGTAGCCTTGGAATTAGAGGCAAGTGGAATAAAACTTTATATGGCTTGCGCTTCCCTGAAGCACCCACGACATATCTTGCATGACCACAGAACTTACATGAATCTTCATTGACATTATTCTTCCAATACAACATACAACCGTTGGGACACATGGCTATTCTTTCTATCGGTAGACCCAAACTCTCTTCTCAGTTTCATAGTAACTGGTGGGAATCTTGTGGTCATCGAGAAACACTTCATCGTACAATTGCACGAACCCATTGAAGAAGCTTTGAGGAACATTATATTCACACTTTAAGCTCATAAGTCGGCTCACAAAGGACAATTGTGTATGTGTAGTACACCCAGAAAATACAGGTTCATCAGCTGCTCTTAGCGCATCTTCAAACCGCTTGGACAAGAGATTATCCTCCTCGACAGCTACCAGATCTTCGCTCATTCCATCGACCTCGTTAACTTCGGCTGGCTGGATTCAACATCAACTCCATTATTCGGAACACCATCGACATTATAGGGGCTAAACCATGTAGGACAGTAGGAGGAACAAAGCTTGGCCCAACAACATCGAAGACCATCCTCTGTTCTGCAGTTAACTGATCATATATAGCCCACTGGTTGCCTCTTACCATTTGCTCATGGTTTGGATGTGCAATAGATTCGTCATGTGCCATCCAACGATAATAACCAAACATAAACCCACGGCGGTATAAATGCTCCTTCACATCATCTGCTTTCTCGAAATAACAATTATCACATCTCCGACATGGACATTTTATCTTACCTTCATCAACATAATAAGATTGAGCACAAGCAAAATTTATAAACTTATCCACCCCTTCGAAGTATTCGGGTTTTAATCCCCTACGATCCGACAAGTACATATCTTACATCCATGTACGATCGTCCATATTTTATCAAATTCGGTCAATCTGTACGGTAGATATATAAAATAGCGCACATTACTATTTAAATAAATTGAATATTCCTAAATATAATTCTTAATAAAAAGCCCATATTACTAAATTTCTAAATAATTACACATAATATTGAATAAAATTGAAATACTTGAGCATATAGTGTCAACTTACAACAAATTTTTAAAAGTACATCACATATATTTGTACATATAAACATTTACAATTAATATTCTTCCAAAACCCCCAAAATGTTTTTCAAAAAAAAAACCAACCATTATCGAATTAACAGTGGACAAATGAAAATACTAACCATTTTCTACTCTTATACCTTTATATATAATCTTATATACATACTGCTTTCCTTTTTCTAATTAAAATAAATAGGAATAATATAAATATATATGTAAATATGTGTAAAACAAATGAAAACTTATCTCTGTGTCCGTACAAGGCAATTGGGAGTGGTCTGATCGATGAGAGCTTCTCAAATGGCCAACATGTCCAAGCTAGAAGACAACACAAGTGGGCCGGCCCCATTTAATGCACCCAACCATAAAGCAGGTGAAGTACAAAATCACTTTAATGACCTCATCCGTAATAGCAACGGAATTTAGCCACGGATTCAATCGTCGCTATATAACCACTTCATTCTATGGGCTAATAAGCTAATATATTGGGGTTCCACGTACTAGCTTTTAATGGGACGAGCCCAGAAATTTAATTGGGAGACCCGGATTCAGCCACGGATCGGGATTATGTCATATCGGATCATAGCCCATGCATGATAATATCCGGCCCGCCTACAACTAGTGAGCCAAGGCCCACTCACCCATGTTCAATTCATTTGATTTCCGATGACGAATAGCCACGGATTTAGCCACGACTATTGTGTTGTGGCCAGATCAGCGTCGAAAACAGCCACAGCAATTCTATTCATGGCTGTGGTCGCGGCCATTTACTGACACTGGCACAAATCGAGCCACAAAATCAGTTACGGACATCTGGTTCGTTGCTATTAGCCACGAATGTTCTGACATGTCATACCTAGATGAGTATCAGCCACGAATATAGTCATGGTCATGAACAGCCGTGGCCAATTTCATCGCTAGTGGACACGAAGATAGGGTCGCCTATAATCCGTGGCTAACCATCTGTAGCTATTTCCTGTTTTTTTAGTAGTGTACATTCTTCTACCGTTCTTTGCTGACGACTTTAGTTTCTGATTTTTTGCATTTTGACTCAAGATCGACTGAACTTTCAGTCGATATCAAGTGGATCTGACCCGACATCGAGTGCACTTTCGTCGACGTCGACTTGTTTATTTTGTTTTACAGGTTGCACTAGAAATCAACAGCCACAACCGACATCAACTGGATCTCAGTCGACATCGAGGGACCTCTGATCAACACAGAGAGATATTTTTTAGACTAATTAGGCAAGTGCTGACACACTTCCTCGAGGATTGATCTTGATTCCCTACCACTACATTGGGCGAGTCTTGTATTTTATCTTTGCTAGGACTAGGAGTGGATTTTTTCGGATTCTATATTTATATCTACTTTACTCCCCTAACATAGGGTTATTGAGTGTTCTTGTATACTATATTCACTCATTCATGTTTTCGCTTTCATATTTCTGTGATACTCACTTGTTTCTTGGATACTATAGGCACTTATATCATGGATAGTGCTCTAAAGATAAAGCCATTCGATGGTGTAATTGACTTCACCATGTGGAAGGTCAAGATGAGAGCTATTTTCATCAAAGAAGGTTGTTGGAAGGAAGTTCTCAAACCTACAACCGCGGCCCCTAAGATGTCAACCCTCAAGAAGGGTTTGAACATCGATGATGTGGATCCAACCAAGCTTTCTAAGGAACAATAACTGAAGAAAGTTGATGAAGGTGGATCTACATTAGTCCCAACGTCCACATCTGAAGAGCTTGAGGTGGACATGAAAGCGCACTCAAAGACTATGCTATGACTTATTGATGGCATTGCTCGTCAAGTGGTAAAACACTCTTCCAGTTACTCCCTTTGGCATGCCCTGGAGGATCTCTTTCTCTCTAAGTCCTTGCCCTCCAAGATTTCTCTGTTATGTCGTCTGTTTACTTTTAAAATGAACACTACTTTGACTTTGGATGATAATCTTGATAAATTCCTTAAGATGACTCAAGAGTTAGAATGACGTGATGTTGACATTAAAGATTCTCAGCATGCTATATTGCTTCTGAATTCTTTGCCCTCTCAATTTGACAACTTCAGAGATGTTATTCAATTTAGTCATGATGAACTAACTAAGGATAAGTTAATTGAATCCATTATTGAAAAGAATGAGATTATGAAAGTTTTCAAGATTAAAGGTCTTAAAATTGATAAGGCTGACAAACCTGAGGTTCTGTTCGCTAAAGGAAATGACAAAAGGGCAACAAGTACAACAAGAATAAGAAGCATAAGAAAGATAAATCAAAACATGAGAAATCTGACCCTAATTCAAAATGCAATTATTGTGCTAATGTTGGTCATCGGGTTAAGGAGTGTAGGAAAAAGAAAAGAGCTGAGGAATTGGCTAAGAAAAACAATACTGAGTTGTCTGCTTTTGTGCTTGAAAACATGGGTGATTATTCTACTGAATTGTTTATGTGTTCTACATTATCATATCTTGATACTTCTGATGCATGGATACTAGATTTAGGTTGCACAATGCACCCCACACCCCATAAGCATTTCTATAGAAATTTAAATGAATATGTGCGGTGATGTTATCAAGGGTGATCATACTTCTCTGAAAATTAAAGGTGTGAGAGATGTTCCATTACTCATGCACGATGGCATTGTTAGAATTTTCGCTAATGTCAAGTGGGTCCCAAGTTTAAGGAGAAGTCTCATGTCAGAGTCTGCATTAGAGGAAATAGGTTGTGATGTTAACTCTGCTGATGGTATTAGAACAATCTCTAAAAATGGTAAAATGATTATCAAGACTGTTAGAAAGAAGAGATTATATCATGTGCTTTCCTCTATGCCTGAGCTAAATGTTGCTGCTTGTTTTAACTCCATGACTCTCCATGAAACTAAAAATTGGCACAACAAGCTTGGTCACATAGGCAACCAGGGATTAAACAAATTGCATAAATTTGGATTATTGCCTAAGAAACCTATTGATATAAAATTCTATGAGCATTGTGTTTTAGGCAAATCTGTCAAGCTTAAATTTTCCGTTTCTACTTATGTTGCTAATAATCCTCTAGAATATGTGCATTCTGACCTATGGGGACCCTCACAAGTCCCCACTGTAGGAGGCATGAGATATTTTATTAGCTTCATTGATCAGTACTCAAGGAAAGTTTGGGTAAGTCTTCTGAAATCAAAGGATCAAGCCTTTGATGCCTTTAAGAGATGGAAGGTAATGGTAGAGAGTCAGTCTAATCACAAACATAAATGCTTAAAAACTGACAATGGTTTAGAGTTTTGTAACACAAAGTTTAATGAGTTATGTCAATTAAATGGGATAAAGAGACACTTGACTGTACCTGGAACCCCATAACAAAATGGAACAGTTGAAACGATGAATAGAACTTTACTTGAAAAAGTTAGATGCATGTTGATTAGTTCGGGTCTTAAAAATACTTTATGGGGTGTAGCTGTTTTAACTGCTGCTTATCTTGTCAAAAGATCTCCTTCAAGTGTTATTAACTTTGAGACTCCCCAATTCAAATGGTCAGGGAAGTAGCCCAACATAGCCTATTTGAGGCCTTTTGGTTGTGCAGCTTACCCGCATGTAAGTGAGGAAAAGCTCCAACCTAGGGCTTTGAAAGGAGTTTTGCTGGGCTACCCTGAGGGGGTTAAGGGTTACATGGTGCTTCTCTTGCTACCTAGCCAATACAAACTAATAACAACTTGAAGTGTGAGATTCAATGAAGATATATTCCCTTTAAAAACTAAACTAACGACATATCCTGAGTTGATAGGTACCACTGAGCAGACCAAAGAGCTAATTCCAGATGAGAGTGATTCCTCTGATGGTGAATATTCTGAGCACGAGAATGGAAGGATTGTCCTACCAGCTAAGAAAAGCACAAATTCCACATTATTGGGGGGTGGGGGGACATAAAGGAGAAGATACAGATGCTAAGGAAGAAACAAAGGAGAAGGCACCGACTGATTCTGAAGAAGATGAGCCACAATCTGCTACTTCAAAGGATGTTTCTCCTCTTACTTCTCCTCCCCCCTCTCCTATTTCTGGTGATGTAAATGGCCTTTCTAATGACTCCCAAAAGGATTCCTTTGTTTTCTCCTCCCTCACTTCTGATTTACATGCTTCTAATGTTAATGCATTACCATCTTTTGATAGGGAGCCTAGAACTATCATAGCAAATAGGAAGTACACATCATATATTGTGGAATATGCATTCTTAACTGCTGATTGTGTTAGGAATCCTACTACTCCAAGCTCTTATGAATCTTCCAATAGGAATAGCAATGCCAAAGAGTGGTTAACTTCTATGAAGGAAGAGATAGAATCAATGTACACAAATAAAACATGGACATTGGTTCCAAGACCTCCCAAGACCCGGCTTATTGAATCTAAATGGGTCTTTTGGGTAAAGGAAGGTCTAAGCCCTAGTGAGCCTCCTAGGTTTAAAGCCCGGCTTGTAACCAAAGGCTTCTCCCAAAAGGAACGCATAGACTATAATGACATCTTTTCTCCTGTAGTTAAATACAAAACTATAAGATTGATGCTTGCTATCTGTGCTCTTTTTTATTAGGAACTTGAACAAATGGATGTTAAAACTGCTTTTCTGCATGGTTCTCTTGATGAAACCATTTATATGAAACAACCTAAAGGGTTTATCAACCCAAAATATCCTGATCATGTTTTCCATCTTAAAAGATCCATCTATGGACACAAGAAGTCTCCTAGGCAATGGAATCTTAAGTTTGATGTTGTGATTAGAAAGTTAGGTTTCATAAGAAGCAGTTATCATTCATGTCTTTACTTCAAGCATATTTCTAAATAGTATGTGATTTATGTGCTCCTGTATGTGGATTATATATTGTTTGTTTGCAACTCTATGATTCCTATTAGCACTGCAAAAAGAGACATAAAGAAATGCTTTGACGTGAAAGATTTAGGGAGTGCCGAAGATTCTTGGTGTTAATATCATTAGAGAACGACCTAATAAGAAAATCCGGTTTTCTCAAGATGACTATGTTCTTAAGGTTTTAGAAAGGTTTCATATGAATTCCTCTAAACCAACATCCATACCCTTAGGAGGGCACCTAGAGCTTACCAAAAAGAGTTGTCCCTCCAAACCTGAAGATATGAAAGAAATGACTAGGGTCCCCTATGATGCTGCTTTAGAATAGGTTATGTATGCTATGCTATATACCCGCCCGCACCTTGCATTTGCCATTTCTGTGCTTACTCGTTTTATGTCCAGTCCTGGTCCTGAACATTGGACTATTATGAAATAATTGCTCCGTTATATTGCTGGTACTAAAAATCTATGTTTGCATTATGGCATGCATGAAACTGCTGTTAAACTATATGGCTATGTTGACTCTAATTATGCTAGCAATAAAGACAATTGCAAGTCCACTACTGCCTACTACTTTACACTGGCAGGAAACTGTGTATCATGGAAATCTCAACAACAATTAGTAGTTGCCTTGTGTTCAACTGAGGCAGAGTACATGGCTACTACAGAAGCATCCAAAGAGGTTATATGGCTCAAAGGAATTCTAAAAGATATCCTTAAAAAGCCATTCAAACCCGTAATACATACGGATAGCCAAAGCGCACTATACTTGTCCAAAGACCCCATGTACCACGAGAGGACTGAGCATATTAATGTTCGCTTTCATTTTATTCGTAACATGGTTGCTGCTAGAGAACTTGATGTAAAGAAGATAAAAGGCAACATCAATCCAGCTGATTTTGGGACAAAGGTAGTCCCTGCTAACAAATTTGAGTTTTGCAGGGATTTTCTCATTCTTGGAGAACCACATTAGCTTGCAGGTAACTTGAGCCAATGATGATGCTGAATTACTTGAGTTTGAAAATCCACTATAAAGTAAATTGTGTTTTTAATAGGTCCAATGCTTCAATTAATTAGTAGGGTAAATGTAATGTCTAGCTAATCTAAAGCATAGGATCTAGGAATATTGGATGGCCCTAGGCTTAGCTAATTGGTAGATTAAGGCTTACACACTATACATACATATAATATATACTTATATATACATTAACATATGTTAGACGTGTGGGTATTATAATCGATGCGCATATATGTTACAATGTATAAGTATGTGTTATATATGTGTACATTATGTTTGTATTGGGCTTTGGCCCATACTCTGCATCTGTCCTAGCTTACCTTAGCTCGGAGACTTGTCTCCAGCTTCCGATTGTTGAATCGTCTCATCTTGCAACGCAGCGTTTCAACTTAAAGGCTCCCCTATATAAGAAAAGCAAGGGTTAAGGTTGCCTCACTTCTGCGCTCGCTCTTCAGGTAAACCAAAGCAGAGAGAGAATAGGCGACGGAGAGAGAAAGCTAGGGTTTTTCACAACCCAGCTCCGGTGAAGCTTCTGGTGGTCCGATCTAGAGTGAATCTCATCGAAGACTTTAGAGTGTCCGATGACGACCCTTCTCTGATGTACTCCGATGACGACACTTCTAGATTCTCATCGTAGACTCTAGAAAGCTAGGGTTTCTCACAACCGTTCTCTGATGTACTCCGACGACAATATGACTCCGTTCTTCGTACATATCTAGAGTGTATTCTTCCTTTACTTGCTTCGTTCTTACTTCTCTTGTGCATGCATGTGTAGACATGTGTGTTCTTGCCTGTATTTGCCTTAGTTGTAGACTAGGGCAACCTGCTCTGTAAATCTTTTACTGATTAGTGGATTTGAGATCTCAAACCGATTCGGCAGAGGCTCCGTGGACGTAGACTCCTGCCGAACCACGTAAAAATCTCGTGTTGGTTTATGGTATCATTCTTGTTCGAAAACCTGTTCTTGGCTTTCGATCTGTAAACCGAGATCGATACGAATCTACAACTATAACACATTGTTTTCTTTGTAATCTTATATCATTATACATATCATGCCAATTCTGCTTGTAGAACTTGAAATGCGGATTGGCCAATGAGGGTGGCGAATTCATCTCATGGTCAATTTTCAAGGCCCGAACTTGAAACCTCTTGCTGAGGAAAGAGAATCCATTGCCAACTCATCTCGCTCTTTAATTATGAGTTTGCATCTCATAAAAACGTTGATCGATTTGTACCCTATTTGGTTTATGAAGTTAATTTCCATGATCTAAAATTATTTTTTCCCATTAATCCTGCAGGTACATGTTTATGTTGGCTACTTAATTGGATCCATCTTTCTCTGCATGACAATAAACTAATGAACTGCAAGTTATGATACTTGTTGATGATCTCACACAACAAAAAGCGTAGATTTCGAACTTCACGTACAACTAGGCCTTAAGCAAACCACATAACACAATGCAAGTACAATACTTTTAAAGACTTGTAACTAAAACTTGGATCACACAACACATTTATTTATTCAGATCCTGATGGAAATTAAAGTTGGATCAAGCAGTTGTAAGTTTGAGCACTTGTCCATCAATCTCACACTTGTAGCCATTGCCACATTCGCAGAACACTTTCCCAGCATCAGGCCCCTTTGTTTTAGTGATGGTGCACGCGTAACCTTCCCCGCATTCACAGTATGCTCCATCCGTCTCCACAACCTGCTTCTGCTTCGGCTCCTCAGATCCTTGGTCGCCCTCATCTCTGCCACAACGAAACAACAAAATCCGAATCTATCTATCAGATATTTAAGCATCTTTTGAAGAAGTGAATTTGACACCAAAAAGTACAATAGTGTAAGGTACTTGATGCAAATGCAGCTGCCTTCGTCGCACTTGTAGAAGGGCTTGCCAGGCTCGGGGCCTTCGATTTTGGTGATAACACAGCTCCATCCCTCTCCACACTTGCAGTAGACCTTGCTGTTTGCAGGAACTCTGCACTTGCACCAATAATATTAATTAATTAAGATAAAACTCAAATTAAGGATCTTTAATTTATTGATCAAACTATATAGATAGACTATAGATATAATTATTTTATATACATGTAACTGTACTTATCTATAGTTTTGGTTGATGGTACAACCACCAAAAATCAGACAAACTTTATATTATCAGCTCTAAATTATAGCAATAAGGAGTTCAATTAACCATATAAATGATTTATATATATGAGAGATGGATTGATTTCTTCATAGTTTTTCAGGTATTTAATTAGATCTGTGTTGAAAATTAAGAAACTTGCATAATAGGGAGTAATTAAGAAAGAGAGATATGATCGATGAACATACCCACAAGGAGCACCGGAAGGGCAGCAGCTTTTAACACCAGACAGTACTCCCTCTCCCTCCATTGATGTTTTCTTAAACGAAGCTCTTTCAATTATTTTGTGTGGAGCTATGTATTAATATGGCACCCTATTTATAGTTGAATGATATGACTTATCAGCACCCCTCCCAAGTTTCTATGGCCACTCTTGATACTAACTGCAGTATCAGATTTGTTTAATTTTAATCAATATTTGATTTTTTTTTTTAAATCTAAAAATGACTAAATATTTACACTATACAAAGATATATGATCCGGCCAACACATGACTACAAAAAATGGAAAGATATGTATGTGATGCAAAATTACAGCAGGATTTGGACTGTAACGTCATTATCGATCTCTAACTACGTACAGTTTCTAATTATTCCTAATTAAGGTGTGTTTGGATTCCCATACGTTATATTATAATGTACTCTATTTCATATTTATGTATTATGCAACCAAATTCCAATTCTGTATATCTATTTATTTCAATTTAATAGTAGTCTAGCTAGCACATAAGCTGAGTGGGGTTTCCATCCTAAAACTAATTGACAATAAGAGTACGTAGTAGCTCACTGACTTATATATTAAAACTTGTTATGTTTAACTTTAGACGTGAGACTTTCTTTAATCTTAATTTCTACATCACTCAACATAGGCTACTACAACATACAAGCGTCCGTGCACACGACCCTATCGGTCATGAGTCTCAATGGTCTTCAATGCGGTATTAAGAGCATTAAAGTACGTCAAACGATCCAACTTTCGATCATGAACGCTAAAAAAGGGAATGATATGTTAGACCCACAACTAAAGGCAAAAAGTCCCTAGTGGCGTGTTAAGTGATTTAGAGACACTAAAAAAGGTGCGCATAACGAGTCTTAATATACTCCCTCCGTTCATTAATAAGTGTCGTTTGACTTTTCGATACGTTTTTTAATGAGCTAAAAACTATATAAAATATTAACTATTTTATGAATTTTTTAAAATAATTTTAAACTTATAACTAATATGAATAAAATTATTTAAAAAAATCAATTAAAAACTTTATATTTTATAAAGATTTTAACTCCTTAAAAAATGTGTTAAAAAGTCAAACGTCACTTATTTTTGAAAGGAGGTAGTATAAGATAGTGGGAGTAACGTACCAATTGATTTTAGGACGTACAAGTATAAGTGGACTTCAGTGCTAAAGGCTAAGATTCCGGATGGTGAAATAATTACATGGGACTAACCAAGCTTTATAGTGGCGAAGTTGGCGAGTACTTCTATCGAGAGACTGGATCACTTCCAATCTCAAACTTAAGCGTTTGGACAGAGATCCGAAGAACCAAAACGTTTCGCTCGTAAACGAAACGTTTTCCCTGAACCTGCTAACACTTCCCAAGGACGATTACCAAATGAAAAGCCAGAAACGTATAGCAAAGTAGAAACGCGTATCAATTGACGAAACGTATGCTCATCATTTTAACCAGCCGACAATGGTAAGTGGACAATTCGAGTGGGGTTCAAACTACAATCTGTTCTTCAAGATTTGCACATAAAATCATGTCAGGGAAGACGTCCGAAACGTTTCTTACACCTGGAGATAAATTACATAATTAACCTTGATAACGAACAGAGGCGGAGCTAGGGGGTCCTAGGGGGTCACGTGACCCCCCCTCATCCGAACAATTTTCTAGGTGTATTTTTCTCGTCGATAGCTTCGTTTTGATATATAATACGCCATAATCCGACATCTGAGCAAAAATTTATGAATTTTTGAAAATTACAGCAGTATTAATCACTTTAGTTTTATTTCAATATACTCTAATACTTTAATATTTTACTTAAATTGACATTCACATATTATAATTCATCTCGAGAGTTTCGAAACCATAGGTTATATTACTAATTTTGAAAATATGGTAAAAAGTTACGCAAGTTTAAATTTTTTATATCTAGTTATATATTATTACATGTTAACAATGCAATGTTTATTTATTGCGTTTTATAACCTTATTTTTCGTTTTTTATCCTTATTTTCGTTTTATATATTTGTAGTATTTTCGAAACGATAGCTTGACACTAGTTTGTACTATCGAACACATTGTGTTTTACGATTTTTTTCGATCTTATAACTATTATAGTGACCCCCGCTCAAAACTTTCTGGCCCTGTCCCTGATAACGAAGTAAAAACGTTTTTTTTTTGTTGCATAACGACTAAATTTGTGTCCAAACTCCAAACAGTAAAATACATTCATGTTTATCAGTACGCAGTGTTTCAATAACTATATTTTTCGAAAAACCTTAAATTAATTTGTTATTTATATAGTAATTTTTAGTGAAAAACTAGTGTAATACCTGCACCTTTAAGGCGCTGAAGTTTATATTTATGTCATGCATCTAAATTTTTTAGAAGTATTGTTCAATTTTTTAGATGACATGACTTCAATATAATTATTGATATTTTTTATAATCTATCAAAAATCATATAATCATTATTTCTATATAAGCATTTTTTATATAAAAAACTCAATCACGTCTATTATATAAAATCATGGTAAATTTGTATTTATTATGTTCAATGTACATTGACATTTTGAAGACGATTGTGATAAATTTAAGATGAGAAACATATATTTAAACTTTTCAAAAATACAACGGACCAATCAGAAAATAAGTTCAATGTAAGTAGACATTTTCGGAGATGATTGTGATAAACTTAAAATAGGAAATATATATTCAAAAATCCGAACAATAAAATCGACCAATAAGAAAAAAGGATAGCTAATTAAAAAATCAACTTTAATTGTGGGTGTGCCACGTTAGCTAAATGCTAACAGATTTAATATTATTAATGGATAGATTAATATAAAAAAAATGGGATCAATATGTTTGAATTCATGAATTCATAGTTTAAATACGAAAAAATTTGCAAAATAGGCACTTTATTTGGACGTTTTTGCAAAATGGTCGCGTATTTGGACAATTTAGCAAAATGGCCACTATATATACTAATTCTCAATATTTTTTTTTTAATTTGATCGTTGCCCCCACGTCTATCCAATCTCTCTCTCCGCTCCCGATTGAAGGCCATGGATGTATCATCTCCGCCAGATCCCGAATTTCCGCCATATCTCTCCAATCTCAGATATCCTCGTCTCCGTCAGATCTCGAATTTCCTTGTCTCCTCGGAGCGAGCGATGGCCGGAGATCTCCTCTGAGATCGCGAGCGATTGCGATGTCCATATCTCATATCTGTTTCTCCGCCTCCTCTTCCCTCTCAAATCTCCGCCTCTCCTCCAGCGAAATCGCGATAACGAGGGAGCGAGGTCGAGCGAGGCGGACTCCGTTGATTAGCCAGGTCGAGCGAGGTGGAATCCAGCGAAATCGCGATTCCAGATCTGTGCGATTCCTCCGAGATCTCCAATTCCAGCGGTCGGTGGAGTCGGACGCTAGTGTCAAGGAGGTCGAGCAGTCGGAGCGGGCGAGCGGAGCGAGCGAGGAGGCCGGAGCGAGATCTCCTCCGGGTGGAGGTTGCTGATGGTGAGTGAGCGAGGTCGAGCAGCCGGAGCGAGCGAGCGAGGTCGAGGGAGCGGCCGGAGCGAGGTCGGTGGTGCCCTGTGTGTTGAGCCCTTGTTCGGTGACCAACTGGCCTGTTTGGTGTCGAGGGTCCTCGACTGAGTTGGAAATGCTTCAATTGAGTTTTGTTTTGAATTTGTTGTTGCTAATAAGGGTGATCAGAGATTCAATTTCGACTTCAACACATTGCAGGGCAATTCCCTGTCATAGTATATAATTAGTGTATTTAGCTTGCTTCTGTGACATAGAATTAGTGTATTTAGCTTGCTTCTGTGATATATCTTCATTCCCATAGTTCTATATTCTGGTTTCAAAGTTGAGAGGTTTATAACAGATTTTACTCATTTTACATTTTTACCTTGTGCATCACCTTCTGTACATTTTACATTGTCTAAGACCTAATCAAGATTAGTTCAGTGGAGATTGAATTGTGATTTGTCTTCTTTGCATTTTTCTGGATAATAAAAGCCATAACTTCAAATACAAGAATAGTGAATAAAAATAAAAATAAATTATTGCACAACATGATTTCATTTTTGCTCATCAATACTTTATTTTTGCACAACTAGTGGTGAAAATTAGTGCTGACACTGATTTTAGTTACAATTAGTGGTGAAAATTTGCTCAACATGTTGAGAAATACCATGGTGAGAATACCATGTTGAGAAGCAATAAATTATTGCACAACATGTTCTTTTTTTTGCTCATCAATACTTTATTTTTGCACAACATTCGAGACTTGTGAAATTGTGTCTCAACATGATCTTATTTTTTGTAAATATAATTTTATACTTTTTTAATAGATTATTGCACAACATGGTCTTATTTTTGCTCATCAATAGACAATAATTGCACAACATGGGTGATTGGTGAAATTTTGCTCAACATCATCTTATTTTTGCTCAGCTATAGGTTATTTTTGCACAACAATCGAGATTTGTGAATTTGTTTTCAACATGATCTTATTTTCTCTCAATATAATTTCATACTTTCTCAATAAATTATTGCACAATATGCTCTTATTTTTGCTCAACAATTATTTATTTTTGCACAACAATCGAGACTTGTGAAATTGTGTCTCCACATAATCTTATTTTTTGTAAATATAATTTTATACTTTTTTAATATATTATTGCACAACACGATCTTATTTTTGCTCATCAATAGAGTAAAATTGCACAACATGGGGGATTGGTGAAATTTTGCTCAACATCATCTTATTTTTGCTCAACAATAGGTTATTTTTGCACAACAATCGAGACTTGTGAAATTGTGCTCAACATGATTTTATTTTCTCTCAATATAATTTCATACTTTCTCAATAAATTATTGCACAACACGCTTTTATTTTTGCTCATCAATACTTTATTTTTGCACAACATTTGGGACTTGTGAAATTGTGTCTCAACATGATCTTACTTTTTGTAAATATAATTTTATACTTTTTAATATATTATTGCACAACATGATCTTATTTTTGCTCATAAATAGACAATAATTGCACAACATGGAGGATTGGTGAAATTTTGCTCAACGTCATCTTATTTTTGCTCAACTATAGGTTTTTTTGCACAACAATCGAGACTCGTGAATTTGTTCTCAACATGATCTTATTTTCTCTCAATATAATTTCATACTTTCTCAATAAATTATTGCACAACATGCTCCTATTTTTGCTCATCAATACTTTATTTTTGCACAACTAGTGGTGAAAATTAGTGCTAACACTGATATTAGTTACAATTAGTGTTGACACTGATATTAGTTACACTTAGTGCTGACACTGATATTAGTTACAATCGAGCCATCTTCCTAAGTAATAACTTTGTAGTTCGGTATATATTTTTTCCGTGTCAGCACTTTTTTTTTCTTCATGTCAGCACATTTTTATATTGGTGTGGAAATATAAGTTTATGTTGAGCAAATATAATATTATGTTGTGCAAATATTAGTTTATAAAATTGCACAAAACCCATTCAAGAAAAAATCACAATGCAAACACTAAAAAGTAAAATTCAAACTAAAATTGCACCTTTTAATCATAATTCAATATGCCTATATGGGATTCGAACCCACATCTTTGTGCACGAGCACAATGCTCTCCCATTTGAGCTAATAGGCTAAAAGCATTCGACTAGGAAACTCATGACTCTCATTGTTATGATTTAGCTTAACAACTGAAATCTAAACATTAGGCTCTCAAAAGTCTGTAAAAACCTTGCCATTCAGAGATGCCCGACAATAGCTTAGCACTTTGGGCAACAAGTTTGATATCACATCGGACTCGACTTCTTCATAAAACATAAGGTCCATCGTCTCGGTGAACTCTTAAGCAAATATTCAACGATTTCCATCTCATAGAGTAGACCACGAAGATGTTCCATCGTGATGAATCTCAACTTGTTGAATGCGAAATTAGGTGCACAGCCGAAATTCAAAAAGGTATTTAGAAATTTAATATAAGAAATAAAAAAACAGTTTCATCTCCAAGAAAAATTTATCTTCAAAAACTCTTGTTCAGATTAGAATATCTGAATATGTCATCACTTTTTTTGCAGGAATTTGATGCACCAGCTCATTTACAAAGGACCTGCCTGCCTATACAAGTCTGTCCGAGTTCATTGATTTTTCGTCTTTGAACTGGTCCTCTACTAGACCCATAAACATACCAGCATCTCAACAAAGTTAACTTTTCACTATCTACAGACAGTTTGGGAGTTGTGTCGGGTCTCAAGCTCTGGGTCAGTTAAAGAACACCAATTTACAAGAGCTGACCATGTGGTTGTACAAACCAGGTTGTCCAGCTATCTGCCTCTGGCTCACAATGGGCAGCCTAAAATTAGTAAAAATTAAAAAAATAAACACATTTTTTTTTATCTTTTACTTTCCAAAAGTTTCATCCACCCCAACCCTCCTAATCCACTACTATTAAACGGGTTCGAATCATTCTAATTTTATTTACCTATTTTTCAAATTATTTTTGTTTCAACTCTAACCGCTACCTCATTTCTAAGATTTAGAGAAGGAAAAATAACCAAAAATAATCACAACTATCAACCTTTAACCAAAAATAATCCCAACTATCAACCTTTAACAAAAAATAATCCGATCTTTTAAAATAACTAACTAGTAGCCCACCTATTACCCTATATACCAAAAACAATCCAACTCAATTTCAATCTTTAATTTTAATTCTAAAAGACTCTAAACTTTCAAAAATCCACAAAATACCCTCTCTTCCCCAACTATTATAGCTGTAAATTTAAAGGAATGGAACTTTATGTGACCAAATCACTTTTTGAGAAGTTTATACATTTATTGTATGTTGTAAACCATAGTTTTTGGCAGAAGCTGCAATTTGAGAAGTTTATACGCATCAACAACACCAAATTCAGAGTAATTGATCCCATTTAGAACAACTAGATGCTGCAATCCAAGCAAAAGCATGTTTATATACACTTATTTGCACAATCAATCAAACAAGCTGTTCAAGAGCAATCAATTCATCAGCTACATCGATCGATATGTTGCAATCCAAGAAATTTCACTTCTTGACAAGTTTATCTACAGATTAAACCACTTCCCAAAGAAAGAGAAGAGTACAAGTAAGAAATCTATACGTACGACATCTACAAGATCGAGAAGTCCTTTCTTTTTCCTCATCACTTGACCCCTCAATTTGCAAAATTCAGATAAAGAAATTGCTGACCGGGAGAAGCCGAAACCCTAACTCGATTTCGGGGGAAGAAATCAGGCGGTCGAGGGCGCGGAAGGAGGCGGAGAGGTCCCAGCAGGTCTTCTTGGGCTGCCATGGCGGGCGGGAGTCGATTTCGATCTGACTTTGCCTGCATTCGTCGCTGCAGAAGGCGTTAATCTCTTTGTACACGAAGATGTCGCGGTCGGCGGCGAGAGGCCTCCGGCACCGGCAACAGGTGTCCAGGAAATGCGACTCCTCTGCCTGGTGGTAGCCGTACGATTCCTCGGCCTCGAAGTAGAACAAGTTCGATCCCATTGCTTTGATCGGAGAAATCAAGAAATTCAGAGTATGCTTTTCTTGTGGGAGAGGAAGGGCCGAAAGGGGTTTGTCGTTTGAAGGAGAGGGTACTTTATAGATTTTTAAAAGTTTAGGACGTTTTAGAATTAAATTTAAAGATTGAAATTGAGTTGGATTGTTTTTGGTATATAGGGTAATAGTTGGGCTACTAATTAGTTATTTTGAGAGATTTGATTATTTTTGGTTGAAAGTTAATAGTTGAGATTATTTTTGGTTATTTTTCCTTTAGAGAATAACTTACTTTTAGAAAATGTAAGCTCTCTATTTTTTATGCCGTTTCCCCTCCCGAAGAATGGAAAACCCGAAGAATGAAATAGGGAATCTGTTAGAATAACAAACGCCTTAAAATAGTTCAAAACACTGAAAATAGGAAATCAGTTAGTGATGCTCTTAGAATGGGCTTCCCTATGAGCCGAGTCACGGGGCCCCTTGGGCCCAGCCCTACTAATTACCGAGGAATATGTGAAGCAAGTCCAATGGGCTTCCAATTCCAGGCTTTAACTACAAAGGCGATTCATTCAGCAATTAATTACAAATCTATAAACTTCAACTTGATGACATGTAAGAAGGACCCAATCAATTAGTCGCTTGCAGGATGTACTAGTCGTACCAGATCGATCTAATGCAATGTGAACAAACAACATCTCATCAAACAAGCCCAAATTGAAAACACAAACGTCTCAAATTAATTAGTACAATTCCATCTTACAAAGTTATTTACAAGGTATCAAAGCAACTTGTTCCTCACCATTACTAACATACAAAAAAGTTTAGTGGACCAATAACCGGAGATTCAATCTAAACAACTACCATTCCTGAATTACATATGTTATACATGATTGATGATTTCATACATGTAGATGTAGAGAGCAACAACTCCACCCCCAAATATAAAAAAAGAAAAAGAAAAAGAAAAAGAAATTAAAGTTCATCATCAAATTAAACAAATCAACGCAAACCCCAAAACCATTCCCGCTTGACCGATCGATCTTCTACTCAAAAAGAAAAAAGTAAAGACTCAATTAAATCCGGCGACGAGCCTCGTGTGTTTGGGGATCGGAAACATTCTGGTTTGCAGCTTTGGCGGTGTTACCTGTAGGAGTATGATCGGAGGGCGGCTTGTTGAAGCTCCGAGGTAGAATGAAGACGTCCTCAAACGCGAGGCGATGATCATGTTCAAAGTCGTCGCCCTTCATGGTGCGGTTTGGCGACGGAAACTCGGACCTCGTCTGGCGGTGATCGGATGAGCCGTCGCGGTTGAGGCTCCTTGTTGAGGCGTCGGAGAGACTGCGGTAGCGGCCTTTCCGTTTTTGCTTCTTGATGGAGCGAAGAACGTATGGGATCAAACCCTCCATTATATATTATATATATGTATATAATGTATCGTCTTCTTGATTCATATATTGCTTCTGTGTTTTCGTTTTTATCAGATTCAGGATTTGATTTTTTGGATTTCTTGAATTTGTTTTTTTGGATTTCAATTTGGACTTTTTAGCCTGGCCTCGTCGATTGTTCGATTCGGGGGCACGTTTTGTGCTTTTCTTTTTTCTTATAAATATTAATTAATACATTGTATACGAGATTATGAATTATACGGAGTATAAGTTTATTTGAAATAGTATTCCAATTTCTTATACTGTATATATATTAGGCAAAATTACAGAAAACCACCCTTTAAATATGGGTGTTTTCACTTAACCACCCCTTAAATACAAAATTACAGAAAACCACCCTTTAAATGGTATTTGGTTACAACTCACCACCCATTCAACTATTTTCTTTAATTTATTATTAAATATCTTATATTTTAATATTTTTAAACTCAAATTTGATTGTAAATATATTCATATTTTGAATTTAAGGGCTCGATCATATTTTAGGGATTATTTTATTTATTTTTAAAAAATAATAATAAATATAACCTAGAATTATTATCTTAATTTATGGTTGAAAATGTTTATAAATTTTAAAAATATTATAGAAATTACTCTTATTTATTTATATTTTAAATAAGAGTAATTTACATAATGTTTTAAAAATTTATAAACATTTTCAAACATAAATTAAGATAATAATTCTAGGCTTTATTGATTATTATTTTTAAAAATAAATACAATGATCCCTAAAATATAATTGGGCCCTTAAATTCAAATTTTGAATATATTTATATTCAAATTTGAGTTTAAAAATATTAAAATATAATATATTTAATGATAAAGTAACAAAAATAGTTGAATGGGTGGTGAGTTGTAAACAAATACCATTTAAAGGGTGGTTTTATGTAATTTTGAATTTAAGGGGTGGTTAAGTGAAAACACCCATATTTAAAGGGTGGTTTTCTGTAATTTTGCCTATATATTAATACATTATCTACCTCATGTACTAATTAATTTTATTAGGGTCAAATTTTATAAAATTGTTACCCCATGATAGCGAACCGTTACCAAAGGCCCAAGTTAACAACGTCTAGTATGTGGCGGAGTCGGAAAATTTTTGGAGGGACACAATTATAAATATACAAAATCGTTTTGCATCATTCTCACAAAACGAGTTGATTATAAGCACATTTTTATACTCGATTCAAAGCTGGGCTCCACTCGATTGAAACTCGATCAAATAGCACAAATTAAAATCTTGGCTCAAGCATCATTCACAAAACGAGCTGGCTATGAGCACATTTTTATACTCGATTCAAAGCTCGACTCTACTCGATTGAAACTCGATTAAATAGCACAAATTTTTTGAAATTTACAAATTTTCTTTCAAGTTACTCTGTCATGAGCAAGTAGGTGCATAATAACTCAGCTCGGGCTCGTTCATCTACTAAACAAGTCGAGTATGAGCTCAAGTTCAAATATATATAGGTTCGACTCGAGCCCGACCCTAAATATATAATCAAGCAATACTAGACTTGCATGCCTTAAATAACAACTCTAGTCAATATATAGTTTGTTGCATTCATAACATACAATAATTTATAACATGTGATAATATGAAGAATAGAGAAGAGAGATGCAGAGAGGAGGGGAGAAAACTGATGTATTCATTAGGGTTCCAGAGGACCCTTTATATAGATATTACACACATTGGGACCCAAGTCTAACTAGGGTTTCCCATGTACATCCACATAGAATAATAATATTATAACACTCCCCCTTGGATGTACATAACTAATAATACAAAACTGTCATATTAAAAACCTCGCCTAGAAAACCCAGTGGGACCAAAACTAGGACCAAGGAATAATACAAATGACATACGATACGCTTTGATTATACTGCCTCGTTAAAAACCTAGCTAGGAAAACCCAATGGGACAAAACCATAGCTTAGGGAAAAAGAGTGCAGCCTTCTACATATGCTCTTGTTGTTCTGCCTCATTAAAAACCTTGCCAGAAAAACCCAGTGGGATAAAACCTGATCGAAGGAAAAAAGAGTGCAGTGCATGTATACCCCCCCTGAATTCAACATCCTTCTCGAAGTCTCCTCATTCTTCTTAATGTCGTCGTCTTCATGAGCTTATGGTTGAATCTCAACGTTGTCTTTGATCTATATAAGTTGGAATGTCTTCGTGATTGACCTTTGACGTGCTTGACTTCCATGTATTGGTGTTGAGCTGCTTTGGATGTACAAGCATAAGGTACTTCAGGACCTAGTGTGCTTTCCATTGTTGATCCGGGGGATCTGATATATTAAATGGTGCTTAAGTTGCATCGTTAAAAACCTTACCTTGGAAAAACCCAGTGGGATAAAAACCAAGATTAAGGAAAAGAGTACAACTTTGTATGGTACTTCGGGACCTAATAAAATGTCACCACTTTCACAATTATAGGTAATTCAGCTACTCTAATAAGAATCTTTAACCAACTGCATCTGACAGGACTTTGATAATAATGTTTCAGGCATTTTCAATCGATTCTTCCCATTTATATGGGTATGCACCTACAATGTCCGTTATTTACATTTGGAGCCAAATTATATTCACTCTTGGTGAATACATTCTCATGTAACCTTTAATAGGCTTTTGTGCAATCAATTTTGCTTTATGTTTTCCTTTATACGAACACCCACTTAAAACCAATTAATATCGCACTTTTCAATGTTGGAGCTACCGGTCCAAAAACTTCATGCTTAAATAATCCATTGGAGCTACATGTCCAAAAACTTCATCCTTAAATAATTCATTTTTGCATGAATTATTTCTTTCTAGAATTTGGGATTTACAATGTATCCTTATGAGGGGAGTTGTCTCGTTAAAAACCTTGCTTTGGAAAAACCCACATGGGACAAAACCCAAAGTTAAGGAAAAGAGTACAACTTTTCTCCCCCTCAATTTAGCATATAAATCACCAATTTTCTAAAGACATTGTACTTCTGGACTTAATATCATTTCACAATCTAATCAAAGATGAAAAGATCATTTGTCTTCATATTGTAATATATCTCTCTTTGTATACTCGAACCACAGGTTGAGATATTTTTAGAGCTTTCAACTAATTTCCAACTAATCATCTGCTTATTGGATATCTTATGAATTGTTCAATAAACCAATCGCATTACGCTCTTAGCGTTTTGTAAGCTCTAATTATTCTTATCAAACACTTCAAGTGCAAACTTAGATATGCACCATCAACGATAATCAAGGATCTGATTATTTCAAGACAACTCATAATCAATTATAACATTGTCAACGTTCATGAAATCTCTTCAAGAGTATACTTGTGGACACATCATCATTGTTCGAAGTTACTACTAGAATCTCGATCTAAATCATGCTAGTGCATTGATTTGCTTCTCTTCCATGCAATATATTGCTTCTTGATCTCCTTTTCCTCTCCCCCTAAATACCGAGTATTTTATCATCCGTGATAAACTCTAGGTATTTGATCATCTATGGGGACCCAATCCTCCATATACATCAACTTTCTTTATTTATAACAACTTAGTGTAATCTGGGGAGATTTCGGTGCTTATACTGAACATGTAAATACCAAGCTCTCTACTGGAGATAAATTACAAGAAGGAGAATTTACTCTATTGTTGACCGAAATCGAATCAAGCTCTTGATATTCATGCCTGCTTATTAACTATTATTGATGACTCTACTGGGTCATCCTATGCATTAGCATTATCCTAAACGATAATCTCATAAGTAATGATTTCATTTGGTCAATTTAATCGTCAGCTTCTCAATGCTCATTTATCCAACATATCAATTACATTGATAACATTTCCATATCACATCCATATTGCCAACATGGGTAATCTATTTATTATGTTGGATCCCTCTTTTGACGTCCTCAACTTGGGGAAAACCACTGCTTCCGGCAATTATTAGTCCTTCATTGACTTTTATGATCCCAATTTATCTATCATCACTCCTTCCCTTAGAGTGTTTTGAGGCTCTTCTAGAGCCATTTTCTCATATGAGTTTATTGCTTGATTATATCAATAGGCCTTCGAGGACTAATTTTGATGCTCTTCTGGAGATATGTATAAGGTTTAATTATGCCAAGGATAGACTTTATACAAACACTCATTAGATATTTCATCATGAAAACTTCAGGTTTTCCATATCATCAGATACCAAGCTCTAAATCATTCTAACATTTTCATGCGATGATTCATTCACAGTTTGGGAGATTACAAATCCAAATTAGGCAAACCATCAACTTTGACTTGTTCTTCCACATTCTCCTTGATGTGGGAGTCGACTCATACATGATTATCTATAATCATTATCAAAATTATGACCAGGATCTAACAACAGTCGCGCACACCGTATCCTCTTTATGTCCTCTGCTAGAGGTAACAATATATATTGCTTCTGGCAATAAAAGAGGTTGTTATGAACCATAGGTCATTTAGCTAGCTATTTATTTGAGTTCTACCATATCCAAGTAGATTAAGAACAAGATCCCAAAATAAAGAGTCTTCGGGCTCTCATGAACTAATTTTATCAATTTCACACAATTTAACAAGGATGTGCTTCAAACTCTTCTCCCAAATCATCATTTGTTGAATAAAATTGGCATTGTCTACCCATAATTGTTTCTTCAATAAACATTTTCAATGCATATTCATATACATAAAATGCAAATGCAAATCAAATAGATAAAATAATGATTCCATGTACCTTAAAATAGCCAAATTGAACTAATAATAAACCAAAAATGGCAAAGTTTACATAATC
The DNA here is from genome assembly GCA_963922045.1 of Persicaria maculosa. NCBI lineage: Eukaryota > Viridiplantae > Streptophyta > Magnoliopsida > Caryophyllales > Polygonaceae > Persicaria > Persicaria maculosa. Next base: position 63,865,067 of record OY998263.1, on the reverse strand, counting down.
AAAAGTGTCGGATCATTTTTAGCTAATCATTCAATAGATAGCTTTTATTAACACTAATGACATAAATAATCCTTATCAATGTAAAACCACATATGTTTATAGCATAAAGACTCTTAACAAGTTGTTTCTTCTGGAAACCGTTTGAGTTTTGAATTACAAAAAGTAAATTGAGATATATACACCTCATAATTAGTAAATAATAAAAATAATCTCAATAAATAATATCAATCACAAATTTATTTGGCCACTTCAGGTGGACATCGATCCAAATATTTATCATTTGTTTCAATAAACAATATCATCCACAAATAGTATAAGTTCAATAACTATCTCAAATTTCAGTTTCATGCAATTAAGTTATATACAAAACAACTTCATGATACATAAGTAATGTCAACTTCTGGTGACCAGGAATCAAACAAGTTTAACCACTTCAGGAGTTTATATTTCACCTTCTATGAAACAAATAGTTACAAGTACAGGATGAAATCAACAATATCATTTTATCATCACTACAAAGATGAGGCTAATATTTTAATTGATAAATGATGACGTTATTTATTTATCAACTTGTCAATGTCTCAATTTATTTAGATATCATTTATCATGTATCCGTTCAATATATGGTCAATTTACCCAATAGCCATATCTATATGCATCATCAACCCTCAATCGTATATGATTTATCAATGCTCTAAATTCTTATATATCGAAGTATATTAGCACTATGACATGATTTATGATATAAAATCTAAATGTGCAATCAATAACATCATATTGCAATCAGTAACTAAAAGGTAATCCATATTTAATGTACGAGATGAACTCATTACACACATATATAATCACTTATGATCAAGAGACACAAAAATCATAACTCAAATATATGATGTTTAGGCTTACCTGACCTCAAGCTCGATCGCATATACCAATATTAAGAAACCAATCCAACTCCATCTAGAGCCTTAAAGTCGAGCCTAGCACATATAGGCTCACTGCCAAATAGAGTTCAATCTTCTAAGGTTTGCCTCCTTTTACCATGATCGATATCCTAGTGTGGATCCGTGGACAAACCACTCACATGACACCATCCATCACCAAATCAAAATATTAATAAATTATAATCATGGTATATTTAAAACACATATCATATAACATAATTCTATCCATCCTTATGTATAAGGCCTTAAACCTTTTGAAAATCTAATTAACCAAGCAAGGAAAGTCAACGTGCCTCTTATGTGAGTAACATGTACATAATCATACTCCGAAACGGATTTGCAATATTATCAGAATGCCTTATTTTGATTAACTTTCCGATTGGCGATAATCTATCTTTATTCACTATCTCAAAAATAAATATGGGCATATCCTCAATTGAGACGAATGAATGGACATGTGCGAATTTAAGATGCAGCATTATAAACCATAATCTTTATATTATCAATACATAAGTTGATAAATCGATAACAATAAAGAAGCAATCATATGTATGAGTTAATATAGGGATAGATATGCAAAATCCAAAGTAAGACATAAAAGATGTGTTTTTATCTACTACAGGAGATATGCCTTTTCATCTACTTCGGGAGATGAATGATAAAAATATAAAGAAACAGAACAAAACAAAACAAAAATCATTGGATATCGCTATCACTACGGGGATGAAAATCATTGATCATCACATCAAGTGATTTAAAATATCAATTTCTTCACTTTCATCCACTTCGAGGGGATTTAATATTTTCTACTTCGGGAGATGGGTTGATTTATATATTCGGAACCAATCTTTGCCTCAATTTATACAAATCAAATGCACAAGGGACAAAAAATAAAACTCAAAATTTGCCGTTAGTCTTATTCCAATAGGACAACGAACTCTAAAACACAATCAACAAAAGGGATAGTTTGATGGATAAAGCAAACGTCAATTAGGCAAGGAAACAAACATGGAAACTACCCAAATTAGTAAATCAACCATATACATTGCTCAAAATTCAAACCGATGAAGAGTTTAATTTCACATAGTAATGATAAAATATGCAATCTGAATTATCAAGCCGGTTGTACATACATATGCAGGTATATGAAAACAAGGAATAAAATATAAAACCCTTATTCCAATTTACCCATAAAATATTGCAGAAGTTCTTGCTAAGTTCACCGTAATATGATGAGATACATCTTGGATCTATACATGCTCTTAAATAAAATCAGAAGGTAGTATATATAATCAAAACCTAATTAATTTGTCTCTCAATTAACCCAAGGCCAAGATTAACTTGTAAATGATATATATGCCTACAAGACCTATTACGATACATGATAAAACATGAAAAAGAACATGGAAATAGAAAATAAACTATCAAAGCCTGAATGAAGTCCAAATCCGAAAGTGTATAGCATTCACAAATTAGAGCCATACACCGAAATAATATAGCATTCGAAATCAAGCCAAATTAGGAATCAATGACACATCAATAAAAATTAAGTCAATCAACGCAGCAACCGCATACACGACATATATACATGAAGATCGAAGGAACCTTGAACCTTAAAACCTGTTCGATTCAATTTAAAGGAGAGACGAGGATGGGGATACATACCAATGCAAGTGATCGAAGGAACCTTGAACCTTAAAACCTGTTAGCGTCTGCAAAAACGAAGATGACGATGAGTCGACGATCGACTTTCGAGGCTCACCATCACGATCGACTTTCTGGCCTTGCGGGAGACGTCCCACGTCAGCGCGGCGATGACCAGCGCGGTCAAATACCCCAGGGCGAGCACTCCGGTGAAGCATCAGCGGGTGGCGAGGCCATACGCCTTTCATGATCCAATCCCTCATATACTAGGCAAAATTAGGGTTTTGGCTTTAGAGGCTATCGTGCTGATAACGTGTGATAATAGGAAGAATAGAGAAGAGAGATGCAGAGAGGAGGGGAGAAAACTGATGTATTCATTAGGGTTCCAGAGGACCCTTTATATAGATATTACACACCTTGGACCCAAGTCTAACTAGGGTTTCCCATGTACATCCACATAGAATAATAATATTATAACATAACAAGATATATAAAAATTTTAAACTTGCGCGTAACTTCGTATCTAATTATCGAAATGATTAGTATAACGTCTCATTTTGAAGCTCTCGAGATGAATTATAGTATGTGAATATTAATTTAAGTAAAATATAAAAGCATTATGGTATATTGAAACAAAATTAAAGTGATTAATATACCTTTAATTTTTAAATATTCATAACTTTTTACTTAGATGTCGGATTAGTGCGTATTATATATAAAAATGAAGCTATCGAGGAGGAGAGTACACCTAGATAGCTCGTCAAATGAGAGGGGAGCACGTGACCCCCTAGACCCCTCCCTAGCTCCGCCGCTGACAACGTTCTGTAGCGAATAACAAGTGTTATGTATAGTAATATACTTTGGAAACCTAAGGTAGGATTTTGTACGTTACAAACTTAAAATAGGTTTGGTATTTAGCAGTGGATTTGAGAAGCTAGGAGATCTAGCTTAATTTGATGAAACGTGATGAATTTGGGAAGAAAATGAAGAACAAAATATGTTTCTTATTCATCAAGAACAACCAAAAATTACAACCACCAAATCCAGTATATTTACTCCTATCAATACAGCTAGCTCTAACAACCGACTACATCCTGACCCTACACGTGTACGGCTAGGCTTAATCCACACACATTTTCCCGCTAAATCAGGTGGTGACCGTGAGTGAATCTGTGTTGTGTAGTCGCTGTGTAGGTAGCTGCTGTGCTCATACCCCCCCCCCCCCTCCTTCAAGTTGGGCTTGGAGCAATGTCGACCATGCCTAACTTGAAAGAAAGAAATCAATGTTGGAGTTCCCCCTGAGGTTTAGTGAGAACATCAGCCAATTTTCGATTGGTAGACACATGAGCAGTGGCAAGCAATCCTTCATCAATTCGTTCTCGAATGTAATGACAATCGATGTTAAGGTGCTTTGTGTGCTCGTGATAAACCGGATGAGCCGCTATATGCTGAGCTGCCTTATTATCACAATACAATGTGATAGGACAAGGAACTCTGATCGACAAGTCTCGGAGCAAAGCATCTATCCACACAATTTCACTGGAGGCAGTGCTCATACTTCTATACTCCGATTCAGTAGAAGACTTAGAGGCTGTCTTTTGTTTCTTTGTCTTCCAAGAGATGACACAATTGCCCAAAAACACACAATAACCGGTTAATGATCGAGCTGAAAACTGTCATGACCCCCCAATCAGCATCACTATAAGCATGAACACTCAAATCTGTAGTCGCTGGGTTGAATAAACCCCAATCCATAGTACCCTTGAGGTACCGAACAACATGAAGAGCTGCACTCATGTGAGGAACTCTAGGACTGCATACAAATTGGCTTAGATGTTGAACGGAATAAGACAGATCAGGTCGAGTAAGATTCAAATAAAGCAAGCGTCCAACAAGCCGTCTGTACTCTTCTGGGTCCTGCAACAGGTCACCTTCATCAACAGATAGCTTCAAGCCCGTAGGCAAAGGGAATCCACATGGCTTGCAGTTCAACATCTTTGTATCAATGAGAATATCCAAAATATACTTTCTTTGATTTAACATAGTGCCTTTATCTGATCTGGCAACTTCAATGCCCAAGAAATAGTGTACATACCCCAGATTATTGATGGTGAAACGCCTGTGCAATTGAGCTTTAGTGAACTGGATATACCGAGAATCAGAACCTGTGATCAACAAAAGTCATCCACATATACCACAATAATTGTCTGAAGACCTCCATGTTCCCTGATGAACAAGGAGTAATCATGGAAGGACTATTTGAACCCCAGTGATGCCAGAAATCGAGACAACTCAAGATTCCATTGTCGGGAGGCCTGTTTCAAACCATAAAGAGAACGTTGAAGCTTGCAAACTTGACCAGGCAACCCTCTATGAAATCCATCAGGTGGTTTCATATAGACTTCTTCATCAATGAATCCATGTAGGAAGGCATTATTAATGTCTACTTGGTGAATGTGCCAATGTCTGACAGTGGCTAGAGCAATGATAAGCCTAACTGTTGTAAGCTTAGCCACAAGAGAGAATGTGAGCTTATAATCTTTGTCCTTCACCTGTGTGAATCTTCTAGCAACCAATCTTGCTTTGAACCTCTCAACCGAGCCATCTGGTTTAAATTTCACTTTAAAAATTCACTTGCTCCCAACTGTCTTTTTTCCTTCAGGCAAATCAGTAAAGACCCATGTATTGTTCTGTTCAAGAGCAACAATTTCTTTCTTTATTGCTTCAACCCATCTAGGATCTTTAGCAGCTTCCTTATAACATCTCGGTTCTTTAATAACAATAACATTGTTCAGAGAAGCTATGTAATCAGTGGAATAATCCTCTAGTCTGAAAGGCTGCTGTGCACAAAACGAAGAGGAAAGTGACTGAGTAGGTATGGTAGGACACTAAAAACCTGCTAACCTTGCAGGTGGATGTCTTTGTCTGGTGGATTTCCTTACTACGTACCACAGGTTGTGGAGCAAGTATGGAATGACTGGAAGAGCCTGAAGATCCTACACCTGAACCTGACGATGCCGTGGAAAATAGACTATAAAATAAACACAAAAGTATGACATCATAAATGGGTCACCCAACGCAAAAGGATGTCCGGTCCCACCATTGGATCCATCACGAGAAATGTATCGGATCAAGACCAAATAACTAGACCTAGCGCCCCTAAAAACTTTGACCCTTGTTTCCCTCGCGACCTGAACCCCGTGTAAGAATCAGAGTGAATTCTCCAAGTATCTCGTAACCCTCCGAAATCCTAGCAAGCAGCTTGCTGGCTCAAGCAACTCACCTCTAATGGCTCCACGTGTATTGCCTATGCCCCTAAGCGTGTGGGCATGCGTTACATGTGTCCTACAAAGAACCACGAGGTTGCCAGCCAGCTGCTCGCTTGGTTTCCCTATAAATACCCCACTCCGACCTCAAAGGAAAGGATCCGATTTCAAGATAGAAAAGCATAAGAGCTCTGATTATCCCCCGGACTTAAAGCCCCCGGAGTTGAGTTCTCAAGATCTTTGATCGGAGAAGAACGTTATTTGGGATAACAACCTCGCCTAGCTCCCTCTACAAACGACGAATGAACAGTAACTTAATTCATCGCGAGCCAAACTCTTAATCCCCATCGCTTGGACTAATAAGTACATAATGTGATTATGGTTCCATACAATCTGGGCTCGCAGGTATTTTAAGACATTTTGTCGTCACAGTGAGGTAATAAATATAGGCAAAATCTCATAAACGCGTCATTGGCGCAGTCTGTGGGAACCTTTCGCGACGAGAGGTTCCACGTAGCGATACGCTTATTTGCATCACTTTCTTTCTTTCCTGTTGTCCTTTTTTATTCTACATAAATTCTATCTAAAATAAATTGATAATAATGTTTATTTCCCTTATAAACACTAATGTTTTTTCGCAGGAATCATGAATTTTACCCTGTTTGGGGAGGAATTTGGAAACCAACACCATGATACCGAGCAAACAAACGGCCTCAACCTCAACGCTTCCCCCAACGAGGAAGCCCTGCACAGTGGCAATTCTATGGTCATCCATGTACAGATAGGAACCAAAACTGTCAAGCGAGTCATGATAGATACGGGTTCATCTGTAGACATCTTTTACTGGGATGCTTTTGAGCAACTCGGGATCGCTGAAAGCGCTCTACGTCGCTACTCAGGAAAGCTAGTCTCCTTTTCCGGAGACGAGGTTGAGATAGCTAGAACGATCGAGTTGGCCCTGACGCTAGGGACCATACCAAATAGAAGAACCCACATGATTGAGTTCACAGTGGTCCGACTTTCGTCCATCTACAACGCTATCATGGGCCGTGTAACTCTATTCAAGTTCCAAATAGCATGCTCTATATATCATTTTAGCGCCAAGTTTCCATGCGCTGACGGAAAGGTGGGCAAAGCACGAGGAGAACGGGCAGAAAGTAGAGTTTGTTACTTATCCTCGTTAAGTAAAGGCCATAGTCGAATATTCGTGATTAAAGGGGACATTCAAGGATCTTTGAAAGAAGAAACAACTGATGAGCGTGAGCAAGAGGCCACATCTGAACAACAACAGGCAGATTTGGAAGTTCGACCCGAGAAGATAGCTGACAAAATCGTGGAAGAAAAAGTCGCTTTCTTTCCCTTCCCAAACAAGACCGAATCCCTATACCACGGTCACGGTTTGACTGGCCCCGCCTTAAAGCGCCTCAAGAATTTATCGGAAGGATCACGGAACGTCTTTGCATGGTCGCCACAAGACTTAAAAGGGCTTCCCTGAGAGACTGCGGAACATTCTCTGAGACTTAATCGCGAGGCAAAACCCGTGTGCCAAAGAAAAAGAAAGATTGCCGCCGAAAAGTCAGAAGCAACGAAATAGGAGGTACACAAGCTTCTGCAAGCTGGATTTATTCGCGAGATTAACGACTCAACCTGGCTATCAAATGTGGTGTTAGTCAGAAAAAGCAGTGGCAAGTGGAGGATGTGCGTAGACTTCAAAGATCTGAACAAAGCTTGCCCAAAAGATAATTATCCTTTACCATCCATCGACGAGCTAGCAGACACCACAGCAGGACATGCAACCCTAAGCTTTCTGGATGCTTATTCCAACTACAATCAGATCAAGATGAGTCCTCGCGGTGAAAAAAGCACCGCCTTCATCACCAACCAATGAACCTTTTGTTATAAGGTAATGCCATTTGGGCTCAAGAACGCGGGCGCCACCTTTAAGCGAATGATAGAAAAGGTGTTTATGTACCAGATCGGAAGAAATGTTGCAGTTTACGTCGATGATATCATGATCAAGAGCCTTACAAAGGAGGACTACTGCAAAGACCTGTAGGAAACCATCGATACGCTAAGAAGAAATCACGTTTGCCTGAATCCAGAAAAATGTGTTTTGGGAGTAGATTCCAGAAAGTTCCTAGGTTTCATGATAAGCCACCGCGGAATAGACGTGAATCCCTCAAAAGTACAAACCATCATCGACATGGCCCCTCCAAATACGCTAAATGACATCCAAAAGTTGAATGGGTCAGTCAACTACTTGAGCAGATTCTGCTCGTGACTACCCGACCACTCGCTGCCTTTCTTTGAGCAGGTAAAAAAGAAAGGTCCAGTCGAATGGACTACCATTTTGGATAAGGCTTTCAAAAGCACGAAGGATTATCTGGCCACATTGCCCACTCTACATTTTCCACGCGAGCATGAAACTTTACAGTTGTACCTCGCTGTCGGATCCACCACTATTAGCACAGTGCTCACCAGGGAATCTAAGTTCTCTATTTACTTTGCCAGCCGAGTATTGCAACCCGCTGAATCCAGATATACACCGATAGAGAAGATGGCCCTATTTGTGGTCTTCGCAACGCGAAGATTGAGGTCCTATTTCTAGGCCCACACCATTGAAGTACTCTCCGACTTGCCCCTCCACCAGATCCTACACTCACCATCCCTTTCAGGGAGAATGGTCAAATGGGCCATAGAGCTTTCCGAATTCGACATTCATTTTAAACCCAGGAAGTCTCGTTTGGCCCAGGCGTTGGCCGACTTTGTTGTCGAAGCCATTTTTACGGACTCTCAAGATCGAGATGGAGAGGACTAGGTGATTAATGTCGATGGATCGGTATCAACGGGAGGGTGTGGGGCAGGAGTCACCATCACTAACCCAAGCGGAGAGATAACCGATTTATCTTTCCAATTATTATTTGAAGCCACCAACAATAAAGCAGAGTATGAAGCCTTTATTGCGGGTATTGAGAAGGCCTTGGTAAACGGGGCCCGACAAGTTCAAATTTTTACAGACTCAGAGGTGGTTGCCCTACAAGTTAAGGGGGCATATGAAGCAAAGACCGGAATGCTGCCTAAGTATTTGGCCCGTGTAAAAACACTCACTGCCACCTTCGGAAAATGTTCTATCACGTCCATACCTCGTGAGCAAAATGAGCGCGCCGATACATTGGCCAGAATGGGGGCCATACTACCCCTAGGTTTAAGTGATCACGTGGTAATCGAATAGAGGCATGCCCGAGGAATCCATCAGGGAGTATTTAGAATATCTAACCTCGAAGACTGGCGTATACCCCTCCTGGAATACGTAACTGAAGGGGCAATAGCAGGCGAATTACATGATAGCCAAAACACTAGAAGGAGAGCGGCCCGCTTTCGAGTTAGAGATGGCCGACTATACAAAAGGGGTTTCAACCTTCCGGATCTCCTATGTGTCTCAAACCAGGAAGGCTTTAATCTCGTGCAAGAACTGCACGCGGGCCTCTGCGGCAACCACCAGGGATGGAGAGCCATAGCGTCTAAAATCACACGCCAAGGCTATTATTGGCCCTCCCTTAGAGCAGACGCGGAAATGGTCATCCATATATGCGATCCTTGCCAGTGACATGCGTCACTCAATCATCGCCCCCCTCATCCTTTAAAAACCATCTCCGCGCCATGTCCATTCGCAATGTGGGGAATGAATATTTTGGGCCCTTTCCCAACAGCACCAGGCCAACTACGCTTCATCATTGTGATAGTAGATTACTTTAGGAAGTGGGTGGAAGCTGAAGTCATGGCCACCATCACAGCGGAAAAAGTGCGTAAATTCCTATGGAAAAATATGGTCTGTCGATTTGGGGTCCCTCAAGCTATCATCACAGATCACGGTCCCCAATTTGACTGCGAAGGAATTCGTGATTTCTGCGCCGGCCTCCGTATAGACTTCCGATTCTCATCAGTGGCTTATCCGCAATCCAACGGACAGGCCGAAACCACGAATCGCCAAATCCTGAATCCCTTAAAGGGATGGCAAAAGGAGAGTGGGCTGAGATCTTGCCCCTGGTATTATGGTCATATAGAACCTCAGGTAAGAGTCCCACTGGAGAAACACCATTCGCGATGGCTTTTGGAGTGGATGCAGTCATACCAGTAGAGCTACTAATTCCATCAGCCAGAATTGTTGATTTCAGCAAATATTCCAACGAAGAAGCTCTTGAGTTAGAACTCCATCTACACGAAGGAAGAAGGGATACCGCTTGTCTCAAAGCAAATGAGTATCAAAGTCGTCTGGCGGAAGGATACAACAAGCGTGTTTTCGTACGACCTCTGCAAAAAGGAGATATGGTCCTTCGCCAAGCAACGACCGGGGGGAAAGCTTGAACCCAAGTGGAAAGGTCCATACGCCATTCACAAAGAAGTAGGTAGGGGTTCCTTCAAGCTTCAAAATTCGGAAGGCGCGATTCTCGCAAAATCATGGAACGTCAAGAATCTCAAGGCTTATTTTGCGTAAGGCTAGACATATTAGAAATCTGGTGACTTAGATTTTCTATGTATAGGGGTCACCAGGGTTCCGAATTGGGTATACCACTTGATATATATAAATGAAAGTTTCAAACCCAGGAAACATTGTCGATATGAATAAATTTCGCGATCGCGTGCACCTTAAGCACGTATACGCATGCCAGTAAGCCTCCAATGAGAATAAATTGAGTGATCGCGTGCACTTTAAGCAAGGATGCGCGTGCAAGTAAGCCTCCAAGGAGATTAAATTTAGCGATCGCGTGCACCTTAAGCACGGATACGCATGCAAGTAAACCTCCAAGGAGAATAAATTTAGCGATCGCGTGCACTTTAAGCACGGATGCGCATGCTAGTAAGCCTCCAAGGAGAATAAATTTAGTGATCTTGTGCGCTTTAAGCATGGATGCGCATGCAAGTAAGCCTCCAAGGAGAATAAATTTAGCAATCGCGTGCGCTTTAAGCACGGATCGCATGCAAGTAAGCCTCCAAGAAGAATAAATTTAGCAATCATGTGTCTTTCAAACACGGGGATATACAAGCAAGATGTCCAAGAAAAAGTAAATTAGCGATCGAAAAACTCTAGTAAGGGTATTCGACAAACAAAAAACAATTAACAGATTCCTTATTCTCACCATCCAGAGGGCTCTCAGACGAGCGTTGAGCATTAGCTGTCATCTGTTTCCACTTAGGTGCATTAGGCTTGTCTGGGTAGCCATTGAGTTTATAACAATTTTCCTTCTTGTGACCCTTATAACCACAGAAATCACATTTCACAGTGCTTCCATTCGGATATCCGTTGAGCTTGAAACAAGTTTGCCGAACATGACCTTTGTTACCACAAAAGTCACATTTTCGGTTGTCATCCTTGAATTTCTTGCTACTTTCTCTTTCTTTCTTCCAATTGGAACCTTGTTGTTTGCTAGCATTCAAGGCCAAAGCATCCTCACCCTGCTTTTGCTTACTATCTTGTTGTGGGGTGCTATCATCCCCATGCTTACCTTGTTCAACTTGATGAACAATGCAAAATGCCCGGTTGATGTTAGGCAGAGGATCTGTGCCAAGAATCTGAGACCGAGTCGCCTCATACTCATCGTCCAGCCCCATCAAGAACTAAATAACTTTGTTCTTGCCATCCAATTCAATCAATCGTTCCGTGATCGAGCAAACACACGTTTCCATTATGCCACATGTGCACTGAAGAATTCCTTCGATATTCTGCAATTCCTCCCACACCTTTTTCTGCTTGCCATAATACACTCCAACAAAATCAGATCCGTGTAATAATGTGCACATTTTCTTCCTCAATTGATACAATAATGGAGCATTACACTGTCCATATCTCTCATTAATGTCAAGCCACAACTCTCTCGCAGAATTAGCGTAAATGAAAGATTCTGAAATTGAAGTTTCCATGGAATTGAGTAACCAGCATCTCACCATGTAATCGGCGCGTATCCATCTCTGACCATTCTGACTTTCAATTGCTGGTTTGACGCATGTTCCATCGATGAAGCCGATTTTGAACTTCGCTCCGAGCGGCATTTGTACATTCCGACTCCAATTGAGGAAGTTCTTGCCATTGAAGACTATCGCAACAAGTTGTGCGTCTGGACTATCTGAGTTCGCAAGAGCGAGGGGGTCATTCGACGAGAACTACCCCTCCTGATTTCTCACAACCGAAGCATAAGAATCCGCCATTGACATGAAGCTCTCCAGAGATTGAGCTCGAATTTCTGATGTGAACAACTAGCAATCCGAGACCGCTAGCTCTGATACCATGAAAAGTTAGGAGATCTAGCTTAATTTGATGAAACGTGATGAATTTGGGAAGAAATGAAAAACAAAATGTGTTTCTTATTCATCAAGAACAACCAACAATTACAACCACCGAATCCAGTATATGTACTCCTATCAATACAGCTAGCTCTAACAACCGACTACATCCTGACCCTACACGTGTACCGCTAGGCTTAATCCACACACATTTTCCCGCTCAATCTGGTGGTGACCGCGAGTGAATCTGTGTAGTGTAGTCGTTGTGTAGGTAGCTGTTGTGCTCATAGGATTAACCAATCAAATTAACAATTTTTAAAAAATAAATTACAGGATTGTTGAGTGTTGTTGACTTACCTTAAATACAGTAACGAAATAGATGTATATATACACTTTCGCTTTTTATGTGAACGAAAAAAATCAAACAACGATTGATCAATAGTTAATTAGTGATATAAGGTTACAATTTGAATCATCTTTTATGTTTCGTGGAAATTAGAAATTGGTTTGATTACAAGACAAACTTACTAAATTGAGATTGAGCCACTTAAGTCGTAAAACAGAACGTACACAAGAAAAAACAAAATAGAAGAAAAACAAGTTATCGGTTTTGCTTGGAGAGTTGGAAATAATTTGGTAATTAACCGGGAGAGGTGACACCGACGTTGTTGACGTCTTATCGCTTTTAATAAAATTAATTTATTGATGTCAAATTGATTTTTGATTGATATTATCAAATTAATTTTTAATTAATAAGCATGAGTTCAATCGATTGAGTTTGACAAGGAAAGGAAAGAGGGTGAATTGCCAGTTTACTACATCTTTAAGAAGCTAGTTAATTACACCAGCTCAAAAAACAGTCTCCAAATGCAAGAAGACCAGATGCTCCAGTTCTAGTAACCTTGCTCCATCAATCATCTTTCTCAGGAATATGTGATAAGTAAGCTTCCGCAGAGCCATAGTTCCTATCTGATATTCGCTTCATAGCACCTCTTTGAGATTCAGATATTTTGCAAGGCTCGTAGTTGATGACTTGTTGTCACATTTTCCATCTTGCACATTAACACTTCCTATATCATAATTGCAGGTGTTGGTTCCCCCTATCTATCATTGTTTTTCACTTCTTTTTGCTTGAAAATTCCCACCATTTATTTGGTTTTGCTGCAAGGTTAGAGCCCGCATAAAAAACAAACAGATTCACATGCACCATCAGATGTGATGCACTCATGTTAAGTTTTTCCCTGATCAACTACACTAATCCACGCCTAATATGCAGTAGAAAGTAGCTCATAGTTCCTGTCATGTTGTCCCTCTGGATTAGGATTTATATCACCATGGATGTACACAAAAATCTAAAGCCATCTCTGTCACGTCTGCCCTAAAACCACTATGGCCGGTCACTTGCCATCTCCCGTCTTCCTTGGCATTAAGCCACCTAAAGCACCTTATCCGCATCAAACTTACAAACAAAAATAAACCCTAACAACCGATTCGTATCAGGAAGTGAAGGCCACTGATAAAAAAACCCTATGTGAGAGAAGGATCTGATTTGATCGTCAAGGGAGACACCTCGAAGAGCTGCAACAAGTCAGCATCCAAACACGCTAAATCCTAATTGAAATTCATGTCCATCATAGTTGATTTCTCAATCATTCACGTCCATGAGAGGCAAAAATTGCGTAAGCATAATTGTAAAACCCCCGTCCCACATCGGATATCATAAGGATGTTGGGAGTGATTTATAAGTGATTCAAGCCCTACTTATGTCACAAGTTCTCTTTCTTTTCAAGCTCTAAGTGAGAACAACAGACCTGAGAGGGCTAGGTGGCATAGGTTGGCACCTCTTAAAACCTCGCGTCTTACAATAACAGCATGAACACAATCGTTGAAATGGTTCTCCCCTCAAAACCATAAAAAACACAAACACCAATAGTTGTCAATTTCCGCAACCCCATCCGGGTTGTCTTTACCGTTTCAACCAAAATCAGCAATCGAAACTGTGGTTACAACACAATTCCTAATCGGAATCCTCTAGTTTCCAAAAAAATTTTCGAATTAGCCAAAAAAACCGAAAAAATTTAGAGAATAGCCAATATTTAAAAGTATCTTGGCGATTAGCCTCAAACAACGACTCTACCAAAAAAAACATGAAACAACGAATTTACCCCAGGTTTTAAAAAAAAATTAATAAAATATTAAAGTCGTTGTTTATAACAGCGACTTTGTATTTTTTTTTTTGAAATATTATTGCCTAAAGGTGGAAATAAGTTTAAACCGAAAAAAAATACATGAAACTCTTCCATTTTTACTTTATTTTTAAGGCATTTCCTCTCCTTGCCAAAACAAACCCCTCCCCCTCTCTCTCTTGACCCAGGCCCACCACCCAGTCTCCAGTCTCCTCTCTTCCTTCTCTCCACTCCCTATCCGCCTATCTCATGACCCCAGGCCCCACCCACACTAGTTAGTTAGGGCCCCTGTCTCATAAAACCCCCTACCAAAATAAGCAATCCAAGCCCGAACACGTTGTGGACAACATAGACTAAAAGTCGATGCCAAGCACCACAAGAAGTGACACCTTTGGCCACCAGTATATCAGGAGTCTTTGTGGGCAGTGAAGACGATCCTCTAAGAAAATTTCCGTATCGTTGAGTCGCCTCGATACACACTGCCTCAACCATAGCCAAACCCGACACCGGGCGCCAGAGCCCCAACTCAGAAAGGGAACTCTAAGAACAACCACACTTGCATCAGATAACCACCCTCGAAGACGCCCCAGAATCGCATTCAGGCGAATGAGATTTTATTCAAACCCAAACGAGAAGCAATACGGTGAATGAGGAACGAAGAGAGAGACTCCTCTGGCTGCGTAGAAAGAATAGAAAAACAAGGAAGTGAACTTTTTCCTAATTTAAATGATTAGTGAACATTCAATTCAAATGAGTTTTAAGATGGACCATTGGATAAATTTTCTCTTAAAAAAATTCGAAGATTTAATAAGTGTGAATGGGGCATAAAAGTAAAATTTTACAAGGTGATTAAGTGAAAACATGGCAATATGCACAACTACAATGCTAAACTAGTTGGGTGTGTGAAAAACTCTCTCCTCTCTCTAGATTTTTTAGAGAGAGAGAGAGAGCTCCAACTCTCTTCATGGGTATTAACCCCCGCTTAGCGGGTCTGATCACCATCTCCGCTGAGCCTTTCTCTTTGAGTATGGATCCGAATTCGGCCGCCCACTTTCATTTCCTCCGGTCCCCGGTGTCCGCCTTGGTGCCGTCGTCAACCTTGTAAATCTTGACTGTGAAATCTCGCTCCGATCCCCGTTTTTTTATGTCAATCCATCCCAAATTTTATTTTGGGGCTTTTGTAGATCTGAGCCCCTTCCTCCGATCTGCATCTGCTTGGTCTAATTTGTGCAAATTAATTCTCGCATGCCTATCTTTCTCCTTTAGGTGAATCGAAAATTACGTTTCGATGGGGGGCATAAGCTCGTTCTTGTTTGGGACTTTTGTTGAACAAGGGTTCTTCTTCCCCTTTGTTATAACGAGAATGAAAATAGCGAAGAAAGACACAGAGATTTACGTGGTTCGGCAGTAATGTGTTACCTACGTCCACGACGTTTCATGAGTATATGAAGAGACTCATGAAACCCTAGACAGACAATGGACTGAAAGCCCAAAATAGACAAACGATAGGCCCATTTACAATAAACATCGCATACCGTAAAGCCGGGGTGGCGCTGCCCCTCCTAGCCCCCTTTCCAGGGGTGCGTCGCCCCCCTGGACCCCCGACTCGCTGACTGGTTAGCGAGACCACCGCCTGGGGGCGAAGCCCCCCGGACCCCAGATGCGTCGCCGGTCAACGATGATTCAAGACACATTAACACCCTTCTCTTCTCCCCTTGTCGAGTCTTGGGCAGCAAACCCCGCTCGTTTTGGGTCTCGGCCTCTTGTGCTTCTTCCCCATCCCTTGTCCATCGTCGGTTGCTGCCGGCTTAAATGATTTCACTGGTTAGGTTATGCGTTGCTCCTTGGGTCGTGGGGTGCTCTTTGGGCCCATGACTTTTTGCCTTGGACCCAAAGAACGCCCAGATGGAAAAAAAAATACAAATAACTAAAAACTAAGAGGAAAATTATTATAAACTAAAATAAAATACCCTGCAAGGGTATCAAATCCCGCTCATATGGGCTCCAAACCCCACTAGAAAGGGCGTATACTAAATCCGTTAAGGGTGGAATTTTTTTTATATATTTATAGTATAATAATGATCTCCGATTCGTTTGTTTCGGGGAGCTCCGTTCACATTTTCGACGGTGGATCGATCTCCTTATTTCACCCGTATTTGTCTCGTCTTCTGGCATCTGGTCGGTGCTTTGGTGTGGTTGCGTCTGCTTTATGTTGGGTTGCAGTATCGAGCGTCCTGTTTGATCGACGACGGATCGTGGTGGTGTTCGTGGTCTTCGAAGATCCTTCATTTAGGTGGAGGCAACGTCAGTGATCCACACCTCCTCAGGATTCGCCCTTTCCGGGCGGGGTACTGTCATGAGTCTTTACCCTCTCCCACATTGTTGGCACTCGTGGCGCGTCTTTGGTTCTCGATCGTCTTCTCTACTGGTTGACGACTTGAATAGGTTGTTTGAGTTTTTCTTTCCTCCTTGATGTTTTGTGTTCTGGTTGTATTGACGGTTTTCCCTCTGTGAACTTGTTCGACCATCGAGTTTCAGGTACGCTTGAACTCGAATTCTTACCTAATCAAAAAAAAAAAAACGCAATGCTAAACTAGTTAAAAATTATCCTCCCTTCCATTTTTTTAAATCTTAAAAATAGACTATCCCACCCGAAAATCTTTATAACCTTGGTCCAACACTTGAAAGTTACAAACAATATGGGTGATGTTCTGTAAATCCCTACATTTTAAGGGTGATTATGTGCAATTAACTAAGAAAACTAAAATCATTTTCCCGATCTCATCTGTGTACGTTCTCTCTCCTCCCTGGAAATCTCACTCGGTCTTCACTCTTCACCAGATCTCCTCCCACCGTCTGTCATCCAAAATCCACCACCAGCCGCCCACCGTCGTAGCGGCCGTCTCACGGCGGCGATTATGACAATCAAGGATCTTTCCATCTTTAGTCTCCGAGGATCTCTTCTAACAGTGGCTCTCCTAACCCTAGTTTCCTTCACCATTGTCTCTCTCAAGTCCCTTCGTTCTCCTCTCCAGCCATCTTCTTCTCCTCTTCGCGCTCAGGTACTCTCTCGATCTCCTTCTACGGATTGAATTTTCGCCCTTGATTTGATATTTTGGACTTGCTTTGTTATTGAAGGTTTCGGCGGTTCCGGTTCACGATGAGCTATCGGAGATTTATCATACCCCGGAGGTATTTAGGTTGAATTACGCTGAGATGGAGAAGAATTTCAAGGTGTATATCTATCCTGATGGTGACAGTAAGACGTTCTACCAGACGCCTAGGAAGCTCACTGGCAAGTATGCAAGCGAAGGTTATTTCTTCCAGAATATTCGGGAGAGTCGGTTTCGGACTGAGGATCCGAATCTAGCTGATCTCTTCTTCATCCCAATCTCTTGTCACAAGATGCGAGGAAAGGTATGTGTTTTTTGTGATCGCTGTTTCACGTTGTTTTTTATTGTTTGGGATTGACAGATGTTGGTTTGGATTGGTGATTTCAGACTCTAGAATTGATTTGTGGATAGAAGTTTGATTTGGAGATTCATTTTTGCATTGATTGCGTCTGTGAAAGTGGATGTTTGTTGTGCTTAGTCTTAAGAAACATCAATGAGAAGAATGAAAATGCCGAGTGATGAGTAACTGAAGCCGCTCATCTCCATAAATGATCATTAAAAAAAATGTGATATGATTTATCTATCCTTTACAGAAACTCCAGTTGCAACGGCATGAAGTATCACTGATGAAAGAAAGCTAAAATTGATGTGGTAGATTTTATGTATTTAATAGGATAAAACACTCAAAGTAAGAGCAATAAAGCTACACTGCTTTCTTAGATGACAATCTTAGTTCTTAAGAAACCATAGAAGTTCCTGCATGGAGCTCTGTGCTGCATTCAGCCTTAATTGAAATCTGCATTTGATGTGTGCTATTAGTCTATTATTGATGAGTGAACTGCTTTTTGCAGGGGATTTCATACGAGAACATGACTGTAATTGTTCGTGATTATGTTGAGGGTCTAATTACAAAGTACCCTTACTGGAATAGAACGTTAGGCGCTGATCATTTTTTCGTTACTTGCCATGATGTTGGAGTAAGGTCCACTGAGGGACTTCCATTTCTCATCAAGAATTCAATTCGAGTTGTGTGCTCCCCTAGCTATAATGTTGGGTATATTCCACACAAGGACGTGGCTTTGCCTCAAGTACTGCAGCCATTTGCTCTTCCCGCTGGTGGAAATGATCTAGAAAATAGGTACAGTGCATTTTCTACAGCCTTTCGAGTTATCTGCACTTTGAAGAAACATGGACTTTAGTGATCAGCTTTCAATTCTTTTTTGTCTTTTCAAGTTTATAATGCTCAACTTGTCATTTATGCGAGTGAGAACTAATATTCATGTATGGTACTTGATACTAAATCTAACATATTGTGTGCAGGACGACTCTCGGATTTTGGGCAGGTCATCGTAACTCTAAAATTCGAGTTATTTTGGCACGGGTCTGGGAGAATGATACAGAACTTGATATCTCAAACAACAGAATAAGTAGGGCTATTGGACCTCTACTATATCAGAAGAGGTTTTATAGGACCAAGTTCTGCATATGTCCTGGTGGTTCGCAGGTTAACAGTGCTCGCATAACTGACTCCATCCATTATGGATGTGTTCCTGGTTAGAGTTATCTCCATCTTGGCTTTTTTTTTTCTTATGCTGTGTTGTGTTTAAGCTCTTGATTCATTTCATTTCTGTCTGGAATCTAATGTCTTTGTTTGCTTTAGTGCTGTGCCTGTAGCCCATACTTTATTAGTTAACCTTGAACTTTTTAGCTGACGTTGTGTTTTCCTTCTCTGCAGTTATTATATCTGATTACTATGATTTACCCTTCAATGGGATTCTTGATTGGCGAAAATTTGCTGTAATTCTGAGGGAGAGAGATGTGTACCAGCTAAAGCAGATTCTAAAGGCTATTCCAGATGAGGAGTTTGCAAGGCTTCATAAGAATTTGGTCAAGGTATGATTTCTTGTGATTTCTATACATACCATCTGGTAATAAACCAAATAACTTTTGGCATACCTTAAGTGTGATTTTTGAAGCCTTTCCTTTACCAAGTTCTGAGTTCTTCTTTCGACCATATACCATGTTTTACCAGTGCTGAGAATACGTTTATTCCCAGGGGCTATTTCTGTGGAATTTCCTTGATATTTGAAATTATTATATGATAAGTTGCAGCATTATATCATGCCTCACTTCTGCAGTTCTGCCCACAAAATATCTGATTTTTCCCCCAAGGGACATTTGAGTTTGATGTGATTAAACTAATGATAATATATACTTACGATAGTGTTTTTGGTCTAGGTTCAAAAGCATTTCCAATGGAACTCCCCACCTATCAAGCATGACGCATTTCATATGGTTATGTACGAGCTCTGGTCAAGACGCCATGTCATCAAGTACTGACTTCGTGCAACAAACCAACCTCTTGAGAAGGCCGTGCAACATAGCAGATAAGTTGACGAGGCCAGAGGCGAGTCACTATGATGAAAGAATCCACCACAAGTAGTTGAGATCTCAATTTGTGTTTCCACTCGAACACAGTAACTCCCATCAAAGGATCAAGCACTGCAGCAGGATCCGAGCTAAATATTACCGCCTCAATGTGATGTACAATGTAAAATACCAACTTCCCAGCAACCGGTGCTTCACTTTTGATTTTGAGAACGACAATCAAACTGTGTAACATACCTCTCGAATAACAGTGATTAATTGATTCCTTTATTCTTTGTTCTTAACATGATTGCGTGAACATATGTTGGACCTTGTTTATTCAATTGGTGCAAATCTTACTCAGCTATGAGATTCCATATTCAAATTATGTTCTGGCTTTCAACACTCGTGTTATACGCTTGCCTGTATGCTTCTTGTCTTCCGAATCTGGTAAACTTATGAAAATAGAGACTGTGAAATTGAGAAACCTACATTGGAACATCACACTTTTTACACGATGAATTGGAAAACCAACAAAGACATTTTTCAATAGTGGGGCATCTAGACAGATATTCTTAGCTTCACTCTAATGTGTTTGTATGTTTTGATTGAGTTTGTTGCTCTTCAATCAAAACAGTTGCACACACAATGTAAGCAAACACAAACGAGGCAAGAGGGGAGCAAAACACAGCTTATATTCATGGATCTCAAGCATATTTAGTTGTCTAATGCAACAGAGGTGTGTATAATCAACAACATTGTTTAATATTCAAAATAACTGTCTGTACATGAAAGGGGAAAAAAAGCAAATTCTAACGCTGTTGTACATGTTAAACAATAAATTAAAATCAAACGAGTATTTTACAACACTAACTACCAAATTCTGGCTTGTAAACTCAAGTAAGGGGCAAGTCATTGTCAAATATCATTTTGCTGACACTATGTAAAGTTGGAGAATGCTCCGCCCAGACAGGGTTTGATTAGGTGTACCGGATATGATGACCTTTCCCTCGTTTCCTGGGCTTGGATGTTGCACTTCAACTTTAGCACCTGAAATCTGAAAACGTGAAAGGATTATGAGACCAAATCCCTTGAGAAGATGGGGAGGTTGGAATCATATGAATGCGTGTAAGTAGTGAGGCCTACCTCTCTAAGGCGCGCTAACTTCTCACCATCATTGTCAAAAACAGAGCTAAAGATGTTTTCAGGGACTACAACCTCAACTGTCATGTTTGTTACAGTGGCATTACTTTCTTCACTGCATTAGAAAATGAAAACAAGAATCGCCGCAATAAGTCTCTAGAGGGCATATTGAATATTAATTTGATGATGGTGTCTAAAAATGGAAGTGCGGCCTTGTTAACGATGCATATACGTTGAAACTGCACCATCTGATGAGGAAAAATGTGGTTGTCTTGGCATTTGATGATGGTGTCTAAAAATGATGATAAGGGATCATCTTCTATTTTTCCTCATCAGATGCCAAGACAACCACATGATCCACATGAAATGCAGGCAGTAAAGTAATAAATCAATCTCTACTTTGATCAATATACAGACAAAACGGAGATTATCATCCACATTCATCTATAACCTATCAATCACGCAGCATTGCGAGCGAAAATCACATCTGATTTGTCAGAAGATTGACAACAAAATGGACCACTAAACAGATTGATAACTGAAAAAGATATAGTACCACACAAGACAGAGAGGAAGCTGAAATCCAGTTCTTAATAAAAATTAAAAAAGACAACTTTCAAACACGAAATGCCAAGAACGGAAATTACTCGTCCAGGCAGAATTTTGAGTTCAAAAGCAAGTACCTTCCAAGTTCTGCCCTGCCTGTGGATGTTGTGACACCCGTTTGTCCTGCAAAATTCTGTAAACAAACTCTATGAGTATTGAAGTCTAAGGATTGCACACCTGACACAAGAAAGACATGAATGAAATTTCCAACCTGGTGGGCAAACTTTTTGGGGTTATAAAGACCATCTACATCTTGCGAAAGATTAAGATCCTCCAGCTTATGCTCTAATGTATGTGTTCTGCTCCTGGAGGAAGCACTGTTGGATGCTTGATTATAAGTTGAAACTGCACCATCCTCAGTTCTTACAGGGGGCACAAAATTGGAAACTGGATAGGAAGCAGAACTTCTTGTCTGTACCACATTTAGCCCCTTGCTAGAAAATATCCTTTCTCTTAGTTTACGGGTGATTTCAACCAGTGCATTTTGCACATTCACATAGTCACCAACTATCTTCAAGAAGAAGGCATGAATATGGTCAGCTTACTCATATATACTAACCACAAGAAACAGGAAGAATGATGTGCTACCATGGTTTCCATGGAGACACTCATAAAGTTGTACTACTTTCAATACAGTTCTGTACAAGATTTTAAAAAGTGCCATTTAAATTCATCTTTTATTAGAGACCATGTCAAACATAAATCTTAATATTTATGGGGAAAAAGCTGAGACAACAAAAATTGCTCAAATTTATAACATACTCCCTCTGTCTTGAAAAAGTTGATGTTTTAGGAAAACATACGCTTATTAAGAAAAGTTTTATTTAGAGAAAAATAAGTGCGATGAAATGCTTTTTACTTTATCAAAAGAATGTTTAATTGTTTTTGTAATTGGATTTTGCACTGAAAATTGAAAAAGGATAAGAATACATGAGTAAAAGTAATGATGAGTTTAAAAAGTAGGCTAAAAACATAAAGATTTTTAGGCAAGATCTTTGAGCTAAAACATCAACTATTTCGAGACAAGGGAGTAAAAATAATATTGAATTTTGTGCAGGATTGCCAAGGACAAATTGTACCTGCACAACCCTCTCATCATTGGAAGCACAGCGTGGGACTTGATTTCCTTCTAGCACTTGTATCCTAGTGCCAGTCACCCTTTGCAAATCCGAAACAACTGTACCTCGTACCCCAATTAAACCACCGGCTTGGTTGGATGGAATTAGTAATCTTGCAGTAAAACCTTCTCCATTATTCCATTTTGATATAAGACCATTTTTTGTGAGAGTTTCAATGGATCTTGCAAAAACACGTAAAACGGCATTCTGTGCAGGAGACTGATGTGATTCCACATTCTACAAAAACCAATCCACATATATATTACCACATATCTTAAGCATGGTATAACTGCAAGAATGCAAACCTGCTGTAGATTTTACAGCCGTCATACCCTTCTTTTTCCTTTGTTAACTTTCTATCTTTTCATGCTAAAGTGGACTATGACCAAATTTTATACATCGTATATATAATCACAATCCTCGTTATATTTTGCATTTTTTTCACTGATACTATAAGCATGAAAAGACAAACCTCCAAGGCAGAAATGGTGATGGCACGCTCATGACAACCAGCTACTGCAGCGACAAAGTATATAGAGGCCCCTGTCTCCTCTTGCATAGCCTTCACTAGGCTGCCTCCCTTGCCGATTATACTCCCAGCTGCATCAGAGGAGCAAAGCATCCTGAACATCACTTCCACTTTAACTGATCCATCCACGTTAACATTCGAGTCTCCATCTGGGAAAGAGGGGTAAGAAACTGGAGAAGGTTTTATAACATTTCCTGGAAAAGGTGTAGAAGACAATTCATTGCTTGGATATGACTGCATAATCTGTATTGGCAGACGCTGAAAGGTTCCATAAGAAGAAGTCGCAGGTGGAGTTGTTGCAACTGCTGATGCCTTCTCTTTTGGTGGGTTTTCTTGAAGACATTTGGATACTGCAACTAGTGCTTTCCTTACAGCTATACTGTCACCAGTTATCTGAATTAAACGGTGAAATCAATACAGACTCAATAAAAAAAATCCAGAAAACGAAGAGCAAAGACCTATTACAGCGACTCTCAGAATACCAAATTAACCACCAAGTTTTATATTTCAATAATTTTAAGAGTCATCAGCACAATAGGCATTGCTTACATGAGGAGAAGCAAACCGAAGCAGATATGAGGCTGAAAGAAATCTGTCAGGGGGCATATTTCAGTTCATTAAACATCAAGCAATCCATTACCGAAACATATTATAACTTCTCCAATCAATTCAATGGTCCCCAAAGATGAAATTTTTTACTTGATTTGCAACTTTCTATTATAAGATAAGCATATACAAAAGAGGTCCCAAGGAAATAAGCCATTCTACATAAGGAAATGATAATAGCATACCTGCATATGCATCTATCACAGACAGACAACAGCTAATTGATCAAATTAAACAAATAAACCAAATTAAATTACCAAAACATCAACTAGCTCATAAGTTTGTACTGCCATGGGTGCAATTTTGTTGCATTCTTTCATATCCAACAACAATCCTTATTTGAGTGGATCCCTATTCCATGATAGCTTTCCGTACATACCGAATTGGGCAACAATCTACTCTACTCTATAATTTAGGTATTTATAAGGCCTGCGGATGCAACAACTCTCTGTAAAATTCCCAATGAAGTTGCATCTGAAGAAATCATAATTGGTCTGAAATTTCACAAAACTTCAATTTTCTAACCTGAATTAGTTCATCGGCGGGATCTGCGCAGGGAGGTAGTTGCTCCAATGTCAAAACCCTAATATAAGCTCCACTCTCTCTCCTAATCTTATCGATCCTCTTCCCTTCTCTCCCCATCAGCGCTCCAATCTGAGAGGTAACTGCTAGCAACCTACAACACCGGACAACGCCGGCGCTAGAATCTGCATCCAACGGCGCGGAGCTCGCCTCAACCTCTAGAATCCTCTCGTAAACCCTAATTAGCACCTCCTGCCCCACCGAGACGTCGAAAACTTCTCCGATTTCTCCCTCCCCTACATTTCTGAACCTGACAGCCTTGTCGACGGCCTCAGAGCCGACGACGTAGACTAGCCGCTCTGCGGAGTCGGAGGCGAGCGCATCTTCGACGAGGATCCTTCCGGAGGTTTCAAGCTCGAGGTTCTTGACGACGGTGCCGGAGTGGCCGATTAAGCCGCCGGCGAAGGAAGTAGGGCAGAGGAGGCGGAAGGAAACCTGTCCTTCTTCGATGGCGATGTGGATCCTCTGAGGCTTCTTCGCTGGCCGGCCTTGCTTGTAGTCTCCGCGGTGGTAGGGCTTTTTCTGGTTCATCTGGACACTGCTGCGACGGCGAGATGATAGCTAGGAACTGATGGAAACCGCTACCAATATCGCCGGGAAGCAGCTTTCTCGGTGGTTTTCTGAGAGATGAACGGCCGGTGAAAGTGAAACGGCGGAGAAGGTACAGCGAAGTCGGCGAAGATTCTTGGAAAGCAGGCTAGTCACTCCTCCTCCTTACTTCCTTAGTAGAGTGCCCGACTGCCCGTCCACGAATTATTGCTATAATTACGTTTAATTGCATTCTAATTCTTATATGTTAAATTTGTGCACAAATTGTCCCACAAACTCGTACACGTTAGTGTGCCATGGAGATCATAAAAGCTTGCAGAAACAGAATCTCCATCAAGTGTAAGTGTAGGAGTAGGGTAGAAAAAGCTTGGGTGAGAAGATTGATGAGTTAGAGGGATTGGGCACATACAGTTTAGAGAATTGGGTGTAAAGGGTGGTGATGTCGATAGAAAGTCTTGAGAGAGGAGTTTTTTGGGGACACTTTTGCGTAGTCTAGTCCGTTGTATTTTTCCACGAGACCCTTGGTATGGTCTCCGTGCTTTTGTAACTTGGTTACACCCATCTTATATATATTTATCAGTTCAAAAAAAAAAAACTCGTACACGTTACTGTAGGAATTTTTTTTTAAAACTGAAAGAATTCGACGTACAAGACAAGACTGGTAAGTCAAGAAGTCGAAAATGAAAGGCTGAAAATGGCAGACACTCATACAGATTAATTGTCATGATACAACAAAGAAGATAAAAATATAAAAAAAAAAGCAAAAAAGAAGAATCTGTTAACAACCGATCACAAAAAATCAGGCGAACCGGCATCTGTATTTGTAAAATTAATTAGTTCATATTTTGGAATTTCTTTTACTAAATTGAACATTAAGAAAAAATAAGGTTATTGTTCGAGTCGAACGAGTCGAGTATTACTTGTTTATATTCATCTCGTTTAGGAACGAGCCGATCTCGAGTCGAGCCTAAATTTGGGCTCGAGTTTAAAATTGTGTTCATATTGGGCTTGAAAGGTAAATATAGAGATATGTGTTCATACTCGGCTCGTTTAGGAAACAAACGAGTTTCAACCGGGTTTTTTTTTCCGAGTATTATGCAACCCTACTTGCTCAAAAAATAGTAACTTAAACGAAATATTGGAAATTTCACAAAATTTGAGCTATTTCAGCTTAAATCGAACAGTCGAGCTTTGAACCGAACTTAAAAATATATTCATACTCGGTTTATTTTGAAAATAAATGAGCTCACCTCCAACTACTCGGTTCATATAACACTAAGAAAAATTGCTACTCCAAATAATTTATCACAAGGATACAAATTTTAAAAGGCATAAATATAGTAGTTTGTGTATGTAAGTTTGAGGGAAATGCACAAAGTAACCAAAAAACCGGTTTATTTGCAAGGTTGACCACTGATTGACATCTGGCAAAAATTATAAAGGGTAAGAGAGGGAGAGGGAGAGGGAGAGAGAAGTAAAAGAAAGTTTGCAGATGAGAGAGAAAGCCTGCAGAGGAGAGAGATAGAGAGAGAATGTGAAAAAAGAAAAGTAAAGTTGCAGGGGAGAGAGAGATCAATGTGGATAGGACAGAGAGTGATGGAAGAGTTTTCTCTCCTCTGCGACTTTAATGTTGTCGTTTCACTTCGAAAAAGAAGCAATTGAATGGGGGTTTATTTGCAGGTTGACGTGTAAGCAGCTTGTTTTAAATGGACACCAAAGCAAAACGACATGACACATATTGGAATCGATTGGACAAGAGTTATCGGAGAAACAAATTCACCATCGACTTCGAATAGAAAATGGGCAAATTTGCTTTCGATAAAGGTTATGCAAGAGATGTCTCCCTTAAATCTGAAGCAAATTTACTCATTTTCTATCTGAAGTCGATGATGAATCTGTTTCTCCGATAACTCATGTCTAGTCGATTCCAATATGTGTCATGTCGTTTTGCTTTGGGTGTTCAGTTAAAACTAACTACTTACATGTCAACCTACATACAAACCCCCACCCAATTGCTTCTTTTTCGATGGTTTTTATTTAAAACTTAAGATTTAATTTAAATTATATTAATGCCCCATCACTGTCACTCTTCCATCTCTCTCTGTCTTATCCTCACTAATTTCTCTCTCCCCTCTGCAACTTTACTTTTCTTTTTCGATCACTCCTCTCTCTCTCTCTTTGATTTTTTTATCGAAAGCAAACTTACCCATTTTCTATCCGAAGTCGATGGTGAATCTGTTTCTCCGATAACTCTTGTCCAATCGGTTCCAATAGGGGGCATGTCGTTTTGCTTTTGATGTCCAGTTAAAACTAACTGCTTATACATCAAACTGCAAATAAACTCAGCTCACTTGCTTCTTCTTCGATGGTTTTTCTCTGAAACTTAAGATTTAATTTTAATTATATTAATGCTTCGATGATTTTCTCTACAACCTAATATTTAATTCAAATTATATTAATTCCCCCTTACTGTCACTCTTCTCCCTTCTATCTTTGTCTCTGTCTTATCCCCTTTGTCCTCTCTCTTTTTATCGTCTGGGCTTAGAGAGGAGGGCGACACTAGAACCAGGGAAACATTGAACAACACGCAAGACAAGAAACAACCATAGGGTGTCCAGTTGAGTACAAAAGGGTGTCCAGTAATAAACCATAGAGTGGAAAGTTGATATATTGTTCATTCATCAATAATAATAAAAAAAACAAAACGGTTCACCAAGCCTCTGCGAGGGCTCCGCCACTTCGATTCCACCTCCTCTAATCCAGATGTGGCCTTCACTCGCCTCAAATTGACCTAGAAAAGCCATCACAACGAAGGTGAAGGACGAAGGCACCAAAGCGGTGCTCCAGCGGCGATTCACACTAGCGGCGCAAGACGAATTCGGGCTCCCACGGAAATCCCGTCACCCTCGAAGGCAGAGAGATAGAAGACAGAGAAATCAAAGAATAAATAAGCTCTTCAATGGAGCTCTTCGATGGAGAGAGGTGGAGAGAGGCATAGAGAGAAAGAGTTTTGGATGGGTGAAAGAGTTTTGGATGGGTGATGAGATCCTGTTCTCTCTCTCCTCTGCAGACTCCCTCTCTCCACTGGTTACAACAGGTGAGGTAACGGGGGATTTTGAGAGGGGGGGGGGGGTTAGATTTTGCAATTTATTTGGATATGGGATAGGGGGTGCAAAGGGGTCCAAGTATTTGGGTCATTTTTGCAAATCCCCCATGTAAATTTTGAGGAAATTGCAGTTAACTGAGTCAAGTATCCAACACCAACAACAATTGCATTTTGCCATTTTCTATTGTAAAAAGACTAAAAATTTTAAAAGATAGCTAATATTTGCATGTTTTTTAGGATCTTCTTATTTACACGGTGTGATCTCACCATCCGCACAGTGTCGATCTCGGGGTCCGGTGTCAGTGAGTTGGCTGTCGACTTTGGCTCTTCTAACTTGATGTCGTTGCCGAGTTCAGATGTTGGTAAATAAGCTACACAATGAATCTGAACATTTTCAGGTTGCACATGGACTTTGGCTCCTCCAACTTGATGCCAATGCCGAGTTCAGATGTTGGCAAACAAGCTGCACAATGAATCTGAACATTTCCAAGTTGCACATGCCATAGAAAAGCTCTGCAAAAGTGGTATGTGATATGCCGACCCAGTAAGTCGGCATCAGTGGAGCGTCTTCATTAATTGGCGTCGAGTACAAGCTTGCCGACTCCGGGTGTCAACATCGACACCATGCGGATGGCGAGAAGTTAACCGTGCCCATAACAGCCCCCCCTTTTCCAGAATAAGAGCAAGACTCCTATTGATTTTATTTCAAATAAGAAATTAAAACTAAATAAACTGGATTATAGAAAGGGCGAATTTGCTAAATATACCTTTGGGGAAATCTAATTAGGTAATTAGATCCACCCCAAAAAAAATTGGTGAGATGTACCTTAATCCAAATAGAGTATAAATGGTCAATGGATAATTGTTTGACCGTCGACTGGTCAACAATTGACCATTGATCGGTCAACATTGACCGTTGATCAGTCAACGTTGACCACTGATGCCACTTTTTTTGCTACTTTTTTATGTCATTTTTTTACCGTAATGCCATTTTTTCAAAGTAGTGTTTTGATTCCAATTTTTTAATGAAATTTTTTTCTTTAATGTGATGCCACTTTTTTAAAGTAGTGTTTTGATGCCATTGTTCTAATGTAATTATTTGATACCACTTATTTTTAATCAAATCGTTAGATACTGCTTTTTTAATTCAGTCAATTATATATCGATATAATTTCATTGATTCCACTTTTATTCACTAATGACACATTTGTGATTACACTTCATTGATACAAACATTTGTGATGACATTTATACTATATTTTTATACAATTAATTATACAGGAGCATAAATGTGATTAAACTTCACTGATGACATCTTTTATTGATGAATTTTAGGTCTTGTTTGGTATGAATGCTGGAATCGGAATGGGAATGTGAATTGGAATGGAATCAGAAAATCTTAATGACCCATTACTGGAGCTCGTTGTTTGGTATGCTGTTGGAATGAACCATTTATGGAATCAGGTTGCTGCTGGATCGGACTCTGCTTTCTCCTTGACTCCGTGACAGGCGGCATTATGGAAGTCTCAACAGGGTGTTCACTCCTCTGATTGGTTGCGTGCAGTTCCTATTTCTGGGCTGGGGCAGACTATGAATGGAAGGACATATCGTAGTGTGCTTAGCTATCGACTAGGTGCTCCATTGTTCACGGTGTCTAGGCCTTGTCCCGCTTGCTCTCGGACCTTTGTTGGTGATGTATATGGTGATCATGCTGTGTCTTGCGCGGGTACTGTGGGCATTAAACATCGCCACAACCTCGTTCGCGACACCTTATTGGATATCCACTACAGGTCCGGGATTTCTGTCGGTAAGGAGGTTGATATCAGTTTGGTTGATGGGCATGATAAGCACATGCGACCGGCAGATTTGCTCCTTTATTCTTGGGACAGGGGGCGTGACGTGTGTATCGATCTGACAGGGTCCTTCCCTTTGACTCAGTCTGGGATGTCTGACTTTGTGCCTGGTCGTGTTGTGGTTGATGCTGCTCAGCGTAAGTCTGTCAAGTATCGAGATTTGTGCACGACGGCTGGTTATGGTTTCTTACCCTTCTCTTTCTCTTCGTTGGGGATGGGTACGGATGCTGTTGCTTTGCTGAAGCGGATCCAGAAATTCTCGGTGTCTCAGGATGCCGGAGCCCGTGCTGCAGCCTATATTTTTTTTCTAGACTTAGTTTTGCTATTGCTAAGGGGGGTGGGAGTCCAGATTGTATCTCGGCTGCCCACTAATTTCTTGTAGTATGATTTCTTGTAGTATCGATTGGGCGTCCCTTTGTTTTCTATTTCAGAGCCTTGTTCTGCTTGCTCTAGGGTTTTTGAGGGAGACATCTTTGGAGATCATGCTGTTTCATGTGCAGGCATTGTGGGGATTAAACATCGCCATAATGTTGTCCGTGACACTTTGATAAATGTTTGTTGTCGTTCTGGGATCTCAGTTGGTAAGGAGGTCGATATTGGCCTGTGTGGGGGAGACGGGAAGCCCCTCCGATCTGCTGACATGCTTCTTTACGCGTGGGATGAAGGGATGGATGTTTGTGTTGACCTTATAGGATCATCCCCTTTGACGCAATCTGGGATGACTGATTTTGTTCCTGGGCATGTTGTGATCGAGGCGGCCCGTCGTAAGCGGTTCACGTATCTAGCCAAGTGTAAAGCCATTGGTTATGGTTTCTTGCCCTTTTCTTTCTCCGCGATGGGGGAACTTGAGTCAGACGCCACAACCCTTCTAAAAAGGATCCAGAAGTTCTCTCAAGCTCAAGATATTGGGGCTCGAAATGCAGCTCATGTTTTCACTAGGGCAGGGTTTTCTATTGCTAAAGGAGTGGGGGCCCAGATTGTTTCTCGGCTCCCCACTAATTCTTTGTAAATTCATATTATATTACTATTATTATTATAATAATAATAATAATAATAATAATAATAATAATAATAATAAATAAATAAATAAATAAATTAGTGATAAACATTATTAATGTTATTAAAAATTAAAATAAAATATACTCCATATATTAGATAAAAAAAGGGTGAATTACATTTTTGGTCCCTAACCTTTACCACTTGTTTCACTTTAGTCCTTAACCTTTGAAACGTTTCAAAATAGTCCTTGACCTTTCTATTCCGTTTCATTTTAGTCCCTAACCTTTCAAAGGTTGTAAAATAGTCCCTAACCTTACATTTTTTATTCGTTTTAGTCCCTAATATTAAAATATTATTTGGAATAAGTATAAAAAAAACCACCCTAAAGTTTTCATAATTTAAATAAAATTATTCATACAAAGAAAATTATATAAAATCATCTAACTCTATAATTTTAATTTTGAAAAATACTCGAACTATTTTACTATTTATCATAAGAGCATATTAATATAAAATTATCCATATTTTTTTTTTCACAAAAGCTCTCATAAAATTTATAGATCTTGTGATTAACTATGAGAGATTGTGGGATATTTTTTTTATTTACCAATACATAGATCCAATATATGTTTATTAATCCATTAAAATAATGAATTTGAATAATAAAAGAGATCGTTTTTAAAAAAAAAATCATAAAGTTGGATATTTGTTTTATAATTATTCTTTATATGAGTAATTTACTCATTTATATACATTATGATAACTTTAGGGTGATTTTTTATAATTATTTCAAATAATATTTTAATATCAGGGACTAAAACGAATAGCTAATATAAGCTTAGGGACTATTTTACAACCTTTGAAAGGTTAGAGACTAAAATGAAACGAAATAGAAAGGTTAAGGACTATTTTGAAATGTTTCAAAGGTTGGGGACTAAAGTGAAACAAGTGGTAAAGGTTAGGGACCAAAAATGCAATTCACCCGATAAAAAAATGGTGACAAAATAATACTAGTAATAGTAATATAATAATAATAATAATAATATATATGTATATGAAATAATAAAATACTGATAAAATAATAATATAATATAGTATAATATATATTAAATAATAAAATATTGATAATAATAACAATATAATTATAAATATTAATAATTATAATATAAAACTAAAAGATATATGTGAAATAATACAATACTGATAAAAATAATAACATTAATAGAAATATATTATTATTATTATTATTATTATTATTATTATTATTATTATTATTATGAAAAATAAAAGTATAATATGATATATATTAAATAATAAAATATTGAAAAATAATATTATAAATATAAATTTAATACAATACAATACAATACAATATAAATTTATAATAAATAATGATGATGATGATGATGATGATGAGCTACAAAATTGGGAATGGATGATTCCCGGGAATCATTACGATTCCATGTTTATATCATACCAAACACTTAAATCGAGAATCATCCATTTGGATTCCCAGTTTTGATTCCCGAGAATGGATACCAAACAAGTCCTTATTCATTGATGATATTTGTGATTACACTTTATTGATCCCGAGTTAGACAATTTAATGTTGCTAAAGAATCAAGAAAACAAGAAGCAAGCCTCCCAAGATCCCCGTTTTCAAGTGCAGCATCTGGCTCCTATTGCAAGCCAAGTCAAAGCATTTATATTCACAACGACACAGTTTTTATTTCAAAGACATATTTAAGCATGTAAAAGAGCCAAATGTATGTCCATATAATGAATTCACTAAAACAACACCATAAGCAGCCTCACAGCATAAAAAGTGACCTATTCACAAATATCTAATCCACTTTTATTGAAAATGTTTTCCCGGGGTCGAAAGAGTGTTAGCGGAGCCCCGTCCTCAAGGAAGGGGAGTGGATCGGGTCGATCGGGTAGCCAACCAGAGGTTAGCCTTCGACGTAGCGCCTCCGTTTCCGTAGCTGGAATGAGCGGATCCCCACGACGTCGGGATCAGGCGCTACTCGATGAGCAGCCGGGAATAGAGGAGGAGGAAGTTGCGTTCTGGGAACTCCTTTGGACCCTCCACCATCCCGACTCAGGAGTCCGGTTTGGCAGCCGACACTGATCCCGAAGCCACTTTCGACGCCAATGACGAGCAACCGGTCGCTTGTAAGGCTGCAACAATGAAATACTGGTTTAAGAAGGCCCTGCTTGCTCCGGGATGGGGCGACAACTATTACTCCGTCAAGTGCAACTTCTGCCCAACGATCTACAAGCACAAGAAGGGGAACAAATATGGCAACTACGGACGTCATATCGAATCGAAGCATCCGGAGAAGCTCGGCTTGGCGAAAGGTCAAACTCAACTTTTTGGGTACACAAGAGTATAGATTGACTCAAAGAGTTTTTTCAATCAGTTTTGACAACGCATCCCCTAATATTGTCAGCCCGGGATATGGAGGAGATTTTTCCATATTCGTTGCGCACCTCATATTTTAAAATTATATGTTCAAGATGGTTTAACTTATATACAGTCGATTATCGAACCTATTCGATATGTTTTACGGGCACTTTGGCAAAGCAAACAACTTCACCACCAATGGCTCCAGTTTTGCCGATCTAACAATGTGCGCCCGAAGAACTTCCCCCGATATGTTAGCACTAAGTGGAACTCGACATACAAAATGATTTATGATTCTTATCAATATAGAGAACTTCTTTCCGTTTTTGCCACCCAAAACATCGAAAGTTCAAACATTTTAGGGGATATGTGGGTGGTTGCTCGAGATGTAATTGAGGTTTTCAAGGTTTTCCATGATGCAACTGATGTGCGCCTAATTTACCATGTTTTATACTATCTTTTATATTGATTTATGTCTGCATTTCCTATTTCTGAGTTTGATTTATACAAAATATGTGTAGTTTATATTTATTTGCAATATATGGAGGTCTACACAAGTTTCAGTTTAATTTCGCAGAAATCGAACGCACTTTGGAGCCTAAACGAAAGTCATGAAAACATTGGAGAAACTAAGGAAGAGTTGTATCCCTCGAAAATAGCTTTCCAACGCATACTCATATGCGTCAATCGGGCGGACAATGACTCGGGAAAGTGCGTTTCAAGACGGAGCAGAATGCTGAAAGCGCACAGAACTAGTCGACGTCGACCAGACTGGTCGAAATCATCTCCTCAAGCACCTGTCAAGCACAGCACCACTCGAGAGCCCAAAAATGACTTGACGTCGAGTACTTTACTCGATGTCGACTACCTGTCGAGTGCAAATCATTGTCGAGATCGAGCACAATCCAAGGAGTAGAAGAATTCTACTCGACGTCGAGTACTTTACTCGATGTCGAGTACACCCTGGCGCCGGTCTGAGTCGGAATCGAGTGGAATCTGAGTGATTGAGTTTACTTGCAAGTGAAGGCACATGGAATTCTATCAAGAGGAATGAAGATCTATCAAGTTAAAGATATTTATCCACATTAGGGATTCCTACTTCTACTTTATTTGTCTTATTTATCACAATTTTATCTTAGGAAAGAGGATAGTTAAGTATAGATATAGATAGAATTGTTCTTTCCTTGATTAGCTTGGATTGAACACTATAAATAAAGCCCCAGGGGTTGGTTTTTATGCATTCTATTCTACAACACACTTATTTTCGAAGGTAGGAGTTTTAGAGAGCTTTGGCCGAGTAGGAGTTGGAAAGGCAAGAGTGGATTTGGCTTCGATCGGTTGTAAGCTTTTGATTCAATTTAATGAAAATTAGTTTCTTTATATTATTGATGTTGAAGAGCGAGTAGACACCCAACTTCTATTGTGATTTCATCTTCTATCCCTGATTTACATGATTCTTCTGCAACATTCAAAGGTGATCCTTATTTGTGTTATCACTAGAAAAAAAAAACAAATTAGCCACGGACAGTAGCAACGACATGGATATCCCGTGGCCATTGGGTTAATTTTTGCCACAGCATAGCGACGACAAGTCAAGGGTTGCTTAAATTTGCAATGGAGTTTGAGGTTCCGTTGCTTAATTCGCTATAGCT
Organism: Persicaria maculosa; assembly: GCA_963922045.1. NCBI lineage: Eukaryota > Viridiplantae > Streptophyta > Magnoliopsida > Caryophyllales > Polygonaceae > Persicaria > Persicaria maculosa. Next base: position 63,830,121 of record OY998263.1, on the reverse strand, counting down.
GGCCAATATTTTCTATGGAAGGGAAACGATCCGTGGCTAAACACTTAACTTTTCATCAAAAAATAAAGGAAAAGAAATTAAAAAGAAAAGAGAGATAAAACCAGACCCCCGACTACCTCGATCAAAACCCAATCTCTTGTTCACCCGCCTCTCATCTTTCTCTACCCTTCTCTCTGTCTCCAGTTGAAATCCAAAGGAAAAAACTCTTCTTGAAATCGAACATCGGCTTAGCTATCGTTCCTTCTTGCCTCTCGTTTTGTGCGATTCATATCATGTAAGCTTTACTTTTTGCCGTTGGTTTGTGTTCTTTTCATTTTTCTCCTCTTTGTTGAGTTTTCTGGATTTCTTTGAGTTTTTTCGAACTTCTAGGGCATCTTTTGTCTCTCAATTGGGATGTTCGTGAGTTAGGAGATGGTGGTTGCAATTCTGGATCGTATTGCTCCTTGCAATGCTGGATCTGATCAATTCTTGATGTATTGTGGTAGATATGGCCGTTCTCTTCCCCTTCTTTTGCAAACTGGTGCTTCTTCGGAGATTCATTGTAAGTGTGCCGATTAAACCGGCTTACTGGAACTCAAGTTGTAGATCTGGTGCTTCTCTTGTGATTGGGATAGATTTGGTGCTTTTTTAGTTGTTGAAACCCTAGACCTGTGGGAAAATTTGAGGTGTATGCCCACTGCTGAAGGTGATGAGAAGGGTGATGATCTAGGTGGTGCATTGGCGGTTGCTGGTTGTTTGCAAGCCATAAGCAAGATTCTTGAATCAGTAAGCAAGCTCCCACATTTATTTGTTCAAGTTTCAGATAATGTGTTATAGGTCTATTGCCCTATATATACTAATTCATAACCCCTCATTGACACTAATAAAACTATACATTGACCCTTCCTAGTTCTATCCTAGATGAAAAAAACTTCCCTAATCTCAGAAATCTTAACCCATCAATCTAACAATGCCACCTCATGACTTGTCTAAAAGAAAATGAACTTCAGCAAAGTAGCATCTCATAATTTAGCATCTAGAATAGAATATGCAGCAGATCACTCCCTATTATCATCCTTAATCATATGCATCCCTTGTTGTCTTTGTCTCTTCTACTACTCTATGCGTTGGAATGCCTGTCCGATTGTGTTGTAGGAATTTTGTTTCATTGTTTGACTGTCTACTAGTTTTGTAGGAATCTTGCTCAACATCACCTTTATCAGGAAACAATATACAACTTTAAAAGTGAGAAGCATGTTAAAACTACACCATTTTTGTTCTAACTTCTAAAAATTAATGTGCCCAATATTATTACAGCCCAGTAGATATTATTTAAGCAATAGGAAAAAGTGAGGTCCATTTTGCTTCATTATTTGCTAATCTCGTAATCATTTGAGGTGCATTTTCAGCTTGGTATTACTTAAGCAATAGGAAAAAGTGTTCTACAAATGAGTTATTTGCATATTAGCTGCCTTATGCTTTTTTTTTTTTTATCTTTGACTGGGTTAGGGAAAATTTGAATTTTGCTTTCCTAACTTATTGTTTGCGGTTGTTGTGACTGATGTATTTGACCTCGAGAAACCAGTAGTCTCCACCTATGAAGAAGTTTTGTCTGTAGCTGATAACTTTTCCAATACAAACCTTCTTGGACATGAAGTTATGGTTCTAGCCATTAGTCGATCATCTTAATGCATGACAACTTATCTTGTTTTTTCTTGCAGTTTTTTGAATCAAAGCTTAATATTCTTGGAAAGGACATTAAGGAAGCAAATCCAGCTCTTTCTTTTTTTTTCTCAATATTGTGATGCTGTTTCATTTTTGCCTCTTGTGATCATTATGTTTAGTCTTTGGGATTAGTTTTAATTTATCTTTCCATTGCTAGTTTAAATGTGCGGGTTATTTTTATTTCTTTTTAGAGTTATATATTGTCCCTTTTAAGTATTTGTTTACATGATAGCATCGCTTAAAAATAATGTGGGATTGCGAGTTGATCATTATTACAGGTTTTTATATACTTGATTTCATTGTATTAGTAGTTTATTTATTTTATTAAAATTATGATGGGCAAGGGATTTTTTGTGTATGTCTGATTATGGGATTCCTTACTGATTAGTCATTTATCTTATTTTCTTAAATGCTTTTCCAATTTTATCTATATTTTATTTGTTCATGTTTTGATTATGTACCCGTTCTAATGGAACTATTTGAATCTGATCCATGACTCATTTCAATAATTTTGCTTTCGTTGTCTAGTTCTATAATCAAGTTGATCACTCTCTATATTTTTATCTCTTGCAGAATTAAGTTGTTGATCATTCTCTCTAACAGTTGAGAGGTCGAGCAGTTGTAGAAATTCACGTCTTTTGATTTATGGTAATGCTCTTCTCTGGTTCCCTTGATTCTATTACTTTATGATGCTAGAAAAAACCATGATTGGTTTAGACTTAAGTAATTTCGTGTCTTAGATGCTCATGTCATTTTCCCAAGCTACTATAGTTGTGTGTCCACGTTATGCTGAAGCTAGAAGTGAGAACTACTGGCTATTTTATGGTGAAGCCAGTATGAAAATTGTTTTTGTTAGATGCCTTTCGGTTACTTGCTAAACTGATCCTATCAACTTTCAAATTTATAGTAATTTTTATGCTCTCTCTATGGGATTCTTCCACCAGGGTATAAACCACATCCCTCTTATGCCTATTTCAGGTCTCGGATTGCTGTTGCACCCTTAGAGCAACTAAAATTATTAGTCCAGGTATTTCATCGTAGTTTGAACAAACGTGAATTCAACTAGGAGTGTGTTACACATTGATTCAAATACATGAATTCGACATTTTTCTATTATTTCATATTTGTTTTGCACTTTATCAAAAGGCATGATAAAGTGCAAATGGTTGTCATTTATAGTTTGATTGCAAGCTACCTTCTTATCATTTTTTTCCACAGTACTTTGTCGTTGTTAATTTGTTTTTTTTTTTTGCAGTGTATTGAAGCGAAAGTGATCTTAATGCAAAATTGAATTAATTATGTGAAAATGGTTAGTAACAATTAGGGTTTATGCGAAAGCCTCTATCTTCTTAATTGTTAATGACGAAAGTTATTTGATGAAAAGGGCAAGTTCTTTTATACCTTTAGCATTGTTCTTATATGGTTATCGTTGTGGCGTTGAAACCCCGATTCTAGGAGCTTTTAGATTATTGAATTCGAATCCCCAATTTCGTGTTTAGTTCTGTTTTGATTTCATCATAAAGTTACGATTTTAATATGCACAGACTCACTCGAGATCGACTACTGTTTAGTCGACGTCGAGTACCACTAGTCGATATCGAGTACTTTTGTGCTTGATATTGCTTGTTTTCGTCTTCTGTTGTGCAGCTGTAGGTTTAGTCGGCAGGTGGGGTCAATATCAAGTAGCCTTCTGGTCGAGTTCGAGGAGAATTTGGAACTAATCAGGCGAGCGCTGACACGCTTCCTCGTGGATACGATCCTGAATACCCTACCACTACAACGGGAGGGTTTCTTGTATTTTATTTGCTTGGACAGGGACTTGGTTTCGTTCTTTATATTTGACATCTATTTCGTTACTTGATTTTCCTCCACAACAGCAACCGAAACTTTTAGTCATCCTTACATTCCTACATCTAGTGTTTTCTGTTTTGTAGCTATGAACATTGCCATAGCCCTTCAGGACGGGCTTCAAGTGCAATGCATATCCGACGTTGTTTTCACCCTGCGGGAGAAATGGTTGTTTTATTACAAAATTATTCCTGATATTTTCCTTGTAGCTTGTTGTTTCGTCCCTAGATACAAATTAACTAGGCTTCAAAAGTTTTTAGAAAACTATTTTCCTACGCTCGATGTCCAAGATGATCCCGATTGCAATGTTTCAATTATAGTTGCTAGAGTTAGGGGGTTATTGAAGCATTATATACTCATTTTTCAACGGGCGCTAGAGTGCCTAACATCCCTTCTCTTGCGCCTTCCAACTCGAGCGGCTCCTCACTTACTAGTATTACCGCTCGAACTAAGGCTCTTGCTAGAGATATTTTTGGCACAAAGAGGTCTAGATTCTGCTGCCAAAGAGCTCACATGGCTCAAAGCTCCTAATTGAGGGGGGGGGGTCAATAAAAAGGAAAACAATCACCAATACATGCAACATAAAGATAGGGGGTATGACTGTTGCAGTAACATGGAGATTGAAGGTTCGATAATGTACAACAAAGTGGAATAAAGATACTCTAGAAGGGGGGTTGAATAGAGTATGCCAAATTTTCGCTGTCTATCTCAAGACTTTTGAAACGCTTGCAAAACCCTTAAAGAGTAAACTCAATTCTTTCGTTTGGGAAACAAGAATCACAATAAAGTTATACAATTCGAAACAAGTGCGGAAATATTGGTAAAGCAACAAGTAAAGAACACAACGAATTGTTAACGAGGTTCGGCTCCTTAAAGGCTTAGTCCCCACCTAGGGTTCTTCCACAACCCTCTGAATTCAATCGGTTTTATTGATTCACAAGACTTAGGATCCTAATAGCTCACCGAGAAGCCTCTCTCCTATACAATTGCAATCTAGTCAACTCACGTTCCCTTGGAGTCCTAGACCAATCTAGAAGAGCCCCACCTCTCTCAGCTATCTAGTACAATCCTCTTACACTTCGTGAATCAATCGCCTAGTGCTCACTTTCCGAGTTATAAACTCTCGAGTATAACACTCTCTTAGAATATATCATATAAGCTCACTGTGTAACTCTCAAATGCTTTGAAACAAAAGATACGACTCTTAACACCTAGCAGAGAGTACACGAAGAAGACAGATTGACTTGAGGGCTTGTGTGTGTTGTAGTTCAATGATGTTTGTGTTTGACACTTGTACTTCTTCTCTCTTCTTCATCTTCTTTTTATACTTTATCAAATCGGCGCCATTTGAAGAAAGAATCATCTCCCAACGGCTACTTCAAATCATGGCTTAGATGCAATCTTCATAATCTTCTATTCTGGGAAACTTGTGAGTGCATGATCTTCCATTTGATTCTTTACGTATTTCAGCTCAAGGAAGGAGATCTTCTCGAAATCTACACTGTATGGTTAGTACAATATATATATATAATAATATCTAAAAACCATACATAAATAATATATGTAAATAAAATGCATACAATACAGGTTTTGAATTTCATCAATAGCTTTAGCTTCAAGACCTTTGACACAAGCTTTGTGTCAAAGCCTTTGAAACCATTTCCGATTTTCATCAAGGGAGTGGAGTTATCAATCTCCCCCTTGATGAAAGACAAAACCTGTGCATCCCTGTAACTTAGTCAAGCAAATATATCATAAGGCGAAATCGGACTAAGTACCTGCATGGGTTAGACAAATGTTGGATCATATAAGTTTAAAAACAATGATAAAGACATCCAAAAAAATAAGACAAAATAAGGTCTTCCAAGACCCTAGTTCAAAGCAGTTTGAAAGTCTAACGTCTAAACCATAAACCATCTCCCCCTTTTTGTCTTTCAACAAAGGGAGGAGTATAAAAATAGTCATCAAAAGTTTTGAAAACAAGGCCAGCAGTGTTAGAGAGTTTAGATCAAGGCGAGGATAGGGGTTTAGGGTTCATCGTCTTGAGCACCATCCGTGATCAGCATCTTCAACTCGTTCAACAGCTTGGCCATCTCTCCAATCTCAAGCATCAACTCGTGGTACAGCTCCTTGACGTCCAGGCGAACTTCCTCCAGACCCAACTCAAGGTTCTCCATGCGCTCATCAATGGCAGAGGCAGTGGGAAGAGCTTTTGAAGAAGGAGAGGCAAGACTCCAAGTCCCTTGAGGGGACTGAGTTATGCCAATCTTCTCAAAACTCTTGGAGTTAAATTTTCCCGTATGATGTTGTTGTTCTTCATTTTCAAAATCAATTTTAGAAGCTTTGAAGACATGGGTCAAAAGGTTTGCGAATGGGAGAGGAGTTCATTTTCTGGCTTTGCGGGTGTAAGCAATTGATCCTAGAATGGTATTGACTAGATCAAGATCATGGCCATTCAATATTCGGTATAAGAGGACCATAACATTGTCAGTGAGAAGGGAGTCAGAGTTGATTCGGGGTAAAAGACATCTCACAATGATTTTGAAGATGATTTTGGCTTCAAGTGCGAGGGACGAGTGGGTGAGTTGTTTAGTGGTGCTGCTTGATACTTCGAGGAGCAGGTATTTGGATCGAGCAAGAGTAACACACTGGTCTTTTGTGGGAGTGTCAGAGGAGGGTGGACATGGTTTAGGAAGACCAAGGAGTTCAGCAAAGTCACGGGAGTTGAACATGATTCTAACTCCTTTGACGACTGACTCCAGAGTCCAACCTTCAACAGTGTGTTTGGCTTTGAGGTTTATGTAGAAAAGACGGGTGAGTTGGGGGTAGTACTCAGATTCAAGGTTCAGCAGGGTCCAGGCAAGGGTTTGTTTGAGAAGAGAGATGCAGGGTAGGTTCAAAGCCTCTAAAAAATCAAGATCAATAAAATCAGAACAACAAATCTTACGAGTTCTAAACTCGTCTACCCATTTGACAGCCATCTCGGCATTCTCAAACCAGAAGGAGGGTAAGGATTGGTTTACTTGGATAAGTGCAGGGGGATCGGCGTTCTTTCTTCGGGCTTTTGTAGGAGCGGTTGACTTGACAGGCGCGTCAAAGCTTCTGAGAGTGGCTTTCCTCGAACGCTTGGGAGGTGGAGACTTATTGGCTTTAGCGGCTTCGCGCTTCTTCGGAGAAGGGGGAGGAGGAGGAGGAGGAGGAGAGGGAACAAGTTCCGGCTCCTCTTCCTCTTCTTCCTCGGACACCGAGTCCTTAGCAGACACTTTAGCCTCATCTCCCTCGGCCTCCTCGTCATCCTCAGTCTTGTCGTCCTCCAATTCCTCTTCCTCTGGTTCCTCTACAGCGGGAACCTCCTTCTCTGCTTCTCTCTTGGCCTCTTCCTCAGCCTCTTTCCTTGCTTTCTCAGCCTCTTCCTCAGCCTTTTTCCTTGCTTTCTCATCCTCTTCCTCGACCTTTTTCTTTTTCTGGGCCTCTTCCTCGGCCTCTTTTGCAACATCTCTCTCTAGAATCTCATCAAGATCTTCCTCTTCCTCAGCAATGATCTTTCTCTTTCCTTTAAGCTTTGCACTTAGTGGCTTCTTTGTCGGGCGCTTCAAGGACCATTTGATTTCGGCAATGGTGCTCTCAGGGACGGTGCTCGGGACAATGGTTTGAGGGGTAGGCTCGAGTTGAGGAAAAATCACGAGGGGGATCTGACGACCTTTGGGGGTAGCGCCAAGGTGTTTGGGTGTGGAGATTTTCTTGGATTTGGGTGCCATGGATGGGATTTGGTGAAAATTCTAGAGAAAGGTTGAAGAAGAACGTTAAAGGTCGGAAGGATTTGGTAGCTTCTGGAGAGATGAATAGTGGAGGTAAGAATGTGTGGTTTAAAAAGGGCGAGTGAGGTAAGTTGACGGGACAAGTTTGTGGTTCCAATGGTAATAATCATAACACAACTGCCAATTTTAAAAGATCCGACTTACCAAATAATTCAAAATTCAAAACATCCTTTCAAATCTTAAAGGCAAGAGAAGATTTATCCGATATTAAAATAGTTTCCACAAATAAATTGTACTCGGATAAAAAGATTTTTCGGAAAATAAAATAGGTAACATATAAAGAAGGTTAAAATCCATTAGAACAATATTTTATCAAATATCTAATAAGATATCGACCAAATATATGATCCGTTATATGTGCTCTACTATTCAGTTCACACACTTTGACATGAATCTCAAAGGTCTTGAAACTGAGTAGAAGTTTTCTTTCGTAAAGGGAAAGCTCCCCCTACGAAAGTGCATCCCTGTTAAGCATTCCGATCTCACGTCTAATGAAGGTGAACCTGTCCTCTGCCAATGGCTTAGTAAAAATGTCAGCCCATTGATAATCAATTGAAATAAAGGATATGGACACATCACCTTTTTCGACATGGTCTCTAATGAAATGATGCCTTACATCAATATGTTTGGTCCTTGAATGCTGAATGAGATTCTTTGTAATGGAGATGGCACTTGTGTTGTCATACTTAATGGGAATGTCTTTGAGGTCGATTCCAAGATCTCTCATTTGTTGAGCTGTCCAAAGGATTTGGGAGCAACATGCTCCAGCTGCTATGTATTCGGCTTCGGCAGTGGAAAGAGCAACTGAGTTTTGTTTCTTTGAGTGCCAACTAATCAAGGATGCCCCTAAGAATTGGCAACATCCCGACGTGCTCTTCCTATCCACCTTGTAGCCTACAAAGTCTGCATCAGAATACCCAATTAGTATAAAATCTCTTTGCTTTGGATACCACAAGCCAAGCTCCTTAGTGCCATTGAGATATCGAAAAATCTTCTTCACAACCACAAGGTGAGATTCTTTAGGGTCAGCTTGAAACCTAGCACACATGCAAACATTAAACATGATGTCAGGTCTACTAGCAGTAAGATATAATAAAGATCCAATCATCCCTCGATACTCCTTTTAATTGACACTCTTCCCGGTCTTGTCTTGATCTAAGGACAAGGTTGAGCTCATGGGTGTCTTGGCTACTTTGGATTGATCCATCTTGAACTTCTTCAATAGATCCTTAGTATACTTGCTTTGGTTGACAAATATCCTTTTCTTAGGTTGATGAACTTACAACCCCAAAAAGAATTTGAGTTCTCACATTAAGCTCATCTCAAATTCACTGCACATAATATCATAAAATTCCTTGCACAAAGATGTGTTAGTAGCCCCAAACAATATATCATCAACATATATTTGGATAACCAATATGTCCTTTCCTTTGGTCTTGATAAAAAGTGTCTTGTCGATCAACCCCCTTTTAAAATCATTTTCTAAAAGATATTTTGACAAACGCTCATACCAAGCTCTTGGGGCTTATTTCAAACCATATAGCGCTTTGTCTAGTTTGTAAACATGATTAGGAAATTCCGAACTTTCAAAACCTGGGGGTTGAGCCACATAGACTTCTTCCTCTAAGAAACCATTAAGAAATGTACACTTGACATCCATTTGATATAATTTTATGCCCATAAAAGATGCAAATGCTAAAAAGATACGAATGGCTTCAAGCCTGGCTACGGGAGCAAAAGTATCCTCGTAGTCGATACCTTCCTCTTGATTGTAGCCTTGAGCAACAAGCCTTGCTTTGTTCCTCACGATCTTACCATTCTCATCTAGCTTGTTCCGAAATACCCAACGTGTGCCAATGACTGATTGATGCTTTGGCCTGGGCTTCAAGGTCCAGACTTTGTTCCTTTCAAATTCGTTAAGCTCACTTTGCATAGCAATGATCCAGTCTGGCTCTTGAAGGGCCTCATCTACCTTCTTTGGTTCTACAAGTGAAACAAAAGCGTGAAAAGAATAGAGATCTTTAAGTTTAGAACGAGTTTGAACACTAGATGTAGGGTCAGAGATGATATCCTTTAATGAGTGTGATGAGGAGTATTTGAATTTTCTCTTGCTAGTCTCAGCTCCCTGGTTCGTCACATCAACAGGATTGATTTGTGGTACATCTGACTCCATGGATATGTTAGGCTTAGTTACAGCAGTTTATGAAGTCTCAACACTTTTGGATTGGTCGCCAAGGGCTTTGGGCTGAGCTTCAAGACCTTAGGCAAATTCCTCGGTGTTAAGAATCTGATCCTGCATGTTCCTCTTCTCTGTGTTCTTAGTAGCAATATCATCACCATCCTCATTCTCTGTATGGCTGTTAAGGTCTAAATCTGCAACACTTTCACTTAAAGAACCGTCATTGCATTCATCAAATATAACATGAATACTTTCCTCAACCATCTTGGTCCTTTTGTTGAAGATTCTATATGCTTTGCTACTTGTGGAGTAACCAAGAAATATACCTTCATCACTATGCGCATCAAATTTCCCAAGGTTATCTTTTCCATTGTTATGAACAAAATAACTACAGCCAAATGGTTTAAAATACGATATAAGGGGTTTGCGGCCTTTGAAAAGTTCATAAGGAGTTTTCTTTAAGATGGAACGAATAAGACAACGATTCAAAATATAGTTAGCTGTGTTAACAGCTTCAGCCCAATAGGTTTTAGGTAATGCATTTTCTAAAAGCATAGTCCTGGCCATGTCCTCTAGGGTGCGGTTCTTTCGTTCCACAACCCCATTTTGTTGAGGTGTCCTAGGAGCAGAAAAATTATGGGAGATGTCATATTTAGCACAAAACAAATCAAACTGAAGTTGATCAAACTCCCTACCATGATCACTTCGAATTGACACTATGAGCTCATTTCTTAAAGTTTACAGCTCCTTAGAAAGTTTTGAAAACTCAAATAAGGCCTCTGATTTTTCTTTTAAAAATGCAATCCAAGTATATCTCGAAAAATCATCAACAACAACAAGCATGTACTTTTTACCATTGGGAGATTTGACTCGCATAGGACCGCATAAATCCATATGTAAAAGTTCAAGGGGTCTAGAAGTACTTACAACCTTCTTGGGTTTGAAAGAGCTACGTGTTTGTTTACCTCGTGTGCATGCTTTGCACATATCAATACCTTTGAAGTCCATCTCAGGTAGTCCTCTTACAAGCCCTTTGGACACAAGTTTTTGTAGTGTATGTGGGCTTACATGACCGAGTCTCTTGTGCCAGAGCTTTGGATCGTCCGTCAAAGCCTTTAGACAGGTTAAGCTTCCTTGTGCCACTTGCTCAGCATTCACGGCATAGATGTTGTTATAGCGATAGTCAGTTGGAACTATTTCACCTGTATCTTCTCTGCGCACTAAACATCTTTTCTTGTTAAATCCAACATCATTACCACTATCACATAGTTGAGAAACACTAAGCAAATTATACTTCAAACCATTAACAAGATAAACATTTTTAATGTTGTGGTTAGGATCACTCCCAATACTACCGATACCAATGATGTCACACTTCCCTTTGTCACCAAGAGTGATTGTTCCAGTGGATTGCTTCTTTAGTTCATGGAAGAGAGACCTCTTCCCACTCATATGTCTAGAGCATCCACTATCAATAATCCACTTTTGCTCTTTCACCTTGGTGATCTCCTACAAGACAAAAATCAACCTTTGTGGCTAGACCAATAAGCAAATTTAGATCCATTATTGGGATAAACCATATTAGGTAAAATAGTGCATTTGGGGACCCAAACTTGCGTTATCCGTTCTTTTCTCAAGTGAACAGGAAATGTATTGCGAATAATATGTGGATCCTTTCTTCTATAGGGGCAGGTCTCTCTTACATGTCCCTTTCTTGCACAGTGGTGACATATATGAGAGGTTCCGCTTCCTTTTGCCATCACAAAAGTGGTAATGTGTTGCTTCTTTAAAAACCTCGGGTTGTAGCCAATACCACTTTTGTTTAGAGAACTTTGTTGCTAACCCAACATCCTATCAAGAGTGCCCTTGGACTTGGTAAAACTTATGAGGGCTGTCTGTTGGTCTTGAATCTTCTTATTCAGGGAGATCTTCTCGTTCTCTAAGTCATGATGTTCACTTCTTAGAGACGAGAGATCTTGCTTGAGTTCAGATTTCTCTGAGTCAAGAGTCTTAACTTTAATGTCAAGACCCGAATAAGAGGTTTCAAGACTTTTGACCCTCATTGACAGTTCCTCAATAGTTCTTTCCTGGTGTTTGGGAGTAAAAATTCGTGTTTAATTAAAAGATGTCATTTAAGCTCATGAAATTATTTTCGTGAAGGCTCTCATGTGATATTAAAAACGAATACAAATTGGCTAACAATGATTATAAACAAGTAAAGAGTGCGCAAAATGTGTTACATATCAAATACACCATTTTAACGTACTATAAGCTTATAAGCTAGAATATACAAGTTCAATGCGACAGCCGAGCATACAAAAAAAAAATAGCTATGAAGTCGAGGGCATGAATCCCGTCAAATAGGAGGCGAATTGCTCAAAATTCAACACTAGCTCAGCTCTGTTCAATCTGCAAAATCAAAATCAAGATTGAATTAGTGGGTTATAAGTGAAACAAGGGTGGGCTTTTGTTAAATTAAATGGCCCAACCCAAGATATTATGGCTGCCAGATTTTCTCTTGTGAGAGCCAGAACCGAAAGGAAAAAAATAAGAAAATCATCAAAATGGATAAACAAATAGCTAAACAAGAAAGGCTATCCATACATGAAATAAATAAATAAATAAAATCAGCAGTTTAACAGATAAAGGAGAGAAGATCAGCAGTTAATATTAATACCCGGTAAAAGAAAGAAGATCAGCAAAAAAAAAAAGATAAGTGTTTTATCTTAAAGGAAAAGAAAGATAGTTTCCTAACTAGGATCTATCCTATTTTGTGCATTCTCCCTATAAAAGAGGCTAAGTCTAGGGTTGAAAGGAAAAAATCACACGGCAGAAAAAAGCTGCAGAGAAAAAGAAAACAAATACACCAAGCATACAAACACGCAAGAAGGCAAGGAAGAAGAAGAGAGCCAACAAGGTAGCTCTCCCTCTATGCGTGGGGATTCCTATTGATTCTTGAAACCCCGCCCTTGCAAACCCTCAAGCTTTCGCTCGTGGCTTAGGCCCTTGCAAACCTTGCAGGCTTTCACTTGTTGCCTGGGATTCGGAATCATCAAATAGCCCTAAAATTGGGCGAAATGCTGCTGGAATTTTCCTAACCTAGTCAATCAATTCAAGCATACAAGCAAACCAAAGGAAAACAAATTCACAAGCAGTCAAATAATGGAGTTGGAGAGCGAATATATTTGCTCTTCAGTTTCGAGCAAAAACAAATCCTCAAGTGACTCCAACTACACAATCAGGCTATTCAAATCATGGCTGTTCAAGAATGCTACAAGCAAAACGTGGCAAAACTCTGCCAAGATCTACACAAAAAATCTGCACTAATCAACCCGGTGCAAGTTAAGTGTTTGTGACAAGCAAATCCAAAGTCCTAATGACGTTCACCAAACTCTAAGAGAACAAGGGTGAAACTTGGCCAAAATCCATTCAAAACGCTACTCAAATTTTCTGAATGCGCCAACAAGGTCACAAACAAACTGCAAGCAATCTCAAGAAGAAGAAAAAAAAGAGATAGCAGAAACTAAGAGCAAAGAAAACACACAAGTTTTCTGTTTCACACAAAGAACAAAATCCTAAGTCAAAACTTTGCTGAAGTTTCTGCAAAGACACAAAGTCTTATTAAGGCTAAATCTACAAGTTTCAAGCAAATTCAAGCAACCCAAAGAGAACAAAAAAAAAAAGGGGCTCACTGCAGCCAATTAAAACAAAGGGACATTGAACATATTCTGTTCAATTTCACACAAAACAAATCCTAAGTCAGGCCTAGGTTTCAGAGCGGAATCAAAGACAGAGCAAAATTCCACATAAATTCAATCTGTCAATATCTTCTGCGAGACATGAACTGGGCAATATCAAAGAGATACAAAATCTCATTCAAAGCCTAAATCTATATGTTTCAAGAAAAAAAAAAGAGAGACAATCAAACCAGAACAAGGCGGCCACACAAGCAAAGACACCAAATTAAACTCCTAATCAAGCTAGGGAAAAGTGTTGCAAAACACAAAACTAAAGGCCTCAATGGTCCTAACCAAACAGTTTAATCATCCCAAATTGCATAATTCAAGCACACAAAATTAAGGATCAGCAGAAGTAAGAAAGGAAAAAATCAAACCGAACATACCCGGCTGGAGGGTCTGTATTTGCAGCGACCTTCAGGGGTGATCATTCCTTTGAAAGGGTGACAGGGATACTGAAATTTGAGCATAAATTAATAAATTATCAAGGCCCTAAACAAGATTAATAATTTGGGTTGAATGTTCAAAGATTCAAGAGTGCTAACCCGGGAATCTTAGAAGTCGGAATTCCTATGGCCTTGGAGCTCCCGAGCGCTTACTATCCCGCTGGTCTTTTCCGTCGTAGCTTTCCAAACGGAAATCCAAAATTACAAATAAAAAAAAAATTGGATTAAAGCAAAGACAAATTAGGGGAAAGGAAAGAGAAGAAATCCTTCTACCCAAACCGAAAAGCCCTAATTTCCCAAATCGCTACCCTAAAAAAAATCGCAAATGAGAGTCGTTCAAACTCAGAAATTGAGCATGCGATTAAAGGGAAGGGCAAAAGACGTTCCTAATCCGAGCTTTAATCATTCAAATCGAAGGTGCAATGGCGGAAATTCGGAATTAAAAAAAAACCCCTAAAATCACAAATTCTAGAAAATCGATCAAACCTAGAAATTAAACCTTCAATCGAAGCAGATATGGAAAGAAGCTTGAGATTTGGGATACAAATCGCCCAAGTATTGAACTGGATGTGAAAATTCGAAGTCGAAGGGATGATCGCACCTGATCAGTGGCGACGCAGCAGCGGGTCGTCGCGTCTGTCACCCTCGCCTTCAACACGTCGGCACTCCGCTTTCCTCTATTGCGAGCGCCCAGATCCAGAGTTCTCTGTAGGTTGTCGAAGTTCCATCACCATAGCGGGACTCGCAAGCTCGGTTGTTGGTTCTCTTAATTTTGTCGAATGGGATGGAGTTCAGCAAAAATAAAACGAGTTTGGTTTATGTCATAAAAAAAATTGAAGCAAGTCTCTTACCTACACATAAATTTGCCGGTGTAGATTCCATTAAAATGAAATGGGCTCGGTTGACCAAGTGAGATTGAGCTCAATTAGAACAAAACTAAATTGGGTTTGGTCTTCCAAAATAATGGAACAAAGGCTTTCTGTAAACTTGCATTTGAAGTAAAAAAAAAGGCTTTCGGCATATTAAAAAACAAAAATGTATTTAATTACCAAACTAACCCATTCAAATATAAGAATTATAATTGGCACAAATTGAAATTGAGTTTGACAAAAATATAAGGTTAAACTCGTAAAATTTCTTTGTCAGTTTATTCTAGTGGGTCGATCCCAAAATTGACTTCTAAACGAGGAAAAAGAAAACGGAGTCAAAAGCCTAAATCAAATTTTCTCAAATTCAAACGGTTCTAGAAGAGAACTATGTAAAGACTTGACGCCTTATATCGGATACGTAGGTAACCCGATATTAAATCCTAAAAATATATCGGGTACAGTCGTCAACCTCCAAATTCACTTCTAAATGAATACGAGGTCAAGGTCCAACCAAATTAAATAATTGGTTCTCAAAAGAACTACGGGTGATTTGACCCCGTTCCGAACGGGTACGTAGGACACCCGACAAAAAGCTCAACCTCGTCGGGTTCGATCACCAAAACCCAAAAATAAAATCAATTCAAATACTCGGAACTACGTAAGGCTTGATTCTCTTCCAAGAGATACGTAGGCAACCCGTTAAAAATTCGGGTGCAGCCCAAATCACCAAAACCACTTAAGTCTTGGTGTCGATACGACTTCGAATCAAGAGGATAACCAAAAGGGGTCGAACTCAAATTCTAAAAATTAAATAAAATATGTTTTACAATTATTCACGCATTTTTGTTCAACACCTGGTCCACGGTTTTCTTAATAAGAGTGTTGGTTTGGACAATAAGTTTCTCTTTATTGGCAATCATATTATAAAGGAATTCCGATAGTACCTCTTTTGGACTTGCCATGAGTCCTCTCACAGTTACCTCAAGTTGCTCATCGTGGGATTCGTCTCCTGATGCCATGAGACAAAGGTTGGCCTTTTCATCATCGGAGTCTGAGTCACCTGAGTCAGAATCACTCCACGCTGCCACTATGACTTTCTTTTTCCATCTATCACCTTTCTTGAAATTACTCTTCTTCTTTTGAGGGCAGTCTTTCACTAGATGGTCTGTTTCACCACATTCAAAACAAGACAAAGGTTTAGTCTTCTTGTCATATTTGTTGTATTGAGACTTACCTCGAAATTTAGAAGACTCTGATCCATCTTTGTTGTTGAATTGCTTCTTCATTTTGAGGATTTGAGAAAGACCCCTTGTAATGAGAGCAAGGGATCATTCTCATCATCATCCTCATCTTCAGAATCAGACACATCTTTGGGCTCATCCTTCTTAGACTTAAGAGCTAAGTTCTTAGTGCTTGTTGGGAGTTCTCCATCGTCTTCATTGAGAATCATCTCATGTGTGATCAGCTTCCCAAGCAGGTCATCAAGGGGTAGAGTGGTGAGATTTTGGACTTCTTCTATGGTTGTTACTTTAGGGCCCCATTTGTCCTTTGGGAGGCACCTCAATATCTTCTTCACTTTCTCAACATTCTCAAAGGTCTTACCGATAGAGTCAAGGTTGTTCGTGATTTCCGTGAACCATGTGAACATGGCCTTAATAGACTCATCAGGCTTCATTTTGAAAAGTTCATACTTTCGAAGGAAGATACTGATCTTGGTGTCCTTCACTTGACTGGTTCCTTCGTAGGTGACAACCAGCTTGTCCCAAATCTCTTTAGCCGACCTACAAGATGAAATACGGTTACACTCAACAGTACTAAGACCACAATATAGTAAGTTAATGGCCTTGTAGTTCTTGGAAACAAGTTCAAGATCCGCTTGGATGTATTCGGCCTCAGTCTTTGCGACTTTGCTTCCACTAGGTCCGTCTTTCACAGGAATCTTCGGACCATGCATTCTCTATAATGTTCCAAAGTTCCAGATCTTGATCTATAATGAACATTTTCATCAAGGACCTCCAGTGGACAAAGTTGTTTCCCACAAAGAGCGGTGGTGTACTAGTAGACCTCCCTTGTGCAAATCCTCCGCTTGCTTCACCAAACATGATAAAAAAACTCACAAGATTGTTAGATCAAAAGCAGTGAGTAAAGCGCTGATACCAATTGAAGGTTCGATAATGTATAACAAAGTGGAATAAAGATACTCTAGAAGGGGGGTTGAATAGAGTATGCCAACTTTTCGCTGTCTATCTCAAGACTTTTGAAACGCTTGCAAAACCCTTTGAGAGTAAACTCAATTCTTTCGATTGGGAAACCTGAATCACAATAAAGTTATACAATTCAAAACAAGTGAGGAAATATTGGTAAAGCAATAAGTAAAGAACACAACGAATTGTTAACGAGGTTCGGCTCCTTAAAGGCTTAGTCCTCGTCCAGGGTTCTTCCACAACCATAGGATTCAACCGGCTTTATTGATTCACAATACTTAGGATCCTAATACCTAACCGAGAAGCCTCTCTCCTATACAATTGCAATCTAGTCAACTCACGTTCCCTTGGATTCCTAGACCAATCTAAAAGAGCCCCACCTCTCTCAGCTATCTAGTACAATCCTCTTACACTTCGTGAATCAATCGCCTAGTGCCCACTTTCCTAGTTATAAACTCTCGAGTATAACACTCTCTCAGAATATATCCTATAAGCTCACTGTGTAACTCTCAAATGCTTTGAAACAAAAGATACGACTCTTAACACCTAGCAGAGAGTACATGAAGAAGACAGATTGACTTGAGGGCTTGTGTGCGTTGTAGTTCAATGATGTTTGTGTTCGACACTTGTACTTCTTCTCTCTTCTTCATCTCCTTTTTATACTTGATCAAATCGGCGCCATTTGAAGAAAGAATCATCTCCCAACGGCTACTTCAAATCATGGCTTAGATGCAATCTTCATAATCTTCTATTCTGGGAAACTTGTGAGTGCATGATCTTCGAGTTGATTATTCACGTATTTCAGCTCAAGGAAGGAGATCTTCTCGAAATCTACACTGTATGGTTAGTAAAAAATATATATAATAATATCCGGAAACCATACATAAATAATATATGTAAATAAAATGCATACAATACAGGTTTTGAATTTCATCAATACAGCTTTAGTTTCAAGACCTTTGACACAAGCTTTGTGTCAAAGCATTTGAAACCATTTCCGATTTTCATAAAGGGAGTGGAGTTATCAGAGATCTTTCATTATCATTCATCAATCTTAGACAACACAAAGTTAGGCACCTTCAATGGAGATTTCATCCAAATTTCTAAGCCTACAATCTCCCATTCATCAATCTTAGAAGAGATGGATAGGATACGCTTAATCCATCATGGAATCTTGGTCTCACCACCTCATAAGGAAGTTCTGTTTTCTAAAATCTTTCGGACTGTTGAGAATTTTTTTTTTCCAGAGAATCATTCCGATGCAGTCCCTCATGTTTTTTAGTCATCTTCAGAGAAGCAACCAATCATTTTAGAGAAGCATGTCATGAAAACTCCTCTTCAGAGTTTAACTACTCTTGCTGCTCCCAAACTTCATATAATCCAGTAATTCCTTAATAATGTTCATCATGTTTGCATTTTGTTTGTTTAATGTCTGGATTCATTTTAAATGTTTTATGTTATTCATAAAAATGTTTAACTCTTGTTAATTTATCAGTCACAGTTGTTTATGAAAAAGAACCTTTAGCAATAGTATGTCCCGATTTATATTGTCCCATTAGAAGTAGATTCTACAAAGTTATTTTTTAGTTTCATGAAAATTTTAATTTAAGGGATGATTTTGTGCAAAATAGTGTATTTAAAGGGTGGTTTTATAAAATTTAGCCATTTTTTAATTGTCAAATTTTATGCTCTTAAATCAATAATTTTTTTATTATATAATGAATGCGAAGAAATCATGAATTGTAACAAAGGCAACGGTGAATCTAATAATTTATTTAATGGGGGAGGGGGGCTAAAAAAATTTCAATAAATTTTTTTAATGTATATATATATATATATATATTTTGTTTGAATATATTGAAAAAAAAAATTTATATTTATATTTAAATAGTTATTTTTACTAGAAAAAAACTTAGAGAAACAAAAATTATATATATATACGGAGTATATAAAAAGAAAACTGAAAGGGCTTCAACACATCAATTCAAGGTTTAAGTACAGACTTCTTACCGGCTAACTTAAGTTGTATTTATAATTAAATAATCTATATATATATATATATATATATATATATATATATATATATATAGGGTGAGGTGAGGTTAAAGTGAAAAAGGGGCTAAAGATGAAAAATTTGCTTAAAGTGAAAATGGGGTTTAAAACACGCGCGTCCCGGTTTTCTTTAAAAAAAACAACTGAACCGGTGTGAACCGGAAAAAAGAGAAAAAAGAAAAGAAGCGGGCCGGTCTCCTTCATCTTGTTCTCTCCTCGCCGCTGAACAAATCATGAAATCAACCACTCGACTTCCTTCCTTCCCTCCTCGAGTTCCCAACCTCCCACCGCCTGCCAGCAGCAAGCCTCCCACCGCCTGCCAGCAGCGACCCTCCCTCCGACGTCACCAAACCCTCCTCATCGTCTCCGCCTTCCTCATCATCTCCGCCGTTGTTGGAACCCTAACCAATTTCCAATCCCTCATCTCTCTCCAATGGATCAATGGAGGATGCCCTGAACCCTAACTCGGATTAATGCGGTGCAAATGGCAAGCGAAATTGGAAATTCGGAGTTGGGATTGTTAGCAGCGACTATGGCTACGGCGGAATTAGCCTGGACATGGACAACGAGGAGGGGTGACTTGTGATGCTTTTCTTCTCTGGTTTTGTGCAAAGCTTTCGATTTGGACAACTTTGACTGCTTTAGGGATCTTCTTTGTTGTCTTAATGATCTCGTGGCTTACTTACAGGTCTCTGTTGGAGCTTTCGACTCGCCGATTGTCCAACATCAGGCGTCTCCCTTGCAAAATCGCAGCTCAGGTGCATCTCTTTTGCGATTATGTTCTTCAACTTTTGCTTTATTCAACTTTGTGTTCTCGATCTATTCCTCCCTCTATCTATCATACTTGTTGGGAGGTAAAAATGTGAGCAAACTGAAAGCTCTTGTGAATTTGTGAATGAAGTTTCATCTTCAATGTCTCTGCATTAATCTCTTAATCTCTCTTCTGTTTCTGCTGCAAAAATGTCTGTGTTTGGAAAATCTACGTCATAGATTAGAACCCTAACAAACTGCTGATGACATGTGCTTTAGAATCTGGTTCTTTGATCAGCTTTACTTTTGGGCTCGCTCTGGGCAGCCGATAAATGAGGCTAAGCGTGCCAGTTTGGGGAAGAAACCACGGCTTTTGTCACGGATGTTTAGTCCTTTAGAAGTCAAACAGATTCTAAAGGTAGAGAGGGAGTGTATGGCTAATCAACTCAGACCAGAACATGTTGTTGTGAATGGGATCCAGTTAACGCAGGAGGAATTAGCTGAACTTTTGGGTTGCAAATTGCCTCCTCAAAGTTTGAAACCCGGGCGTTATTGGTATGATAAAGACTCAGGGCTGTGGGGTAAGGTAAAAATTGCAGATCTTCTAATGCTTCATGTTCTACGTAGTCACTCCTTGTTAGGTCTTTGATGTGATTTTGTGTTTGCTTTTGTTATATTGTTTTCAGGAGGGGGAAAAACCTGATAGAGTTATAACTTCCAAATTAAACGTTGGTGGCAAGCTCCAAAAGGATGCAAGCACTGGCAAAACAAAAGTTTTCATAAATGGTCGTGAAGTCACAAAGGTTGAGCTCAGTGTGTTGAAGGTATACTGCTAACACAGGCAAACATTCATAGCTTTCAAAATATATGGTTCCATAAGTTAATGAATCACTAGTGTCTTTGAACTTTTATTGAGCCATTCTGCATTTGTGGGTTTTGCTGTGGCATCTTATTTTTAAAAGAAGCATTGGAGGCCATTTACAGTGAACACGAATATAATGTTACAATTTTTCATATACTGTTGTTTGGGTCAACTGCACAGTTATCTTCCATTTGTGGTTTCAAATGGCAAAGGTGCAGTGCTCTCCTGATACTCACTTTTGGGTTTATGATGATGGATCATACGAGGAGGAAGGTCAAAATAACATAAAGGGAAATATTTGGCAAAAGGTTATGTCATGCTTTTAATCATGAATAATTGATATTCACCAAGTCCACAGAGCAGTTCTTTTGAATCTTTTCCCTTTTGTCGTTTACTATTCTTCTCAGATTAGACTCAACATCCTTTTAAAAAAAATTGTATTTATTTTATTACAGTTGATCTGCTAATAGTAGGGTGCTCTTAAGTGGAAGTAAGGACTCAACACTTAAGTTACATAATTGGTTTGTGATTTTCTATGCTTTTTATGGGAAATGATATGGTAATTCCCATCTACATGCACTAGAAAAAATTGACGAACTATTATAAAGTGCATAAATAATGCATCTAACACTAAATGTGTAAATTGCATGAATAAGATGCCAAAGTGCATGAATAAGATATTAAAGTGCATGAATAATACATCTAACACACATGTGTACACATGAATGAACCATTGTTGGTAGTTGCTTGTGGTAGAGATACCATTGTTGGTGTTGGAACTTGATATTCTGAAGGCTAAACAGAAACTAAAGGCTAAACAGAAAGGAACAATTTTGAATTTTTGGCTGTGTTATTTTTGCACACTTGTTTCCTAAAATGGCACAAATCTAGATTATTTTTGCACCTGCACTACTTTTAAAAGCCTATTAGCTCAATTGGAGAGCGATGTGCTTACACACATAAATGTGGGTTCGACTCCTGCATAGGCTAAAATACATAATTTTGAAAGGCAAACAAAAACATTCGCCTTTCAAGCAATTAAAAAGCTTGCTCAACGCATGCCTCAGCTTTTAGGTGAGTTCAAGGTCTGCATATCTCTAACCAAAGACTCTGGATGACTAATATTCTCATCAGTGCATTGGATCTGTGAGCTAGAATCACCAGCAACACTTCTGTTACAGATTGATCTTTCACTTACATTTTCTACACTAGCACCACAATAACCATACATTGCTCCAGTCAAGGTTCCATCCCATTGAGGAAGACTCCACTAACTCCAGAAAATCCTCCACTAACTCCCACTTCGACTGCTGCAGGCAACCTGTCTATGCATGAAAGCTTTGAGACATCATTTACAATAAAACCATCAGAGCCGTTAATCAACAGCTCCGAGTTCTTAGAAAGGGAATTATCAGCTGCATGAATGACTGCTTCTTTCTTTCTTCTTTTTTTGTTGTAGGATGTAGTCTTCTTTCTAGACAAAAATCATTTGTCTAGAAATAAAAGTAGAATCAAATTCTACTTTTATTTGTAGCTACTGTCCCTCCAAAACCAAAAATCATTTGTCCATGAGCTGAATCCATAAGAAACAACTCAGCATCTCCAAGGATCAAATGCAAAGTCTTGTCAATAGGAACCAATACAAGCACATCCCTGCAGTCCTGGGTCACAACCATGAGCAGTTGAGAAAGTTTGTTCTTAACAAGTTAAGGTAGTTCTAGGCAGCAACATCACTACATTGAGCACCCATCGCGTAATCATCTCAGTCCTATAAAACCGAGATCACCACTCCACCTGGATCAAAAACTAAAGTATTCCCCAATCAAGGGTGATCATCATGATTGGTTTATGATTAGTGTCATTAACACTTGTTATTATTTATGCACTTCATCATATTATTCTTGCACCTCATCATTTTATTCTTACACTTCATTATTTTATTTATGCACATTATAATCTTAATTGTGCACTTCATAATCTTATTCATGCACTTCATTATTTTATTTTTCCACTTTATCATCTTATTTATGCACTTTATAATCTTAATTGTGCACTTCAGAATCTTATTCATGCACTTTTTAATATAATTTTTGCACTTTATAATATCAGTCTTACACTTTATAATATCAATTTTGCACTCTTTTTTTTTTTCTAATTTCTAAACTTTTGATTAGGAATGTTGTGCTTGCCTGAAATCTTGCTTAAATTTTGAAAGAGCGAGGAATTAAACTCATTTTCATATGAATTATTCATACACTTCACAATCTTATTTATGCACTTCATATTATTATTCTTGCACTTCATGGTCTTATTCATGCACTTCATAATCTTATTCTTCCACTTCATCATCTTATTTTTATACTTTATAATCTTAATTGTGCACTTCAGAATCTTATTCATGCACTTCATATTATTATTCTTGAACTTCATCATCTTATTTTTATACTTTATAATCTTAATTGTGCACTTCATAATCTTATTCATGCACTTCATATTATTATTCATACACTTGATCATTTTATTATTGCACTTTATCTTCTTATTTATGCACTTTATAATCGTAATTGTGCACTTTATAATCGTAATTGTGCACTTTATAATCTTATTCGTGAACGGAAACAAAAAGAAGACAACAATAGATAGCCTATGCGGGATTTGAACCGGCATCTTTGTGCATTGCACATCGCTCTACCATTTTGAGCTAATAGGCTTTAAATCACATCTTCGTGTTGTTTTTCTATCTCAAAGAACCCAACTGCAGCCTTTATTGACAAATAAAAATAACTAATCGAGAATTGCAGCAAATGATTCATGGCTCTGCTCATATAACAAAAAGAAACAGTAAAAAGGACACCATTCAACTAAAAACCAAAGCTCTAGCTTCCCCCAAAACTGACTAGAACCTTGAAAACAACTCAAGCTAGAAAGTAGCGGTAGAACAAAGAAAAGATCATCACCCAAATCAGCTCTAACAGACACATGAAACATATGGAAAGAGACCTCCAATCGAACCCAAACCGCAGCTTGGGAATGATCCAAACTGCACCATTGAAAAAACCCAGGAGCAGGGGGCCCCAACAGCCCTTCAAAACTACAACAAAACAACATGGAAACCCCTTCGAAATGAATCATAAACCCCTGAAAACAAAGCCTAAAATCAGTATTAATAAAAGATCAATTGCCTCCCAAACCAAACAAAGTAGCAGCAACTCAAGAGAAACAAAACAGCAATCTTTGAGCAACAAAACAGTTGTAACCCAAATGAATGGCAACATGCCAAATTGTGCCATTTGAAGAGCAGTTTTTGTAGCCTCCACTGTCAAAATAAAACAATCCTTTGTTATTTTTCAATTGCAGATACTCATTCTCCTACCTTTGCACTTCTACATAAATCATACTGGCACTGAATCCCCTATTTGATCACACAGATAAGGCCTAAGACAGACTACAATCAAACTAGCAGTAGCAGCAACAATCCTTTGATATCGTCTCAAACCATCAAGGGCATTCATCCTATTGAAAACAAGAGAGAGGGCAGAAAAGCAATAAAGGCGGAGAATAAAGGAGGACATGCACAAGTTCAAGCAATCTAACTACAAACCCTAGAAATTGCGATTACCATTGGTGACTTTAAATTCGCTCCGGCGAATCCTCAATCGGCCTCTTACAAGTCATCACGTTCCAAATCCCCAAACTTCTGGCCACACAAGATACCTCAGAAGCAACAAATTACAGCCGATTGAAAAGCTTTCAACTTCGACCTCGCATCGCCGGAGCCGCCATGGAGCATCGAGGGGGAGAAGCTTCCCGACAGAGATGAGTAATAGGAAGGAACAAAGAGCACGAGGTAGACAACATCGCTTGCTGAATCGAAGTGCTGGAATCGAAAATCATGGGGACAGTCGGTGAGAGAGCAGATAATCGAAGGCGGGGAGAAAGACGCTGGCTGGTCTCTTGGCAGAGATTGAGAGGAAGATTGGCCTTTTTTTTCTTTTTTTTTTTTTAAATCAGCCCGCGCCTCTCCAAATTTTACCCATTTATATTTTCATTTGAACTTTTACCTATATATATATATATATATATATATATATATATATATATATATATATATATATATATATATATTAGTTTTAAAATTAGTAAAAAAATATACGAAAAACACAGTATTTTTTTCTCGTTTTTCTATTGGGTTAGGGAGCTTCTGCCATCCTGAGTCTCCCTTAGATCTGCTTGGAGTCGAATGATACATATAATGAGCAAGCATGCAAGAATTTATCAGAATCTCGCTCTCTCCATTGAAATAGATCGACGGTGGGAAATATCATTCCAATTGATTTGCATCCAACAAGGAAGAACTACTACTAATACACATTGTGAGTTGGGCTGGCCCAAACTATAGCCCTAATTATTCTAGCCCTAGTATGTATAACTAGCTTATTAGGGCTTGTTTGAACAAACTTATTGAAGTGTTTTTTTTTATGCAATGTAAGGATTAGATCGGGTCGACCGCAACAAAGATCCTTCCTAACGCATCCCTGCGAACGAGAACATGAAGTTTTGGATCATCAACGGAGCCGTCGTCGACAGGGAATGCATGGGGGCTGATACGTTGTAATCCCCAACGACTCGAATTGTGCGGATCTTGCGTCGCCTTAAGACCAATCTCGACCCGTACTTGATAAATCTTGAGCGAATCGAATTCACCACCGTATAGAAATTTGGATCGTAAGGCCTCGGTGAGTAATTAACAACTTGTTAATTATACTGGTGCATATGAGTCAAGAATGGCGGCTGTTGACATTGCTGATCGATTGACTCATGAAGTCTCTCACGTAGCAAAGTGCCCAGTGATTGAATGCTTTCACTTTACTATATAATTAATTGAAAGAGAGTAATCGATCGCCACGTTGAACTCACATATTTGGCAAAAGGAATTAGGCTTTGCAAGGGGTTCGACTCGATTGATCGGAAGAACGTGAAGTGTAGAGAACACAAAGAAAGGCGTGGAAGTTAGGGTTTAACAAAGAAGAGAACGCTTAGCCAAGCGCTCTTCTATTCAATTCAACGTGAAAATAAAAGAAGGAACCTTGCAAAGGAACCCTAGCTCTCTCATTTATCTAAAAATAATAATAAAACTAACTAAATAAATATAAATCCTACTAATTTTATCTATCTTAGAAACTAGCTTAAAATAGATAAAAATAGATAAAGAGCAAGGAGATAAAATATCTCCTCACATTTATTCCCTAAATAACTAATACTAACGGAAGTAAATAAATGTCTTAAAAAGAACAAGGGCATTTGGCCCTACCACAAATCATCAAGTCTCTCCCCTCATTAAGGTAGAATGGGGACGAAGACTAACCGTCGGTTGAAACTTGAGCATCGTGACCCATGAAGGTCGAAGCCCTTGGTCCATGGTAGCACCTAGACGAAAAAGAAGAGCCTTGGTTGCATCTTGAATCATCTTGGCCTGAGCTCTAGTGATCGGAGCTCCGAATGGAACTCTCATCTTGTCGTCAATGTCGTTCGGAGTCATGGGACTTTTGACGCTATCATTCTCCTCCACTTGATCACGATTAGTCCTCGAATCGTCGTCGGAAGTGTCATCCGGAACGAACAAAGATAAATCAGCGACATTGAAAGTTGTGTGAGCTCCATACTTGTCCGCTGGGAGGTCGAGCTTGTAGGCGTTGGGACCCATCTTTCGAATCACACGGAATGGTCCATCTCCTCGGGGATCAAGCTTCGACCTATTGTGCTGGGGGAATCTCTCCTTTCTCAAGTGCACCCAAACAAGGTCGCCGACGTCAAACTGCACATCCCAACGATGCTTGTCCTTAGATACCTTGTACTGGGCCGCCTTCCTCTGCAATTATGCCCTAGTCTGATCATGCAGTTGCCGGATGAAGTCCGCTTGCTTCGCCGCATCAATGTTCTCCTTCTCCTTGAAAGGTCGTGGCGTCATGTCTACAGGGGTAAGAGGGTTTCGGCCATATACCACCTCAAATGGAGTCCGCTTCGTCGCTGAATTGATCGACCTGTTATAAGGAAACTCAACAAAAGGTAGGCAGTCTTCCCACCTCCTGAGGTTAGTACGCAAAACAACCCGTAGGAAAGCCCCTAGGGTCCTATTAGTAACCTCCGTCTGGCCATCAGTTTGGGGATGACATGAAATAGAAAACAAAAGTTTAGTCCCCAACTTAGACCAAAGAGATTTCCAAAATGAACTCACAAATTTAGGGTCACGATCCGATACAATAGCCAAAGGCACACCATGCAATCTATCAATATCCCTAAAGAACAAGCTAGAAACATGTATAGCATCATCGGTTTTGTGACATGGAATAAAATGAGCCATTTTAGAAAATCTATCAACCACAACAAATATAGAATCATGACCCTTAGAAGTCCTAGGCAAGCCTACAAAGAAATCCATCGAGACATCTTCCCAAGGCCCCTTAGGAATCGGTAAGGGTGTATACAAGCCATGTGGTTGGTGTTTAGACTTAGCCCTAGCACAAATGGCACAACTTTTGACAAATCTCAGCACATAATTAGTCATTTTTGGCCAAAAGTAGTGTTCTTTTAACCCTGCTAAGGTCTTTTCTAGGCCTCCGTGGCCCCTAGACTCATGAACCTCTAAGGTGAGAAGTCTCCTAATAGAAGAAGTCGGGATACAAAGCTTGCCCGATCTAAATAAATAACCATTATCCACAAAATAGGACTCAAACTCACCTTTTGACACACATTGAGCATATATAGACTTAAAGAAGGGATCATGCTCATAAAGTTCCTTGATTAAAGCAATACTAAGTATATGTGCATCACAATGGTTCAAGAGAACATACCTTCGTGATAGCGCGTCGGCTACCACATTCTCCGTGCCTTTCTTATGTTGCACCACATAAGAGAAGGTCTCCAGGAACTCCACCCACCTCGCTAGACGCCGACTCAGCACAGTTTGGCCCTTGAGGTACTTGAGGGCCTCGTGATCCGAGTGTATGACGAACTCCTTTGGCCACAAGTAGTGTTGCCAAGTGCGCAGGCAACGAACAAGAGCGAGCAACTCCTTGTCATAGGTGGTGTAGTTGAGCTCCGCAGGGCCTAATTTCTCGCTGAAATAGGCCACGGGTCGACGGTCCTGAAGAAGAACACCGCCAATCCCTGTGTTGGACGCGTCACACTCGAGCTCAAAGGTCTTGGAGAAGTCCGGGAGCTGGAGCACGGGTGCATGGGTGAGACGGTCCTTGAGGGCGTCGAAAGCCCTCTGATGAGCGTCATTCCAGCGAAACGCTACATCCTTCTTGGTTAGCTCATGGAGTGGGCCGGCAATGATGCTGAAATCCTTCACAAAACGCCGGTAGAACCCTGCAAGACCAAGGAATGATCTCACATGGGTTGGCGTCGACGGCTGCGGCCACTCCTCAATAGCGCGAACCTTCTCGGTATCTACCTTGAGACCATCCCTGGACACAACAAAACCAAGAAAAATGGTAGATTCCGAAGCAAAAACACATTTCTTAAAGTTAGCAAATAGTTTCTCCTTTCGAAGAAAATCAAAAACACACTTTAAGTGTTGAACATGGTCATCTAGGTTCTTGCTATAAATTAAGATATCGTCAAATTAGACAACGACAAACTTCCCTAAGTATTTTCTAAGGACATGGTTCATAAGCCTCATGAAGGTAGAAGGTGCATTAGTAAGACCAAAAGGCATTACAAGCCATTCATAAACACCATACTTAGTTTTGAAAACCGTTTTCCATTCATCCCCTTGTTTCATCCGAATTTGGTGGTAGCCACTCATAAGATCAATTTTAGTAAAAATGCATGCACCATGGAGTTCATCAAGCATATCATCCAAACGAGGTATAGGGTGACGATACTTAACTGTAATTTGGTTGATTGCGCGGCAATCAACGCACATTCGCCACGATCCGTCCTTCTTGGGCACCAAAATGACAGGGACGGCGCAAGGGCTAAGGCTCTCCTGGACATAGCCCTTCTCCATAAGCTCAGAGACTTGGCGTTGCAACTCCTTAGTCTCCTCCGGACTAGCACGGTACGCCGCACGGTTAGGCAAGGAAGCGCCGGGCATCTATTGCGATCCTGCCCTACACATGGACAACCACCCTATGTCGTTCAGGAGATCTTCTTCAATTCTCTTGATCTGGCCACTAAGGATAGGATCAACCAGTATACTCATTATGAGTATCTGACAATGCCACCAGCTGACGCATGGGCTACCCTCGACAAGCTTACCAACTACGACAATAAGTGTGGGACTCCGACAAACTATAATGAGAATGCCTATGCCAGGCCAGCCCCATCCATGCCCCTCTATGAGCCTTATAAGGAGATTGATCCAGATGTCAAGGAGCAGTACTACAGAGATCAGAATCGCAAGCTCCTCAAGTAAGTCAAGTATCTTTCTGTCAACCAGCCCTGCATCGAATGCGGCTCACAGCGGCACACCACTACTGAGTGCCCACACACAGAGCAAGTCAGGATGGCAGAAACCCACGAAGAGGTAGCTTACGCAGGGGGTCTCAATCGCTATATGGGAAATCGATTTGGTGCTCAATCCCACGGACGGGTGGTAAGCCTGGTGGTAGCTCATCGGGCATCATATCTAAATAGTCCTGCAATAAGCGAGAGATAAGCGGGGGCAAACTATCAAAAGAACTAGAAGTGATAAGAACTTCCTTTTGAAGCAAAAAGACATAAGGTCGATGTGAATCCCGTGTCAACTTCCGAGTCATGAGAGCTCGCTTCTCCACGGATCCCTTGATGGATGATGAGGGCGTCGTCGTGGAAGAAGAAGAGGAGGAAAAGGAAGTCGTGGGGGCCGCGGTTCTGCCCTAGAAGCCGCAGGCGCGGTGATTCCAGTGGCTGGCGCTGCAGTGACCGCGGGCGTGGCTCCTTTGGCCGCGGGCGTGGCCTGCTCGGCCGGGCTACTTGTTTCGCCGTCGTCCTTCCTGTGTGCTTGCGCCGTCTTTTCGGCTTGTTGTTGGCGCTTTCGGACCTGATCCTTTAAAATAACTTGAGGAGAAAGGGGTAGGAGAGTAACTCTCCTCCCGTCATAGTTAAAGGAATAAGTATTCAAGCGACCATCATGAATGACACTCCTATCATATAACCAAGGTCGGCCTAGCAAGATATGACTACAATCCATATTAACAACATCACACAATACTTGATCGCTATATGACCCTATTTGAAAAGACACCAAGCATTGTTTAGTGACAAGAGTTTCAGAGTTACCGTCGGTGATGCCGTTAAGACCATAGTGGGTAGCACGTGGTGTAGTAGCAAGATGGAGGTAATCAACGACCTTCTCATTGATCAAATTGCAGCAGCTCCCTCCATCGATGATGACCGTGAGTGTGGCATCCCAAACTACACACTTGGTGTGAAAAATAGTCTCTCGTTGGTCGGCTGCAGGCGTTTCTTGAAGAGTTAGAACGCGCCGGTTGACCAAGCAAAGTGCATCGTCGAAGGAGTTGGGGTCGATGTCGTCCTCATGAGATATATGAGCCGACTCCTCCACTTCGATTGAAATTCGGGGATTTTCAAGAGCTTCTTCCTCATAATAGTAGTCTCCAATGTCATTGACCAACACCTTCTTCTTTTGGGGGCAATTCCTAGCGATGTGGTCGGTGCTATTGCAGGTGAAGCAACGTGGCTCTCGAGCTTGAGCATTAGGAGATGGTGCGGCAACCCTTCGTGTTTGAACCTCAAATCCTGTCTTAGGTGAGTCGGAGACTCCCTTGGGCTGCGAGGAAGAGTTAGAAGGAAACTTAGAAGTGTGAGGAGAAGTAGGTGCAGGAACAAACCTTCGACCAAAAGATGATTGGCTTGACCTCTTCGCCTCCTGCTGTTGTTCATATAAGAGCTGCGCTTTGTGACAAAGAGTGTTAATGTCTCTAAAGGTATGAATAGCCAAAGGGTTACGAATAGAAACATTTAAACCAGCAAGAAACTGTCTACAAAGGGCTCTTTCCGTAAGAAAAACATTCGCCTGGTGGGAGATTCTCTCAATCTCATCTCTAAACTCCATAGGAGTCCTAGTACCTTGGTGAAGGGTGGCTAATTTCAGCCTCATAGATTCGACATATTCCTCGGGTACGTGCCTCTTTTTCAAGAGGTAACGTAGTTGAGGCCATGTCTCTACTGGTTGCTTACCTTGCCTCCGACGTATGTCCCTTGTGCGGAACCACCATGAGCGAGCAAGTCCTGTAAGGTGAAGGGTTACTACCTCAAGTTTTTCTGTCTCATCATAACGGAGGTGGTCAAGGACGTAGTCGGTGTGAGTCTCCCAAGCAAGGTATGCCTCCGGGTCATTGGCGCCATCAAAAGTGTCAAGCTTTACCTTAACGTATCGACGTTGGGTGGCTTGATCATTGTTGTGATTCATGTTGGGGTGACCAAAGTTGGGGCCAGGAATATCATCAAAGGCGTCATCGGCCTGCTGGAATGGGTCCTCAAGGAAGGGCATGCCATCAATATTCCTCTCGGTTCGTTGTCCTTCCTAATCGTCGAAGACCGGGTGGTCTCGAATGAGAGTCCGATGTGGTTGCTGTGGGGGAGGATCGGTGGTATGACCCTCCTGGCGAGTTGTCTTGGCTGCAAAAACTTCATCATCGTCCTCGGTCTCGCCGGGAAATGGATTAGGACGATGTTTAGGAATAAAAATTGAGCTATCACCTAAATGACCCTTACCATGTCTCTTACCGGTCGATGAAGATGACCATTCTATATGAAATTCAGCAAGCTTCTTTTCCATCAATCCCATCAATATGCCGGTAAGTTGGGCGTTGTTGGCGGAGAGCATCGACTCCAACCGTTTCTCCACCGCTCCGCTAGCGGAATCAATGACGAAACGCGTTTGCTCATCCGTAACAGCACCCGGTGGTGGGTGTGTGCCCGAGGTGGTAGACTTGTCCGAATTTTCAGCCATGTTCCTATATGCAAAGTGACAACACAAGTAATCCGAAAAAATAGGCAAAGGAACAAGCAATGCAAGTCTTTGATCCTATGAGTGATCAAGTGTTTGAAAACAAGCAAAGCGAAGGAAAACAAGGCACTACTTGACAACATACCCTGGACACAGAACTATACAATGATGAAAGTAGCAAGATATCAAAGCAAAATGCGAGAGTTAGCCACAAAAAGAGTATGCAAGGAGATGCAATTAATGATATGCGGCTAGAATACGAAATTGCAAATAATAAGAGAATGCAATGAATAATACAATGTGAAGCTCAAAAATTCAGCAACTAAGTAAAATAAACGAGAAACACAAGGGCTAAGAAGTGCACACACTCCGTCGACTATTATCCGATGGTTGCAACACGGTTCGGAGAGAGATGAGTGTGACCACGGCCCCGGTGTCGGCACGACTCTAAATCACACAAATAAGGGTTTTTTGTGGAGCTTAAAACCTAATAGATCATCAATATATAGCAAAAGATGTAAACTAAACAAATTAATAAAGAAAGTGAGTTACTAACTCACATAAGCTCTAGGCATGTTTCTGAATTTTTTTTTTGTTTGTGGTCTCGGCTTTTTAATTTTTTTTTTGTTTGTTTGTTTAACAAATGCCGAGATACTACACTATCAAATGTGAACCGAACTAATGAAAAGCAATAAATGCCGAATGCAACAGTGGCCTAAACAAAAGAAAATAAAATGAAGATGATCTATATAGGAAGCGAATATAAATAAAGTAGGGTAAAAGGCTAACAAATTGGAAAAAATTAGAGTTCTTTTGTGGTGCAAGATCAACAATCACAATCAACCAAGCACTCAATCATAGGCATGATATAGCAAAATAAGGCAATGAAACTTGTAACTAAGAACTCAATCATCTTCCAAGTTATAGATCCAACAAGTAAATCACCAACTAGTGCCAATTTTAGGGTTAAAAGATGAGAATTTTATGAATTTAATAACACATCAAATCGGCATAAGGGTGATAAAATTAGGGCATGAAATAAAGATCACTCAAGTAAATAAATCAAGGCTTAAGACTCGCATAACCTTGTCTCTGAATACCAGTTGATACGTTGTAATCCCCAACGACTCGAATTGTGCGGATCTTGCGTCGCCTTAAGACCAATCTCGACCTGTACTTGATAAATCTTGAGCGAATCGAATTCACCACCGTATAGAAATTTGGATCGTAAGGCCTCGGTGAGTAATTAACAACTTTTTAATTGTACTGGTGCATATGAGTCAAGAATGGCGGTTGTTGACATTGCCGATCGATTGACTCATGAAGTCTCTCACGTAGAAAAGTGCCCAGTGATTGAATGCTTTCACTTTACTATATAATTAATTGAAAGAGAGTAATCGATCACCATGTTCAGTGGCGGAGCCATGATTCTCGGCCAGGGGTGCTAAAAAAATTTCGTGAATTTTTTTTTTTGATGTATACTTATTAAGAATATTTTTTGAAAGAAAATATTCAAAAATTACTAAAATTTTGATATTTTTAAAAGTTTTCTTTGTATTTACATAGTTGAGAGTAATAACAAAAAAAATAAATAAAAGAGAAACAAAAATTATAGGAAAAAATCACGAAAAATTATTTTTAAAACAATATTGAAAGAAAAGGTTAAATGTATAATTTAAACATAAATATGACATTCTTTTAATGAAATAGTTGGTAGAAACAAAAAATATAGAGAAATTATGAAGAATTAAAGATATGGTAAAATAAATAAAAAGTGAAAGAGTTGAGATTTGAACCCAAGACCTTTTGATTTTATTTTTCTCCCTTCATTCTTTTACCACTTGAGCTATTTAGCACTTTTGTCTCAAATACCATTTAAATATCTTATATTACCTTAAAAATACTAAATATATGCAAAAAAAATTATTATTTTTTTGTATTTTTTTTTCCGCCAGGGGGAGTGCTCGAGCACCCCCAAGCACCCCCTTGGCTCCGCCACTGACCACGTTGAACTCACGTATTTGGCAAAAGGAACTAGGCTTTGCAAGGGGTTCGACTCGATTGATCGGAAGAACGTGAAGTGTAGAGAACACAAAGAAAGGCGTGGAAGTTAGGGTTGAACAAAGAAGAGAACGCTTAGCCAAGCGCTCTTCTATTCAATTCAACATGAAAATAAAAGAAGGAAAATACAACTTAAATAGGGTTTGATGGTTAATGAGAGTGGCTCATTGCAAAGGAACCCTAGCTCTCTCATTTATCTAAAAATAATAATAAAACTAACTAAATAAATATAAATCCTACTAATTTTATCTATCTTAGAAACTAGCTTAAAATAGATAAAGAGCAAGGAGATAAAATATCTCCTCACATTTATTCCCTAAATAACTAATACTAACGGAAGTAAATAAATGTCTTAAAAAGAACAAGGGCATTTGGCCCTACCACAAATCATCAAGTCTCGCCCCTCATTAAGGTAGAATGGGAACGAAGACTAACCGTCAGTTGAACCTTGAGCATCGTGACCCATGAAGGTCGAAGCCCTTGGTCCATGGTAGCACCTAGACGAACAAGAAGAGCCTTGGTTGCATCTTGAATCATCTTGGCCCGAGCTCTAGTGATCGGAGCTCCGAATGGAACTCTCATCTTGTCGTCAATGTCGTCCTGAGTCATGGGACTTCTGACGCTATCAGGCGCTACGAGCGAGATAGGCAGCCACAACATTTGATTCCCTGAAAATATGACGAATAGCTACATAAGAGAAGGACGAAATATCTAAAAGAATATCCGATTGTAGTAGTTCGATATTCCAGGGGCATTTCCAATCCTCAAGCAGAGATTTTATAACCAGTAGGTTGTCTAATTCGATTAGAAGGTTTTGAATGCGCAATTGTTTTACGCATAAGATCCCCATTTTTAACCCCAAATTTTTTTCATAGGCAACCGATATATTGGTACAAGTATCCATACCCAATGCAACTACCTCCCCCCAACGAACCACGAATAACGAACTCGTAAGCCGTCGAAGAACCCGGGCGTACAGAACGATCGAAATTCAGCTTGTAACAATCCGTTGGGAGCTTTACCCACAAATCAGAATGGTGATGAGATTTGCCAGAAGACACATTTTACGTAATGTGGCTGTTGGAATTCCTGTTATGTCCTTGTTGATAAGACTCGACAAAAGCCGACGGTTCATCGTTTACTAGCTTGGTTTCATGCCAGCATTGAGTGATCGTTATATAGAAACTCTTCATCTCTGTAATGGAGACATCATCTGTGTGGTTAAAGGCTAATTGATTCCTGAAAACCCAAAGAGACCACCAAGAGCACGGTACTGCCCCAAAATTTTTAAAGCCAATAGCTGATTTGACAGCATTTAGAGGGAAAGAGTGTCCCAAACCCTTACTTATGGAAACAATACCCGATAGGCTAATTCGTAGGTCCTTTTGAAATCAAACAACCATAGGGCATTCGATGAACAAATGAGCTGCTAATTCATTGATGTTTCCACAGAAAACACAACCCGAAGGAACAAACATATGAGACTTTTGTAATCTGTCGGTGGTGGGTAGACCATCACGAGAAATTTTCCAGAGGAAATGGTGAATTGTTGGCGGCACATCCAGATCCCAAATCCAACCACATTCAAAGGATAGTAATATGTTATTTTTAGAAAGCAAGGAATTTGCTAAACTTGTTGAGAACCAACCATTGGTACTTGGTCCCCAATCAAGATGATCCTTCATGGAATTACTTGGCAAAATGATACCTAAAATATGGTTCATGTCATCCTATGAAAGCAGATTAGTTAAAGTAGCCAGCAACAAGGGCTTGTTCCACTTTCGGTCCGATTGAAGGAAATGAGACACTTTGATGCCCAGTAAGTTAGTGGGGATAGGCTCAAACATACGGGTGTCTGATCGGCTAGAGAAAGCCCAGTGATAGAGCATGATTAGTATTGCATAATAGATTACATTTATCATAGTTTAGTTGTGAATATTGCATATTTTAGTTACAATTACATGTTTTCCTATGGTGTTGGAAGAGTCCGAATCTATGCAATTTTATGGTTAATTTCAGGTAAATATGGATCTGAAGAGGAACAAAGAGACTCTTGGATGAAGGAAGATTCAAGTGGAGAAAGAAAAGGGAAGAGCACGGGAGCAGAGTCGAATTCCGAGAGCCTAAGTGAAGAACAAGTCAGCAGAAGTTGTCGCCAGACAAGCTGAACTTGTAACGCACTTTCTGGAGGCCTCGGTGGTTGGAATGCCTATTATAAGCATGCGTTGGAAAGCTCTTTCCGAGATCTACTATTTTCATGTTGACATCCAGACCAACTTCAAAGAGAAAAAATCGTCGTGAACAGTAAGGCCGCCCCGCGGTCCGAAGCTCTAACGAACGATTTCGCAATTGCCTAACCGCCCTGCGGCCTGGTTGGCGGCCCTGCGGCCTTTGCAGAACCGCCAAATCAGAAACGAACTTTAATTAGGGTTTTTTTTATGTTAGTTTTGGCCGACTCTTTGGAGGCTTTTAAAAGACATTTTTAGGTTATTCTTTCATTCACCTTATGCACTTTAGAGATTTCGCCTACAGTTTGGATCTTTGATTGTTGGATTGGGAGTTTCTTAATCTAGTTCTTATTCCAATTCGAATGTTTTGACTTCTTTGCGCTTAATTCTTTGAATGCGTTTTATTCTCTCTGGCCTGATCAACCAATTAGAGTAAATTCATTCAATTGCTAGGGTTTAATAGATTCATCGTAGCGAACGTTAACCCAAGTGGCAAACATATCCCTTTAGGACTCGTAGGACTAATTAGATGTGTATGAAGTTGAATATATGTTGAATATTGACTCGTAGCTTGATATTAAATATACCTTGGTTAATTCATATTCTTAATGTTATCTCTAGGTTGAATCTTAACCGTTTTAGGGTTATTTAGAGATAAGAATTACTAGGACTCGTAGGACTAATAATTTACCTAAGATATGGACACGGGCATTAGTAGGAAAAGACAAGAACTAGGATGCTGAAACAAGGATCAAATTCATCAATCGAAGTGATAAATTATAAGTGAACCTATTTCTCTCGGTTGCATTTTACAACCAACATTATTCCGTTTGCCTGCATCCGCTTTGATAAACGACGGATATTCTTCTCACAAAACTCTATTTTGTTGTTACTTGCGATCAGATTGAGACTTGAATATATTAGATCTCCCTGTGGATCGACCTCTTTCTTACCAACTATACTAGTTATGAGTTTAAGTATTCTTTGGCAAGAACAACGACAAGTTTTCCTCTTGTCACCCAGTTATTAGTCCAGAAGTCAATGGATTTGCCCATCGGCCTCACTCCACTGAATGGCCTACTATAACCGATGTATGATAGACATAAGGAGATTCCCCTACCAAGAAGAGTTGTTTTTCTTTTGGTATGTGAGAAGGTTTTTTCCCTTAAGATAATTCTGTGAGACTATGTGAACCCAGATGTTTTCTGGTTCAGCTAAGATTTTTCATAACAGCTTCATTTGAAGCCCAATATTCAAAGATTCGGCTTTATGGATCCCCAGACAACCATTCATAGTGCCAGCACAGATCTTGTCCCAGCTTAAATGAGGTGGTGCATTCGAGATTTTGTTCCAAAAGAATTGTCTGTACACCTTGTCCAACTCGTGCTGGATAGAAGATGGCAATAAGAAAGCTTGCATAAGAAAGAGTGGTTTAGCACTTAGGTTAGCTTTTATAAGGACCTTTCGTCCTTCAGTAGAAAGGCTCGAGGCTTTCCATTTCATAAGTTGTTGTTTTGTCTTAAGAACCACATCTGAAAAGGTATCTCTATTAGTTTTACCATTAACAATGGGACAACCCAAATATGTATCGAAATTATTCTCTTGTGGAATACCCAGGAAAGAAATAGTAGTGTTGATAGCTGGTACTGTCGTGTTATGGGATGCTTGAAAGCTAGATTTGTGCAGATTTACTTTTTGGCCAGAAATCACACAGTAACGGTCCAAGATCGCCAAAACTGATGTACACGCCGATTAAGAGGCTTTACAGAATATGAGGATATCATCAGCGAATGCTAGAAAGGGGATTTTCATTCCAGACTTACCGAAAACCACTCCCGTCTTTGTTGGACAAACTCTCATGTTGCAGAGTTCGAGCTAGCACCTCAGACGCTAGAATAAACAGAAAAGGCGATAGGGGACCCCCCTGACGTAAACCCCGTGAAGGTTAAAAGATAGTGGTTGGTTCATCGTTGACTAAAATAGAGTAAGAAATCGTAGAAATACATTCCTTAATCCAACAGATGAAACGGTTATCAAAGCCGAATTTGGACATGACTTGGAAGAGAAAAGACCATTCCACCCGATCGTAAGCCTTCTCCATATATATTTTCAAACCAAGCCAGACTTACTTTTTTTCATCCTAAAAGAGTGAAATGCCTCATGCGCAATTAGGATATTATCCTGAATTGATCTTCCTTTAGTAAAAGGCCCTTGTAAGGGATGTATTAGCTTATCAAAAATCTTGGTTAATCTTGCATTCAAAACTTTGGCTATAATTTTGTATATATTGGAACACAGACTAATAGGTCTGTAAGGTTTGACCGAGTTAGGATCATCCCTTTTTGGCAGTAATGTAATAAAAGTATGATTAATTTGTCGTAGGAGTTTACCACTGATAAAGAAGGCTTTAACTGCTTTGATAACAGAAGGCCCTACAGTCTTCCGGAATTTTTGGTAGAAACCTGCTGGGAAACCATCAGGACCCGACGCTTTATCTTGGCCCATAGAGAAAACAACTGATTTAATTTCATCATAAGAAACAACTGTTGTAAGCATACGATTGTCTAGTTGGGAAACCTGGGTGGGAATAACCGCTAGATCACCGGATAGGTCCATTCCGTCTGCCATAGACAAGCGAAAGCGAGCTTTGAAATCCTTTTCAAATTCTTGTTGAATAATATGGAAATCCGCCGAGACTTCCCCATTAGGAAGAGAAATATTCTTAATCAATTTCTTACCTCTTTTGGCAAAGGCAATCTTGTGAAAATAACTGGAATTAGAGTCATTTAATTTGGCATGTTTGACCTTCGCTCATTGATTGCAGGTCGGTCGGTGGAAAGACAACATTCTTTCTCTTTTATTAAGCAATTGTCTGAGGATTCGCAAATCTTTGTTGTTATACTTCGTAAGAAGGGAGGTTTGTAGTTGTAGTAGATTTTGGTCGGTTATTTGAGTTTGATTATTTATATTAAGAAAAAATTTCTTATGCCAAGTTTTGGAAAGATGCTTAAGTGGTAGTCCTTTGAACGAGTCTAAACATAAGGAACCCTTGCGAGTCTAATCGCCACGCTTGTGAGAGCAAATTTTTGTAATCCGCTCGGCTAGCCCAAGCTAATTCGAACTTAAACGATCTATTTTTCGGTTGGATATTATGATGAAAATCCGTAGATATTGGGGCATGATTAGACCTCGTGAAAGTAGGGATGGCAATGGGTCGGGTGGTGGGTGGATGATCTACTTCCATCACCTGACCCACCACCTAGAATCCTTCACCCTACCCGACCCATCACCCACCAAATATTTCACCCGCCCTATCCACCCATCATCCACCGGTTGTTCGGATGGATCGGGTGATAATTCAGGTGAAATACAACTCGTCAAAATCAACAAAAAAAATTAATAATAAAAACATACGTCAAACACTTCGATAAATAAACAACTAGGAAACATAGTTATATTCGATCAAATACGTGTAAACATCCACAAGTATAATTTAAACTCAATAAACAACTAAACAAACTCAATGAATAATACATATAACTTAATAAACTAACTATTGGATAAACCCATCCCATACATATACTAATACTGTAGTAGATTGCTTGGTAAAAAGGAGACCATTGCATTCATTTTTCCATCTTAATTATATGAGTCAATAACATTGCATACTTGAAATAAAAATTGCACAACTAACTTCATGACAATATATTTCGAATACAGTTAGCATATATGTTAGTAGAAATTTATTGTGAATTTGGGTTAGTGGTTAAATTGGTAATTATATATAATGTGATTATATAATATAAGTCGGGTGATGGGTCGGGTAACGGGTCGGGTGATGGGTCGGGTGACGGGTGGGAAATATCTTCACTTGAATCCCGACCCGATCCATCACCCGTTCACCCATCACCCATTTAATATCCGCTTTATATCGGATTTTCACCCACTTTTTCGGGTCAGGTGAGACGGATATCCGTCGGGTGCGGGTGAAATTGTCATCCCTACGTGAAAGGGTGAATTTGAGTTCAAAGTGAGTCGAAAATTATTAGGACGTATGTGTGGACCAGTAACCAGTCTGATTTCTCTAGACAATTAACAGAACCGCTTTTCTTTCATTGTCGAGTAAACTGTCCACCAAAAGAGGGGACCTCATGTAAAGATAATTTATCTCTTAAGTCGTTTAATCATGTAAATCTGGAAACAGAGGGGCAAACACCTCCCATCTTGTCAGCCGGAGAGCAGATTTTGTTTAAATCTCCCATAATGCAGAAAAGTATGAGAAGACTCTGTAAATAGAGTGCGATGGAATCCCAAAACACCAATTTTCATTTTTCATCCGGTGGCGCATAGATAAGTAGAATGGCAATAGTTCGGTGTGATTCGTAATCTGAATAATTGAAGTGGATGAAACGGTTATGCACCGAAACCAGTTCAACAGAACCCTGTGCCAAAGGTATGTCCTTCCAAAGTAAAAAGACGTTTCCAAAAAAACCTGAGGCAGGATCGAAAGCTATGTCTGTGAAGCCACAATTTCTCCACACATTTTCTTTTGGTATCTTGTCGGTCTTTGTTTCAAGTAAGGCTAGAACATTAATATTATTGTTTTTACAGAAAAGATCGATATTTGTTCGGAAGTTCCTACTATGGATTCCACAAGAATTCCAAGAACATATATTCATGAAAAACTGCTTTTCGTAGCTGTTTATAGGGCTATAGATCGGTATCTTAGAAGCTTCAGGAACCTTGTGATGATCCTAAGATCCAAAACACTGGTGATAGTATAAAGGACCCAACCGACCTTTGATTAGAAGACATTTGAAACCACAAATTGATTAAAAACCTCCCAAGTTGTACAAAACACAGTCGAGACATACCCAACTGTATATGAATAAAGAAATGGTCATGTAAGGATGATAGACAATGGCAACCGTTTGTTCCGACAATTGGTATATTGTAATCTAAATAAAGAGACTGATTGTGAAAATAAACACTTATGAAACCAGATTATATTCCTAGTTTTTTTATGTGGAAAAGAGGAAATAAGATAAGGGCCGGTCCGCCATAACTTTGGTTAGTTAGTTTTTCTTATAATAAAGGGGACTTACAATGATCATAGGTGGCTTACAAAGCGATGAAGCGGTTAGCGAGCTAGACAATGCGCATTCGGATGCAACAGGAATACAATTGTAAATAGTTTTGAGAATAGACACTATATATCTATTTGGATTAAACGAGACCGAGAAAGAGTTAATAAATATGCTTGGTAAGCAAATGGAGATCTTCAGTAGTGACCAAAAGGCCATCGTAAACTACCCAAGAGGTAGTCTACGACGCAAACACAAAGCAGGCCACCAAAAGAAAATTAGGAAAAAAAAAACCCAAGAGCGATAATAATCAAGAAAATAGCATTTAGGCCAAGGTGGATTGTGAATCCATAAAAAAACAGGGGGTTGTAATTTATAAGGTTCAATTTGGTGCCAAGTGAGGGTGTTCATGTAAAGTTATGGGATTAAAATTGACCCCATCCAGGACAAACAAGATCTACCACCAGGAACAACATTTGGTCTCCATAAACCCAAAATGAGAGACAAAAAAAAAAGGAATTAAGAGTGCAGTACACCCTACTTGGCTTTCAGAGAAAGGGCAAAACCAGCCCAAAAGTAGGACACTTGAAGATTGAAACCAATTGCATCCGATCGGCGCTAAATTAAACCAAACAAATTGGTAAAAGATGCACAACACACATTAAGGATATGGAGAATTAAAAAACCCAACAACCAAATCGGCAACCTTTGTATTAAGGTAAACAAACAATACATAATACATGGTAGAGAAAACACCATAGTAGTAAGTACACACAGATGCACATGAGGAAAAGCGTGAGTGCACATCGGTGTTTCTGAATAGTAAAGAGGCAAGGGTATTAACCAAATACGCATGTAAAGGGGCATTATATGAGTTTGTAAAGTAATAGATGTGCGCTCATTCTACCATGTTTTATGCCTACTTTTATTCCATTTTCTGTCCATATTTTATACTTCTAGGTTAGAAAAGTACAGGATTTTTGTAGTTGTTGATTAATTGCAAGATTTGGAGTCTATACACAGTTTGGTGTGATTTTCAAGTATTTATAGATGATTTGGAGAAGTTTTGGCTCACTTTGGAGCTTAAAGAAAAGTCATGAAGACATTGGAGAAGCTAAGAAAGAGCACAAGATGGTGAAGTTGGAGAAAACACCATTTTTCACCATTCATCATTTTGAATCAAGTTCTGTTGTCTCAATGAGAGTTGTATCCATTGAAAAGAGCTTTCCAACGTATATTCATATGCGTCAATCGAACGAACGAGGAATCAAGAAAGTGTGTTTCAAAACTGAGCAAAATGCTGAAAGTTGACTCGATGTCGACTGACACATGGCTCGACATCGAGTAAAGATGGACTTGACATGACATGCCAGACTCGATGTCGACTGACACATGACTCAACATCGACCCATGCACTCGACATCGAGTAAAGATGGACTCGACACGATATGACAGACTCGATGTCGAGTGAGCTATGACTCGACGTCAACCCAACCACCAGAAGTCGAGTGAAGGACCACTCAAAATCGACCAAGTTGACTCGATATCGAGTCGTTCACTCGATATCGAGTGAGTCTACAGAGCAGTTTGGCACGGATTTCGAGTCCTAATTCGAGGAGGAGGAAGCTTACACATGAAGAGAATATATTTTTATCACTTTATCTATTTTCTATTCTAAAGGGTTGAACAATTAATTACCCTAATGATTTATCTACTTTACCTATTTAGATTTATTTATTTTTATCTAGAATTTTATCTTTAGATAGATATAGATAAGAGATAGATAGATTCCTCTCCTTGGCTAGCAATGATTGAGCCCTATAAATAAAGCCCTAGGGGCTGGTTTTTCATTAATTCAAGCCAAGTCGTCTTCGGACGCAAGTAGTTAGGAGGAGAGCCTAGAGTGAAGATTGAAGGTTTTGTAAGTTGTAGTTTTAATTTAAAGATGTTTATTTTCATGCTTTGTTTCTAAATCCCCTCTTATAGGGTCGGGGTGAGCCCGGCGATAGCCATGCGCGCTTGAGGTAAGTTTTAATATTCGTTATGTTTTGATCATCCACTATCTTTTATATGTTTATTCCCTTATCGAAAGAGAAGAGATTCATGTTAACAATTTGGATTATAAACATAAAATTGGTAGATACAATTAGGTTACTTGTGAGAGTTCAATCTAATTGTTGGAAAAGGAGAAAGCTTGCTTCTTTTGATGTGATTACATAACTATTTTATCTTATCTTTTGTGTGTTTGGTTATTGTTGCGGTGATCCCTAACCTTGGAAGTTTGCATCTTTATTTGTTTTATTTTATTATTTTTATTCTGCACATATTCTACTCGACACCAACAACCATTCCCTCTCCATCCCTCGACATCGACCAACTCTTAGCCGACGTCGACAGCAACCTTACACCTCTTCCCACTATTCCTGAACCCCGAAACAAACTAAACCTAGAACCGCTGACTTCTCTCTTGAGGATGAACCTGACTCCACTATATTATAGCGGGGTATTGACTATAAATTTATTTGGTCGAGAAACCCTCTCTCCAGTAATAACAAGAAGACCACCCCGGGCAGCCGAAGCACACAAAGACAAGGACTCCCGCCATTCTCCACGAACAACTATGATGGACAGTTTTTAGTCGCGTAAACCGTATCAAAATAAAAATCAAACCTACAAACTAGTATAGCAAGTAAGTAAGAGGTCGATCCCATAGAGAATCAAGTATTTCTCAGCAATGTGTATTTACCAATTAGTAGAAAGGGGGGTTTTGGGTGATTGAGATTGAAAAGAAAACAAAATAAAATAAAATAAAAACAAATAATGCAAAACAATTTAGAGAAGATCGCTCTACCTACAATTATCCACTTTATTTGGTTGAAACGATCCTTGTAACTTCTTCTCGTCCTATTAAGTTTCCTATGAATGCCCTTGTCCCGACCTAATATAGTTACTAGTCCAATCAGTCCTAGAAACCCTTATCAATCGAACAGTCCCTAAAGAATGATTTAACCCAATTGATAGCTTTAAGTTCAGAGATTAGCCAAGGTATTTGCAGTCCCTAAAAGAGAGATTTAACAACACATCCAACTTCCTACTTATCCAATTAGTTTAATCAGCCCTAAAGGGACAATTTTGCTACTTAGGTTAAGGTTCACAAT
Organism: Persicaria maculosa; assembly: GCA_963922045.1. Lineage (NCBI taxonomy): Eukaryota > Viridiplantae > Streptophyta > Magnoliopsida > Caryophyllales > Polygonaceae > Persicaria > Persicaria maculosa. The sequence continues at coordinate 63,786,161 of OY998263.1, read as the reverse complement.
CAGAAATCTACTAAACCCTAGCAATTGAATTGATCTAACTAGTTGGCCAGACAAGATAGAACAAAACAATAAACAATCAAGCACAAAGAAGTCGAAACATTCAATATAGGAAATAAGGAACAACATTCAGAAACTCACAACTCAATCCAAACAAAGCTTCAAATTGCAAGTAGAACGAAGAGAGTTTAGCCGCCCATGGCGAACATCGATCTCAATCTCCAACTAAAATCGTCTTGAATCCTAATCTAATGAGTGAATGAAAATCTAGGGCTAAGCCCCTCTAATCTCCTTAATTTCGTGTCCAAGTCGGCCTCCAAAAGACAAGGATAGGTAAATAGGGTTTAGAATAGAAAAAACCGCCGCCGAATGAAAAACGCGTCGCTCTGGGCAAATGTGGCGGCCGCGTCATGGAAGCTGTGGCCGCTGCTTCATTGATGTGCTGCGGCCGCGGCATATGTGCCGCGCCCGCTGCAATGGTCTTTTATGAAAAATCTACTTTGAATCAGCTCTCAACGTCACAGGAAAGTTGTAGCTCTCTAAAAGAGCTTTCCAACGCATAGTCATAATAGTCAATTGGACAACCGAGGCCTCCAGAAAGTGGAAAACAAGTTCAGCATGTCTTGCGACAACTTCTGTGGACTTGTTCTTCATTTAGGCTCGCTTCTTCTTCTCATGACCTCTTTAGATCTTCATGTAAGCTTCTTCGATCGACTAAACATCCTCATGTAACGCGTTATCAACCCATGTCTCCTCCTCATATCCACTGTTATCTGAAATAATCAATAAAAACGTGTAGATTCCGACTCCAGCAACATAAAGAGAAAATATGCAAATTGTACTTAAGCCATGCATGAAGAGAATCGGCCGTGATTGGTATGATAAGAGAATCGGCCGCAACAAGCACAATGCAAGAAGAGATGAAGAGCACCGCCAAAACGAGGCAAACAATATGGTGTATAAATATATATTGGAGCCTATTGTTGACTCAATCGGGAGATGGACAAAACCTGCAGATGATGGAATCATCATAACAACAAGTACACCGGCGTTCTGATCAAACAAAGGAGTGGATTCTAAAGCTGACTGACAAGCCTGGATCGGCAACCCAAGTAGCAGCAAACTTGTAGCAATAGGGATATAAATAAAAAGACCCGATTTGAGGTTTAAATCGCAGTTGTGATGGTGGTCTTGAAGAGTAGTCGAGTAGAGGTAATGAAGAGAGATGGTACTTACAGGGATCTGAAGGGATACGCCAAAACAGAGAGGAAATCGATGAGTGAAGAAGGGAACCAAAGATCCACCCAGACCAACGATTGAAGCGACGTCTCCCATCCGACCACCATCGTCTAGTCTCATCCCTATTAAAAGCCCGAAAATCATTCGGATAAAGCCATCCTGAAGGTGAATCTTGTCGAAATTGGGGCAAATTCGAAGCCGCAAGCTCTCTCCAAACCACCTTTCTTAGGTAACTCCCATCATGAAAAGAAAGGAGGCGAGTGGGCTTGAGAGAACCAAAAACAAAGGGTAATGATGGAGAGTGAACCGGGCAAGCGGGGGTAGTAGATGCGTAGGCCTTCGGCACTAGCAGGTGAGCGGAAAGAGAGTCGCTAGGGTTTGTGGTGGGCGCCTGATCGACTTGGAGAAGGGAAGGAGAGGGGCGCGTTGGAGCGCGTACTCCTTTTTCATGCTTTTTTAGTCCACTTATTAAAGTGTTTTAAAAAAGCGTGGTAAAGTTTTTCACGATTAAAAAAAACAAATTTATAAAACACTATGTATAGACTTTGAAATTCTCTGCTTAATCTATCTACAACTGCTAAAAATTTGATATATCTCTAACATTTCATGAAATTTTCATAATTTAGATTTTAATCTTAAGCTGGATTAATCTTTAGTATGCCAAACATGTCTTAATATTCGAACCAAGGTCAGGCTTCGAACTGTATGTTATCATCCCTAAGAAGTTGGAGATGGTAACACCATACCCAACTTGAAAGTGAATAGTTGTAGATGAGTGCTTGGTGAGATTGTCGACAGGGCTAGTCTAAAGGTAGGCAAGGTAGTAAGACTGTCTAGGCCCCTAATTATTAGGCCTATCGAACTTCAGGCTTGTCGAGCTCAGACAAGCCTGAAGTTCGATAGGCCGACGAAACAACAAACGACATAGCCATCAATATACAACATACTAAACACACAAATTAATGCAGATGACAGAAATAACCCAAAGAACCCATATAAGTCGTCAGCTAGAGGAGGAGTCAAGGGAGATCCAAGGTGAGCCATGAATGCCGAGACACAGGAGATTGTAATGACTCACACAGTGTCTCGACCCGAGAAGACCGAGAACAATAACCTACCAACGAAAAGGGCGAAACCTGGGGAAGTGTGGATCACCGACAATGCCTGAGGGATCTTTGAAAACCACGAACACAGCCACGATCCTTTCGATCATATAGGACACCTGATACTACAACCCAACTCGGAACTAAACGTACCCACGCCAAAGCAGCGACCCGACGCCAAAAGAGGGAACAAATACAAGCCATAAAGGGAAAAACTAATTAAACATCAGACGGAAATTTTTGTACAAACTTTCCGAAACCTAACTGAAAGTCCGAGAATGAATTATCTACACTATTAATATTCAAATTATTTTCCAGGCCCTTTCAGGATTTTGATCCAATCCTTTCGGAATTTTTGTAGAACTCTTTTGGGAATTTCATCAAACCCTTTCAGGATTTAAATAAGGCTCTTTCGGGCTATTTTTTTTAAAATAGATTTTATTTCCACGGGCAGCCTCGGGCCTAAGGCAAAACCTTGGGCCCAAAGCATAATAATCAGGCCAACTTCTAACGGGCCTAATTGTTCAGAAGTTTTTTTTTTCTTTTCCTTTGGGTCACTTTGGGTACAAGACAAAAGCATTGGCCCAAAGACACGATTTCGAGCCAAGATCTATCAATCTCAGGCCACAAACGGGTCTAAGGAGTACCGATGCCTAGGGAGATACTTAGCCCTGACGCCAGGAGCCTGGCGGCCACGGAGGATGGAAATAATCTGAGGCCGATGATAACCAGAACGAAGCCACCCCGGGGGCGAGACAATGGAAACAATCGATAGAAGGACAACCCAGATAGGGGATTTCTGCGCAGCGTAGGGGGACCAAAGTAGCCTGAAGTCCGGCGAGATGAGACCAATGGGAAGAAAGGGGCATCCCGATACCCCAAAACAAAGAAGCCCCAATCCAATTTTACCAACGGAGAGAGATCCGACGACATACCACCCTGACCAAACCCTAATCGGGCGGCGACATGAGCCAAGATCCCCAAACCAGACCATAAACGCAATGAACCATACGTCACAACCCAGGGAGGAGGAAGAGTCCAAGAGGATGGATGCACGATTGGCGACAAAGAAGCAGAAGGGCAGCCTCAAACAAGACCAGAAGTCGAACCACGACCGACAACCGGAAAAATGAGAAAACCGACCACAGACACTAACAAATGATGGTAAGAGAGAGATGGATCCGATGAAGCCAAGGTTGGAGAGGGAGTTTAGGCCACAACAAGCAGATTTGGAAGGGAGAGGATGTGAACTTTCCGAAGGAATTGTGCTCATGAGAGAGTTTCTCTCTATCTTAGGAGAGAGAAACTCGCTATAATTATATATTTTATACATTTATACTAGTAAGTATTAGGAGAATTGTCAACTTGATAAAAATGTACAGTAAAATCGTGCATATAGTATATATAAGCGTAAATAATAAGGGGATGTTGAAAATGATATCAATGTTGATGATATTGTAGCTGATGAGGATTTTACCAGCGAGTTATGGTGTGTTTGGATTCCAAATGTATTATGTTTATAATGCAAAATGATAAGGTGGTGTTTGATTAGCATAATTTTTAAGGTGTTTAAATTATGGTGTTTTTGGATTCCACAATGTATTAATTATACTGTAATTATTTTATCTCGATTTATGTAATTATTTGGTTAATTTACGGTTTTATCTCGTTTTTTACGAGATTTTTATTTTTACAATTAAACGGTCACATAAAACGAGGTAAAATAATTGCATTATAATTAAAGTGCAATGGAATCCAAATACATCCTTAGATATCTATGATCCTAGAATTTGGAAAAATCTTGACAATAAAGCTAGAAAATTTTTAATTAAGCAGGGGCCCATTAGATAATTCGTCTATGTATAACACGAACTTGATCCTCTCATTTTCATCCCATCTTTTTTTTTTCTTTTCTTTCCCCTTTTTTCCTCTTTACAATTGATTTTCATTTTTGAAATAACCAATGAGTTTAATTCAAAATATTAAATTAATATATATCCTATATCTAATTGTAAATCTTTTTATACTATCACAATGATCGAAGTCCATCTTGAGTGAGCCTATTATACCTTTCTCTTATGAGTTTACTCTTATAATTTAATTCAAAATATTAAACTAGTATTTTATGTAATTGTATAATATTAATTTATTTTATTATTAAATTTTTATTTTAAAAAAAATCGCGTCATAGCGCAGAACTGTGTAGTCTGTACTAGTTGAAAACAAACACCCACCTCTATTATTTTGCCTAAATGATTTATTTTTTCAGTGAGAATTTATTTTATTAACTAAAATGTCTTTATTTTCTATGATTTAGTTATTTATCATTTTTCAAAATCTTTTATATGATATTTATTAATTTAGGAAGACTGTTTTGAAATTTGGATTTCGATCAAAACTGTGTTCTTAAAACATAAATTAAAATGATCTAATTGAAAAGTTCCCAGCGAACATAGAGATCCATTCCTAAAGACACTCGTGGATCTTAGTTGTAATTTTGATGGTAACCCATGAATATATATTTTTTGTTCTACACCCTTAAATAATTTAATGTGAGTATGTGTATCCCCACTTTCCCCTTATCCTTAAACATGTATGGCTAAGAGAGACACATGTACTGTACCTGATCTACATTTTATATCAATGAATTAATATATGATAATAAAAATTCAGTTTTTCTATCTTATAACTTAGAACATAGGATAAGACCCTAATTTGAAAAAGATTCCCTACTAAAAAAATAAGTGATTCTAGAAATCTAATTAAAAAAATTAAACTAATTAAAATTTAAAAAATATCTTTTCAAATTAATGATAGAAAAATCGATAAAAATTTATACTGTCAACAATATATTAATGTTTTCTTTTTAAAAAATATATTGATACATAGATATTCCAATTAAATTACAATTTGCTTCCGAATTCATTTAACCTAATTCTTTCATCCTGGCGCAAAATATGTGTTATGTAAAATAGAAACATTGGCCTACAATAAAAATGATTTTTCTTAGCATTAAAATATATTTAAAAATAATAATTTTCTATGCATTGATGTATCTTGTTTTGTAAAAGTCCTTGTAATCTTGTAAACTCTTAAACAAGCTCGAGTATGACCATACACTAGCTAGCACCACACCATGAACCTAGCTATATTAGACAACCCTGGCTTTTGGGTGATCAACCCCTGGCTCGAGCCAGGTTGGACGGGATCACCTCGAGCTAGCTTGAAAGGTCTAAATGTGGAACCCTTTGTATGTAGGGATGGCAATTTCACCCGCACCCGACGGATATCCGTTTCACCCGATCCGAAAAAGTGGGTGAAAATCCGAAATAAAGTGGATATTAAATGGGTGATGGGTGAACGGGTGATGGGTTGGGTCGGATCCGGGTGAAGACATTCCCCACCCGTCACCCGACCCGTCACCCGACTTATATTATGTAATTATATTTTATATGTGAAGTTACAAATAAAGTGGATATTAAATGGGGCGGGTGAAATATTTGGTGGGTGATGGGTCGGGTAGGGTGAAGTGTTTTGGGTGGTGGATCGGGTGACGGAAGTAGATCATCCACCCATCACCCGACCCATGGCCATCCCTATTTGCATGAGATATAGCTTATGGCCCTATTTTCTAATATTGGGCTTATTTGTATGAGTTGGGTTGAATTAGGGTTAGCTGGATTGAAGCTTACATTGGCTGATCAGCTCCCATGTGATGAAACACAACATTTCGATTATGGCTCACCTATATAAGGATGCAATCCTAAAGTCGCACCTCATTCGAGCTCGACGGTAAGAAATCATAGAGAGAGAGAGAGGGTGTTTAGGCTTTGAGACGATCATCCTCGACACGATCTAGCTTTGTTCTCCTAGATCTTGAATTATCTTCACAGAGGAAGCTCAGATCTTGCATCATGGGGCTTCTAATCTCCAATCTCGTTTTTGTTTTTGTGGTTTCTCTTCCTTCTTGCATGCATATGTTTTTAGAAGGGTTTTTTCGTTTTGGTTGGCTGTTAGTTGTATGTTTGTAAACCGAGTGCTTGTTTCATATATACCAGCTTCGATCTAGTGGATTTTGGGCGAGTCTCTCCTATGAGGCTCCGCATAGTTTGTTTTCACAAATCGCGTAAAAAATCTCATGTATATATTCTTGTCTGGTTTTTTGTTTTGTCTTGTTTCTTTCGAGTTTTTCAAATGACGTTTTCCATAACATATATTTTAAGAAGTTAATTAATATTCAACATAAAATCAAAGATGATAACATTTTAAAATATTATTCAAAATGTTTGTAAAAGTCAAAAGCTAGTTTATATGAAGATAATTCTCATAAGTCTATATGGAAAAAAAAAGTCTTTCATATTGTCATAAAACTAATTCTATTTGACAACTTGTAATTTATAAAAATGGCCGGATAGATTTTGGTCAGGAAAAAAATTAGTACGAGTGGGGATATATATGTCTCAGACTCTCGATCAGGCAAGAGAGTATGTACTCTTTTTAATCCTAAAAAAAGGAGTTGACAATTTAATTACAAAGTAATTTAATTATAATAAAGAAAATACAGTTAGTGTTGTTGAAGAAACAAAAGGCCGGGTATGGTAGCCACATCAACAATAAGGAGTATTATTCGATATTTAATTAATCATATGTAAACCTGTTCCTATACCTAGCTACATGGCGTACAGTATATGACAGAGTTTCACAACGACTTTACAACATATTCTTAATTCTTAAATGTATTTTATTAGTTTGGTAATCAAATAGGAGTAATTAAGAAGTAGCTTAAAGTTGACTACTTAATTAATACATATATAAAAAAATAAGCTCTGTAACAAAATTTAGTAATGCGCAGCATTTGTACACATTCAGTTGTCAAATTTCAAAACATCTCTCAACTTTCAAACAAACAAAAAAAAAATTCTCTCAACTGTTAAAACGTCCTCAACTCTTAAAATATTAGTTAAGACATTAACACGTACATTAAATATTGTTTTAATTTATATATGCTAAAACAATACGTGGTTTTATATTGTAGGTATCAAACCCTAATTTCAATCCTCACCCCCCCCCCCCCCCAGGTAAACCTAATCCTTTTTCACCTATCAAGTTTCAATCCAATAGCTATATATATATATATATATATATATATATATATATATATATATATATATATATATATATATATAGATAGAGAGAGAGGATAGATCATATGTAATCAAGGTTTATTGTGTAACATGTGAATACATCCTGACCATTGATTTAGAGGTATTGGATGGCTGAGATTAATCCGAAATAATTGTTAATTAAAAATAAAAATGGAAAAAACATTCCACCAATTCCTATAGATAGCGCGTGTATACATACCCAATCTCAACCCTAAAATGGCACAAACCGTATAAAATCACAAGGTCGGCTTCTCCCCGATCTACAGGTGAAGGCGATCGGAGGTGCGACGATCCGCCTCCGTTCTTTCTCCCCGATCTACAGATCTCGTCCTAGACTATGAGAGGTGCAGCGAAGGGCGCCTGGACGAAAGGTGGCCGACGGCGGTTGCGAAGGTGCAGATTTGGGCGAAAGGCGGCGACGGTTGTGAAGCCGGAGCCATAAGGTGTAGATCTGGGCGAAAGTCGGCGGTTGCGAAGGTGGCCGGCGATTGCGAAGGGCGCCTGGACGCGCGATTGGCAGATCGAAGAAGATGGCGACAGAGACGAGACTGTTTCCAGCAGTCGAAGGCGGAGGGCGTAGGCCAGAGCGTTTTGCACCGACGCCCGGTAAGTCTTGATCTTTAAAAAAAAGACCCTTTTCTGCCTTGCCCGCCGACGAGAGTGGGGCCGCGTCATCGTCTCTCGTACTCCGATGAGGCCTCTGCTCAAGTCGCCCTGAGTGCGTTGGATGGCTGCCCGTTTTCTGCCTTCGGCGGCCGGGTTCTGCACATCCGTTACTCCCTTCATCGCCCGCCATCTCCGATTCTGTTTTTCTTCTCTGATGTTCCATCGATTTAGAATTGGGTGCTCGGTGTTCTGACGAATTAGGGTTTTGGGATTTTAGTTGAATGATTTGGTTTTGACTCTTGAGAAGTTCATTGATTTGGTTCTATGATGTGTAAGTGAATGTGAATATATGATTTTCGATTTATTTTCAATTGATTGGTGTTGAATTGATTTTGGATTATTCAATTGGAGATTTGTTGCCCTGATTTGATCGAAATTGTGTCCTTGAATAATTTTTAGTTATTTGTTACAATGACATAAAGTAACGGAACCATTGAATAATGAAGCAATATAATCGAATAATCAAGCGATACCATCGAATAATCAAACGATAGCATCGAATAATTTTTGGTAAATAGTTTATGGTGTTTTCATGTTGCTAGCCGATCAGAATAATCCATCGATACTATTGCATAATCCATTAATACGATCGAATAATCCAGTGATATTATCGAATAATTCGAAGAAAAAAATAACCACACATCATGTGGCAAGTGGATACGATCTCATAATCCGTCGATACGATCACATAATCCGTCGATACGATCGAATAATTCAGATATAACATCGAATAATTTCAAGAGAGTGTATCACACACGCTCCCAATTCAGCAAGTGGGCTAGAAAAAAACGTGGGCCCCACTAATTTTTACTAAAAAAAAAACTAAAATTGTCTTTTAATCTCATCCATCCATTTCATCTAATCAACGGCCCAGATGTGTTCACATGTTACACAATAAGCCTTGATTACCCCTGAACTATCCTCTCTCTCTTATATATATATATATATATATATATATATATATATATATATATATATATATATATATATATATATATAGGGGGTGGGTCCTGTGGGAACACCCCTTAAGATGGGAACCTAGGAACAATTCTAGGCCATTGATTAGGAAGAAATTGATGGTTAGGATTATTCGGATTTATTATAATTAAAAAAATAAAAGCACAAATTCAGCCCACCATTCCGATTGTATAGCGCGTGTGGTCAACCGATCAATTCTTCCACTTTGTTCGATTTTTTTTTGAAATAACTGACGTACTGTGTATATATATATTTCGATTGAAAAAGACATTTTTTTTACGAAAAAATAAAAACACAAATTCTATCAGCCCACCATTCCCATTTTTATATATATTTTTTCAACTAATTTCCCATTTGCAAATGGTCTAAAATTTGAAATATGATTCGTCGACAGACGAAAGATTATTCGTGGGAAATGAAAACATTATTTGTCGAAATAGGATGGTTTAGTTGTATTATGTATTAAGAGAAAGTGTGAAGATTATTCATAGAAAGTGTAAAGATTATTCGTAGAAAATGAATACATTATTCAGAAATAATTATTGTTTATGCAAATGGTGTGAAATTCGAAATATGATTCATTGGCCGATGAAAGACTATTCGTAGGAAATCATAAATTATTCGTCTGAATTTATGTTAAAATTATATTATTTGGTTAAATTAGAAAGATTGTTCCGTTAAATATGATATATTATTCGGTTAAAATTGAGAGATTATTCGGGTTGATTATAAATATTATTCGTATGTAAGATGAAAATTATATTAGTAATATTATTCGGTTAAAATTATATTATTCGGCTAAATTATAAAGATTATTCGGTTAAATTATAAATAATATTATTCGGTTGATTATGAATTGATGTTAAAATTATATTATTCGGTTAAATTAGAAAGATTTTTCCGTTAAATATGATATATTATTCGGTTAAAATGGAGAGATTATTCGGATTGATTATAAATATTATTCGTTTGTACGATAAAAATTATATTAGTAATATTATTTGGTTAAAATTATATTATTCGGCTAAATTATATTAGTTTGTAAATAAATATAAATTCAACTGGAAAAATAATTTCCTTAAATCCCCCTTCATTATGTGAAATTAGTTGTTTTTTTACCACCAAAGTTTGTTTTTTATTTTTTGAATTTTTTTTCGAAATATTCACAAATAAATAAATAATTACGAAAATATTCACTGTTTTAAACATTTTACAAAAATATTCATTTTTTGCAGAGTCGTCAGAAAAACGCGGTTTGAATCCGCATTTTATGGGTAAAATCTGAAATTCCATTGGCGCCCGGGAGATATTTGAAAATTGGCAAAGAAACGCGGTCTGAAACCGCGTTTCTCTGCCAACTTTCCACCTGGCATCAGCGTCGATGAGATTGGCTGATGTGGCACAAAGAAACGCGGTTTCAAACCGCGTTTCTCTGTGTGATTTCAGAAAGTCAAAGATTCCGTCTGAGAAACGCGGTTTGGGTGCGCGTTTTATGTCTGACATTTAATGAAACGCGGTTTCGTTACGCGTTTTTTGGTGAAGAGAAAACCCTAACGAAACCGCCCCCCAACGACCTTTATTTCGTCTTCATCGCCAACATCGTCTTCAACCTTCGCCCATCGCCCGGCGAAAATCTTCTTTAATCCTTCAACCTTCGCCCATCGCCGAGAATCGTCTTCAATCCTCAACCAACAGTGGCCGGATCCTTCGTCATCCGTTCATCCCGTCATCCCCTCATCTAAAAAGGTTAGGTTTTTTTGGTTTTTTTTTCATTCGGTTTTTCAATTTGGATTTTTATTTCGGTTGTGAAGATTAGTATAGATATGAAAGATTAGTATTGATATGAAATTATGAGTTGAAATGAATTTATTTCGGTTGTGAAGAGTTGAAATTGTGATTAGTATTGATATGAAATTTTGAGGTGAAATTGTCATTAGTATATACATATGAAGAGTTGAAATTGAAGAGTTGAAATTGTGATTAGTATAGATATGAAATTTGGAATCGTTGAAACAATTATTTGTTTTTATTAATTTCGGTTGTGTGAATTGATTTTGTAGAGGAGAAATGATGATGGGTGTTTATATGTGATTGTAGGAGAATAGAATTCAATTAGAACTGAAGCGATTGTAGGAAAATAGATTTTGAATAACATATATATATTAATTTAAATTCATAAACCTTTTTTCTATAAGTTTGAAAAAATACTCTCTCTGTTAGGGAGTCAAAAATGGAAATGCAACTGAATCCTGGACCGCTCAACAACGAGGTGCTCCACAGACAACATCTCCATAGGTCTACTGATGTATGGACTCGCCAGGAATACGTAAGTATATACTATTTTCACCAAGTAGTTCAAGTAAATTGAATGGAACATTTAGATCGGATACCTAATGTTTGTAAGTATTATATTTGCAGACGAATGGTGTTATCCAACATAGGATGCACTTGCGAAAGTTTGGGAGAGATCTAGCTGCCGACCCGCGAGTCCTACACTATATACAGTTGGCCGGATTCCACTGTATATACAAGCTTGGGTCCACGTTCGAGATAGACAATGAATTAACGACAAGTTTAATAGAGAGATGGAGACCTGAGACCCATACCTTTCACTTGAACGTTGGGGAGGCGACAATCACGCTCCAAGATGTGTCAGTTCTATTGGGTCTGCGTATTGATGGGCTTGCAGTTACTGGTTCTGCATTTTACGATTGGCCAACATTGGCAGAAACATTGCTTGGGCAACGACCCCCAGCGAATCAGATTAGGGGATCTTCGGTGAAGGTGGCCTGGCTACGACAGCTGATTCAAGTGCACTTACCAGACGATGCCGAGGAACATGCCATTCAGTGCCAAGCTAGGGCATATATTTTGTTGCTTATGGCTGGGGTTCTGTTTGCTGATAACAGTGGTGGCCAGGTGCAATTACTATACCTTCCATTGCTACATAATGTGCATGTTCTACGTCGCAAGTTCACTGTGTAGGACCTCCCACTTCGCCTACCTTGCGAGCCCCTTGGGTTCAAAATCACCTCAAAGATTCCATTCTGCAAATCAAATGAAACGACATGTGCATTCAACCCAGCAGTGAGAAGTAGCCCAATCTTCTTATCAGTAGCTTCTGTCAGTGGGAAACCCAAAGCGACGCGCTGAGCGACTTCACCTCGCCTCCTGACGAAGTAACTGTTGACTTTGTAAAAAGTCTGACGCACGAGCGATGTGAGCGGAAGGCTCCTTCCACCCTTCAGCACGCCATTGAAAGACTCAGATAAGTTCGTCGTCAGGACACCATACCTCGCCCCTCCATCCTTAGCCATTGACCACTTCTCTGGCTCGATCTGAGCTAGGTACTCCCAAGCCTCGGCGTTCATCTGTTGGATGGCGTGACATCCCTTCTCGAACCCAGCTTTCGTCAGCTGGTGAGCAGTCCACCCAACCATGTCTTTGACCTTATGGTCATGGAACATTGAATTCACGTTTGATTTCAAGTGTCTGATGCATATCCTATGATGTGCATTTGGCGCACTCCATCTAGGCAACTCCGCCATTGTCTTCAAGATGCCTGCGTGTCTGTCTGAAATAACACATAATCCGACTCTGTCGGTGACATGTCGATCTATGCAATCCATGAACCATGCCCAACTATCTCCATTCTCACTCTCAACAATAGCGAATGCAAGAGGGAAAATATGATCGTCTGCATCGAATGCCATTGCCATTAGCACAACATGCTTGTACTTCCCATACAGATGGGTGCCATCGATAGATATCAAAGGACGACAATATGCGAACCCAGCAATAGACGGTGCGAAAGCCCACAACACACGACCGAATATCTTCTCTTGTGGGTTTGGAGAATCCAGATGACACCATTCAACCACTGTTCCCGGGTTTGTAGCTTGGAATGCAGCCATGAACCTAGGCAACTCCGTATACGACTCCTCCCAATCACCAAAAAGCTCTGCTATAGCTTTCTGTTTTGCCCTCCAGGCTCTCATGTACGACACACAAATCCCATACCTTTTTTGTAGATGCTCGAGTATGGTGCTTGGCTTCGTGTCTTGATCTTTGCGGAGGAACCCAAGAATCTCACCCCTAATGAAATTTGAGGTGACATTGCGATTATCTAGCTGTAAAATGTCGGATGCACAGTTAGGTGCATGAGGCCCACTGTAATTGACAACTGTCCACATTTCAACAGTTCTGTCTAAACGACGAGCAGACAATCTTCACGGGCACCCACAACTGTCCTTCTTATCACATACGACTGTGTACCAATCTGGACTCGCCTTTTTTGTACGATATGGCTTCCTCATTTTAACAGAATACTCCGTCAACTCACATTTCAACTCGCCGAGTGAGTTGAATAGTTGCCCGTGAAAAAACTGTCTTCCATCATCTTCTTGTGCGTACGAATTTAATTCTTGCCAAGAATTGGTTATCATTGGATCAGATTCCACAATATTCCAATTGGGATTAATGGCCTCATCCTCAATCGCCGTCATCGTCGCCTCCCTAGTTGCTTCATCGTCCTCCTCGGACTCGTCCAAGTCGTCTTCGTGATCAACCCCAAGAGCATCAACGTATATCTCATTTACAACAGATATATTGTTAACTCCATCCATCCTACGTTATCAATGACAAAAGTTAGTTTATTACAAATGTTATATGCTCTCACTAATCTTATCAAAATAAGATCAAATTTCCAATTACTTTCGATACTAACTACCAAATTTCATAAACTCCTTCATATTTCAATGAAATTACGTAATCCAAACTTGCATATGTAATCCAAACTTGTATATACCAATACATACGTAATCCAAACTCATTCATATTGAAAACTACATAATCCATCCAAACTTGTATAAGCTATCCACAATAAAAAAAAATTATATAATCAATCTTCAAATTTCTCAATGAAGATAGCAAATACATATATCTTTGAAATAACTGCGAGAAATTATAATAAAAACAATAACTTACCTTAACTAAATGTGAGATAACGCGAGAGGTTTGAGAGCTTTTTGAGAACGTTGTTGAGATGAAAATCAGAAAATGAAGAAGACGAACAAGGGGCAATGAAGTTTCTGTAATTTGATCAAGCTAAAAACGCGAGATCAAACCGCGTTTTTACTTAGGGTTTCAGAGATTCCCCCTAATGCTAGGGGGGAATCTGTTTCAGAAAAAATATTGACAATAAAACGCGGCCTCAGGCCGCGTTTTATTGTTGCCATCAAATCAACCAGGCGAATCTCTGGTTTGGCTCTGAAATCACATAGAGAAACGCGGTTTGAGACCGCGTTTCTCTGTGCCACATCAGCCAATCTCATCGACGCTGATGCCAGGTGGAAAGTTGGCAGAGAAACGCGGTTTCAGACCGCGTTTCTTTGCCAATTTTCAAATATCTCCCGGGCGCCAATGGAATTTCAGATTTTACCCATAAAACGCGGATTCAAACCGCGTTTTTCTGACGGCTCTGCAAAAAATGAATATTTTTGTAAAATGTTTAAAACAGTGAATATTTTCGTAATTATTTATTTATTTGTGAATATTTCGAAAAAAAATTCTTATTTTTGTATGTGAAATTCGTTTATTCAAAAAAAATCAAAAACTTCGGTGGCCATAATTCCCATATACATAAAAATACAAATGTGAAATGCAACTTTAAGAAATTGGTTTCCGTTTTGAAACAAAAAAGGGGGGCTTCGTTATGTACGTGTATGACACGCACTGTCATTGAGTCTGATGACCAATTTCCGCGGGTCCCACTATTTTTTTTAAAAAAAAATCAAGATATATCCATTTAATCTCCACCATCCATTCACCCTCAATTGATGGTCTAGATGTGTTCTTAGGTTCTCATCCTAAGGGGTGTTCCTATATTAACCATCCTATATATATATATATATATATATATATATATATAAGAGAGAGAGAGAATCAATCAAAGGGAAATTAACCCCAATTATGAGTGAGAGTCAATAGGTGTACGTAGGCCAACAATAGGAACAAATAAATAGAGAGGTTTCCTCAGTGAGAGAAGATCTTATATATTCAAAGAAACTGAGCAAAGGGTAATGGAGACACTAGGAATCGATTGCATGGATGTCAAAAAACTGACGACGGTTGTGAGTTCGGGTTTGTTATGTTTATCATCGAGTCGGTCAGTGACGGATTATAAAACGATTAGTTGAGGGGGCGGAAAAATGAACTCTAATTTTTTTTTTCGAAAAACCATCAATATTTGAAGTTTTCGAGTTTAATTATAGCATTAAGTTACAATTCAAGCTTAACAAATGATAAATATGATAGAAGTATATTCATTTGGTAAATGATGTGAAAAATAATTTATATCGCTTCTGTCTTGAAATCCTATATATTTCCAAAAGTATTTTTTTGAATTAATGATGCGGGACCATCTAAGACACCTCCGGATACAACTATATTTGGGGAAGGACCTATGATTCGAGCTTGTGAGAATGATGTCATCCTCAAGAGGAAGAAGAAGGCTCCCCCATGGGAGAAGGTCCAAAGGTGCAAATGACGTTTTTAGACTCGTTCAGAATAATTGACAGCTTTTTGACGTCTTAGTAAATTGGGTCGTTCGGAGACCTTATTTATCAAATTGGATCGTGCCATACCTTGTTGGAACGAGGACGAAGAGATCTACAACTTTGTTGTTGAAGGTTTTTCTAGATTCGACCTAGAGCTTGGCCGAAAATCACCATCTTTGCAAGCTGTCACTGTTTTGACGGGAATAAACTAAGTGTTGGAACTCTTTTTGTTCTTATTTTTAGAGACCTTCTTACTTATGTTATTTTAGGTAATTTTAGGGATTTAATTTAATTAGTCTTTTAATTATTATTTCATCCAAAAATCAGCCTTTAGGTTATTTAAGAGGCTGATCTCCATTGTAAACTCATACGTCTCTTTGCTTATGAAAATTCAGATTTGTGTGAAACACAATTGAGTGCAAGTGAATCGATTCGAAGCGCGTTGCTCATCGATTGCACAATTGGTATAGATCTTGCTTGGTTTGCTTTGTGTTCATCAACCTCGCGAGAGCTTGGTGATCCTGGTAATCACAAGTCCCCTCTAATTTGTGCCTCCAAAGTGTCCGCTTGGTTGTGTAAGGTTGTAGAGGCAAACTTTATAGTCGTTGGTATTTGGTTCCTACCCTCTTAGGAGGCCTGGGGTCTTTATCTCGTTCTATCTTAGTTCGAATCATCAATCTATCGGTCTTTCAATTACTTTTGTCGAGTTTATATTGTTGAATTTCGAGTCTTGCTTTCTTCCTTCTTGTCGATACCGAGTCCCGAGTCTTAGTCGAGTTCGTGTTCTTGAGTTCTTGCTGCGTCGTGTTTAGTCTTGGTCGACATCGAGAGTAATTCTTGGTGTTCTTGAGTCTTTTGCTTCCGTTCTTGTTATTTCTTATTTGATTGTCGAAGATCGAGTCATCCTACGACTAACCCCATATCAATTAAAAATATATATCTAGCCATTATTAATTTCTTGGAAGCACGTCATATCTATTTTTCTGAGATGGATGAACTTAAACGTACTAGGGTCAGCTTTGAAGAGTTATTAGCAAAACTCATGCAATCAAAAAACACCACATATGCATGAGGCTATCTATACACATATATATAATATATACATTTTATTCCAGTTTGAAGCCATCTAGACATATATATAATATATACATTTGAAATAAATAAAAATGGAATTACAGCTTTTTCATTATCTATTTGTTTATTAATGTTGCCTGCATTTTAAGGCTACCATGATAACACTTGAGAAATGGGCAAACAGCAAACTTAAATTTCATGCCTCCCAAATTCCCAATTCAAGTCTATCCATTGATTATTCATTTGCTTTGCTTTTTCTTTTCTTTTTTTTTTCTTTCGAAATTATATATATATATATATATAGAAGGTGTGGTTAAAATGAAAATTAATTTTAAAACAAAACATTGCTACTGGGCCTAATTATAAAAATCGACCCAACAAAACAGACTTAGCTCTCTTACTCTCTCCCTTCGCTTGGAGCAATAGCGCCGTGAAGCAGAAGATCGACAGATCGTGAAGCTTAGAGCCGTTGGCCACCGATGTCGATGGTGAGGCCTTGAAATTGATGGTGCTGGATGACTCCTTGCGCTCAATTGACCCGATTGGGAACAAAGAGAAAACAACCATAAATAGCCTATGCGGTTTTTGAACTCGAACCTTTTTGCATGGACACATCGTTATACCATTTTTTAGCTAACAGACTTTTAATGACACATGTCGCATTAAAGTGCAAAATCGCAATAAAAATAGAAACCCATAAAGAAAAATTTTGGTAGGGAACTTACTTTATATTATGAAAATGCACATTTATTAATAATAACATTTATTGTATTATTTGTTCACTTTATATTTTGTAATCTCTTATTTTTCACTTTTTAAAATAAAGACAAAAAATGTGATGTAGCATATTGTGTTGCATTTTGTAATCTTATAGATGCACCTTATAATATTATTTCAAATAAAAATTACGGGATAAAATATGTAATTTTTATAATTGAAATAAGGGCGATATTGGTAGAAATAGAAAGTATGGGAGAAGTGGAAACATTTACCTCATAATTAGGGTCATTTACCCATTTACCTATTTACCCGTTTACCCCATAAAATTAGGCATATTTATACATTAATTAGACCTATTTACCTTTAAATTATGTCTGTTTATCTTCAAATTAGCCCATTTTCATTTTAAGAGGAATTTTCATTTTAAAAATAATTTTTTTTTGAACTATTATATATATATATATATATATATATATATATATATATATATATATATATATATATATATATATATATATATATATATATATATATATATATATATATATATATATATATATATATATATATATATATATATATATATATATATATATATATATATATATATTGATCCACTTTACCTTGAGGACGTAGTAAGTCAGAATAGGACAGTGAAAACCTTGTCCCAAATTTTAATTGTATTTTTTCCCCTTACCGTATTACCTCGCACTCCGTCAATTTTATCTTTAATTATTTCTCTCAGCAATGATAAATGGATTTCCTGATCGAAGTAAATACCTCTCACTTGATAAATTAAAATGAACCCTTTAATTTTTTTTGGCGTAAGATAAATTAATATATACTGTATAAACTAATGATCAGTACGTTGTAACTAGTAAGTGAGAATATAATTAATTAGTTAATCTATATTATATATGCATATCAAATTGGAAAAGTCAAATTAATTAATTATATATATGACATTACACGTATAATATTTATTTATATTATGGAATTAAAGTAATGCAGCTGGAAGAGTAAAAGAGGCAATAGTATTGCAACGTAGCGATCAAGCTGAAAGGTCGATCCCCATCTATTTTTCGGCTTTGCAGAAGCTAGCAATTAATGCATATTTTATTACAGTCCATTTTAAATTATACTGTAATACAGGTATAAATTGTCAATTTATTTTTGAAATGATTAGTTCAAGTCAGTTATCTATTTTCATGCCGCAATCCATGCATAATCCTTCCGTCCTTGTTATGGTACATACATTAATTACAATTCTAGCTTAATTATTTTGTAATTTGAATTTTTTTTTTTTGAGCAGATTTTGTAATTTGATGGATAAAAAAAAAGAAGAATTTAGTCAAGTGATTGATTAATATTTGATGAATTAGTTAAGTCTGGTAAGGATTTACCTAATTTAAATACTTTTTATAATTATTTTTACCTTTTCTAAGTTTACATTAATATATGAAACCATTTTTTCTAGATGTTTTTTTTTATACAAGGCACGAATTCGGGTGGGGGCTAATTGCGATTAACCCACTGCCCGATGGCGTCCCCGCAAACGAGCTCGATGATCTCAGCAGGAACGCAGTCAGCGACGAAATGCGACGAAAGGCCCCAATGTGCCAGCCGATCAGCCACCCGGTTGTCCTCCCCGAAGATATTTGTGAAGGTGACACGTTGAAAGGAGCAACAGAGTCCAAGAGCATCCGAGATCGCCATCTCAATCTCCCACGGACATTGCCAAACACCTCGTAATGCGTTTATGATAGTGAGGCAATCACCTTCGATCTCCAGCTGAAGAAAACCCCGCTTGGAGGCTTCGAGAAGACCCGAGATAAGGCCATAACACTCCGCCTGAATGGCCGAAACAGACCCATGACCACGGGCGCCACAGGACAGGACCCTTCCTTAGCAATCACGGATAACAAAACCAGACGCCACTCAGTTCGACCCCGTTCGAGCACCATCGAAGTTTAGTTTGACAAAATCATTAGCATGCTTTTTCCATCCGACTGCTTTAGGTTTTGATTTCCTCTTTTTAGGACAGGTAGGTTTTTGTTTTTCAGTTTGATCTATTTGGGCGTCTGCTCTTGCTTTTTTTCCACGTTTTTCTAAATTGTTTGATATTTTGTATCCAATCTGCCAATGAATTGCTATTTCTATTGTCAAAAGTGATTTTGTTCCTCATCGACCAGATGCCCCATAGCGCATAAGCGAGGATTGATTTTTGTTCCAGGGGTAGTTGGTGGAAAATTTCTGTAATAATATCCTTGTAAGACTTGTTTCCTTTGTCCGTGTTTCGAATCGTTTGTTCAATCATCCTGTCGAGGCTTCCTACAAGGGATAATGAGATCTGACATTCGGTAAAGAGGTGAATGTTGTCTTCGTTTTGTTGGGAGCATAAGGGGCACTGCAAGGGCACGTGGATTCCTTTGCTCTGTAGTCTCACTTTTGTTGGGGTTCCGTTCAATAGGCTTTTCCATGGGAAGTTTTAATTTTTAATTTTTTTTTTTTGGGGGGGGGGGGGGGGGGGGCGTCGATTTTCCATATCTAATCCTGCGTTGGTCCTTCTAGTACTAGACACATGATCTAATTCACTCACCGTAGAGAACCAACCATTTTTGCTGGCTTTCCAATAAAGTCTATCTTCAACTTCGTTGGAGGGAATGTAGCCATCTAGAATTTTATCTACAATTTCCAACAGAAGATAAAGATTCAACTTGTCTTTATCCCAGGTCTTGTCTGGTCTGATGAAGTTGTCAACAGACTCGTTTTCATCTATTTGGTCTATAAGGCTTTTTTCTTTCAAGCTTCCTTCATTTTGGAACCAGTGATCCTTCCAAAATCTTATGGTCTTTCCATTTCCAACTTGCCAAATCAGCCCTTCACAGAATTCATCTTTGATATCCATTAGCTTTGCCCATTGCCAGGAGGAGTTTCTCTTCCTTTTATAATTCTAGATATTCTCACTTTTGAGATACTTATGTTGTATAGTTTTGACCCATTGATTTTCTGGTTCTGCTAGTATTTTCCACAACAACTTCATTTGTAAAGCCTTGTTCATGTCTTTTGTCTTATGGAGTCCAATCCCTTCGTCTTTCTTCGGTCTACACACTTTATCCCATCCTATCAGCGACTTATGTTGTGGTCCTTTGTTCCAAAAGAAATTTCTGTTAATAAGGTCCAGGTCGTTTTGGATGCTTGTAGAAAGCATAAAATTTTGCATAATATAACTAGGTTTCGCCGATAGATTTGCTTGTACTAGTACTGCTCGTCCTTGTTGGGCGAGTTCGTTTGCTCTCCATTTAGCTAGTTGGTTCTTGGTTTTTCCTATGACTTCCTCGAATGTATCTTTGTTCACTCTGCTATTGATTGTGGGGCATCCAAGATATTTTTCTAGAGCGGTTTGGTTGGTTATGTATAGGCAGGACTGGATTCGTTGTTTTTTGTCGTTTGGAATTCCCTTAGTGGCTTGGAAAGCCAATTTTTGAAAGTTTACCTTTTGGCCTGATATGTCGCAATATTCGTCGATGATAGTTTTTACCGTTCTGCAGGCTTCCATTGTTACTTTAGAAAAGATCATAATATCATCAGCAAATGAGAGGAAGGGAATCGTAGGTCCATTTCGCGATGTTTTAAAACCGATGGTATTGCTCTGAATATCGCTTTGTCGTTGTAGTTTTCGTGCCAGGATTTCTGCCCCTAAGATAAAGAGATAGGGGGAAAGTGGGTCTCCTTGTCTCAATTCCCGTTGAGCTCGAAAAGTGTTAGTAGGTTCGTCGTTTACCAGTATAGAGAATGATACAGTTTGGATGCATTCTTTAAATCCAGTTTCTGAATTTCTAACAGAATCCAAATTTAGTCATCACAGCAAATAAGAATTCCCAGTTCAATCTGTCGTATGCTTTTTCCATGTCAAGTTTGATCGCAATCCATCCTTCATGACCATTTTTGGTGCGGAAGAAGGAGTGAAAGATTTCGTGTGCAATAAGCACGTTGTCTTGGATTGCTCTATCTTTGATAAAAGCTCCTTGCAGCGGGTGGATCAGTTTTTGCAACACCGTTTTCAGTCTTTCCGCGAGAATTTTCGCGATTGCCTTATAGAGAGTAGTACAGAGGCTAATAGGTCTATAGTTGTTTGTTGTTCTTGGGTTATCGCATTTAGGGATTAAAGATATAAACGTCTAATTAATTTGTCTGAGGATTTTTCCAGACTCAAAGAAACCTTTGATTGCTTTTATAATTGACGGACCAACGATGTCCCAGTATTGTTGGTAGAATTCTGCCGTCATACCATCTGGTCCGGGAGATTTGTCTTTTCCCATGGAGAAGAAGGCTTAAATTTTTGAGATTTTTTTCTAGATGTTATAACTTTTTGAGAAACATCAGCCCAAAGTCCATTTCAAAGGCTTAAATTAATACGATGTCCACCTTGAATTTGTAAATAAAGAGCGGTCATATCCGGAGTTCGAACTAGAGACCTTTGGGTACTACCCGCAAGTCCTTTCCAGCGAGCCATTCCGGAATGGTTTAATACGATGTCCACCAAAAGTTCAAATTTAGCAAAAGTCCCTCCTATATTTTGTTAACAAAATGAAAAGAAAAAAAAATATGGAAAACTTCAGATCATATCAATTTCATTGATTAATTTTCTATTACTAAAAATGGGTATCTATACAAACTTTGCTCATCCTCACTTGTACACGTGTATGAATCTGAACCATACAACACAAACACACTCAATCTTAGCCGTTGATGCAAAACAGAAAAACTTGACTTCTGTTTCCCGCTTGAGCTTGAGTGTGCAGAACTTGGAGTTGAGCTGAACCATCACTCCATCATCCCCCCTCAAGTTAGAGAGTGTGAAACATTCCCCAACATGTCCAAGATACGAAGACCAGTTAATGGCTTAGTCAAGACATCTGCTAACTGAACAGAGGTGGGGACATTATGGAGGGAAATGAGACCCTCGAGTAGCTTTTCCCTCACATAATGACAGTCCAAATCAATGTGCTATGTCCTTTTGTGAAACACATGATTTTGAGTTGTATGAATGGTGGCCTGGTTGTCACAATATATGGGAATGAGAATGATCTCCGTGACCCCTAAGTCATGTAACAACTGAGTGAGCCAAGCAAGTTCTGTGCAGACCCTTCTTAAAGATCAATATTGAGCCTCTGCTAAGGATAAAGAATTTGTGGTTTGTTTCTTAGATTTCTAGGAAATCAACCTGCCGTCAAGGAATATCACATATCCACTCAAACTTCGATGAGTTAGAAGGCATGATGCCCAATCAGAGTCACAATATACTACCAAATCAAATGTAGCAGTATTAGAGAGCGACAGAGATCGATCAGCTATGCCTTTTAGAAAACGAAGTACGGAGCTACCTTCATGTGACTTTGAGAAGGTTTTTGTATAAATTGGCTAAGATGTTGGACGGGGAAAGCAATATCAGGCCTTGTATTAGTGATGAAATTCAATTTTGCCACAAGCTGGCGATACACGGTTGGATTGGGAAGAAAATCATGATCTATGGAGACTTCTGAAGTCTACAAAATTTCCCACTTTCCACCTGCAAACCTTGGAGAATTTTCATATAGACCTCCTCATATAAATCCCCATAAAGAACAATCCCCATCATGCTACATGAGAGACCAATTGTTCTTAATAGAAACAGACACTAGAGCACGAACAATCGTCATCTTCACCAGAAGAAAGAAGGTTTCAGTGTAATCAATGCCTTCTTTATGTGTGAATCCTCGAACTACAAGTCGAGCCTTGTATCATTCAATGGAACCATCTGCTTTGTGTTTAAATTTGTACACCCATTTGCAGCTAATTGGTTTCTTTACCTTTATGAGATTCACATTGTCCCAAGTAAGTATGGTTAGCATCAAGAGCTGTGAATTCATCAGTCATGGCTTGTTGCCATATTTAGTGCTCACATAGTCCTAGGTATGGTCATATGAAGTAGGTTCTAAAATGGGTTTTTCAAGTAGGGGAGGTTTGGTATGTGTTTGAAAGGCAATTGTGGAAGTAAGAGTGTGGCAACACATGGCTGTATCATGGCTACATACATAGTCACTTGGATAGGATGGGGCATTGTGATGTCGGGTGGATCTTTTGGGAAGGGATGCATGATGGGAAATGGTAGGAGATGGGTGAGAAATTGAGGTATGTTGATCATCGGGACAAACATTCTAAGAAGGAAAAAGGGGTAAGTCATGGTTTGGTTGATTGTAAGGGAATATGTGTTCGTGAAACATAATGTCCCTACTGGTGTGTATAGTATGTGTGTCTAAGGAAAGAACCTTGTAGGCTTTCTTGCCAAATGGTTATCCTAGAAAAATACAAGGAATGGCTCGGGCCTGAAATTTGTGTTGTCTCCCTTGTGTGAGAGTAGAGATGAAACAAAGACAACCAAAGGGTCCGAGATTATCATAGGAAGGCACAGTACAATGAATTACCTCAAAAGGGCTTCTGTTTTGTAAGACATTGCTAGAAAAATCTATTAATGAGATGGACTAATGTAAGGGCACAAGCTCCCCAATACTTAAGAGAAAGCTTAGACTGAAACAACAAAGATCTAGCCACCTCAATAATATGTTTGTGTTTCCTTTCAACCACCCCATTTTGTTGGGGTGTAGTAACACAAGATGTCTGATGCACTATCCCTTTTTGAGCTAAGAAATTTGTTGATTCATGGCTTAACTTAAACCCAGCTCCTGAGCATTATCTGACTTGAGCACTTGCACCTTGTTGTCCTATTGAGTTTCTACCAAAGAAACAAAATTTCTAATGACAGTGGTAGCACTACTATTTAAGAAAATTAGATGAATCCAAGTAGCACGAGAGAAGTCATCAACAACTGTGACAAAGTATTTGTTCCCATTATATGTGGACACATGAAATGGTCCCCATTATATTTTTTTTAACAAAAACACCCTTCCTGATTTCACCCCTAATTTATCCTATGTACCATATCTCCTTCAATCAGCCACTCTCTCCTAGTAGTCTCCCATGACTGCCATGATTTCTCATTAGAGCTCTCTCGTGTTCAACATTATTTCCTTGGCTGCTAGATCTTATTCTTCGCATCAGCGACGACTTCAATGGTGTGTGACATCCTCACGAGGGAGATAACTAACAAGAGAAAGGAGATACGAGAGATAGGCAAAAAAGCTTGGATCTGGGATGGAGGCGACATCGTCTAACACAGGGGGTGCGGTGGTGGCTTCGCCGTACGTAGGTGGTATATGAGTGACTTGAATTTGATTTGTGATATTGTCTAGTTTGCGATTGATGAGGGAAAAGTCGTTGTTTTCCCTGTCAAAGTAAACTCAAACTCACAAACAAGTATAGTAGGTAAGTAAGAGGTCGATCCAACATAGAACAAGTATTTCAAGCAATGTGTATTTATCAATATATTAGGAGAAAAATAAGTTTTTTTTAATGAGAAATGATGTCTCTAAAGTAGCCATGTCTTTATGCATATTTTCGTTCCATATTCTATACATTTTGCATATTTCGGGTTGGAAATATGTCGAATTTATGTAGTATATGTTTATTTGTCAGAAATGGAGATCTACATAAGTTTCTGTTTAATATTGCATGTTTAAATTTTTTGCATTGTCTTAATTTTTATACCCTAACTTAGATGTCCTATGATGATAAATAATGATTGACTTGATCATGTAAATTCTATGGCATGTTTGGAAGGTTTAGCCTAAGTCCTCGAAATTGTT
The DNA here is from genome assembly GCA_963922045.1 of Persicaria maculosa. NCBI lineage: Eukaryota > Viridiplantae > Streptophyta > Magnoliopsida > Caryophyllales > Polygonaceae > Persicaria > Persicaria maculosa. The sequence continues at coordinate 63,760,917 of OY998263.1, read as the reverse complement.
TTTATGTGGATTGTGAACTTGTGATGAAATTGAGCACATATGATCCTAAGCTAAAGGTTAAAATCCAACAAAAATTGTCCTAGTGAGAATTTTGGCCTTATAGGGAGAACATTAAAAATCCCTCTGCTTTCTTGAGTGTATTTACTCTTCCTATGCATCTCTAAATGTTGTAATAGTTATTCAAAGCCAATGGATTTATATGTTTATGTGAATGAGAGTTAAATGATGGAGGCACCTTTTAAGCCAATTTTACCCTCTCTTTACCTACCCTGCATTATCCCTTCTTGAAGCCAGAACATTAGCCTGAGACTTTTATTGTAAACTCCACGAAATTATCCTTAGCCAAATTGAGTCTGACCCTCATTTGGGAATTAAGACTTAGAGTTGGTTGGAATAATGGTTTGTGGAAGAATGAGCTTATGTTGCATTTCAAGTAAGAAGGATTTTTGGAATTTATAGAGATATGGGTTGGTTCTATATTTTTATCTTGCTATGCATATTATGTAAAAGGATTTTTGGCTCACCCTATAAATGCACTAGTATTATTCTATGTTATTTTCGTGTCAAAAAGAAAAAAAATCGAAAAAAGAGAAAAAAGAGAAAGAAAAGTTTGTATATATGTTAGTGAATAAAGTGCATGAGCCAAATTTACCTTAATTCTTTTATTTTCGCAAGATACATACTTTGGAAAGGTTGAGAAAATTTGAAAGGTTACATGCTTCATTTAGAAAAGTTGGAGAATTTGGTTGATGCATATGATTGAGAGTTATGGTTTGGTCGAGTTGTGTTGTAAATTTAGGAGTCTTGATTCCCGAATTATATTAAGCACCACATGGCCAAATAATTCCATATCCTTATATTTCTTACCAAGCCCCATTACAACCCCGCCGAATGGAATCTTCTTTGAAGACTTCCATTGAGCGAAGTCCTCCTGATAATTCTTATTGCATTTTCATAATTGGTTGCGAAGTGGATTTATATTTAAATTGCAATATTTATGGGATTGTATATGGAATCGAGTTGAGAGTTGATCTTCATAGCCTAAACACATTGAGAGCTGAGTGTAAACACATTATTCCTGTAAGGTTGGATTTATATTGCCTATGCCTATGGATCCCTCATATATGTGTGATGACGTTAAAATTCACTTGTCTTACATTGCTACTACTTGAGATGTTGCTTTTAACAAAAGGCGAAGACTTGAAGGATGTGTTGTAGGTCTTGGTTATTGTTTGGTTATTGCTTGAGGACAAGCAAGTCTAAGTATGGAGTGATTTGATGTCTCTAAAGTAGTCATGTCTTTATGCATATTTTCGTTCCATATTCTATACATTTTGCATATTTCGGGTTGGAAATATGTCGAATTTATGTAGTATATGCTTATTTGTCAGAAATGGAGATCTACATAAGTTTCTGTTTAATATTGCAGAACATGGAACCATTTCGGGAGAAAACCAAGAAGCAAGGACGGAGGCCCAAAACTACTCGATGTCGACAATGTTAGTCGATATCGACAACCCATGTCTAGGCACCTGCACTGATCGAGGAGCCCATGTCGAGAAGCCAAGGACGAAGTTACCCGACTCCAAGCAGTAACTCGAGATCGAGTACTCAACTCGATGTCGACAAAGCAATGAAGACCCACCCGGAGTCGAAGAGAGTCCACCCTAGGATACCGAGGAAGAGCTACCCGACCTGGCTAGGCACCCGGACACCACAACTCTATATCGAGTACAAGAGCCCATGTCCGAGCATGTCGAGAAGAGTTGCTCGACAACACCAGAAGGCCTAGTCGATGAGCCACCCAACTCGAGATCGAGAAGAATTCCTCGAGATCGAGGACACCCTAGGAGCCATATCCGAGCCCTGTCGAGGACCAGCAACCCGAGACGCCGAGCCACTGAAGTCGACGTCACTTCTACTCGAGATCGAGGAAACTTCCTCGAGATCGAGGAACCTTCCAGAAGCCGCGTAACGCGTTGTGAGCTGTCCTACTCGGATTGGGATTCCTTGGGGCCGAAGGTTGCCGAGTCTATCCGAGATCTATCAACACCTATCCACATGAAGATACTTTAGTCTTTAGATATAATTTCCCTTTATTAGATTTAATTATGTTGTTGCATTTATTTATCTTTAAAGTTTTAGATATAGTTTTAGATATAGATAGAGATATTCTATCCTTGAATAGCAAGGATTAGAATGCTATAAATAAAGCCCATGGGGCTGATTTTAGGATTCATTTCAATCACACAGCAATTAGTAGGAGAGAGAGAGAGAGAGAGTGAGTGGCCAAGAGGAGTTGGTGAAGCGAGAGCGGAATTGGCTTCCTTTGGTTGTAAGCTCTGTTTGATTTAATGCAAGTAGTTGTTTCTTTTCAATCGATGATGTCTGCGATGAAGCGCGAGTAGTCCACCCACTTCTAGGGTTGGGGCGAGCCCGACGATAGCCCTGCGTGCCTGAGGTAAAAATCCAACTTTTATCAAGTTTTGAGCATCTACTACTTGTTATGTGTTTATTACCCATCTAATGAAGGTCCATACTAACAACTTGGATTGTAAACATAACATCGGTAGATACAATTAGGATTTCTTGAAAGAGTTGTCTAATTGTTGGAAAAGGCGAAAGCTTGGTCCTTTGATGCGATTCACATGATTATCTGTTTTATTTCTGCCCTATGCATGCTTGGTTATCGTTGTTGCAAACCCCAATCTTGGAAGTCCTTTTCATACAGTTTAGTTCGAATCCCAAAGCACTTGTTTTTATTTTCTTTCATTTTATTTTCTGCCTTTACTCGATCTCGAATTGCACTACTCGACCTCGAGTTACTGATTCTCGATCCAGCATCGCCGTAGCTTCTGTGTGCAGGTGATCGACAAGACCAACCAGACGTCGACGAAGTCTACTCGATCTCGAGTAAGCTTTACTCGATCTCGACCAGAATTGCCGAGAGCTGCTGCGCTGTGTACGACTGTCCGATCTTCTGTCGAGTAACTGTACTCGAGATCTAGGACACCTGTGGTCGACTTATGTGAGATTTCTCTGTTGCCTAGGATCCGCTGACATGCTTCCTCGTGGATCGATCCTGACTTCCCGCTGCTACATCGGGAGGAAGTCTTGTAATTATTTGCGTCGGCCTAAATCTGGTTTGATCTATTTTATTATATTTCATACTCGATTTCCTCATATCAACAAGAAACAATCTATAAACAAATTAATGGTAAATAATATTAGAGAGAATAGTGAGAAAAGCATATTCACATGCGAATTCGTAACGTTGGTTGGTTTACTCGATAATTGAATCTCCTTCTAGTTATTTATTTCCTTTAGATTATTCTGATATTGCATTGGTTTGAATAGATTATTAGTCTAAAGGATTCCTAATACTCCCTTACACCCCTATACAATTTAAACAAGGGAAAGATTTAACATAGAAGTAGCACAAAGACCCAATATCCCTAGCATTTAGGCAACAACAATTTCCTAAAGAATCAATATTTAGTCAATATGCCAACTCCCTACACATTCAAGTTTAGTTAAAAGAATCCCACTAGATTTTATATATATATATATATATATGCTAAGATAGATTAAGTTCATGGAAGGCATGAATCAAAATTCTAGCACGATGCGATTCTATCAAGGTAATCTATCAGGATAAAATCCACAACATAAGCAATAAGCACAAAGAAGTTGAAATACTCGATCGAAATAACTTGAAATTAAAACTTACGATTCAACCAACTAAGTCTTGAACCATAGACAAACCAAGAGAGTTTAGTTGCTCATAACTTACAAAAACTAAAATCTTCAATCTCTAGATCTTCTTGAATGAAAAATTAAACTAGATCTAAGCATGTCTATTTACAGGCCTAAGGTCGATCAAAACCCTAAAATAATCGGACTAAAAAGATAGAATTTAGATAAAAGATAGCCCTTTGGATAGATTCCATCCGGATTGACGCATATTGCCTCTGCCCAGGTGTCGCGAGCATGTTACTTATGGTCGCGGGTGCAACTTGTTCACGTTGATCCACCGCGGGCGCGTCATCATAGCCACGGGCGCGGCTCTTCAACATTTTAACATTTGTCTGTTTTGAATTTGGTCTCGATTTCAACATGAAAATTGTAGACCTCAAAATGAGCTTTTGAACACATACTTATAATAGTCAATCGGATCACTGATGTCTCCAGAAAGTGCGTTACAAGTTCAGCTTATCAAGCGATAACTTTTTTTGATTTGTTCTTCACTTAAGCTCCTGAATTTCGATTCTGCTACCGGGAACTTCCCTTTGTTTCCTTTCCTTGAATCTTCATGAATACTTACTTCACCACCTCAGATCTACAAACCTAAAATTAAACACTAAAACGCATAGATTTCGAGCTTTGGCCACTCGATTACAAAAGCATGCAATTAACATCTAAAAATGCATTATTTACAATTAAATGCAACTAAAACTATCATATAATGCCTAATATGCATTATCTACGATGGTGAGGGATGACTTAGATCCCTCTCTTCTTGTCAGGCGTAGGCGGTACAAGTACGATGTTGCCGGAGCCAAGGCGTCGGAAGAATCGAAGATCAGAGAACAAAATCGAGGGGGCAGAGAAGGAGGATTGAGCGAGACAAATCGCATCCCAGTGAGAGCCGCCGACAGAAGCGTAGATCAATGGTTTAATGGCTGGGAGTGAGGAGGAGGTATCCAGGTGATTTCGAAGGAGGAGGTGGGACAGAAGGAGGAGGAGTTGATCAATGGTGGTGTCGGTGATGATGGTGGACTTGAAGATGAGGGATTGGAGATCGTGGACAAGGTCGTCGGGCTCCATTAATTACATTCTTCATTCTCAATTTTGTTTATTTGCCAAAATTATCCCATAATTTAAATTTTAAAAAAATTATCACACTATTCATAAATGGTTTGAGTAAAAAATTTATATATATATATATATATATATATATATATATATATATATATATATATATATATATATATATATATTTTGCAATAATTACTGAAAATTTCAATAAAATTAATTTCTAATAAAAGTAGTTAATGAATTTTTATCATCAAATTCACTAAATATTTTTTTTATTAAATCCACGTTAGCCACTAAAAAAAATTTAAACTCCATCATCATTGACATTAAAAATTATTAGTAGTGGTATCTAATATCATTGACATTAAAAGTCAACATTAGTGGTGTACAATATCGCTGACATTAAAAGTCGACAATAGTGGTGTCAAGTATCGTAGACAATAAAAGTAAGCAATAATGATAGATTAAATATAGTATATAGTGTACGGGTCTATTGACTCAGACCCAGTCCTACTCTCTTGTAATCTATATATATTGACATTATGAGAAATGAAAGCCTAAGGAGGATTTTATACCAATCAATATCATTCCACATAGTATCAGACTTTTTCTTCCTCACGGAACCCTAATCGATCCTACCCTACCGTCGCCGCCCTCCCCCTCTTCCGTCGCCGCCCCTGTTCTTCTCGGCACCATGACCGACAACCATAAGCCCCCCTTTCACTATGCCCTCACTATCTCCAATATCAAAAATTGCATCCCGATCATCCTTGATCAACACTCAATCTCCTACACCACATGGTCTCATCTCTTCAAGACTCATGTGAAAGCTCATAAGATCCTCCATCATATCGATCCACCATCGAAGACGACGATCTCTTCGCCCATCTCAACACCATCGTTCTTCAATGGATCTATAACACCATCTACAAGAATTTATTGACCACGACCCACGACACCAGCGACAACGCTATGGCTGCGTGGACCAAGCTCCAGAACCTTTTTCAATACAACAACTCAACTCGTACCGTGTACTTAGAGCACGAGTTTTCAAGTTGAAAGCTTTCATCTTTCCTCTCCATCACCGCCTACTTTCAACAACTCACAATCCTATCCGATCAACGTGCCGCCGTCGACTCCAAACCTAGTGCAATGCGCCTTGTCCTCCATGTATTATCGAGTCTCCCATCTGAATACAATGTTGCTGCTACTCATATTCAGCAGACCGAACAATTGCCCTCTTTTGAGAAAACCCGATCCCAGTTGATCCTGGACGAGACCCGTCTCCACCGCCAGACCGTCGACGCCACCAAGGAGAAAACCGCCCTGGTCTCGTCGTCGGACTTGGATAGCTTCCCCTATCCGCCTCCCTTCTCCAGTCACGGTCAAGAACAATCCCCACAACACGGTCGCAGGCGCAGCAATCGTCGAGGTCATGGTCGTGGCCCTCAACCTTGGAACTCCGCCCCTAGCTGGTCCCTAGTGCCTGGATTCAACCAACAGTGGATACACTCCGGCTATCCGCCTCCGACATGGCGCCCCCCTCCATGCCCGTACCCCTACAGTCAGCAAGGAGTGGACTTGTTGGGTCCTGCCCCTCGGTCTACCGGTCATCAGGCATATCCGACGTCATCTGATCCGGGCTATGTTCCGACTGATGTGCATCACGCCTTCTCCAATATGAACCCGACTCCTCCCGACTCCTCTTGGTACATGGACACTGGCGCCACGTCTCATATGGCGAACTCTCTAGGTAACCTCTCCTCTATTTCCTTTAAAGATCCTGCACACTCTATCATCGTTAGGAGTAGTGGTCGCCTTGCTACTTCGGGTATTGGCCACGCCAAATTACATACCCCAACCCAACCTCTGCATCTTAATAATGTCCTCATTGCTTCAAAACTTGTCAAAACCTTATCTCTGCCCGTCGGTTCACTACTGACAATAACGTTTCTTTTGTGTTTGATCCCTTTGGTTTCTCTGTGAAGGATCTTACTACAGGGGTTACTCACCTGAGATGTAACAACAATGGGGAGCTCTATATAGTCTCATTTCCATCACCCTCTCATCCGTCGAGTCCAGTCGCCCTTTCGGCATCTTCGTCTAGTATGTGGCATGCTCGCCTCGGCCATCCAAATGCTGCCACTCTAGATTTCCTTCGCTCTAAGTGTCTTGTCAAATGTAATAAAGAGCTTCACTCTCATTTATGTTCTTCTTGTCAGTTAGGCAAACATGCAAGACTGTTGTTTCAACGGTCTCTAAACTCAACTTTTGCGCCCTTTGATATCATTCGTAGTGACATTTGGACCACTCATGTGCCTAGCAAGGATGGTAATAAGTACTACCTTTTATTTCTTGATGATTAAACTGATATTTTATGGGTTTTTCCATTTCAATTCAAGTCCAGGTGTTTCCCAATTTTGTCAAGTTTCACGCTTACATTAAAACACAGTTTCACAAATCCATAAAATGCTTCCAATGTGATAACGGACGTGAATTTAGTAACAAGGATTTTCACTCTTTCTTCACCACGAATGGCATCTTATTTCGGTTGTCATGTCCTTACACCTCTCAACAAAATGGAAAGGTCGAATGCATCATTCGAACCATCACCAACATGATGCGTTCCCTCCTTTTTTATGCATCCATTCCCCTTGCCTATTGGCCTCACGCCTTATCAACGACCTGTTATCTCCTCAACATCCTCCATTCGACTACCCTCCAGCATCACTCGCTAACTCAGGCACTATACCACACTATGCCTAGATATGATCACCTACGCACCTTCGGATGCATATGCTTCCCAAATCAGTCCTCAGTCACCCCACACAAACTTCACACGCGCTCTACTCCCTGTGTGTTCATCGGTTATCCGTCTCATCATCGCGGTTACCTTTGTCTGGATCTTCAAAGCCATCGGCTTATCCTATCGCGTCATGTCACTTTCGATGAGTCCCGTTTCTCATTCTCTTCACTGCCTCTCCCATCACACAAACTCACTATCTCTTCGTCTGAATCAGAGGTTGTCTTCCCGCACTTTCTCATTGATCACCGCTCTCCCGGTGCTACTTCCTCTCCACCAGCGCTCATTCCGGCGCCACCCAACCCCTCTCCGCCACCACCACCACCCTTACATCCCTCTAGGCCGCACACTCGTAGCATCTCAAGTGTGTTTCAACCGAGACATATTATTTCCATGCAAGCCTCCCACCGCCCCGCCCCCACTCCATCGACCTCCCACACCCCCACCTCCCCCTACTGACACCACACCTCGCCCTCCACCCGTCGCGTCTCCCATATCCCTAAAAATAACCTCGCTCACCCCCATCCCCACCTCTCACAAAACAGCCCTCCTCAACCCGAATTTGCAGGCGGCTATGCTCGATGAGTTCAGGGCTCTTACAAGGAATGGTACCTGGGTACTTGTTCCCTGACCTCCTAAGGTGAATGTCCTTCGCTGCATGTGGCTCTTCAGACATAAGTTCCGCTCTTATGGGACGTTGGAACGTTACAAAGCTCGCCTTGTGGTTAATGTTCGGGTTCAGCGGGCTGGTATTGATTGTGATGAGACATTTAGCCCCATTGTCAAGCTTGCCACTATTCATGTGATGCTGAGCTTAGCATTATCGCGACATTGGTCTATTCATCATCTAGATGTCAAGAATGCAGTTTTGCATGAACATCTTAATGAGACTGTCTATATGTGTTCCAACCGTAGGGGTTTGTTGATTTGGATCGATCTGACCACGTCTGTCTTCTAAAGCGCTCTTTGTATGTCCTCAAACAGGCCCCTCGGGCTTGGCTCTAGCGCTATGCATCTCATCTGCTTCGCTTGGGCTTCATTGGCAGCCGATCTGATTCGTCTCTCTTCATCTATTGCATTGGTACGGACATGGAATTTCTTTTGTTATATGTCGACGACATTATCCTCACTGCCTCCTCAGATGCGTTACGGACCTCCATCATTGCCTAGTTGAGCTCCGAGTTCGCAATGTCTGACCTTGGGCCGCTGACTTATTTTTTGGGCGTCTTAGTGCAGCGTCATGCATCTGGGTTGTTTCTTTCGCAAAGTAAGTATGCTGCAGAAGTTGTTGCTTGGGCCAAGATGAGCTACTGCAAGGCTATCTCAACCCCTTTCAATACCTCCAATAAGCTTAGTTCTAACACTGGGATCTGTTTGATGATCCTATCCATTATCGGAGTCTTGTAAGGGTGTTACAGCATCTTAACTTTACTCGGCCTCACATCAGCTATGCCGTACAACAGATCTGTCTGTTCATGCATGCACCTAGGGAGCCACACTTCCAGGCCTTGGAACGGATCATCCGATACATCAGTGGTACGTTGGATATGGGTATCTGACAAGAGGAAAACCTGTCGTTGTTCTTGCCAAAGAATACCCAAACTCACAACTAGTATAGTGTGTAAGCAAGAGATCGATCCACAGGGAAATCTATTCAATTCGAGTATAATTCTAATCGCTAATAGAGAATATGGGGGGTTTTTGGTGTGAAAAAGATCCGCCTTTTATCAAAGCGGAAGTAAGCAAACAATGTGAATTGATTTAGGAATGCAGTGGAGAGAAATAGGTCCACCTACAATTTATCACTTCGATTGATGAATTTGATCCTTGTTTCATCCTCTAGTTCTTGTCTTTTCCTATCAATGTCCTTGTCCAGATCTTAGGTAAATTACTAGTCCTACGAGTCATAGAAACCCTTATCTCTAAATAACCATAACACGGTTAAGATTTAACCTAGAGATAACATTAAGAATATGAATTAACCAAGGTACATGCAATATCAAGCTACGAGTCGATATTTAACATATATTCAACTTTCTACACATCCAATTAGTCATACGAGTCCTAAAGGGATATGATTGTCACTTGGGTTAAGGTTCGCTACGAGGAATCTACAAAACCCTAGCAATTGAATGAATCTACTCTAACTAGTCAGTCAGGCCAGAGAGAATAAAACACATTCAAGCAATTAAGCACAAAGAAGTCGAAACATTGCAATAGGAATAAGAACTAGATTAAGAAACTCACAATTCAACAATCAAAGATCCAAACTGTAGGCGAAACCTTGAGAGTTTAGTTGCTCATGCTCAACGGCGCTCTCAACAATGGAATAAAGTGCATAAGGTTAGAGAAATAATAAACTAGAAAAGTCTTAAATAGCTTCTAACAAGTCGGCCACGACATAAACAAAAAAAACCCTAATTAAAGTCCGAACTGAACGGCACGTTTCTGTGCGGGCCGCGGGGAAACCAACCCAGGCAGCGGGGCGGCCGGCGATATGCGAAATCCTTCGTCAGAGGTTCGGGCCGCGGGGCAGCTAGCTTGGCCGCGGGGGCGGCTTTTACTGTTCACAGCGATTTTTCCGTTTCGAATTTGGTCACGATGCCAACACGAAAGTTGTAGATCTCGAAGAGAGCTTTCCAACGCATGGTTATAATAGTCAATCGGACCACCGAGGCCTCCAGAAAGTGCGAAACAAGTTCAGTTTGTCTGACGATAACTTCTGCTGACTTGTTTTTCACTTAGGCTCTCGAAATTCGACTCCGCTCCTGTGCTCTTCACTTTTCTTCCTCAACTTGAATCTTCATTCATCCAACAGTCTCCTCATTCCTCGTCGGATCCACATCTACCTGAAATTAACCATAAAATTGCATAGATTCCGACTCTACCAACACCACAGGTAAACATGTAATTGTAACTAAAATATGCATTATTCACAACTAAACTATGCCAAATGTAATCTATTATGCAATACTAATCATGCTCTATCAAATTCCCCCACACTTGAACCTTTGCTTGTCCTCAAGCAATAGAAAACTCAACTCTACAGCCCCATAGAATAGCAATTCATGTATCCACACCTCAATAATATTTAAGTGCATGAAAAACTAGCAAACACAATAGATTAACAACATCATAGCGCATAATTACAATAATCAATGAAATTAGGCAACCATATCCATTCTAGACCTCACTAGGAAATATGTATTTCACTCTCGCTTAAGTGTTTAGGGTTAAATGTTTACGCTCAAAACTTAATCTTCAAAAGCTTAGCATACAATAGTCTTGCACCAGTGTTCTAATTCTCCACCGCTGGTGACTCCACACACAACAAAAATCATGAGGTCTTTTAATTGGGTTGTAATGGGGCCAAGGTAGAACATATAAGGTATGGAACAATTTTGGTCATGTGGTGCTCATAATCCGGGAACTAAGGAAGCAACCAAATCATAAAACCACTCATAAACTCCTCATACCATATCTCTATAATGTCATACAACACCAATCTCAAGCATAAAACTTTACAAACCATACTCAACTCATTCCTTTATTTTTTTTTTTTCTTTTTTTTTTCCTTCTTTTTTTTTCATTCATGCTATAACAAATTATTTTCCTTGACTTTTGTCCCTAAGTGAATTTTATTCTCCTTAGGTCCCAAGTAATGAATTAACTAGCTGATGTCTCCAAAGTAGCCATGTTTTTGTGCATAGTTTAGTTCCATGTTTCTATACATTTTGCATATTTCGGGTTGGGAATATGTCGAATTTATGTAGTATATACTTATTTGTCAGAGATGGAGATCTACATAAGTTTCTGTTTAATATTGCAGAATATGGAGTCATTTCGGGAGAAAACCAAGAAGCAAGGACGGAGGCCCAAGTCTACTCGATGTCGACTAACCCTAGTCGATCCCGACAACCCATGTCTAGGCACCTGCACTGATCGAGGAGCCTATGTCGAGAAGCTGAAGACGAAGAACCCGACTCCCGAACCTTCCTCGAAATCGAGTACCCAACTCGAGATCGACAAATCCTAGGAGACAACCCGGAGTCGAGAGCATATCCGAGGATGCCGAGGAGAGACTACCCGACCTAGCACCCGGACACAGAGCAACACACAACTTGATGTCGACGAAACTCCTCGAGGTCGACAAACCAGGAGCCATGTCCGAGCATGTCGAGAAGATCTACCCGACACTGCCGAGCACACAAGTCGATGAGCCCTAAGTTAGTCGAGATCGAGGACCACTCCTCGAGATCGAGGACACCCTAGAGCTAGAGGCCGAGCCACATCGAGGACCAGCAACCCGAGACACTGAGCCAGCCAAGTCGACGCCAGTTCTACTCGAGATCGAGGAGACTTACTCGAGATCGAGGAACTTTCCAGAAGCCGCGTAAACGCGTTGTGAGCTGTCCTACTCGGATTGGGATTCCTTGGGGCCGAAGATTGCCGAGTTCTATCCGATTCTATCAAGTTACATCATGAAGGAGAAGATCTATCCACTTGAAGACTTTAGATATAATTCCCTTTTTTAGATTTAATTATATTGTTGCTTTTATTTATCATTAAGCTTTTTAGATATAGTTTTAGATATAGATAGATGTTTCTATCCTTGAATAGCAAGGAGTAGAAGCCTATAAATAAAGCCCATGGGGCTGATTTCTATTCATTCCATCACACAGTAATTTCAGTAGGAGAGTAGAGAGAGAGAGAGAGAGAGAGAGAGGCCGAGTGGAGCAGGAGAGCGAGAGTGATCCGGCTTTGTTTGGTTTGTACTTTCTTGAGTTTGATTTAATGCAAGTTTCTTTTCATCAATCAATGTCTGAGGTTGCAATGAAGCGCGAGTAGTCCACCCACTTCTAGGGTTGGGGCGAGCCCAACGATAGCCCTGCATGTTTGAGGTAAAGATCCGACTTTTATCATGTCTTAAGCATCTACTACTTGTTATGTGTTTATTACCCATCTAATGGAGGTCCATGCTAACAACTTGGATTGTAAACATAAAATCGGTAGAGACAATGAGGGTTTCTTGAAAGAGTTGCCTAATTGTTGGAAAAGGCGAGAGCTTAGTCCTTTGATGCAATTCACATGATTATCTGTTTATTTCTGCCTTATGCATGCTTGGTTATCGTTGTTGCAAACCCCAATCTTGGAAGTCCTTTTTATACAGTTTAGTTCGAATCCCCAAAGCAATTGCCTTTACTTTATTTTCTTTCGTTTTAGTTTCTGTTTTCCTCGAGATCGACTAGCACTCCTCGATCTCGAGTTACTGATCTTCGACCCAGGTCGCTGTAGCTTCTGTGTGCAGGTGCTCGACAAGACCCAACTCGACGTCGACAAAGCTTTACTCGATCTCGAGGAAGCCTTAGTCGAGATCGACCAACCCCTGTGCTTGTTGCTGCGCTGTGTTCGACTGTCCGATCTTCTGTCGAGTTGCTGTACTCGAGATCTAGGACCCCTGTTGTCGACTTCTGTGAGATTTCTCTGCTACCTGAGATCCGCTGACACGCTTCCTCGTGGATCGATCCTGACTTCCTACTACTGCATCGGGAGGAAGTCTAGTAATTATTTGCGTGGGCATAATCTGGTTTGATCTATTTTATTATATTTCATACTCGATTTCTTCCTACAACAAATTGGCGCCGTTGCCGGGGAAGCTATCATTCGCGCCTTAGGTAGTTAGTTCTCACGTTTTCTCTGAGTTACTTTACAGGTGTATGCGCCGTTCTGGTCAACCACCTGAGTTTGACGGCTTAGACGATCCGAAACGCCTCTTACACATCCAAGCCAAGCTAAAAAGAGCCATGGCGGCCGCAGAAACACAGGAACAGCTGATACAGAGGCTTACAAGGGAACTGGCCTTTAAAGATGCTGTTATCGCCACTGAGAAAGCAGCAAGGGAGCAAGCAGAAGCTGAGCTTGCCCAATACCCAACCACTGCAGAGGATTATATGCATCCAACTCTCGTCGTGCCTGAATCGGCGATTCTTATCCCTGAAAACTCTTTTGAAATTCGCACTCAATTTCTTATAGAGCTTAAAAATAATGCTTTTTATGGCAAATTTAATGAGTGTCCTCTTGCACATATTACCAATTTTTCTGACATGTGTCGTACTCTTGCTGAAGGTACAACCCTGGAATATGTCAAGATGCAAGCTTTTCGCTGGTCTCTCGCTGGGCCTGCACTAAAGTGGCTTGAAGGGCTGAAACCAAGATCACTCACAACATGGGCCCAAGTAGAGCAAGAGTTTCTGAATAAATTCTTCCCACCCGCCAAGACAGCACTCCTCCACCAGAAAATCACCGCCTTCAAACAGAAGCCTGGGGAGCCGCTAGCAAAGGCATGAGAACGCTACAAAGAACTGCTGCGATCTTGCCCTACTCATGGACAGCCACCCTACGTCATTCAGGAGATCTTCTTCAATTCTCTTGATCAAGTCACTAAGGACAGAATCAACCAGTATACTCGCTATGAGTATCTGACGATGCCACCAATTGACGTCTGGGGTGTAAGCTCACCAATTATGACAGCAAATATGGGTCTACTGCAAACTATGAGGAGAACTCCTATGCCAGGCCAGCACCATCTATGCCACTCTATGAGCCAGCAAAGGAGATTGACCCGGATGTCAGAGAGCAGTTCTACAGAGACCAGAATCGCAAGCTCCTCAAGCAAGTCAAATATCTGTCTGTCAATCAGCCTTGTATTGAATGCGGATCACAGAGGCACACAACTAATGAGTGTCCACACACTGAGCAAGTCAGGTTGGCAGAGACACATGAAGAGGCAGCCTACGCTGGGGGTCCCAATCGCTACATGGGAGATCAAAGGTTCTATCAACCGCAGTGGAACCAAGGTCCTCCTAGGAACCCCCCACCCTATAGAGCTCCAGGACATCCAGAAAGGGATCAAAAGAAGGACGATCTACAGCTGATCCTTGATGAGATGCGCCGAAATCATGCACAGAACCTGAAGGCTACAAAAACCATCAACAAGCAGCTCCAGAATTTCAACACAAAATTTGGAGAACTGGATATCTGGAAGAGAGGAATAGAGACCTAGATGGGTCAAATCGCTGCACAGATCCCAAGACCATCTGGACAGCTCCCTGGGCAGACATAACCAAATCCTAAGGGGAAGACTGGACACGTTGCAGCTATCAAACTCAGAAGTGGGCATCAATTACACGAGCCAGAGGTCGGGAAACATCAAGATAAGGCAGAGCAGCAACTCGACATAGAGCAGACTCAACTCGATCTCGAGGAGAGCGTACTCGATCTCGACAAAACTTTCCTCGACCAAGCCCAGAAGCCCAGCTCGGACTCCACTGCGCAGCCCAGCAACTCGAGGTCGACAACCCAACTTGATGTCGAGGAGCCCCTGGTCGAGATCGAGAAGAATCTGGCCGAGGTCGACGACTCTGCAACACCTCCGACGTCTGATCTGGCTCCGAAGCAGAAAAAGCCACTGCCTTTCCCTTCCAAAGCACAGAACGATCCCACTGCAGGTAGGTTTAACAGATTTGTTAATATGCTGCAAGAACTGAATGTTTCTATTCCTTTTACAGAAGCACTGCAAGAGATGTCTGGATATGTCAAATTTCTGAAGGAAATCCTGAGCAAAAAGAGATCCATCTCAGAGATCGCAGGCGAGTGCAAAGTACTCCACTTCCCTGAAAAGAGACCTGACCCTGGTAAGTTTTCTGTTACTGTGGGTTTTGGACAATATAAATATGAGTCTCTGTGTGATTTAGGAGCAAGTGTGAGCATCATGCCTGTATCAATCTGGCGGAAGGTAAAGATAGGATGCATAGAACCTGTGGATGCCAAGCTATACATGGCAAACAACACAGTGGTCATCCCTACAGGTATATTTGAGAATGTCCCCGTCCAGGTTGGTATATTCTTTGTTCCAGCAGATTTCCTTATCATAGACTGTGCTGAAGATCCTACTAGCCCCATTATTCTTGGTAGACCATTCTTAGCCACTGCAGATGCCAGAATTAGTGTCAAGAATCGATCGCTCACCTTCACCATAGGCGATGAGGTTTTAGATTTCTCTTTTGGCCCTGCAAAGGAAGAAATTTCATGGCTAGAGGTGAAGAGCATCAGCAACCAGGGGACCAAGCAAACAACGGAGGAAGACACCAGAAGCCAACTCGAGATCGACAAGGGCAACTCGATCTCGACAAAGGTGCTCCTCGATCTCAACCAAGACTTGTCGATGTCGACTTCCTCTGCTGAGCCAGTGACTTGCCTAGAGCCTAAGTATGGGGTCCCTGTACTCGAGGTCAACCAGCAGTACTCGAGATCAACTATCCCCAAGCCCAAAGATTTCTGTTTTGGGTCCAAAAAGGTAAGTTCAGGTATGAATTCTACTCCCCCTCAGTCCATTAAAAAATTTATCAATAATTTAAGGGGAGGTAAGGCCCCGTGGCAAGAGAATCTGCGGAAATTAAGAGCTGGAAGGAAGAAGAAGAAAAAGAAAGGAGATGATGCAAGCAACCACTTATCAGCTGAGCTCGCATACTACAATCAGGACCTAGATGATCCAGGAGAAGGGCCAAGCAAGAGCGAGCCCCACACTAATGGTCCTTGAGCGCAAACGGAGAAGTCGGCCTAGCGACTCTAAAATCTAGAGCATGTATATAAGACTTTATGAATTTTGGGACTTTTAAACTTTTTGGTTTTTGGTTTTTGGTTTTGGTTTTATGTCTTTTAGAATACTTCATGTGGATAGTCTTGTTTTTGTGTGCAATCTAACACTTTTAGGTCGGCAAGCATATAAGGATCGCGAAAAGTGGAATAAGAAGTCCATGAAAAACAGTCAGAATCGACGAAGGCCAAGTCGACAACGACAAGGAGGAGCAGCCCAGAAACTTGTCGATCTCGAGTAGGCCAACTCGATATCGACTCAGCCACCAGAAGCTCCTCGACTTCAGAAGCCACTGGACGCAGAAACCTCCTCGAGATCGAGTTGCACTACTCGAGATCGGCAAAGATTTTTTACTCGACATGCCTGTTCTGCCTTCCTCGATGTGTTATCCTGTGAGTTCCTTCCTTTACTCTTTTTTTATTTAATTTTATACAGTGGGGACACTGTATATTTTAAGTATGGGGTGGGAGAAGGGTTCATTATCATTATT